>CM076569.1:828511369-829822479 GCA_034641835.2 Pinus albicaulis
CTGTTAGAGTCGGTCCTTACAGCCCTCCGTCAGATATCATTTCGCTTTTGCATATTCATTCTTAGGTGTCTCGCTTGTTCCACTTCGTTGCATTTCGCTAGGAGCATGCCATTGACTGACGAGGGGGTCTGGTTGTCCTTTGTTTCCTCATGCTTGTACCTGCAGGGCTATTTAAAAATTCCTCAAAAAATTACTGAAGTTCATCGTCATTTCATTCATGGTCATTAAATATCAGTTTCGTTAAAAAAGTCTTTAGTCCTAGAGTCTAGGGTTTTCGAGTATTTTTCATATATGTCATAAAGCCCGCAGGCCATGAGGTTGGTTTCGCAAGTTTTGATTTCATATTTTTATTATCCTAAGCATTTGAAAACATTTCTAGTCCAAAACTCTGTTTTGGAACTAGAAATTGTTTAATTTCATTTTTGTAACAATTGTATCCATTTCACCATGAGAAGCTTCAGTGTAAGCCTCTGATCTTTTCCAAAGCTACAGTGCCGCATCCCTGCAAAATACAACAAGCATTTCAGTCCAAAAACTCAGAAAAACCCAATCATTTATCAAAAAACCCTTTTTATATCAATTTACTAGCCTAAAATCAATATCAGTGTTTCATTTAGGTCATCTCAGATCCTATTGGACATCTTTCACTGAGTTTGACCCGGAGAGGGCCCTCTCCTGTCCTCGTAGGGCTAGCTACGAGGCTGAGCTTGGTTTGATGTTGCCTCGATTTTTTCCTTCTTCAGCCTGTGGCAGATTCGAGCGCTAACATAGTGGCGACCGTACTGGGGAACAAATCAATCTCAATGGTTTGCTTGTTGATGTGTTCGTTTCATGAGTCTTAGACAGAGTCTGAAGTCACGCCAGGTAGCTTGTGAATACAGCACTTGATTTGCAAATCACCCCAGTATACTTGTTCGTTCTAGACCTTTGGATGATTGAGTCTAGAAGTCGAAAGGCTGAAGATAATTGATTGTGTTCCTTGAAATTTATCCCGAGAAAATCAATACACTGGCTTCAAGAAGGAATACTAGGTCAAATCCTGACCCTGATCCACCAACAATATTTGAAAATCCAAATCTGATTCCTAGGATCCTTAGAAGACAAGGAAGTCAAGAAAGTTTTGAAAGAGAAAGTCAAGTGAGTTTTGGAAGTTCCAGATTGCTTTCTAGATCTGCATCCTGTCCTGTGAAAATTATATATGTTGACGAAATTCCTTTTGATGCACGATTTGAAACATCCTTATTCGTAAATTTTTCTGAAACTGAATTATCAAGCTTAGTTCCGGATCCATTGTTTGCTGAAGATTTGCAATACAGATTTGTTTCATATCACTTGGATAGATAGTTGCAAAATTCCGTTGTGGCTACCAACACTCCCGAATTCACTGAATCTGCTTCACAAACTCTTGGACCATCTGAATTTGCATCTAGTTCACGGATTCCCACTGAACCTCCTTTTATCCCTACCATTCCTGTTCAGCCTGAGTTTTCTGATCAGCAATCCACAGTAGTTTCTCCTCCGTCTCCACCGCATACACCTCGTACTCCTACTGCTCCCAGTCCTCCTGTATCTCCGAGACAGCAGATTATAAATCCGCCAAGAGTCATGGCAGCCAGATTTGCACCTCTTGTTTTGCCAGCCAATTTAGATGCTATGCCTGCTAATTACCAGAGCAAAATTCCTATATTTGATGGTACACCACAGAGTATATCAGCTCAGCAGCATATTGTCCGGATGACAGACTTTTTGGATCTGCATGAAATTGATGCAGAAAATGTTTCAATGAGATTGTTTGCCCAGACATTTGGAGGAGAGGTTCGTAAATGGTTCAGAGCTTTACCGGCCAGAAGTATCAATACATTGCAAGACCTTCAGACACAGTTCTTAGATCAATGGGAGATGAAAAAGGATCCACTGCAGATCACTTCAGAGTATACAAACATCAAGCGTAATCCTGGTGAGTTCATTCAGGATTATATCATTAGATTCAATACAATGTACAATGCAATCCCAGATGATTTAAGACCATCTAAAAATTCAGCTCTACTTAAATTCTCGGATGGTTTTGATCCGGATATGGCTTATTCGCTACGTGACAGAGATCCGCCTACCTTAGAAGATATGCAGAAGATTTCCGTTAGTGTTGAGGCAAATCTGAACGATAAGAGAGCACGTTTGAAAGCAGAGAAAAGAGTGACTATAAAAGAAGAGCCTTCCACATCTACATCTGAACAGCACTTGATTCGTGAGATGGAAAAAATGTTCAAAAGAATGAATCTTGAAAAATCAGAAACACAGATTCGGAATCCAAATTACCGTGGCCAGCAGCAGCCACAGTTTAGAATAAAGCAGCGTGAACAAAGACCACCAGAGCCGGCAGCCCAACAACAGATTAAGACACCTCTTTTGCAAAATTTTGTAAGCCAAGATTCAGATGATGATGATGATATAGCAGGTGAGCAAAATCATTTCTTCACTCCCGACGATCTGCCTATTTATATTACTGAGGATGAAGAATATGAAGAAAGTTCAGCTACTCAGAAAGATGAAGATTTCATATTAGCAAATGATGCAGATTTAGAGGAAGAGTCAGATGATTACCAAAGAGGATATTTGAATGCTTTGTCCGCTCAACAGAAGCAATACTCATTGAGAAACCGAGATGTGCCCATAAATCCAATTCAAAAACAAAAAGAAGCTTCAGCACCAAAGACGGATTCACCGATACCACAGAAGAAAGGAAAAGAGACAATTGATCCCGCAGCTAGTAAAGTATCATCAGCAGAAAAGGTAAATCAGCCAAACATAGTGAAAGACAAGGCTGAAAAGAAGGAAGTTCCGGTCAAAGAGGTAGAGAAAGTTTCAGCATTTAGTTTGGAAAATGAAATTTCCAAATTAAAAATATCTATTCCCTTGACAGAGATCATGAAGAACAGCAGCTACCGCGATCAAGTCTCGTAAATTCTGAACTTTGATCCAATGTTCGACACGGTAAATGTTGAGGATGATCAGCCAGAATTGATTTTCGGGCCTGCATTAGATGGTGAGTCCCCTGACAGTGATGTTCCTCCATTTTATATCAGTTTGAGGTTGCATGAATATGTTTTGCACAATGCTATGTTCGATTCGGGTGCTTCGCACAATTTGATGCCAAAGGCGATCATGGAAAAGTTGGGACTAGACATTACAAGAAAATATCATGATTTGTATTCATTTGATTCCAGCCGTGTGAGGTGTATAGGACTCATCAAAGATTTGGTTGTAAGCTTAGATCAAATTCCAGCAAAGAATGTCTTAATGGACGTGGTGGTGGCGGACATTCCTCCGCGATTTGGTATGCTCCTCTCGAGGTCTTGGGGGGCAAAGTTGAAAGGTACACTTCAGTTATATTTCTCTTATGCTACAATTCCAGTCTTCGGTCAAATGAGAAAGTTATATCGAGAGCAGAAGATGAAATACATGATAACTAGCAAAGAGAAGCCGATCAATCATCCTGTAAATTATGTACATACCGACTTAGAGTCGTTTGTGTTGCTTGCTGATAGTTTTAATGATATAGATAGTCAATTAGTTCAGGCAAAAGATATACCATAAATCACTGAGAATTTTAGAGAAGTTCTGCAAAAAGAAAGAAGAGAAAAACAAGCTACTGTGGAGCAATCAACTAAAGACAATGGGCAGCAAACAGAAAAAACAGAGCCGGCGCAATTTCAGCATTTAGAGGACGATGAAGATGGTCTTTGGACCATGGATTTTGATGGCACAGTGGGCAGTGACGGTGCTGGAATTGGTGTTTGGATTCGTAGTCCATTTTCCGCTCCGGATAAGGTTCCAAGCAATGTCAGAGTGTGTTCCTACAAGCTTGCATTTGACTGTTCTAATAATGAAGCGGAATATGAGGCTCTAATTGCTGGCCTTAAGATTCTCAAGAAGCTGAAAGCAAAAAGAATTGCAGTGTATGGTGATTCAGAGTTGGTGATAAAGCAGGTTAAAGGTGAGTTTCAGGCCAAGCATCCTCGCATTAGGGCTTACCGTAATGCAGTTTTGGATATTCTGAAGTTATTTTCTGATCATACTTTGACATGTGTGCCCCGCATACAAAATGGTGTTGCTGATGGACTTGCTAAGGCAGCAAGCAATCTTAAAATTCCAATGAATTCCAGCAACAAATTTGAGATTCATGTGAAACACCGCCCCACCGTTCCAGACAATCAGCGATGTTGGCAAGTCTTTCAGGATGATGAGGAGATCAGTGAATTTCTGCAGAATAAGGGTAAGTTTAAAGACACCTCCATAGATACAGAACATGATGATGGTAATGATGACATACAAATAAATAAAATGGAAGTGCTGCAACTTAAGGATAACATCATTCCTAAGGGATTGATTCCTTTGGAAGAACTGTTTGACCAAGACGATGTAGCCCGCAAACCGACATTGAGGCCGACCGAGAAAGGTGTTGAAGAGGTAAATATTGGGACAGCTGAGAATCCCAAGATGGTTAAGTTATCAAAGTCATTGTCACCAAAGGTAAAGGCAGAGTATGTGAAATTGTTGTCTTCATTTTCTGATGCTTTTGCGTGGGATTATTCAGATCTTAAAACATATGACACTAACATCATTCAGCATACTATCCCCATCAAACCAAATCAGAAGCCTTTTCGTCAAAAGTTGAGGAGAATCAATCCAAAGCTGCTACCATCGATTGAAAAAGAGGTAAACAGGTTGTATAAGTCAGGAATCATTGTGCCTATCTGATTTTCAGATTGGATATCAAATTTGGTGCCCGTGAGAAAGAAAACAGGTGAGATCCGTTTATGTATTGATTTCAGAAATTTGAACAAGGTATCATTAAAAGACAATTATCCGCTGCCAAAAATGGACCATATATTGCAGCGAGTAGTTAGAGCATCAAGGATGTCACTACTCGACGGATACTCAAGTTATAATCAGATTTTAGTGCATGAAGATGATCGTGATAATATTGCGTTCACCACTCCTTGGGGAACGTTTCATTATGCAAAAATGCCGTTTGGTTTGAAGAATGCAGGCACCACCTTTCAGCGTGCAATGGACATGGCTTTTGCCAACGAGAAAGATGTATTTTAGGTTGTCTACCTTGATGATTTAATTGTGTTTTCAAATTCTGATGAGGAACATTTATATCATTTGAAAATTGTTTTCCAGAAGTGCAGAAAATATGGCATTTCGCTGAATCCGAAAAAGAGTCTTTTTGCCATGGATGAAGGCAAGCTCCTTGGCCACATCATATCGAAAGATGGCATCCGTGTTGACCCTGCACGTGTTGAAGCCATACAGCAGATTGAACAGCCCCGGAACAAGAAAGAAATACAGTCATTTAATGGTAAAATGAATTTTCTGCGTCGTTTCATTCCAAATCTTGCAGAACACCTTAGAGAAATCACGAACATGCTGAAAAAGGACAGTCAGGTAAAGTGGACAGAAGAGGCAGTGAAATCATTCAATTTGGTAAAAATAGCTCTTTCTTCAGCCCCTATTTTAATCAGCCCGGACTATACACAAGACTTCATTTTGTTTTCTTTTGCTTCTGAGCACACATTGGCAGCTGTTTTGATGCAAAAAAGGGATGGAGTTGAGAAGCCCATTGCTTTTTTCAGTCGGATTATAAGGGACGGAGCATTGAAATAAAATATTATTGAGAAACAAGCACTTGCGCTTGTAAAGGCCTTGAAATATTTCCGTGTGTATATACTGCATTCCCACATTATAGCATACGTTCCTAACGCAGCAGTTAAAGATGTTTTGGTACAGGCAGATCCAGAGGGAAGACGGGGTAAGTGGATCGCTGCATTATTAGAATATGATGTGGAGATTAAACCGACTAAGCTAATTAAAGGACAAGGACTCGCCAAGCTCATGGCTGAAACAAATCTGCATGCTCTAGATATAAATTTGATTGCTGCCATGTCTGATGAAGATGAGGAAAGTACGTCAGTTCAGGTATCTGTTATTTTTGTTTATTCCCCTTGGTATGCTGACATTTTATACGTGCTTCAGAATTTGTCTCCACCTCCCGGGATGCCTAGAAATAAGAGTAGAACATTGAAGTTGAGAGCTGCAAAATTTTGCATTCTGAATTCTGCATTGTATTGGAAAAACCCTGGGGGAGTGTTGTTAAATTGTTTGGTAGAGGGGGAAGCTCAAAGAGTTTTGGAGGACTTTCACAAAGGTGACTGTGGAGGCCATTTGTTTTGGAAGACCACTGCGAATAATATTCTAAGGGCAGGGTATTATTGGCCTTCTTTGTTTTTTGATGTATTTAAGGCTGTTAAGAATTGTCACGAGTGTCAAATTTTCGAAGGGAAGCAGAAACTACAGCCTTTGCCTCTCAAACCAATCGAAGTTAGTGCACCATTCCAGCAGTGGGGATTGGATTTTATTGGGGAAATCCACCCAGCATCTTCCGGGCAGCATAGATGGATCTTGACAGCTACGGACTACTTCACAAAATGGATCGAGGCGATTCCCACTCGACAGGCCACGGATGCCGTAATTATCTCTTTTCTTGAAAACAATATTCTGTCACGTTTCGGGTGTCCTAGTAAGATAATCACAAATAATGCAGCGGCCTTCAAGTCTAAGAGGATGGTTGAATTTTGCTATAAGCACAATATCACCTTGGGGCATTCGACCGCCTACCATCCGCAAGGAAATGGCTTGGCGGAATCTTCAAATAAATCCTTGGTGAATATCATTAAGAAATTGCTGGAAATCAACAAAAAGGGCTGGCATAAGAAATTAGCGAATGCACTATGGGTTGATAGAGTAAGTTAGAAAAAGTCTATTGGCATGTCTCCTTTCGAGTTGGTGTACGGAACAGACACGGTTTTTCCTACTTCACTTGCTGTCCCGGTGGTCAAATTGCTTCAGGAAGCTGGTAGCGAGGAAGATCCCATGCAGCGGAGGATTAATCAGATGATTCATTTGCAACAGACACGGGAGGAGGTATTTCAAAATACTTTCAAGTTGCAGGAGCGCATAAAGAAGATTTACGACAGAAAGGAAAAAGCAGATAAGTTTCAGTTGGATGAGGTGGTTTTGAAATGGGATGCTCGGAATGAAGATAAGGGAAAGCACGGAAAATTTGAAAATTTATGGAAGGGTCCTTTTAAGATCGCAACGTATCGTGGTCAAAACGCCTTTCTTCTCAAGGAAATGAATGGAGATGATTGTCCTGGAGGACCGATCAATGGTCGGTTGCTGAAACGATACTATTTCTGAGTATCTTCTGTTGATTTCATCATCATTGTATATATCGTTTTACTTCTTTTTTATTGCAAGTGTGTACTGATCTCTCATCTTCAGTCTGGGGCCTGGAGTGAAGGCTATAATTCTGGAGATGGAGGTTGGTTGGTTTGAAGTTTGTCAAGTCAGTTCTATCAATCTTTTCAGTTTTAGAGTCGAGTTAGTTTTGGTCAAGTTCAGTCGCTTTTCAGTCAAATCTGCAGTCAATAAATATGTCCAAAGTTTTGTTTTGTTTGTTGAAATAATGACTCCATCGCCCAATGAATGAAGGCACTGTCTGACTCCCCCAGAGATCTTCCGTTCTTGGCATCTCCATGGAGCCACCATCCCCATTGGAGCCAATGTTAGAGTCGGTCCTTACAGCCCTCCGTCAGAGATCATTTCGCTTTTGCATATTCATTCTTAGGTGTCTCGCTTGTTCCACTTCATTGAATTTCGCTAGGAGCATGCCACTGACTGACGAGGGGGTCTGGTTGTTTCCTCATGCTTGTACCTGCAGGGCTATTTAAAAATTTCTCAAAAAGTACTGAAGTTCATCGTCATTTCATTCATGGTCATTAAATATCAGTTTCGTTAAAAAGGGTCTTTAGTCCTAGAGTCTAGGGTTTTCGCGTCTTTTGCCTATGTGTCATAAAGCCCGCAGGCCATGAGGTTGGTTTCACAAGTTTTGATTTCATATTTTTATTATCATAAGCATTTGAAAACATTTCTATTCCAAAACTCTGTTTTGGAACTAGAAATTGTTTAATTTCATTTTTGTAACAATTGTATCCATTTCACCATGAGAAGCTTCAGTGCAAGCCTCTGATCTTTTCCAAAGCTACAGTGCCGCATCCCTGCAAAAGACAACAAGCATTTCAGTCCAAAAACTTAGAAAAACCCAATCATTTATCAAAAAACCCTTTTTATATCAATTTACTAGCCTAAAATCAATATCAGTGTTTCATTTAGGTCATCTCAGATCCTATTGGACATCTTTCACTCAGTTTGACCCGGAGAGAGCCCTCTCCTGTCCTCGTAGGGCTAGCTACGAGGCTGAGCTTGGTTTGATGTTGCCTCGATTTTTGCCTTCTTCAGCCTGTGGCAGATTCAAGCGCTAACAAGTTCAAATGAGGGTGATATTGATGTTGTAGTGGAGGTAAATGGTATGGATAACATTGATGATGGTATTGAGGATAGAGAGGGAAAGATTGAGGATATGGTGGATTTCCTTTATAGGGCCTTTGCCAACTTTGTTGCCAAGATTGGTTTTGAGGTTGGGATTGAGATGGCCAAGGTTTCCAAGGTTGGTTTTGAGGTTGGGATTGAGATGGCCAAGGTTTCCAAGGCAAGGGTGTTTTCCAATTACCTTGAGATTGTTGTGCATAACCTTGATACTATGCATAAGGATATTGCATCGTATTGGGTTGATGAGGCTGCCATAATCCTCTTGGAGCTACATAAGAAAGTTTCTCTTGTGCTTGATTTGCTCCATTATCCTTTTGGTAAATTGCCTTCAACCCTAGTAACGATGGGCAATCTTCAGTAGTATGTGATCCTGCACAAATTTTACACATTTTAATGTTATCAAGTGGACATTCATGCAAAGCATGTTTCTTTCTACATTTAGGGAAAAATATAAATGAAGCAACTTTTTTCTTGTTTTTCATTCTTAGCATGTCAGTTTGTACATTTAAATTACCAAGAATGTTTAGCAAATTGTTAGGTTCAGTTTGACTTACCAATCCTAATGCTGACTTACTTACTTTTGCCATAAATGGATCTTGAGGGAACCTTACACACTTTGCTTTTCCTCTTGATATGTTCTTGCACATTTCACAAATTTCTTGAAATGGAAATTGATAGACATCTCCTTTTCCCACAAGATTAAGAAGATCAATCCATTCATCCTTTATAGCATTTAGTAGGAGAGTTTTTAATGCATCTGATCCTAAATTATGCAATTTAGATCTTTTGATATTATAAGTAAATCTCTCCACTAAATCTTCTAGGATTTCATCCTCTTTTTGGTTCATCTTAAAGACTTCATTTCTAAGGTCATGGTGCATGCAATAGCCTTTATATTTTTCCAAAAATGCTCTTTTTATATCATCCCATGTCCTTATAGAATTTGTTCCTAAAGTCATGAACCATCTAAGAGCTCTATCCTTCAATGTTGCCGGAAACAAATTCAATTTTTGCATGTGCAATGAGTAGCCATAAGATCTAAAAATTATTTCAAATTCAAAAAGAAAGGTTTCCGGGTCTTCTGATCTCATACCTTTGAAGTTAGGAAGTACAGATGGATGGATGTTCTTCATTTGAACATTGATATCAGTTTCTTGAATGGGAAATCCAAAAGGATTTTCCTCATTGTCATCATCTCCATCCATTTCTTCAACCTCCTTTGTCACCTCTTCTTCTACCTGCAAAAATATGAATTCATGATATGGATGTGTGGCTCTTACTACACCACATGATATAGTGGGTGTGGTAGGTGATTGAAGTTTTTGTTTTTGTTGTTGTTTTTTTTTTTGGATGTAAGAAATAAGGTTACCTAGTTACACTTCCCCGACAATGGCGCCAAAATGTTGTGCTCAATTTAGTGTCCTAAATTGTTAACATAAATTGTCAACCAGGGCTAGTAAACTGCTAAAGTGTGGTGCACTATATATGCCTATGTAACTGTCTCTCACTACGCTGTGTTTAGTGTTTTTATGATGTTTTTGGTTTTATGGTTTTATGGTTTTATGTTTTAAAAATAGAAAAATTTCAGTGTTAATAAAGGGAATTTTACATAAACGGTGAAACAACTACCAAACTATGTGTAAACTGAGAGCAGAAAATGCAAAACGTGGCAGAAGAAGCTCATAGCAGGGAAACAAATCTGGCATGAACTCAATAACCCATATCATGAACTCTCAAATTCATTCATTTAGAGATATGTTGGAATAGCTTGAGAAAAGGATAAGTTTTTAGTGCAATTGAGGTTTTCCTAAGTCAACAATCAACTTACAATGTTACAACATCTCATCCATGGTTAAAGGTTTATTGGAACATAATTGCAAAAGAACATTTGTATCACAATAAGATTTCTACTCTAAACTAACTTCTAATTCCATTCTGCAACTCAATTTATCACTACTAGGCCTCATTCAAAAGTTATAGATTTCTTTTTAGAATAGTCTTTGAGAAAAGGCTTGTTTGTGGTAAAAGAATTAACGAATAATGAGGTCTTAATGATATCACTATTAATCCCTGTCCATATATTAGTGCATTAATAAAGCATTCAAAATAGGAGTAGTTTACAAATAATGAAGACGTGAAGAATAATTTTGGGCGACTAACACAACTTTCTAAATACGATGGATAGCACTAGCAGAGGATGAAATTGACCAAAGTGAAATACGGTATTACAACTAAACTAGAATGCCATTAATCTAACTTTGACAGTGAATAAGAATGAACTAGAGTGCCATTATCAAACTTGAAATGTAGTGACAGAGCTGGGCTAAATGCAATCATCCTCCGAAGTGTTACAACTAAACTAACATGCAACTATTCTATGAAATTCTACAGCCCCATCTCGTTCAATATGAATGATATTTTGGAATAGTTTGTAAAAACAAGTTTGGCCGTATCATTCAATGCAATTGAGCATAAAACATAAAATTCAAAAGAAATAACGCAACTAAGCTCTAAAACACCACAGCTATGCCTCATTCAATGTTAATAATATTTTGGAACAGTTTGTAAGAACAAGACAAGCTGTAATACTGGATGTAATTGAGCATAAAATATGCAAGATTAGAAAACTAACAAATTGAAAATGAAACAAAGCTATGGCTACTTATCTAAACCAAATGCATAATTCTTCACGGGCAGTAGGGGCCCTCTACCACCGGATCAGCACGCAGATCTTCTCAAGATTGACTCATCTCGTGCAATAAAATGATGCTTCTTTCATTAAAGGAGAAAAGTTCTTTAAGCAATTATCTACCTGATGTTAAGATCTATGATACAAACAAAATCTAACTAGTTTGTTTCTGAATCTCCCGATTCATACTTATAATGAAATTACATAACTACCCTTGAGAAAAACGAAGGATAAAGTGTCTTTCCCACTAATCGATGAAGAAAACTCTTATTATGAAGATCTCGCCACTTTCTTCTGAATGTGTTTATGAAGATCAGGTATCGTGAAATCTACCCTCTTGGTTTGGTTTCTGATGCCTGCTCCCACAGGGTGTGCTTAGACTTTGTGAGAACAGGGAACAATTGAATGAAAGTACGTTACGCCCATATGCGTTTTTCTTTTAGACGACACTTGTAACCCATTCAAACACTAAAATAGTTGCGGAACGCGTGATCGGATACAGAACGTCTATATTCTGTAGCTATTTTGCACAAAATTATTAAAACAGCAAAAACCATGAAAATACAATATGTTAATCAATTTCATGTAACCTTTAAGAAATCCTAATCATTCTTCATTGATTTTAGGCTTATAAAGTGATAAAACAATGATGAAATGAAGTGAAGGTTTGTAAAACAGAAGGCAATTCTAGGGCTCAACAATTTCCACTAAAATATTGACCTCCTTGAAACAATTGTTGTTCCTAATAAAACTGCAGCCCCAAAGGAGGCTTTTGTCCTTGGAAATACTGTTTCCCCGACATAGGGTACTATCCTTGAAGAGGTTGTGGTCCCTAAATAGATTACTACCCTTAAGGTTGATATTGTCCTTGAGATGTGTAATGCCCTTGAGGTATGTACTGTCCTTGACGTGTGTACTATCCTTGAGGTATGTATTATCCTTGGTTTCCCCTCATGTGGTAAATTACTACCTTGAGGATGCCCCCCCGGTGGTAAATTACTACTTTGAGGGTCAGGGTTAGGAATGTTTCCAAACATCGTGTAAACTTGTTCCATGTTAAAATTTTCAGTATGAGATTCATTTGGACTAGGTGATTGTACTAGTTTTTCAGGAGGAGATGCTCCTGAGAAATTACTAGAAAGAATCTGGTATCCTGAAGGAACAGATGGAACACCATACTAATAAGTTTCTGGTGATGCAGAAAACATGGATGACTCACCAAACATGCTTAATGGCAGTCTGTAATTACCTCTTGGTATGGCATAAAAAGGAATATGGGGTGGTGAATAGTTGAGACTAGAATTGTGTAGAAATTCGGTTAATTGAGAATACCAAGGATCTTGTTTCAAAGGATTGTAATAGTAAATTGATTCACTTAGCCTAAGATCTAAATATTTTTGATGTGAAGGAAGGTGAACTTCTTCTCCTGTGTCAATAATCTCTTCAATGCTATAGAGGCCAGGAGGAAGGTTCTCAGTGATGTGAAACTTCACTCGAGGTGAATGAGGACGACCAGGGGTTTGGGTTATGAACTCCGAAGCAGGCTCAGATGTAACAGGTTCAGTTTCTAGTTCAGAAATTTCAGGCTTGGTAGCTGATAATTCACTAGTTGTGGAAGCAAGTTCAACTAGTTCATAAATTGTTAGTTTTCTTTGAGAACTTTCTAATGTTTGAGGTTGATCTGCTTCATAATCAGGATGTATAATTACTGATGTTTCCTCTTGCTCAGTTGATCAGGTCCCTGATGGTTGGCCTTTTTCAGATTTAAGATTTTCTAACTGACTTGGTGTGTACTCATGGGGTTTCCCCTGCATTCTACGGGATTGTCTCGATAATTCAGCCACGATTAAAAGTTTAACACACGAAATCAAAGAAAATTTCAACAAAATAACCTAAAGTCGCTAAGGAAAAAATCAAATCGAACACACGCTTACACAATCTAAGAGAACAATCCACACACAAACAATATGTTTCCACACTAAAAACACTAGTTGGTGATGAAATCCAACGTCGTAGAATTCTAATGTGGAAAACTTGGCGATTGGAACAGTTACCTTGAAAAACTACTTAATGAAAAATATTGGTGCAAGTATCTCCACTTTTTCCTTCTCGAAATGAAAATTACCCTCCGAAAAGTCCAAGTGAGTCTAGCCAACGTCTGTTCTAGGTATAGTGAGACCTTCCCTCCACCATCACCTTGGGAAAAATCTTGAAGATTATGGTCACTAAGGTCACCAACGGGAAAAAATGTACATGGGGGAACAATCTACGATCCAATATACACACAAGGGAAGAGTAAAAAGCTCAATCCCCTTGAAGGATCCTTGATATGTTAAATCCAAATTTTGCCAACAAGTGACCCCAGGCTCCTTGACAATGTTCTATCTGAGTTTTATCGTTTGTATTGTGTGCACATCTGCTATCTTTCCCAATGAGATAGGTATGATTACCTCACTGGTTCTGACATGATATCATGCTTGACTCTTTTAAGAAGAGCTTCCCATAGCACAAATGCTAAAATTTGATTTTCCTACCACAATATTGCTACTTGTTTGTTTAAACTGTCTTGGAATGTTAAATACAACCTATTCCAAAACACTAGCCTAAGCTAAGTTGGTGGAATGAGCCCTAGAAAATGTAAAATATCTAGATTGATTTTATTAAAGAGTTGTTTTTAATTTGGCTATTGTTTAAGACAAAAGGAATGGAGTTGAAACTTCAATGATGTTTGTGACCCGATTCAAAAATACGCTAAATGAATCTAAATGAGAAGTGCAACTCTTTTCTTTTCAATGAATCTTATTTAAGGGAAAGATTGAGAGATTTAACAAATTTCAAAGCACCAATTCTTTCATTCATAAACAAAATCATTGAAAAGAATACGTTTTCATTGAGAACTCAATTTGAAAAATTGATCAATTTCTCTTTTGAAATGAAATTCCTTTAACAATAAAATCAAAAACTACAAATCAATAAACAAACCATTTCCAAAAGAAAACAATATCTAAAAAGACTCTAAAAACATAAATTCAAAATCAAAGAAAAATCTAATTTTGAAGTCTATCTAGAAGTTTGAGGATGTTTTCTCCTAGTTTTTTATCAAACTAAGAAAAATTTCTACTTATCTCAGCAGAAATGAAAACATCCAAAAATGCTTTGGTGTGAAAATTAGGCTTCAGTAAGCTAAAAGCTCTTCCAAATTTGCAAATGACAAAAGGATCAATTTTCATAAAAGTAAGGTTTATAATGATCTTAATGGCTCAGAAATACAAAATTATCATACCAGTAAGCTGAGGTAAATGAAGGTATCTTGTATGGAGCAGCAATAAAATAGGGCAAACATTCACTTATAAGACGCAAATAGGATGATAAATCACACAAATGAAAAAGTTGTTGAAAATAAATTCACACATAAGATTTGACAGCTAAGATAGACTGGGGAAAACACAAAGAATCAGGTGATCTGGCTCCTAAAAAGAGAATTCCTATTTTTTTTTCAAAATTTTTCCAAAGGTTTGCAATTTCTAATGGAAAACAGAGTAGTACCGCACTGTTTTAAACTAAAAACTTTGGAGGCTACCACACTATTTTCTATTGAAAATCGCGGATTCAAGGAAAATCCAGAAAAATAAAAAATTAACTTTTCTTTTCAGGGATTCTTAAAATTTATCTACCCAGCCTAGTCTTAGATAAGTCAAAATCATAAAACTCTAAAAATTCAAATTGAAAATAAAAAGAGAAAACTAAGTTCTATTCCCCAGCAGAGTTGCCATTTTGTTATGCAGATTAATCCCTCTTGTGGACAAGAGCGATCTCCCTAGTATTAAACGAATAGCTATAAACAAACATCCTTTGGAAATTTTTTTCTCTAGATTAATTGAAATTCACAATTATTATAAGAAAAGAGAGAGGACCTGCCCTTACCTTGAAATCCAACGTTTGATGCATTCTTTTATCTAGTCGCTCCAAAGAGGCTTCTTCAGTAAGTAGAACCTGCAATAAAAGACAAGACAAAAGAATCAAAGCATCTGAAACATATAATAATCAAGAAAATCTAATCCAACTTAGTGATCAAGGAGTCTAAGTATTGATGTTATTCAATAAGAAAAATAACAACTCAATGAAAAAAAGAGATCCATATGTATTATCTTGAATGAAAAGAGTAATATTACAACTTGATGCCTTGATGTCGTACAAATTTCTCCCAGGATCTTGAACAATCGTTCCTCCTTCAGTTTTACAAGAATTCCTATCTAAATACTAGCATGGAGTTACGGACATAAGGGTGTGATCATTCTCATGCCAACAACAACTAGTGTAGAAAGTATGCACTTTTGAGAATTTCTTCAGCAACTACCATGTATAAGCTTAACATCTACCATCTACTCTTGAGACTGAAACATGAGATCAATTTATAGGGAAATGGAGGTAGTTTCAGTTCCATAAAGAGGGGGATGGATTCCTCTCATGAAGGGATTTGAGCTCTATGGACCAAGGGATAAGCTCCATGAGTGGAAGGAAAAATCTCGAACTGATCGCGCCTCTAAAAGCTTCCAGTTGGGAGAATATTCAACCAACTGGGCTTCTAGAATTTACTTTTTCCTTTATTTGACTTTTTACGGGGGTCCGTAGGTTTTAGTAGGAGAACGTGTAGGGGTTTCCGTAGTTTATAGACCAAGTATCTGCGAACCCACAGGAAAAGGCTAGAAAAAGTGCAGAGGTAGACTTTTAAGGATTTTAAAGAGCTTTTCTCCAATTCCAAAACTTGGTTTAGGAACATCAGGGTTTTTGAATTCTAAGGGAGCATAATATAGGTATTGATAGACCTATATAGACAATCAAATTTCATGGTGGAAAAATAACATGTAACAGCTCCCATTCACACAACTATTCTGTAGTGAATCCATTTATAAAGTCCTTTAAAAACATTGGGCCAATCCGAATTGGAGACTAGGGATTATTTTCGTTGTTGGAAAATGTAAGCAGCAAAGATATGACTGTGTTTTTATAAAACATAAGTATGATATAATGCAGTCTAAATTTTATGTTTATAGTAGTCTTGATAGGGTTTGGCGAAGGGTTGATCCTCCATTTGGTGGAACTTCAAACCCTCAGAATAGAGTGTTTTATAAAATTAAATTATTTTGGCTCTATCTAAACAAGGATTATGAATAGTATCCTCAATATGGGTATACAATCTACTGGTTTGATGTAATAAAAAATGAATGGGGTTTTTCATTTGTTCCAATCACTGACATACAATGTATGTCATTAGCAATATACAAGAATAAGTTGATATGCCTTGTCAATGATGGTGTCACTTATGTATGGTCAATTGAAGAAATAAATAATTTCCAATTTGGTCACCCATTTGTTGAACGAAGGATTGACTACTTTGAGGATGATTGGGGCTTTAGATGGAAGTTGTTGGAAGAAATTTCTACAGATATACATATCAAATGTCTTTGTTATCTCCCATTTTGAATAGTCCAAGGTGTGGTTCTTATGTGCAACTGTAGTGGAGTTCCTTTCCTATTATATCACATGATGACGGGCCTCTGTTTTCCAACAAATATTGATATTTCAAACAATCATCATATGTATGGGTTTTGGTCTCCAACGCTGCAGGACTACAATGATTTGATTGAGTGTGGAAATGTTTTTGCAATTTCTCCCCGTATGGATTCTATTGATGAGATTCCACCATTAGATATGGACATGGAGTCTTAGGCTATTACTCCTGTTAGGATTTCTTATATATATTTTCATTTTATATACTCTTTGTGGTTGTGAAAAATATTTCCATTTTTTTTACTTTACATACATTTGGGTCTATATGCTAATAATTTAAAATTACGATTCTATGGGTATTTATATGCCTCCTGCTAAAATTTCTTCTATATGTGTATGTATCGGATGTTGGATATTTAATCCCATTGCAATTTTCTACAAAATATTTCTTATTTTCTCCCCTTTAGTTCTCTTAATTGCATTTGAATGTGTTTGGATTCTATGCATGTTTCTTTTTTTTTATAATTATAATTGCTATGAGTTATTTTATACATGGTCTTTGTTTTATTTTTTTCTCATTGGTTCTCTAGTAGTGTTATATCTTTATGTGAATTTTGGTAATTACATTTATATTTTGATAGTATATAGTTCCACATATTTATATATAGTTCCAAGTCATATATTTCTTATCTTATTTTGTTCCAGTTATATGGGTTTCCCATTATTATTCTAATATGAAACGTGAAAAATTAGCCTTTTTATTTTAGCCATTTTGGAAAAACCCTTTTACATTTTCATAAGTTTATATGGTTGGAAAAGGACCATATGCGCTTTTAATGCTTTTATATGGTTGAAAAAAAAAATGTTCCTTTTTCATTATTTCATATTTATTTATATTGGATATGTTCCATGTTTATGGTTTGATCATAAATATGTTCTCATTCATTGTAGACATGTTATCTAAAGGCACAAGGAAGCGCACAAGAAAACAAAATCTATCACCAGCATCATGTGATAGGTCTAATGAAAGTCGTTGTTTACTGTATCAACAAAATAAGGACACAATAAATGAGCATAGGAGAGATACATATCATAGAAGAAATAGTGAAACTACTCTTCAAAATGATTTTTTAATTCCTCTTAAGTATCATACTATGGATGATATCATAGAAAGAACACTTCCCATTGATAGTTCATTGTCAGAATATGCTCCTC
Organism: Pinus albicaulis; assembly: GCA_034641835.2. NCBI lineage: Eukaryota > Viridiplantae > Streptophyta > Pinopsida > Pinales > Pinaceae > Pinus > Pinus albicaulis. Next base: position 828,529,239 of record CM076569.1, read on the forward strand.
GTCAGCATATTTTTGTTGTTCGACTCTCTCCTAAAAATGGTCATAATATTTGGGAAACATCTTGCAATTGGGAAGAACATTATATCGATAACATGGATGCAAATGTTCATCCTAACCTTTCTATCTCTGCAATTGTATATTTTGAGCAAGGCCAAAGGTTGCAAAACATCCATGGTGGAGGCAATGATGACATTATATGTGATGATTTGGATGATATTTTAATTGTTCATTTGTTTGATAATTTGGAGCCAGTTTCTAGAAACATTAGATCTTCCAATCACCTTTCTAAAAATAATGTTGTCCCACCAAGAGAATCAGTCATCCCTGATAGAATTTCGTGTGGAACAATGGAAGTAACACAATGATATTTTGATGTTTCCTATAATAGTGGTTTTTTTATTACATTCCTCTATTTAAAAAAAAAAATAACTAAAATTATAAGGTATTTTCTTCCCTTGGAATAGGATACAACTCATTTTAATAGAGGTCTAGAAATTAACTCTCCAAGTGTTTCATCTACTAAATGAGAAGTGGAGATGAAGCATGTCATAGCCTTCCACTGCATTCTCCTTGACAATCAAATTGGAAAACTAATGTAAATGTACAATGTATTTGATTTCAATTTTCATTTTTTGAATTTTTAGTACGTTGGAAATTGAATTTTATTGCATGCTTTTTTTTCTTCAAACATGAGAAAAATCATTTTAATAGAGACATACAAATTAACTTCGTAGATGTTCCATCTACTGATGTTAGACGTGCAGAGGAACCATCTCATAGTGTTCATTTAGATCACTAAACAAATGTAATTTTTGAATGCATTTGATATTTTCCTCAATTTTTCATTTGTTGTTAGTTGTGCATTGTATTTTATAAGCTTCTATGGAAAAAACATGATTTCATCTTATGAGGTTGGAGAAATGGAATCCAAAACATCAAATTGTCAAACTAATGTAATGTTCAATGTATTTGATTTGTTTTCCATTTTTTAATATTTATTGGTTGGACATTTATTTTTATATTGTATTTTATTTTGTTAGAACATGAAACAACTCATTTGAATACATGCTTAGAAACTATCTTCCCAAATGTTCCAACCATTAATGTTAGAAGTGAAGAGCAACCATATCATAGCCAAAAAAATGTAAATATTGAATGCATTTGATTCTTTTTTCATTTATAATTATTTGGACATTATATTTTAGAAGATTTTATGCTAAAGACACCTTATCATCCTCTCAGGTTCCAGAAATGCAGACCATAAATTTGGAAAGGCTCTGTCATAGATCCATTCCACATGTTTCAAATTTCGAAAGGGAATCTCATGGTGCTAAAAATCAAGTACATTTTAGAAGAAATTTTACTCTTCCACATCATTCTCCACATGGTCTGACCGATACAGATCATATTCATTTTGATGAAAAAATGATTGCAGTGCATAAAATATTTTGAGAAAATATAGATAGGTTTTCAGTTGTCCAAATGTGCCACATATACGAATAATCATACCCCATAATCATTAGGGGAATTTTTAGGTCTAAAATGGGCCTCCTAAGGAAAACGTACAATCAAAATTCACTTTATGAGAACCAATCACATTTTAGGGGATGACATCTTCCCTAATGGTTGAGGTGGCATTGCTTGAGTTAAAGGTACTTACTTGTCACATTATCAATGGTGGATAAAAACTCATGGTTAACCATGGTAGTGCTCTAAGTACTTTTAAAGTCAAAGTAAAGTACTCATAATAAATGTCATTTCACACTTTTTAAATAAAAATATATTATTGTCATTTCATATTTCTTGAAAGAAACAAAGCATATCCCTATACATTTATTATATTATATTATATTATATTTATATAGTATATTAATTACATGTTATTATACAATTTAAATAATATAAATTTTAATTAATAGCATCTAATATAATTAAGAATTTATAAATTTATATTTATATTTTATTTTAAGTTATTTAAGTACAAAGGACAAATGCATTAATTGTTCAATGATAATGACTTTTTCTTGAAAAACTCATTCTTATTTATAGTCACATCAATACAATTTTTTTATTAATTCTATTTTGGTACAACTTTTGAATTGAATTTAACTATGGTTACATAGATTGTGGTGCAAAGGTGAATTGCAAATTCATAAATATTATTTTATTGGTTTAGCTATTATTTTATTATTTCCTTAGGAGGCCCATTTTAGACCTCGAAATTCCCCTAATGCCAGCCTTTGAGAGATTATGAAGGACCTATTTTCAGATGATGTAATAATGAAAGAGGTTCCCATCGTTTTTTTGGATATAATAACATGGATCCTGGTGTGCAACCTCACATTTTAAGAGTTCTTACTCAAGTTGAAGAAATGTTAATAGCACATGTGAATCCTATTTTGCAAGTGACACATGATCGAGGTGGGAAATATAAGTATAACGGTCACACAATTAGATATCCTCAAGATATTTCTACAATTGCACAAAGTCTTCCCCGACATGTTGAAGATATTGACTTTCTAATTATGACGTGACATGCCGCTTAGTGTAAATATTATGAATGTTATGTCAAAATATCTCGAGTTATAGCTGCATTTATTTTCAAAATTGAACGTGATCAATATTATCGAGATGTTGTAATTGACTATGATTCAATGAATTCTCTTCCTAATAGGTCAACAAATGTCTCATCCAGGCTTAAATTTGTTGATTTTGATATTGATGAATCTGAGATCAATGCAACTAATAATGAAGGGTTACTTGTTGAGCATTTTCCTTCTCATCCTTATTCTTTTGTATCTCGCCTACCTAATGAACGAAGAGAAGTGGAAGAAATTAGAGTATTTATTGATAATGTTGATTCTTCATATGTTCAGGAAATGTATTGGCCCAATCTTGGAACCTCTCTAGTGAATGAATATAATTTCGAGAGGTTATTAGATATGGAATTCCCCACATTGTTCCCCACTGATGATGTTGATTGGTTGCAACCACATATTTGTAGTGTTGAACTTCATGAGTATGCATTGCATCTTCTTAGATACTATGATCAGAGGTTTGGAATCCATCCTCACTTTCTATATTACCTATTGAACATGATAATGCAACATCAGAGCCAAGCAACTGCTGCATTTTTTTGTGAAGCATTTACATGATAACTCATCGACAAAAATTGAAGACTTGCATCACCAACTTTCTGATTTAACAGATAATAAGTTGGTTAAGCATCTTATGCGATTTGGTTCTTCTCTGAGAGGTACAAGGGAATACTGGACTAAATGTCAAGATGAATTAAATGACATGATTACTCAGTTGAGATGTCCATCTTTGTTTTTCATTTTGAGTGCAGCTGACACAAAGTGGCCAGAGTTTCCTAACTTCATGCCTGTACATTCACATTATCATTCTTTAAATGAGCATCGCATTAAATTGAGAATGTTACCCAATGCCCTCATATTTTTGCCACATTTATGCACCATAGATTTAATATATTCGAGAGGAAATTATCCAAAAATATCTTAAAGTGAAAGACTTTTGGTACATGTTTGTGTTGTTGAATTTATTTTTTATTCGTTGTCAATTTTTTTATTACGGTTCTATTTATATTTTTGTAGTAGCTATATATTAATTTTCTTCAGATATGAGTGGCAGCATAGAGGTTTAGCACATATCCATGGTTTCCTATGGTTGTTAGGCGCTCCTGACATGGAAAGACTTGATTGGTCAAATGATTCTAATGTACAACTTGCAAAGAAATTCTTTGACAATTATGTAACTGCATGGAATCCACATGAAATATATCGTCGCAACATAATGGTTCCAAGAAGCCTCAATGATGACCCTTGATTATTGAATACTGATCATATTTTCTCTTGAAATCCTCATAATGATTATGAAAAATTGTTAAATTGTTTCCAAAGGCACATAAAGTGTATTTTAGATATTTGTTTGCGCAAAAAGGGCACTATTCTCACATGTCGGTACAATGTTCCATGGGATATTTTTAAGGAATCGAGATTGTTCATAGATGATCAAGGAAGAAAAAAATATGACGCGACAATAAATGATGATAGGTTCAATGTACATAATATTTACATTCTAACTATGTGGCATTCAAATGTTGATTTCCAACCAGTGCTTTCTCGGTATGATTTCTTGAATTATATTGCTAATTATGCATCAAAAGAAGAAAAAAGGTCAGAAATTTATCATGATATGTTGACTAGAATTTCAAATTCTATTGCCTTTGAGGGTCGTGCTTTGTGTGCTTACATAAGACTTCTTGCATAAATGATTATTGATCGTGACATTAGAGAAAAATAACCATGCATTATATTGCTTAATCTACCTCTTGTTGTTTGTAGTAAAAAAATTGTTTCCTTGAATGTTGGAAGAAAGGTTTTCAGGAAAATATCAAGGAATGGCATGCAATGTTCATCTGAGTATACTTTTTTTCAATGTTATCAGAATATATCTTTTTTCCTTGGACATTTATCTTTGATAGAAACAACAAGATCTTGGACATTTGATAGCAAGCATAAACAAAATTCTTGGAATCCTAGAGATGTTCATGCTATTTTTCGGGTTTGGCCATAGTTTTATTCTATTCCTAGTGAGAGTTAAAATGAATTTGAAACCTTTTGTTGGATAGATTTTCTCTTATATAAGACATTTTGTGACATTTCTATGGAAATTGGGTTTTCAACTGAAATTATTATTGAAAATGGGAGGAATTTCCGATATCCAGGATGGCATGTTGATCGAAATCCATCAATTGTCGACAATATTGAATATGAAGAAGATGGTGATTTTGCTAAGAAAGAAATGAATCTTGAAGATAATTTTCAAGAATTGAAGCTTTTCTCTTGCTTGTTTCCACCAAATAATGTGAATGTTTTTTATCTTTACACCGTTGGTCGAAGGGATTTTGATATATCCTTTGACTGGAAAAGTACAACTATTTCTGATGATGTGGTTGATGAAGCTATTAATTTTACAAGGAATGGAAAGTCAAAGGGTGATATTGTTGACCTTTCAAATAGAACATTTGCATCTCCAGATTCATTGGCAGAAAAAAAATGACTTGATTTTGAAATTGTTTTAAGGCATTTTGTTGAAAATGAGATTCACAAAGCTCTTCTTATGATTGTTCAGGGCACTGCAGGAACTCGCAATTCCTTCCTTATCCATTGTATTTTTGAAGCTCTTTCTAATTTTTCAAGTAATGGAAGAAGTCCTTTGTTTCTTCTTGCCCCAACAGGAATAACGACTTTTAATATACATGCAAAAACAATCCACTCGGCTCTAAAAATTCCAATTAAAGATATGAAACCACTATAGTAGAAATCACTAGTAGTATTCCAAGAAGAAATGAAGCATATTCGATATATATTGATTGATGTAACGAGATTTATAGGATCAAGGTTATTCATGCAAATAGATGCTCGATTACGAGAAGCATTTATGGATAAAAAGAATTGTGCTTTTGGTGGCAGATCCATCATCCTTGTGGGCGACCTTGGCAAGCTACCTCCTGTGACAAATAAGCCTTTGTATGCAGGTACTACAGTAGGGAAAGTCTTGTGGAAAAAAATCAACATTGTTGTCACTCTTGACACAATATTTCGCCAACAAGGGAATAATGAGAAACAATATTGTTTTCATAGAGTCCTCAATAACATAAGAAATGCAGAACCTGTTCTTGAAGATTGGGAGTTTTTTATGTCGCGGGCTAATATGAGGTTGCATCCTAGAGAAATGGATTTATTTAATGCAGCAGTTCACATGTTTCCAAAAAATAATTTGGTGTCCTTCCATAATAGGCATATGTTAAAATCATTAAATTCTCCAATTGCACGATGTATTGCTAAGAATTCAAGGTGTTCAAAAATCAGTGGTGTTGATGATGATCAATTGGACCGTGAAGTTTTTTTGTGTCGTGGTCAACGTGTTATGTTGACATGTAATTTGTGGGTTGAAGTTGGTTTGGTGAATGGGCACTTGGTTATATGAAGGATATATTTTATATGCCTGCCTCTAAGCCACCTCAGCTTCCAATGTTCACAACTGTTGTTTTTTATAAGTATGTTGGTGTTCCATTTGATGCAAGCAACCCAAACATTGTACCTATCACACTAGTGGTAAGAGGAAATAAAAAACAAATTCCTTTAAAGATGGCATGGGCTCTTACAATCCACAAGTCATAGGGATTGAATTTAGAATGAGAATCAATTGATATCAGGAATAAAGAGCACCAAGGCCTAACCTTCACAGTCATATCAAGAGTGAAATCAATAGATGGTTTACGCATAGCACCGCCTTTCTCTTTTCAGCGTTATGCCAAGATGGAAGATAGTGCATATGTTATAATAAGGAAGAAAGAAGAGGAGTGATTGAAGTCCATATCATTATGACATGCAACTATTAATACTTTTAGATATTTATAGAATGTTTTTTGAATTTATTTTATTGTCATATTTATTTTCTTTTAATATAATAATTATTTTCATATATTGATGAGATGAATACATTCATCATATTCATAGTAATATTTCAGAAAATTGTTTACATCGTTTTTCATGTTGTTCAATTTACTTGTTTTTTTTAAGTGGTTATTGTTCTTTTGTTTACAATGAACCATTCAGTGATAAACAACCAGTTATATGAGCCAATCATTAAAATTCAAGTTTGAATTCCATATCACTATGACATGCAACTAATAATATTGTGACTTATTTATAGACTGTTTTTTTAATTTCTTTTATTGTCCTCTTTATTTACATTTAGTATAATATAATAATGATTTTCTTATATTAATGAAATGAATACAATCATCATATTCATAGTGATATCTCAAAAATTTGTTACATCATTTTTCATGTTCTTCAATTTACTTCCTTTTTTAAGTCTTTATTGTTCTTTTGTTTATAATGAACCATAATGAACCATTCAGACATATACAACTAGTTATATGAGCCAATCATTAAAAGTCAAGATTGAAGTCCATATCCCTATGACATGCAACTAATAATATTCTGACCTATTTATAGAATGTTTTTTGAATTTCTTTTATTGTCCTCTTTATTTACTTTTAATATAATATTGATTTTCATTTATTAATGAGATGAATATATTCATCATGTTCATAGTAATATTTGAGGAATTTGTTTACATCGTTTTTCATGTTCTTCAATTTACTTCTTCTTTTTAAGTGGCTATTGTTCTTTTCTTTTTACAATGAACCATTCACACATAAACAACTAGTTATATGAGGAAACCATTAAAAATCAATTTAATAATTTGTTCATATTGATATTAATATTGTGAATTCATATTATATCATGAATTACAAAATTATGGGCTAAATGCTATTAATGAAAGATTTTGACACCATTACCATTATTAATATTGGTAATTAGTATGTCTGTTAATTAATGTTAATGTTAATGATTTTTAATATTAATATTAAACAAATATTGTGCCTATACATTAATATGAACATCAACATTAAACATCGATGTAAATATTTTGATTGAAGATTAGGTTTAATAAATTTAGGTTTATTTTGGTTCAATGACAACATATTTATATTTGATATTAATATTAAACTAAAATTAATATATACATTAATATTAATTTAAATACAAATATAGAATTAATAACATTATTAATATTTGATTTTAAACATAAATTTTACAAAATTGTGAATTTTTGTTGACTATTGTAATAAGGGTCATATCGTTTATTTAATTTTATCACTCATTTCATTTGTACAATATGTATTTCTAATGAGGTTTATATTAGTAGAAATTTTTATATCATTTGGTTCATGTAGCATTAGTTTATTTTATAGCATGACGTTTTTAAGATAACTTTTTTTAACAATAATAAAAATGGGGTGTTATATGTGTGTGTGTGTGTGTGTGTATTAATTTTGATTTTGTCATTTTTCCTTTCAAATGCATATGTGGATAATAATGATGGAATGTATTATAATCAAGCTATGGAAAATGTTTCTAGAGTGATAAGTTCTCTTTTGTATCTTTGATACAAGTTTGATAGAAAACATGGCTTCCATCCTACATTTATTGATGAGCATATTCGTGTGCTAGATGAAATGAAAATGAATGTAAAATACTTGTTGCATGTGCACATGAGGGAGGCTGGGAGGAAAACAAGAAGGGATTGGTTGGAAAGCGTTAATATCGTGATTATTATCCTGTTGATTTGAATTGGTGTTCCTTTTGTCATCGATCTGGTTGCTTTTTGGAAGAGACTATTTGATAAATGACTTTTGATTGAGTGTTCCAAGTCCATTTTTGTAGTGGAATTTTTTGAGGTGAAGACAAAAAAAAAATATGTTAATTTCAATGTTTTTTCTTTGGTTCCAATGTTGGTGAAATTTAATATCCCTTTATTTTATTAATTTGTTCGGTTTATAATATTAACGATCAATAAGGTTGATCGATCGCTTGGGGTTTGTAATATTAATAATCATGTGAATTTATCAATCCTTTGTGTTTAAAATATTAATCCGTATTAAGCTCTTATGTTTTTAATATTGATCCATTGTCCTTAGTGATACCTTAGGTTATTAGTATTTATCCCTTGGGTTCACCCATTCCTTTTGTTTTTAATAATAAACCCTTGGATTTATTAGTTCTTTAGGTTTATAATATTATTAATCCCTTGAATTTATTAATATCTTGAGTTTAAAATGTTAATTCTTGGTGATTATTAATTTCTTAGGTTTTTGAGTTTAAAATATTAATTCTTAGGGTTTATTAATCTCTTGAGTTTAAAATTTTAATTCTTAGTGTTTATTAATTTCTTGGTTTATAATATTAATATTTATCCCTTAGGTTTATAATAACTTTTCTTTAGGTTTACTATTTTCTTGGGTTTTGTTGTAGCCACTACAACACCACCCAAAATTTTGGGTATATTCAAAATTTCGGGTCCCCCTCTGCTCACTCAACCCATTAATTTTTTGACTCGGCCTTCAGTCAGTAATATCCCCATGACCTATTTCTGCCCAGCCCTGTCACCTCACCCACTTGTCTTGCTTTCTCTCGACTGTGCTAGGGTATATAATTTTTAAGTCGGTTTCCAAACTTAGAGATGCACAAGTAATTGAAATAAGTTACAATATCTTAGGTTTGATATTTCAATGTTGCTACTCCTCGAATGAGCTATTTTTCCTAGTAACTTGTTTTTCTCATTATTACTGAGAGATAACTCATTCTCATATTATTCCTTTTGAGGAAATTGGTCAAAGGTTCTATCAGTACACATCGAACGACGTATATGTTTCATTAAGATTCCATTGGCATGACACCATTAAAATACTATATAAGATGAGGTTCCAACCGTCCATGTGGAAGCTATTGGTTTGCACGAAGATCCAGGGTTTTCCCAGCAAGAAAAGGGACCCTTTCGAAGCAAGGTGAATCCTCACGAATCCCCAAGAGGCTCACTTTCAGCTCAAAGGCACCTAGTCACTTGCACAAGACTAATGTGTAGGAAAAGGCATCTTGCTATGAAAACCGGAGATTACCGAAAGAGGAATGCAGAAGAGATAAAACTCAAGGTCACAGGTCGCGATGACTCCAGGTCGCAGGTCAAAAATGACTCAAGGTCTCAGGTCACCAATAACCCTAGGTCGCAGGTCGTAGATGATCCCAAGGTCACAGGTCGCAAAATGACTCCAGGTCGCAGGTCGTAAAAGATGCATAGGTCGCAAAGTCGCAAAGTCACATAGGTCACAATGTTGCATAGGTCGCGAGGTCGCGAGGTCACAAGGTCGCGAGGTCGCAAAGTTGTGAGGTCGCAAAGTCGCATAGGTCACAAGGTCGATAGGTCACAAAGTCGCAAATTCGCATAGTCGCAAAGTCGCGTAGGTCGCAAAGTCGCGTAGGTCGCAAGGTCGCAAATTCATAAGGTTTCAAAGTCACAAAAGTCGCATAAGTCGCAAGGTCGCAAAGTCGCATAGGTCGCAAGGTCGCAAAGTCGCATAGATCACAAGGTCGCAAGGTCGCATAGGTCACAAGGTCGCAAGGTCGCATAGGTTGCAAGGTTGCAAAGGTCGCAAAGTCGCGAGGTTGCAAGGTCGCAAAGGTCGCAAGGTCGCAAAGTCGCATAGGTTGCAAGGTCGCAAAGTTGCAAAGTTTCATAGGTCGCAAAGCCACAAAGTCACATAGATCGCAAGGTCGCGAGGTCGCAAGGTCTCATAGGTCGCAAGGTCGCAAAGTGGCATAGGTCGCAAGGTCGCAAGGTCACAAAGTCGCATAGGTCGCAAGGTCTCATAGGTCGCAAGGTCGCAAAGTGGCATAGGTCGCAAGGTCGCAAGGTCACAAAGTCGCATAGGTCGCAAGGTCGCAAGGTCGCAAGGTCGCAAAGTCGTGTAGGTCGCAAAGTCACATAGGTCGCAAGGTCGTAAGGTTGCAAAGTCACATAGGTCACAAGGTTGCAAATTCAATAGGTCACAAGATCACAAAGTCGCAAAGTCGCAAGGTCGCAAAGTCACAAAGTCGCATGTAATCCCAAGAGTGGGGGAAGACCAAAGGTCATGGGAAACCCAAGAGTCACCTCGGCCTATATGTACATCTTCTAGTGATTTTGTAAAGGACTTTTTGGGTTGTGAACTTTTGAGAGAGAGACATTGTTTTTTATTGAATGAATGCCTCTAGATGAATACAAAGAAGTGTTATTGGATCTCAATATTGAATCCTATGGAATTCTCCTATGTGGTTATGCTATGAATATGGTCTCTTCGAATGAATGAATGCTTCTTTCAAATATTGGTGCACATTTCTACTCATGTATTCCCTTGTGTTATGAGCTTCCTTGCAACACATGGATGATATATGATGTTCAAACTTAAAGAAATGTTGATGAACTGCTTTGTCAATATTTGCTTTAAATATTTATTGGGATGTGCATAGTAGATAAATGAAACACTTAACCATTGTGAAATTTTTCGTTTTTTAAGTGAATCTTGAAATAAGTATGATCTTGGTAAAGTTTTGCTAACAATGCTTTTCATAAGTTTCAGGCTTTAAATTCCACTTTGCTATTCATGGTATTATGTTTCACAAGGCATTTGTCAATCACTAACTTGTATTCATTCAACATCCATGGATTCTCCATCTCAGCGAGTCCCCTCTCTATCTGGAAAAAATCTTCACCAATTTAATGGCAACCGGGCCTACATACCGAATGGGATCCCCAAACCAAACAGTGTAGAATCTAATTGGGATTCTGCACCGGGGGTATCCCCTTACTGTTGGCGAGACATTTTCAACTGTCAACAGGTTTATAATATTAAATTTTTGGGTTTATTTGTTCATTAACTTTATAATATTAATAATTCATTTGATCCCTTTGGTTTATTAATCCCTCTAGTTTAAAATATTAATGTTTTTTTCATTGTTTATAGTATTTATCTAAGGGTTTATATACTTATGGGCTTATAATATTAATCTCTTAGGTTTCATATTATTCCCTTAGGTTTATAAACCCTTTGTTTTTTATTATAAATCCCTTTGGTTTATTATCTCATTGGGTTTTTAATATCAATGCATTGGGTTTATTGATCTTTTAGTTTATTAATCTGTTGGGATTATAATATTAATAATACCTAAGGTTGATTGATCACTTCAGCTTATAATATTAATAATCATGAGAGTTTATCATTCATTTGTATTTAAAATATTAATTCCCAGGCTTTATTAATCTCTTGTGTTTTTAATATTGATCCATTGGCCTTATTGATCCCTTAGGTTTTTAATATTTTTCCCTTGGGTTCACCAATTCCTTTGGTTTGTTTGTTCCTAACTTTATAATATTAATAATTCCTTTCGTTTATAATATTAAACCATTGGGTTTATTATTTCTTTTGGTTTTCAATATTAATAATCCCTTGGGTTTATTAATATCTTGAGTTAAAAATATTAATTCTTAGGTTTATTAATTTCTTAGGTTTTTGAGTTTAAAATATCAATTTTTAAGGCTTATTAATCTCTTGTGTTTTTAATATTGATCCCTTCGCCCTATTGATCCCGTTGGGTTCACCAATTCCTTTGATTTGTAATATTAAACCCTTGGGTTTATTAGTTCTTTTGGTTTATAATATTAATAAACTCTTGGGTTTATTAATATCTTGAGTTTAAAATACTTTTTTCTAAGTAATGCTAAATTATATTATATTGCACGAAAAAATACAGTTGAGCTTCAGAACAGTGGTTGTTGAATTGGCCAACCCTTGTTGGGTGAAGACAGTTCAAAATTCAAAATGTGGGCTGCCCTTCAGGGGGAAACCAACCCTTAGTGAGTTCAGCATTTCAAAAATAGAGTTGCCCTTCTTGGGGAAACTAGCTATTAACATACACCTGAATGACTAAGTTTGTTGGAAAATAGAAAGATAGACAAAAAAAACAATAGAATAGCATATAAAAATTGTGAACAAGGAGATCCAAGGCTCTGTAGCTACCAGTCTTGTATGTCATGTTTCTCCATTTGAGGAGTTTCTTCATTTAAGGAGTTTCTTCAACTATGAAGCATTCGTAGTCAGACAAGGCGTCATCCTTCTTAGAGAGCTGGGGAGCCATCTCTGGAGTTGAAGTGGAGTGAGCACCCTTGTCTTCTTCTGTAACTTTTTGTTGGGCACCTTCCGCAGAGCTACTCCCTCCACTGTCCAAAGCATCCTCCACATTTTTGACTGGGAGACCAATGATTTTTCTTGTCCGAGGGGAGGAAGAGTGCGAAAGAGTCGACTTGCGAGGGTGTTTCTTGCTGTTGGCCGAGCTGGAGTGGCTATGTTGCACCTCCAGGAGGTGAATTGAAATATGAGCCGAGAGCAGTTGGGGGTCGAAGACCTCTGGTTATTCCACAGCCACAGAGAAGGCCAATGATCATGCCACCATAGCCAAAGCTGGAGGGCGAGAGGGAGAGCCTCTGCCTCCTCCGTGACGACACCTCATTCGATGTCTGTGTGGCATTGAGTTGACGGGCTGATGGGCTTACAGGGAAGGAAAGGAGAGGTCAAAGGGTAGTTGAGGAGCAACGCACTGGGCAAAGGTGAGACAAAGGCTTGCAGAGCAGAGGACAGAGGCACGATGGAATGGGAGTGAAAACTGGAATGAAACTTGAGCGACTGGGAATAAGAACTAGAGCCATCGGCCATAAATGGCCAAAGTGAAAAATACAGGAGCCAAGGTATAGGTTGCAGGATTGAATGCCACAAGTGCCAACGTCCTTCCCAGAGATGCGCGTTTAAAGCCATCACATAGGAGGTAGGTGTGTACCCATGGTGAGGCCAAATGCAATCGCGCGGAGAGGCCAGGTGGCCACCAAAATCTAATGCATTAAACACCAGCATCTGGGGATGAGTTTAAAATATTAATTCTTAGAGTTTATTAATTTCTTAGGTTTTTGAGTTTAAAATATTAATTCTTAGGGTTTAATTATCTCTTCAGTTTAAAATATTAATCCTTAGGAATTATTAATTTCTTGGTTTATAATATTAATATTTATCCCTTGGGTTCACCGATTCCTTTGGTTTATAATATTAAACCCTTAGGTTTATTAGTTCTTTTGGTTTATAATATTAATAATGTAAACTATGTTTAATATTAATATTAAAGAAATATTGTGTTTATAAATTTATATGAACATCAACATTAAACATCGATGTAAATATTTTGATTGAAGATTAGGTTTAACAAATTTAGGTTTGTTTTGGTTCAATGAAAACTTATTTATATTTGATATTAATATTAAATTAAAATTAATATATACATTAACATTAATTTAAATACAAATATATAATTACTAACATTATTAATATTTTATTTTAAACATAAAGTTCACAAAATTGTGAATTCTTGTTGACTATTGTGATAAGGGTCATATCGTTCATTTAATCCTATCACTCATTTCATGTGTACAATATGTATTGCTAATGAGGTTTATATTTGTAGAAATGTTTATATCATTTGGTTCATGTAGCATTAGGTTATTTTATAGCATGACTTTTTTAGATATAGTTTTTTAACAATAATAAAAATGTGGTGTTATGTTATGTTATATGTGTGTGTGTGTGTGTATTAATTTTGATTTTGTCGTTTTTACTTTAAAATGCAAATATGGATAATAATGATGGCATCTATTATAATCAAGCAATGCAAATATTTCTAGAGTGATAATTTCTCTTTCGTATCTTCGGAAGAAGTTTGATAGAAAACATGGCTTCCATCATGCATTTATTGATGATCATCTTCATGTGCTAGATGAAATGAAAACAAATGTAAAGTACTTGTTCCATGTGCACATGAGGGAGGATGGGAGGAAATAAGATGTGATTGGTTGGAAAGCGTTAAGTATCATGATCATTATCCTATTGATTTGAATTGGTGTCCATTTGTCGTCGGTCTGGTTGTGTTTTGGAAGATAATTTGTGATAAATGACTTTTCATGGAGTGTTTCAAGTCCATTTTTGTAGTGAAATTTTTTCATGTAAAGACAACAAAAAACATATGTTAATTTCAATGTTCTTTCTTTGGTTGCAATAATGGTGAAATTGAATATCCCTTTAATGTTAATTTATTTATATTTATCCCTTAGGTTCACCAATTCCTTTGGTTTATAATATTAAACCCTTGGGTTTATTACTTCTTTTGGTTTATAATATTAATAATACCTTGGGTTTAATAATCTCTTGAAATTAAAATATTAATTATTAGGGTTTATTAATTTCTTAGGTTTTTGTGTTTAAAATATTTATTCATAGAGTTTATTAATCTCTTCTCTTTTTAATATTGTTCCCTTGACTTTATTGATCTCTTAGGTTTTTAATATTTATCCCTTAGCTTCATCGATTCCTTTGGTTTATAATATTAAACCCTTGGGTTTATTAGTTATTTTGATTTATAATATTAATAATCCCTTGGGTTTATTAATCTCTTGAGTTTAAAATATTGATTGTTATGGTTTTTTTATTTCTTAGGTTTTTGAGTTTAAAATATTAATTCTTAGGGTTTATTAATCTCTTGTGTTTTTAATATTAATCTCTTGGCCTTATTGATCCCTTAGGTTTTTAATATTTATCCCCTGGGTTCACTAATTCCTTTGGTTTATAATCTTAAGCCATTGAGATTATTAGTTATTTTGGTTTATAATATTAATAATCCCTTAAGTTTATTAATCTCTTGAGTTTAAATTATTAATTGTTAGGGTTTATTAATTTATTAGGGTTTTGAGTTTAAAATATTAATTCTTAGAGTCTATTAATCCCTTAATGCATGGTCCAATGTCGCATTATGAAAAACATTGTCTCAATATGAAAATCAATCATGTCTAACCATTGTTAATCATAGTTAGTTGTAGTCGATCAAGGTATTCCATGGTTGAATGTCACATTGTGACAAATATTGTCTCAATATGAAAATCAACCATGGCCAAGCATGGCCATTCTTTGTCCAACGTTGCATGTGACAACAATTTTCTCATTGTTTAAATCAAACATGCACAATCAAGTTTATTTTAAAGTTTATAGTATTTATCCAAAGGTTTTTATATACTTGAGGTTTATAATATTGATTTCTTAGGTTTAATATTATTCCCTTGAGTTTATAATATTAATAATTATGTGAGTTTACCAATCCATTGTATTTAAGATATTAATTTGTAGGCTTGATTAATCTCTTATGTTTTTAATATTGTTCTCTTCGCCTTATTGATCCTTTAGGTTTTTAATATTTATCCCTTGGGTTCACTAATTCCTTGGGTTTATAATATTAGACCCTTGGGTTTATTAGTTCTTTTGGTTTATAATGTTAATAATGCCTTGGGTTTTAAATTCTCTTGCGTTAAAAATAATAATTCTTAGGTTTATTAATTTCTTAGGTTTTTTAATTTAAAATATTGATTCTTAGGGTTTATTAATCTTTTGTGTTTTTAATATTGATCCCTTGGCCTTATTGATCCCTTAGGTCTTTAATATTTATCCCTTGGGTTCACCAATTCCTTTGATTTGTGATATTAAACCCTTGGGTTTATTAGTTATTTTGGTTTATAATATTAATAACCCCTCAGGTTTATTAATCCCTTGAGTTTAAAATACTAATTCTTAGGGTTTATTAATTTCTTGAGTTTAAAATATTAATTCTTAGACTTTATTAATTTATTGGTTTATAATATTAATATTTATCCCTTGGGTTCACCAATTCCTTTGGTTTGTGATATTAAACCCTTGAGTTTATTAGTTCTTTTGATTTATAATATTAATAACCCTTTGGGTTTATTAATCCCTTGAGTTTAAAATATTAATTCTTAGGGTTTATTAATTTGTTGAATTTAAAATATTAATTCTTAGGGTTTATTAATTTCTTGGTTTATAATATTAATATTTATCCCTTGGGTTCACAAATTCCTTTGGTTTATAATATTAAACCCTTGGGTTTATTTTTTCTTTTGGTTTATAATATTAATAATCCCTTAGGTTTATTAATATTTTGAGTTTAAATTATTAATTCTTAAGGTTTATTAATTTCTTAGGTTTTGAGTTTAAAATATTAATTATTAGAGTTTATTAATTTCTTGGTTTATAATATTAATATTTATCCCTTGGGTTCACAATTCCTTTGGTTTATAATATTAAACCCTTGGATTTATTACCTCTTTTGGTTTATGATATTAATAATGTCTTGGGTTTATTAATCTATTGAATTTAAAATATTAATTATTAGGGTTTATTAATTTCTTAGGTTTTTAAGTTTAAAAACATTATTCTTAGGGTTTATTAATCTCTTGTGTTTTTAATATTGATGCTTTGATCTTATTGATTCATTAGGTTTTTAATATGTATCCCTTCAGTTTGGTTTATAATATTAAACCCTTGGGTTTATTAGTTCTTTTGGTTTGTAATACTAATAATCCGTTGGGTTTATTAATTTCTTGAGTTTAAAATATTGATTCTTATGGTTTATTAATTCCTTGGGTTGTTAATATCAATCCATTGTGTTTATTGATCATTCAGTTTATTAATTCATTGGGTTTACAATATTAACAATCCCTAAATTTGATTGTTCTCTTCGGTTTATAATATTAATAATCATGTGAGTTTATCATTCATTTGTATTTAAAATATTAATTCCTAGGCTTTATAAATCCCTTTTATTTTTAATATGGATTCCTTGGGCTTCTTAATCTTTTAGGTTTTTAATATTTTTCCCTTGGGTTCACCAATTCCTTGGGTTTATAATATAAGACCCTTGAGTTTACTAGTTCTTTCGGTTTATAATATTAATAATCTCTTGTGATATTGGTAAGAGATATATACTTTTTTAAATAGTAACAAAACACTATTATTATGTTATATTTTAATTTTAGTATAGTTTGAATTATAACTATTAAAATATTGAAAAAAATTAATAATATTTTATTATTATATATTTTATTATCAAATAATATATATATATATATATAGTATGCATATAGTTTATATTATTAATATATTATAAGTATATATATAAAATATATTAGTAATTATATTCATAAATATATAATGATTATTTTGGTAAAATACATGTGGTGGATATAGGTCTATAGGTGTAAATCAACCATATTAGTGAATGTGGTTGTAAAGTAAATGTGATTGTGCTAGTTATTTAATTATTTATTTAAGTTTATTACTTGTAATATGTTGTGATTTTATTTGGTTTCACGGATTTCAATGACAAACTCAAGAATTACAACTTCAAATTTAACAACATAATGCAATAGTTTTATGTCATTAGGCAGGCTAAAAGAAGTGTGGGAGGAAAGAGTATGTATTTTTGCTCTCGAGGAAAAGTGGAAAAAGAAAAAAAATTCATTTTAGAATGTGAGGCCTTTAAAGACATCACCTCTAATTTATTCAGCCAAACGTTTGTCCAAAAAACTGAGAGAGTTTATTGTGAAACTTCACAAGAAAAAAGCCTAAGCAATCTGTCCCATAAGATATTTTTTAACCTCATAAACAGTAACATAATTCTTATTCTTAATTCAATTCTCTTATATTTAAATATAATAAATTCAAAGTAGTAAAATTCACTATTATTAATTATTTAAGTTTATTACTTGCAATATGTTGTGAGCCCATTTGACTCCACAGCTTTCAATGACAAACTCAAGAATTACAGCTTCAAATTTAACGACATAATGACACAATAATGACACAGTTTTATGTCATTAATTCAGTTCTCTTATATTTAAAATATAATAAATTCAACATTGTAAGATTCACTATTATTAATTATTTAAGTTTATTACTTGTAATATGTTGTGATCCCATTCGACTCCATGGCTTTCCATGAAAAATTCAAGAATTACAGATTCAAATTTAATGACATAATGACACAGTTTTATGTAATGACTTGCATATCAATACTGTAAATCAATAAGCACTAAGATATGTTGAAAATATTAAAGTCACCTGCAAAACGCTGTGCAGGTGGAAACGGAGTACAACAGGGGCAGAAGGTTGAGTGCACGCCTTTGTGCATTTAACAGGAGGTATAAATGAAACCATAAGGATGGATTTCTGTTTATGGGCTGCAGCCACCATTGCAAAGATGAAATTAAATTTTTTTATGGCCGCAGCCGTCTTTTGCAGAGGAATTGAAGAAATCGTGGTTCAAACCACACAACAATAGGTTTTATTAAAGAAGAGTCTTATCGGGCATAAAAGCCCTCACCAACCAACAAACATGAATTTTTTCAAACGTGCCAAGTCTTTTGAATAGCGCGGGTCCCATCTACAACGAAGCGATGTGGACCAATCATTGTCCATCGCTAAATCGCAATCGGCAATGTTTTTGTGTCTTGTTGATGTGAAGTTCCGATGCGATGCGATGTTGCGATATCACACATCGCACATCACAACGGACAATGTTATGCCCCTCTGCAAATGTTCATCACCGATACGATATTGCGATGCGATGTGGTCCCTACCACCATCACACATCGCAATCGCTCGTCGCCAAGTTCTTCCGCTCATCCGTTCCGCCGATCGCCGATGCGATGTGGTCCCACTGCCAACTCAGCCAACAGTCGACCAATCGCGCTGTTTTGCGCAGCTTTGGGCCATGACGTCACATGGAGTATTTGGAACGCGAATTTTGCATACAATCTGGTTCATATCTTGTTTGAGTTTTGCGGGCCCCAGCAATCAGCCAATCACAAAGCGTTCACGCTGGTTTTAGACTTGCTGACGTAGGGGCGATTTGTTACGCGAAAAGAATGCAATCCGGTTTAATTTTTGTCTGAAGTCCGAGTTCATTATTTTATTGAACTTTGGTTAAAGTATTATGTCTCGACGGAAGTATAAAAGTTTCCAAACTTTATTGTAATGTTTTATGTTGCAATGTTTTATTTTTTATTTTTATCGCGCCATATAAAGTAATGCCCGTAGGCTTAATGTAATGTAGAGAGTGTGTGTAACTATGTAAGTCCGCAGACAAAGAAAAACACAGTGGAAGTAAAAAGAGCATTGTATGTGTGTTTCTGAGACAGAGAGAAGATTTGTGAGCACTACGTGTTGTAGAAGTCTTATCCGCATTTTGTAAAATCCCTTTGATAAGAGGAAGAACGAATTTTGTAATATTTTATTTGTTAATGAAATAGAAGTATTTTCCTGTCATCTCTGTCCAACATTCAGAAAATTTTTATAATCTCTATGTTGAGGTAGAGGAGAATTTTATTCTCCCTGCGTGTTCGGAATATTCAAAAATTCCAACATGGTATCAGAGCTAGTCCAGGCTCTTTAAAGGTGTCAAAGAAGCTGAAGGAAGGATTTGTTGTAGCAGTTCTCCAGTAGAGTGAAGGCTCAGCAAAAGTCCAGTTATTTCTCAAAAAAATAGAGTTTTGTTTTGTTTAAAAAAGTGCAGTCCTCAGAGACATATTTTGTCGGTTTAAAGAAGGAAAGACAGTTTGTTGAAAAAAAAATACAGTCAAGTTTATTGCATAGTTCAGAGTGCTAGTCATGGCAGGAGCCAGCACTAGTATGAGTATTGGAAATACTCAGCTCCCACAATTTAATGGGAAGAACTATGATTATTGGGCCATTACCATGAGAGCCCTGTTTTCCTCTCAGGATTTATGGGAGTTTGTTGAAGATGGTTTTGATGAACCAGTTGATGAGCAAGCCTTTAATGCCTTAACACAGGTAGAGAAGTATTTTTTGAAGAGTAATAGGAAGAAGGACTCTAAAGCCCTCTTCTATCTCTATCAAGCAGTACATGAGAGTGTGTTTCCAAGGATAGCAGTAGCTAAAAGATCCAAGGATGCATGGGATACCCTCCAGATTGCCTATCAAGGTATGGAGAAGGTGAAGACAGCAAAACTACAATTGCTGAGGAGAGATTTTTAAACTCTCTGTATGAAAGAGTTTGATAACATAGACTCATTCTTCACACATGTGATTGGGATGGTCACCTAGATAAGGTCTCATGGAGAGACACTTGAAGAAAGAAGGATAGTGGAGAAAGTGTTGAGGAGCTTACCCTCAAGGTTTGATGTTATTGTAACCACCATTGAAGAGACGAAGGATCTCTCAAAGTTCACAGTTGATGAAGTTCATGCATCACTGATGACTCATGAACAAAGATTGGGAAGATCAGTAAACCCATCTTTGGAGCATGCCTTCAAGACCCAGATGCTTTTTGGAAGAGGAAGAGGTCAAGGCAGAGGAAGAGGAAGAGGTAGAAGCCAAAAAAGAGGAGGAAGAAATAGCCCTTCACATACTCATGGAAGGAGCAGCAATCAGAATCAAAGCCAAGGCTAAAGCAGCAACTAGCAAGGTGGACAACAACATGCTCATGGACAAAGGTATGAAAAACCAATGTCCAGTGTCATTATTGCAAAAAATATGGGCATTATGCCAATAAGTGTAGGAAAAAGAAATATGACATGAATAATAAGCATAATTCAAATGTAGCAAGAGAAGAAAAGAACCCAAAGAATGTGTTGTTAACATGTAATGTAGCACAAGATAGACAGGATGATGTATGGTTCTTAGATTCAGGTTGCACTAATCACATGACTAGAAACATAGCAATGTTTGCCAAGCTTGATGAAGATGTTAAATCTGAAGTAACAACAGGAACTGATACTAAGATCTTTGTCAAGGGAAAAGGCAGAGTAAGTATCCTTGCAAGAAATGGTGAGCGGAAATTTGTGCCAGATGTATACTATGTTCCTGGCTTGAAATGTAATCTTTTGAGCTTTGGGTATCTCATTAACAAAGGTTATAATGTATTTTTCAAAAATTATGTGTGCACAATTATGGACATACCTCCAAGAAAGAAGGTTATTGCAGAAGTGCAGATGACCAGCTATAGAATGTTTCCACTCAAACTAAATGCAGACTTGAAGGGAAAGAGAAAGAATGTAGCAGTTGTAACTCAAGAGGTCTTTCAAAAGGAAGTGAAAGATGAGAATTGGTTATGGCATTTGAGATTTGGACATCTCAATTTCGGAGATTTGAATTTGTTGCACAAGAAAGGAATCGTAAGAGGACTACCATTGATAGAGAAACCGGATAGCCTATGTGAAGGTTGTATCTTGGGAAAACAACACAGAGAAAACTTTCCATCAGGAAAGAGCATAAGGGCAAAGGCACCCTTAGAAATTATCCATTTAAATTTGTGTGGGCCAATGCAAACATCATCAATATCAGAAAACAATTATATGTTGACCATCATTGATGATTTCACAAGAAAAGTATGGGTTTATTTCTTGAAATATAAAAGTGAAGTGTTTGAAAATTTTTGCCATTTTAAAGCTCTTGTAGAGAAACAAAGTGGGCAGCATATCAAAGTCTTAAGTACTGACAGAGGAGGTGAGTACATCTCACAATAATTTCTACGTTTTTGCAGAGAAAACAGCATACATAAACAGTGTACAACAAGATACACACCGCAGCAAAATGGAGTTGCTGAAAGAAAAAATCGAACCATCATGGATATGGTAAGAAGTATGCTAAAGGAAAAACAATTGACAAATGAGTATTGGGCAGAAGCTACAAATTATGCGGTATATATTTTGAATAGATGCCCAACAAAAGAAGCGATGAATAGAGTTCCAAAAGAAGCGTGGAGTGGCAAAAAACAAGGAGTCACCCACATGAGAGTTTTTGGTTTTGTGGCTTATGCACACATTCCAGATCAGTTGAGAAAGAAGTTGGACAGTAAGGGGGAGAAGTGCATATTCCTTGGATACTGTGAAGAATCCAAGGGATATAGATTGTATAACCCATCCACAAAGAAATTTCTTATAAGCAGAGATGTGCAATTCATAGAAGAAGAAGCGTGGGATGGAAGCATTGAGAAAACAGTCAATGTCAAAAGCTGTTTGTCTCATGATGAAAATGAGGATGAGATGGTTGAAATACATCCATCATTAGCACCACCACCTCCACCAACACAAGGACAGCAAGGGACACCACAAGCTAGAGTAAGAACACCCTTAAGAAGAAATGAGAGTGCTTCTCCAAGCACACCACAAGGAGAAGATTTGAGTGCTTCTTCAAGCACAAATACACCAAATGAAAGAGGAACCCAATTTAGAAATTTGAATGAAATTTATGAGCAAGAGGCAACAAATGAAGGTATGAACTCTTTATTTGCATTGTATTGTCATGTTGATAATACTTTTCATTTTGAGGAAGCTATAAAAGATAAGAAATGGATAGATGCAATGGATGAAGAAATGAATGCAATAGAGAAAAATAAAACATGGGAATTGGTTGATCTCCTAGAAGGTAAAGAAGTAATTGGAGTGAAATGGGTCTACAAGACCAAGAGCAATGTTGAAGGTAAGATTGAAAGGCACAAGGCCAGACTTGTTGTCAAAGGCTATAAGAAGCAACATGGAAGAGATTATGAGGAAACTTTTGCACCAGTTGCAAGAATGGAAACAGTGAGAGCAGTGATGTCCATAGCAACACAAAATAAATGAAAGGTTTACCAAATGGATTTAAAATCAGCATTCCTAAATGGAGTTTTTATGGAAGAGGTTTGTGTTGAACAACCTCTAGGCTATGAGAAAAAGGGCCAAGAGAACAAAGTTTGTAGATTTAAGAAAGCTCTTAATGGACTGAAACAAGCACCAAGAGAATGGTACAGTAGGATAGATTCTTATCTACTAGAGAATGGGTTTGAAAAATGTGAAGGAGAACCCACATTATACATCAAGGAGAAAGATGGTAAGATGATCATTGTTGTTTTGTATGTTGATGATGTGATCTTTACAGGTAATGATGATTACCTTATTGAGAATTTTAAAACAGTCATGAAGGATGAATTTGAGATGACTGATATGGGATTGCTGAGATACTTCTTAAGAATAGAAGTAGAGCAAAATGAAAATAAAATTTTTATTTCTCAAGGAAAATATGTAAATGAAGTTTTGGAAAGATTTAATATGCAGGATTGCAAGGCAACAATTACTCCCACAGTAATGGAATTGAAACTCAGCAAAGAGGACAGCAGTAAGGATTTTGATCCTAGTTTATATAAGAGCATAGTTGGCAGCCTTATGTATTTGACTGCAACTAGGCCTGATATTATGCATGATGTTAGTTTGATTTCCAGATTTATGGAAAGGCCAAAGGAGGCACATTGGCAAGCAGCAAAAATAATTCTGAGGTATGTGAAAGGAACTAAAAGGTATGGAATTTTGTATACTACTTCAGAAAATTCTGAATTAATTGGATATACTAACAGTGATTGGGCTGGAAGTATTCATGACCAGAAAAACACCTCGAGTTATGTTTTTCATATGGGTTCAGGAGCCATTTCATGGGCTTCTAAGAAATATCTTATTGTAGCATTGTCTATAGCAGAAGCAGAGTATGTGGCAGCAACAGCAGCAGCATGTCAAGCAGTGTGGATGAGAAGAATGTTGAGAAGTTTATGTTAAGAACAGGTAAAAGGGACAGTGATTTATTGTGACAATAGCTCAGCCATATCATTTTCAAAGAATTCTATGTTTCACAAAAGAACTAAACACATAGATACCAAATTTCACTAAATTAGGGAGTTAGTGAACAATGGAGAAATTGTTCTGAAACATTGCAGAACAGAGGAGAAATTTGCAGACATACTGACAAAGCCATTGGGTTAAAAGAGTTTTGAATACTTGAGGAAATGCTTGGGTATGACTGATAACCCAACAGCTAACTTTAAGGGGGAGTGTTGAAAATATTAAAGTCACCTGCAAAACCCCATGCAGGTGGAAAAAGAGTACAACGGGGGTAGAAGGTTGAGTGCACACCTCTATGCATTTAACAGGAGGTATAAATGAAACCATAAGGATGGATTTCTGTTTATGGGCCGCAGCCACCATTGCAGAGATGAAATTAAATTTTTTTATGGCCGCAACCATCTTTTGCAGAGGAATTGAAGAAATCGTGGTTCAAACCACGCAACAACAGATTTTATTAAAGAACAATATTATAGGGCATAAAAGCCCTCACCAACCAACAAACATGAATTTGTTCAAACGTGCCAAGTCTTTTGAATAGCGCGGGTCCCATCTACAATGCAGCGATGTGGACCAATCATTGTCCATCGCTAAATCGCAATCGGCAATGTTTTTGTGTCTTGTTGATGTGAAGTTCCGATGCGATGCGATGTTGCGATATCTCACATCGCACATCGCAACAGACAATTTTATGCCCCTCTGCAAATGTTCATCGCCAATGCGATATTGCGATGCGATGTGGTCCCTACCACCATCGCACATCGCAATCGCTCGTCGCCAAGTTCTTCCGCTCATCCGTTCCGTCGATCGCCGATGCGATGTGGTCCCACTGCCAACTCAACCAACATTCGACCAATCGCGCTGTTTTGCGCAGCTTTGGGCCATGACGTCACATGGAGTATTTGGAACGCGAATTTTGCATACAATCTGGTTCATATCTTGTTTGAGTTTCGCGGGCCCCAGCAATTAGCCAATCACAAAGCGTTCACGCTGGTTTTAGACTTGCTGATGTAGGGGCGATTTGTTATGCGAAAATAATGCAATCTAGTTTAATTTTTGTCTGAAGTCCGAGTTCATTAGTTTATTGAACTTTGGTTAAATTATTCTGTCTCGACGGAAGTATAAAAGTTTCCAAACTTTATTGTAATGTTTTATGTTGCAATGTTTTATTTTTTATTTTTACTGCGCCATATAAAGTAAAGCCCGTAGGATTAATGTAATGTAGAGAGTGTGTGTAACTATGTAAGTCCGCAGACAAAGAAAAACACAGTGGAAGTAAAAAGAGCACTGTATGTGTGTTTCTGAGACAGACAGAAGATTTGTGAGCACTACGTGTTGTAGAAGTCTTATCCGCATTTTGTAAAATCCCTTTGATAAGAGGAAGAACGAATTTTGTAATATTTTCTTTGTTAATGAAATAGAAGTATTTTCCTGTCATCTATGTCTAGCATTCAAAAAAAAATTATAATCTCTATGTTGAAGTAGAGGAGAATTTTTATTCTCCCTGCATGTTCGGAATATTTAGAAATTCCAACAAAATAGATGCAGTTGTGTTCAGATTTACTACATTTAACAGTATTTAATTTAACATATTAAGTACTAATCGTTTAGCTGTGGGTTGAGAAACTTAAAACAACTCATACAAATCAAGCTCTACGTAAAGATAATAACCTTAGCCATCCTGGATATCTTCCCCACAACATATCTTGAAAAGTAAAAATCATAGACCTAAGCTAAATGGAGTATCAACAGAGTATCAAATTCTTGTAAATTCTAGATTTGGTTATAAAGGCACAGGTTCAAGGAGGGTTCTCATCACCAAACTCTTTGTTTCAAAGCTGGAAACGCTATACCCATATCTGTATTTGTATTCGTAATGGAAAGCTCTGGTAATGTCAAAAGTATACTTCTTGGAAGAAATGGGCACATTGCTATCGGGTTTCAGAAGCTCCCAATTTAATTCTTTAATTACGCCACTGATCATGAGGTTGATATGATTCAAAGCATCTTCCTTTGTTGCTCTAGGATTGTCTTTCATATAACAAGATATACACGAAGTTTCTTCTCCACGAGCCCTGTCCTCCTGTAATCACCATACCAATTCAATCATCATACAGTTTAAAACCAAAATCAAGATTAATTGTATTTGAATTTTTTAAAATTTATTAATCGATTTTGATTTCGATCTCATTTTTATCTATCAAAATTTAAAATATCTCGATCTCATTCTATTTATTTATTTATCAGATTCAAAATATTTTCAAAATATCTAAACCTCATTCCTATCTATTCCAATCCATTAGATTCCAAAATATTTCGAAAATATATCAAACTGAATCTAATAATATTTCGAAAATATATCAAACTCATTTACCTTGTAACATCGAGTGTCACCTCGTAATCTAAGGATGGCACATGCCAGGTCATTGAGCTTCGATGGAAAATCAACTTCCTTGAGAATGTGAGGAGGAAAGGGGATGTCCATCGTCAGCATGGGTTGCAATGCTGATATGCGATGACCAGAGCTAACTTTCTCGTTCTCCAAGTACTCCTCAAACGTTGGCAGATAACTAGTGGCGATCCACTTTGCTTCTTGCATATACGAATCAAGATAATCCTCCCACTGCACACATAGGAAAAGGCAAAGGCAAATTCAGTAATCACCACCCAGTGAAATATGTGGCCAAATTCCGAAAGAAATAAATGTATGTGGCCATACAGCCCGCCAAGCATATTTGAGAGTTTCTCGGCCTTGAGCCTTCTGTGCCTCCGCAGAAATTTCATGTACGGTGTTGTAAACCATCATCTAAATTCCCTTCATATATTGTGGAAAGCAATCTGCGGCGAACGGATCCCATCTGGTCATTATAAACACAAATATTGGTCAAGTGGGTTAATCTATAAGGAAGTGAAGTTGGAGCTGTGAAAAGTTGGAGCTCGTAAACTGTTCCGAATTGGTCATACATATCGTCGAGAACATTGATAAGATGACACGCTTTCGCAAAGCCGAGTCTGAATCCAGAATGTTGAGGCTAAAACGCGATGCAGGAAGCCAATGTGTAGTACTCCACGTGGCGATGTCGAGTGAAGGTAATCTTAGGTGAACCTGAATCATTCCACCATCTACACATGCAAATTTCACAAATTTCACCGATTTTACTTGAATGGACTTACTAAATCCATTTTCACGGATTTTTACTTTAATGGACTACTATTTAAAGATATTCATCGATACATTTCACATCACCTTTACCTCAAGAGGGACTCTAACTCCGTCTTCTGTAAGGACTGAAAGATGTTGAACTCCAATTTCGCAAGTTCTAAGGGTTTCTCGATCTTCCTAAAAACATGCAGGAGTTTCTCGATCTTCTTAAAAACATGCACAGTATCAATTAAAAATACATGGACAATGAATTGTTAAAACTCAAAAGAGTTAAGTGTGAAAAAAAATGTTTAATTATATATACAAAATAAAATAACAAATGGTTTAGTAAATGAGGTATTTGATTAACCATGTGTCTTATAAACAATAAAGTTAATGAGTTAGGGGGAAAGAATATATATAACAAAATAACAAATGATTCAGTAAATGGGGTATTTGCTTAAGCATGGGTCCTACAAACAAGTAAAGAGAATAAAACTTTTGTTATAAGTAAGTTCAATACTTGGGAGAAAGAGCTAGAGAGAAAGAAGAAGTAGTACGTTGAATGGTTTAACCCCACTCATAATCATGAACAAAAGGGTACATAGGGGTCAATATTTCTTGGAGATGTAAAATTCTTATTACTCAATTGACAACTAATTCTCATCAACTCCCTTGTGAAACAGAGGGCTCCAAAAGGCCAAAAGAAATGTGGGAGGAAAGAGTATGTATGTTTTGATCTTCCGTAAAAGTGGAAATAGAAAAACATTTCACTTTAGAATGTAGGCCTTCAAAGACATAAGGGAAAACAATCAATTCAGCCAAGAGTTTGTTAAGAAAATGGGAGCATTTATTGTAAAACTCCACAGGAAAAGGGCCGAATACAAGAGCAAGATAGGGAAGAAATTTGTCCCATTGCACCAAATACAAGAGCTAGATGAAAAAGCAATCTGTCCCATAAACTATTTTTAAGATCGTAAACTTTAAAAATACTTTGTTTCTTTCCTTTTTTTTCTTATATATATATATATATATATATATATATATATATATATATATATAATATTTCACATTTGTTAATTTTAAATTTTATAAAACAAAATATCTTAGCACAAGACATTTATATATAATAAATGAAAATAATGCAAAGCAAATATAAGTAATAATTATCATATAATTGATAAAAACTAAATATAATTAAATGGCTCTCCAGGTGAGAACTTGGAGAGCGTACAAACACTCACACAATCTAATACCTTGAATCAAGAGAACAACCTAGTACATATAGGCTTTCTCACCATCAAGTGGTTTGAACCACTCCTTGAATATTAGGATCTGAGATCTAAAAATTAGAGTCTCAATCCTATTATATCCTAACTGTATCTTTCTCCATTAATTCTAACACTCCCCCTTAATGGAGAAAGGGTACTAAACAATAACATATACCTGCTGGTCTAGTCTCAGCTAGGCTTACAAGAGTAAAAGACATAAAAAACTTGGTAACAGAGTTTTCATCTTATTCTTTATGCTTGTGACACCATACTTGTTCATTCTGAGTCGAGGCTTCATCTTCACTTTCCTCGCCATGAGATAGTGATGTATCTTCGCCTCGTTTCTTACCCTGTGAAGGAAAACTTGAATTCTTGTTCTCATCCTTCTCAGAATTATGGCAGGGTGGATAGGAGAAATTTCCTTCTCACTATTTCCGGTGTCAATCGTCTGAACATCAATGATGATATCTTCACCATTGATTACTGCAATTTCTGTGTTAATTTCATAAAGACATGGTGTTTCAAGCCATGCTTCAAGAAACTTCAATTCTTCTTCAAAATTCATTATTGTTTCTTGCCTACCAATATCTGCACAAAAAACAATGTTAGATTTATAAATATGACCACAATTACTTTCATCTTCCTGCTCCTTCAGGAGAGCTTTCATTTCACCATCTCTCCCTACTTCATCCCTTCCTGCTGACATAATTATGCCTTCATCCAGTTCTGTTGTTGCAAGCATGTTCTACATTTGATCTGTATGCGAAGATAGGCCTTCCTTCTCACCAAACAGTAATTCATCAATAAGATGTTTTTCAATCATCAAATTGATCCACTCATCATGAGATATATAAGTCTCATCAAACTTGAATTTTGCATGAGGAAAACTTTCAGGTTCTACATCAGGAAAAATTTCAGGTTCTACAATAATGGATGTGTTTTCATCATTACAAGTTTCAATTACAGATACACATTTGTCACCCATCATTGCATCTTCAGTTTCACAATCAAATATGGGATCATTATCAAGAGAAATATCTTCAGCATCATTTCCCTCATTCAAACAGTATTTCATCTCTAAAACATCCCATAAAAACTTTGTACTAGGAATTTCTCCATATTCATATATTATGTTGAGTATGATGTTATCATCTACTGCAGATGTTATAAGACTTAATACTATTGTATCTCCACTA
Source organism: Pinus albicaulis (assembly GCA_034641835.2). Classification (NCBI taxonomy): domain Eukaryota; kingdom Viridiplantae; phylum Streptophyta; class Pinopsida; order Pinales; family Pinaceae; genus Pinus; species Pinus albicaulis. The sequence continues at coordinate 828,558,869 of CM076569.1, forward strand.
TCATTAATAACATCTTTAACATAATCCAGTAGATTTAACTTCCATAGTAATGTTTTTATTTCATTTGCCCAACTTTCATAATTCATACTTGAAAAAGATGGTAAATCTGGCATTAACCATTTAATAATCTCACCAAATTCCAAATCTGCACCTTGATCAGCAGCTAGTCCATCACTGTCAACCTGAAACAAATCACAAAATTCTTCAACACAATATTTTGCACTTCTCCGTTGATGCTTTCTCCTGAATTTTCTTCAAGACTCTTTCAATTTACTTTGACAACCCATTTTCTCCTTCTATTTTGCTCCTCCGCAGCAGAAGATAAACGGCTATTTCCAACAAGCACTCTCAAACACCCTGTTTCAGGGCGGTCTCTAGGCGGATTTCGTGGTAAATGAGAAAATGGTAGCAACAGCAGTTGGAAAGTGTCGGTGCATCTATCGAGGGCGGCCCTGTAGAGAACAAAGACCACAAGTTCTCTGTGCTAAACCCGATCAACCGCAATAAAAACAACAAAGAATGAGAAAAGGGCGGACTCCACGTGCCCTTCACACGACCAAGCCCTCACGAGATCTAACTTAAAGATAGAGCAAAAATCAAAGTCTAGTCAGAGTTAAAGAATATCACCGAATTTGACTTTTTGATAAGGTGTAATTTCCATGTCTGTTCCTTGTGACTAAATAATGTCATGCCAATCAAATAGCCGCCCAACTGGTAACGCGTTCTACTTCCGCGTTGAATTCAAATCTACTCTCACCTTGCAATAGATCGACAACCACCGCTCGTTGCTGATACACACTGTATTCAAGTTATTCGACCACTCTACAATGCTCCACGCAGTTGGCAGACACCCCGTCCCTAAAAATAGCATTCAACACGCCTCCATGCAGGTTCAAAAAACACGACAACACCACTCAGCCCAGCTTTCAGACTTGGCTCTCTGTTGGTAGAAACCTCTTCGAATCTCTCCAAACTATATGCGACCACAAGAATTCTGGCCGTAACAACGCTTGCGTGCCCTAATCCCTTCAGAATATTTTTTTAATATGTATGGATACGACAGTTTTCAAGTCACAAGCAGAGTCTATTCCCGATGACAGTAACTCTTGTAAATTCTGGAACTCTGAACCAGTAGGCCAGGTCCAATGGCTGCCAGTAGGCCATGGTGGACGCAAAAAAATTCACCAATGAGCAGCGTACCTCTCCATGCCTCCTTCATGGCCCCTGCACATTGTCATGATTAACAGTAGCATTGCCTCAGCCCTTTCAGAGACGGTAGGCCCTGATCAATTCTGTGGTAGGCAGTGTTCCTCAGATCCAACGAATCGACACACTGAACCTGGTAACACGCAAGAATTTAGGATGCCAGGAGATGGATGGCAACGCTCTTCTACGGACTGCATCCCTTCACCACTCCTCTACGGCCTCTTCAAATTGGCTTATGGCACCTCGCAGCTTCTCAATGGATCTAGTTCACAGTTCATGATATCACCCAGAAAGGTGCTTTAATAACAACCCTCGACTAGTTGATGGCTCAAGACTTCTTTAAACTACAAATGCTTCTCACAATTCCTTGATGTCTGCTCACATTCACTGCGGCTCTCTCAAGGAGTTTTATCCTCAGAGAAATAATTGATGGACAGCGGCAACGCTGTATGTCTTTACACACTGACTCTACCCTCTGCAATATCAGTTTACTAGGCTTATGAAGTGGAGATACACTGTTAGAACATAGGCAGAGGATGCCATAGAGGAATTTCTTGTCTCTCGTCTGTGCTTCACGAAGCCAGTCAGTTCCAGTCCCTTAGGCCCCTTGGATTAAAAAACTCCCTTTTTCCCCTCTGCGTTACTTCTCCGCCTCCACTCCACCAACGATCCACCAGATCTTAATGCCTCCTAGCTCAATCCAGCAGATCCACGCTCCTCAAGTTGCGCTCCACTGCGATCCACGCAGCCAACTATCCGCCTCTCCAACAAATGGAATGGACTTTGATAGAGCTCGATAGTCCCGTTGTAGACTCGATCCCTTCAAACTGCTATGCACATCCGAGCTGTGGGTCGATCCATGTTTACACTCCACAACACGCTCCTCCTCTGCCACGGCTCACAGGCTCCAATTTGGAAACAACCTCTTCTCCTTTGAACGCAGCAACAGAGCACGATCAAACAAAATCGATCACTACCACGGAGAACGCTCTGAGCGCAGTGCCAAATCACTGCTCAAACCAATAGCCAATGTTGTCTCTCCAATCGCTCATCCAACAGGAATTCAGCTCTGGCTCTTATGACAGATCGAAAGGCGGGCCTCCACGCAGTTTCCAATAACGAGAGACAACGCCTCCATGTTGGTTAATGCCTTCACGCAATCAACATGGTGGCTTCCACGTACTCCACTAATCTTCTCAGCATCCAAGGACTCAACCTCAAAACCACTAGAAAGATAGAGCAACACAGGCCTCTGATCCTGTGCTCTGATACCATGATAAAAACTAAATATATTTAAATGGCTCTCCAAACACTCACACAATCTAATACCTTGAATTAAGAAAACAACCTAGTACGTATAGGCTTTCTCACCATCAAGTAGTTTGAACCACTCCCATCTAAAAATTAGAGTCTCAATCCTACCATATCCTAACTGTATATTTTTCCATTAATTCTAACCATAATAAATGAGAGCAATATTTATAATAGAAAATCAGAAAAGATACCATGTTAATAGAAAGCAAAAAAACATCTTTTATATATTTTTTACGTATTCGTAGTGTCCTGTCGGAAGACGTCGATGTAATTCCTTCTTCCAATGGTGGCAAATTTGTGTGACAGCCATGTTCGAAAACGTCCCCTATCTGCAAATTGAAACACTAAATCAGGTAATGAAAGAAACAAAAATGGCCTCGGGCATATTATAATATTCATAGTGATCACCTCTCATGAAAGACTGCAGTCCAGAATCTTTTGCACAACTTCCTTCAAATATTTTTCTGAGAAGATTTCCGCCTCTTCCATAACTTTCTCACCGGGAAAGGCAATGAGGGAAGCCGGATATAAATTGATAATACTTCTTATCTCTTCCTCTGTCTCAGAGGCACAGGATACAAACTGCCCCTTTTCGTTTCTGAAATGTTTCAAAACGTCTGAAATAAAAATAAAATAAAATTAGTTATAGACGTTAGATAAAAGAAAAAAATGTTACCAGTGCAATGTAAATAAATACCTGCAGAAACAGGGTAGCCGTGTAATCGAAGAGTTCGAAAGCCCAAGGCAGTTGAATTGAGACTAGTAGCAATACTTTTTATCCCACATCCAATGCCATTTTTGCTCCAGTAACTGCAAGCCAAAATAATGATGATTAAGGAAAAAAAATTCTGAAATCACTGTAATTTTACTGAAATAATCAAGTATATTCCGTATTCAGAGCATAAATAAATAAATTTACAGTGAGTGACCTGTAAACATAATCAAGCGCTGATTTGATCTCATTTTTGAAATGCATATCGATCCCCGAACGTTGAAGGCTATCGACCATCCAAAGGCGTTGAATGAGATCACTGAAATTTCCATCTTCCATTGACATTGAACAGAACATCTTCTTTATTTCATCAATCAGTCTCTCAGCACGTTCACGGTAAGCAGGTTCCTAACCATATCGATTAATATGGTAAATGGTAAACGATAGAAATATTATGCAGAACTAGCAGAGGTATAAAGAGAATACTACCCCATAAGGCGTTGACAGAAACTGTACGATATCATCGTTCCAAAGGTTGGAATGATAACCACCCGTGCGTCTTTGTACATCAACTGAACTCGGACTCATGCTCATGGACGGCATCATAAATTTCCCTCGCCTCATGGACCGCATGCCTGTTAAAGAATTAATCATTTGGTTAGTTTAGAAGTAGTTCTAGATTAGTTAGTGATTAGTTTCCAGATTCAGTTTATGCGTAACTATTTTTGAGTTGTATAAATACACATTTCTCCTTTCAATAAAGATGTGTGTAGTTCCGTTGTGCTCTGCCATTCTCTGCTGTCTCCTTTGTTAATTTGACATGGTATCAGAGCGGTTCTAACGCCTAAATATCTTCGAGGAGTGGGCGTTGAGATCCAGGACCACACCCAGCAAAGCGGTTGGAACGGTTGTGGTTTCAACCTGCTGTCCTGCACGCATAGCATTGCTTCTCGAGACGGAGAGAGAACCCTTGGCGCGATCGACGACGGAGAGGGAGGTGAAACCATCAGAACGCTGGTGCGAGTTGATAACCTCTCCTGCGTTTGCAGCGTTTGATGGAGGTGCGAGGAGACCCGATTTGCGGTGTGAGGAGATCCTTGCCATCTGCGGTGTGAGGGTTTTCCACCAATCTGTGGTGCGAGAAGACACCAGATTGAAGCTTATCCTTTGCGTGTGTGCAATCAAATCTTCGCGCTGTTGGGTTGAATTCGAGTCATGAGAAGCCGGATGGAAATGGAGCAATTCAGCCGTGAAGACGATGGAACTGTGAAAAGCGCAAGGTCCAGATTATGACCCATGATTGGTAAGATTGACTCGCAGTTTGTATTGTGCGTTGAATAATGTAATAACCAGCGTTAAACAGTGGCATCGCGCTGTTTGAAACTGGTATTGGTTGAAGTTGATGTGTATGCAACGCTCATAGTTGCTAGCACATGAGGCGTTAGCCATTGTAGAAAACATGGCTCGAAGATTCATCAATTTCAGAAGTGAGCGATGGTAATAATGCGCGGAGGAGGTAAGCTATGTGTTTGTTAAAATGATTGTAATAAATCTGAAGGTTTGGACACTTTAAACTACTGGAACTGGTTGTAAGTGGAATCATTGAAAGGCGCTCTGGCATCTGCCAACTTTGTTACATTCACAGCGTGAAGAGGAAGGCGATGACGCATTTTGGATTCTTCTCCTTTCTCAATATGAATTTCCCCAGTCAAGCAAATATTGGGTATGTTTAATAACTCTATGTTCTGCCCATCACAACCGTGATTTTATTTGATAGTCTTTACTTTTCTCCGCCCTCATAAAGACACGATTCTCTGTAGTGAATATACAATTCTGTTGATTCCTTGGGTGTTCTATCTTTCTTGTAACTACAAACCATATGCTGGAATTTTACCGAGTTTCTCGCTCACCATTTGTGATGAACTGGTATTTAAACGACGCTCTACAATAGAGCTCTCAATGTTTACCTGCGCCACTAGAATCCGTGTTCATGCTTAAATGACAGAAAAGGGGAAAATCATGAGGTCACAGAATTCATGCAGCAATTTGTCCTAACAGAGCATTTGTTTTCAGCACTGTCAAAGAAAGACTTCAGTTTGCTGATTTTTGTAGGGATCTGTAACTTTGTTGGCCATGAATATTTCACTGAGATGGGTAAAGTCCCTCGTTTGTGTTGAATTTCAATTTGGTAAGACATGTAATATTTGGGAACAAATATTATTATGTATTTGTTAATAATTTGAGGATATTAGTATAGAAATTTTGGAAGTTTTTGGAAGCAAGATATTTGATGCATATGTAGGCTTGTTTGTTTGTGGAAGTCAAGCAACGAGGTCATGGGAAAAGCCAAGAGGCTAAAGCAAAAACAAAAGATGTTCCAAACCTTTTTAGATCTGGAAGTAAATAGGCAAAAAGACGCTTATGCATTAAAATGCATAAAAGAATCAGTGGATAAAAGTATACTTCCATTGATTTCAGATGCCAAGACAGCCAAGGAGGCTTGGGATACCCTTGAGAGATGTTTTGGTGAAGGTGGATCTGTAGCAGCAGATCCAAAACGAGATGAAAAGTTTGTTGAATCCCACTGTGCTCAGTCATGGGTGGATGAAGAATGTGAAGAAAGTGCAGAAGCAGCAGAGAGAGAGCACGAAGATGTTTGTGAACCCCACTGTACACAGTTACAAGTGGACGAAGATGTTTGTGAACCCCACTGTACACAGTTACAAGTGGACGAAGATTTGTTGACACCAGTAACATGGATTGCTGATGAAGATTTGGTGATCCCAGCAACAGAGCTTGCTCACGAAAGTTTGATGAAACCAACGACATAGTTTGTTGATGATGACTTGTTGATTCCAGCAACACAGCTTGCTGATGATGAGATGGTGAATCCAGCAATGCAACTTGCTGATGAAAATTTGATGGTTGATGTTAACTTTGATCATGAATTTTTGACTAATGATGACTGGTTGTAGATGATGCAACAAAAATATGATATTGACATTATGTTATTTGATGAGATTTCCTCACTGCAGTTAGTGGAACACAATTTGTTTGCAGCATTACAGGTTAGTGGAAAAGAGACAAAGGTAGAAGCAAAGAAAGAAGTCTGCAAAGAAAAAGCAGAAACAGAGAAGGATGTAGAAGCAGAGAAGGAAGCACAACATGAGAAAGCTCTCATTGCAGAGCAGAAAGACCAGAACCAATGTCGTTCTGAAAATATTTTGGATTCTGATATTGATTTTCAATGTGCAGGTACACAAAATGATTATGAAGAAGAGTTAAAGTTTATTGAAACATGGCTTGCAACACCATGTCTGGATAAGATCTACACAGAAGATGTAGAATTGAATGTTAAAGAGGATATGCATGATGAACATGTTAATGAAATTTTTATGCATTGGAGTTTTGAAGAAATAAGACATTATTCTAATATTATGTTGCAGCAGATTGATCATGAAAACCATAATATAGAAGATAGTACGTGGCAGCAGCCCACATTTCTTGAAAATGTCGAGGACATGCTTAGACAACCTGGAATAGTAAAAGACCTGCACCAGCAAATGAAAAGTCTGAAGTTTGAACAATACAATAAGACGAATATGAGGAAACAATTTAGAGGCTACAGAATTTGGAAGAAAAGAAGAAGAAAGTCAAATCTAGTTGAAAGTCAAGAGACTTCTCTCTGACTTCGGAAATATAGAATGAATTTCAATGTCAAAAGTTAGGAATAAAATAATGTAACCCTCAAGATTAAGAGGGGGTGTTAAAGAATTAATCATTTGGTTAGTTTAGAAGTAGTTCTAGATTAGTTAGTGATTAGTTTCCAGATTCAGTTTATGCGTAACTATTTATGAGTTGTATAAATACACATTTCTCCTTTCAATAAAGATGTGTGTAGTTCCGTTGTGCTCTGCCATTCTCTGCTGTCTCCTTTGTTAATTTGACAATGCCAAGTTTCCCTCGCCCCGACATTCCAAGAATCCGGATTGTTGTGCAGAAAGGCTTGTTAAGCTTATGAGTAGAACTAGTACTCAAGGTTTTGTGCAGGCAGAGGCACGATTTGGAAGCCGACGGTAAGATAGATACTAAATCCATGGCTGCTACCGAATCAAAATCTATACGGTGTACTCCTATTCACTACCGTTCAGTTTATATAGAGGTCTTATGCCCACCCAGGATACTCAGTTTTTGTTGGTTTCTGCTGTGATACGTTACCTAATCTGGTCACTCATCACCTAGTCATGTATCATCCTTATTAATTGCCAAATGCTCTTTCAAGCATGTACTCATCTGGTCAAACATGGCCACCATTAATAGTTAACTGTGTGGGCAGATATGGTTCACCAGTTCATTAATTGACAAATCTGCATATACTGCATGTACTCATCTGCATACACTTCTAAATTAACTCGGCAAACATGGGGACCATTATTTCTTAGGTTGTGGGCATATAGTGCTCAACAGTTAATGAGGCTATACTCTGGGAAATATGTATGGCTGTCAAACATGCTCAATCTCTAAAAATATTTTACTATTTTTGTTAGGATTTGAATATTTAATATTTTCTTCTAGATGTGATATAGTACCAAAGTTTGGTATCACTGGACATCATCACCAGTACCAAAGTTTATATAGAGATTTTATGCCCACCCAGGATACTCAGTTTTTGTTGGTTTCTGCTGTAATACGCTACCTAATCTACTCACCCATCACCGAATCATGTAGAGCAGGAGCGGGACTAAATTATATAAAAGGTTGGTGTATCATCCTTATTAATTGCCAAATACTCTTTCAAGCATGTACTCATCTGCATACACTGCATGTACTCATCTGGTCAAACATGGACATCATTATTTTCCAGGTTATAGTTAACTGCGTGGACATATACTGCCCAACAGTTCATTAATTGCCAAATCTGCATACACTGCATGTACTCATCTGCATACATTTCTAAATTAACTGGGTAAATATGGGAGTGCTCAACAGTTATGAGGCTGTACCCTGGGAAATATGTATGGCTGTCAAACATGCTCAATCTCTATAAAATTTTCACTATTTTTGTTAGGATTTGAATATTTAATATTTTCTTCTAGATGTCATATAGTACCAAAGTTTGGTCTCACTGGAGGTTAACCATCATCATCATCATCAGTACCAACCACTTTGGCCAGTATGTGTTTTATTTCTGTTTAAATTGTGTATTTATTTATTTTTTGCTTTAGTTAAATTTATTTTAATTTCAAATTTATACCAACCACTTTGGCCAGTATGTGTTTTATTTCTGTTTAAATTGTGTATTTATTTATTTATTGCTTTAGTTAAATTTATTTTAATCTCAAATTTATAAAGTATCAGTACCAACCACTTTGCCCTGTCTGTGTTTTATTTCTGTTTAAATTGTGTATTTATTTATTTTTTGTTTTAGTTAAATTTATTTTAATTTCAAATTTATAAAGTATTTCAAAAAACAATTTTTTGAAACTGTAAATCTAAATTTTAAGAAATGTTGGTATTTCAAAAAATTTGGCTCAACAATGACCCAATTACAAATTTTCATTTTTAAATTATATTTTATGATGCACAAATGGAATAGACTCCTAAACTAAACTTCACAATTAATGATTTTTTTGTTGGATTTCGAACAAATTGACCAAAACATATACCTAAAACAAATAACCAAAACTTAGAATATATTTCCTAAATGAAAAGTAAAGTTTTAATCATAAGGTTTTTTATCTCTATATATAAACTAATTCTAAATTATGAGATTATGGTTGAGTGAATATATCAACAATCTTTAATAACCCAATCCAAACTAACAAACCAATTCTAAAAATGTAAGCACCAATTCTAATAAAGCAAGCATTAATCCTAACAGCTTACCTTAATGCTTATATTACAAAGAACAATATTGAGTTCACATTAACATCTTTCACATTGATCTTGTTTTTTTGGACTGGTCTTCATTAGCACTTCCATCCATTCTCAAATCTCATTGACTTTGATCTTTCTTTAACTATCAACTTCGAGCTACCACTTGATCCATTTAAGACACTACCGCTTTCGACCATCATTAATGTATTTGTAAGATCGACGATTCTTAACTACCCTGAGATATAGTCTCGATACCGAATCACTCTACGGACATACTTCCATCCCAACAGTATCCATCGAAATACATACTTCAAGTTATATACGTAAGCACTCTAGATACTAAGTATATTCAAAATTCAATCATACAACTTACCCTTTTTGAAATACAAAAACTTACATACATACAAAGATAGCCTGTAACTTGATATTGAAGCGCCAAATAACAACAAAGGCCATCATCATATGACAGATTGTATACATAATCACATAAGAGATATGTTCTCAAGATATATTCTCTTGGCATCGAAGAACGTTGAGAACAACAAATTCAAATTATGTTATTATGTTAAATATGATTGGTTCTTCATATTTCACAAACAATCTTAACTAAAAAGTGAGAAAACAAACTCCTTAACAAAGAAGGCAAAAAAATCTCATGAAAACAAAACCAATCAAGTGCTCTCCTCCAAATAGAATCTCTTTCCATTACCTCAGGTTTGATTCTTTGTGTGTTCTACTCAAGAATCCCCAATTTCGCTCCAGCTAAATTTGATCACATGGGTGAGAAATCAGGCCTTGAGAGATTTTTGGTACCATGGAAGATGGCTCCCTGAATCTATGTAAAGGTCTCAACGAGAATTTAATAAGAGAAAACAATACAAAATCCTGTCTAGATCAATGGGTTCGAAAATATGTTTCTCCATTATTTGATCAAGAGTCCACACTTTGGGACACATGTTGTACGTTGAATCCACTGGACTTGGCATCACTAATCTTCCTACATCAATACGAACATCTTGTGATTGGGCGTAGAAATGGACTAAACCACACCATGATTATATACTAGCATAGATCCATCTAAAACATGGATCTAACATGAGCTAAAAGGGATCAAATTTCTTTTGTTGCAAACTTATTTTACAATACAAAAAACAATGTGTATTTTTTTACTATTTAAATTGCACTTTTGAATGTTATAGAGATTACATAACATGTGTATTAAGTCATTTTATAATAATTCATATTAAATTATTTTATTCATAACTCACATTGGATATTTGATTCTATCATACATTAAAATATTTTCTTTTAACATTTTTTTCTATATATAGATTTATATAAAGTTGATATCCCATATTAAAATATTTTTCAAAAACATAAGGTTTAAACATCTTATCCACATATTTTTTTTACTTCTAATTACTCTACATGATATATAGACCCATTTTAACCACAAATCTACCAAGAGCCTAGAGGGATCAAATCTCAAACCTGAAAAAAAAAAATTACACGTCAATTAAAACATTTTACTCATTCCTAAATATGTGATTAATATAGATCTATGTGGTCATTTTTCATTGTTTAAATTGTATAATTTTATATTTTATCATTATTAATATTTTATATTAAAATTGAATTAGCCACACATTTTCCTCTTATTAAAAAGTAACTACTCTACTTTACCATCAATTACTTTTTCCTTTCCAGCTAATTAACACACACACATATATAAATACACACTTTCTTAGAAAGAAAAAGTTCATAGTGAAATATATTAGTAATTCAAACAATTTCTTTAAGTTCTATATTAAGAAATTTATAAGAGAAATATATATATATATTAGAAAAATGGAGAGCATCCATTGAACATGATTCACAAAATATTAATATCTATATTACTTAATAAACAGAGATACATCAAATATATATAGTTGGAGTGAGATCCAACTTATTCCATTCTTGGAGGGAGAGGTTGAGAGAATCTCTCAACATCCTCCAACAAACCAAACCAATCCCTAAACTTTAGTGTGCATCATAAATGAGGCATTATCTCAAACACCCCCCCAAAATTCCTACATTACAGAAAACTTACAATACTGAAATCACAATTACAAAATTTGTCTTTGTCTGACTAGTCTTCATCAACAACTCTACCCACTCCGCAGTCTTCTGGATTCCGCTCTTTCTTTCTTCACATCTTCGAGCTTACCTTCCAACCCATTTAAAGCACACTTGCTTCTAACCATCAATGCTGAATTTGTAAGATTAAAGATTCTTGACACCCCCGAAGAAGAGTCTCGACACTGAACTACACTATTGAAATATTTCCATCTATGAAATAACCCCGAAGAATAAATTTCAACAGTCATATAGGAAAACATTCTAGGTACAGAATATGATCAGCGATCAATCTTACAAAGTGACCTCTGAATTTATAAGATTAAAAATTCTTGACACCCCCGAAGAAGAGTCTTGACACTGAACTACCCTATTGAAATATTTCCATCTGTGAAATAACCTCGAAGAATAAATTTCAACAGTTGTATAGGAAAATATTCTAGGTACAGAGTATGATCCGTGATCAATCTTACAAAGTGACCTTTACACAAATATAAACTTAAATCCCATATTATAATGATATATTCCACACCACACCACACACTTGCACATCACATCACAAAACGTTCTTTAGAAAAGTTTGAGAGATGGTTCTGAAGGTTCATTGTCACTTGAAGAGTCTTCAAATATAGCATCAGGTGAATCTTCTGAAAATGTTGCATAGGCTGACTTTTTCAATCTCCCATTCAAAAGATCTTGGGCCCGAATTTTGCAATTGAATGCTATATGTCCATATTTATGACAATAGAAGCATTCAGTCTTATTTTTATTCACCCTTCCCTCGGAGAATATTGCAAGTTCATTGTCTGAACTAGCCTCTGTGTCACCTAACCTCTTTTCTTCTGCCATAAGAGCTGCTATCATATCATCAAGTTTTTGAACTGACATTTGACTTAGAGTAAATATGACATTATCATATTTTGAAGACAAGCTATTTAATAAAATTTCTTTTGCATCATCCTCATCTACTTTAGAATTAATATCTTTCAACTGTCTTATCAAATCTTTTAACTCATTTATGTGTGCTGACAATGATGTCTCACTATGCATTTGGAGTTTAAACAATTGTAACTTTAAGAAAAATTTTGCATTAACAGCTTTTGCCCCAAATACCTTATTCAATTCATCCCATATTGCTATAGAAGATTTATGTAAGTCAATAAGATGTAGCTAGGAATTTGCAAGTGATAGTCCAAGGATAGACTTGGATCTTTCCTCTCTTTTTTCCCATTCAATCAACTGTTTAGCATCTGTAGGTTCTTTTTCCGTGCCTTGTACAATATCCCACAGATTCCTACTCATCATTTGTAGCTGAATTTTTACCTTCCATGTGTGGAAATTACTGCCATAAAAATTTTCCAATGTAATATGCTGCATGTTGGACAGAAAATCTTTATCTTTCACAAAAAAAAATAACTCTGCAGATCTAAAACTACAACATGAAAAACTAGAGCTGCCCTAGTTTTTATTTATACGCTAACTGACGTTTTCATCAAGTGGGTGTTGGAGTTGTTCAAACCACAACAACAAATGGAGCATCAAATAGCCGCAGTCCACGTATTTCACTGTCGGAAAATTGCATAAGCCCAACTTTCATAATTCCCTCAATTCCCCAAGTGAAAAATTCAAAGACAATTCCTGCAGGTTGCGACAGTGGGTGGCCAGATACTGGAGCGCCTGGGTAATGTCAATGGAAGGCTCAAGTTCGAGTGATAGCCTCAGAAGCGTCGGACAATTATCATCTGAATCCTGCAAATTGATCAATGCACCCAGAAAGATTCAAGCGCTTAACGTTATTGAAGCGAGAAAGGAGAGAAGGGAGTCGTACTCGTGAACTAATCCTAAGCGTCTTAGCTGCCGGCATGAGCACGTCGTACTAGGCATTAATCAGAAAATTTCACGCTTCTGCTCTCAAAACGAGAGGAAACTCATCTCAAAATTTTGATAGTGCGATCCATTCATATCACCACTTCTTACCAATTAGAACGCGGCAAAGCAGATTAAAAACAACGCCAAGGTTCAGGAGTGCTTGCACCAGTTGACTAAGCAGCCCAACTCGATGATGAGTGATTGTAGCTCTGATACCAAATTAGAAAAATGGAGAGCATCCATTGAATAGGATTCACACAATATTAATTTCTATATTACTTAATAAATAGAGATACATCAAATATATATAGTTGGAGTGAGATCCAACTTATTCCATTCTTGGAGGGAGAGGTTGAGAGAATCTCTCAACATCCTCCAACAAACCAAACCAATCCCTAAACTTTAGTATGCATCATAAATGAGGCATTATCTCAAACAATATATATATATAATCTCTGTAAAGTTGTATAAAATTATAATATCAACAGTTAATTGTTGTGTTAATAGATTTTTAATTTTTTAAATTATTTTTATTATTTTTTGAGGACATGACATACTTACACATATCCCTCATACTGGATTGTAGAATGAGCCTTTTGGCTCAACAAAGAAATGGTGCATAGGAACACTTTGTTGTTAAGGATTTTGTTGATCACTCATCGTAGAGATTTGAGAGAGGCGGAAAATTAGAACTTGCGAACCTCAAAAATGATAATGATGTTGGAGAGCACGAAGAGCTTCTCCTTCCACATGAAAAAGCTCTTGAAATGGGAGATAATAGTGTTCATTCTTTCCATGAACAAAAGGTATTGGGTTCATTCCTTTAAACAATTGACCACATACAACTATTATTTAGTCTCATCAATTCAATTCAACTAGCTTGTTTCTAGAGAGCCCTAAAGGACAATCAAAACTAACATGAAATGCACAAATAAAACCAGAAAACTAATGCAATTAACTCGTTAGATGTTGTTCATGTTGAGATAAATATAAATCTATCCCCATGGAAATCAACCACAAACAAAACATAAAATACCATTCGAGTAACTACATCTTTGTGACAATAAATATGTATCTATCCACAAATTCTAGCATGTTTTTAGATTAATTGGTTTATATTAGCAAATAAGAAGTAGACTAGCACAACAATTGGAACTTGAAATTATGATTGTGGATCAATTGACAAAGCTATTTGGCTTTGTTATAACAAAAAATCTTGAAAGTCACTTCATAGTCTCAACTCGTCGTCTCGTAATGCACAAGTCGTGGCATCCATCTTCCATGGGATTGTCCGTTGCACTTTGTAATTGCATCGCGAGTAATGCATTGATCTTGTTATTGCTATTAAGCTCCCTGCGACATTGTCTTCATGTTCACGCAGGTCACAATAAGATAATGATTCCTTCTTCAACAATGAAACAATACACCGATGAATATATATCTCACACACTAAACTAATATGATCTTACACACTATGCTAATCTATGTACAAGGATTTAAACTTGCAGGGTTGGAATTATCACAACCATGATAGAAAAAATAATTTCACACCAAAAGTATTTTTTTCACTCATTCAATTACAAATATGATACATATATATAGTTGGAACTAGATCCAACTCATTCTAACTTAATATATTGTGGTTAATAGAATATGCCAACAATCTCCACTGAACCCAATCAAAACCAACAACCAATTCTAATAACGTAATAATCAATCCTAACAAATATTGTTTGATATTGTTTTTTATTTAATGAGTATTTTATTTTTATTTTTGAAAGGACAAGTGTCAAATACAAGATTGAGCAAAAAATGAATTACACATTTTTCTCATATTGAACTATAAAATATCTCTCTCAGAGCCTTGACCAAACTTTGCACAATCTTAGTGATAAACATCCCATAGTGATTGATAGTTCTTCTTTTATTTAGTAAGTAAACTAAGTCCAACCTAGTCTCAACCTAATCACAAATAAATAAATAAAACAAACAAACTAAATTTTTTTATCTCTCATAATTACAATTACAACTAAAATTAGTTTCTAAAAACATATTCGATATCATAATCATTGTGAATTTATATTTACATGAAAGGGGATATTTTTAAATTGTGAGACAAATTATCTCTCATAATTACAATTAGAACCAAAATTAGTTTTTAAAAACATATTCGATATCATAATTATTGTGAATTTATATTTACATGAAAGGGGATGTTTTTAAATTGTGGGACATTATGAATATACATATTGATAGAAATATTTTAATTTCCCTTTTATTAAGAGATTTTAATAAAGTAATTTTTTTTTTCAAATTAAGATAAGTACGTGAGAAGATTTTAAAAATGATTTTTAAAAGGAATTTTTTTAATGATTTTTGAAAAGGGATTTTTTCAAATGAATTTTGGAAAATGTTTTTTTTTTAATGAGTGGAGTTTTATAATAAGGTTTTTAAAAAGGGGTTTATTATAAGAGATTATTTTTATATAAAAGATTTACATATATATATATATATTGGGTTTTATAAGGTTATTTTTTGAGTTTTGCAAAGCATATCAAAGATGAATTTAGGGTTTTATAACATTTTTATTTTCTTTCTCTCTCTGAAGAAATATGGCAATAAGCAGCTTCCAGCCACAACTTACTTTTTTCACTTGGAAATATTATGATGTATGGGTCATTAAAATGGAGACCATGTTAAAAGCAGACCATGTTAAAATCACATGATGTTTGGGATTATGTCAATTTTGGGTTTGCAGAACCTTAGAATGACAAAGAAGAACGAGCTCTCAGTAATGCAGAGAGGCAACAATGGAAGAGAGACAAAAGGAAGAATGCACAAGCATTGCTTCTTATCCAACAGGGAGTGGACCAAGCATTGTTCCAAAATATAATGATCACGTCTTCAGCAAAGGAAGCATGGGAAAATTTGGCGACAAGCTATCAAGGTATGGCCAAAGTCAATATTGTTAAATTGCAGAATACTAGGATAGATTTTGAAAGTCTGCATATGAAGGAGACAAAGGACATCGATTATTTCATGAATCAGGTCATGTTTGTAGTATATCAGTTCAAAATTTATGGTGAAGAAATTAAAAATCGAATAGTGATTGAGAATGTCTGTAGATCTTTGTTTACCAAGTTTGATGTTGTGGTAGCAGCCATAGAAGAAGCAAAGGATTTGGAAAAACTAACAGTTGATGAGTTGATGGGATCACTTCTATCGCATGATACAAGGATAGACAAAAATAAATATTCCACTTTAGATACTTCTTTCAAAATTCAAGTTTCTATTTCAAGAGGTCGAGGCAGAGGTAGATCGAGAGGCAGAGGACGAGGCGGAAGATATGGTGGTCAGAGAGATGGCCAAGAAGAGCATGGACATGAAAGTGGAAGCAGCAACAGCAAAAGCTTCAACAATAATTACAGATCTGACAAATCAAATTTGAGAGGTTATTATTGCAATAAATTTGGTCACTATGCTTGTGATTGCAAGAAGAAGATCGTTGATCAATGAAACCAGAGATCTAATGTTAATACGTAGAATACTAACTCCATGTTTCTAGCATGCAACAACATGCATGAATCATCTGATAGGTTTGGCTATTAGACAGTGGTTGCAGTAAGCAAATGACAGGCAACAAGAATTTGGTTTCAAATTTGGATCAATCTATGAAGACAGCAGTAAAGTTGGGGAATGAAAAGAATGTGGATGTAGATGTGAAAGGAGTGGTCAACATTCTGACCAAGAAGGGGGAGCCATAGAAAATCTTAGAGGTATATTATGTTCCTGGTCTCAAACATAATTTGATAAATGTTGGTCAATTGACGTAGAAAGGATACAGAGTTATCTTTCAGGGGAAAGAGTGTGTTATTTATGACAAACTCCCAAGGAAGCAGCTGATAGAGAAGGTGCATATGACGAGGAACATACTCTTTCCTCTAATTATGAATTACAAAGATCATTTTAGTTCTTTTACAGTTGCATGTTCTAATGATTACTGGTTATGGCACTTTCGGTTCAGACACTTGCACTTTTCTGGTTTAATATTGTTACAATAGAAACATATGGTCGGAGGATTACCTCCCATCAAAGAACCTGCTAGTACTTGTGAGTGTTGCATCTTTGGAAAGAAACATCGTGAAAGTTTTCCGAAGGGAGTTTCATACAGAGCAAAGAAACCACTTGAGGTGGTGCAAACAAACTGGTGTGGACCTATGAGGACACAGTTGATTGGTGGAAGTTGTTACTTCCTCACTTTTATTGATGACTATAGTAGAAAGACTTGGGTTTACTTTTTGAAGCAGAAGTCTGAAACTTTTTCAAAGTTCAAAGATTTCAAAGCCTTAGCAGAGAACCAAAGTGATCGGAAGATCAAGGTATTGAGATCAGATCGTGGTGGAGAATATGATTCGAAATAATTCCATGAGTACTGCAAACAACATGGAATCAGAAGACAATTTACAACCAGATACACACCACAACAGAATGGTGTAGCAGAGAGAAAGAACCGAAAAATTATGAACATGACAAGGAGCATGTTGAAAGCAAGAAACTTGTCTAATGAGTATTGGGCAGAAGCAATTGCATGTGATGTTTATGTGATAAACAAATCACCTAAAAAGAGTGTGATGAAAATAGTTCCAGAAGAAGCATGGTCAGGTATGTCATGCAATGTATCTCATTTCAGATTTTTTGGATGTGTAGCATATCCACATGTACCTAAGCACACAAGAGGAAAATTGGGTGATCAAAGTGAAAAATACATATTTATTGGTTATAGTGAGCAGTCAAAAGCTTACAAATTGTATAACCCTATCACCAAGAAGACAATAATTAGCAGATATGTTGTGTTCAAAGAAAAAGAGTCATGGAATGGGACTATAGACAAAACAATCGATGCACAAGCACCATTGATGGAAGAGGATGATGTAGCATAAAAGGAGCAACATGAATCAAAAGAGCATACACCAAACAGAGTCACACCAGCAAGGACTCCAAGATTTTCAGAGCAGCATGGAGCTTCAAGCAGATCAATAGACCAGAATTCTCCAAGCATCCAATCATGTAATGAATCAAGCAATGGTAAGAGAAAGATGAGAAATCTGAAATATATTTATAATGATTTGGATGTTAGTTCAATCTTTTCATTGTTGTCATTCCAACCTTCTTCGTTTGAAGAAGCAATCGGAGATGAAAATTGGGTGTAAGCCATGGATGAAGAGATTGATTCTATTGAAAATAATGATACATGGGATTTGGTTAATTTTCCAAAGGATAAAAACCTCATTGGTTTGAAGTGGGTGTACAATACTAAGTTGAATGATAAAGGTGAAATTGACAGATTTAAAGCAAGACTTGTAGCAAAAGGATTCTCCTAGCAACTGGGAATATACTTTGGAGAAACATTTGCTCTAGTAGCCAAATTGGATACTGTAAGAGCAGTTCCAACCACAACAGCTCATAAAAAATGGAAAATATAAAAAATGGATGTGAAATCAACCTTCTTGAATGGAATTCTAGAAGAAGAAATTTATTTGCAGCAACCTCTAGGTTATGAAGCTGAAGGTAAAGAAGATAAAGTTTACAGGCTGAAGAAAGCACTTTATGGACTGAAGCAAACTCCTAGAGCATGGTATAACAAAATCGACATTTACATGATTAAGAATGGATTTTGCAGAAGCAACATTGAGCCTACCTTGTACACAAAGGTAAATAAGCATGGAAAAATTTTGATTGTTTTCTTATATGTTGATGACATGAATTTTACAGGTGATCTTGAGTTAGATGAATTTAAAGTAGCCATGATGAAATAATTTTAGATGAAATATCTTGGTCTCAAGAAATATTTTCTTAGCATTGAAGTTGAGCAATCTGAAAAAGGAATTTTTATTTTCCAAAATAAATAAGCTAGAGATTTGTTGAAAAGATTCAGGATGGATAATTGCAAACTTGTACCTACACCAATTGCAACAGGCACAAAGTTAAGTAAGGATGATGAAGGATCAAATGTTAATCCAACTCTATTCAAAATATTGGTTGGTAGCCTCATGTATCTCACAGCTACAAGATTGGATATTATGCAAGGAGTGAGTTGGATTTCCAGATTTATGGAGACTCGAAAAGACATACATTGGAGTGCGGGAAAAATAATTATGAGATACATAGGAGGAACTAGAGATTGTGGCATAATGTATGAAAGTACATAAAAGAAATATTTGATTGGATACACAGATAGTGATTTTGCAGGAAGTTTGGATGATAGGAAGAGCACTTCTAGTTATGTCTTCCATCTTGGTTCAGGTGTGATTTCATGGACATCTAAGAAACAACCTATTGTGACACTATCATTAGCAGAAGAAAAATATGTAGCAGCAACATCAACAACATGTCAAGCATATGGTTAAGAAGAGTATTGGATGGACTCAAGCAGAAACAACATGGATCAACATAAATATATTGTCACAACACTTAAACGATTTCACTATCCAAGAATAGTGTGTTTCATCAAAAAAGAAAAAATATTGATACTAGATATCACTTTATTAGAGAACTTGTGAGCAATGGAGAAGTTCACTTGAAGCCTTGTAAATCTAGTGATCAATTGGCTGATATATTTACAAAACCATTAGCAATAGATGTGTTTGAGTTTCAAAAAAGAAACTTGGGTGTTGTAAGCCTAGCTGAGACATACATTAACAGATATATTTTAGTGTCATGAGTTATGTTTTAGTTTAGCGGTTGTAATTAAGGGGGAGTGTTAAAATATTTAATTAACTCCTACATGAAGATTTAGACAACCAGTTAAGTAAGCGTTGAGTAAGTCGATAAATAAATTTGTTTATTGAGTTAGAGAGTCAGTTAAGTGAGCGTTGAGAAAGTTGAGTTATGTGATAGATGATTTTGTTAAGTGTGTACATGTCAAGTGAGTCAGGATAAATACCCTTCGTTGGGTTCATTTTATTAACAGAGAGAGTGATTGAAGATTAATAGAAGAGTCACAGATCATGTGTGTTATTATGTGTGAACTATTTATGTTATTTGTGCCTTTACTCTTCTGCCTTTCCAACAACTTCATAGTATCAACTCATCGTCTTGTAATGCGCAAGTAGGAGCACCCATATTCCATGGGCTTGTCCCTTGCACTTTGTAATTACATCGTGAGCAATGCATTGATCTTGTTATTGCTATTAAGCTCCCTGCGACATTGTCTTCATCTTCATACAGGTCACAATAAGACAATGCTTCCTTCTCAAACTACAAAACAATACACCTACACATGTAAATCTCACACACTAAACTAATGTGATCTTACTTGTTATGCTAATCTACGTACAAGGATTTAAACTTTCAAAATTGGCATGATCACAACCACTCTCTACAGAGAGTCAGGGTTGTACTAGCTTTGATACCATGATAGAAAAAATAATTTCACACCAAAAACTATTTTTTTCACTCATTCAATTACAAATCTGATACATATATATACTTGGAACTAGATACATATAATTCTAAATTAAGGATTGTGGTTAAGAGAATATGTCAACAATCTCTAGTTAACCCAATACAAACCAACAAACGAATACTAATAATGTAGTAATCAATCCTAAAAAATATTGTTTGATATTGTTTTTTATTTATTCAGTATTTTATTTCTATTTTTAAAAGGATACATGTCAAATACAAGGTTGAGCACAAAAGGAATTACATACCTTTCTCATATTGGGCTATAAAATGTCCCTCTTAGAGCTTGACCAAACTTTGCACAGTCCTTTTGATAAACATCACGTTGTTGTTGATTGTTTGATAAACATCCCATAGTGTTTGCTCCAATCCAAACCAACAAACCAATTCTAATAATGTAATAATCAATCCTAACAAATATTGTTTGATATTGTTTTTATTTAGTGAATATTTTATTTTTATTTTTAAAAGGACACATGTCAAATACAAGGTTGAGCACAAAAGGAATTACATATCTTTCTCATATTGGGCTATAAAATGTCCCTCTGAGAGCTTGACCAAGATTTGCACAATCCTCTTGATAAACATCCCATTGTGGTTGATCGTTTGATAAACATCCCATAGTCGTTATTCTTTTATCCAATATATAAGTTGTTATGAAACCAGCTCCAAAAATAGAAGAAAAGAGAGATCAACGCCTTAGAAATAAGCCACTTCGATGGGGCAACCTCCAATACATTACATAAATGAATAATTCTTGGATGATACAAATGACAAAACCTACTTCTATATATAGGAGTCCATGGGATCACAATATAATCCTAGCCGACCTAACAATAATAATGTAAGGGCACAATAATAACAATATGGGGGTTATAGGGGTACAACAATAATAATAAGGGGGTTACACTAATAATAATAAGGGAATATACTAATAATATAGGGACCTAACATGCTCCTCTCCTTCAAAAAGTGTTGTCCTCAACGCTTGAGTAGCTCCGAGTGCTTTTGTATAAAATTCTCATCCTCCCATGTAGAATCTTCAGTGGGTAAGTTCTTCCATTTGATCAGATACTTTGAAATTGATTGATTTCGTAGCTGTCGAGTTCTTTTTTTCATGACTGCTTTAGGTTCCATTATGGTTTTTCCTTCCTCATCAAGTTCTGACAATATTGTTTGAACTCGAATTTTATCCACTATAACCTTTTTTAAGCATGAAACATGGAAAACTGGATGCACTTGCGAAGAAGCAGGAAACTCCAATTTGTATGCCATAGTACCAATATTTTGCAACACCTTGTAAGGACCATAGTACTTTGGCGATAATTTATTATCCTTCTTAGCTTGCTTAAGGGACATTTTTTTGTATGGTTGTAGCCGTAAGAATACCCAATATCCTACATCAAAACTTCTCTCACTGTGATGTTGATCTGCCTGTTGTTTCATTATATTTTGTGCCAAATTTAGGTTATCCTTTAAGAGTTGGAGAACTTCTTGTTGATGCTTGATGTGATCTTCCACTGCTTGAACCCTATAATTTTCCCTTCAAGAAGATGTGATGGACGGTGGATTATATCCATAAAGTGCCATAAATGGGGTCATTTTTGCTACAGTATGGAAGGAAGTGTTATACCACCATTCAGCGAGAGATAACCACTTGACCCATTGTGCTTGCTTATCAGATACAAAACAATGAAGATATCCTTCCAAAAATTTATTCACTATCTCTGTTTGACCATTGGATTGAGGATGATAAGATGAGCTATGAGCTAGTTGAGTACCCAAACAAGAAAATAATTCCGTCCAAAAATTTCCTGTAAAAATGGGATCTCTGTCACTTACAATAATCTTCAGGTTTCCATGTAGCTTTTGAAATGTTTCCGTAAATGCAATAGCAACTATACTTGCTTTAAATGGATGAGATAATGCACAAAAGTGTGCATACTTGGTAAGTCTATCAACTACCATCATGATGACACTCATTCCTTCAGACTTACGTAAACCTGTGATAAAATCCATTGAAATATCCTCCCAACATTGACTTGGAATGGATAAAGGTTGTAGAAGACCTGGGGTCTTAATTGTCTAAACTTTATTTTGCTGGCAAACCAAACATTCCACCACAAAGTTTTGAATATCAGATTTAAGGCCATCCCAAAAAAAATTCTTTCTTCACCCTATGGTAAGTTCTTAAAAATCTTGAGTGTCCTCCTAAAGGAGAAGTGTGCAACTCCAAAAGAATATTTTGTTTTAATTGGGAATTCTTGCAAATATATAAGCGATATTTTTACCATAAGGAATCGTTTTTCCAACTAAATGTATCATATGTACTAGGATCTTGCTGCAACTTTTGAATGAGTGTCCACACTTCTTCTTCCTTCTTCCATCCATCCCTTGCTTCGGTTATCCAATCTAGTTGGATAATACAAATGGCACAAAGCAATGCTTCCACCTCCTCATCCTTTCTTGAGAGTGCATCTGCAACAAAATTTAGCTTCCCTTTTTTGTAGATGATTTCAAAGTCATAACCCAACATCTTTGTGACCCATTTTTGCTGCTCTTCTTAAGATAGTCTATGTTCCAAAAAGTGTTTAAGAATATGATGATTAGTTTTTACCTTGAAGTGTCTTCCCATTAAGTAAGGTCTCCATTTCTTTAGTGCATGTAGTATTGCCAACATTTCCTTCTCATAAATATCCTTTTGTAAATACTTTCCTTTGATTGAACGACTTTCAAAAGCAATGGTTCTTCCTTCTTGCATTAAAACAACACCAATTCCATTTCCTGAGGCATCACATTCCACAATAAAGGTTTTTGTGAAATCTGGCATAGTTAAGACTATTGCTAGGCACATTGCCTCTTTAATATGTTCAAAGGCCTTAGTTGTTTCATGAGTCCATGAAATTGCATCTTTCTTCAATAATGTTGTTAGAGGTGCTACTATTCTCCCATAATTATTAAAAAACATGCGATAATACCCTGTTAACCCGAGAAATCCACGCAACTGCTTTATGGTTGTGGGGACTTTCCATTCCTTAATGGCTTTCATTTTGTTGGGGTATACCTTAACACCCTCGTGAGATACAATATGACCCAGATATTCTACCTCTTGTACTCCAAAGAAACATTTGGATGTTTTTGCATATAATTGTTTCTCTTCCAATAGTTTGAGCACCCTGTCAACATGTTGAACATGATCCTTCCAAGACCTGTTGTAGATTAGTATATCATCAAAAAGTACTAGCACAAATTTTCTAAGGAAGGGTTTGAAAATGGAATTCATCAACCCTTGAAATGTAGAAGGTGCATTGGTAAGGCCAAAAGGCATGACCAAAACTTCATAATGACCCTCATGATTTTGAAATTTTGTTTTTGGAATATCTTCAGTCTTAATTCTAATTTGATGATATCCTGAACGAAGATCCAACTTGGTAAAATAAATTGCTCCATGTAATTCATCCAATAATTCATCAATCACAGGAATGGAAAATTTATCTTTAATAGTGAGCTTATTGAGCTCCCTATAATCCAGACACATGCGCCTTGACCCATCCTTCTTGTGAACCAATACTACTGGACCAGAGAAGTAACTTTGACTAGCTTGAATTATACCAGCCTCTAACATTTCTGCAATCATATGTTCAATTTCACTCTTTTGGACATAAGGATATCTATAAGGCTTGATTTTTGGAGGAACACTTCTTGGAATCAAATGAATGGCATGATCGTGTTCACGAATAGGTGGGAGTCCTTTGGGAGTATCAAACACCTTGGAATGACTATCTAAGACTTTTTAGAGATATGGAGAAATAGATAATTTTGATTTTGGAACTTCTAGTGAGTATAATTGTGAAATTATGCCTCGATGTTCTTTCTTCAGAAGCTTTGTCATAACATTAGAGCTTATTATCTTTCCTGGCTTCCCTGCGATACCCCATAATTCAATTTCCTTTCTTTCTGAAAAACAATTCAAGAAAACTTCTTGAAAATTAAAAGCTACCGTCCCCAAAGATTGTAACCATTGTACTCCTAGTACAACTTCAGCACCTCCCATTGGGATGGAAAGCATTGGACTGTTCAATACATATTCCCCCATGGCTAGCTTGATATTATGGAATTTTCCAGAGAAATTTATAGCTCCTCCATTTGCAACCATCACTTGACCTTCTGGTGCTGGGTATAGGAAACAATTCAATTCCTTGGCTACCTTACAATGAATAAAATTATGGGTACTACCCGAATCAATCAACACTATTACCTTTTTATTATTGATATATCTTTTTTTCTTCCATACCATTCTTAAAACCATCCATCATAGCTTCCACGCTTTTCTTCAAAACATCCATTCATTTTTTGTTGCTCTTTGCGAGAGCGAAATTTGGTTCACTTGCTCTTGTAATTTTGATATGTTATGTTGCATTTCTTCATCTTCATGAGCGTAGAGCCTTCTGAAGGCTTGACGAGTGTTGAATTCTCTTTAGGAGGCATTTTAGAACCCAATAATGATATCTATTCTACAATATGCCCTTGGAATCAATTCAAATTGATTCTTCAAACAAGAATTATGCAATTCGGAAAAAAAATACACAACTTTTTCTTGCTTTTGAGGAGCTCGATATTGAAATTGAATTATCTCTGTGATTTAGGATCTTCAATATCTAAAATTCGGCCCTGTAGTAGAACTCTGAATCTTATTTTGAATGCCACATGTTTGATCTAATTTGGATTCTTCAAGGAAATGTTATGCCCAATCTCCCACAATGACCTAATTATGGACTGGTTCAGTAGAGTGAAGTTGTATGAAGTGCCATGTGTCATTGTTTCCTCCTTGAACTTTGAAATTGATACAAAGGAAACTACATTCCGTTTACTTGCAGTCACATTTTACAGAATTCCAATCCTACACTCAGAGAGAGAGTTATGACGATTTTCCCACGGTCACCTCTTTGAGATGAAATTCGAGAGCCTGAAAAATCCTTAATTTCCACAGATCATATCTCTGAAACTTTTGTGAACCAAGATCTGAAATTTGTAAAAGAGGTTCCATAGGATTTCGGCTTCATTTGTAAAAATTTCAGGTTCTGAGCCTTCATAGAAACAAAGTTATAGCACAAATTTTATGATGACCTGTTTTAGGTGAAATTCGGGAGCCTAAACCAAGCCTAACTTCCACAAATCATATCTCTAAAAATACTACGAACCAAGATCTGAAATTTTTACATGACATTCCTCGGGATTTTGGATTTTCTCTGTAAAAATTTCAACATCTAAACCTTCGTAGAAAAAAATTATAGAGAAAATTCTACGATGACCTGTTTGGAGCAGCGAAACCCTAGAATCCAAAGCTTTGATACCAAATATTATGAAACCAGCTCCAAAATAGAAGAAAAGACAGATCAATGCCTTAGAAATAAGCCACTTCAAAGGGGCAACCTCTAATACATTACATATATGGGGACCCTTTTTAAATTTTCTTTGTTGGACACCTAATCCTCAACGGGTAGGTGTGGAAGGTGAATGGACAAAAGGAGACCAAGAGACCACTTGGAAGATGAATCCAAGGGTCACCTAATGTACTATAAAAGCACATCTATGGTTAATAGTAAAACAACTCACGCCTATCTTTCCTTGTGTGTTTACTTTCTTGTTTACCATGCGTGTGTTTAACATGGTATCAGAGCCATGATAAGTGGCCTTCCTCTGTGCATTTATGTGTTCCATTGACAGCGCTGGTGTTAGCATAAAATTCTGGCAAAGAATGTGGACCTCTACCCATTGCACAGTCCACATTGTGCGTTACTCGAGCAAGTCTGGAATCTGGTTACCTAGCTCGAATTCTAACGCTCCACTCTGTCATAACGCGCTGGTCTCTGACAGTACCATGCGTTGCTGCAACTCCAATTAATTTTCCTACCTTCCAGCGAACTCACCTCCCTCTGTCACGCTGGCAGCTCCATCTTCACTGCCCTGGATTCTTGGCTATATGCCTGACGTAATGCTCCACTAATTTGGTCTCTGTTAGAAATTCATTTTCTCATTTCTAGGTGCTCTTCAACTCTCAACACTCTTTCTCTACAACATCCATTGTCCCCATGTCAGAATTGTTGCAGTGTATCTTATAGTATATAAAAAAAACGTTGCTCGTCAAAGATGTTGCTATCAGTCCTGCTCGGTTTCTCAGTGAATACAAATTTGGAAGTATGTGAACATATATAGTGTTCTTGCAAGGCCCGGGGATGAAAATGTAGGTGGAAAGTTTTAGCACAACCCCATTATTTGCAATAAAGTCTATTAAATCCACTTGAAAGGTATTGTAATGCAGCAGAAGTGGAAGCATGGTGAGCGTGGACCTGAACTTTGGGTTAGCCCAAGAAACCTACCAAACAGGGCCTTCGTGACCTGTAGGCGAGGCTAGAAGAGCTGGGTTGTTGTTGTTGGGCTCTATGTTTAATGAATAGAGCCTTGGTGAAGCATAAATCGACCTTGATGGGGAAGTCGATACTGGCATAAAATTTCTCAATGTTGTTCAAAGAAACCATAAGGGTGAGATTGGTATTGAAATTGGGAATGCTTTCGAGTTTTGTAGTGATGTCTTCCAGAAGTCTAGTGACCGTCATGAGTGGTATGGATATATTGCATTGAGTTAAATTTGAATAGTATTTTACGTGTGGCGTACATTCTGAATTTATATGCAACATTTTCAATAAATTTTCCAACGTCTTCTTGAGTTTTGAGTTGAATTTTCTCTATGAATCGAAAATTTTGTGAGCATTGGTTCATGTTAGCTCACACACGTCAATTCTGAAACATATGAAAAGTCAATTGTGGTATTTTCCAAGTGCTTCGGCAGAGAGGGTGCCTCCACGTAGGAATGAAGAACAATTATGGTACAGTCTTGGTGAAATCTTGTGATGTTGTCGATCGTGCTCAGAGCCACGGTGTTGGTACTATAACCCTGGCTATAAATATTGACATAACCACAAGCACCATCCATTGTGTCAGTAGCGTCACTGCCACTATAGAACGTAGCATGAGCACTGATCCATCCGGAACCGTGTGCAACTCTGGATGCGGCTTGGATAGTATAGGCTTGATCCTGTTCACCATGCCATGTATATGCTAAAAATTGGCATTGCGCTCTCAGGCCTCTGCTAATAGTTAGACTTCCCTTCACTCAACACCGCTTCATCTCCCTCACTGCTGCCACTCCCTCTGCACTCCTACACAGTGGTGTTGCAACTGTCGACACTCCACCGCTTCATCTCCCCACCACTGTCGGCATCGTATTTACAGTGTCATCATTTCTAAGGTCAGACATTGTCATAATGGATGTGGAATCGTATTAAACAATGGCTTGGAGTCTGCTCTTATTAATGAAAATGCTCCCATGAACTTATGAAAAATAATTTATGTGGCTGGAAAGCGCCTCTTCTATACAATTCAACCAGTGGAGGTAAGGAGCACATAATTTATATACGCTAATTATTGAAATCTTGTTGTCCATTTCTATGGTTCGACTGATAGTTCCGGTGGGCATTTCAAGCAAGCATCACGCTTTAGTTCTGTCAAACCAAGAGGTAACTCCTCAAATCAGAATGTGTATTAGCTGAAGAATGCATATGTATTTATACATGGAGGTGAGGCTATTGGGATTCATCTCCCAATGACTCTGAGGTAACTCCTCAAATCAGAATGTGTATTAGCTGAAGAATGCATATGTATTTATACATGGAGGTGAGGCTATTGGGATTCATCTCCCAATGACTCTTGGCCTTCCTTATTTCCTACTATTATTTATTATACAAAATTAAATATCCACACCCATCCCATAGGATTAGGTGTCAACATTCCCCCCTTTAATCCGAAGGGATGTTGGTGAGCCCAAGCATCGATCTGAACTTTTCAAACTTTTCTCTTCCAAGTGCTTTGGTGAAGATATCAACAATTTGCTCATTTGTGGAACAATGATGTAGATGGATGGTTTTGGCCTGAACATGATGTCGAATTAGATGGTATTTTGTATTGATGTGCTTTGTTCGATCATGGAACTTTGGGTTCTTGGCCAACTTTATTGCAGAAGTGTTGTCGATCATGAGTGGTGTGGAGTACATTTTTTTCATCTGCAAATCTTCCAGGATTTTCCGGAGCCACACAATTTCCTTTGTTGCTTCAGCTACTGCCACATATTCTGCCTCGGTCGTGGAATCTACTGGAACTGACTGTTTGCGTGATCTCCATGAGACAGCTCCTGATCCAAGACTCATGGTGTAACCTGTAGTAGACACCCCTGTTTCTTTGTCGCCATCAAAGTCTGAATCAGAGTATCCGGTCAAGATGAAGTCGCCTACCCGTGTATATTTGAGTCCAAAGTCTTGAGTCCCCTTCAAGTACCTTAGCACTCTTTTTGCAGCAGACCAATGTCCTTCACAAGGTTTTTGCATGAACCTTGAGAGAATTCCAACAGCAAATGAAATGTCAAGTCTGGTGGTGGTCAGGTAGATAAGACTTCCTACAAGTTGTCTATACTTAGTTGCATCCTCAAATTCCTTCCCTTCAATAGATGTGAGCTTCAAGTTTTGTTCCATTGGAGTGGTTAAGGGATTACATTCATCCATGCCAAACTTGTTCAAGAGATCTCCAATGTACTTTTTTTGAGAAAGAAATATAAATTTAGGATGTTGAATTACTTCAATACCCAGATAGTAATGAACATGACCCAAATCAGTCATTTCAAAACCTTTCTTCAACTCTTTCTTCATGGATGCAATATAGTTCTCATTGTTTCCTGTTATCAAAAGATCATCTACATATACCACAAGATATACAACTGTTTTTCCAACTTTCTTAACAAACAAAGTTGCATCATCAAGATCAAAATGTTTGAAGTCAAGTTTCAGAATATGCTCGGTTAATTTCTCATACCAGGCTCGTGGTGCTTGCTTGAGGCCATACAAGGATTTTATAAGCTTGCAAACTTTGTGTTCTTGACCCTTTACCACAAATCCTTCTGGTTGGGACATATAAAATTTCTCCTTTAGATCTCCATTCAAGAAGGCTATTTTTACATCCATCTGATGGACTTTCCATCCATTCTGAGCTGCTAAGGCAAAGAGAGTCCGGATGGTGGTCCATTTTGCTGTGGGAGCAAAAGTTTCTTCATAATCGACTCCTTCTTTTTGTGCGAATCCTTTTGCCACAAGCCCGGCCTTGTGCTTGTCAAGTGAGCCATCTGCTTTGTACTTGTTCTTGTAGACCCACTTACAGCCAATTGGTTTTGTTCCCAAAGGCGGATCAACCAGCTTCCAAGTGCCATTCTTTATCAAGGCATCATACTCCTTCTGCATCGCTTCTTTCCATTCATCATGAGAAGTGACTTCTTTGAAGGAATTTGGTTCATGATCTGTAGACAAACTCAATTCACAGTTATAAGCAATATCCATATCAACAGGAGAATCATAATTATCTACATCACCTTCGATTTGTTGAGTGGAACTTCTTGTTCCTATTTTTCCAACCTCATCAAGATGAACATTCTCCAGTGTCTTTGTCAGCCATTTGGGAGGACCTTTCTGAGATGGCCCAGGCTGGTCATTTGACTAAGTTGGGATTGATTCAAGATTCAATCTCCCAATTCTGTCAATCACATCATCCAATTTTTCATCCGTGGTTGTTTCTTCATGTGGGGGAGAGAGTGCTTCAGGACATGATTCCACAGTTTGATTCAATATCGGAATCCCCCCTTCAAGATGTGGAATCACATTATCAAATTCTTGGAAGGACTTTGCATGTGTGAATCTATCTAGGCGATCAAGTTGCCACTCAACAACCTTGTCACTCTTGGAAGATTCAAGAAATATGACATCTCTTGCTATTACAAACTTCTTATTTGTTTCATCATAGAGATGATATCCTTTGGAGGTATTGGAGTACCCCAAGAAGATACATTTTCTGCTTCTAGCACCATGTTTGTTCCTTTTACCCTTGGGTATCAAGGCATAACAGGTGGACCCTAAGACCCTGAAATTCTTTACCGAAGGAATGTGGCCATGCCACATTTCAAAAGGAGTTTTGTTTCTAATTGAACTTGAAGGACACCTATTCTTTATGTAAACAGCACATGGAACTGCATCAGCCCAAAACATCAATTTCACATTCTTGAAAAATAACATGGAGCGAACCATATTTAAGATAGTTCTGTTCATTCTTTCAGCTACACCGTTTTGTTGGGGATTATATGGCACAGTTGTTTGATGTTTGATTCCATGTTGACGAAGATAATTTTCAAATTCGTTTGAAGTGTATTCTTTTCCATTATCAGTACGTAGAGAGCCAATATGTGTTTGTGCATCATTTTCAATCCATGCATGAAAATTATTGAATGTTTGAAAAGCATCAGACTTGTTCTTCAATAAGTAAATCCAACACATTCTAGTGTAGTCATCAATAAATGTCATCATGTATTTGTTTCCATTTGTAGAAGCAACAGGCATAGGGCCACATAAATCTGAATGAACAAGCTCAAGTTTTCTATGTGCTCTGGAGTGTGAATCATGAAATGGCTGTTTGCTATGCTTTCCTAGAATACAAGCATCACATTCCTTAGGTTTTCTAGGAATTGTAGGCAGTCTATTAACACCATTTTTCTTCAACAAACGAAGGCTTTCATAGTTGAAGTGTCCAAATCTAGCATGCCATAAAAGACTTGATGGGAATGTACCTTCATCATGATGTGAACTGAATGCAAAGTTTTGAGCATGAGCAGATGAACCTTTCAGCTTCAAGAGTCTCCCTTCTTGTATTCCCTCCATGACAAGTGAGTGATCTGATGCTTTTCTGACCTCTGCCTTGCCATCAAACAAGTGAATGGAGTGTCCTTGCTGGCGGATTTGGACCAAGGACAGCAAGTTTCTCCTCAACTCAGGGAGGTATAGAACCTCATGTAGAATATGATCTAGAAGACCAGGCAAATTAAGCCTGACTGTGCCAAGCCCTGATGGCTTGAGTTTGGATTTATCTGCGAAATATACTGCTCCATCAACTTTGTCAGTGAATTCTTCAAAAAAATATTTTCTAAATGTCATGTGACATGTTGCTCCTGAATCTAGCAACCAATCATTTCTCCATGAAGTAAATGAAACATCAAATAGGTCTTCAGTTACTCCATTGTTACAATGTGCTAGAACATAATGAGCGGATTCAGGTGCTTTACCTTTGTCTTTGTCATTAGTTTTACCTTTGTCTTGATTTCTTTGCTGCTAAGTTTTAGATGGTCTGCCCCCTTTTTCTCTGCAGTTTCTTCTTCGTCGTCTGCCATCTCTTCCTCTGGATGAATCTGAAGCATGTCTCTTTTATCTCTGTGCCAAGTATGCAGCCTCTTTAGAAGATGAAGGGACTGCCATCTTCTTTTGAAGGAGGAGAGAAAAAAAAACTTTGCTGAAGAATCTCTTTTGAAGGAGAGAAAACAAAAACACTCTTTGCTGGAAAATATACTCAGTTTAAAAGGACAGAAACATTGCTAAAAATATGAAGACTGAATTCTGCACCAAAAAAAATATGTATTTTTTTGTTTGAAGAGAGAAAACAGCGTGTATTATATATGGTAATGGAGTTGAAAATAGCGTGTATTATAAAATGGTATGACAGGAGGGGCGGTATATACCACACTGTGGAATAGACAGTGCTGTAGTGAGTAGTTGTGCGTGTTATAATGTCAGCATGGAGTGTTATTATTTGACAGACCACGGATATTTTAAAGGCCACGGGAAATGAACGCAGTGGGGGGATAATGTATCGACAGACAGGGGACTGGGCGAGTGCTATTATACAAAGACAGAGCGGATTATATGAATAATGGACAAGCGTTGTGCATGGTAACTGTAATGGAGGGGACTAGATTGATGTGAAAAGGCGTTGGGAAAGGAGAGCATTGGAGAGAGGGAGGCCGAGAGGCCATTATAAAATTTAGGAATGGGATCTTTGCAGGACTGCAGAGGGGGGCTGCAATTTGCAGTGTTTCAGGAACTGCAAGATTGCAGAATCTTCAGGAGCTGCAAATGTCAAAGCTGTGCAGAGATTAAAAAAAATGCAGAATAACAGTATAGCAATAAGTAGGAGCAGCAAAAACTATCATTAAAAAATGACTGAGCAAAGGATAGGGAGTTACACCACAGGCAGAAATGCCAATAGTGGGACTGGCTCTGATACCATGTCAAACCAGGAGGTAACTCCTCAAATCAGAATGTGTATTAGCTGAAGAATGCATATGTATTTATACATGGAGGTGAGGCTATTGGGATTCATCTCCCAATGACTCTTGGCCTTCCTTATTTCCTACTATTATTATTATACAAAATTAAATATCCACACCCATCCCATAGGATTAGGTGTCAACAAGTTCCATGATGTACTAGTATTGCTTTGGGTAGATGTGCGCGCAAGGAAAGTATACAATTAACTCCTCGATTTTGAATTTGATTGTGTCCAGTATAGGATTCGAAAAGAGGAACAAGATAGTGGGCACCTTCATTCTATTTTTGTTTCTTCCTCAATTAATATTATTTAAACATTTCTCAGTGCCACGAATGAGCTATGTTAGTTCTCATAAAGAAAAACTCTCCTTGAATGAAGAATTTTTGTGATTGGATTAAGGGAGTGTTGGTAGCTTCCAACTAATGCAGAGGTACCCAAACATAATGAATTAGGGGAGTACATGCAATTTGGTATGTACATTATATGCACATATATGCTCTTGTTTGTTGATTGTGTTGTATTGGTGTTTGAAGTTTTAGTGCTGAATTCCTCATTTTTTTACTATTTTGGAGGTTGATTTGCTGAAAAATGGCTCTAATTAGTGAAGTATTAGAGTTCCTAAAAACCATCATACAATGGATTGTTGATTACACAATCTAAATCAACAAAGACTCTCTCTCAGAAATCCATGCTACTCCAAGCCCATGAAATTTCAGAGTGCCGGATTTCTTCATGATAGTTCACCTTCAGTTGTTCCTCTTCCAAATCAGAAACAACAGATTGAAAAATGTCAACACTGTGATCGAGTTGGCCATATGAAATATCACTGTTTTGATCTTCAACCATGCAAGCACTGTGGTTGGCACACCCACTCTTCACACAGGTGCTTCAGAAAAAAGCCTCCTACAAGAACAAAGATTCATCTTGGATGGATCACTTCTTGGAAATGGGCATCAACAACCAAGAAGATGTTTAAGTCACATGTCAGAACTTGTTCTAGAATATTGAACAAACTTGCAGTTGAGTTTTCGCCATCATATCACCTTGTACCTGACAAGGGGGGTAGATGGTGGTCATCTACAAGCTTCAAAGTCACATCAAGCAAGCCTGAGCCACAACCTGTCATTCCAAATTTAGAGTTGTAGCTAGAGACACAACAATTCAAGCGATCCTAAGCCACAATATCTGATTCCAGATTCAGAGTTGTAGCCAGAGACACGGATGCCCATGAGCATTCCTTTGGTTGGTGGACAACGTTAAACCATCTATGCGAGGTTAATATTCTTCCTCTTCAAAGAATTCAGAGCACTTCCTCTAGCAGAAGACTTCAGCTTCTTGCCAGCTTTGGTAGGGTTCTGGGAAATTCATTAAGCATTCCAGTGTTGGTGGTCATCCCTAAACCATTGTAGGTTGTATACTTCCCTTTTTCTAGGTTGAAGGTCCCCCTCTTCAAATATGAGGGACACTTCCTCTAGCAGAAGCCCTCAGCTTCCTGCCAGATTTGGAAGAGTTCTGAGAACTGCACTAAGTGTTCCAGTGTTGGTGGTCATCCTTAAACCACCTCTTTATGCCAACATTTCAGAGAGTTGATTCAACCTAAGTTTTTCCATGCATACTTTGCAGTTTTGTATTACAACTCTCTTCTTAGACTCACACATACCCCTTCAGATTAAGGGGGGGAATGTTGGACACCTAATCCTCAATGGGTAGGTGTGGAAGGCGAATGGACAAAAGGAGTCCAAGAGACCACTTGGAAGATGAATCCAAGGGTCACCTAATGTACTATAAAAGCACATCTATGGTTAATATTAAAACAACTCATGCCTATCTTTCCTTGTGTGTTTACTTTCTTGTTTACCATGCGTGTGTTTAACATTCTTTCCTTTAAAGAAGGAGTGATAACTCTTAAAATTCATCACAAACCCTAAAAAATATCGAAATGCTAGTTGTATAAACTTTCCGTCGGGAAATTTCACATATTGCACATCGCAAAATCTTTTGGAACAAATGTTTAAATATCATAGAGGAGCTCCAAAATGCGATCGCCGATCCCTTTCATAAAGGTTAAAAAATTCATCTTACGAACTCTTAGTTATAAGGATAGATCAAAATCATAATATATTTCAAAATTTCCATAAGCGCATTAGGGGAATTTTGAGGTCTAAAATGGGCTTCCTAAAGAAATAATAATATAATAGCTAAAACAATAAAATAATATTTATGAATTTTCAATTCACTTTTTGCACCACAATCCGTGTAACCATAGTTATATTCAATTCAAAAGTTGTACCAAAATAAAATTAATTAAAAAATTGTATTGATTTGACTATAAATAAGAATGAGTTTTTCAAGAAAAGTCATTATCATTGAACAACTAATGCATTTGTCCTTTGTACTTAAATAGCTTAAAATAAAATATAAATATAAATTTATAAATTCTTAATTATATTATATGCTATTAATTAAAATTTATATTATTTAAATTGTATAATAACATGTAATTAATATTATATATAAATATAATATAATATAATATAATAAATGTATAAGGATATGTATTGTTTCTTTCAAGAAATATGAAATGACAATAATATATTTTTATTCAAAAAGTGTGAAATAGCATTTATTTTGAGTACTTTACTTTGACTTTAAAAGTACATAGAGCACTACCATGGTTAATCATGAGTTTTTATCAATCATTGAAAATGTGACAAGTAAGTACCTTTAACTCAAACAATGCCACCTCAACCATTAGGGATGATGTCATCCCCTAAAATGTGATTGGTTCTCATAAAGTGAATTTTGATTGTACATTTTCCTTAGGAGGCCCATTTTAGACCTCAAAATTCCCCTAATGCTTTATGATTTCTCGGACATGAAATTATTATAAAAGAATATCTCGGTCAACGTTTAAAGTCCAAAAATGCCCTAAAACAAAGAATACATTAAATAACCTTTAAGATTAAAGAAAAAGTGCTTATAGGCTACCGCATGTCGCAATTACCGCATATCGCAGATCCCAAGTCCTCAAATTCTTATAACTATTACCCAATGCGAAATGCGAAATGCGAAATGTGAAATGCGATAAATTAAAATAATTTTTCCCGTAGCATTTAAATTATGATTACTGCAATAGAGCTTCCGATATTAGATGTTGAAACAAAACACTAAGTGAAATCCCGAGATGCAATATTGTGATTTCACAATCGCATTATCGCATGAATGTTTAACAAAACTATAATTCACAACTTAATTTTGTTTCACAACTTGATTTTTGCGATGAGATATTTTGATTAGACGTAGAATACATAGCAGTAATAGTCTTAAATGAAACATCAATAAGAATTTTAAGGCGTTTAAATGTTTTTAGTGGCTCGAGAAAATAAATAATTGTTTTCCCTTACAATGAAGTTAAATTCCAATATCTTCAAAAATATTTCATTATCATTGGTTGATTTGAAATTCTCTTGTTCCATCCGCTTTGTATTTTTCACTTCGTCTTCGCTTCTTTGAATTTCAGGAAAGCTTCCAAAGATATGTCTCTAAGGAAAATGACACAGAAGAATAAGAAACAAATAAATTCAGAGTCTAAGACTACATAAATGCTACCCCTATTCTCAGATACCACATGCCACAAAGATGTATGAACGATGACATGGGAGGTTATTTATAATATCCTCGAAGATGAACAACCCAAAATTACTGAAATCAAACCAATAGCTGATTTTTCAATGCCATCGACAACTCAAATGAGTGATGTCGCCTTCTCTTTCCTTCATAAGATAGCAACAAGGCCTAAAATTTTACCATACACAGATATGGTTAAATAAGTAATCGACAATGTAAATATTGCAGACAGATAGTTGAAAAATTCAAAGATGGAACTCATGGAATCTTTTATAGCTGAAGACCTGAGACAAATGTACCATCTTCCAGAGCCTTAGAAAACTTATGATTCAACATTCCTATCACAATTTTCCAAAGAGGATGATGAACCGTTCAAAATGATTCAGAGTTGGAGGTCTAGGGACAAAAAATTCAAACAAGAAAAAACTGCTATGTACCCTATTGATCCTTTATCAACTCATAAATATGCAATCGCTATGTTATGTAGGTTATATGAAAAACATCACATTACCAATTTTTCAATAGAATGGGTACCCTTGATATATGGATGCATCAATTCCATTATAATGAACTAGGCCACCATCCTATCTGATAATCTAGCTATGGCTATCCTAGACTATCATCATAAAAGAAATACCTCCATGAGAATTTTTCCTCCATTCTATATTAACATGTACATTATGGATGCTATCTATTTTTGCACTAAATTTCCAATCATGGGTTAGAAATGGACCAGTCAAGACTCAAACCCTATTCACCTTAGTCATAAAGAATTATGGTATTCCTATTTCACATCTCATTTTTACCGGATTTGTCATGGTGTTATGCTGCCCATGTACCAACTTATTTTTTACAAGAAAGCCCCAAGGTTTTCTGAAGAAGAAAGTGTATATTTTCTCCCAATTGGGAAGTATTTTACTAAACAATTGTTTACCTACATCGGATTTTTCGAGAGTATTGCAAAACCTCATGTTGTTCCTCTATATGTTCCCGATAAACTGCTAGCAAGGGAAATTAATTACCAAACAGCAGGATACGACCTTGCTAAGAGCCTCAAAGGTTTAAATAAATATTTGTGGCCAATTTTCCCAGTACAGTGTGGTGTTTTTACACTAAATGATTTCGGTCATGCAATAAAAGAGATTCAAAACATAGAAATTCTAAAGCTAGCCACCATTCCAAGCAGGCCATATGATCCAGATAAGGTAGCTTACAATTTTACTGTGTCAGTGAAAGTTAAAGAATTTATTCATGAAGCTGAAAAATTTTAAGATCTATTCGAATCTGCTCAATTGTTTGAGCAATTTATAAATTGGGCAAAGGTAAAATTGGATCCAATTGATTTTCACAAATTCCAAGAATTCAGGAGCAAAAGGCTTGAACAAATTCCATTGAATTTGTTAAGCACCCAACATAAAGCTACACCCAGTGTTAGTATCAATACTGATGAGCACAATTCTGAAGCAGGATCAATTCACAACATAGAACAATCAAAGAAGGAAACAAAAGCCACAACTGAGACTAGTGAGAAATCAATAGAACAACAAATGGAAATTGATCCAAATCAAAGCATTACTGATATAGAAAAAGGAAATAATACGGAACAACAATGGGATGAATTTAGTAAAAGCCTCAAGAATAGAAAGGAGATAATGAAAGCTCAAGGAACTTCAAAATTTCATACACCTCAGCAAACTCAGAGGAGATCAAATCCAGAAACAGGAGATAATCAAGAAACAGGATTCCTTACATATGAAATCACCCTAAAAATAGAGGAAATTCCTCCTCTAGATGTGTTCTATAGTCCTGAGCATAAGGTTGTGGTAAGGCGAAATAGAAAAAGAAGAAGATTGGAAAATTATACTCAAGTGTTACCAGGAAATGAGTCAATGGAAGTAGTCTGGAAAGACACTACCATTGACCCAACAGGAAATCTTACTAAGTTGTCACAATTTGCAGGAGCATACGCCACAACCACAATTGATAAAGAAACCGAGGTCTCAGGTTTATTAAAATAAAAGGAAGAAATAATTTCACAGCTAGAGCAACAGTTAGAGAATGAAAAACTCAATAAACAAGTTGAGATGCAGTTGACACAATTGCAAAAGGATATGGAAGCAATGAAAATAAAGTATGAAGCAGATATCACTGCAAAGGATCTGAAAATTTGTGAAATGAAAGAATTTATTACTAGGTACAATTATATACCAAGTAAGAATGAATTTATCAAAGAAGCTTTGGAGTTGAATTCTCAACTTCCATACAACATGGTCTATTCTGCCAAAAGATGTTTATTGTCAATCCTTATTTAGAGACTAGTGAAAAGTTGGAATATCAAGTAATTGATCAGAGAACTGAATTTGAAGAACTAAATACTAAAATATCAGATCATATTAAATGACATAAATAGATGAAGGGAGAAATATAAATCTTCCTGAAATTGAAGAAAATCTTAAAGACGTCTTATTCACATACTGGGGTGTTTAGATCAAACAGGCATAGAGAGCAGTAACAAGAGCAACAAAAGAAGCAAGGAATATTATAGAGACAGTAACCCATACCCTTCATACTACCAACTTGATCAAATAAGGCGACTCAGAAACACTGCCAGATATAAAAGAATTAAGTGAAATTTGGAAAGAAAAAGCTCAAGTTCAAAGAGATTCGATTAAACAGATTTCAAAGACGAATTGGGAGGCATACTGGCAGTATCTTATTAAACCACACAACCAAACCATGACATTGAATTGTTTGATAAATTCAATAGATAAAATGTTGCCACCTCTCACCGAAGCCATATTTTCAGGACATATCAGAATGAGAGTCAGTACACCACGTCAAGTGAAACCAATGACCGATATCTGCGACCTTCAAGCTCAGCTGGAAAACAAAAAAGCTTCCAAATAATATCAAGGCATTAGATTTCAATTATTTTTAGATTTAATTTATTCATTACAAGGAAGGTTTTTTGAGACCTCCTAAAATAAATTTTGTATAATAAATTTTAGGCATATTAGATACTATTTAAACCCTTCTCATGCATTTAGAGAAGGGTCCAGAAATTTATCAAGGAACATTTGCAAAATTATGTACTTTTGTATCATTGTGACTGCTTTGATGACTTAATGGAACAAAGTTTGATTTCTATTGATATTGAAGTTGTTTAACTGAAGTTTCACTTTTGTACTCATTGAATTTCTTTGCTTGAAGAGGACCAAACACTATTGTTGTTAATGAGTAGAACATCGCATATATGGTACTTCTACGCGTTATGTTGAATTTTTTTTCTTGAGTTGACAAAAAATATTTTTATATGTATTATGTATGAAAGTTGTTATTATAGGTAATTGTTAAATGCACTTTTGTACTGATGTTTATCTATGATTCCTTATTTTATATATGATCAAAAA
This sequence comes from Pinus albicaulis, assembly GCA_034641835.2. NCBI lineage: Eukaryota > Viridiplantae > Streptophyta > Pinopsida > Pinales > Pinaceae > Pinus > Pinus albicaulis. The sequence goes on from CM076569.1 coordinate 828,598,715, forward strand.
TATGATTGTGATACATCTTTCACAATTGTTTTGATTAACTTTTTTAATCAAAATAGTCATTTTTATAATTTTCATCTCTTTCAACTATTGAATAATCTTCATTACCAATTTTTGAAAGATATCCTTTTAGATCACATTAATGAAACAACACCCTAGGTAAATAATAGAATAGATATTTAATTATTTACATAAGTAGATTAAAATCATTCCTCCATTTTCATATTATAAACAAACACACCCTCATTATGTATTGATCAATACCATCCTTAAACAAGTGATACTTGTTCTCATGGCGATGAAATACTGCTTTCCTATCATACAGATAAGGACTTCCCAATACAATACCTGATATATCAAGTGACACCACATCAAGCTCAACGTCATCAAGAAAGTTTGAGTTAATGGTGAATCTTAGTAAGAACTTCCTTGTAACTTGCAAGTTTGCATTCTTGCATATCCAACCCAAAGGATATGGTCTTGGATGTCTAATAGTTTCAAGGCCTAATTTCTTATTCAAATCTTCGGAAATCAAGTTAGTTTGTGACCCACTATCAAAAATTGTATCAATCTTGGTATGTTTAGAGACAAATCTAATATGGAAACATTTTACTTGTATCTTCATCATGAGTATCATTTGAACAATTTGAAGAACTAGTGCTTGCAATATATTTACCTTTCAAACCCATGGCTTGAATCTTTGTCTCATTTCCTAATCTGACCCTAAGTCATGTTCAGCTATAGCAACAATTTTACCCTTCTCTTTGGCTTTCACTATATTTGGTTTCAATTCTAGATGACGTTGCCAGCAATGGTCTTCATCATGGCCAGTATTTGAACAGTTTTTTCATGTGAGTTTTTCCTTCTCTCTTTTTACAGAGCTATTTATTTTTCCTCTTCCAAAAAAATTTGCTTTTCCTTTACCCTCGCTTTCACCTTTATCATCTATGCTTTGTTTCCATCTTTACTCTAAGTGTGTGGCTTGTACACAAAATTCATCTAAATTTCTTGGGTTAAACATAAGAATAATATGTTTCGAATAGGAATGTAAACCCCCAATGTATTTCAAGAGTGTGTCAAAGATATTCCTAAAAACAAAGCCCTTTTCCTAAACTCCTGGGTATATTCTTGAATTGTTTGACCCTTGAGTTGCTTAAAATTTTTCCAACTCATAATATATTTTTCATGTAGGCTAATCGATAAAACTATATTTTAATGGAAGAAATAAACTCAACCCAAGAAATGGATATCTTACCATGGATTCACATTTCCTCTTGAGTCTTTGCTTCCCACCAAACTAGTGCTACTCCTTCTAGCCTTAATGAAGCCAACTAGATCTTTATGTCATCTTCATGAAGGTTTTGAATTCTATAATGCACCTCCAATTGACATATCCAATTGTCAAGACTCTATGCATTTACCTCACCATTGTACATAGGAAGTTCAAACCTAATGTCCAATTTGAGTAATGGAGTTTTTCCTTTTTTGGCTTTTGAGTGAGTGTGAGTGGTTTTTGTGGTAGAAGTGGAAGATGATGCTGACGGAGATGATGAGGATGATGAAGATGGTGGAGATGGAGGTGGCTTTCCTCCACTTCCCTTTGAACTCCTCTCTTCATCCTTCTTACCATCTCAAGTTCCTTCTCCACATGGAGGCTTAGAACCTTCTCCTGCCATCCCAATAGTAAATACATTAAACATAACTTTAACCATCCTCTTTATGTATTTTAAGTCTATCTTGACATTATCCTCTTTTGAATGTCCTTGAGTATCTCCAACACCTAACATGATGGCTATGGATTCAAGCTCAACTTCTGATGCTTGTACCTCTTCAATTAATAAAGCTTCTAGTACAAATTGCACCTCTCAATCTCAGCTTCTTGAGACAAAACTTGAGGTTCTTCAAGTGCAACTATGAGTGGAATTTTGTGTGAGGATGATGCTCTTTCAGCTCTCCTTCTTATGGTCCTAATCTCAAGACTTGCAACCAACAATTTCCCTTCACCTTTCTGCAACTTTAACCTTGTCAACATTACAAATTTGCATCCATTAAACTTGCACAAATCTTCAAGAAACTATCAAGAAAATAACCTTTAGCAACCTTGTGCTTCGATACTAACTTGATCTGAATTTGAATGTTAGTTATTGTTGTGTTAATTTCATTTTTAGATATAAAACTTATTCACTAATCTTATGCTTGATGTACATGTTTCCTTGTTTCTTATGTGTGCCAAAGAGGTAATCAAAACTAAATTTTATGAGTGAATTTGAAATATCAAAGCATGAATTTAAATGGCCGAACAACATAAAAATAAATAGCAGCAAACCATGATAATTGATCAATTAAAACAAATTTTTGATGAAGCAGGTCACCCCTCCTAGGCTACATCTCCTTGGTCCAGCTCCATAGCTTGGGCCTCTATATTAGCTAACTTGTGCTCAAAGTGCTATTTACATGCATAAAATGCTCTTGGAACCTATTCCAATGAGTTCAAAACATCCAAATCTATTAGAAATGACTATTTATTTATTCAATTTGGTTACCAGATGCTCTAGGCATGGCCTTCCCTCCTGGTGGCCCTTGTCTTAAAAATTATTCAAGGCAACAAAAACCTATGTAGATGAGCTCCTCTTCCTCTACAACCTATTCCAATGTGTTCGTAGCATGCCAAATAGCCAATAATGACTCTTTCTGAGCTCAATTTGGTCGAAAATTGACTCACTTATGGAAAAAACAAAATTTCCCCCAATTTCTCCTCGAAATCTGGAAAACTGGAGTTAACTCCGACAAATTTGGTGGAATCTCCGAAAATAGCAGTTCCGCCAAAAGCACCGCTAATTAAGGAGGATTATTAACTAGTGTTAATCTAAAGTTAACTGGATAAGCGCGTTTTAAATTCCGCATTAGTGGAGGTTTGGAACTTGGTCACATCGTTTGGGTCACATGGAGGAGGGTTGGCCCCCTCCTTCCACTATCAGAACTTGCATCAACGTTCAAATATAAATTGGGCGTAAAATATTTCAATAAATCGAGCTGCAGCGCATTGGTGTTGGGGGGTGAGGTCACGGGTTCAAACCCGACCTTGACCCCCTGTATATTGTTTTGCACATTGTAATATACATGCATATTCGAACTTTGATATTGCATAACGCCAAAACCTTTGTAACACCTACCTTTGACTTAATCCACTCCATGTTAATTACTTCAGACCCTTTGATATTATGTTACCGATGTTTATAAAAACATTGCCATGTAATTAATCCATGCCAATGGAACTAATGCACCATATAATATTTAAAATGTGTTAAGGTCTGTAATGTCTGTTTAATATATGTGGACCCACCATTCAATTTGTTGCCTCCACCATTAAACGTTGAATTGGTTTGAGATATATATATGTGGAGTTTGAAATGTTATTTAAAGTTAATTAAGATTTAATTAAAATGAAATTATATATATATATATATATATATATATATGATGATGATGATGATGGTGATGGTTAACGTCCACTGAGACCAAATTTTGTTCTATCGGACCTATAATTTTCTAGTTCTTAATTGTCTGGCTTCTCTTCTTTCTTCGCAAGATTGGAGTTGTAGCTTTCTTTTTCTTCTCTACGGTCTTCCAACTTATTTTATCTTTCACCTCCTTCATCTCTTCTAATTCTTCGGACACTAGTGTCTTATCTTCGGGATCTCGGAGATCTTCTTTGCTACTAAATGAAGATTTATTTTGTGTGGTATTCGAATCCTCATAATTGTTGATGCTTGAGGGGCTATCGAGTTCGTTTTTTTGTTGTTGGCAGGGATTCCCCCCTACTTGTCTTGAGGGTTGTTGATTTCTTGCCTGATTTCTTGCGATTCATAGTTTTCTGGAGAGTATTCTTCCTTGATGATAGTGTAATGTTCCTTTTGTGCTACTTCCCACCATGTAGATCTATGGTGATTCTTTCTAGCATAATTTTTCTGGGAAACTTTTGATATTTAAAATATAATATATGATATTTAAAAAAAAATACATACATACATACATACATATATATATATATATATATATATATATATATATATATATATATATATATATATATTAAAAAAATAAAAATTTCGAGCACATAATATCATAAACCCAAATTCAACCTTAGGAGGTCATTGGACAAATTTTACCTTCACAAACCAAACTAGCGAATCCCGTAGTGACACTTGTCACAATCCCATTGGACTAAAAATGAAGAATATTCCTTGAATGTTGACTGGGTTGCCATGTCATCAGCCTGTACCTATTCTGCAATTTTTTAATAAAAATTTACATGTTCTAAACAATGATCAACAGACCAGAACTCCTTCATCCGAACTCAGTTTTCAATGAAACGAGTTGTGTTGGATTCCTTGCGACGAGTTGGTCAATTCCGTTCTAGTTTCATTCAATTATGAGAAATTTTATTTTTGAGCTAAAATACTGAGCCTCTAATCAACCATATCCTGGCCAAGCTTTATGGGCTCATTTTGGAGAAGAAGCTTAGCCTTTGGCTTGAAAGCCAGGGAAAAAGAGCTAAAGGACAAGCTAGTTTTAAGAGACATCACTCTACTATTGACCATCTGGTCACTCTTAGAATCATTGCAGAGGAATGTCGCAATAGTAAATTCAATCTCTTTCATTGCTTTGTGGACTTTAGGAAAACTTTCGATACTGTTCCTTGAGATAAAATTTGGGAGAGACTAAAAGAGATCATGGTCCCTCTTGAGCTGAGGATTGTTGTGATCTATCTCTACGAGATGGTCACTGCCAAGCTTAAAAACAATGAGGGGTGGTCTAAAGATATTAAATGCAATATTGGAGTTAAGAAAGGGTGTCCCCTATCCCTTACCCTTTTTGGCATATAGATCAATAATCTATAGTAGTGCCTAGAATCTGTGGGGTGCAAGGGTATCGAGCTTGTTGGTGTTCTCATTACTCTTCTCCTCTATGCTGATGATATCGTTCTTCTTGCAAAAAGCCATGATGACCTTGACAAACAATGCCAATATCTTCATGACTAATGCTCCAAGATGGGTATGACAATTAATACTGACAAGACTAAAGTCATGATCATTAAATCCAAAAATATCACCCATGGTAGTTTCATGTATAATAACCAGTGCTTAGAGCATGTTTCTTCTTACAAGTATTTGGGCATTGACTTCCCTCATCATCTCAACTAGAATTATAACATCCAGAAAATGATTATTGGGGGTTGGAAAGCTTATTATGAGCTTGAAAAAATTGTAAGTTGGTCGATCTTTACATTTGGAGTAAAAAGAGGTTCCTCTTTGAGACCCTTGTCACCCGTGTTGTCTTATATGGATGTGAAGTTTGGCATTTTAGTATATCCAAAGAGTCATGGAGGAAGATCGAGATGATTCAAAAGCAATTCATAACCTACAACCTTAAGATCAAAGGAAATACTCCCTATCCTATCCTCTTGATTGAATTTGGTTTGTCCCCAATTGAAAGTACGACTATGTTTATATATTTGATGTATAAGAAGAAGCTTGACAACATAGAATAAAAAAACTCCCTAAAATTTCTCTTACTCAATATATTTATATTTACATTAATTTTAATTATTAATTATAAATATTTATATTTATACTTATACTTCTATTATATTTAAATTTATGTGATTAATATCAACATCACATTATTGTATTTATAAAATTATTTTTTTGGGTATATAATCTTAAGGTCTATAATAGTAAGGTTTATAATACTAATCTGGAGGTTTTTGATCCCTTGAGTTTAAAATATTAATCCTAGGGTTTATAATCTGTTTGGTTTATAATATAAATCTTAAGGTTTAATATTTTTCCTTTGGGTTAAAATTTTCCCTTGGGTCTATAATATTAATATCTTGGGTTTATTTCTCAATATTGATCCTTTGGGTTTATAATATCACATTTAGTATATATTGATCCTTTGGGTTTATAATATCACATTCCGTATAAGGGTTTGAAATGTTCAATTTTTAATATTGGAATTTCTAATATTGGGTTTTATAATTTTAGGGTTTATAATATTAATATTAATCTTTTAGGTTTATTAATCCTAAGGGTTTACAATATTGATTCATCTGTTTATTATTCTCAAGGGTTTATAAAATTAATCACTTCTGTTTATATAATTGATATCTTGGGTTTATTATTAGAGTTTATAATACTAATCTTAGGGTTTACAACCTTAGGTTTTATAATATTAATCTTAGGTCTTATAATATTGGATTTGATGGTGTTAGGGCTTATAATATTCAATTTAATATTAAATTTTAATATCATTAATCATTAAAATAACTCTAAGGGATAAATAAGTACTATTATAACATTATATTAATTTTGTTATATATATATATATATATATATATATATATATATATAATCAATTTCTAATAGCCACATTAACAATATAAATCTAATAATTATTAGGGGTTTTTAATATCACATTTAGTATAAGGGTTTGAAATGTTCAATTTTTAATATTTCTGTGTTGTCCAGCAATAAGAAAAAAATGAACATCCCTAAGATAAGAACTAATTGCCATGAGCTTCGGAGTGACACTGGATGGTGGTCTATTCCTAATGCCCAAGACCCCTTGGAACGATAAAATATGTCAGATTTGCGATTCTAAGCAGGTGGAAGATGAAAAGCACTACCTTTTAGACTGCCCAACTCTTACTCACATCTGCTCTCAATTCCCTACCATCTGTCACACTTCTAATCTTCTTGACCTATTAATCCAAGCCACCTATAACGATCTTAGAGAACTTGTTTCCCTTCTCTTTGACCATAGAAACAAGATTTTGAAAAATCAAACATAGATTCTTTCTCATCTCTTAAGGTCCGATAAACCATCATCATCATCATCAATATTAATCCTTGCTATGTATAAAAGATATTGATAGTAATAAAAGATATTGCTATGTATAAAAGATATTGATAGTAATATCAATAAGTTGATAAATGTATATTAATCATGGATAAATAAGTACTATTAGTCCTATTATAACATTATATTAATTTTGTTATTGTTATATATGTGTGTTATTATTTATATAGTTATTAATAAGTACAAATAATCAATCTTATACATCTAATAATTATTAATGTGATTGATAAATGCTTATTGATGTATATGGACCACATTTACTATTATAATTGTATATATGCAACTTATCAACCACATTGATAAATATGATTATGCCAATTATTTAATTATTTAAATTTATATTATTAATTATTTAAATTTATTACTAGGTTGTGAGCCCATATTCGACCCTGACAAACTCAAGAATTACAACAGTTATATTATATTTAAAGTATAATAAATTCAACGTTGTAAGATTCACTATTATTAATTATTTAATAATTTAAGTTTATTACTTGTAATATGGTGTGATCCCATTCGACTCCATGGATATCAATGACAAACTCAAGAATTACAGCTTCACATTTAACGACATAATGACACAGTTTTATGTAATGACCTGCATATCAATACTGTAAATCAATAAGCACCGAGATAGATGCACTTGTGTTCAAATTTACTGCATTTAACATATAAAGTACGCTAATCGTTTCGCTGTGGGTTGAACAACTTAAAACAACTCATACAAATGCAATAACCTCACTCATCTTGGATATCTTCCCCACAACATATCTTGAACAGTAAAAATCAGAGACCTAATTAGCTAGCTCATCTAAACAGAGTATCAACTTCTTGTAAATTCTAGATAGATGTGGTTATAAAGGCACAGGTCCAAGGAGGGTTCTCATCACCAAACTCTTTGTTTCAACGCTGGAAACACTTGTTGGAATCTAATTTCCACTCGCTCGATCAAAGGAGCGGGCAGCATGGCGATCGAGTTGCAGGCGGAGCACGGCAAACAGTCGATCAGGCGTGGAGTTAAACCAGGAGCAGGTTTGCGGCAATCAACGGTTTGCGGGGGGTCGACCTGCTCGACCGTTAACAATTTGCTACCCCCCGCAGTTGACCAGCCGTGGGGCCGTTGACCGAGAACTTGTGGCTGTGGTTTAGTGCGGGGGGTCACCCATTTGATGGGTACGGCCAAAAGCATACCCCCCCCGCAACCACCAGCCTTGAGGTGGCTCCGCCACATGTGTTCAGCGCGCCACCAGTCCACCACCAAAGCACCACCGCCGCGGGAAATTCATAAATTACTGCCACGTTCAAAATTGTCATCAATTCGATTTTGAAGCGGTGAAGCCAGAATTTATGGCACAATAAATTTTATTTCAAGCGGTAGAATTATTGGCAAGTTTGTCAACAAATAGCATTTAATTGTTTTAGATATTTTGTTTATATAAAGGAACAGAATGTATTGTATTTTTTTTTAGTTGCTGATTTGAACGCACAGCAGTGCTTTGGATTAAAAAGACAGTGAGAGATATAAAAAAAATACACAGAGCAGATTGTATTTTTTGTAAACAGTGAGAGAGCAGAATTAAATTTTTACACAGCAGTGTAAGATTTATAAAAACACAGTGAGTTTTATTAATAGACAGAGAGCTGTTTATTTTTTTTAATTGAGACAGAGGTCTTAAGTGTGCACTGTGACAGCAGCAGTCACAATTGTAAATCCCTTTGCAGAGAGGAAGAAGTTGTAACAAGTTTTTTTACTGAATATAATTTTTTTTATGTGGAAATTTTGTCACTGTGTATGCAAATTAATTTCTCTGTGTTAAAGAGGAAGAGTTCTGGAATTTTTCAAATTTCCAACATGGTATCGGAGCCAATCCAGGCTATTTGAAGGTCAAATACGCTGAAGGAACAGAGTTCGTTTTTGCAGCAGCCTCTCCAGCAGCGTGAAGGTTCAGTCAAAAGGAATTCGAAGGTATTTCTCTATACAGTCTTTGTGTAATTGTTGCAGAACAGTAAGTTAATTAAAACACACAGTCAAGTGTTTTTACATCATAGTTAAGAGTGCAGAATGGCTGGAGCCAGCACAGGTATGAGTTTGGGAAGTATTCATCTCCCACAATTCAATGGAAAAAATTATGACTACTGGTAAATAACTATGAAAGCTTTATTTACCTCACAAGAGTTATGGGAATTAGTTGAGGATGGCTTTGAAGAGCCAGCAGATGAAGCAGAGTTTTTAATGTTAAATCAAGCAGGAAGAGAACAGTTGAAGAACAATAAGAAGAGAGATGCCAAGGCTCTTTTCTTTTTGTATCAAGCAGTGCATGAGAGTGTGTTTCCAAGGATAGCAGCAGCCAAGAAATCCAGTGAAGCATGGGAAACTCTCAAGACAACTTATCAGGGAATGGAGAAAGTGAAGACAGCAAAACTTCAGTTGCTGAGGAGAGACTTTGAGACTCTCTGTATGAAAGAGTCAGACACTATTGACTCATTCTTCACTCATGTGATTGGAATGGTCACACAAATAAGATCACATGGAGAGACTCTTGAAGACAAGAGGATTGTTGAAAAACTCTTGAGAAGTTTACCCTCAAGGTTTGATGTGATTGTCACCACCATAGAGGAGACTAAGGATCTCACTAAGTTTTCAGTGGATGAATTACATGCATCACTGATTACCCATGAACAGAGATTGAGTAGGAGTGAAAACTCATCTCTTGAGCAAGCCTTTAAGGCCCAGATGTCTTTCGGAAGAGGAAGAGGGCAAGGCAGAGGAAGAGGAAAAGGCAGAAGCCAAAACAGAGGTGGAAGGAACAGCCCTTCACATTCAAATGGAAGGGGCAGCAATCAGCATCAAGGCCAAGGCAGCCAACAAAGTGGACAGCAGAATGATCAAGGACAAAGGTATGATAAATCCAATTTTCAATGTTACAATTGTAAGAAATATGGTCATTATGCTAATGAATGTAGAAAGAAGAAACAAGATATGAGAAGTGGAACTAGTGCAAATTTCACAAAAGAAAACAGCAGCCAAAGTAATTTGTTTTTAGTTTGTAATATGGCTGAAGAAAAGAATGAGGATATATGCTTTCTAGACTCCGGTTGCAGTAACCATATGACAGGAAACTTAGCAATGTTTTCTATGTTAGATGAAAGTGTGCAGTCACAAGTCACACTAGGAACTGATAGCAAAGTTTCTGTTATGGGAAAAGGAGATGTAAATGTTCTAACAAGATTAGGTGTAAAGAAAACCATAGAAGATGTTTATTATGTTCCAGGAATGAAGTGTAACCTCTTAAGTGTTGGACAGCTTGTCCATAAGGGGTATAATGTTTTCTTTGATAATGATGTTTGTACCATCATGGATAAACCACCCAACAATCAATGTATTGCTGAAGTGAAGATGACAAGGAACAGGATGTTCCCTCTCATAATGAGAGCAAATCTGAAGAATGGTGAAGAGAAAGCAGCAGTTGCACAGGAGACTTTCCAAAGCGAACCAAAGGATGACAATTGGTTATGGCACTTGAGATTTGGACATCTCAACTTTGGAGGTCTAAATTTGTTGAACAGAAAAGGAATGGTAAGTGGTCTACCATTGATAGAAAAACCGGACAGCCTTTGTGAAGGTTGTATTCTTGGGAAACAACACAGAGAAAGTTTTCCTTCCGGGAAAAGCATAAGGGCAAAATCACCCTTAGAGATTGTCCACTCAGATGTATGTGGACCGATGCAAACTCCATCACTTGCTAACAGCCACTATATCTTAACATTTATAGATGATTTTACAAGAAAAACTTGGGTTTACTTTTTGAAAAATAAAAGTGAAGTGTTTGAAAAAATTTGCAATTTCAAAGCACTTGTTGAGAACCAGAGTGGGCTGCATATCAAAGTCTTAAGGACTGATAGAGGAGGTGAGTATATATCTAAAGATTTTCTACGGTTTTGTAGAGAAAATGGTATTCAAAAGCAGTTTACAAATAGATATACACTGCAACAAAATGGAGTGGCCGAAAGGAAGAACCGAACCATAATGGACATGGCGAGGAGTATGCTTAAGGCAAAGCATTTGCCGAATGATTATTGGGCTGAAGCTGTACATTGTGCAGCGTATATTTTGAACAGGTGTCCTACAAAAGCAGTCATGAACAAAGTGCCGGAAGAGGCATGGAGTGGCACAAAGCAAAGTGTCACACATATGAAGGTTTTCGGATGTGTGGCTTATGCACACATTCCGGATCAGCTAAGAAAGAAGTTGGACAGCAAGGGGGAGAAATGTATTTTCATTGGATACAGTAAGGAATCCAAGGCATACAGGTTATATAACCCATCCAGCAAGAAGTTTCTTGTGAGCAGAGATGTTCAGTTCATTGAAGAGGAAGCTTGGGATGGAAGCATAGAGAAAACAGTGAATGTTAAACACTGTTTATCTCATGATGAGAATGATGATGAGGTGGCTGAAATACATCCCCAAATAGCAACACCAACAAGAGAGCAGCAAAGCACACCCTTGAGGAGAAATGAAAGTGCTTCTCCAAGCACACCACAAGGAGGAAATTCAAGTGCTTCTTCAAGTACTTGTACACCTACTGTAAGAGGTAAGAAATTTAGAAGTTTGAAAGAGATTTATGAACAAGATATAACAAATGAAGGTATCAATTCTTTGTTTGCTTTATATTTTCATGTTGATGATCCTGTTCATTTCGAAGAAGCTATCAAGGATAGGAAATGGATAGAAGCTATGGATGAGGAAGTTAATGCCATAGAGAGGAACAAAACTTGGGATTTGGTTGAACTCCCAAAAGGTAAAGATGTCATTGGTGTTAAATGGGTCTACAAGACCAAGAGTAATGCTGAAGGCAAGATAGAGAGACACAAGGCAAGGATTGTTGTCAAAGGCTATAAACAGAAGCATGGCATTGATTATGAGGAGACTTTCGCACCGGTTGCAAGAATGGAAACCGTGAGAGAAGTGTTGTCCATAGCAGCACAAAACAAATGGAAAGTTTACCAAATGGACGTGAAGTCAGCATTTCTGAATGGAGTGTTAATGGAAGAGGTTTACATTGATCAACCTCTCGGCTATGAAAAGAAAGGCCAAGAGCACAAAGTATGCAAGCTGAAGAAAGCTCTTTATGGGCTGAAGCAAGCGCCAAGAGCGTGGTACAGTAGGATAGATTCATATCTACTGGAAAATGGTTTTGAGAAGTGTGAGGGAGAACCCACCCTCTACATCAAAGAACAAGACGGTAAAATTTTGATTGTAGTCTTGTATGTTGATGATGTTATCTTTACAGGTAATGATGATTGCCTTATTGAACATTTCAAAACAGTCATGAAGGAAGAATTTGAAATGAATGATATGGGTTTGCTGAGATACTTCTTGGGAATAGAAGTAGAACAAGATGAAAGTGGGATTTTCATCTCACAGGCAAAGTATGTTAATGAGGTACTTGAAAGATTTAACATGCAGGAATGCAAAGGAGCAATCACTCCAACAGTGATGGGATTAAAACTCAACAGAGAGGACATCAGTAAGGATTTTGATCCTAGTCTATACAAGAGCATAGTTGGCAGCCTCATGTATTTGACTGCAACTAGGCCGGACATAATGCATGCTGTTAGTTTGATTTCCAGGTTCATGGAAAAGCCAAAGGATGCACATTGGCAAGCAGCAAAAAGAATTTTGAGGTATGTTAAAGGTACTAAAATGTTTGGTATTTTTTATACTACTTCAGAATGTTCAGATTTAGTTGGATACACAGACAGTGATTGGGCTGGAAGTGTTGATGATCGGAAGAGCACTTCCGGTTATGTTTTCCATATGGGTTCAGGAGCCATTTCATGGGCTTCTAAGAAACAACCCATTGTAGCATTGTCTACGGCAGAAGCAGAGTATGTGGCAGCTACAGCAGCAGCGTGTCAAGCAGTTTGGATGCGGAAAATGTTGAGAAGCTTATGTCAAGAATAGGTAAAAGGGACAGTGATCTTTTGTGACAATAGCTCAGCTATTGCATTGTCTAAAAATTCTGTTTTTCATAAGAGGACTAAACACATTGATACCAAGTTTCACTTCATACGTGAATTGGTTAGCAATGGCGAGATCGTTTTGCAGCATTGTAGAACGGAGGATCAATTTGCAGATATCCTCACAAAGCCACTAGCGCAGAAAAGCTTTGAACATTTCAGGAAATGCATGGGTATGCAAGAAAACCCAGCAGTTGAAATTAAGGGGGAGTGTTAACCACTCCACTCGCTCGATCAAAGGAGCGGGGCAAAAGAGGACATCGAGTTGCGGTGGCGGAGCACGGCAAACACGATCAAAGCGTGGAGTTAAACCTTTGCTGTGCTCAGGGTAATCAATCTGCTGCTGGGTCGACCGTCGACCGCGAATACCTAGCGGCCCCGCAATGGACTGTACCGTGGGGTCGTCAGATCGAGAACTTGTGGCCGTCGTTTAGTGCGGGGTCACCCATTTGATGCAGCGTCGTGCCATACCCCCCGCAATCATCAGCCTCTAGGGTGGCTCCGCCACATGTGTTCGGGGCCACACACCAACCACCCAATCAGAAGCACCACCGGGGCCGCGGAAATTAACATCGCCACGTTCAAAATTGTCATCAATTCGATTTTGAAGCGGTGAAGCCTGAATTTATGGCACAATAAATTTTATTTCAAGCGGTAGAATTATTGGCAAGTTTGTCAACAAATAGCATTTAATTGTTTTAGATATTTTGTTTATATAAAGGAACAGAATGTATTGTATTTTTTTTAGTTGCTGATTTGAACGCACAGCAGTGCTTTGGATTAAAAAGACAGTGAGAGATATAAAAAAAATACACAGAGCAGATTGTATTTTTTGTAAACAGTGAGAGAGCAGAATTAAATTTTTACACAGCAGTGTAAGATTTATAAAAACACAGTGAGTTTTATTAATAGACAGAGAGCTGTTTATTTTTTTTAATTGAGACAGAGGTCTTAAGTGTGCACTGTGACAACAGCAGTCACAATTGTAAATCCCTTTGCAGAGAGGAAGAAGTTGTAACAAGTTTTTTTACTGAATAGAATTTTTTTTATGTGGAAATTTTGTCACTGTGTATGCAAATTAATTTCTCTGTGTTAAAGAGGAAGAGTTCTGGAATTTTTCAAATTTCCAACAACACTGTACCCATCTCTGTATTTGTATCCGTAATGGAAAGCTCTGGTAATGTCAAAAGTATACTTCTTGGTAGAAATGGGCACATTGCTGTCGGGTTTGAGAAGCTCCCAATTTAATTCTTTAATTACGCCACTGATCATGAGGTTGACATGATTCAGAGCATCTTCCTCTGTTGCTCCCGGATTGTCTTTCATATAACAAGATATACACGAAGCTTCTTCTCCACGAGCCCTGTCCTCCTATGATCACCATACCAATTCAATCATCATATAGTTTAAAACCAAAACCAAGATTAATTCTATTTGAATTCCTAAAATTTTATCAATTGATTTTGATTTGACCACATTCTTATTTATCAAATTCCAAAATATCTAGACTTCATTTTATCTATCAAATTTCAAAATATTTCGATTTCATTTACATTTTATAACATCAAGTATGGAGTTGTTTTTAGTGTCACTTTTTGGAGTTTCAGGTGTCGGAATCCGGTGAAAATAATTGAAGTAAAATATTGATTTCTGTTATTTAAACTGGTTTTTTTGACTGTTTATATGGATTCAACACCCTAAAAAACCCCTAGGGCACTTTGATTGTGCAAGGTTACCCATTAAACTTCTATTTTCACTAAATTCCGATAAATTCCTACTGGAATTTAGAGAAATTGATAGAAAAAAACTACTGTAAAAGCCTGCAAAAAGTCGCATTATAGACTACCTAGATTATCTATCAAATTTCAAAATATCTAAACCTCATTCTATCCATTAAATTTCAAAATATTAATATCTCGACCTCATTTACCTCGTAACATCGAGTATCACCTCGTAATCGAAGGATGGCACATGCCAAGTCATTGAGCTTCGATGGAAAATCAACTTCCTTGAGGATGTGAGGAGGAAAGGGGATGTCCATCGTCAGCATGGGTTGCAATGCCGATATGCGATGACCAGAGCTAACTTTCCCGTTCTCCAAGAACTCCTCGAATGTTGGCAGATAGCCAGTGGCGATCCACTTTGCTTCTTGCATATACGAATCAAGATAATCCTCCCACTGCACACACAGGCAAAGGCAAAGGCAAATTCAGTAATCACCACCCAGTGAAATACGTGGCCCAATTCAGAAAGAAATAAATGTATGTGGCCATACAGCCTGCCGAGCATATTTGAGAGTGTCTCGGCCTTGAGCCTTCTGTGCCTCCGCAGACATTTCATTTACGGTGTTGTAAACCATCATGTAAATTCCCTTCATATATTGTGGAAGGCAATCTGTGGCGGACGGATCCCATCTGGTCATTATAAACACAAATATTGGTCAAGTGGGTTAATGGACAAGGAAGTAAATATTCCTCTAAAATTCTTTGGCTTCATCATCACCACCACCTCTTAATTGCGGCTGTGAAAAGTTGGAGCTCGTCAAGTGTTCCGAAGAGGTCGTACATATCGTCGAGAACAGTGATAATATGACACGCTTTCGCAAAGCCGAGTCTGAATCCAGAATGTTGGGGCTCAAACGCGATGCAGGAAGCCAAAGTGTAGTACTCCACGTGGCGATGTCGAGTGAAGGTAATCTGAGGTGAACCTGAATCATTCCACCATCTACACATGCAAATTTCACAAATTTCACCGATTTTACTTTAATGGACTTACTAAATCCATTTTTTTCACGGATTTTACTTTAATGGACTACTAAATCCATTTTTTTAAAGATATTCATCGATTCAAGATTTCGCATCACCTTTACCTCAAGAGGGACTCCAACTCCGTCTTCTGTAAGGATTGAAAGATGTTGAACTCCAATTTCGCAAGTTCTAAGAGTTTCTCGGTCTTCCTAAAAACATGCAGAGTATCCGTTAAAAATACATGGACAATGAATTGTTAAAATTCAAAAGAAATAGATTCTTAATGCGTGAAAAAAAAATGTTTAATTATATATATAACAAAATAACAAATAGTTTAATAAATGAAGTATTTGATTAAGGATGTGTTCTACAAATAATAAAGAGAAAGAGTTAGGGAGAAAGAATATATATAACAAAATAACAAATGATTTAGTAAATGAGATATTTGTTTGAGCATGTATCCTATATCCTTCAAACAAGTAAAGAGATAAAAACTTTTGTTATAAATAAGTTCAGTACTTCGGAGAAAGAGCTAGAGAGAAAGAAGAAGTAGTAAGTTGAAGAGTTTAACCCCACTCATAACCATGAACAAAAAGGGTACATAGGGGTCAATATTTCTTGGAGATGTAAAATTCTTATTTCTCAATTAACCACTAATTCTCATCAACTCCCTTGTTAAACACGGAGCTTGAAAAGGCCAAAAGAAATGTGGGAAGAAAAAGTATGTATTTTTTAGTGGAAATAGAAAAACATTTCATTTCATTTTAAAATATCAAGGCGAGCCAAGAGTTTGTCAAGAAACTAGGAGTGTTTATTGTAAAACTCCACAGAAAAAGGGCCAAATACAAGAGCTAGATGGGGAAAAAATTTGTCCCATTAGACCAATACAAGAGCTAGATGAAAAAGCAATCTGTCCCATAAACTATTTTTAAGGTCATAGACTTTTAAAATACTTTGTTTCTTTATATATATATATATATATAATATTTCACATTTATTAATTTTAACTTTTATAAAACAAAATATTGTTTATATATAATAAATGAAAATAATGCAAAGCAAATATAAATAATAATTATCATATAATAAATGAGAGCAATATTTATAATAGTAAATGAGTAAAGATACCATGTTAATAGAAAGCAAAAAAACATCTTTTATCTATTTTTGAAACTTATATGTCAGAACTAGCCGCACGTATTCGTAGTGTCCTGTCCGAAGACGTCGATGTAATTCCTTGCTTCCAACCGTGCCAAATTTGTGTGCCAACCATGTTCCAAAACGTCCCCTATCTGAGAAGATTTCCGCCTCTTCCATAACTTTCTCACCGGGAAAGGCAATGAGGGAAGCCCTATATAAATTGATAATACTTCTTATCTCTTCCTCTGTCTCACTTCTTATTTCGTTTCTGAAATGTTTCAAAAAGTCTGAAATAAAAGTAAAATAAAATTAGTTATCGAAGTTCGATAAAAAAATAAATGTTACAAGATCACCATCTGATCTTTCCAGTGCAATGTGAATAAACACCTGCAGAAACAGGGTAGCCGTGTAATCGAAGGGTTCGAAAGCCCAACGCAGTTGAATTGAGACTAGTAACAATACTTTCTATCCCACATCCAATGCCTTTTTGGCTCCAGTAACTGCATGCGAAAAAATGATTAATTGAGCTGAAAAAAAAATATTTTGAGATAACTGTAATTTTACTGAAATAATCAAGTATATTCCGTATTCAGACCATAAATAAATTTACAGTGTGTGACCTGTAAACATAATCAAGCGCTGATTTGATCTCATATTTGAAATGCCTATCGATCCCCAAACGTTGAAGGCTATCGACCATCCAAAGGCGTTGAATGAGATCACTGAAATTTCCATTTTCCATTGACATTGAAGAGAACATCTTCTTTACTTCATCAATCAGTCTCTCAGCACGTTCACGGTAAGCAGGTTCCTAACCATATCAATTAAATATGGTAAATCGGAAGAAAATATGAGTGTATATATATAGTAAACGATAGAGACAGAAACTAGCAGAGATATAAAGAGAATATTACCCCATAAGGCGTTGACAGAAGGGAACATCTTCTTTACTTCATCAATCAGTCGCTCAGCACGTTCACGGTAAGCAGGTTCCTAACCATATCAATTAAATATGGTAAATCGGAAGAAACTAGCAGAGATATAAAGAGACAGAAACTAGCAGAGACAGAAACTAGTAAACGATAGAGACAGAAACTAGCAGTACTATATGAGTATATATATATATATTAAAAAATATGAGTATATATATATATATATATTAAACGATAGAAATATTATGCAGAACTAGCAGAGATATAAAGAGAATATTACCCCATAAGGCGTTGACAGAAACTGTATGATATCATCGTTCCAAAGGTTGGAATGATAACCGCCCGTGCGTCTTTGTACATCAACTGAACTCCTGCTCGGACTCATGCTCATGGACGGCATCATAAATTTCCCTCGCCTCATGGACCGCATGCCAAGTTTCTCTCGCCCCGACATTCCAAGAATCCGGATTGTTGTGCAGAAAGGCTTATTAAGCTTATGAGTAGAACTAGTACTCAAGGGCTTATTAAGCTTATGAGTAGAACTAGTACTCAAGGGTTTGTGCAGGCAGAGGCACGATTTGGCAGCCGACGGTAAGATAGATACTAAATCCATGGCTGCTACCGAATCAAAATCTATATGGTGGACTCCTATTCACTACCGTTCAGTTTATAAAGAGGTTTTATGCCCACCCAGGATACTCAGTTTTTGTTGGTTTCTGCTGTGATACGTTACCTAATGGGATACTCAGTTTTTGTTGGTTTCTGCTCACTCATCACCTAATCATGTATCATCCTTATTAATTGCCAAATGCTCATCTGGTCAAACATGGCCACCATACCATTAATAGTTAACTGTGTGGGCATATACGGTTCACCAGTTCATTAATTGACAAATCTGCATACACTGGATTAATTGACAAATCTGCATACACTGGATGTCATATAGTACCAGTTCATTGATTGACAAATCTTCTAGATGTCATATAGTACCAAAGTTTGGTATCACTGGACATTAACCATTATCATCATCATCAGTACCAACCACTTTGGTCTATATATGTTTTATTTATGTTTAAATTGTGTATTTATTTATTTATTGCATTTTAAATTGTACATTTATTTATTTTTTTGCTTTAGTTAAATTTATTTTAATTTCAAATTTATAAAGTATTTCAAAAATCAAATTTTTTGAAGTGGAAATGTAAATTTTAAGAAATGTTTGTATTTCAAAAAATTTGGCTCAACAATAACCCAATTACAAGTTTTCATTTTTAAATTATATTTTATAATGCACAAATGGAATCGACTCCTAAACTAAACTTCACAATTAACAATTTTTTGCTGAATTTTGAACAAATTGACCAAAACATATACCTAAAAAAATAACCAAAACTTAGAATATATTTCCTAAGTGAAAAGTAAAGTTTTAATCATAAGGTTTTTTATCTCTATATATAAAAGATTTGAGCTAACCCTTGGAGTGATATCTATATCTATATATATATATATATATTAATTCTAAATTATGAGATTATGGTAGAGAGAATATATCAACAATCTTTAATAATCCAATCCAAACTAACAAACCAATTCTAATAATGTAAGCACCAATTTTAATAAAGCAAGAATTAATCCTAACACCTTACCTTACCTTAATGCTTATATTACAAAGAACAATATTGAAGTCACATTAACATATTTCACATTGATCTTGTTTTTTTTTAGACTGGTCTTCATTAGCACTTCCATCCATTCTCGAATCTCATTGACTTCGGTCTTTCTTTAACTACCAACTTCGAGCTACCACTTGATCCATTTAAGACACGACCGCTTCCATGATTCTTAACTACCCTGAGAAATAGTCTCGATACCGAATCACTCTATGGACATACTTCCATCCCAGTGGTATCCATCGAAATACATACTTCAAGTTATATAGGTAAGCACCCTAGATACTGAGTGTATTCAAAATTCAATCACGTGTAACTTACCCTTTTTGACATACACAAACTTACATACACACAAAGATAGCCTGTAAGTGTTGATATTGAAGCGCCAAATAACAACAAAGCTCATCATCATATGACAAATTGTATACATATCAGATAAGAGATATGTTCTCTTGGCATCAAAGAACGTTGAGAACAACAAATTCAAATTATATTATTATGTTATATATGATTGGTTCTTCATATTTCACAAACAATCTTAACTAAAAAGTGAGAAAACAAACTCCTTAATAAAGAAGGCAAAAAAATCTCATGACAACAAAACCAATCAATTGCTCTCCTCCAAATAGAATCTCTTTCCATTAGCTCAGGTTTGATTCTTTGTGTGTTCTACTCAAGAATCCCCAATTTCGCTCCAGCTAAATTTGATCACATGGGTAAGAAATTAGGCCTTGAGAGATTTTTGGTACCATGGAAGTATGTACACACATTTTCCTCTTATTAAAAAGTAACTACTCTACTTTACTATCAATTACTTTTTCCTTTCCAGCTAAGTTAACACACACACATATATAAATACACACTTTCTTAGAAAGAGAAAGTTCATACTGAAATGTATTAGTTAATATGGATATTCAAACAATTTCTTTAAGTTCTATATTAAGATATTTGTAAGAGAAATATATATCTATATATATATATATATATATGTATGTATGTATGTATGTATGTATGTATGTATACACACACACACACACACACACACACACACATATATAATGTCTGTAAAATTGTATAAAATTATAATATCAACAGTTAATTGTTGTGGTAATAGATTTTTAATTAT
This sequence comes from Pinus albicaulis, assembly GCA_034641835.2. Taxonomy (NCBI): domain Eukaryota; kingdom Viridiplantae; phylum Streptophyta; class Pinopsida; order Pinales; family Pinaceae; genus Pinus; species Pinus albicaulis. The sequence continues at coordinate 828,619,269 of CM076569.1, forward strand.
TTAAATTATTTTTATTATTTTTTGAGGACATGACATACTTACACATATTCCTCATACTGGATTGTAGAATGAGCCTTTCGGCTCTGTTAGGGTCTCTGTAATTAGCAAGGTTGGCAAAAGTCCAACTACAGGGGTAACATCAAACCGCTTTGGGATTCAATGATCTAGCCCTCCTGAATCCAGAGAGGGATCTCTCTATAAATGACTTTAAAGATGTGATCTTTAAAGCCTGAAATGTGGTATTAGGCTAGTTATGAAGAGCATGAGTTTTGTTTTGTTTGTTTTGGTTGGGCAAAGTCTGCATCTAAAGGAGACAAAGGACATCAATTCTTTCATGAATCGGGTCCTGTTTGTAGTAAATCAGTTCAAAATTTATGGTGAAGAAATTAAAAATCGAATAGTGAGTGAGAATGTCCTTAGATCTTTGTCTACCAAGTTTGATGTTGTGGTAGCAGCCATAGAAGAAGCAAAGGATTTGGAAAAACTAACAGTTGATGAGTTGATGGGATTAGTTCTATCGCATAATACAAGGATAGACAAAAAATAAATATTCCACTTTAGAAACTACTTTCAAAATTCAAGTTTCTATTTCAAGAGGTCGAGGCAGAGGTCGATCGAGAGGTAGAGGACGAGGCGGAAGATATGGTGGTCAGAGAGATGGCCGAGCAAAGCATGGACATGAAAGTGGAAGCAACAACAACAAAAGCTTCAACAATAATTACAGATCTGAAAAATCAATGGTGAGATGTTATTATTGTAATAAATTTGGTCACTATGCTCGTGATTGCAAGAAGAAGATAATTGATTAAGGAAACCAAAGATCTAATATTAATACATAGAATACTAACTCCATGTTCCTAGCATGCAACAATATGCATGAATCGTCTGATAAGGTGTGGCTATTAGACAATGGTTGCAATAACCACATGAAAGACAACAAGAATTTGGTTTCAAATTTGGATCAATCTATGAAGACAGAGGTAAAGTTGGGGAATGAAAATACTGTGGATGCAGATGTCAAAGGAGTGGTCAAAATTCTGACCAAGAAGAGGGAGCCAAAGACAATCTCAGAGGTATATTATGTTTCTGGTCTCAAACATAATTTGATAAATGTTGGTCAACTGACGCAGAAAGGATATAGAGTTATCTTCTAGGGGCAAGAGTGTGTTATTTATGACAAACCCCCAAGCAAGCAGCTGATAGAAAAGGTGCATATGACGAGGAACATACTCTTTCCTCTAATTATGAATTACAACGATCAGTTTAGTTCTTTTACAGTTGCATGTTCTAATGATTACTGGTTATGGCACTTTCGGTTCAAACGCTTGCACTTTTCTGGTTGAATATTGTTACAATAGAAACATATGGTTGGAGTATTACCTCCCATCAAAGAACCTGCTAGTGCTTGTGAGTGTTGCATCTTGGGAAAGCAACATCGTGAAAGTTTTTCGAAGGGATTTTCATACAGAGAAAAGAAACCACTTGAGGTGGTGCGTACAAACTTGTGTGGACCTATGAGGACACATTCGAATGGTGGAAGTTGTTACTTCCTTACTTTTATTGATGACTATAGTAGAAAGACTCGTGTTTACTTTTGAAGCAGAAGTCTGAAACTTTTGCAAAGTTCAAAGATTTCAAAGCCTTAGAATAGAACCAAAGTGATCAGAAGATCAAGGTATTGAGATCATATCGTGGTGGAGAATATGATTCGAAAGAATTCCATGAGTACTACAAACAACATGGAATTAGAAGACAATTTACAACCAGATACACACCGCAATAGAATGGTGTAGCAGAGAGAAAGAACCAAACAATTATGAACATGAAAAGGAGCATGTTGAAATTAAGAAACTTGTCTAATGAGTATTGAGAAGAAGCAGTTGTATGTGATGTTTATGTGATAAACAAATCACCTATAATGAGTGTGATGAACGTAGTTCCAAAAGAAGCATGGTCAGGTATGTCATGAAATGTATCTCATTTCAAATTTTTTGGCTGTTTAGCATATCCACATGTACCTAAGAGCATAAGAGGAAAATTGGGTGATCAAAGTGAAAAATCCATATTTATTGGTTATAGTGAGCAGTCAAAAGCTTACAAATTGTATAACCCTATCACCAAGAATACAATAATTAGCAGAGATGTTGTGTTCAAAGAACAAGAGTCATGAAATGGGACTGTAGACAAAACAATCGATGCACAAGCACCATTGATGGAATAGAATGATGTAGCAGAAAAGGAGCAGCACGAATCAAAAGAGCAGACACCAAACAGAGTCACACCAGCAAGGAATCTAATATTTTCAGAGTAACATGGAGCTTCAAGCAGATCAACAGACCAGAATTCTCCAAGCAGCCAATCATGTAATGAATCAAGCAATGGTAACAGAAAGATGAGAAGTTTGAAAGATATTTATGATGATTTGGATGTTAGTTCAAATTTTTCATTGTTGTCATTCCAACCTTCTTTGTTTGAAGAAGCAATCGGAGATGAAAATTGGGTGCAAGCCATGGATGAAGAGATTGATTCTATTGAAAAGAATGATACATGGGATTTGGTTAATTTTCCAAAGGATAAAAATCTCATTGGTGTGAAGTGGGTGTAAAATACTAAATTGAATGATAAAGGTGAAATTGACAGATTTAAAGCAATACTTGTAGCAAAAGGATTCTCCTAGCAACCGGGAATATACTTTGGAGAAACGTTTGCTTCGGTAGCCAAATTGGATATTGTAAAAGCAGTTCCAACCACAACAGCTCAGAACAAATGGAAAATATATCAAATGGATGTGAAATCAACCTTCTTGAATGGAATTCTAGAAGAATAAATTTATGTGCAGCAACCTCTAGGTTATGAAGTTGAAGGTCAAGAAGATAAAGTTTACATGTTGAAGAAAGTGCTTTATGGACTGAAGAAAACACCTAGAGCATGGTATAACAGAATTGACATTTACATGATTAAGAATGGATTTTACAGAAACAACATTAAGCCTACCTTGTACACAAAGGTAAATGAGCATGGAAAAATTTTGATTTTTTTCTTATATGTTGATGACGTGATTTTTACAGGTGATCTTGAGTTAGATGAATTTAAAGTAGCCATGATGAAAGAATTTGAGATGAAAGATCTTGGTCTCAAGAAATATTTTCTTAGCATTGAATTTGAGAAATCTGAAAAATGAATTTTTATTTTCCAAAATAAATATGCTAGAGATTTGCTGAAAAGATCCAGGATGGATAATTGCAAACTTGTACCTACACTAGTTGCAACAGGTACAAAGTTAAGTAAGGATGATGAAGGATCAAATGTCAATCCAACTCTATTCAAAAGATTGGTTGGCAACCTCATGTATCTCACAGCTACAAGACCGGATATTATGAAAGGAGTGAGTTGGATTTCAAAATTTATGGAGACTTGAAAATACATACATTGGAGTGCAGGAAAAAGAATTATGAGATACACAGCAGGAACTAGAGATTGTGGCATAATGTATGCAAGTACATAAAAGAAAGATTTGATTGGATACACAGATAGTGATTTCGCAGGAAGTTTGGATGATAGGAAGAGCACTTCCGATTATGTCTTCCATATTGGTTTAGGTGTGATTTCATGGACATATAAGAAACAACCTATTGTGACACTATCATTAGAAAAAGAAAAATATATAGCAGCAACATCAACAACATGTCAAGCAGTATGGTTAAGAAGAGTATTGGATGGACTCAAGCAGAAACAACAGGGATCAACAGAAATATATTGTCACAACAGTTCAACGATTTCACTATCCAAGAATAGTGTGTTGCATCAAAAAAGAAAACATATTGATACTAGATATCACGTTATTAGAGAACTAGTGAGCAATGGAGAAGTTCACTTGAAGCCTTGTAAATCTAGTGATCAATTGGCTGATATATTTACAAAGCCATTAGAAATAGATGTGTTTGAATTTCAAAAAAGAAACTTGGGTGTTGTAAGCCTATCTGAGACATACATCAATAGACATATTTGAGTTTTCATGAGTTATGTTTTAGTTTAGTGGTTGTAATTAAGGGGGAGTGTTAAAATAGTTACGGTTGAGCACAAAAGGAATTACATATCTTTCTCATATTGGGCTATAAAATGTCCCTCTAAGAGCTTGAACAAGCTTTGCACAATCCTCTTGATAAAAATCCCATTATGGTTGATCGTTTGATAAACATCCCATAGTGGTTCTTCTTTTATCCAATATATAAGTTGTTATGAAACCAGCTCCAAAAATAGAAGAAAAGAGAGATTAACGCCTTAGAAATAAGCCACTTCGAGGGGGAAACCTCCAATACATTACATAAATGAATAATTCTTGGATGATACAAATGACAAAACCTACTTCTATATATATGAGTCCATGGGATCACAATATAATCCTAGGCGACCTAACAATAATAATGTAAGGGCACAATAATAACAATATGGGGGTTACAGGGGTACAACAATAACAATAAGGGGGTTACACTAATAACAATAAGGGACTACACTAGTAATATAGGGACCTAACATGCTCCTCTCCTTCAAAAAAGTGTTGTACTCAATGCTTGAGTAGCTCCAAGTGCTTTTGTATAAAATTCTCATCCTCCTATGTAGAATCTTCAGTGGGTAAGTTCCTCTATTTGATGAGATACTCCGAAATTGATCGATTCCATAGGTGTCGAGTTATTTTTTTCCGTGACCGCTTTCAGGTTCCAATATGTTTTTTCCTTCCTCATCAAGTTCGCAATACTCGTTTGAACTCGAAGTTTGTCCCCTATAACCTTTTTTTAAGCATGAAACATGGAAAACAAGATGCACTTGCGGAGAAGCGTGAAGCTCCAATTTGTATGCCATATTACCAATCTTTTGCAACACCTTGTAAGGACCATAGTAATTTGGAGATAATTTATCATCCTTCTTAGCTTTGCTTGAGGGACATTTGTTTGTATGGTTGTAGCCGTAAGAATACCCAGTCTCCTACATCAAAACTTCTCTCACTGCGATGTTGATCCGCTTTGTTGTTTCATTAGATTTTGTGCCAAATTTAGGTTATCCTTTAAGGGTTGGAGAACTTCTTGTTGATGATCGATGTGATCTTCCATCGCTTGAACCATAGAGTTTTCCTTTAAAGAAGATGTGATGGATGGTGGATGATATCCATAAAGTGCCATAAATGGGGTCATTTTTTGTCTGCAGTATGGAAGGAAGTGTTATACACCCATTCAAAGTGAGAGGTAACCACTTGACCCATTGTGCTTGCTTATTAGATACAAAACAACGAAGATATACTTCCAAACATTTATTCACTATCTATGTTTGACCATCAGATTGAGGATGATAAGATGAGCTATGAGCTAGTTGAGTACCCAAACAAGAAAATAATTCCGTCCAAAAATTTCCTGTAAAAAGGGGATCTCTGTCACTTACAATAATCTTCGGGTTTCCATGTAGCTTTTGAATTATTTCCATAAATGCAGTAGCAATTGTACTTTCTTTAAATGGATGAGATAATGCACAAAAGTGTGCATAATTGGTAAGTCTATCAACTACCACCATGATGACACTCGTTCCTTTGGACTTAGGTAAACCTGTGATAAAATCCATTGAGTTACCCTGTGATAATATCTTCACCCCGTGGTAAGTTTTTAAAAATCTCGAGTGTCCTCCTAAAGGAGAAGTGTGCAATTCCAAAAGAATATTTTGTTTTAGTTGGGAATTCCTGCAAATATATAAGTGATCTTTGTACCATAAGGAATCATTTTTCCAACTAAATGTATCAGATGTACTAAGATATTGCTGCAACTTTTGAATGAGTGTCCACACTTCTTTCTCCTTCTTCCATTCATCCCTTGCTTCGATTATCCAATCTGGTTGGATAATAGAAATGGCACAAAGTAATGCTTCCACCTCTTCATCCTTTCTTGAGAGTGCATCTGCAACAAAATTTAGCTTCCCTTTTTTGTAGATGATTTCAAAGTCATAACCCAACATCTTTATGACCTATTTTTTGCTACTCTTCCGAAGATAGTCTTTGTTCCAAAAAGTGTTTAAGACTATCATGATCAGTTCTTACCTTGAAGTGTCTTCCCATTAGGTAAGGTATCCATTTCTTTAGTGCATGTAGTATTGCCAACATTTCCTTCTCATAAATAGCCTTTTGTAAATACTTTCCTTTGATTGAATGACTTTCAAAAGCAATGGGTCTTCCTTCTTGCATTAAAACAACACCAATTCCATTTCCCGAGGCATCACATTCCACAATAAGGTTTTTTGTGAAGTCCGGCGTAGCTAAGACTTGTTGCTAGTAACATTGCCTCTTTAAGATGTTCAAAGGCCTTAGTTGCTTCAGGAGTCCATGAAAATGCATTTTTATTCAATAATGTTGTTAGAGGTGTCGCTATTCTCCCATAATTCTTAACAAACTTGCGATAATACCCCTGTTAACCTAAGAAATATGTGCAACTTGCTTTTATGGTTGTGGGGACTTTCCATTCCTTAATGGCTTTAATTTTGTTAGGGTATACCTTAACACCCTCGTGAGACACAATATGACCCGGATATTCCACCTCTTGTACTCCAAAGAAACATTTGGATGTTTTTGTATATAATTGTTTCTCCTCCAATAGTTTGAGCACCCCTGTCAACATGTTGAACATGATCCTTCCAAGACCTCGCTGTAAATTATTATATCATCAAAAAATACTAGCACAAATTTTCTAAGGAAGGGTTTGAAAATGGAATTCATCAACCCTTGAAATGTAGAAGGTGCATTGGTAAGGCCAAAAGGCATGACCAAAAATTCATAATGATCCTCATGAGTTTGAAATTTTTTTTTGGAATATCTTCAATCTTCATTCTAATTTGATGATATTCTGAACGAAGATCCAACTTGGTAAAATAAATTTCTCCATGTAATTCATCCAATAATTCATCAATCACAGGAATGGGAAATTTATCTTTAATAGTGAGCTTATTGAGCTCCCTATAATCCAGGCAGATGCATCGTGATCCATCCTTCTTGTGCACCAATACTACTGGAGTAGAGAAAGAACTTTGACTAGGTTGAATTATACCGGCCTCTAACATTTCTGCAATCATACATTCAATTTCGCTCTTTTGGACATAAGGATATATGTAAGGCATGATTTTTGGAGGAACACTTCCTGGAATCAAGTGAATAGCATGATCATGATCACGAATAGGTGGGAGTCCTTTGGGAATATCAAACACATTGGAATGACTGTCCAAGACTTTTTGGAGATATGGAGAAATAGATAATATTGATGTTGGAACTTCTAGTGAGCATAATTGTGCAATTACGCCTTGTTGTTATTTCTTCAAAAGCTTTTTCCTTACATTAGAGCTTATTATATTTCCTGTCTTCCCTGTGATACCCCATAATTCGATTTCCTTTCCTTTCAAAAAAAATTCCAAGAAAATTTCTTGCAAATTAAAAGCTATCGTCCCCAAGGTTGTAACCATTGTACTCCTAGTACAACATCAACACCTCCCATTGGGATGTAAATCATTGGAATATTAAATACATATTCCCCCATGGCTAGCTTGATATTATGGAATTTTCCAGAGAAATTTATAGTTCCTCCATTTGCAACCATCACTTGACCTTCTGGTGTTAGGTATAGGAAACAATTCAATTCCTTGGCTACCTTACAATGAATAAAATTATGGGTACTACCTGAGTCAATCAACACTATTACCTTTTTATTATTTATATGTTCTTCTATCTTGAGAGTTTGAGTAGTGGTAATTCCTGCCAATGCATTACATGATATGGTCGAACTCATTTCTTCTTCATCTAGGGTTGCTTCCTGGTGTATATCCTCTTCTTTTGAAGTTTCTTGTTCATTTTCTTCCTCCTCTTCACAATATATGTAAAATAATTTCTTCTCAACACACTTATGACCTTTAGTGTATTTTCTATCACAACTATAGCAAAGCCCTTTCACTCTTTTTTCTTCCAATTGTTGTGGTGTCAACCTTGTAGGTTGTGGAAGTCTAGGAGTAGCAACACTTCCATCTTTATAGATGTGAGTGGTACGCTTCCTTGTCACCATAATTTTACATTCAATTTTTCTTTCCAACCTAAATGCCTTCTCTAATGAATCAGGTTCCCAAACGTGAACCTCATGTTGGATGTTATCCTTTAAATTCCCTATGAAGACACGAATCCCATGTTCCTCTGGAATATCAGTTACCCTTATATTCAATTTTTGGAAGTCCTCAATGTGCTCCACCACTGAACCCTTTTGTTTGATATTTATCAATTGGCTAAAGAAGGTGTTGCTCTTTGTATCCTCATAATGCACTATCATTTCCTCCATAAAAATTGGCCAAGTGACAATTTTTTTACGGGAGCAAAGCCATTGATACCATACAAATGTATTTTGTTCTAAATGTAAAGTTGCAATGTGTACCTTTTGTGTGTTTTGCACATTATTTAGATCAAAATATTGCTCCATCTGTAGTATCCATGTTACGGGATCCTTGCCCTCAAACTTCCTCATATCCATCTTTGGAATATGGTGGTTCTTCAATCCAACATTAGAGTTTATGAAATCATGATTAACAATTATTTTATTCTCATCATGAGTTTCCTCTACTATATTTTCGCCATGATGAATCATTTATTGTATCAACTTTGACAAAACTTCCTTCAAACCTTCCATATTCTTCAAACCTTCCATCTCTTCCTTCAAACCTTCCATTTTTTGTTCCATACCATTCTTCAAACCATCCATCGTAGCTTCCACGCTTTTCTTCAAAACATCCATTTCATTTTTTGTTGCTCTTTGCAAGAGCGATATTTGGTGCACTTGCTCTTGTAATTTTGATATGTTATGTTACATTTCTTCATCTTCATGAGCCATAGTAGAGCCTTCTAAAGGCTTAACGGGTGTTGAATTCTTCTTAAGAGGCATTTTAGAACCCAATACTGATATCTATTCTACAATATGCCCTTGGAATCAATTCCAATTGATTCTTCAAACAAGACTTATGCAATTCGGAAAAAAAATACACAAGATTTTTCTTGCTTTTGAGGAGCTCGATATTGAAATTGAATTATCTCTATGATTTAGGATCTTAAATATCTGAAATTCGGCCCCGTAGTAGCACTCGAATCTTATTTTGAATGCCACAGGTCCGATCTGATTTGGATTCTTCAAGGAAAAGTTATGCCCAATCTCCCACAATGACCTAAATTATGGACTAGTTCAAGAGAGCGATGTTGTACGACGTGCCATGTGTCATTGTTTCCTCCTTCGACTCTGAAATTGATATAAGGAAACTACATTCCATTTACTTGCAGTCACATTTTACGTAATTCCAATCTTACACTCGAGAGAGAGTTATGACGATTTTCCCACTGGTCACCTCTTTGAGATGAAATTCGAGAGCTCGTAAAATCCCTAATTTTCACAAATCATATCTCTGAAACTATTGCGAACCAAGATCTAAAATGTTTATAGGAGGTTCCACGAGATTTCGGCTTCGCTCTGTAAAAATTTCAGGTTCCGAGCCTTCATAGAAACAAGTTTATAGCGCAAACTCCACAATGACCTATTTTAGGTGAAATTCGGGATCCTAAAACAAGCCTAACTTCCATAGATCATATCTCCGAAAATATTGCGAACCAAGATCTGAAATTTTTACATGACATTCCACAGGATTTTGGATTTTCTCTATAAAAAATTTCAGCATCTAAACCTTCGTAGAAAACAATTTATAGCGAAAATTCCACGATGACCTGTTTGGAGCAAAGTGAAACCCTAGAATCCAAAGTTACGATACCAAATATTATGAAACCAACTCCAAAAATTAGAAGGAAAAGAGAGATCAACGCCTTAGAAATAAGCCACTTTGAGGGGGGCAAACCTCCAATACATTATATAAATGAATAATTCTTGGATGATACAAATGACAAAACCTACTTCTATATATAGGAGTCCATGGGATCACAATATAATCCTAGCCGACCTAACAATAATAATGTAAGGGCACAATAGTAATAATATGGGGGTTATAGGGGGTACAACAATAACAATAAGGGGGTTACACTAACAACAATAAGGGTCTATACTAGTAATATAGGGACCTAACATAATCTGACCCTGCCAAGACTCAACCTAATCACAAATAAATAAATAAATAAATTAAATAAAATAAAAAATCTAACTCTCATAATTACTAATTTCCAAAATTAGTTTTTAAAAAAACATATTCAATATCATAATTATTAATTATTAATTGAATTTAAAATTGAGAATTTCATATTTACATGAAAGGGGATATTTTTTAAATTGTGGGACATTATGAATATACATATTGATAGAAATATTTTATTTTCCCCTTTATTAAGATATTTTAATAATGTAATAAAATAAAAAAAAAATCAAATTAAGATAATTAAATTAGTTAAATTTATAAAATATGTTAAAAAAAAACTTTTTAATGAACTAAAAAAATTAAATAATTTATATTGAGTTTAAGGTGTTTGTAACAAGTTGGGTTATTGGGTTAACGTCATACGAGAGGTTATCACCTCATTTATGGTGGTGAGTGCAGAGGTAGGGGATGGGCAACACATATTTATCATGCTATAGGCTATTTAATGTGATTGGGCACTATATGCTCACCGTTAGATTTAAATTTGTTTAAATTTAAGAGTGGGCATATACCGCCCAACCGCATTAAATAGCCTATAGCCTGGGAAATAATGGTTGCCCAAGAGATGTGGGCTTCTTTTCGGCATTCAATGCGAAAGTGGGATTGAGATTGTTACACATGCGGGACAACACGAAGATGCAAGTGTGGGTACGATTCACTTCATATAAGGTGTTGGGTCATTTAATGGTGCAGGGCACTACTTGTTAAATTTGGAAGGTTTTTAGTATGCAATCTCGGGTTTCTTCCCCCGCTTTTTCACATTGTTGGTTTTTGGGATTTTGTGTGAATTCCACATTCACACCTAGTGGTTGCGAAGACACTATAAATTTTCGGCATTCCAGTTGGAATTCTCTTATGTGCGGGGGTAGACAGAGGACTCGACCTGTGGGCACAAATTTTTGATCTCCTTGGCTCCTATTTAGTACAATGGTGAGGCGAGAAGACTCTGGAAAATTCGTGGCCATGGAGGAAGGGGGCCCCTATGAGGGGAGCGAGCCCCCGAACTCGAGGTGGGAATAGGTCCTAACCGAGGTGAAGAAGGAATTGGATAATTGGAGGACGACTCCTTAAAGTCTGGGAATGACAATATCTCTTTGATGGTATAAGTTCCGGGAATATTTAAGGCAAAAAAAGATGGCCAAATTCAATAATTGTTATATTGATCCGTACTGAGGATGGTGGATGAAGGCTCTCTAGGGAAATGGAGGATGAACACTTTTGTGGACTTTTTTGGGAATTGGAAGAGGAAGAATTTTGTGGGACATGTGAGGATGGAGGATGAAGACTTTTTTTGGGAAATGGAGGATGAGCACTTTTATGGACTTTTTGGGAGTTGGAAGAGGAAAACTTTTGTGGGACATGTGATCTTAGATAAGAACAACATGATTTTTTTTCTTGGGACATGTGGTGTTGGATAAGAACAATAGGAAGAACGAGATTTTGTTGGAAAAGATTGTATTCTCTGCAGTAGGTCCCAATGGCAGAATGCTAGGTAGCCCAGGCCTTTTTGCTGAAAATGTCAAGGAAAGTCGCAGTCCCATTGAGGTGAACACCTCCACCTCTACCTCCACTGTTAGTTTCTAATTGCTATTACGTTGGGTTGGATTTTTTGTCTTCTGGGTTGAGTTGTCATGGTCAGGACCTCTAGTTTAGCTTTGCCTCTAGCAAGGAAGTAATAAATGAAATATGTTTATCTTTTTTTATGGGATGAAAAATAGGACAGAGAAGAGGAGACTTTATCCTATGAGAGGATGTTATATGATGTTATATGAAAAATTTTTGAAGCAAGCTTTGTGGATTTTTGGTAAGATTGTGATCCAATTTAAAAAAAAATTATGAGATTCTCGAATACATAAACTTTTAATGGAGGTCATTTTTAAGTGTTTTTTGTAAATTAAGCAAAGTTACCATAAAAAAAACCTTTATTTTATTTTCCTATTACAATAAAAAACACCTTTATTTTATTTTTTTCTATTATATTGATATTTATTTATATTGGGTTCAAAGTGTTTGTCGTTGTTAAAACAACCAACAAATTATTTACCAACATAAATTTACAAATGTGTAAAATATAGTAGATTTATAAGATAAAGATGAGATCCATGAATAATGTGATGGATTTACAAAGGATTTACAAATGTGTAAAATATATTAGATTTGTAAGATAAATGTGAGATATATGAATAATGTGACAGATTTACAAAATAAATATCAAATCGTAAAAACATGTGAAAAATAATTTAAAACAGCTTCTCATAACAAAAATGAAAATTTTACGTGGAAAACCTTACAAGGAAAAACCATGACCAAAGATCTCGTAAATTTTCATTAAATAAAAAAATTACGACCATTCTCTCAACTCCAATCTTCTTTGCCTTCTCACCCCACACACAATGTCCCGACCAAAACTACATATATACAATTTCTCATAGAATAATCTAGAGAAATATTATTGGCACAATACTATGTGTTATGGAAACCATGGGTCCAAAACCACTACCATGACTCGTAGACTTATTCGAGAAGTTTCAAGAAGTCATAATATTACATTATGCTTTTATTTATTTATTTTATTTATTTGGTCTCTCACACACAATAATCTCCCACTTGAGACCAAATACAAATTTCTATCTCTTAGTTGCAAATGTGAATCTCCCACTTAAAACCAAATACAAATTTCTATCTCTTAGTTACATATGTTTCCAAAGTCTTATTTTATCATCTTTTCATCAAGTCAGCCAAGGCTCAAAATTTTAGTTAACATATCAACTCGAGTGTCCTCTATGTGTATTTTCTCCAATTGTAGCAGCCCCTCAAAATTTTAGTTAACATATCAACTGGATTGTCCTCTGTGTGTATTTTCTCCAATTTTAGTAGCCCACCAACATAGATCCATCTTAAGTATGGATCTAACATGAGCAGAGAGGGATAAAATTTCTTCACATGCAAACTTCTTTAGAGTGAAAATTGTAGAAATTACACCAATGGATTCAATCTGATCATGCAATGTATTAAAACAAGATATTGAATCCTTCTACAATATTTGTGGAATATAAATCAAGATCTCTCAATCACATGCAAGTAAGAGAAAGAAGTAAATCAATCGCACAACATAAGATTTTCCTGGGGAAAGAAACTGCTCAAAACCCCTCCATATCTATTGTATAATCATCCAAGGAATCATGAAACAATACAATGCATGTGTGCTCACAAGAACCTCATACACTCGACCAATTATCTCACACTAATCTAGGCAAAAATTGGACAAACACATAGCCAATTTTTCAGCCCACCTTCACTGCCTTTATTCACGCAATTCCTAGGCAAAATGACTCCTATTAAATAGGAATTCCAACCTTCCTTAACTCGTGCAATCCATCATGGAAATCCTATGGCTTTATAATTGCACCCTGGGCAGTTCACTAGTAATACAAACCGATAGTTTACTTCCCTTTAACATTTGTCTCAATTGGGTCATCATCGTAATTAACATGCATGCAACTATTAATAGTGAATCATCGGTTACTTGGTAGATCACTACTTTTGAATTAAATCTAATTTAATTCACTTGACCTCTCACTAGCTCATCACTCGGTTAGAACTAGCTAAACTAATTTTAACTCAATTAATTTGAGTTAACCGATTACACTCACACCACACTAGTGCTACAACTACAACCTGGACCCCCGTAAATAATATAATCACTCTCCATGCCTCACCTTTGACCCTCCACTCGAAATTCTTGAGCTAACTAAGTCTATCTCAATTAGTTAACTATTACAAGTTGTTATGAGATAAGATTACAATTTATTTAAGGGATAAAAAGAAATTAGAGGCCCACATTTAGCACTAATGTGTCACTAAATTCCTCACTCATGTGTGACTGGAATCCCACACTAGTATGTGGTGTATTTTCTTGTTGAATTTTGAACACTCCCTCTCAACAAGAAAGAGATTATCGGCTACCCCCGAGCCCCGCCTATGTGGTATTTGAATTTGATATTTGCAAGTGCCTTTGTCAAGATATTTGCATCCCGATCTTTCCGTGGGAATGTACTAAAACAAAATAATGCACCTCTCGAACACAATCTCTAAGATGGTGGTACCGTATGTTAATATGCTTGGACCTATCATGGAATACTAGATTAACCGAGAGTTTTATGCAACTCTAGTTATCACAATGTATCACCATCGGATCCATCTAATGACCGAATAAACCAACAAGTATCTTCATCATCTAGATGGCCTTACATGCAGCTCGACTAGTTGCCATGTACTCGCCTCGTTGAACCGAGTGCAATTTATCTCTCGCTTCTTGTTGTACCAAGAAACTATTGCTGATCCTATGCTGAAGATGCCCCCCCCTGATATGCTCTTTCCCCGTCCGATGGACTACCTCGCCCAATCGCATCGATGAAGCCTTTAAGCTTCACTCCCTATATCTGTTTGTACCATAATCCATACTACGTAGTGTCCCCGAGATATCTCAAAACATGCTTCCCTTCCTTCCAAAAGAGCTTGGTAGGCTTAACCATAGCTTGACTAAGTCGGTTAACTACGTAGCATATGTCTCGTCGTGTGTTCACCAAATACATAAGTGAACCCACAAGATGCCCTGTAAACAGTAGCATCCACTCGCCTCGCTCGGAGTAACATCCTCCTTCCTCCGGCTTTCCTGCAAGAGGATTATCCATGGGTTTGTTTCCCATCCATGTGGAACTTCCTCATAATCCCCTTGGCATACTTGCCCCGAGATAAAAATATCTCCCCATCTCTTTGCCATATTTCCAAACCAAGGAAATAGTGAAAGAGCCCCATGCCCTTCATTTAAAAATCTCTTGCAAGATCCTCTTTGTAAGAAGTTATGAGCTTCTCATCACCTGTCAGTATAAGATCATCAACATAAAGTACAATAATCAAAAGCTTACCATCAACCACAATATGATATAGGTTCACATCCGCTTCACTCTTTGTGAAGCCCAACCCGGTGATATAGTTTTCGATCCTGGTGTACCAATCATGAGGTGCTTGCTTCATCCCATACAATGATCTCTTGAGTCTACACACATGTGACTCCCTTTCAAAGGTCACAAAACTTTATGGCTGCTCAATATACACTTCTTCCTCATTAACTCCATTAAGAAAGGTTGTTTTTACATCCATATGATGTATCTGCCACCCCATCTGCACTGAGAGTGCAAGGATGGATCTAATCGATGAGTACCTTACAACCAGTGCAAAATTCTCCTCATAGTGAATCCCCTCTACCTGTGAGAATCCTCTGGCCACAAATCTAGCCTTGTATTTCTCCACACTCCCATCTGCTTCTTGCTTCACCTTGTAGATCCACCTAGATCCAACCACTTACTTCCCTACTAGTCTTGGGACCAATTTCCATGTACTATTTCTGATAATGAAGTCATACTCCTCAACCATGGCATCAACCCATGTTGGCTGCTACATTTCTTCCTCAAAAGAGGATGGTTTTCTCACAATACACTTGCTCATAAGAGCCATGTATCCAGTATACCTGTCTGGGGACCTTCTCTCCCTGCGCTGTGATGTAGGTGCACCTACATGCTCTGTCACATCTAGCATCAATTTTTTAGCCTCGTTGGTGCAGTTCCTCACATTGCTGGTGGATGGATCTGCATGAGTGTTTTCTGCCACTCCATGATCCTCTGCTTGTGGCTACTCCACATCTTGAGGTTCATCCTTTGGAAATAAGAGTTCTTCATCTGCATGCAAGTCAAGCTCCCTCTCAAGGGACAATCACATGGCTTTCTCCTCATCAAATTCAACATCTCTACTGACAATTTTCATCCTGTTAGCCGATAAATACACTCGATAGTTGTGGGGAGTATCAATGTACCCCACAAATATCCCAACCTCTTTTGTTGGCTCTAGATTCTTCCTGGCATATTTGGTCACATGGAAATAGACATATGAGCCAAAAAATTTAAAATATGAAACATATGGTTTCTTAACTGAAAACGCCTCCTCTGGTGTACTGTTGAGGCATAGAAAATGTATGCAACAACATCTGGGAAACCCACCCATTCAAGGACTTAAAAACTGTCCCTTTTCCATTTTGAATGGTGGCTCCGAATGGATTTTTGGGACCAGTTTTCCAATTTGATATAGTTGGGGCGAATGGATGGTTTTATCTCTAAGTGGAACTTGATAGATGGAAATATAGGCAAGCTTGCAATAAACAATAAATCTATATATTTATATATATCCTGAGATGAAATCTATTCTCTGTGTGATCTACAAAGTAATCTTTTAGTGGATGAAAATAAAGATCATACATTCACTTAGAGATATGAAAACATTTGAGATAATTGATTTAATTAAAAGTTAACTAAATCAATTTAATAAACCTTATATCGTAACTTATAAAAATTCCTGTATTGCATATATATAAATGATAACATCATAACATATTCAGAATTGAATTAATGTCAAACTATATTCAAACAAATATATAAGACAAAACATCATAAGATAAATGAACTATTCATCATTTGAAACTCAAATATAGCACATAAGATAAAAATACAATATATATGTTTACTCTGCTCATCTGAGAGACAATACTTGGTCCAACCTTTTCTATTTAGGAAAATTTAAGGGTACATAAGTGCAACATTAGTGAAGTCTTCTTTTCAAAATTTCAGGACCCCTTCTTAAAAGACATGAAAGGGTTTACATATAAAAATAATAAGTCTTAAAATAGTCATTACAATAAAAATTGAGGAGGTTTCAAACAACCCTCCTTAAAGTAAGTAAAATTAAAACTAAAATAGAAATTAAAGAGGTGATTTTTTGGAGGACTGTCGTGATGTCCCCTCTTCCATTTTCTCCTTGAGTTGAAGAATATTAAGCATAGGCTTAACCTCTAGAGGTTGGCCTGGCCTAATGTGTAGGTGTCCAGTGAAAACAACATCAGATAGTGGAGGTAGCATGTATGAAGACGTATCTGTAAGACAACGAAGCATATTTCATTAGCTGTGAGGCTTTAATAAATATCTCCATTATTTTTCCCAATCCAACTTTCAATCTTCATAATATGCTCCTCTTTTACTTTTGACACTCCCTTCCATTGTCTTATCAAGTCTTTTACTAAAGGCAATGCACCAGGAGGACATCTCTCAATAATATTTGTTGCGATAAGATTCTCGCTGACAATTTCCACAATGTTAGTGGCAGTGTCTTTAGCTCTGCAAATTGTTCTTTCTGCATTCTTCAATTTTATATCCTAGTCTGTGAATAATATCTCTTTCTTTGAATCTTCAATTATAGGCAGCTAGCCTTTCGGCCATCAATAGAATCCCGCCGAGTGAAAAAATGGGGGACCTTATCATCTATGTCATCGAAACTAATCCTCATATCATCAATGTGATTCAAAAGTGAATCACTATTTCAAGTCATTTCTTGGAAATTTTAATGCACAGAGGTCACCCTTCTTCGATAATGTCATATCTCCCAAATTGATAAAATTTCCCAAACAGACACTTCTAAATGCAAAAAAATTGTAAATAAACCCGTAGTTAATTATTTATTTTAGATTCTTTATTTTTATGGTTCCAAATCAGAAGATGGTGCAGGAGCTGGTTCTATTTTGATAAGCCCAGAAGGAGAAAAGACCATGCTAGCCTGCAGATTAGAATTAGAATGCAAAAAAAATACAACAACATATGAAGCACTAATTCAAGGTTTGTATAAATCAATCGACCTTGGTATTAAGTATCTGCAAATATATGGAGATTTAGAAATTATTATTAAACAAGTGAGAAAAATTATACATTGCAACTCTGGACATCTCAAACATTATCAGTGATTAGTCCATAATTTAACTTCTCATTTTTTAGCTTTAAGTATCTCCTCTGTGCCCAGAATAAAAAATGCTAGTGCATATTTATTGGCAAATGTATCATCGAAATTAATACCATCCCAAGAATTTAATCCCAATATATTTTCTAATGAATTAATTTTTAGACCATCCATTCTTGATAATATTACTAATTGGAGAGTTTCTAATCACGATTATGATATCATAGACTTCCTTACCTCAAAAGGATCTTATGATAATAAAATTATAGATGAAGATGAACATTGTTAGGGTCCTATAAGTATAGGATTCATAATTTGGAATTGATTTATGATAGTCTTGTAAAATATGTACATACCTTGCTTTATGGAAGTTGTTTTCTCATATTTTGTAAAAAAGAAAAAATAGAAAATCAAAAAGAAGGTAAAAGTCCTAAAAGAAATATCAAAGGACTTAAAAAAATATAGACCCCAAAAGAAAAAGATGAAAATAAAACATGAAAGTGTGCAAGTCCAAATGCCACTCCTTTTTACTTTTGCTAAATGATTATGGCAGAGTGTCAATAAATACCATAATCCATGATGAGTTAAACTGTTTAAACTTGACTTGTCCTGTTTTCAATTTCCATGTTTTATATAGTGAATAAAGATTAGCCAAACAGTTTAATCCTGACTAATCAGTAGATAGGTAGAGAATAATGAGGAGCTCATAAGTTTAATATGAGCCCTCGGATGAAAAAAGGTAGAATTAGATAGTTTTTATGCTTTCAAAAGAATAAAATTTTTCAAGGTAGCAAGCTTAATGCACCTGCAAAAAGGAAGAAAAAATGTTAGAGTAATGATTGGTAGGTAGAAAGAAGTGGAAAAAATCATGTAATACTCATCACTGGGTAGAAAATCACTATTTTCCCTTCCCCTGTAAGTCTTCAATATTCTACACTTCCAGTCAAAGAGGCTCAGAGCATTTCTCTGACTTCTGTTGGGACCGGACCCAAGGCTTACTGACTGGATAGTGGAAAGTGTTGGATTCTTATGATAAACTCCCCTTCACTAATATTCATTCATCATTCATACATTTAATTCATTTTCATAAGTAAAAACTCCTTTTTTTACTTCATGATACATAAAAGCCCATTTGATTAACTCCCTTCATTCATAAAGCATACAAACCCTCAAAAAACACTCTATCTTGAGTAAAAGTGGTGAAATTATGAAATAATAAGCTTTGCTCTAAAAAAAAAAAAAAACATTTTTCTCACTTTACTTATTCATATAAGTGTATTTTTTGTATTATTTTCCCCTTGTCATATTAATTTCTAACTTATGCTATTAAATCCCCAAAATTACCTTATCCTACCTATATAATTCCCTTTATGTTAAATATTCCCCAAAAACCCATTATTATAAGATTTTAAGCTAAAGTTATTATCCACGTGCTGAAATAAAACCCAAAAAATACCCCCTTTGGCCTAAAACTAACTATATAGAAATACTCCGGCCCTATAATTATTAAAACCCCCATGGTTTAAAAACTATATAATAAAACAAAAATGCAAAATTGGCTTTTATTACATATCTTATGAATGTCTAAGCACATAAACATTATCCCATTTTATCTCATTTTATCCTAAATTTATTATAAAGGTTCAACCTGCGCCTTTGTAATATACTTACCATTCTTCCCCACGGAAGCTTAACCTAAGGTTAAAGTGTGCCATAATATAACTTAATCTTTTCCTTTTTCCCTGTTATATAAAAATCCACATTTTATATAAACATTAACCCAAGTTAATATAGCCCCACCTCATGTGCATCCCTCCCATTCCAATAAACCCACCATATATCGCTTATACATAGCCCTTTTGTATATAAAACTTTGATCACAACACATATCATATAAAGGTTTTATTATATTTTAAAGCTCGCCAGCACATATAAAGGTTTTATTTACATTTTTATTACACCAGTGCATATCAATAAAATACCCCGGTCCCACATACCTTTCGACCGCACCTTCCCTTTTAATCTTGGCCCTTCGCTTCAACTTGTTAGATCTGATGGTGTAGAATCGATATCACGCCCGTAAACCAAACGTTCGCCCAAAGCCAAAATCAACGCGAAATGAGATGTTTGCAATATTCTGCCTCTTGTGACATGGCACGATTTCATTCGACCGCGTTCGTTTCACCAAATACATATTACCACCATGAGGCAACGCGAAAACCACCGATGGTTTTCGCATTTAAAAATCCAAACCAGTCCCGCCAGCGGATTTGACCTGCATTGAATGCATTAAAGATTATTCATATATTAAAATTAAAACCTTTGATATATCGTTTTGTGTTTATTCGTGCATTCCAAGCTGAAAAAGAACTCTACCCGACTGTATTGAAGCTGCTCGACTATATTTAAGCCTCTGCTGATAAATTTCCAATTCAAAATCCAAATTTCACCGCAGATTTCCCTGTTTGAAGACCGGAAAAGCCATTTTTTTTACTCCAACAAGCAGAACCAGAGCTCAAATTCGACCTCAAATGTCTGAAAACCCTTCCAACTATCAAATAGCTGTGTTCAAAGGTATTTTTCAACATACAGACCTGCAAATTTCAAGGTTAAACCATCCATAAGTAAAGTAAAGTTTGAATTATGAAAATTATTCGTAGAAATTGCCCAAAAAACTCCTAAAACAAGCCAAACCCTCGCAAATTTTCCCCAGAAATTACTGTGTTCAAAAAAGCCTCTTCTGAAGCCAATTTTCTCAATTGTGTCCACTTAAAATCAATTTCAAAGAACAGGGAGGAGGTTGAAGCCCAAATATATCCTGAAAACGCCTTTTTACAGTCCAAATTATTCAGAAAACCCTCGTTTTCTGTCTTAAACCAGTTTGCATATCTTAGATACCGAATTGAGAAAAAATATCACTTGAAGCTTATCCTTGGCTTATAAATTGATAAATTTATCCTCTGTTTAAAGAAAACAACTCTTGGAAACAGTTTAAGCTTGCATTAGTTACTCAAATTTTTTTTTCTAAGAAACAGACGACATCTAAAGCTGCGGGTTCTAAGCCTATTAAACTTGGTTGATCAAAGATTCTCAAATCTGAAGCATCAAAATCTATCAAATCTACTCCTACACTTACTGCTAAAACTACTGTGTCTGTAAATCCCCTTTAGCCACCAGTACCTACCGTAGAGATTCTTCCATTGAATTATATGGATTACAAGATTGTTGACCCTATGATAGAGTTTAATCTATTGGAAATACACAATTGGTGCTATGATAAATACCTTGACCAAGATGAAATTCCTATTTGGGAAACTCAGTTGCCCCAATATGTAGTTCCTTTGACTCATCCTAGACAAGATCTTGTTAGACTGTGTCAAAAGCATTATGAACCAGACCAAAGGGCTATTGTTAATGTAGACAGAGAGGTCCTTTTTACAATCACAACAGAATCCATAAATCAAATGCTGCAATTACCATCTGATCCTCATTTATTCCCCCTTTCTATTGAATATTTAACCCAGTTGTACTTAAGCCTGGATTTCCCAAAGAAGTTTATGATATTTCAGGACTTTATGCCTTCCCATGTTGACATCCCTAAGTTGAACCCTCCTTATTCAACTACCAAATTTCCTAAAGGATCAAGGCATATTATTTCCATGTTATCTTTTATACTAGGATATTTCACAGATGGATTCACTGATGAATCCATTCTTGGATTTCTATCCACTTTATCTCTAGGTCAACCCTCGGCACTCATTTTTTATTATGCCAATTTTATAGCAGATAGCATTCATCACCAATTGACCAAACTACCCACTGAAGGGGTGTTTAGGTACTCATCATACTTGTTTCATTTGTTTCTGTTCTTCCAAGCTGACAATTTTCCAATTTCATTGCAAAAAATGGACTTAGAGGGCCAGATTCTGTCTATCATCTTTTGGACTTCTTTGCATAGGAAAGAAGGCAATGATTTCAGTTATATAGATTTTTCAGACCTATTCCTCTGGCCAGCAATGAATATATTGTACAAAGCAGAGCAGCCTAGAGTAAATGAAGACATGAAAATAATATTGTAGTTATCAGAACAAAATAAGATAGGAGACTGGTTTTTTTATGAAAAACACACAGAGATAAGAATTTTTGTCTCAAACTTATTACCTTATAAGTTGCCAAAATACATGTGCATGAGAGTTTTTGCATTGGAATACTTAAGGAAAATTCTAAATTTTGACTCCATCAACTTCTTAGCTGCCAGGAAAAAGACCCAATTTAAGCTTAAAAATCAAGTTGGGCCTTTCATCATAAATAACAGAGAAGCAGAAAAGGAATTCACTAAGATACTAGCAGGGTTTAAATTTCAGGAGAGCTTTCCTTGGAACTATGATCCTCAGGGGATCTTGAGTAATTTAAGGGTTAAATGCAAACTGACACCATTTATACATGAACCTAAGCCAAAAATTGAGAAGTTTCCAAATCAAACAGAATGGATAGAGAAAACTCTGATAGATACCACAGTCAATACAAAACCAACATAAAAAATGGATACTACACAAGCTATGGTAGTTGCAAAAAAACCTAAAACCTCTACAAAAAGAGGCATAGATGAGGGAACCTATACAGCTGAGACCACCATAGAGACAAAGTTCAAGCTCATTTATAATAAGAGGCCTAAAATTACTATAGTTAAAAAAAGAAAAAGTGATTGAAATTGAAGATACAAATGAGCCAGAAATAAACAATGATGAAGCTACAGTGATAGTTAATGAAACTCTAACAGAGATTGAAAAGGAACAAACAACAGCTAAAGGAAAAGATACTCAGATGATTGAAAAACCCCAAAATATGGAAACTTATTCCTCACACACAGTGGAGGAAAAAGAATTATATATGAAAGAAAAGTACAAGCAAATCAAGCAAAAGAATGAAGAAATAAAGTCTGAGATTTATTCTCAGTTTCTTAAGAAAAAACCAGGGAATCAGAATAGGCTACTAACAAACTTTGACTATTCCAAAAATAAAATGATTATGTCATTTCTGCGACCAACTACTTCAACATCTAAGACAGTGGCAAACTATAAAAAGGTCGAGTTTGAAGTAGATACTGAAAGTGTCCATGAGCTAGACCAAATTGAATTCCACAAACATAGCTCTGAAATGTTATATTCAACTGTGGTAACAAAGGCTATGAGTGCTACTATGTTGCAGAATACCATTATTAACATGCAGGATCAAATGAAGCTGGACAAAGGCTCTTTGTATGCTAAATACCTAAGGATTAAAGCCTTAGAGGATTTGATTTTATAGGTGGGATATGATCCCTCAAATGTGCAGGAAGCTGAATTGTTGATTAAGAAAAAGAATGAAGATATTGCAGCTTTGAGGAAACAAGTTAAGCTTCCTCAAAGTGAGCACCCACAGACTAAAGAGATCCTTCAAGAGAAAAGTGAAAAAGAAGAGATGATGAAGTTAATCCTCAAACTAACTGCTCAAGTTAAAGAAATGGAGACCCAAATGGATCAACTTGTTAAGGAGAAAGAGACTGTGAATAAAACTAATGCTCCTATTATTCCTATAGTGATACCAGTGATTACCACAGTTATGGCTTCCACTTTGGGAGAAAAATTAGCACCTAAAGAGCCATTGGCAACTACAGTGCCAGTGCATTCAGCTACTACATTAGCCACAGATTCTTCCACAACATAGGTACAAAAAAAAATGGAGCATGTCAAATAGTGAAAGAAATGGAGGAAATTTCCTTGAAAACTAATGAGATAAATAGCTTGAAAAAGATGATTCAAAGTCTTGAAGCCACCAACAAAACAACATTGATAACTGCTAAAAACCATGAGCAAAAGGCCATCAGACTTGAAGAACAAATGAAGAATTTACAAAAGGAGTTAACATTTACTGAACAGATTTCCTACATCAAGAATCATCTTTGGACAAATATTATTGAGGCCATACATTCTCAATGGCCTTCAATTCAGGTCATCTATGAGCAGAGAGACTTGCTGTTAGCAGCCCAAACTGAGATTCAAAAAACCAAGGATGAGTTAGCTAATAAGCCATCACAGGATTTAAAACTCATCACTTTTGAACAGTAAGAACAGAGCAGAGTTGGAGGAGTTACAGGAACAGGATAGAACTAAAAAAATATTACAAATCAAGAAGGTTGTGACCAAGAAAAAATTGATGAACAACCTAGAGGAAAAATGTGAAGCTATGAACATTTCCATTACTAAGTTTTTGGCAAAATACACTATTTTGAGGCAGAGAGGCCTGCCAGATATTCATGTCTTCAATGAAAAACTAATGGTCCAAAAATATTATGATAAGAAGATAAGGGAGTTTGCAAAATAACAAGTCAACAAACCACTGCGACTAGGCACTCCTACGGGAAAGGTCATCCTTCAATATTTTTAAGACTTGCTTTTTCTACAACATGAGATTAGACATATTTTTATTTTCAAACCTACCTTTGCCAAGTACATAGATGCCGATGAGAACTTTATAAAGCTAAAGAATGTGAAAATCCAAAATGCAGAGCAATGGTAAGCATTCATAGATTTAATGTAATAGTGAAAAGGTAAAACAGTGAAGAAAAATGCATTAAAAATAGTCAAACAGAAACAGTGAAATAAAAATACAATCAGTTGATTTTTTACTACAGTAAGACATGTTTTTTCAGCAGTAAAAAGTGAAAAAACAGTCAAAGTGTATCAGTGTTTAAAGAAGCAGCGTTAAAGAGTATTAGAGGAAAGTGTGTCAGCCAAGGCAGCTCAAGCAAAGATATTTCCTAAACAGCCAGCAAGAAGGAAAGTTAGTCAATAAAAAGCTCCTTGTTAGATAAAGTTGTTCTATATATTTTGGATAATAGGACAGCTTGCTAATTTGTTAAGCAGATGTCCCTCTTATTTTGTAAGGATATTTTCTATTTCCTAAATATATTCCTACATTTCTCTAGGATATTTGTAAACAACATTTTGTATAAATACTTGTGCATTAGAAGTATTATGTGTGGAATAAAATTCCTCAGATTACTATAGACTTTTTGCTGATACATTGGAGGCTCTCATGTGTTGAATTCAAAGTAGCAGAATGGACAAAGCTAATGTAGCATCATAATTCAGGATTCTTGTGATAAGTTGAAGAGTGGAGTACATCTCTTATTGTCATTGTTTCTTTTCTGAGTTTCATGCAATTCATTATGTGTTTGATCTATCTTAATGTGTAACTAGGAATATTACTACAGGACTAGCCTTTTGCTCTCTATTTTTAACTAAGTTACCATTTAAATGTTTTCTGTTGATTTCTGGTGTTAGGAATTCTTCATTGCTCCTACTCCCGTTCGACCCCTGCCTCCTTCTTCATTTTTCGGATCAAAGGATACTGCATTTCCCTTTATCCTGATCATAAAATTTCACCAAAAAACCTTTCCCCAAATCTCTAAGGGTTATCTACCTTCCCCTGAATACATTTATACCCTTTTGGCCTTACCTTCTAGTGCTGCTATCTAGACTTAGACTCCATATCCCAATGGACAAGTAGATCTCTCTCTAGTTTAATCCTAAGTGATTTTTACCCACCAAACACTTTAAAACAAAACCAATTGTTCTATCATAACTATCCTAAAACATAAATAAAAAAACAAAGACAAATCTTAAAGAGAGAGCCCTCTCTGAACTATAGGAAGGCTAGATCCTATTGTTCCAAGTAAGTATGTGGTTACCCCTAGTGTTCTTTCACTCAAAACTCAAATCCCATAACTTAAGAAATTACTAGGGTGATAACACACTGGCGACCATACTGGGGAGTTAACCAATCTCCGGTCTTAAATTTAGTCTTAAAGGAAGATCTTTAATTTATCTTTTTTACTTTAAGATTATTTTTATAGGTTGTGGGTATTCAAAAAATTCATTCTGGCTTCTAGGAAAACCTACTATACTAGGTCTAATTCGGATCCTTACCTTGCAGTTATAGTAGATAACCTAGATTAGATTGGTAAAAAGAAAAAACAAATTGTAAATTTAGAGACTGAAGTACCATTAAGAAAAGCCAATTCTTTACCCAAAGAGTTAGTGAGTTTAAATGATATTGATTTTGATTTAATGTTTTAATATTCATTTTTTTAAAATAAATATGAAATTGATTTGAAAGATACTGTCATAGATCCTATTTTTACTTCTGTTTTGAATGCAAAACAGAAAATTATTTCAACAGGAATAAAATCAGACAAATCTGAAACTCAAAGTCAAATAGAAAAGATTAATGTTACATTGATTAAAGACATTGATGAAGCTATTGAATTAACCCATTTATTTTCTTACATTAAGCCTCCATTTTCTCAATTGCACACAATAATAATTCCAGCAACAGATTCAACTATGTATGTTGTCACCTCAATTTTAGATTTCACTGCAAGTTCATCCACAATTTTTTTTTTCCTAGATTGCCTTTGCAGTCCAGGAAATTGTTTCCAACATCCATCACATCCACTGCATCCACTAGTTTTATAAGCACTACATCTTTATTTCCAACCAGTTCGATATATATACTAGCCTCTTTTCCAAGCTGTTCAAGTACAACTTTCAGCACATCAACTACCATATCTAGCACATCCCCTATCATTACTGTTATACCTCCTAGCTCAGTAGAGCTTCAAGCCATGGCTGCTAGGTATGCTCCCCTTGTCTTACCCCAAAACGTCCATGATATGCCTCAAGATTACCAAAAACATGTACCACTATTTGATGGCCTTTCACAATATACTACTCAACAACATGTAACAAAAATGACAGACTACTGTGAAATTTATGAAATTGATGAGTCAAATGTCTAGATGAGGTTATTTGCCCAAAGTCTGACAGGAGAAGTTAAAAAATGGTTCAAAAATTTAGTTGCTGGTAGTATAGTTGATTTAGCTGCATTTCATAGAATATTTTTAAATAAATGGGAAAACAAAAATAACCCCCTTCAAATTTTGTTTGAGTTTGATGCTTTGAAAAGATCTCCTACTGCGTCTGTCCAAGACTGCTGCACCAGGTATAACAGTGTTTATAATGCTATTCCTGCAGCTCTTAAACCTACACTGTATTCTGTTCTGCTCAAATTCCCTGATGGATTTGATACAGATATGGCCTATCAATTGAGAGAAAGAGATGCCAAAACATTAGAACACATGCAATTAAATGTTGTTAGTGTAGAAATTAACATTTTAGCTAGAAAATCCAAACTTAGAAATGAAATAAGAGTTACAATTAAAGAAGAAATTTCAAACTCAGATGTTAAATTAGATTTTGTTGCTAAAACTTTAGAAAGGGTGGTAGAAAGATTAGATAATTTAGATAGAAAACCTCAATGGGATAATCAACCTCAGATCAGAAATCCCAATTTTAGAAAAAATAATAACCCTGGAAAAGCTAAAGAATCTGCTTCAGACCAAAACATTAGGCCCCCATTTCAAGAGAACTATGCTGAAAGTTCTCAAAATAATGATGAAGATGAGGATGGAATCAATCATCTAATGGGAATAGATGAAAACAACACCATTTTCCTCACTCAGGAAGATCTGGAACTATTTGAGCTTCAACAACTCAAATTAAACTCCAGAGAATCCTTTGACTACAAACAGGGTTATGACTTTGCTATTAATGAAATTCATAGTCAGTATAACCTTAGAAACAAGAAAAGTAATGAATATTCAACAAAAAACAATTCCCAAATTAAAAACAAGAAAAATGTAGAAGCCCCAAAAACAAAAGTTTTGCGAATTCTCCAAAGGGAAAACAAGCAAAATTCCAATCCTTCCAGTCCTAAAAAACCAAAAAGTCCCAAGATTGTTGATATTACTGATGAAGTAGCTTAATCTTCCAAAGATGCACCAAATGCTAATACTACAAAAGCCTCTAATTCAGTAAAAACAACAATTCCTGATCCTAAAAAGAGTCTTGTCGATTCTAAATCAGCAAATCCTAAAACTGATAATACAAAAACAGCTGCTGAAAATTCAAAGTCTGATAAAACATTTGCTGCCACACAAACTATCCTTGAAAAAATAATTAAAAACAGCAAAAGTCAAGAAACTTAGACAGATAATATTAGAACAACTGAAGATAAAAGTACAACTTTTCAAATTCAAGAAAAACCCACTCAGATAACAATTACAAAAGATGAATTACTTCAGATTAGTAAGTCTCAACCCTCATCCAACATTCAGACTGAAATAGCTAAGTTAAAAATACCAATTCCTTTAACTGAATTGGTAAAGAATGACTTATATAAATCAACAATTATTGAGACTTTGAATATGAATGATGGTGAAGATGCCATTAATTTGAATGATGATCAACCAGAGTTGATTTTTGGCCTTGATGTAAATGGTAAGCATTCAAATGGATTAGTCCCTCCTTTCTATATTAGCCTTACTATCCATGATCAGATTTTACACAATGCTATGTTAGATTCAAGAGCTTCCCACAATTTAATGCCTAAAGCTATCATGGAAATTCTTAATCTAGAAATAACCAGGCCTTACAAAGATTTGTTCTCATTTGATTCTAGCAAAGTTAAGTGCTTAGGATTAATTAAAGACTTATGTGTAAATTTAGTTCAGTACCCTAGTAAGAGTACGGTAATGGACATTGTAGTAGCTGACATCCCACCAAATTATGGTATGCTTCTTTCTAGCTCATGGAGAGAAAATTTGCAGGGATCTCTACAATTAGACATGAGCTATGCTACTATACAAATATTTGGATAGCCCAAGAAGCTTTATAGGGAAAATTTAATGAAATTCATGGTCAACAG
This sequence comes from Pinus albicaulis, assembly GCA_034641835.2. Taxonomy (NCBI): domain Eukaryota; kingdom Viridiplantae; phylum Streptophyta; class Pinopsida; order Pinales; family Pinaceae; genus Pinus; species Pinus albicaulis. The sequence continues at coordinate 828,648,105 of CM076569.1, forward strand.
TGCAGAAAGATCCATAAATTACCCCATTTACTCAACACCAACTGATCTTGACTCTTTCATTCTATGTAACTCTGATAATAATGAAATCCAAACTGAACTAATTGACATAAAGCCAAAACCAAACAATGATAATATTTTTCATGAAGCCCTTTGCAATTTAGACTTTGATGGCTTTGTGAACAAATCAGGAGCAGGAGCTGGAATATGGATCACAAACATTGAGACAAGTCATTCAGAAGGACATGCCTTTAGACTCAACTTCAAATGTACTAATAGCATGGCAGAGTATGAGGCACTTATCTTAGGCCTCCAAATCATAAAAAATTTAGGAGGTAAAATAATTTTAATCATGGGAGATTTGGAATTACTTATAAAACAAATAAATGTAGAGTATTCTATTCATAATCCTATATTAGCCAGATATAGAGATATAGCAACTGAATTATGTGAAGATTTATTGGAATGTAAGTTTGCTAATATACCTAGAAAACAGAACATTCAAGCACATTGCTTAGAAACTTTTGCTAGCAGATGTAACTTACCTTTTCAACCAACACATAGGTATACTGTTGAAGTTAAATATAGACCCATTATCCCAGACAATGTCAAATACTAGCAGATTTTCTTTGAAGATGAATAGATTTTCCATTTTTTTAGTAATGAGGAAGAATTTCAAAATTGTAAGATAGATTCAGACTACAATATAGATTCAGATTTTAATTGTGAAATAGATAACATAGAGGTACATAAATTTAACAAAACCACTGTATTTACTCAATCTATCATAGATAACTTAGAGAAAGTAGATATAGAGGAAATCATTGAAGAATAAATTGACATGTTAGATCTTAAAGATATTTTTTTGCCTAAAGGTTTAACTCCTTTGGAGGACCTTTTTTATTCCAATGATGTGCCTAAAAAGCCAAAAATGGAACCAGTCAGGTCTAACATTGAGGAATGTAACATTGGGATGGAATTAAAGCCAAAAATTATTAAACTGTCAAAATCTTTACCTCCTCAAGAAAAAGAAAAATACATTGAACTTTTAAAGGAATATTGAGATGTGTTTGCATGGAGTTATGAAGATCTCAAAGCTTATGACACAAACATAATTCAACATAAGATTCCTATAAAAGAATACCATTAACCATTTAAACAAAAATTGAGGAGGATTAATCCTATCTTATTACCTTTGATAGAAAAGGAAGTTAAACACATGTATGATGCCCAAATCATTGCACCAAACAGATATTCTGATTGGGTTTCAAACTTAGTACCTACCAGAAAGAAAACAGGTGAAATCAGATTATGTGTAGACTTTAGGAATCTCAATAAAGTATCTTTGAAGGATAATTACCCTTTACCCAATATGGATCATATTTTACAAAGGGTAGTTGGTTCTTCCAGGATATCTTTGTTGGATGGTTTTTCAGGATACAACCAGATTCTTGTTCAAAAGGAAGACCAAGCTAAAACAATTTTTACCACTCCTTGGGGCACTTTCATGTGTGTGAAAATGCCTTTTGGTTTGATGAACGCTAGATCTACCTTTCAGAGGGCTATGGACATAGCCTTTGCAAAGGTAATACATGACTTCTTGGTTATTTATTTAGATGATATTACTGTTTTTTCTAAGTTGGATAATGAACACTTGGATCATTTGAAACAAGTTTTTATTAAATGTAGAAAATTTGGTATATCTTTAAACCCTAAGAAGAGTATTTTTGGATTAGAGGAAGGTAAGTTACAAGGACACATAATTTCAAAGGAAGGTATTAGGATATATCCTGCAAGAATAGAGGCCATTCTAAACATTCATCCACCTCGAAAAATCAAAGAGTTACAAGCATTTTTAGGTAAAATTAATTTTTTAAGGAGATTTATTTCTAACTTAGCAGAAATCATCATAGAATTGAATAACATGCTTAAAAAGGACTCCGTTGTAAAATGGACAGTTGAAGCAAAACAATCATTTGACTCTATTAAACAAGCTTTAACTAAAACACCAGTCTTAATCAGTACAGATTTCAAAAAAGACTTTATAATTATTTCATTTGCCTCAGAGCATACCATTGCTGCAGTTCTACTGCAGAAGAATGATCAAGGTTTTGAACAACCTATAGCCTTTTTCAGTAAAACCCTTAGAGATGCACCTCTGAAATATAACATAATGGAGAATTAACCTTTAGCCTTGGTTAAAGCTATAAAATATTTCAAATTTTACATTCTTTACTCCCACATTATTGCCTATGCCCCTAATTCTGTAGTAAAATACATTCTTACTCAGGATGGTCCTGATGGAAGAAGAGGAAAGTGGATTGCCACTATCCTGGAATATGACATATATATTAAACCAAATAAACTCATCAAAGGACAAGGATTAGCCAGATTGATGGCTGAATCCAATTGCAATGCATTAGATATAAATTTTATTGCTCAGGCTGATAACCAGGAAGAGATGGCGACTCCATTGATCAGTGAAGCCTTTCTAGATTCACCATGGTACTCAGATATTATCTTTGTACTTACACACTTACAAGCTCCTCCTGGATTAACAAGGACTAAAGCCAGATTTATTAAACTTAAATAAATGAGATTTTGTATTTTGGATAATGTGCTTTTTTGGAAAGAACAAAGTGGGATATTACTGAATTGTTTACTGAAAGCAGAAGATGACAAAATTCTTGAGGAATTTCATGCAGGTGACTATGGAGGGAATTTGTATTGGAAAAGTACTACAGATAAGATCCTGAGAGCTAGTTTTTACTGGCCTACCTTGTTTTCTGATGTGAAAAATTTGTTACTTCATGTCATAAATGTCAGATTTTTGAAGGAAATAAGAAGTTGTTACCTTTACCCCTAAAGCCTATTTCTACTGAAATGCCATTTCAACAATGGGGTTTAGACTTCATTGGGGAAATTCACCTTCCATCCTCTGGCCAACACAAGTGGATTTTGACTGCCACAGATTACTTTACTAAGTGGATTGAAGCCATTCCTACCAGATAAGCACTGACTCAGTCATTATCTCTTTCATAGAAAAAAACCTTTTATCTAGATTTGGATGCCCACAGAAAATAATTACTGATAATGCAGCAGCATTTAAATCTAAGAAAATGATTGCCTTTTTTCACAAGTACCGTATTACCCTAGGCCACTCTACTGATTATTACCCTCAGGGTAATGGCCTAGCTGAATATTTAAATAAAAGCCTTGTGAATATCATTAAAAAACTACTTAAAGACAACAAGAAAACTTGGAATAAAAATTTAGTCTATGCCTTATGGGCAGATAGACTTACTACCAAAAAGTCAATTGGAACTTATCCTTACCAAATTGTATATGGGATGGATGTAGTTTTCCCATCATCTTTAGGTGTTCCAGTAATGAAGATCATTCAAGAATCGCAAGTGGAGCTAAATGATATACAAAGAATTATAAATCAAACTATTCATCTACAACAAACAAGGGAAGAAGTCTATGAAAAATCTCAAGTCATTCAAGATAAAATCAAGAAAATTTTTGATAAAAAAAGTAAAGAAGATGACTTTTTCACTAGAGATAAAGTGTTAAAATGGGATTCCAAGAGAGAAGAAAAAGGCAAGCATGGAAAGTTTGACTTTCTATGGAAAGGACCATATGTAATTTATGGATATAGGGGTAACAATGATTTCTTCATCAAATATTTGGATGGAATAGATATTCAAGAAGGACCAGTTAATGGTAGAATTCTCAAACACTACTATTCTTCTGATTTAACCAATAGTTAGTCCCAGTTACTTTTTACATCAAAACTAGCTAGGGCGCTGTTAGCTATCTCTGAGAAGAGATGTGGCGGCTACAGGCCTCTGAACTGAGTTACAATGAGGCTCGAGGGCCTATTTATTATTTAGAAACAATGGGAAATCCTAAACAGCCAAAACCCTAACCCTAGGAGATGAAGCGCCAAAACTATGGGCCCCATTTGGGTAAATTGGTGTTTCAACTTCCCAGGGGCGTAACTTTGGCATACGATCTCCGTTTGACGCGTAACATACCTCGTTAGAAAGATCTATCCGAGGACTACAAATTTGGAACAAGAAACATTGGTCCATAGACCCATTTTTCTCTCCATTTTCCAAAAAAACGTCGTTTAGAGCCTCAAAACAGCTTCGGAAGTTCAGGACCCAAAAAACTGCTAAAAATAGTAAACTGTGCCGAAACTGAAAAACTGAAAGAAACAATGGTGGAGCCCCAAGTGGAATAGGTGGGTGACCACCAATATCCACCTGGATCATTCCTCCCCCCTTAGGAAGCAATGGTCCCCATTGTGTTAAGTTCCTCCATGAGATGAGGAAATTTCTGCTGAACTTGGTCCCTGGTGAACCACTTTCCTTGGTGCAGGAGTTGGCCAGCTTTGACAACCTGATATAGTTGGATCTTCTGCTGGCGAGTGTTCTTGATTTGCATGTCCATGATACAATCTGTGGTGGCCTGTTCCATGCAGTCTGGATTTAACTCTGTTGGTGTGAGTTGTTCTGCAATGTTCGAGGTGTCCAGTAGAGGTGGGAAGTAAGGACGAAGGCGATCCACATTGAAGACTGGGTGCAGACCAACGAATGGTGGAATACTGAGCTCGAAGGCATTGTTCCCTACATCCTTGGTGATGGTGTACGGCCCGTATCGGAGTGGGCGAAGCTTGTGGTGGGGTCTAGTGAGGCGCTCCTTTTGCAAATGTAGCCATACTTTGTCACCCACCTGGACGTTGTGTGGCACCTAGTGTTGATCATGGCATTGCTTGTACTTGGCATTGGCTCTATCTAATATATCATGAACCTGTTGGTGGATGTGTTGAATGCGCTCAATGAAGCTACTTGCTTTGTCAACTTCAGACTGGACATGAGCTGAATCGGCCTGAGCAGCTGCAAATGACATGGCTACGTCAATGGGACATAGTGGTTGGAATCCCAAGCCCACCTGAAAGGGGCTATGGCTGATTGAACTGTGGAGAGCCCGATTATAACTATGTTGTACATAGGGGAGGCTCACGTCCCATGTGCGTGGATGATTTGAATTGTACATACGCAAAATGTGTACAATCATTCTATTGACGACCTCTGTCTGGCCATCTGTTTGGGGATGGAAAGCTATGGACTTAGTGAGCTTGGTATCCAACATTGACCAGAGGCTGGACCAAAATGTGCTGAGGAATCTGCTATATCGATCTGATATGATAGACTGTTGGATCCCAAAGTGCACCCACACTCATTCAAAGAAGAGTTCAGTAGTGGCTTCTACTGTGATATTCTTCTTGCAAGCCGCCATAATGGCCATCTTCGAGAATCTGTCGACGACCATGAAAACACAGTCATTTCCCTGCTTAGTAGAAGGCAGGCCCGCCATGTAATCCATGGAGATGGATTCCCAAGGTTGACTAGGGGTAGGTAGAGGAGTATATAGGCCTTGCTTCTTGATGTTCAGTTTGGCAATGGCACAAGCAGTGCAGGATCTGATGTGCTTCTCGACATCCTTTCAAAGGTTCGGCCAATAGAAATACTTCTGTAGGATTGCTACTATTTTCTCGACCTCGAAATGCCCAGTGACTCGACTGTAGTGTGCTTCCCATATCATCTTGGCACGCTCGCTTGAAGGAACACAAAGGTGTCCCATGTGACATAAAAGTGCATCTTGGAGGTGAAAATTTGGAACTTGCGTACCCCACAAGAGTGCCTTGTAAGTTTGGCCGAATTCTGGGTCACTCTCATAGAGAAGCGGCCAATCAGAAGTCTCGTGCCCACAAGAGTTGAGCATAGTGGTGAGCGCCACGATTGGTGGTCGGCTGAGGCAGTCTGCAACATGATTGGTGCTACCCTTCTTGTACTTGATGTTCAAATGAAACTGTTGCAGATATGTGGACCACTTCTAATGGCAATCATTCTGCAACTTCCCTTGTGTCTGTATGAACTACAGGGGCCTGTGGTTTGTGTGGATGATTTTTTCCTTCCCCAAAATGTAATTCTTCCATTGTCGACAAGCTTGCACAATGGAGTACATTTCTTTGTCATATGTGGGGTACTTGCAAACTGTGTCAGACAATGTCTCATTGTGAAATGCCACTGGATGTCCCTGTTGAGTAAGAACTGCCCCAATAGCATAATCAGAGGCATATGTCTCGATCTCAAATGTCTGTTGCAAGTCTGGTAAAGTGAGAACTGGGGGAGAACAGAGGCGGTTTTTCAATTCTGTGAACGCCTTCTGTTGAGGTTCTGACCAAAAAAATTTTGCTCTCGCTCCTCCCTTGGTGACTTGACTCAAGGGCCAAGTGATATGAGAGAACTTCAACACGAACTCAAAGAGAAATTAGAAATACCTAAAGCTACGAAGCTCTGTAATAGTGGTTAAACACAATAATCCTCAATGACTTAGATCTTAGCCGGATCCACACGCAAACCTTTTTCACATCAAAAATGTATCCCGGAAACTGAACCCGGGTCATGCCAAAAGTGCACTTCTCCAAATTGGCACACAACTTCAGGCCGTCACAGCAGCCTGGAGTGACTCGTTCTGACAGAAGGTGCTCTTCCCCAGTCTAGCTGAAGATCAGAATTCCATCCAAGTATACCACTACAAATGAGTTGGTGAATGGATGCAAGATGTCATCCATAAACCTCATGAAGGTTGCGGGAGCATTTTTCAATCCGAAAGGCATGACGAGCCATTTGAAAAGGCCTTCCTTGGCCTTGAAGGCAGTCTTCAACACATCAGAGGGTTCAATTGGTACTTGGTGATACCCAGACTTCAAGTCGATCTTGTTGAAATATTTTGCGCCTTTGAGTTGGTCCAGAAGGTCATCAATCCATGGGATCGAATACCTATTCTAGACAGTGATCTTTTTCTGTGCCCGATAATCAATACAAAGTCTCCAAGTCCCATCCTTCTTATGTACCAACACGATCGAGCTCCTACAGGCGATGAACTTGGTCCGATGTGACCCTTTCTCGGGAGCGCCTCCCTAAATCGCCTCGAATCCCATCATTTTTCAGTAATGCATCGCCGATAGATCGGTCCATTAGGTAGCCGCGCACCTCGGGGTTAGATCGATTGGGTGCTTCGACCTCGACAAAGGTAGAGGAACCCCCGTGGGTGAGGTGAATATGTCCCCGTACTCCTCCACAACCTTATCCATTTGTTGCTGTGCAAAGGATCCCCGTCTCGGGAGGTCGTGGCCACAGCCTTCTTTCTGCCCTCGGGGGAAGTGATCATCGGAAAACGAATTTCCCGGTTTGGGAAATGAGCTTACTGCATTGTTTTGTAGTAACCAAAGAGATAGTGGCAGGAGGTGGTACCTCTGGTATCCTGTACAACTTATTTCCCAAAGTAACAATAACAGCACGATGTCGAGACTCATACACAGCATGGCGCTTCCACAAGTATGTTTGTCCTAATAATACATCAGAAACATCAATAGGAGCAACGTCACATAATACATCATCCGTGAAGGGCTTAATGCTATAGGGAAGGCGACACTGTTGGCTGACGCGAAGATCTCGTCCTTGGTGAAGCCACCCGATGGTGTATGGATGTGGGTGATCCGTGGTCAGCAAGCCCAACCGCTTCACGACGTCTACTGAAATGAGGTTCTTTTGGCTCCCATTGTCGACAATGAACTCGGTAAGATCGGGGAGCCCTTTACCCACATCTCTGGGAGTGGAAGAGACGTTTCCTCCTCCTTCCGGATCATCCGATTCCTTCGGATCTTTAGTGGCAACAATGGGCGTTGGCCCTATAAATAACGACGCATTTTTCATTCCCATTTTCGTGTTCGATTCGGAGTTAGAGCATGCATCCGACGAGCTCTATCTCAAAATGGCCTAGCAATCGCTTGGCCCGACACTCACTTGTGTTGTGAGTGGATCTCTTATGGAACTCACACCACTTTCCCGTGTCCTTCTTTGGCTTTGCGGTGTTGTTCTTTTCTTGTGGCTTCGATGAGTTGTCTTTAGCCGCCATGCCTTGGATCTGTCCTTTGTTCTGCGGTTTGGAAGCACCTTTCCCTTGCTTTTTATTCGCAGATCCAAAGTCTCGCTTCTTCTACTTGAATTTCTGCTCAATCTTGGCATCATACCAGTTTGCCGTACCAAGCGAAGAGATGTCGAGGAACTCCATTTCCTCCTGAATGTATCTGTGCAGGCAGCTGTGATACTTTAGCACCAGATGTTTCTCTGAATCTTTGATATCCAACTTTGTGCGCAGGGTATGGAACAAATTCGTCACCTCATGCACATCTTGATCCCTTTGTTGTCGCAGTGTGGTCCATTGTATGTACTTGTCCTAATAGCTACCCACGGGATAGTATTGTTCCTTGACAACGTCTCGGAAAGAATTCCAAGTGGGTATGGATGAGAACAAGGAGGGTTCTGTCTCGTCCTTTTTCTCACAGTGGCTTTCCCACCAGTCCTTAACATTGGAGGCAACTTTGAGGAGTGTAAAAATAATCTTCTCCCTAGCGGAAAAATCATGAACCGAGAAATACCCTTCTAATAGATTCAACCATCGATCTACGGCATCTGCGTCTATTTGACGCTCAAATATGGGAATTTCAAAATTTACTTGTACCTTAAAAGAATTTGCAACTCCAGAGTGGCTACTAGATGCAGATGCACCACCGGTGGGCAGCCGTTGAAGGATCTAAGCAAAGTTATCCATAATCGCGTTCCTTTTTTTTTCGAGGCCCTCCTCGAGCAATATTTTGATAGGATCTCCGCTTTCCCTCATCTTTCTTTTTTTTCGTCACACATGGGCGTCCGTCGAGGTTTACGAGGCCGATGGTTTGCGAGGCCGATCTCGCAAAGGTTCCACTGCATTGACCCCTACCTCATACCCCGACCTTGTTGGGGATATGCAAAGAAGGGATCAGAATGGAAGACCCTCTCGATACCACCGATCCGGATTTTCATAAGAATGCAACTATGCAACATATAACCATAAATACAAGAGATGCGTCGGAACAATACCTATTTCATTAATATCAAAGAACTGAAATTTCCTTACAGACAGAATGGAAATAAAACTAGCTAGGGCGCTGGTAGCTATCTCTGAGAAGAGATGTGGCAGCTACAGGCCTCTGAACTGAGTTACAATGAGGCTCGAGGGCCTATTTATTATTGAGGCTACAGGCCTCTGAGATGAGTTAAAATGAGGCTCGAGGGCCTATTTATTATTTAGAAATAATGGGAAATCCTAAACAGCCAAAACCCTAACCCTAGGAGATGAAGCGCCAAAACTATGGGCCCCGTTTGGGTAAATTGGTGTTTCAACTTCCCAAGGGCGTAACTTTGGCATACGATCTCCGTTTGACACGTACCATACCTCGTTAGAAAGATCTATCCAAGGAATACAAATGTGGAACAAGCGACATTGATTTATGGACCCATGTTTCTCTCCGTTTTCCCAAAAAATGTCGTTTAGGGCCTCAAAACAGCTCCGGAAGTTTAGGACCCGAAAAACTGCTAAAAATAGTAAATTGTGCCGAAACTGAATAACTGAAAGAGACAATGGTGGAGCCCCCAGTGGAATAGGCGGGTGACCACCAATATCCACCTGGATCAATATCCATTGAATTTTTTAGATTGGATTGGATATTTTCTTTCCAAAGTTGAAGCCCAGAGAGAAGGCCCTAAGCTTTGAAGAGTAAAATATCATAAATATGAGTTTTTGCAGAAAACAAAAGATAATTACTAGATCATCAAGGTCAAAATTGAAGGCCACTAGTCTTATAGTTCTTGACATTTCACCAGGAAATGCCATCCCCATGTGAAGCCGTTGTTAGGGTCCTATAAGTATAGGATTCATAATTTGGAATTGATTTATGATAGTCTTGTAAAATATGTACATACCTTGATTTATGCAAGTTGTTTTCCCATATTTTGTAAAAAATAAAAAAAATAGAAAATCAAAAAGAGGGTAAAAGTTCTAAAAGAAAGATCAAAGGACTTAAAAAAATATAGACCCCAAAAAAAAAGATGAAAATAAAACATGAAAGTGTGCAAGTCCAAATGCCACTCATTTTTACTTTTGCTAAATGATTATGGCAGAGTGTCAATAAATGCCATAATCCATGATGAGTTAAACTATTTAAACTTGACTTGCCATGCTTTCAATTTCCATGTTTTAGATAGTGAATAAATATTAGTCATACATTTTAATCCTGACTAATCAGTAGGTAGATAGAGAATAATGAGGAGCTCATCAGTTTAATCTGAGCCCTCGGATGAAATAAGGTAGAATTAGATAGTTTTTATGCTTTCAAAAGAATAAAATGTTTCAAGGTAGCAAGCTTAATGCACCTGCAAAAAGGAAGAAAAAATGTTAGAGTAATGATTGGTAGGTAGAAAGAAGTGGGAAAAATCATGTAATACTCATCACCGGGTAGAAAATCACTAATTTCCCTTCCCCTGTAAGTCTTCAATATTATACACTTCTAGTCAAAGAGGCTCAGCGCATTTCTCTGACTTTTGTTGGGACCGGACCCAAGGTTTAATGACTGGATAGTGGAAAATGTTGGATTCTTATGATAAACTCCCCTTCACCAATATTCATTCATCATTCATACATTTAATTCATTTTTATAAGTAAAAACTCCTTTTTTACTTAATGATACATGAAAGCCCATTTGATTAACTCCCTTCATGCATAAAGCATACAAACATTAAAAAAACACTCTATCCTGAGTAAAAGTGGTGAAATTATGAAATAATAAGCTTTGCTTTAAAAAAAAAAAAAATTCTCACTTTACTTAGTCATATAAGTGTATTTTTGTGTATTCCTTTCCCCTTGCCATATTAATTTCTAACTTATGCTATTAAATCCCCAAAATTACTTTATCCTACCTATATAATTCCCTTTATATTAAATATTACCCAAAAACCCATTATTATAATATTTTAAGCCAAATTTATTATCCACATGCTAAAATAAAACCTAAAAAATACCCCCTTTGGCCTAAAACTAACTATATAGAAATACCCCGCCCCCTATAATTATTAAAACCCCCATGGTTTAAAAACTATATAATAAAACAAAATGCAAAATTGGATTTTATTACATATCTTATGAATGTCTAAGCACATAAATGTTATCCCATTTTATCTAATTTTATCCTAAATTTCTTATAAAGGTTCAACCCGCGCCTTTGTAATATACTTACTATTCTTCCCCGCAGAAGCTTAACCTAAGGTTAAAGTGTGCCATAATATAACTTAACCTTTTCCCTTTTCCCCGTTATATAAAACTCCACATTTTATATAAACATTAACCCAAGTTAATATAGCCCCGCCTCATGCGCATCCCTCCCATTCCAATAAACCCACCATATATCGCTTATACATATCCCTTTTGTATATAAAAATTTGATCACAACACATATCATAGAAAGGTTTTATTATATTTTAAAGCCCGCCAGCGCATATAAAGGTTTTATTTACATTTTTATTACACCAGCGCATATCAATAAAATACCCCGGTCCCACATACCTTTCGACCACACCTTCCCTTTTAATCTTGGCCCTTTGCTTCAAATTGTTAGATCTGACGGTGTAGAATCAATATCGCACCCGTAAACCAATCGTTCGCCCAAAGCCCAAATCAACGTGAAATGAGTTGTTTTCAATATTCTGCCTCCCGTGATGTGGCGCGATTTCATTCGATCGCGTTCGTTTCACCAAATACAGCTTACCACCATGAGCCAATGCAAAAACCACCGATGGTTTTCGCGTTTGAAAGGCCAAACCACTCCCGCTAGTGGATTTGACCTGCATTGAATGCATTAAATATGATTCATATATTAAAATTAAAACCTTTGATATATCGTTTTTTGTGTTTATTCGTGCATTCCAAGCTGAAAAAGAACTTCGCCCGACTGTATTGAAGCCGCCCGACTATATTTAAGCCCCTGTTGATAAATTTCCAATTCAAAATCCAAATTTGACTGTAGATTTCCCTGTTTGAAGACCGGAAAAACCATTTTTTTTACTCCAACAAGGAGAACTAGAGCTCAAATTCAACCTCAAATGTCTAAAAACCCTTCCAACAGTCAAATACCCGCGTTCAAAGGTATTTTCGACATACAGACCTGAAAATTTCAAGGTTAAACCATCCATAAGTAAAGTAAAGTCTAAATTAGGAAAATTATCCATAGAAATTGCCCAAAAAACTCCTAAAATAGGCCAAACCCTTGCAAATTTTCCCTAGAAATTGCTGTGTTAAAAAAAGCCTCTTCTGAAGCCAATTTTCTCAGTTGCGTCCACTTAAAATCAATTTCAAAGAACAGGGAGGAGGTTGAAGCCCAAATATATCCTAAAAACGCCTTTTTACAGTCCAAATTGTTCAGAAAACCCTCGTTTTCTGTCTCAAAACCAGTTTGCATATCTAAAATACCTAATTGAGCAAAGATATCACTTGAAGCTTATCCTTGGCTTATAAATTGATAAATTTATCCTCTCTTTAAAGAAAAAAACTCTTGCAAATAGTTTAAGCTTGCATTAGTTACTCAAAAAAGAATGACTAAGAAACAAATGACATCTAAAGCTAGGGGTTCTAAGCCTATTAAACTTAGTGGATCCAAGCTTCCCAAATCTGAAGCATCAAAAGCCATCAAATATACTCATGCACTTATTGGTAAAACCACTATGTCTGTAAATCCCCTTCAGCCACTAGTACCTACTGTAGATATTCTTCCATTGACCGATATGGATTACAAGATTATTGACCCTGTGAAATAATTTAATCTATTGGAAATAAACAATTGGTGCTATGATAAATACATTGACCAAGATGAAATGCCTATTTGGGAAACTCAGTTGCCCCAATATGTAGTTCCTTTGACTCATCCTAGATAAGATCTTATTAGACTGTGTCAAAAGCATTATGAACCAGACCAAAGGGCTAATGTTAATGCAAATAGAGAGGTCCTTTTTACAATCACAACAGAATCCATAAATAAAATGCTACAATTACCATATGATCCTCATTTAGTCCCCCTTTCTATTGAATATTTAACCCAGTTGTACTTAAGCCTGAATTTCCCAAAGAAGTTTATGATATTTCAGGACTCTATGCCTTCCCATGTTGACATCCCTAAGTTGAACCCTCCTTATTCAACTGCCAAATTTCCTTAAGGATTAAGGCATATTATTTACATGTTATATTTTATACTGGGATATTTCACAGATGGATTCACTAATGAATCCATTCTTGGCTTTCTATCCTCTTTATCTCCAGGTCAACCCCCAACACTCATTTTTTATTATGCCAGTTTTATAGAAGATAGCATTCATCACCAATTAACCAAACTACCCACTGAAGGGGTGTTTAGGTACTCATCATACTTGTTTCATTTGTTTCTATTCTTCCAAGCTGACAATTTTCCAATTTCATTGCAAAAAATGGACTTAGACGGCCAGCCTCTATCTATCATCTTTTGGACTTCTTTGCTTAGGAAAGAAGGCAATGATTTCAGTTATACAGATTTTTCAGACCTATTCCTCCAGCCAGCAATGAATATATTGTACAAAGCAGAGCAGCCCAGAGTAAATGAAGACATGAAAAGTATATTGCAGTTATCAGAAAAAAAAAATATTGGAGACAGGTTTCTTTATGAAAAACACACAGAGATAAGAGTTTTTGGCTCAAACTTATTACCTTATAAGTTTCCAAAATACATGTGCATGACAGTTTTTGCATTGGAGTACTTAAGGAAAATTCTAAATTCTGACTCCATCAACTTCTTAGCTGCTAGGAAGAAGACCCAATTCAAGCTTAAAAATCAAGTTGGGCCTTTCATCATAAATAACAGAGAAGAAGAAAAGGAAATCACCAATATTCTAGCAGGGTTTAAATTCCAGGAGAGCTTTCCTTGGAACTATGATCCTCAAGGGATCTTGAGTAATTTAATGGTTAAATGCAAACTTACACCATTTATACATGAACCTAAGCCAGAAATTGAGAATTTTGCAAATCAGACAAAATGGATAGAGAAAACTATGATAGATACCACAGTCAATACAAAACCAGCAGAAAAAATGGATACTACACAAGCTATGGTAGTTGCAAAACAACCTAAAACCTCTACAAAAAGAGGCAGACATGAGGGAACTTATACAGCTGAGACCACCACAGAGACAAAGTTCAAGCTCATTTATAATAAGAGGCCTAAAATTACTATAGTTGAAAAAGAAAAAGTGATTGAAATTGAAGATAAAAATGAGCCAGAAATAAACAATGATGAATCTACAGTGATAGTTAATGAAACTCTAGCAGAGATTGAAAAGGAACAAACAAAAACTAAAGGAAAAGATACTCAGATGATTGAAAAACCCCAAAATATGGAAGCTTCTTCCTCACACACAATGGAGGAAAAAGACTTAGATATCAAAGAAAAGTACAAGAAAATCAAGCAAACTTAATGAAGAAATCAAGTTTGAGATTTATTCTCAGTTTCTAAAGCAGAAACCAGGGAATCAGAATAGGCTACTGATAACCTTTTACTAGTCCACAAATAAAATGATTATGTCATTTCTGCAACCAACTACTTCAGCACCTAAGACAGTGGCAGACTATAAAAAGGTTGAGTTTGAAGTATATACTGAAAATGTGCATGAGCTAAACCAAATTGAATTCCATAGACATAGCTCTGAAATGTTATATTCAACTGTGGTAACAAAGGCTATGAGTGCTACTAAGTTGCAGAATACCATTATTAACATGCAGGATCAAATGAAGTTGGACAAAGGCTCTTTGTATGCTAAAGACCTAAGGATTAAAACCTTAGAGGATTTGATTTTACAGGTGGGATATGATCCCTCAAATGTGCAGTAAGCTGAATTGTTGATTAAGAAAAAGAATAAAGATATTGCATCTTTGAGGAAACAGATTAAGCTTCCTCAAAGTGAGCACCCACAGACTAAAGATATCCTTCAAGAGAAAAGTGAAAAAGAAGAGATGATGAAGTTGATTCTCAAACTAACTACTCAAATTAAATAAATGGAGACCCAAATGGATCAACTTGTTAAGGAGAAAGAGACCGTGAATAAAACTAATGCTCATATTATTCCTACAGTGATACTAGTGATTACCACAACCGTGGCTTCCACTTTTGGAGAAAAATTAGCACCTAAAGAGCCATTGGCAACTACAGTGCCAATGCATTCAGCTACTACATCAGCCATAGATTCTTCTAAAACACAGGTACCGCAAACAGATGGAGCAGGTGAAATAGTGAAAGCTATGCAGGAAATGTCCTTGAAAACTAATGAGATAAATAGCTTGAAAAATATGATTCAAATTCTTGAAGCCACCAACAAAACAACATTGATAACTGCTAAAAACCATGAGAAAAAGGCCATCAGACTTGACGAAAAAATGAATAATTTACAAAAGGAGTTAACATTTACTAAATATATTTGCTACATCAAGAATCATCTTTGGACAAATATTATTGAGGCCATACATTCTCAATGGCCTCCAATTCAGGTCATCTATGAGCAGAGAGACTTACTGTTAGTAGCCCAAACTGAGATTCAGAAGACCAAGGATGAGTTAGCTGATAAGCCATAAGAGGCTTTAAAACTCATCACTTTATTGAACAGTAAGAACATAGCAGAGTTGGAGAAGTTATAGGTACAGGATAGAACTAAAAAATTATTACAAATCAAGAAGGTTGTGACCAAGAAAAATTTGATGAACAACCTAGAGGAAAAATGTGAAGTTATGAACATTTCCATTACTAAGTTTTTGGAAAAATACACTATTTTGAGGCAGAGAGGCCTCCCAGATATTCATGTCTTCAGTGACAAAGTAATGGTCCAAAAATATTATGATAAGAATATAAGGGAGTTTGCAAAAGAACAAGTCAACAAACCACTACCACTGGGCACTCCTACAGGAAAGGTCATCCTTCAATGTTTTGAAGACTTGTTTTTTATACAGCATGAGATTAGACATGTTTTTGTTTTCAAACCTACCTTTGCCAAGTACACAGATGCTGATGAGAACTTTAGAAAGCTAAAGAATTTGAAAATCCAAAATGCAGAGCAATGGCAAGCATTCACATATTTAATGTAACAGTGAAAAGGTAAAATAGTGAAGACAAATGCACTAAAAACAGTCAAACAGAAACAGGTAAATAAAAAGACAGTCAGCTGATTTTTTACTACAGTAAGACATATTTTTTCAGCAGTAAAAAGTGAAAAAACAGTGAAAGAGTATCGGTGTTTAAAGAAGCAGTGTTAAAGAGTGTCAAAGGAAAGTGTGTCAGCCAAGGCATCTCAAACAAAGATATTTCCTAAACGGCCAGCAAGCAGGACAGCTAGTCAATAAAAAGCTCCTTGTTAGATAAAGTTGTTCTATATATTTTGGATAAGAGGATAGCTTGCTAATTTATTAAGAAGCTATCCCTCTTATTTTGTAAATATATTTTCTATTTCCTAAATATTTTCCTACATTTCTCTAGGATATTTGTAAACAATATTTTGTATAAATACTTATGCATTAAAAGTATTATGTTTGGAATAAATTGCTAATATTACTATAGACTTTTTGTTGATACATTGGAGGCTCTCATGTGTTGAATTCAAAGTAGCATACTGGACAAAGCTAAAGTGGCATCATAATTCAGGATTCTTGTGATAAGTTGAAGGGTGAAGTACATCTCTTATTGTCATTGTTTCTTTTCTGAGTTTTATGCAATTCATTATGTGTTTGATCTATCTTAATGTGTAACTGGGAATATTACTACAGGACTAGTTTTCTTCTCCCTGTTTTTAACTAAGTTACCATTTAAATGTTTTATGCTGATTTCCGGTGTTAGGAATTCTTCATTGATCCTACTCCTATTTGACCCCTGCCGCCTTCTTCATTTTCCGGATCAAAGGATCCTTCATTTCCCTTTATCCTGATCATACCATTTCACCAAAAACCTTTCCCCAAATCTCTGAGGGTTATCTACCTTGCCCTGAATACATTTGTACCCTTTTGGCCTTGCGTTCTAGTGCTGCTATCTAGACTTAGACTCCATAGCCCTATGGACAATTAGATCTCTCTCTAGTTTAATCCTAAGTAATTTTTACCCACCAAACACTTTAAAACAAAGCCAATTGTTCTATCATAACTAGCCTAAAACATAAATAAAAAAAACAAAGATAAATATTAAAGAGAGAGCCCTCTCTGAACTATAGGAAGGCTAGATCCTATTGTTCCAAGTAGGTTTGTTGTTACCCCTAGTGTTCTTTGACTAAAAACTCAAATCCCACAACTTAAGAAATTACTAGGGTGATAACAATCATGACACCTATATAAATAAAGAACAGGATGAAAATTCAATACCAAAGTATGTTGTCAAACTTGAAGACCTTTATGATTTAAAATATATGTTCAATAAAATTACTAATTATAAAACTCAAAGTTCAACTTTAAGATTTGAGTTAGTAAATATTGTAACTAATGATAAACCACAAAATTTTAACTCAGGTCTTGGTCTATCTTCTAAAGAAAGATCATCATTCATAAGGTTGTTAAAAAACTACAAAGGTGTTTTCTCTTGGGATTATGTTGATCTCAAAACATACGAAACCTCTGTCATCCAACATACTATCCCTATGATTTCAAACAAGAAGCCCGTGCAAAATAAGTTAAGGAAAATTCATCCTAATATTGAAAATCAAATCAAATCAGAGTTGAATAAACTCCTCAAAGCTAAAATCATCTTTCCCGTTAGACATTCAAAGTGGATATCAAATTTAGTACTTGTTAGGAAGAAAATGGTGACATTAGGATTTACTTAGATTTTATAAATTTAAATAAAGCATGTCAAAAGTACAATTTTCCATTACCAACCATGGATCAAGTACTGCAAACTGTAGCTAGTTCTGAGCTTATGTATTTTTTATATGGGTTTTTAGGATATAACCAGATCTTGGTACACCAAGATGACACATTAAGGACCACATTCAGAACTAAGTGGGGAAATTATGCCTATCAGAAGATGCCATTCAGGTTAATCAATGCAGGTACCACATTCCAAAGAGCCATGGACACAACTTTTAAAGGACTCATTAACAAACCAATGATTATTTATCTTGATGAAATCACAGTCTATTCTGGACAAAGAACCAATCATGTAAATGACTTAAATCAAGTCTTTGAGCGAAGTAAAAATTATGGAATCTCACTTAACCCAAAAGTCATATTTTTCTTTAGATGAAGGAAAATGTTTAGGATTCATCGTGGCCAATAAAGGTATCTATATCGATCTTGAAAGAATCAAAGAAATTCAAAGAATTCCTTTCCCTCATAATAAGAAAACCATGCAGTCATTCCCGGGAAAAATAAATTTTGTAAAAATATTTGTCCCTGACTTAAAAATATTTGTCCCTGACTTTTCACAGATAGTTTTTCCTTTACAAACAATGATTAAAATCTAGTCTTCAAGTCAGGACATTATGAGAGAGAAGCATTCAATTTTATAAAACAGTCTATTGTTAATGCTCCGATTTTGACTACTCCTAATTTTCTTAATCCTTTTACTTTATATACATTCTCATTAGATACATCATATGATTCCGTTTTGACACAACTTAATGAGAAACAAGTTGAAGCACCGATTTCATTTTTTAGTTCCAATTCGCAAGGTGTAGAACTAAATTATTCAGCTGTTGAAAAACAAGCATTTGTTGTCTTCAAATCAGAGAATATAATAGTTCCATTCTCTGCAGTAAGGCAATTATTGATGCAAAGAGAGGTATGAGAAAAAAGGGCTAATTGGGTAACTGCTTTACAAGAATACGACGTATAAATTAGACCTTGTAAAATTGTTAGAGGTCAAGGTTTTTGTAGAATGTTAACAAGAGCATCCCATTTACCAACAGAGGCAGATTCAGGTAATGATGTACAAGTGTCTGAGGTAAGCCTCAACGATGCTCAGTCTCAATATGCTAATCTTAAATTTTATTTGAAAAATGGATATGCCCCCATGCAGCTCAATTATAAAACAAAATGTGCTTTAAGATTGAAATCTAAATAATACGAAATGGTCAACGATGTATTTTTTAGAAGGAACTTTGATTCCAAGCTATTGCGATGCTTAGAGAAAATTGAAGCAGGTAAATTTTTGTAGGAACACCATGATGGACGAGTTAGAGGACATTTTGGAGGAAATACAACAACACGTAAAATCTTGCATTTAGGTTATTATTGGCCAACACTATTCAAAGACGCTCATGACTATGCCAGGAAATGTAAGGTCTGTCAAAGTGCATCCGGAAGACAAAGGAAACTAGATTTTCCATTACAACTAGTTAATATTGAACAACCATTCAGGTAAAATGGGGATTAGATATAATTGGTGATATAACATCATAAATACATCCTTAAAACTACCGATTATTTTAATAAATGGGTGGAAGAAATTCCACTAAAAGTGGCCAATTCTGGGAATATTATCATATTTATTGATCAGTTTATCGTAACTATATTTGGATTACCAACTGATTTGATGTTTGAAAATGCATCATATTTCTCAGGCGTTGCTATGATAGAATTTGCCATTAAAAGTGGTTTTAAGCTTAAATATTCTACTAACTATTATCCTCAAGGAAATGGTTTGGCAGAATTAGCTAATAAAAAACTTATTAGGATCATTAAACGAATTGTTGACCAGAACCAAAGAAATTGGCACAAATCATTGACTTTTTCTCTTTTGGTAGATCGAATAACTCATAAGGCCTCAATTGGCACTTCTCCATTTAATCTTGTTTATGGGAAATAAGTTGTTCTTCCTACAAATATAGTTATTCCTTCTCTTGACCTGGTCCAATTTAGTGACGAATCACCTTCTTCTTCTCTCTAAGTAAGAAAATTCCAAA
The DNA here is from genome assembly GCA_034641835.2 of Pinus albicaulis. Lineage (NCBI taxonomy): Eukaryota > Viridiplantae > Streptophyta > Pinopsida > Pinales > Pinaceae > Pinus > Pinus albicaulis. Next base: position 828,668,000 of record CM076569.1, read on the forward strand.
TTATTAAACTTGAATAGGAAAGAGAAAATGCCAAAGTTACGCATGCACATCATCAACAGTTAGTTAAAGCTTATTTTGACACAACTTCTGTCAGTCCAAAAATATTTCAAATTGGTGATCTTGTTTTGAAATGGGATAAAGCACACGAGGAAAAACGTAAACATACCAAATTCCAAAGACTTTGGCTTGGACCATTTCAAATCATAGAAAAAATAGGCCCATTAACATTTTTATTGCAAGATCTATCAGGCAAGAGAGATTATCTGCCTATTAATGGGAAAATTTTAAAGAAGTATTTTTCATGGGAGGTAATCCCTTCTATTTCCTGTACATTATTTGTCTTTTATTTTTAGGAAAATAAAAGTTTAATGGTATTTACTTATGGATTTTCAAATAGAGATCTCAGTTTTTTTTTTTCGCTTCTATAAATAAGAATTGTTAAGGAATTAATTGTAAAATTCGAATCTCAAACAATTTTTTTTTCACAATTTTTTTTCACTAAAATTATTTATTCTTTGATAAACTCTCACTTTTATAAAGTATGTTTGTTCTACTATCAATCAAGAAAAGAATATTTAACATAGTAAAGACTCTTTACAGATAAGCGACTTTAACTCTAATATTATCATCCAGAAACCCTAAAAAAGGCCAATGATTCACCCCATCCAACAAACTTTTCAATTTTCAAAATGTAATTAAAAAATATGCAAAATATTAGAAGATAATAAGTCTCATCAAGACCTTGTTTACCATGTTCATAGGAAAATAATTAAACTGACATTACCAATATTGTCTACCAAAACAGGGTAATGACTTGAGATTGTATCAAAAGACAAGGGGTCTCATCAAGAGCCAGCTTGATCAGTTTAGTTACAACCAGTGAATGGCATTGTCAATATTTGGTTACCAAGCCAAGACAATGGATTTTAAGTAATATAAAAATATATAGATTTTTTTTATAAAAAAGAAAAAAGTGAAAGTATATGATTCTGAACTCATTTTTGAAAATTGCGATATTAGCTGGATGGGACAATGAATCATTGCTGGGTAAAAGGTAACCCTATCGAGGCTATGAATGACTGCTGGCATTAGAGGCTCTGCTTGTGATAAATGAGTATATATATATAAAGATAATCTGGAAGAGCCATCTACTTTATATTTTTTAACTGAGTAAAGATTGATACAGACGATCATATTTTCATCTTAAAGAGGGAATCTTATGAATTTTAATAAAATTAATTTTTATTAATTGGTGAAATATTAATTATATTGAAATTCATTCCTGCACTATTTTTATTTTGAAAGTTTTACAAATTTTAAAAAACTGATCATAGATAACTGGTTCTCCCAAGTATATCGCCAATTATTTTACTATACCACACCCCCCTCATTTATACTAATATACGGGGACCCTTTTTAAATTTTCTTTTTTGGACACCTAGTCCTCAACGGGTAGGTGTGGAAGGCGAATGGACAAAAGGAGTCCAAGAGACCACTTGGAAGATGAATCCAAGGGTCACCTAATGTACTATATGTTATTGCCTAAATCTACCTCAGGCTGAAAGAAGGCAGAGTTCAGGGTAACATCAAACCATGCTCAGTCTGGTAGCTAGCCCTACCAGAACAGGAGAGGGCTCTCTCCAGGTCAATCTCAGCGAAAAGTAATCAATAGGGCTTGAGATGACTGAAATGAAAGCTAATTTTAGGCTAGGTATATAATTGAAGGAGTTTGATTATGTTTTTGGGGGTTTTTGTTGGATCAAAAGGAAAGGCATTTTTGGGTGTGGGGATTAGGCCTAGTTTTTGCAGAGTTCTGATTGGGGCAAGGAAGGAAATAGTTTTGATGCTTTAGATCGAGTGAACGGATGGATCAGATTGGTGAGGAGCTGAAGAGGGCAAGAAGGTCTCAAGGGTCCTCCTCAAACAGATGAAAACATGAAAAATTAAACAAAACTAAAGTTAGAGCAAAGAAAGCTACTGAATTCCACCTTTAAACATTGATTTGTTTAATTTAAGAAGAAAGAGAAGGGAAAATGATACACATAAACATCAGTGAACTTACAATTACATAGATAAAAACACCATCAAAACACAGAGCCACATGGATCCCAAAAAGTGCTGCAAACTCTGGTCTATTACTTTGCCAAAAGTGCAGAGATGAAATGTACAATGAAGTGCCAAGCAATCCCAAGTGTCCAACCGTGAAAATGACTGATAAAATACATCATATAGACAAGCCTAACCCATTCCCATGCCTCTAGGGGTCTAGCTCATCATTCTAGGAGTTGTTTCAACCATATCTAAACTAGGAACTAGAAAATAGGCCATGAAACAACTTGCCTCTATATGCTAGGAAACTGATCCATTCACTCACATTTCACCTTTTGGTGAATGAATATTCTAGAACAAGTAAAAATGTGCCAAAATTACATCATGATCATGAAATTACATCAAGGTACATCAATAGTTACATGAAAAAGTGAAAGCTGAGTAAAACTGACATGATACAAGGCTGCTTTGAGTGAAAAAATAGGGAAGAACCTACTATCAAAGTATTCAAAAATCTCTGTACATAGCACAAGTTTGGAGCTAATTTTAGAGGCAGCTGAAGTCCAAATTGATCTCATGATATCCTAGGTTGAAATCCCTACCTGTCTCTTTAGAACCCGAGTGGCATGAGGATTTCTGGAGTGTCCATTTTCAAGAGGCAATCTCCCAACAATTTGCTTCCTTTCAACAGGTGCAAAAGGCGGCAGAAAGGCCAATTTTAGGGTTTTTTTGACCCTTTAGGCAACCCATAACTTGATGAAATCCTTAGTTAATCCATGAGCATACATAAATTTTCATGATAAACTCAGAAATGCAAAGTTTCCCCCCTGAAGAGCTGCCAATCATAAGCACGCGCCAAGTGGCGCTACGCGTCGGGCAGAAAAACTTGTTTTGTGACCAAAAAATTCAAAATTGACAAAATGTTTTCCAAATTCCTTGAAATTTGGGCTATAGGTCCCTGATAAAATTCTATGCTCAGCCAAAGAAGCTTCGGCCAAGATTTGGAGCCTATCATGCCTTTTACGATGCTTTAGTGCCCTCCTAAGCCTTGCTTTCAGGATCTTGATCTTTGCTTTGCAAACATGTGTGCATGCCCAATAGTGATTCTTCATGTGTCTGAGCATGTTTTTCTCTTTTTTTGCCTTCTCCAATAGCTTCTCGAGATAAATTTTGACTCTCTCAAGCCAAGTCTCTCTATCAGCCTCAATCTCCCGCTCAATAGGTGTCATCTCGAATGGGCTTCTTCGGGCAGCTTTCCAGTTCTCACGGATGTTTTGCAACTCCATGATCATCTGCTGATCCTCCAACTACTTTTTGTGTTGCTCCAGATATTTTATGATCCACTGAGCTCTCTGCAACTTGTCATTCAATGTGTCGATCTCAGCTTTTTTCTCCTGAATGATCTCCCTCAGTTTTGAGCTTGGAGAGCTCAAATCCTCATCAAGCAATATGAAATCAGTATCATGGCCTCCTGAAGGGACCTCCTCCTGCATAGGCCTCTTTCCTCTATCTTGTACCTGTACCTGTGCTGTTGATGATGACAACGAGACCCTTTCCACCCCAAGTGTAGATAGTACTCGTCGGGCTGCTGCAAATAATGCTCTCGTGCCTCTCTGATAAGTGACATACACTGGCACACTGATAGGCTCTGTATCGGGACCTTCAAACTGATGTGAAGGTTCACCTGCATCATGAAAAATCTCCGGAGGAGGCTGAGGGGCTGTGAAGAAGTCACGAGAAATGAAATCTTCCCAAGCAATGCCCTGCAATCCAAGCTGATGTACCACAATGATCTTGATGAGCGCATAATGATAAATTTTGTTGTATTGCTGCTCGGGAGTCTTCTTCTGCACAAGAGTGGTCATCTTCTCAATGTTTCGGCACATGAAATATGGTATGTTCATCATCCTCACTCTCGTGAAATGCATCAATAATCTGATGTGGTATGCATAGAGAAGTCAGAAACGACCCTCACAACTGAAGTATTGGATAATGAGTCTCATCAATGGTGCATAGGATTCCTTCAAGAACTAGAATGGGAATACCCTGCTGAGCTGCCTCACATAGCTAGGCCTGATGTAGGGCTCGTAATGCACTCTGTCCACCTGCTATCTCTTGTTCCACTCCTCACCTACATTCAGTATTTCTGTTGCCTGAGAAATGGTTTCTGGTGTCAAGGTGAAGTTTACACCAGCGAGAGTAACCTGACCATCACGCAAACGTAAAAGAAACAACCGGGCTAATTCCTGATGATGCTGAATCTGATAAATCCTCTCACAATACTGATAGCATGACTGCTCTCGGAAACATGCCATGGCAAGTGGGCAGGCTTGCAACTGAGCCAATGAGGTGGGCTCTTCTCTCACATGTTTGCCACCTTTACAAGGCCTTCTCGGTGCATGAAGCTCTGTGGTAGAATCACTGTCTTGCTCATAAGATGATTCAGTGTCCATCATGGTGTTTGCAAATCTATGCCAAATGTATGTTTGGTTTGTTGAAAATGAGAAAAGAGAACTTGGTGTTTTTTGTCTCCAATTTCCAAATCTGTGCCAAATAGGAAGGGACTATGATAAATAGGGATAGTGAGTATAGTGGACTGTGAGAAAAATATGGTTCAATCAAGTGAAGTTAAAATGTAAGGACAATCACTTGACTGTGTTTGGGAATTGGGATTTGGGGATTTTTTGCAAATGATATGGGAGAGTGATAGTAATAGGGGATGATAGGGTTTTAGGGATAGGGATAAATGGGAACAAGTGATATGAGTGGCTTTGGGACATAGGGGAAAAGGGGAGATATTGTATGATGATATGACAGTGATGGGGAAGGGAACCACAGATGGGGAATGGGATTTGCAATACTTGGCACAAAAATCAGACTTTTAAAACTTGAAATCCAAACCCTAAGGATAAGTTTTTAATGAAATGATAGGGTTTATAATTTCACCAATAAAACTCTCCAAACCAATCTTGAAACAACTCCAAACACAAGCTATTAGTAATGGTAAAGGCTCACAAACTTACTTGGAGCAAAAGAGTATGAGTCGTTTTGAAAATTTTGGAAGCAGTGATGAAATTTCACTTGGCAGCTCTGTGCGCCGCGCGCACAACCCAGTGCGTTGCGCTCACTGTATGCGCCGCACCAGTTCAAAATTACACAGTGGAGATCGGCTCTATGCGCCACGACTTGCCTATGCACCACGACTACCTCCCAACGCGCCGCGCAACTGAATTCACAGACAGTCCGCCTTCAAACTCACAGTTTCGCCCTCCAACGTTTTGACTCAGCTCAATGATGTCTCAGGCATGCAAATGGGTTGTAGAAACAATGGAATTACCTTATATAGTGGAGAACTTGATTTTTGCTTCTTTAAAACCCACTTTCTTATGTTTTGGCTTTGGCACTTTTCACTTTCTAATACAAACTTTGTTTTTGTTTCCATTTTAACCTTTTTGACTTGAATGATGAAACTTTTGTCAATTTTTTGCATGGATGACAAGCACGGAATTTGGCAAAGGCGACCAGGGTTGCGCCTGAATATTTTGACAACTGAAATTTTTTGACAATATACATGGCATTTATTACAACGGACGAAATGACGATTTTTCTTCAAAACAGAGTTTTGAAGAAAAGTCAAGGTCTTACATTATAACGATGAAATTTTTTGAAATGAAAACTTATTTTGAACCTCCCTCTGGCCTGCTGGCATTATTGGACACTTTGAAGACAAAATTTGCGAAACCCTAGACCTAATGACTGAAATGACTCTTGCTAACTAAGAGACCAAAACAGGACTGTAAATTACTTTAAAATTGATTTTGATGAATAGACACGAACCAGCAGGTACATGATATGAGGGACATGAGTGACAAAACCCTTCCGTCAGAAGATGGATGCTCCGAATGGAATGAAAATGATTAAACTAAATGAGACACCTAAAAATGAAATGCAACAAAAGAGATTTTGATCTCTGACGGAGGGATGGACAGACTGACTCTAACATTGGCTCCAATGGGGATGGTAGCTCCTTGGAGGTGCCACGAACTACAGATCTTTGGAAAGCAGACAGTGCCTTCGTCCATTGGGCTATGGAATCCACAATTTGACAAATCAACACAAGACTGTTGACTGATTTATTGACTGAAAATTTGACTCAAACTAACTCAACTTTGAAACTAAAATGACTGAAAAAAACTGACTCGACAAACTCAAACCAAATTTGAAATCCTTCTTCAGAATTATAGCCTTCACTTCAGGCCCCAAACTGAAGAAAAGATCACAGTGCACACTTGCGATGAAACTGAAATAAATGGTATGTACAATGACAATGTAACCAGCAGAAAACATCCTAGAAATGGTACCGCTTGAGCAGTCGACCATTGACCGGCCCTCTTGGAAAATCTTCCCCGTTCATCTCCTTCAGAAGAAAAGCATTCTAACCTCGATATGCAGCAATTTTAAAGGGTCCTTTCCAGAGATTTTCGAACTTATCGTGCTTACCCTTTTCTTCATTCCTTGCATCCCATTTCAGCACCACTTCTTCCAATTGAAATTTGTCCGCCTTTGCTTTCCTATCGTAGATCTTCTTAATTCTCTCCTGCAGCTTGAATGTGTTTTGAAAAACTTCTTCCCTCATCTTCTGCAAATGGATCATTTTATTTATTCTTCTCTGCATATGATCTTCTTCACTACCAGCTTCCTATAGAAGTTTGACCACCGGAACTGTGAGAGAGGTAGGGAACACTGTATCAACTCCGTAAACTAACTCAAAGGGGGACATACCAATGGATTTCTTCTGAATCACTCGATCGTCCCATAGTGCATTGACCAGCTTCTTATGCCAACTCTTCTTGTTTATTTCCAGCAACTTTTTAATAATGTTGACTAAAGATTTGTTGGAAGACTCTGCCAATCCATTGCCTTGCGGGTGATATGCGGTTGAGTGTCCCAAAATGATATGATACTTAACACAAAACTCAATCATCCTTTTTGATTTGAAATCTGCTGTGTTATCAGTGATTAGCTTATTCGGGCAACCAAAACGAGACAAAATGTTATTCTCAAGGAAAGAAATTATTACCGAATCCGTAGCTTTCCTGGTGGGAATTGCCTCAATCCACTTCGTAAAATAGTCTGTCACTGTTAGAATCCATCTATGCTGACCGGAAGAGATGGGATGAATTTCTCCAATGAAATCCAAACCCCACTGCTGAAAAGGAGCACTCACCTCAATGGGCTTAAGCGGCAGAGGCTGCAATTTCTGCCTTCCTTCAAAAATTTGACATTCATGGCAGCTTTTGACAGTCTTATACACATCAGCAAACAATGTCGGCCAATAATATCCCACTCTCAAAATCTTATTGGCCGTTGTTTTCCAAAAAAGGTGACTGCCACAATCTCCTTTGTGAAAATCCTCCATAACCCGCTTTGCTTCTTCCACCAAACAGTTCAACAAAGCACCACCGAGATCTTTCCAATAAAGTGAATTATTCAAAACAAAAAACTTAGCAGCCTTCAATTTCAGAGTTCTACTTTTGTTTCTAGCCATGTCAAGTGGCGGTGACAAATTTTGAAGCACATATACAATATCTGAATACCAAGGAGATGTCACAAAAATTTCTCATACCTGAACTGATGAACTTTCCTCATTCTCCTCAGACATAGCAGCAATAAGATTGATGTCCAAGGCATGTAAATTAGATTCAGCCATTAGCTTTGCCAGCCCTTGTCCTTTGATCAGCTTTGTGGGCTTGATCTCCACATCATACTCCAACAAGGCTGCAATCCATCTTCCCCGTCTCCCTTCCGGATCTGTTTGCACCAAAACATCCTTTACCGCAGCATTAGGAACATAAGCAATAATATGAGAATGTAGAATATACACACGAAAATATTTCAACGCTTTCACAAGAGAAAGAGCTTGCTTTTCAATGATATTATATTTCAAGGCTGCATCTCTTATAGTACAGCTGAAAAAAGTAATTGGTTTCTCATGCCCATCTCTTTTCTGCATTAACACCGCTGCAATAGTATGCTCCGAAGCAAATGAAAACAAGATAAAATCCTAAGTATATTTCAGACTGATCAAAACCGGAGCTGATGAAAGAACCAACTTTACTAGATTGAAAGATTTTACCGCTTCTTCAGACAACTTTACTACACTATCCTTGTTAAGCATGTCTGTAATATCTCTTAAATGTTCAGCAAGGTTAGGCACAAAGTGACGTAAAAAATTCATCTTACCATTAAAGGATTGAATCTCCTTCTTGTTCCGGGGAAGATCAATTTTCTGAATAGCTTCAACTCGTGTTGGGTCAATATGGATGCCATCTTTGAGATAATATGACCAAGAAGTTTTCCCTCATCCATGGAAAACAAACTCTTCTTCGGATTGAGTGACACCACACTTTCTGCATCACTAAAAAACAATTTTCAGATGGTAAAGGTGCTCTTCATCAGAATTGGAAAAGACCGTCAAATCATCAAGATACACAACAAGGAAAACATCTTTATCATTCGAAAATTCCATGTCCATTTCACGCTAAAATGTCGCACCAGCATTCTTTAAACCGAAAGGCATTTTAGCGAACTGGAAAGTTCCCCATGGAGTGGTGAATGCTATTTTGTCTCTATCATCCTCATGGACTAGAATTTGGTTATACCCGAAATAACCATCGAGTAGTGACATACGAGATGCTCCAACTACTCGTTGCAATATATGATCCATTTTTGGCAATGGATAATTCTCTTTCAAAGACACTTTGTTCAAATTCATAAAATCAATGCACAAACGAATCTCACCTGTCTTTTTACGAACGGGCACCAAATTGGAAATCCAATCTGAAAATATTATAGGAACAATGATACCAGCCTTGTATAATCGATTCACCTCCTTTTCAATTGAGGGCAGCAACTTCGGATTTATCCTTCTCAACTTCTTCCTGAAAGGCTTTTGATTTGGCTTAATAGGAATGGTGTGCTGAATTATATTGGTATCATACGTCTTTAAATATGAATAATCCCAAGCGAAAACATCAGCAAAAGAAGACAACAAACTAACATATTTTGCTTTTACCTCTGGTGGAAATGCTTTAGACAAATTCACCATCTTTGGATTCTCAGCAGACCCAATGTTCACGTCTTCAACTCCCTTTTCCGTTGGCCGCAAGGTTGGTTTTCTAGCTACGTCATATTGATCAAAAAGTTCTTCTAAAGGTATCAAACCCTTAGGAATGACATTATCTTTCAGCTGCAACACTTCCATCTGATTTATTTGCACATCAGCCTCACCATCATCATGCTCCATGTCAATTGAAGTCTCTTTGAATTTACCTTTGTTTTGCAAAAACTCATCAATCTCATCATCATCTTGGAATACTTGCCAATGCCTTTGGTTGTCCGGGACAGTTGGACGATGTTTCACATGGATTTCGAACTTGTTACTTGAGTTCATTGGAATCTTCAAATTACTAGCTGCCTTAGCAAGAGCATCCGCAATACCATTTTAAATACGAGGGATACAAGTCAAAGTATAGTCTGAAAACAACTTCAAGATATCAATAACAGCATTTCGATATGCCCACATTCGAGGATGCTTAGTTTGATACTCACCCTTCACTTTCTTAATTACCAACTCGGAGTCGCCATAGACTGCAATCCTCTTAGCATTCAATTTCCTAAGTATTTTCAGACCAGCAATCAGAGCTTCGTATTCTTCCTCATTATTGGAACAATCAAATGCTAATTTGTAAGAACAAACTCTCACATTACTACGTACCTTGTTTGGGGCGGAAAAAGGACTGCGTACCCAAATTCCAATTCCAGCGCCATCACTACCAACTGCACCATCGAAATCCATAGTCCATAAACTTTCCTCATATTCTTCCAAGTGCTGAAATTTCGTTTGCTCTATTATTTCTGTTTGCTGTCCCTCAACTTTATGCTGCTTTTGGAAGGCTGATTGTTCAGTGGAATTCTCAGGTTCTTGTCTCTTTTTCATCAAAACTTCTCTGAAATTTTATGTGATCTTCGGAATGTCCTCTGCTTCAACTAACTGACTATATACATCATTGAAACTATCTGAATACAAAACAAAAGACTCTAAATTTGTATGTACATAATTTACCGGATGATTTACCGGTTTCTCCTTGCTGGTGATCATATACTTCATCTTCTGTTCTCGGTATAGTTTTCTCATCTGACCGAACACAGGAATGGTAGCATAGGAGAAATCGAGCTGCAATGTTCCCTTCAATTTCTCTCTCCAAGATCTGGAAAGAAGCATGCCAAATCTAGGAGGTATGTCTACCACAACCACATCCATCAAAACATTCTTCGTCGGAATTTGATCTAAACTTACCACCAAATATTTAATAAGCCCAATGGATCTTACTCTGCTGGAATCAAAAGAATACAGATCATGATATTTCCGAGTGATGTCCAATCCCAATTTCTCCATAATCGCCTTCGGCATGAGATTGTGAGAAGCTCCAGAATCAAACATGGCATTATGTAACACAAAATCATGCAATCTAAGGCTGATATAAAAAGGCGGAACATCACTATCGGGAGACTCACCATCCAATGTTGGACCAAAGATCAACTCAGGTTGATCATCTTCCACATTCACCATATCAGACATTGGATCGAAATTCAAAATTTTAGATACTTGACCCTTGTAGCTGCTATTTCTCATTAACTTGGTCAAAGGAATGGAAACTTTTAACTTAGCAATCTCACCTTCTAAGCTAAAATCTGAAGTCTTTTCTACCTCTTTGACTGGAGCATCCTTCTTTTCGGCTTTCTCCCTCGATACAATTGGCTGATTTAATCTTTCACTTGCTGATGGAGACTTGCTAGTCGTAGGATCAGCTACATCTTTTCCCTTCTTTTGTGCAATGGGTGCATCATTTTTTGGTGCTGCAACTTCTTTTCTCTTTTGGATTGGGTTGATAGGCACATCTCTGTTTCTAAGTGAATATGTTTCTGCTGGGCAGACAAAGCATTCATATAACCTCTCTGATACTCATCCGACTCTTCTTCAAGAGCTGTCTCATTTGCCAAGATAAAATCCTCATCCTTTTGTATAGCTGAACTTTCTGCAAACTCCTCCTCTTCAGTGATAAAGGTTGGCATGTCATCAGGTGTAAAAAAGTGATTTTATTCTCCGATTACATTGTCTTCATCATCTGATTCGGGGCCAACAAAATTCTGCTGTAAAGGAGTCTTTACTTGCTGTTGTGCTGGCGGTTCTGTTGCTCGCTGCTCTCGTTGTTTGGTCCTGAATTGAGGCTGCTGCTGTCCATGGAAGTTGGGATTTCTGATCTGTGGTTCGGGCTTATCAAGTGTCAATATTTCAAACATCTTTTCCACCTTGCGAAGTAGTTGATCTGAAGTAGAAGCTTCTTCCTTTATCATGATTTTCTTCTCTTCTTTCAATCTAGCTCTCTTGTCATTCAAATTAGCCTCAACACTCACCGCAATTTTCTGCATGTCCTCCAGGGTGGGCAGATCTCTTTCTCGTAATGAATAGGCCATGTCCGGATCAAAACCATCCGAAAACTTAATCATAGCTGACTTCTTAGATGGCCTTAAATCATCAGGAATTGCATTATAAACCGCATTAAATCTAACACAATAGTCTTGGACGGACTCACCAGCATTGCGCTTGATATTGGTATATTCAGAAGTGATTTGAAGAGGACCTTTCTTCACTTCCCACCAATCTAAAAATTGTCTCTGCATCTCAGCCAATGTAGCAATACTTCTAGGCTGCAAAGCTCTGAACCACTTACGTACTTCACCTCCAAAAGTTTGCACAAACAATCTCATGGTCACATTTTCTTCATCAATTTCATGAAGATCAAAGAAGTCTTCCATTCTATCAATATGTTGCTGAGCAGGAACACTCTAAGGAGTACCATCAAACAATGGGATTTTACTTTGATAATCCGCGGGCATAGCATGCAAGTTTGGAGGCAAGACAAGGGGTGCGAATCTAGCAGCCATTGCTCTTGGTGGATTTATAATTTTTCTTGGAGAAACGGGTGGAGTAGGAGCTAGTAGATGTGTGAGGTGTATGTGGTGGGGATGGAGGAGAAACTGCTGAAGATTTTTTATCAGAAATACATGGTTGCACGGGAATAGTAGGAATGAACGAAGGCTCGGTGTGAACTTGTGAATCAGATGTAACTGCTGATGGCCCAAGAGTTTCAGATGCAGATTCTATAAACTCAAGAATATTTGTTGCAACAATGGAGTTTTGAATGTTCAAAATGTAACTGTTGATGGATCTATTAGCCTGTTCAATTTCAAGATACTTGATAAAGTCGGGATTTATGACAGTAAAACCAATAGCACTTTCAGACTTAGTCTCAAACAACAACAACTCAAATTGCTCGTCAAATTCAATATCTTCAAGATATTCAAACACAACGGGACATGAATGAGATTTGAAAAGAGGAATCACAAGACTTTCTCGACGAAGGATTCTTGAAATCAGATTGGGATTCTCATACACTGGAGGTGGATCGGGATCCGGATTTTCTCTAGTATGTCTTCTGGAAGCCAGTGTGTTGGATTAATTTCAAAATCAAAGGGACAAGACCAACTTGTTCAGCCTATAAAATTCTAGACTCATCACCCAAAAGTCCAGAATGATCTAATATACTGGGGCAATTCACAAGTCAAGTGTCACGTTCACAAGCTAGACCGGAGATTGACTGAAGCCGTGTTTATCTACTTTCGCTAATGCAAAACAAAAGCATTTCGAAGGCTACCTGGCATAACTTCAAGCTCCATCTGTAGATTACAAAACAATTAACACCAACAAGAAAACCATTTTCATCCCCAGTATGGTCGCCACTATGTTATTGCCTAAATCTACCTCAGGCTGAAAGAAGGTATAGTTCAGGGTAACATCAAACCACGCTTAGTCTGGTAGCTAGCCCTACCAGAACAGGAGAGGGCTCTCTCCGGGTCAATCTCAGTGAAAAGTAATCAATAGGGCTTGAGATGACTGAAATGAAAGCTAATTTTAGGCTAGGTATATAAGTGAAGGAGTTTGATTATGATTTTGGGGGTTTTTATTGGATCAAAGGGAAAGGCATTTTTGGGTGCGGGGATTAGGCCTAGTTTTTGCAGAGTTCTGATTGGGGCAAGGAAGGAAATAGTTTTGATGCTTTAGATCGAGTGAATGGATGGATCAGACTAGTGATGAGATGAACAGGGAAAGAAGGTCTCAATGGTCCTCCTCAAACAGATGAAAACATGAAAAATTAAACAAAACTAAAGGTAGAGAAAAGAAAGCTACTGAATTCCACCTTTAAACATTGATTTGTTTAATTTAAGAAGAAAGAGAAGGGAAAATGATACACATAAACATCAGTGAACTTACAATTAAATAGATAAAAACACCATCAAAACACAGAGCCACATGGATCCCAAAAAGTGCTGCAAACTTTGGTCTATTCCTTTGCCAAAAGTGCAGAGATGAAATGTACAATGAAGTGCCAAGCAATCCCAAGTGTCCAACCCTGAAAATGACTGAGAAAATACATCATATAGACAAGCCTAACCCATTCCCATGACTCTAGGGGTCGATCTCATCATTCTAGGATCTATTTCAACCATATCTAAACTAGGAACTAGAAAATAGGCCATGAAACAACTTGCCTCTATATGCTAGGAAACTAATCCATTCACTCACATTTCACCTTTTGGTGAATGAATCTTCTAGAACAAGTAAAAATGTGCCAAAATTACATCATGATCATGAAATTACATCAAAATAGATCAATAGTTACATGAAAAAGTGAAACTGGTCAAAACTAGGAGAAATTCTGAGTTGCTGAGTGAAAAATAGGCCAAAATTCTCTATGCGCCGCGCCCAAAATCTCTATGAGTAGCACAAGTTTGGAGCTGATTTTGAGGCACTTCCCGAAGTCAAAATTGAGATCATAATAACTCGTTGGAAATCCATATCTGTCTAATTTCCAACCCAAGTGGAATTTCTAGATTTGGTGTCCATTTTCCCCTCCAAAAGTTCAATCTCCCAACACTGCTTCCTGTGGGTGCAAAAGGTGGCAGAAAGGCAAATTTTAGGGTGTTTTTGACCCTTTAGGCAACCCAAAACTTGATGAAATCCTTAGGTAATCCATGAGCATGCATAAATTTTCATGATAAACTTAGAAATGCAAAGTTTTCCCGCTGAAGAGTTTCCAATCATAAGCGCGCGCCAAGTGGCGCTACGCGTCGGGCAAAAAAACCTGTTTTGTGACCAAAAAAATCAAAATTGACAAAATTTTTTCCAAATTCCTTGAAATTTTGGCTGTAGGTCCCTGATCAAATTCTATGCTTAGCCAAAGAAGCTTCGGCCAAGATTTTGAGCCTATCATGACTTTTACGATGCTTCAGTGCCCTCCTAAGCCTTGCTTTCAGGATCTTGATCTTCGCTTTGCAAACATGTGTGCGTGCCCAATAGTGATTCTTCATGTGTCTGAGCATTTTTTTCTCCTTTCTTTCCTTCTCCAATAGCTTCTTAAGATGAATGTTGACTCTCTCAAGCCAAGTCTCTCTATCGGCCTCAATCTCCCGCTCAATAGGTGTCATCTCTGATGGGCTTCTTCGGGCAGCTTGCCGGTTCTCATGGATGTTTTGCAACTCCATGATCGTCTGCTGATCCTCTAAATGCTTGTTGCACTGCTCCAGACAGTTTATGATCCACTGAGCTCTCTGAAACTTGTCATTCAGTGTTTCGATCTCAGCTTTTTGCTCATGAATGATCTCCCTCAGTTTTGAGCTTGGAGAGCTCAAATCCTCATCAAGCAATATGAAATCACTATCATGGCCTCCTGAAGGGCCCTCCTCTTGCATAGGCCTCTTTCCTCTGTCTTTTACCTGTACCTGTGATGCTGATGACGGCAATGAGACCCCTTCCACCCCGGGTGGAGATAGCACTCGTCGGGCTGCTACAAATAATGCTCTCGTGCCTCTTTGATAAGTGACATACATTGGCACACTGATAGGCTCTGTCTCAGGACCTTCAAACTGATGTGAAGGTTCACCTGCATCGTGAACAATCTTCGGAGGAGGCTGAGGGGCTGTGAAGAAGTCACGGGAAATGAAATCTTCCCAAGAAATGCCCTGCAATCCAAGCTGATGTACCACAATGATCTTGATGAGTGCATAATGATAAATGTTGTTGTACTACTGCTCGGGAGTCTTCTTCTACACAAGAGTGGTCATCCTCTCGATGTTTCGGCACATGAAATATGGTATGTTCATCATTCTCACTCTGGTGAAATGCATCAATAATCTGATGTGGTATGAATAGAGACGTGAGAAACGGCCCTCACAATTGAAGTATCGGATAATGAGTCTCATCAATGGTGCATAGGATTCCTTCAAGAACCGGAATGGGAATACCCTGCTGAGCTGCCTCACATAGCTAGGCCTGATGTAGGGCTCGTAATGCACTCTTTCCACCTGTTGTCTCTTGTTCCACTCCTCACCTACATTTGGTATTCTTGTTTCCTGAGAAATGGTTTCTAGTGTCAAGGTGAAGTGTACACCAGCGAGAGTAACCTGACCATCACAAAAATGTAAAACAAACAACTGGGCTAACTCCTGATGATGCTAAATCTATGCAATCCTCTCACAATACTGATAGCATGACTGCTCTCGGAAACATGCTATGGCAAGTGGGCAGGCCTGCAAATGAGCCAATGAGGTGGGCTCTTCTCTCACATGTTTCCCACCTTTACGAGGCCTTCTCGGTGCATGAAGCTCTGTGGTAGAATCACTGTCTTGCTCATAAGATGATTCAGTGTCCATCATGGTGTTTGCAAGTCTATGCCAAATGTATGTTTGGTTTGTTGAAAATGAGAAAAGAGAACTTGGTGTTTTTTGTCTCCAATTGCCAAATCTGTGCCAAATAGGAAGGGACTGTGATAAATAGGGACAGTGAGTATAGTGGACTGTGGGAAAAATATGGTTCAATCAAGTGAAGTTAAAATGTAAGGAAAGTCACTTGACTGTGTTTGGGAATTGGGATTTGGGGATTTTTTGCAAATGATATGGGAGAGTGATAGTAATAGGGGATGATAGGGTTTTAGGGATAGGGATAAATGGGAACAAGTGATATGAGTGACTTTGGGACATAGGGGAAAAGGGGAGACACTGTATGATGATATGACAGTGATGGGGAAGGGAACCACAAATGGAGAATGGGATTTGCAATACTTGGCACAAAAATCAGACTTTTAAAACTTGAAATCCAAACCCTAAGGAGCAGTTTTTAATGAAATGATAGGGTTTATAATTTCACCAATCAAACTCTCCAAACCAATCTTGAAACAGCTCCAAAAAAAAGCTATTAGTAATGGCAAAGGCTCACAAACTTACTTGGAGCAAAAGAGTATGAATCATTTTGAAAATTTTGGAAGCAGTGATGAAATTTCACTTGGCAGCTCTGTGCGCCGCGCGCACAACCCAGTGCACCGCGCTCACTGTATGTGCCGCACCAGTTCAAAATTACACAGTGGAGATCAGCTCTGTGCGCTGCGACTTGCCTATGCACCACGACTACCTCCCAATGCGCCGCGCAACTGAATTCACAGACAGTCCGCCTTCAAACTCACAGTTTCGCCCTCCAATGTTTTGACTCGGCTCAATGATGTCTCTGGCGTGCAAATGGGTTGTAGAAACAATGGAATTACCTTATGTAGTGGAGAACTTGATTCTTGCTTCTTTAAAACCCACTTTCTTATGTTTTGGCTTTGGCACTTTTCACTTTCTAATACAAACTCTGTTTTTGTTTCCATTTTAACCTTTTTGACTTGAATGATGAAAATTTTGTCAATTTTTTGCAGGGATGACAGGCACGGAATTTGGCAAAGGTGACCAGGGCTGCGCTTGAAGATTTTGACAAATGAAAATTTTTGACAATATACATGGCATTTATTACAAAGGACGAAATGACGATTTTTCTTCAAAACAGAGTTTTGAAGAAAAGCCAAGGTCTTACATTATAACGATGAATTTTTTTGAAATGAAAACTTATTTTGAACCTCCCTCTAGCCTGTTGGCATTATTGGACACTTTGAAGACAAAATTTGCAAAACCCTAGACCTAATGACTGAAATGACTCTCGCTGACTAAGAGACCAAAACAAGACTGTAAATGACTTTAAAATTGATTTTGATGAATAGACACGGACCAACAGGTACATGATATGAGGGACATGAGTGAAAAAACACTTCCGTCAGAAAATGGATGCTCCTAATGGAATGCAAATGATTAAACTGAATGAGACACCTAAAAATTAAATGCAACAAAAGATATTTTGATCTCTGACGGAGGGATGGACAGACCGACTCTAACACTATAAAATCACATCTATGGTTAATAGTAAAAAAACTCACACCTATATTTCCTTATGTGTTTACTTTCTTGTTTACCATGCGTGTGTTTAACATGGTATCAGAGCCATGATGAGTGGTCTTCCTCTGTTTTTTTATGTGTTCCATTGACAATGCTGGTGTTAGCATAAAATTCTGGCAAAGAATGTGGACCTCTACCCATTGCACAGTCCACATTGTGCGTTACTCAAGCAAGTCTAGAATCTGATTACCTATCTCGAATTATAACACTGCACTCTGTCATAATGCACTGGTCTCTGACAGCACCATGCATTGCTGCAACTCCAATTAATATTCCTACCTTCTAGCGAACTCACCTCCCTCTGTCACACTGGCAGCTCCATCTTCACCGCCCTGGCTTCTTGGTTGTATGCCTGACCTAACGCTCCACTAATTTCGTCTCTGTCAGAAATTCATTTTATCAATTTTGTGTGCTCTTCAACTCTCAACACTCTTTCTATACAACATCCGTTGTCCCCATGTTAGAAATGTTGCAGTGTATGTTTTAGTATAAAAAAAAAACGTTTCTCGTCAAAGATGTTGCTATCAATCCCACTCGGTTTCTCATTGAATACAAAGTTGGACATATGTGAACATATTTAGTGTTTTTGCAAGGACCAGGGATGAAATTGTAGGTGGAAAGTTTTAGCGCAACCCCATTGTTTGCAATAAAATCTATTAAATCCACTTTAAAGGCATTGTAACGCAGCGGAAGCGGAAGCATGGTGAGTGTGGACCCGAACTTTGGGTTAGCCCAAGAAACCTAGCAAACAGGGCCTTCATGACCCGTAGGTGAGGCTAGAAGAGTTGGGTTGCTGTTGTTGGGCTCTTTGTTTGATGAGCAGAGCCTTGGTGAATCATAAATTGACCTTGATGGGGAAGTCGATACTGGTATAAAATTTCTCAATGTTGTTCAAAGAAACCGTAAGGGTGAGATTGGTATTGAAATTGGGAATGCTTTCGAGTTTTGTAGTGACGTCTTCCAAAAGTATAGTGATCACCGTGAGTGGTATGGATATATTGCATTGAGTTAAATTTGGATAGTCTTTTACATGTGGTGTAAATTCTGAATTTATATGCAACATTTTCAATAATTGTTCCAGCGTCTGCTTGAGTTGTGCATTGAATGTTCTCTATGAATTGAACACTTTGTGAGCATTGGTTCATGTTAGCTCACACACGTCAATTTTGCAACATCTGAAAAGTAAATTGTGGTATTTTCCAAGTGCTTCGGCAGAGAGGGTGCCTCCACACAGGAAAGAAGAACAATTATGGTACAACCTTGGTGAAATCTTGTGATGTTGTCGATCGTGCTCAGAGCGACAGAGGATCCCACCCCCGTGCCACGTAGCCGAGGACACTCGGTTGCGACGTGGCCTTCAACCAGGCAGTGAGTGCACCAAACATTCGGCCTGGCTGGTCTTATAGGCTGCATCTCCTTGAGCTTTTCAGTCAAGCTAGCGATCTGATGCTGCAATCCCACCAAGGAAGGATCCTACGGGGTCGGCCCTCCCCGATATTCCTGAGGGTAGCCCTCCATGGCCTCTATCTTCATGGCCTGTTCCAAAGCATCCTGCAAGTTGTCAATCTTCTGTTGGGTGAGGGGAGTTCGTGTCAAGGGAATCAGAGCCTTGATGAACCAGTCCCTCTAATGGTTTGGAACGATCGAGTAGCTGAGTTTCCCGATCGCGTCCTTGAATCGACACATCATCTCCCATGCAGTCTCTCCCTCTTTCTGCTTAATCTCCCAGAGCTCGGACAAACCCTGTTGGTCCGTCTGGGGAAGTTTAAATTCTCGAAAAAAATCCCGCTTAACATCTGCGATTACTGGATTAGGGTGGGCCTCGAACCACTTGATAAACCATCGCAAAGCCCTCTCTCTGAGCGTGGTTTGGAACTCTATTAGCTTCCCTGCGTCTGGTGTCTGTCGAGCCCTCCATATGGCTTCGCAGAGATACCAGTGTTGTTCTACATCCTCATTGCCTCGGCCAAAGAATTCTGGATACCGAGTGAATGACCCAGCCATATTTACTTGCAAAGGGGTAACCAGGATAAACCCTTTGGGTCCTGGTTGCGTGACTGTACCACTGGGAAATGCAATACTACTAGTGATGTTGCTATTAACGTATGTCGCTGTCGAAAATGAACTACTGTGCAATTGACTCAATGCTTGTAACTTAACGAAAATATTACTTAAAGGTTGATAGAGTACCAAGGGAAGGTAGGGATCCTTGCTGTACAAATTTTTGGAAGTAGGCCTTCCTAGAGAGATGAATGTTGTCTTCTCTTGAAACAACCGCTGCATCACGACATACCATTCGCCATTGTAAATTTCTTCAGGCTGCACACCTGCATCGTCTTCATCAGTCATCGTCTCCCCTTCTCTCTTAGCCAGGATCCCATGCACCCGCCGTACTCCCACAGTGGTCCCTTCCCTTTCCCGGGTATCCACCTAACCGTCCATCATTCCTATCCTCTGAGGTGCCTCCTCTTGATTCTTCCTATTGGTTTCTCGTCGTTCTAAATCCCGCATCACCCTTTATCGCCACCTATCGGCGATCTGCGCCCGCTGATGTGCACGTTGCTCCCTCAACTTCCTTGCGGCCTCAGCACCCATTCCCCACTCCCCACTCACACTTCACGTAACATCGGTCCCTTCAGCCCTTCCCCCAGCACCGGAGGTTTACGCTTCCATGCTCACCTTTTGGAATTCCATTAGCCCCTCATCCACCATCAGGGCCTTAATCCACAGCGTAATCTCCTTAAGCAACTTCCCTCTTAGCCCGGAGCGGAAGATAGCTTCAGCCTTCGAGAAGGATTGGTAGCACTCTGCAGCAAACTCCACAATATATCTGTCCAAAGTGGTCTCTACCCAAAAATCCACCGCGCGGGTCAACTCAGTGTTCAACTGATGCAGAGCCACCAGATCCCCATGCACCCACTTGCGGTTTATCTTCCGCAAGCTATCCCTAGGCACCTTCGTATGTAACCTCCACAGCCAATTGTAGAGGTCGCTAGGGAATTTTCCCCAGAGGATATCGTAGGTATCACTGGCGGAATCTGAGAAAAGGACGAGATCCTTAAGCACCCTTTCCTTTTGATTCATCAACTCCGCTTGCTGAGCAACGAACTAGTCCAGATGGTTATCCCACCATCTTCGTATTTCTCCTTCGAAGATCCTCGATACCATGATCTAGTTCCCCTCAGAACATGCTGGTCCCGGCAACGAAACCATTTGTTGGCGAAGAAACAGGTCTCGCAGACAAGACCCAGGTTCATGGGTTGGGGCCAACAAGGGAATCCGCTGTAGTCTAGAACCATGCCGGCATTGTCACCCTACTCCGGAGAGCAGAGAATCTCACCCAAGGCGTTCCGCAACCACATGTAGAAGGGGAATAGATTGATAGCAGTGAAAGGATCCACAACTCATGATTAACATTGAATTGATTGCATAAACATCATTATATACGCAAGAACATTCAGAGAGTGTACAAGTATTAAGCAAATAAAATTTTAAATCATCACAACCATCATGCATGCATGTGAATCACATAATAAGACAGCAACCTGCAAGTATATTGATATCTTCGGCCAAACCCATAGTTACATAGCTTTCGCAAGGAGAGCTTACAAGTCTGATACATACACCTTATAGAATAGAAAGGTAGATAAGAGAAACCTAGGAACTACAGAGATATCATGCCCGTTCTGTGCTCCCTCTGCAGCATCCGCTTAATCTCCTTCAGTCGCTCTTCATTCCTCTTTATTCCTTCGCCCGAGTGACGGCTATTTATTCACCCGCTATCGCAACTGTTAGTTCCTCTTGCGTTCTTCTTCAGCCGCTTCCGGCTTCTCTCTTGTTGTCTGTGTGTTCTGCTCTCTGTCTTCTGCTGTATATTCTCTTCATCTGTGCTCATGTATTTGCTTTCTTCAGCTATGTACGTGTTCCTTCGCAACTTCGGTAGTTCCGCTACTTACTGTAGTTGCGACTTGGTTGTGACTGCCATGTGTCATCATTCCGCAACCCAAAATCTGTCCTTTATTCAAAATTCAAAATATTCAAAACAAGTTTTCAAAACAAGGGCCCCAACAAATGGCAAAGGGTAACTCCCCTTGACACACAACCATCATGCAGACTTGTATACACTTCTACTCCCCCTGACACACAACCATCCTGCAGACCTATACACACTTCCACTCTCCCTTTATATTCTGAATAAGGAAAATATAATGAGAACTTGGGAGAATCCCAAACTTCTAGTGAAGATATTCAAAAGCTTCATGAGGTAAATTTTTATTGAAGATATCAACGATTTGTTCTTTTGTATCAACATACTCAAGTTTGATATTGTTTTCACCAACTTTTTATCTAACAAAATGATATTTGATCGGAATGTGTTTTTTTTAATGCATGACAGGATTCCTAGAGATGTTGATGGTACTGGTGTTTTAATATAATATGGGAATAGGCTCACTGAATTGTACGTGAATATCTTGCAAATTTTGTTTCATCCAAAGGACTTGAGTACAACATGTTGTCGCTACAATGTATTATGCTTCCGCTGTAGATAATGAGATTGAGGTTTGCTTTTTGCTCAACCATGATACGAGACAACCACCTAGATAGAATTTTGCTCCACTAGTACTCTTATGATCCTCAATGCTTCCTGCCCAATCTGCATCTGTAAAGGCTTAAATAATGATATTGTTACCCTTGGGATACCACAAGCCATATTCTTCTGTGCCCTTTAGATATTGAAGAATTCTTTTGACGGAAATAATATGTGATTCTTTTGGTGCTGCTTGGAATCTTGCTACTTGTCCAACTGCTTGCATAACATCTGGTCGAGAGGCTATTACATATAGAAGACTACCAATAATAGATCTATACAACCTCTAATCCACATCCTTAGATGAGTCGTCTATTCTCAATTTGCAACCTGTTACCATCGGATTAAGGACAAGTTTGCAATCTTACATTTTGAATTTCTTGAGAATTTCCTTGATGTACATGGCTTGACATATATATATTTGTTTCTCTCGCTAAGATATTTGAAGCCCTAAGAAATATGTCAGCTCACCAAGTAAATATATCTCGAACTCACTTTGCATCTTTGTAGAAAATTTCTTACTTAGTCGATCATCATTGCTACCAAATATTATATCATCCACATATACTTCAATGATTGTTAAATTATATTTATCTATTTGTACATAAATATTTCTATCAACAGTACCTTTCTTGAACCCTTGTTGACGTAGATATCCATCAAGACGAGCATACCATGCTCTGGGAGCCTGCTTGAGACCATATAGAGCCTTCTTTAACCTACAAACATAGTATTCTTTTTCTGATAGTAGAAAACCTTCAGGTTGTTCGATGAAAAAGTCTTCTTCTAATTCACCATTCAAAAATGTTGACTTAACATCCATCTGGTAGACTTTTATTTTTCTTGAACATGCATAGGAGAGAAACATTTGGATGGCTTCCATTCTGGCAACTAGTGCAAATGTTTCGTCGAAATCAATTCCTTCCACTTGTGCCTTTGCAAACCAATCTTGCTTTGTTTCTGGTAAACTATCCATATTCATTCAATTTGTTCTTGAACACCCATTTAGTCCCAATGAAATTTTTATCTTGTGGTCATGTAACTAATTCCCAGGTGTTATTCTTCTTGATTTGATCCAATTCTTCATTCATAGATGCTACCCAATGTTCATTCTGGTTGGCTTCCTCAAAACTACTAGGCTCAAAGGTTGCTAGAAAAGCAATGTGAGCTTGTTGTGATGAACGAAGCTATCAACCTTAATTTATGTCACCAATGATTTGATTTGAAGGATGGTTCTTTTAAATCCATTATTTTGTTCTTTTTAGAGGATCTTCTTGTTCTCCTTCTTCTTGTTCCATTATATCTTGATGATCAATATTTACTTCTTCCTGGTTGATAGTGGCTTCTTGTTATAGAATTTTCTCTGTGTCTTTTTTAGCCTCTGTCTCAAGTTTCAAATATTCTATATTCTCATCATTATTCATTAGAACACCATCTTCGTCAAATGTAACATTTATTCTCTCCACTATTTGTTTTTGTCTCATATTATAGAATTTATAGGCCTTTCTTTTGCGTGATTAACCAACAAAGATACCTTCATTAACGCGTGATTCAAACTTGCCAAAATTTTGATCTTCTATTTTGATATAACATTTGCTTCCAAAGATTCTGAAATATTTTACATTAGCTGGTTTTCCTTTCCATAATTCATATGGGTCTTGTTGCAATTATTTCTGAGAAGACTTCGGTCGATAATGAAGATTGTTGTATCAATTGCTTGAACCCAGAATTTTTCATCCAATTTTGAGTCCTTCAACATTGTTCTACCCATTTCCTGTACAGTTATGTTATTTCTTTCAGCAACTCCATTTTGCGGAGGTGTTCGTGCTGTTGAAATTTTTTTTATTCCATTTTAGTCACAATATTGCTGGAATAATTTGGAAGTGAATTCTCCGCCATTATCTGATCTTAGACACTTTATTTTCAAATTAGTTTCATTTTCTACCAACTCCTTGTAGATCTTAAAGCACCCAAATGCTTCAGATTTTTTCTTTAGGAAACTGACGGTTGTCATCCTGGTATAGTCATCTATCATTAACATGAAATATAATTCACCATCTAAGCCTTTTATTCTCACAGAACCACATAGATCAGTATGTATAAATTCCAATGGATGTGATGCAAAGTTTTATTGTGTTCTAAATTGGACTTTAATCTACTTGTCGTGCCGACAGGCCTCACATAGTGTGTTGGAATGTTTTGAGATTTTCGTCATTTCTCGTACTGCTTCCTTTTTGCTTATCCTAACAACATTTCAAAGTTTATGTGACCCATTCATTTGTGCCATAACCAGATTTCATCTTCTTTAGATAGTAGACATGATTTAGTTGCTTCATAGAGAACATATATGTTGTTTGGAGCTCGACTTGTTGTAGCCACAATTTTACCATACCTGCCTTTCCTGATTTCAAATTTTGTGGAGTTGAATAGCATTGTGTGTCCTTGATCACACATTTTTCTTACACTGAGTAGATTTTGATTCATGTTTTCAACCAATAGAACGTTCTTGGCTAGAACATCTTTGCTTCTGAGAGAGACGGTACCTGATCCTATAACATTTGAAGATCCATCATTTCCAAAGGATACGGTTCCATCCTTCTTCTCTTTTAGAGATACAAATTTCTTTCTATCTCCAGTCATATGCACTGAGCAACCACTATCAACATACCACACATTTTTTGTTTTGAGCCTTGAGAGCGAGAGCACAATTATCAGCCTTCTTCTTCTTTCATGTTCATTCGTTTGTGGCTTCGAAGGTTCTTCTAGAGGATTTTCAAGTCTGCAGTATCTGGCTATGTGTCCAAAGTTCTTACATTTGTAACATTCCATATTATTTCTTAAATGTTTAAATCTATTAATGTTTCTTTGAGCCCTGGGAGGTTCATATTTGAAGGATCTCCTGGAATTGTATTGATTCCTAGGGTAAGTGTGACATTCTACAGCTTTATGACCAAATTTTCCACATGAATAACAATAGCTATGAAAAATATGTTGGTACCTAGATGGAAATCTTCATCGAGGAATCGTCTTCCAAGGATGTTCTTGCAAATCTTTTCCAATTAAGTCTACATGCATGTCAGATCTCATAGGTTCATTGTATTTTATTGTAGAAGGTCCTGCTTCTTCTTCTTTGTAACTGAGGCCAATTTTGTCATTGCAAGATCATTGATTGTTGATGAGTTCTTCCAATTCCCTTGATTTTTTGGCATAGTTTTGGACAGTTTTTCCCTTCTTCACTTCCTTACACAGCGAGACTACTTCTTCTTCTAATGCTTCCCTTTCTTGGTTGCTTTCTTCCAACTTATTTTGAAGTGACTCTTCAATACATTTGTGTTCTTCAACTTCAATTTTGAGACCTTGAACTTGTTCTTCAAGAGTATTGGAATGGATCTTCTTAGCCTTGAGCTCTTTTATAAGCCTGATTTCCTCCTTATAAAATTATTCTATGGTCAACGCTTCTTCTTCGTTGTATGATACCTCCTGTTTATTGTGCTTGGCCATAAACAATACTCTCTCATTGGCTTCGTCTTCGTTGTCACTATCTTCATCGGATGATGAGCTATATTCTTTAGAGAGAAAGTTCCTTTTGGATCCTTTTTTTTTCCTTTCTTGTTGAATTTCTTAAAGCCTTTATTTCCTTTTAAGTTTTCATCACTTTTGTTTGGACATTTTGCTGCGAAATGCCCAACCTGACCATAGCCGAAACATATCAATGGAATTTTACCTTTGAATTTTCCCTTACCAATTTTTAGTTTTCTCGTAAATTAAGCATATTATTCATTTGAAAGACCTTCTTCATCATCAAGTCTCATTTCATATGCTGTGAGAACTCCATGTAATTCCTGTTTGCTGAGTTTGTCCAGATTTTCACTGTATTCTAATACCGATACCTTTGGGTTGAATCTCCCTGTTAACGTTCTAATAATCTTTCGTATAATAGTCTTCTCGTCAACTAGCTCTCTCAATCCTTCTAAAGTGTTGGTTATTTCATCAACGTATTGGAAGTATGCAACAATGTTTCCATCTTCTTTCATTCTGAGTTGCTCAAATTTTTCTCTATAGATTTGAATCTTTTCTTCTTTGACATTTGAGTCACCCGCATATATATTCTCAAGCTTGTCCCATACATTTTTGGCGGTTTTACAACCCAACACCTTATGATAAGTACATTCAATAAGTCCATTGATAATAATATTCTTTTCTTTCACATCATTTACCAAATTATTCTTACCTTGTTCATCTGTGGTTCGTGTAAATCCATTTTGAACAGTGTCCCGTACTTCATAACCTTGCGCCAAGAGATAGACCTCCATTCTTCCTTTCCAGAGTGCATAATTATTTTCATTGAACAGAGGTACACCATTCTTGGTATGCTCTATGACCTCCTTCCAGTTGTTAAATTGTTATTGAAGGAACCAAGCTCTGAAACCAATTGTTGGAAATACTGAGAGGGGGGGTGAATCAGTATTTTTTTCAATTAGTATTATTATTAATTTTTTAGAGCATTAGTTAATCTTCAATTATTATCAGTGTTTGTACAATGATAGCAGTAAAAAAAGGAACACAAATGCATGCATTTTTTTAAGGTGGAAACCCTCTCTGGGAAAAAAACCACCTAAATTTTTTTCTAATAACTCTTTAATATTCAACTCTAATTGAAAATAAAGCGCCAACTTCCTAGAATCTAGAAAAGCATTCTTCTCCAACTCCCACTGTATGAATGATCCAATGCCCGATATTCTTCAATAGTCAACTGAATGGATTCCCCAACGCCCAATGAGATACAACTCACCCTAGCACCACCCTACCACCCTATAGAAGAATAAAACAAGAATGGACTCCCATACCAGGGAAAATGGTCCACTTTACAATGATATAGAATTATGTAGAAGAAGAAGACACACTATACCATAACCCCAACTATAACACAACCACCTAATGATGATCCTAGACCTCCCAACACTTCATCTTCAACTCTTGGAAAATAGACACTTGTACAATTTTTAAAATGATGCATTTACAATGACTTAGTACAATGATACCTTTGCAATGATTGTATGCAGTGTTGCCCACTTGAAGACTTCATGTGGTGAACTTCTTGTTGTTTTTCTACACCTTGATTTCTTCTCTTTTCATGCTACCCTCTGCTACACCTTGATTTGCTTTTCTACCCTAGAAATTTTGGTCCTTTGCAGCCCTTGAAAACACATGATCTATTTTTTTCTTGTCTTCTAGGAGCTCTATATTGAATCTAGTGTATCTACGTTATTTCAGATCCCCAATATGTGATTTTCGGTCCTGTAGTAGTCCTTTGAGTCTTCTTTCCAATTCCATAGGTTTGACCCAATTTGGATTCTTCAAGGGATATTTATGCCCAATCTCTCACAATGCCCTAATTATGGACTAGTTTAGTAGAGTGAATTTGTATGGTGTTCCATGTGTCACTGTTTCTTCATTCAGCTCTAAAATTGATACAGAAATCACTATAGTTTGTGCACTATCTGCTAAATTTTTACATAATTCCAATCTGATACTCAGAGAGAGATTTATGATGATTTTCCCAATGTCACTTCTTTGAGATGAATTTCAGGAGCCTACAAAAACACTGACTTCCACAGATCATATCTCCAAAAATGTTGTGAAATTTGATTTGAAATTTTTACAGGAGATTCCTCTGGATTTCAAGTTCGCCTCATAAAAATTTCAGCTTCTAAATCTTTGTATAAAAAAATTTATAGCGAAAATTCCATGATGACTTGTTTTAGGTAGCGAAATCCCTACATGAGGAGGATATGAGGATCACAATTTATATAAATGCTTAGGTTGAGAAGGATTTCAACAAGTGAACGTGGGATGGATTTTAGGAGCTTAAAAATTATTAATTATTGACTTTTCAATGACCCATGCCACAACCCCATGGGGTTTTAGCCCACTAACTGGGGTTACAAACTTCAAACATGAATATCTCTCAAACCGTGAAGAATTACATGGCGTGCCATATATCAACTGAAACATATCGACAAGTAGAAACCATAAAAAATATTCTTGACCCAGAATATAGTAATTTGGTAGGTAAAAATTTACATTCAAGATTGGGGTAGCCCCTGGTGCTGCTTAGGTTGACATCAATGACAACCACTGATCAACAGAATGTGCCCCAGTGATAGATTAATGTTGTCTTATATTGGTCCTCTGGGTAGATATTGATTTGATTGTAGCCAGAAAATCCATCCATGAATGAAAATATTATGCATCCACCACAATCGTCAATAATCTAGTCGATAAAGGGAGTAGTATAGTTGTCTTTTGGACAAGCAAGATTGACATCCCGATAATCGACACACACTCTGATGGACCCTTGTTTCTTCATAACAGGAACAATGTTGGAGACCCACTCAGCTAGCGGAATAGGGTATATGAAACCAGCGTACAAAAGTTTTTCAACTTCTTCTTTAATGGTAGCAACCTTCTTCAGATGAACAGGATGAAGGAATTGACGTACTGGTTTGACATCAGGGTACATATTAATAGTGTGTTCAATGATACTAGTATCTATGTCTGAAATTTCCTCGTAAGACCAAGAAAATACATCACAAAATTCACGAAAGAGAGAGCGATATGTTTTGAGTTCTGATGGAGAATAAGACAGGCTGACATGAATGTTTTCTACAACGTCAGGTTTGGTCAAAATATCGATAGAAATGGTTTCTTCAATATTTTATAACTTTCTCTCAGAATTGATTGCATTAATAGGAGAAGAATTAAAAAAGAATGCTTTGATGGATGGGTGATATAGTTAAATAAGATTATCTTCTTCATAATCCTAAAGGTGGGAGCGATGATGATGATCTTACCATGGTTCTCCTTCTAGCATCATGTATTCCACAATATTATCACCTGTCAAGAAATTTGAGGAAAAAGGATTAGATGGAGTACCAAATCTAATGAATGATCAACCCAAACGACCGGCGAAGATGATTTCGGATTCGCCTCCCAAGCTAGATAGATTGATTGTTATGCCAGCTCAATAGGGTTGGGCGGCAGAAATTCATCCAACGTAACAACTTTAGAATCAGTCGTAATATTCCTTAATCCCGATGGAGTGGAAGGTATCATGTAGCAAGTCTCAATGCTTACAATTCCTATCGGTGTCATAGGCAATGGTAATGCAAAGGTTCCCATGAGGGTGGAATCCTTTAAGAGTCCTACAACAATGTTCTGAAGTGCGATTTGGGGTGCGTGAACTAACGGAACACTTCTAGTTACCTTGGAACTAGAGGCAAATAAGGATAGTTGATTGATGACTGTGATGACACCTTTATGTGGAAAGTCGATCATTCTAAAATATGTAGAGACGATCGTAGTCATAGCATATACCCACGGCCTTCCAAGTAAAATATTGTAGTCAAGGGGTCCGTCAACAACCTAAACTTCAACATTCACTATTTTTCCCCCTAGTTCAACATGTAGGTTATGGATAATATCGCAAAGCTTATATGTACGTCCCTCTAAAGCTTTCAATGTCGTAGGTGAATGAGATAGGCATGACGAGCCAAGTGAATTCTAGCAGTTTAGAGACATAATGCACATCGTATATGCTCCCTCATCCATAATAGTATGATGAACGAGGTGATTGAGAACATTTACTTGGATGGAGAATCCCAATTCTGCTGGTAATTGCGGCACATAGCCCGTATGATTAAAGACTACGAGATTGGAATCTATCGGATCAATTCCACCAATTTCCGACAACAAAGCCTACTTCTGGGAGGGAAAATTTTGAAGCACCTCAAATGCTAACATAGCTGAATGGGATTGAGCCAAATCTTCAACTATATTATAATTTTTAGTATCTCAGGCTCGAGGATTAAATGTTGATTTATGAATGACTCCCTTCGGTGGCTTGATTGTCAATTCGGGAATAGTAGTGGGTGGTATCGATTCCATAGATGGATTCATCGTCAAGGTAGTACGTTGATTAGTATACTAACTACCGTAATATTTATTACACGTTGACACCCAATCATCAATCGATGGCTTCATGGTAGCCAGCATAAACACTTGGGAACTAGAAGCTGGATCCGTAGCAACCAAATTTGTCTTTGGATTCGGAAATGGATCTATCAAAATTACGGATGCATGCGAGGTCTTAACCAATTTTGAGACTTCAACACGGTGAGGAAAGCCTCAAAAAAATTGTTCCTCATTACAGATTATGCAAGGGTAACAAGGTTTTCGATTTCCAGTCAATTGATCAGATGATCTTTCCTGCAAGGTAGAAGTTTGTTTTTTCTTTGATTTCCCCTTTTTCTTACTTCCGGGTTGCTTGTCACTTTTTCCCTTGTCAGATGACATGGCATGGATTTCGGAAGAAGGTGTAGGATCAGATGCAGTAGAGCGATGTGTGCTTGCAGTAACGATCATACCGTCTCTGGCATGAGAGTCCTTAGATTAAGGAGGAACAGTAAAATTAGATCGCAACGTGTTGGGAAATTTCTCTTAGAGCATGCCAGATTGAGCATAAATCAAGTCTAAATATTGGGCACAAGCAATGACCTGCTCTTCAGTGACGACGCCACCCTTAGTTACATACTCAGTTATATATGGTAAAAGGGACTTACTGAACCACTCAGCAAGGAGTTGATCAGGAAAAAATGTCTTAACCATTCTACGACGACGACGCCACTCATGAATATGATCAGGAATGTGAGTAGCATTAGTCTATTTAAAATTAGTCAAGTGTTTCGTTCCAATTTCGTATCGTATGGGTAACTAGAAGTGGGTCAAAAAGACAGTAGCTGGGGTAGTGAAATTATCAAAAGAATCTCTTGGTAACTCAATGTACCATTTCGCAACCGGACCAGTGAGCGTACGCTAGAAAAGACGTAGTTGAACAGAGACATCATTTAGGGATTTAGATGAACACCACAAATGATAAGTCATGACATGCATCGACAGGTCTTCTCGGGGTTTCCATTTAAATTAGGAATATCCGAGCATAATTTGTGAGGTATCACCAGCCACCAAGGAGTGTAATTGATTGGATCATTGGTGAGGCAGTTTAAATCCGGTAACTCTGAAGTTTCAACAAAGGGCATCTGCCGATTTAATTTGGGTTAAGCATAGCCAGGGTATGATGGAATTTCTTGGGAAACGGGCCTTTGAGCACCGGCATAAGGAATCTGTTGTTGTTAACCCAGATAGGGATTGTTTTGAAAAGAAAACGCTTGAAGATTTTGTTGACCAAAACTTGGGTACGCTACTTATTCAAATGAAGGTTGTAGCATTTGTGCTTGTGGCTGCCAAGGGGTTTGTCCACCAATATTATAAGCCAAACTAGGATAGCTTGGATTCGATTGCGGATAGGTATAACTTGGTTGTGGTTGCGACATCCCATAATATGGTAATACAGCTTGTGAATAAATGATTTCGGATATAGGCGGTTGTTGTAAACCATCTGAAGGAGTTGGTGTCTGAGGGCCCAATACTTGAGGGTATTGGGTGGAAGGACCCGCCTAAGATGATTGAGGTACAACAGTTTGAGCCTATAACAGGGGTAAGGATGTATTACCAAGTGAAGTTGTTGTGGGTGCAACAGATTGAACCAGTTGATATGAGTGTACAATTGTTTGTGGTTGGATGGGTAGAGTGGGTTTCCACTCAAAAACTTTCATTCTGACATTAGGATGACCAAATAATGACGGAGTATTGTCAAAATGGGTGACCATATGTTAACCCCAGCATGAGGAGTATAATAATATGGAACATATTGTTCTCCAAATGTAGGGAGTCCAGTTGAAATTACACTGGATGGAATATACCCAAATGGAACAACTTGATATTTCCCTTATGATGTATATAAAGGATCAAGC
This sequence comes from Pinus albicaulis, assembly GCA_034641835.2. Lineage (NCBI taxonomy): Eukaryota > Viridiplantae > Streptophyta > Pinopsida > Pinales > Pinaceae > Pinus > Pinus albicaulis. Next base: position 828,699,950 of record CM076569.1, read on the forward strand.
CATTCAGTACTCACTATAGATTTTCCAGTTAGAATACCAGACGATGACATTGGTGAATTCCATGGGTTTTAGGATGCACCAGAGAAGGTTCCAGATAAATATTGGTAACCAGGTGGAACAGAAGGGCCACCATATAGATGTGACTCTAGTGATGTTGTGAACATCAACGGGGTAGCAAGAGCAGGTGTTGTCGCAACTAGAATAGATGGTCTAGCCGAAGATGTTGGCTTAGGCATGGTTATTCGACCAAATTTATACCCTATTGGTTCTACGGGAACTCTAATAGACACAGGATCAACAAAATCAGAGGAAGGTGATTAAGGAAAATACTCGTACAGGTAAAGCTCCGCCCCAAAATGAGTTGGAGTTAAAGGTGTTTCGTCTTGTGGTATTTCTTTAATCTAAATTAAACCAGGTGGAATTATTTCGTCATCGGGCCCAAAGTATATTTCAGGAGGTTGAATACGTGATATGGGAGACTTAATGGATACAATAGATTATGGGGCGACCGATACAAGAACAACTTCTGGTCGTTCGACTTCAGGATTCAGATGTTGTAGAAAAAAAGTGACAGGATCCAGATCAACTTCTAGTTGAACAACGTTGGGTTCGGGAGGAATGGTCTCACTGATTGGATGGATCATGACCATGGGTAGCAGTGAGGACTCTATATTGACAACAGCAAATGAACCAATATTTGTAGAAACAACTTGAGCCGACTCTGATATATGTGAGGAGGATGTCATACCACAGGTATAGATAGCACTAGTTTCAGTAGATCGATGTCACCTTCGCCAACCAGAAATGGCTTCCGGTGGTAAAGGTGGTTTTAGCGCTATTCTACGTGAACAACGGGGAAAGGGATGTTCTTCTTCCATGATGACTGATTTATTTTATGACCAAAAACAAATAAACAAAATAAAAGGGTAATTCTAGGAAAAAGGTTTACCAAGTAATTGTGAACTTCAGAATACCTCCTGGTGAACCAAGAAGTACGGTCAGGAAATATCCCCGAAGGTTTTTTTCGGTGTATAAAAAATTACAAGGTGGATGACTCGGTTCACTATGGATGGATTAAAACATAAATTTTTCCTCCCAAATATACCAGAAGGTACGTGGAGGCCCAAGTTCGTACTAGCGATGTCTAATGTGAAACTGCATAGTGAGAGCACCCCCTTATACTTTTCGTATTAGAACACCACCCAATATACCCAAAGGTACATGGAAGAGCTCTAATATACTTATGTATCTGGATTGAGGTATCACACTCGAAATGTATCGCAGACAAGTTAACAACAGTTGCTATGTTTAACAACGTTGAAACACATCTCTAGCCTAGACCTTCTAAATGTTAGCATTATGGTTCCAATGCTTTCTTAGGTAAATTGAAGTTAATTTTAAGTTGATCTTTTGTCTTTAAGGTTCACCAAGTGATGTGATGGAAATTCCTAAAAATGCAAACTAAAATGATAAGCAAACTTTTCAATTTTAGCTTTTCCAATGAAAATCCTAGCTACTAAGGGAAAGATCAATCAGCTTTAGAGAAAACAATAAAGAGAAAAAAACAAAATGCAGCTTTCCTAACTTGTTCCTATGATATACACACAATTCACTATATGCACATGCATGTTTTCCTTTTCATATCCCTTAATGTGAATGTAAGAAAGGAAACTATATGCATCAAATCAACAAAAACAAGTGTTTTCTTCTTTGAGAAACGAGGAATTTAACAACAATTTCTCTTTTAGGAAAAATGAAGAATGGAACTACAATTTTTCCTATAGGAAACGAAAAATGAAACGACAATTTCCTTTACGAAAAAAAATGGATCTAATGCAGAAATAAAATAGTTTGAATTTGATTTTCCAATGATAAATAAAAACACTAAAGAGACATTGAATAAATTTACTTTTCAAAGGAGGAATAATCAGGTAATTTCACTGGTCTCTAAGAGATATCAAACAATTGAGAATACAGCAAACAAATGGCTGAGAATGATAGCAATGAAAAAATTGAATGGGAGACAGTGCACTGCAGTGCACTGTGTCTTGACCAACAATGCGTTGGGCACAGCAGTGATTGAAAATGCAAGCTATAGAACATACTTCTAATGAAATTCATTCATTAAAAGGTATAATAACTTAAATTAGATGCTACTGATGAGGATTAGGAGAGGAAAAAACACCAGGAATGATAGGTAACTCCCCAGTGGAGTCGACAATTTGTTATGCAGAATTGTGATCTACGGATAAATAAAATTCCCTAAGTGTGGTGCTAGGCACTTAGAACAACAAATTAAATACTTTGCTATCACTTTCTCTTAAATTTATACACACAGAATGATAGAATAACCTACTTGAAATCCAAGCACTTATCCTTCTCCTTCTGTCACTTTTGTTGTCACCTTCAATCCAACTCAGATCACCAAATTGATTCCTGCAAACATAAATAGAGGACAACAAACAGATTGCAATATACAGATGCCTACTTATCTTAATCACTTAAATTGATTAGATGTGAAACATATATATAATTCAAGAATCCATTGCATGAGAAATAGATACATATATGGGAAAATTAACAACAGTATTTACTAAAGAGTAGAAAGGGGAGGTTACAACTAATGATCAATTTGATGCCACCAGCTCCAGCTTCATCCTAGCCTCATCACATCCAACATCACACCAAAAACATATCAATACTTTCACTCTCTCAAATGAGAATCCAAAATCATTTCTTTACCAAAATTCTTCCTTCCCTAGCACTAGGATTTGTGCTCAATTTAAAGGGAAACTGATGGTAGTTTCTCAATGAATTACTTTCTAATAATAGGAAAGACATGTTCCCAAGCTCAGAGGTGTTAAATGGACTTGGATTCAAATTTTGACACATATGGACTCTTCTAGAAGGCACTGGCCATGTGGAGATTCCTAGAACAATGAGAATTCCGCTCCCAGGTGACCAATGCACGCTTGAATGTTGAGAAGTGCATTGCAGTGCACCCTTGAATGGAGGATGTTGCATATGCAACGCATTTAGTCCCTTTAGAGGCATCGTTGGTGAGTTCATAAGTGATATAACATATACTTCAAACCTTGGAAATCTCACAATAGAAGCCATGAACGAATTATTCTTCTCTTATGGCATATATCAACTGAAATGTAAGGGGATGATAGACCCCATTTCATTGGTCCTGTGGATGATGTCCATTTTGACCAGGTCATGGGGGATGATGCCCAAATTGACCTATAATAGATGTCTAGTCATAATTTTCCATAATGGCTCTAGGAATGAGTTTGTGTGATGCTCCAGAGTGAAGCATTGCATTATGAATAATAAAATTATGGATCTTGAGACTTAAGTAAAAGGGAGGAACTTCACAATCTTCTAATTTTCCATCAACAGCAGGACCAAAAAGAAGCTCAAGATGATCATCACTTAAGTTAACCATATCAGATGTTTGATCGACTCTAAGAAACTTAGTAACTTGAAACTTATATTGATCATTCTTCATTATCTCAGTCAGAGGAATAGAGACCTTCAATTTAACAATTTCATTTTCAAGGGAAAATGAGCAGGATGCTTATCTACCTCTTTTAGTGATGTATCTTTATTTTCAAGCAATAATTTGGTTAGAGAATATTTCTTCTGCCCTCCTTCTTGAACTTCTTGATATTTTCTTTTATTTTTGGTGGATGCTTCATTATTTTTAGGAGAGGTAGAAGCAGCAGGTGCCTTTTCTTTTCTTATGTTTGGTGCTGCAACTTCTTTTTGTTGAGTATTGGTTTGAGAGTTATGCTTCTTTTGATTGGAAACTAGAGGAACATTTCTACTCCTCAAACCATACTTCCTTTGAAATTGGGTGAGGACATTTTGATATCCTCTCTGATAATATTCAGTGCACATAAAGTCTTCATTTGACATGGCATATTTTTGGTCTTCTGATGCACAAATTTCTGCAGAATATTGATCTTCTTCAGTGAGGAAGAAAGGTTTGTGATTTTCCTCAAATAAATGGTTTTCCCAAGAAAATTTATTCTTCATAATCTTCATTAGAACCTTCAGTATAATTCTGCTCGAAAGTTGTCTGAATTTTTTGTTGACTTTGTGGATCCTAACCCCTCTGTTTCCTTTGTTTTATCCTGTATTGGGGTTGTTGATTTTGACCCCTGAAATTGGGATTTATTATAGAAGGTTCTGCTGGTCGATCAGCACCTTATCCATCATTTTCTCCATATCTTTGATAAAAGTATCAATTTTTCCTTCTGATGAAGTGGATGCTTCTTCTTTTATTGTGACTCTTTTCTCTGTTTTGACCTTGGAATTTTTAATAATCAAATTGGCGTCTACACTCACTCCATTTCTTTTCATTTCTTCTAAAGTTGATGGGTTTCTCTCCCTCATCTGATATGCCATGTCAGGGTCAAAACCATCAGGATAACTGAGTAAAGCAAGGCCTAGGGGAGGCTTGATATTATCAGGAATTGAATCATATATCTTGTTAAATCTAGCTTTGAATTTTTGGATAGATTCATTTGTATTCATTTTCAATTCATTATATTCAGCTAGAATTTGTAGTGGATTTTTCTTCTCTTCGATTTTTGCCATGAATAAATCAATTAGATGTTGTCAGGTAGAAATTTTACCAGCTCCAAGAGAACGAAACCATTTCTTTACTCCTACAGAAAAAATTTGAGCAATAATACGCATCTTAGCATCATCATTGTCTATTTCTTCACGGTCTATAAAATTAGTTACTTTAGCCACATACTGATAGGTTGTGATTTCTAATGTTCCATCAAAGATAGGTAGCCTCTGACCATAATTTTGAGGTAGAGTAGTAAGTTGTGTTAGGTCTTCATAGTTTGCAATATTGGCAAGAGAAAATGCTGCAGAGCCTACATCAAAACCACTTTGGAATCCTAGGATCTAGCCCTCCTGGATTTAGAGAGGGATCTCTCTATATAAGTGTTTTCAAAGATATTTCTTTAAGGCTTATGATATGAAATTAGGCTAGTTATGAAGTACAAGGGTTTTTGTTTGTTTTGGTTGGAATGAATATCATCAAAATGAAGGAAGTCTTTTTGAGGGGTAAAGGTGTGATTAGGTTGAAATAATGGTTCAGCTAATAGGATAGGTAAGAAACAGTGTCAATCCATTGGGCTATGGAGTCACAAAAGGATTTAATTGCACAACAAGTTTCAAGTATGGTCTATGGGGCAAGTCATCTATATCAAAGGATATTTTAAGTTGATTTTGTGATATGGAACATTAAAGTGTTGTGAAAGAAGCAAAGCTAATAATCATTTAAGAATCTATTAACTTCACTAAACAAGAAAAGCCTTTCAAAGTAATTGTTTGAAGCTAGCCAAAGGACAAGGCAAACCATAGACTTATTTGGGAAATATTTTACTAAAGCATACTTTTCAGACAACAATCCAGCAATCTGACAGATTACCTTCAGAAAGTAGAAGACATAAGAAAAAAGAGGGCAGCCTAAGATCAAGTAAGGACTTTGAACCTATCCTGCTTTTGGCATAATCTCAGGAATCTTTTCAAAGCAACTTTTGGAGATAAACTAGAGGACAAGGCTAACCATAGACTTCCCTAGTTCAAATTTACTTAGCAGACTTCTCAAGAAATTTCAAAGACAATATCTCAAGTTGTACTCAAGAAACATGGGCTTACCAACACTTCACTGGTTATACTCTATTGAATTATCCTCAAAACAAAAATTAGAAGAAAACATAGAGATAAAGATTTATCAGTGAGATTTAGGGTACTTTACAATAAATCCTAATCTATATTTGTTGTTCTTTATCAGAGAATACTGGAAAGCATGAAAACATAAGTAAAATGAAAATTACAGTAAGAAAAACATCACCATTGACATAGACCAAGATCCCATAAATCAAGCTTGTATATTTGATGTTAAAACCAGTTACAATCTTCAAGTCTAGTGGGTATTTTACAGCTTCAAAACTCTCTTCTCAGCCTATCTTTCTTCAATTAAAAAATAGAGCTTCAGCATGCCTCAATAGCTATTTACACTTGATAAGTATTCAACCAACAATAATACTATGCTGCCCATATGATATATATAGGTAAATTTGAGGAGGTGGAGTGGAAATAGGGTCCAACTAATCAATTAATACAGATTAAATGCTTCTCGACCTTTGGGAGGCCTTATGGAGAAGATTTCAGATGTTTAACTCTGTTTTAATCAATTTTACATTAATTTTTATTTACTTCAGTCACTTTTGTTGACTTTGGAGGTTTTTGTTAGGCTAGAAATTACTTCTGAGTTGTCTTTAGAAATATCTCTGACTATGCAATTAATATGTATTCTTTTTAGGTGAAATCAGCTGGCAGGTGGCATTTCTGTCTTCTTGAGGATTTATTGCCTCACTGATGTGGCACTTGGAGGCTTCCTTTACTGATTTGTCTGTCTTAATACTTTAAAACACTGATTTAACTCTGATTTTGTGCTTTAAGGCTGATCATGCCTTCATTATTCTTCTTTGGTCTTCAATTTTCCTTTTATTGACTGTTTAACTGATTTGGCTTTAGTCATCTGTATTTTGTCTTTTTAAACTGAATTAGGCTTTGGTTTCGTGCTTTAGGCCTATTCCTTTAATCATCTTTAATTTTGATTTATCCTTAACTATCAGGTTAAGTTCTTTGATCTTCAATATTTATGTATTAACCCTTTAACTTTAATTTTTCTCTGATACTCTTTAATTCTTCACCATTGTGTTTGCTGGTGTATAGGTGGATGTATTAGATGGTTTGATCGAAATGTGAAATGGCCATGATCCATTTCTTGTGACATGGAATTCATCCCTTTGGCCCCTTTTGTTTTTGTTTTGGGCCACGAGGATTGTCACCCTCGGCCCTGTCCCTTTACTGGACTGTGGGAAGGGTTTCCACTTTAAAAACCGCCATCAAACCTGCAAAAAACCAATAAAAATGTTAATAAAACCTGCGAGGGAGGGTTTTGACTACTTATCAGAGATCAGGCGGAGGCGGAAGGAGCAGGATATGCAGGTGGAAGAGGAAATTTCATGGCGGAGAGGTGAAAACCTATGAAAACAAGGTTTAATTTGAATATAGGCACGAAATATGGATTAGCAGTTTTGCAAAAATCGTCAGCAGTTTTCGCGCGACATTCAGTCAGTAAGCGTTTTACGCTCGATCGAACGTGATTCCATACATTGCATGACATGCGTCCTCCAGGAAACCAGCATTTTCACGTGAATTTGGGTGGTTAAACCCCGACATGATAATTTGCGCAAAACGCGATGTGAACCGCTGGATCTGGAGGTGTAGATCCAACGGTGAGGGAGGAGCGCGATGGGGAAAGGTGCATGGGTGAGGGTTTTAGCGGGAGCCAGGTGTCAAGAGGGGATTGGGCAGGAGGTTAAATAGTGGGGGGTGGGACCAATGGTGACGTATGTTATTTTGTCGCGAGGTGAAATTTCAACGGGCGGGGTTAGAGATGCGGGTTTGACAGGGGTCGTCGGATCATATAGGTCAACTGTGAGGATCAGTACAGGAATTTAACAAGCAGGGAAAGGGAAAAACAAAGGAAAGAGGGCTTAAAGAATAAGGAAGGGAAGGGTCCGATGGAGGAGTATGGGATCAGAAGCGGGGTGTGAAGGGCTAGGGAAAAAGGGCTATGAGGAGGGATGAGGGAGGTGATTCAGCGCCATTGAATCGGAAAGATCTATGGCTAGGATTGATGCGGGGTTTGACAAAGGTAGCGGGGAAAATACAAAGAAAAATGAATTTTATAAGGGGAGCAAGGATAAAAAGGTAAGGGAAGGGGGCTAGGGATAAGGTAGAAGTGTGGTTTTGTGGGGAGATAAGGTGATCGGGAGCGAAGGAAAATAAAAAGGGCTAAGGGCTAAGGATATAGCGCCAGGTTATGAATGTTCGGTCATATGACAGAGAAGGAATTGGGGGCTAAGCCAAAAAGGGGCTTAAGAGCCTTATGTGTGAAGAAGGTCAAAACTAGGCCAAAAAAGGTGGGGTTTTAGTGTTTTTTAGGTTCCGATAGGGAAAAAGGGGTGATTTAAACCATAAAAAAAAAAAGGATTTTTTATAAGTTTAAAAATGGATTTTTGAAGGTTTTTTAGGAAAATGAAGGGTAACTGAGAAGGAGAAAAGGGGATTTTCAGAGGAAAAAATGAGGGAAAATTAAAAGGGAAAAATGAATGAAATAGGCTTAGAAAATGATGAAAAATGGCCTAAAGAACAGTCTCTTTTGATATCAGTAGGGTTACTTGGTGGATTTTTTGAAGGAAACAACAGTGAAGATTATTCTTGAGCTAGAAAACACCTGAAGGCTTCAAGAATGAGTAATTTTCTATGAAAAAAATATGCTGATGGCTAACAGTGGCTCCACTTGGGGATGGAAACTCCTTGGAGGTGTCAAGAACTTCAAAAATTGATCTCTGGAATGTAGACCTATGCCTTATCCATTGAAAACTTTTTCTTCCTTGATCTTGCTGCTTGAAAATATGATCAGTACTTTGTATCAGGAAACAAATTTCTCCCAAACATTCTACCTACACAGCCTACTTTTTCTAACATTTTTTCTTCATGAGGTGCACTTGGACTTGCAAACCTTTTGACATCAAAATTTTATTCTTTTATTGAAAGAAGGAAACTAATCTAACTCTACCCTTATTTCTTCCATGAGTTCAGATTAAACAATTGAACTCATTAATTCTCTACCTAAGCTACTATCTGCCAGGATTAAACTGTTTGATATATTTTATTCTCTGTATTCTAAAACATAAATTTAAATACAGACAAACCAGGATTAAGATGTCTTATTTTTTGTTGTGTTTATGGATGTATGTACAAGCTACACATAAACTTTATTTGCAGAAATTTAAAACAAAATTGTGAAGGCTTAAGATCTGAAAATTATGAATATCCTTCACTCTTCTTGTGACTCAGATTTTGATCTTTTTAGAGTCATCCTTTCTTTTGATTCTTTTCCTCAAGTTTTCAATGTATTAGAACCATTCTTTTTCTTTTTCTTTGGCTCAGATTTTGGTCTGATTAGAGCCATTTATTTCTATCCTAATCTAATCTACTGATAATCCAAGATTAAACATTTTGGAAAATCTTCTTCACTAACCTATCAACAGTAAATTGAAATCTATCTAGTCATGATTAGGGTGTATGACTAAATAGAAGTGCTCTTCTCAAGTAGTGGCATTTAAGCTTGCACACTTTCATATTTTTCCTTTGTTTTTTGGTATGGGGTTGTATCTTTCTTCTTTTGTCTTTGCCCTCTTTTTCTCTTTTTCTATTGTTTTTGTACTTTTTCTTTTCTCAAATTAAAAAGAAGTGTTATATACAATGAACAAAAATCTTGGAAACTTAAAATATTAGTTAACAAAAATAATGTTTGAGAACCCTGCCATTGACAGGACCTCCAAAATGTTCAGCCCCATCCAATTCTTGCAAAAAGAATGCATTGTTTCCAATAGAAGATTGAATAAGATAAGGGTATTTCCATAAGTTATCAAATTTTCCATGTTTTCCCTTATCTTCTCTCCTTGAATCCCATTTCAATACTTTGTCACCAATTTTAAAGTCACTTTCCTTGGTTCTTTTGTCAAACAGCTTCTTGATGTTTTCTTGTAGTTGTTGTGCTCTGATGTATACCTCCTCTCTGGTTTGTTGTAGATGTATAGTCTGGTGTATTCTTCTTTTCATATCATCATCTTCAGACTGTACTTCTTGGATCAGCTTCATGACTGGCACTTCTAAACTGGTTGGAAAAATTGCATCAGTTCCATAAACTAGCTGGTAAGGAGACATCCCAATTGACTTTTTAACTGTCAATATGTCTACCCATAACGCATGTACTAGCTTACTATGCCATGATTTCTTGTCATCTTCCAGCAACTTCTTGATTATGTTCACCAAAATTTTATTTGAGGAATCTGCCAACCCATTACCTTGAGGGTAATAAGCTGTATAATGACCCAATATAATCTGATATTTATGACAGAATTCCACCATCTTCTTAGATCCAAATGAAGCAACATTGTCAGTTATGATCTTTCTAGGACAGCCAAATCTAGACAATATATGGTTTTCAAGGAATGAAATGATGACCGAGTCTGTGGCATTCCTATACGGGATGGCTTCTATCCTTTTTTTAAAATAGTCTGTTGCTGTGAGGATCCATCTATGTTGGGAAGATGAGGCAGGATGGATTTCCCCAATGAAGTCTAGATCCCACTGCTGAAAAGGAGCTTCAACAGTGATTGGTTGCAGACGTAAGGGAAGAATTTTTCTTTTGCCTTCAAAAATTTGGCATTTTTGACAAGAATTAATCATTTTGTGGACATCTTGAAAGAGGGTGGGCCAGTAATAACTAGCTCTAAGGATTTTATTAGCAGTTGACTTCTAGTAGAGATGGCCTCCAAATTCTCCTTCATGAAACTCGTGCTTGATCTTATCTGCATCATTCTCAGGAAAACATTTAAGCAATAATCCACTAGCATTCCAATATAAACATTTATCCAAAATGCAGTAATTTACAGCCTTCAACTTTAAGAATATTGCCTTTGTTTTAGACAAACTAGGAGGGACATTTAGATTGAAAAAAACATACAAAATATCTGTAGAAATTTGAATAACTGATATATTATCCACCGATATTCTCCTGATCACATAATATTTTAACTTCATGCACAATATATAATCTCTTCTACCATTGATCATTAATTGCGGAAATAAAAAAACAATCGCATGCGCACATTAAAACCATAAACAATCACACATATGAACACAATATTTTATGGGAAAGATTAAAGCTAAAAACCCCCAACTATCTGTATATTATATGTCATAGAGATCATGTAACAATCGTCATACAAAGCTCCTCACAAGCTCTCAGTACAATCTCCAATTGCTACACACTAATCAAGCTAGATCTAGCAAAACACATGCTCCAATCTCTGCCACCTGATAACCTGCATCTACTGTGCAATAAATGCTTAAGAATGGCTCATAAATAACTTTGAACCACCTGGCTTGTACTGTGAAATCCTCATTGGAATCTTCAATCACTGGTTGTTACAAATCATGCAACAGTATAGTCACAACTGATAGTCACACTGCTCTTTCACCTATCTCTTCACTGGTCTCCATTGAAACTGTCTATGCACTGAAGTTAACTGATGTATTCTTTAGTTTATTAATGAGTTTATAATTAGTGAATTAATTAATAATTAATTCACACCACTCTCACTAGTGTATCAATCAGTTAGACTAGATACAACTAGCTCAACTATTTTTAGCTTAGTTAAACTGAACACAACTCCATTAACTTCCTCAATCAACTCCACCAAACTCTCTCACATGAGTTCTAACTGAAGTATCCATGCAATAGCTCCACTTAACCCTTAGTAATAGCGTAATTCCTTCTGTCAGCTCCTGTGCCACATCTATGCACTTAACTGAAGTGCTCCACGAGAATAAGATAATGTTTATAGTCCAAATATTATTAAGAGCTAATAATATTCGACATATCTATTTTTAGACTGGCAATCTAAAAATAGATTCCACCCAATATGTCTAAAAATATAAGTCCATCTATTTTTCCAACTTGACCAACCATCCACAAATATCATCCTGCAACTCATAGAATATGATCCACATGTCTAAAAATAGACACTGCACCAAAAATAGCCTGCGGGCCCACTTAGTGAAGGCGACTTCTTTCCACTAAGCTCATCATCTTGTTGTAATTTCAACACTCCCTCTCAACAAGATAAGGATTATCTGCCACCCCTATCCTGCCTCTGTAGTATTCGAATTTTCTCTTGGTGAGCGCCTTCGTCAAGATATTAGCATCCTGATCCTCCGTGGGAATGTATGAAAGTAACATGATCTTCCGTTGCACACAATCTCTGATATGATGATACCAGATGTCAATGTGTTTAGATATATTATGAAATACTGGATTAACTGATAGTTTAATGCAACTCTGATTATCACAATAAATCACAGTAGGATTTAAGTGTGAACCGAACAACCCGACTAGGATTTTCCTCATCCATATAGCCTCGCATGCAGCCAAACTCGCTGCCATATACTCATCCTCTGCTGAACTGAGTGCCATGGATCTCTGCTTCCTGCTGTACCAAGAAACTGTTGTCGACCCAATACTGAAAATCCCTCCAGATGTGCTCTTTCTGTCCGTTGGGCTCCCTGCCCAATCTGCATTCGTGAAGCCACATAGCTTCACCTCATCCGACTGTTTGTACCATAATCCATATCTCGATATGCCTCTGAGATATCTCAATACATGCTTGACTTCTTTCCAAAAGAGCTTGGTAGGCTTAACCATAGCTTGTGAACGCTGGTTAACAGCATAGCATATGTCAGGTCGTGTATTGACCAGACACATAAGCAACCCCACCAACTGTCGATAAACAGTGGCATCCACTACCTCTGCTGAAGTAGCATCCTCCTTCCTCCAACCACCAGGAAGAGGACTATCAACATGCTTGCAGCCATGCATGTTTAACTTCTCCAATATCTCTCGGGCATACTTGCCTTAAGAAACAAACAGTCCATCACTGCACTGCCAAATTTCCAATCCCAGGAAATAATGAAGGAGGCCCAAGTCCTTCATCTCAAACTCCTTTGCAAGATCAGCCTTGCATGAGTGTATCAACAGTTCATCACCTGTCAAAATCAAATCATCTACATAAAGTACAATGATCATCAACTTACCCTCCACCACAATCGAATCATACTCTTCCACCATGGTATCTACCCATGCGGGATCCTCCACAACTTCCTCGAAAGAGGATGGCTCTGTCATGATACACTTGCTCATAAGAGCCATGTATCCAGTATACTGGTCAGGTGACTGGCTCTGTCTGCGTTGTGATGTAGGTGCTCCTACAATCCTCTCTACATCTTGAGTCAGTCGCTCAGCTTCTGTAGTGCACTTCCGCCCTCTGATGGTTGGCGCTGCATGAGTGGTATCTTCCACTCCATGAACCTCCTCTTGTGGTGGATCCACATCCAGAGACTCATCCTTAGGAACTAAAAGCTCCTCATCTACATGCAAGTGTGGCTTCCTCTCAAGTGAACACTTCATGGCTTTCTCCTCATGAAATTTGATATCCCGTCGCACAACAGTCTTGCGAATTTCTGGCAAATACACACGATAGTTGTGGGGCGTATCAGTGTACCCCACAAATATCCCAACCTCTGCGGTCGGCTCCAGCTTCTTCCTGGCATCCTTCGTCACATGAATGTAAACAAGTGAACCAAAAATCCTCAAATGGGAAATATCAGGCCTCTTACCAGAAAACGCCTCCTCGGGTGTACTCATGCCAAGTATCCTGTGAGGACAACGGTTCTGCACATATACTGCAGTATTGCATGCCTCCGCCCACAAGTGTATGGGTAGGCCCTGACCATGCAACATCGCCTCGGTGGCAACACTCCACAATCGTTTTGTTTCTTTCGCTCTCGCAACCCCATTCTCAGGGGTTATGAGTGTTATGAGCCTCTTCAATTCTTTTGTGCTGCAAAAGTCCTTGAACTCGCCAGAGATGAATTCACCACCATTGTTGCTCCTAAGAGCCTTCACCTGCTTCATCGATTCTTTCTCAACCAATGCCTTGAACTCACAAAACTTTGAGTATGTCTCGCTCTTCTTCTGCATGAAGAAGATCCAGCACTTACGAGAAAAATCATCAACAAATATCACATAGTACATGTGCTTTGATGTCGAAGCTACTGAGAAAGGTCCACACACGTCTGTGTGAATTCTCTCAAGGATCGTCGTGGCGCGACTATCCTTCTTGTGAAAGGTGGCTTTCAAAAATTTTCCCAAAGTACATCCCTTACACTGATCTGACTGCGCAAGTGTACCTTTGGGAAGCCCAGTATAAATCTGCTGCAGTATCTTCAAAGCTCCATGGTGAAGGTGGCCCAATATCCGGTGCCACAACTCGCCATCATCCTGGCTCACCAATCCTTCTACCTTGCCTGCCATTGTTGCGTATCCATCCACCTACAATTGATAAAGGTTCTTAACTCAAACCCCTATCCTCCGGGTCTCACCAGTTGCCTTACTGTGCAGGAAAGCCTTTCCCTCGCTAAAGACAACATCATATCCCTTGTCTTCTAACACGGCCACCGAGATCAGATTCTTCTTCAATCCTGGAACATGCATCACTTCCTTCAATATGAAGGGACAAGGCTACTCCCTCTCAAAGGAAATGGTACTGATACCAGTCGCACTGTATCTACCATCATCGCCCATCTCAATGTGCACTCCAAGATCTTTCTCATCCAGATCAGTAAACAAATCTTTGTCTCCAGTCATATGAAAAGACGCACCACTATCAAGAAAACACACTGAACCCATCACACTTGAGACCAAGCATGTGATCAGTGAAAAATCCAGCTCAAACTACGAGGCTAAGGCCTCTCCAGCTACAAATCCAGCAGCCTGCTTATTTTTCTTCTTCTGTGGACAATTTGTGGCATAATGTCCGTGTTGGTGACAGTGAAAGCACTTCACCTTAGACATGTCCTGCTTCTTGCCTTTCACACCGGATTAAGAAGCATTCTTCTTGCTATTCCCCTTCCTTGATTTGGTATCCAAAGCGCAATTTTCTTCATCTGAGTTCTTTGATGAAGATCAGTCCCTGGTACTTCGCCTTATCTCCTCTTGCACAAGATCCGACCAAAGTCACTCCCATCCTGGAAATTTCTCCCAACCATTGACAAAGTCCTGATAGGAATGCCAACTCTTCGGAAGCCCAAGGAGAGCCAAGCTCACCAAGTCCTCATCATCAACAGTAACCCCCACACTTCCCAACTCATCCCTACATTGGATGAACTTCGTGAGGTACTTGGGCATACTGTCGCCTTTCTCCATTTTTATGTTCCTGAGTTTATCCTTGAGCGCCAACTTCCTCTGGTCGCTCTTGCTTTGAAATAAATCTTTCAAAGCTTTCCACATCAAGAATGGAGAAGCTTTACCATGAAGGCTGGACACTATGTGATCCTTCACACCTTCCAACAGAATCCTTTGACACTTTGTTGTCTTCTTTTGCCATGCGTCAAGTACGGCAGCATCGCTAGAAGTAGGTTTTGGAATTTCTGCATCTATGAACTCCTTCAACCCATTGTCATCTAGCACTGCCTCCATCCTGTCCTTCCATGCAATATAATTCGAGCTGCCCTCAAGGGCATACTCCAATCGCAATCCATTGAAATACATCTCAACTTCGACACCAAGAAAACACTGCTGCAAATTCGAATTCCACCAGCTCAAAACTCAACCGCTTCAATGTTTTGCAATTGCTCCAATGATCAATATCGCTTTGATACCATGTAGAAATTTGAATAACTGATATATTATTCACCGAGATTCTCCTGATCACACACTATTTTAACTTCATGCACAATACAGAATCTCTTCTACCATTGATCATTAATTGCGGAAATAAAAAACAATCGCATGCACACATTAAAACCATAAACAATCACACATATGAACACAGTATTTCATGGGAAAGCTTAAAGTTGAAAACCCCCAATTATCTATATATTATATTTCATAGAGATCATGTAACAATCATTATACAAAGCTCCTCACAAGCTCTCAGTACAATCTCCAATTGCTACACACTAATCAAGCTAGATCTAGCAAAACACATGCTCCAATCTCTGCCACCTGATAGCCTGCCTCTACTGCGCAATCAATGCTGAATAATGGCTCATAAATAACTTCGAACCACCTGGCTTGTACTGCGCAATCCTCATTGGCATCTCCAATCACTGGTTGTTGCAAATCATGCAACAATATAGTCACAACTGATAGTCACACTGCTCTTTCACCTATCTCTTCACTGGTCTCCACTGAAACTGTCCATGCACTGAAGTTAACTGATGTATTCTTTAGTTGATTAATGATTTTATATTTATTTAATTAATTAATAATTAATTCACACCACTCTCACTAGTGTATCAATCAGTTAGACTAGATACAACTAGCTCAACTATGTTTAGCTTAGTTAAACTGAACACAACTCCATTAACTTTCTCAATCAACTCCACCAAACTCTCTCACATGAGTTCTAACTGAAGTATCCATGCAATAGCTCCACTTGACCCTTAGGAATAGCGTAATTCCTTCTGTCAGCTCCTGTGCCACATCTGTGCACTTAACTGAAGTGCTCCAAGAGAATAAGATAATGTTTATAGTCCAAATATTATTAAGAGTTAATAATATTCGACATATCTATTTTTAGACTGGCAATCTAAAAATAGATTCTGCCCAATATGTCTAAAAATAGAAGTCCATATATTTTTCCAACTTGACCAACCATCCACAAATATCATCCTGCAACTCATAGAATATGATCCACATGTCTAAAAATAGGCATAGTCTAAAAATAGACTTTGCACCAAAAATAGCCTACGGGCCCACTTAGTGAAGGCGACTTCTTTCCACTAAGCTCATCATCTTGTTGCAATCTCAACAATATCAGCATACCAGGATGAATTCAGAAAATGATCTTCAATAATTGGAGCTGTCAACTCCTCCTGTTCATCTAATGCATTAAACATGTTTATATCAAGAGCTTGAAAGTTGGATTCAGCCATAAGTCTTGCTAGACCTTGACCTTTTATGAGCTTAGTGGGTTTGATTTCTAAGTCATATTCTATAATTACAGCAATCCACTTTCCTCTTTTGCCATCTGGATCTTGGGTCAATATGTCTTTTACAACTGAATGAGGCACAAATGCTATGATGTGGGAATGTAATTGTAAACTCTGAAGTCTTTAAGGCTTTGACCAAGCCAAAGGCTTGTTTTTCCATTATATTATACTTCAGAGGTGCATCTCTTAACGCCTTGCTGAAAAATGCAATTGGTTGCTCTTGTCCCTTCAAGTTTTTCTGTAATAGGACAGCAGCTACTGTGTGTTCTGATGTAAACGAAAAAATGAAGAAATCCTTTGTAAAATCAGGACTGATAAGAACTGGTGTTTTGGTAAGTGCTTGTTTTACCAGCTCAAATGATTTCTTTGCTTCTAAGGTCCATTTAACTCCTTCTTCTCTTTTAAGCATATTTGTCATGTTTCTAAGGAGTTCAGCGAAATTGGATATGAACCTTCTCAAGAAATTAATCTTCCCAATGAAAGATTGAAGTTCTTTGATGTTTCTGGGATGGTTGATTTGAAATATACCATTGATCCTCTTTGGGTCTATCCTTATTCCCTCTTAAAATATGACATGTCCAAGAAGTTTACCTTCTTGGAGGCCAAACAATGCTTTCTTTGGATTTAAGGACAACCCATATTTTCTACATTTCTCAAAGACCTTTCTCAAGTGTATTAGGTGTTCTTCATCTGTTTTAGAATAGACAGTGATGTCATCTAAGGAAATCACTATGAAGTATCATATTTCTTCTGAGAATGCAATATCCATGGCTCTTTGAAATGTGGCACCAGCATTCATTAAACCAAAATGCATTTTCAAATACATGAAAGTACCCCAAGGAGTAGTAAAAGATGTTTTAAGTTGATCATCAGGATGTACCAATATCTGATTGTAACCTGAGAAGCCATCTAGCAAATAAATTCTTTTATAACCTACTACCCTTTATAAGATATGATCCATTTTGGGCAACGGGTAGTTGTCCTTTAATGAGGCTTTATTTAAGTTTCTAAAGTCAATGCAAAGCCTTATTTCTCCTGTTTTCTTCCTAAGTATCTAACAGGGTATTGGAGAGGTAAATCCCCTCTGCGGACAGAGGTGATCCCTACTAGCCCAAATCGGGTCTAGCAACAACTAAGTCATGCTAAGACACAGGTTCCTAGTTACAAAAGACCAAGATGTGACAAGAGGCCTACCTTAAGTCCCATGTTGTTGTTGTTTGCAGAAAATATGGTGTTTTCTGTCCTTCGCTTTGGCAAATCACAATCCTCCCGCCTAGAACATTCGAACACCTGCACGCGTACGAAGAAACAATAACACACAACGTAAAACCTAAAACATGTAACCATATATCAGTTAGAGAAGATATAATTCATAACATAAGACATGAACATATGAATGGAACCATAATCAAAGTCGTTTATTATTAATAACAACAAAAGAAAGATACAACCTGAGCTCTGACGCTGGATCTTCCTTTAGCGGGTCGACAGCGGAGCACGTCTCAATGAAGCCCGTCGGGAATGGGACAAAGCTCTCTCTGTTCGGCTTGGCTCTTAGAGGCTGTCTGGCGATAGTCTCCTTGATACTGATTCAGCTCTTAGTTATATGACCATTAAGGCTAGCTTGCAAAGGGAAAATGGCAAGCTTATATAGATGCTGGAAGGGGAGTTGGGATCCCTACAATGGTGGGATTGGCCCTATCCTCAAGGAAGCTTCCATGATAGGTGGAAAACCACTTCCCCTACACAGAGATCCGGAGCCAAACCTCCCAACTCATTTTAGAGACTCATTCAGGAGTTGGTTGGAATCAAACTTCCACCATTTATTTTTAAAAAACAATCCTTATTAAGCTTGGCGCGAGTAATACACTGGGATAGAGCGCCAGTTGGCGCGCCCTCTTTGGTGGATTTCCCCCATTGGCACGAGGGCTGAACTGGTTGGTCGCGCCAAGGCCAAAAGGTCCATTTTTAGGGTTTTTCACAAGAAACTGTCTTCAGAGGAATTATTTTCCTTGTCAAGGGGGATGCCATGAAAGTGGTTTCAGGTCATGTCATTTCTCACAGGTCACGGAAAAGGCCCTCCAATGTGAGGGACGGGGTATTGTAGGGATGGTGACAAATTACTGTGTAACATATGCCCCCTAAAGCATGAGGCCCGAGAGAGAGAGACAGGTGAAATGCTTTACGAGAACGTGTCCAACTGAAAACACTGCCGTCAAAAAACCTGCGTAGACAAGTACAACTGATATCTCAAATACATGATATGTGGTATGGGCACAGCCATCCATAACAGAGAATACAACAATCAAGATTTGAGGCATGGACGCAGCCATCCAGTAAGGATCACTAAATAGACTCAGTTATGGTCGCATCCATCTAATCAATGAGTCATGTAACCAATCATGATAATCCACAAAATCCGCAGCCTGGATTCCATCAGAAAAAAACCAAGGTCTTACGCTCCATCTCGACCCGAACAAAGTACAAGTTCTAGCATGTGAATAAGTGAGCTGAAGTCGAACATGCAAGAACATCGTCTAATTACCAGCCAATGATGAAAGTCGTTAACAGATGCGAGAGGAACCACCAATAATGATAATGGCTCTCAAGGTACTACAGGTACAATCCACAGAGTGTGAACAGTGAGTTGGCGTCAAACACCCGCAGAATCATCTAATCGAAGGCCAATGATGAAAACCTTGCGTCGAATGTGAAGAACCTGCCATTGAGGCATGCAAGCTCCAAGGTACCAGAAAGGAGTCTCTAGATCAGCTTCCTGGATAATGAGCTGAAGTCGATAGGAAGTGACCTTGATCGAAGGTGGGCCATAGTGTTTCCCACATCATCGACGCGAGACAGAGGAACATAATGTTTGTGAATCAAGATCAGTAGAGAATCAGAGCAGGGTTGAAACTGCAGAGGTCAACTTCTCTTGAACATATAGGCGGCACGACACTGGATTTGGCAGTATTTGACGTCAAAAGATCTGAGGTCATGACGACGAGGCAAAGAGTAGATGAGAGGTCAAAAAGGATCACCCAAACCCATGGAGGCAAGTGAAAAAAATGAGATGAGATGTCCCCAACCCGACACGAATGCAGACAAGTGCCATGTTCAAGAGCGACATACTGCCGACGTGACAATGATACTAGTTTCATTTTTTCCCCACCATTTATGGCAAGTACCCCAATTAATTTTGAAAAAAAGCTTGAAGGGGATAGCATATGCTTGTGATATAAGTTCGTCCTTGGGACAAATCCAACCTAGTACATTTAACGAGCCCTAGGAAGGAGAAACTCGAGTATTGTCATTACGACGGAATCCGATGTCATCAGGTTTTAATGAGTCTGACAAAGGAAGAACTCGACGTCTTTTCATGTTTAAAGAGTTTGAAAAGACAGCGGAAAAGTAAACTCCAACAATCCATTTTCGTAGATAGTTCCTCATATCCGAAAAGGTAGAAAACTATGTCTGAGAAAGCAACAATGTTACTGATGAAATAGGTAACCGCAATGTTACCTACTTTTTTTTGGTAGCATAAAAAGCACCCGATTTTGAAAAGTGGTGATGCAGAATCACCATTTTTTTTTTGTGCACATTTTTGACACTCTAATATTTTTATTTATGAAGTATGAATATTTGTTTTAAAATGTTAGTGAATTTTATGTTAATTTTGAAATGTATTGATGCAGCATCAAATTTTTTTTTTAGAGTGGTGATTTTCATGCTAATTTTGAAACGTATTGATGCTGCATCAATTTTTTTTTTTAGAGCGGTGATTTTCATGTTCGTAATAAAACACAAAACTTAGATATATATATATATATATATATATATATATATATATAAACAATAAAAACCAATAAAAATGTAAAAAAAAAATAGCTCGTAAAATAAAAAATTTAAAGAAAAAATAAATTTTAAAAAAAACAAAAATATTTGAAAATTATATCAAAGGAAAAGACAAAATTTGAAAAAAACACATAATTTAAAGAAAAAAACAAAATTGACTCAAAAAATTTTAAAAAAAAAAATCAAAAACATTTTTTTCTAAATTATTAAAAAAAAAAATATAATAAAAATATATATATATATATATATATATATATATATATATATATATATATATATATATATATATATTTAAAAAAAGATCAAAATAATTAAAATTACAAAATTAAAATTTAGATTTAAAAAAATAAAAAATAAAAATAAAAATAAAAAATTTAAATGAAAAATAATAATAATAATAAGAAAAAAATACAAATTTTAAAATTAACAAAAAAAAAAAAAAACCTTATCACTAAAAAACAAAAAAAATGAAAAAAACCACGTGCAAATAATTAAAAAACAAATATACATAAATTTAGTGTTTTTTATTTTATTTTATTTTATTTTTTTAATGAAACAATTTATGGATTTAATCTATAATATTAAATATAAAAGAAAAATTAAACAAATTTAATTTAAAATTAAAAAATTGAATAAAAAAATAATTTTAAATATTTTGAAATTAAAAATAAAAAATAAAAAAATCAGATTAAAATAAAAATATTAAAAATTAAAAAAAAATCAAATAAAATAAAATAAAATAATATATATATATATATATATATATATATATATATATTAAAAATTAAAACAAAAAATAATAAAATTTGAAAAATAAAAACAAAATTTAAAAAAAAAAACAAAACAAAACAAATTTTATTTTAAATTAAAAAATAAATCAATTAAAAATTTAAAAAAAAATCAATTAAAAAAAAATTTAAAAATCACCGTATCGGGCACGGGTGGTGGTGGTACGGTCGCATAGAGGACATCTGGCCGGAAGCTACTAATCCAAATTTCACGCCCACCGGGCCGAGGGCCGATTCCCAGGAATCGGGAATCACCACCACCAACCGCCAGCCCCGATGATTTTTTTTTAATTTGTTTTTTAATTTGTTTTTTTTTTAATTTTTTTATTTCAAAAAAAAAAAAATAAAATTTGTTTTTTTTTTTTTAATTTTTTTTTTTTTTTTTTTTCAAATTTTATTATTTATTTTGTTTTAAATTTTATCATTTTTTTTTGAAATAATTTTTATTAATTTTTTTTTTTTTAATTTCATGATTTTTCTTTATTATTAAGTTTTACGTTTAGTTTTTTAGTATAATGTCATAAAATTTAATAAATTTTGTATTTTTTTTTAATTTATTTGGATTTAATATTGTTTTTTAAATATTTTACTTTTTTATTAATTTTTTTTTGTTAATTACATAAAATTTTTATATTTTTATATTTCAATTAAAATTGTGTATTTAAAATTAGATTTTTTTTAATTAAACTTAATTTTTTTAAATTAATTTGTTTTTAAATTTTTATTTTTTATTTTTTTCAAATTTTTCATTTTTAATTGATTTCTAAAGTTTTTAAAGTTTTTCTTTTAACAATGTTTTTTTCTCTTTTATATTTAAAATTTATTTTTTCTTTCAAAATTTATTTGTTTATTCATTTATTTATTAAAATTTAATATTTTTGTTTTTAAATTTAATTTGTTATTTTAATATTAACTTTTTTTTTTTTTTAATTTAATAAAATCTGATATATATATATACATATTTTAATTTAAGTTCATATATATATTTTATTTTTTATAATTTAAATTTAATTTATTTTTTATAGTTTATTTGTTTTTATAATATATATTGTTTTAAATTTAATATTGTCATTGTATTTTATTTTTATTTTTTATTTTTAATTAATTTTTCATTTTTTTTACTTTTAATTTAAATAATGTTTTTTTTTTTAATTTATTAAAATTTAATATATTTCCTTAAATTTAATTTTTTGTTTAAATTTTTTTTTTTTTAATTTAATAAGCATTTTCTTTTTCTTTTTTAAATTTAATTTCTATATTTTATTTTTTATAATTTCCTTCTTTTTTTAACTTGTTTTTTTTTTAATTTAATATTTTTATTTTGTTTTTATTTTTATTTTTTAATTTCTATATTTTTTAAATTTTAATCTCTTTTTTTTTTGTTTTTTCCTTAAACTTTAGGTTTTTTTAAATGTTTGAATTAAAATTTTTATTTTGTTTTTATTTTTATTTTTTTTAATCTTCATATATTTATAAATTTTAAGCTTTTAAATGCTTTTATTTTTTTGATTTATTTTTTTTCTTAAATTTTAGGTTTTTTTTAATGTTTAAATTTTAAAAATTTAAAAATGTTATTTCTATTTTTAAAAATGCCAAAAGTATGACACAATTTTTTTTTTTGTTATTCCAGCATCAACTTGTTTTGTTTTGAGGGTGTTTTTTCAATCCTTTTTTCAAGAAACAATTTTGTTTTTAGCATAATTTTATAAAATGTTGAAATTTGACCTTCAAAAAAAACGAAGTGCGTTCTGGAAGACACACTTTTTGTTTTTGGGGTGTTTTTTCATGTTTTTTTAGATTTTTTGGGCTAGAGTTCTCGTTTTGAGGTCAGGTTACCTATTTGATTGGTAACAGTGTTAAGCCTCCTAGTCGTAATAGGCTAGGGTATATCGCAGCCCGAAAAAGGGGTAAACATATACATGGTAGATGTCGTTTCGCAGCCAATTTAACGAGATCAAAATGACAAGCGACTCAGCAATCTTTTCATGTTTAGAGAGTCAGAAAAGAGCTAAAATATGACTCCAAAAATGAATTTTTCGTGTTTTTACCGAGTCCGAAAAAGTGTAAAATACAACTCGTATCATCGTCCAAGCTGCGTGAGAACTTGTTGCTGCACATGAAAACGAGCGTAAAACCCACTTTTCGAAAAAATATAATAAAATATTGGAAAAATAACTTTCAAAACCTAATTTTGACTTTGAAAATTTATAAATGTGCCAACAATAGTAAAAACATATTTACTTTTACTTTTTACCTCTTGTGAAAGCAACAGTGAGCTTTTTTGTGCAAACTTGCGGCGGAGATTGTGGTCAATCCAGTACATCATTTCAGTTCTCATTCATTCCAGGTAAGAGGCGCTCTCCATAGCTCTGTTTTAATTCATTTTTTATAGATTTCCATTGTGTTTTTGGATCCCTGAGGGGACCTTTGCAAAATTAGGGCTCGACCAATTAGCACGGGTATGGGGCACGGACCCGCACCAATTGGCTCCTTTTTGCAATGGGGTCGTGCCAGTTGGCACGACTGTTAGAAAAACAGTCGCGCCAATGGCGCAACTCAAATTTCTGCTTGAATTTAACAAAATGTGAACCAATCAGCTTAATTTCTGAGTGTTCTAGAGATCTAATGAGGTTTCTATGACCATTTTGGTGCAGATACACGGCCACAATGGTGATCGAGTGGAAGGAAAAGGAGCATGGTGAAGAAGATGAAATGGCCATGGGGAATGAAGCATGCATGAACGCTCTCCGAAACTGCGGTCTAAAAAAGTTCTTCTTAACACCATGTTTGAGAGCACAACCTGAGTTACTACAGTATTTGATCAGCATTTGGGATGAGAACGAAGAAAAATTCAGGCTTTCAGACCAAGTGTTGGAACTTGAAGTATCCGATGTCTATTTCATAACTGGATTGTCCCGCAGAGGTCCAGTTCCAATCTTGACAGTTACTAGGCCATCTGGTGAAAAAATGGAAATGGTGATGGAAAGAGTGTGCCCAGGGGCACGAATAGGATCAGGCAGTGGGAAGGTTGATATCCACACGATCCCCGATCTAGCACTTCGAGTAGTGTTGCACACGATTACGTGGGTTGCAAGGTCACATGCACCGCATGAGGCAACTAAAGCACAACTCATCTTAGCATCTGAATGCATGAACCCGACACTATTCGATTGGGCCACTGCCTCAACAATGAACATCAAACGGCAGCTGACGAAGTGCAAGAAGACCAAACTGAAATAGTTTGGGTATGGTTCCATCCTGGTATTGTTCATCCTTGAATGTTTACCAATTTTCAAGGGCCAGGGGGCGATAGTCGCCGAGCCATCACTGAGGGAGCCAAGGATGGCTCGATGGGCAACACGCATGCCCAGATTAGGAGGGGGCCAACAAATGTCATGGAAGCCCGAGTTTTTTTCATGGCTACGTGACATTTGATAGTTGTTGAGGACTGGCCCTATGCTGGTACCGACTTCATGATAGACCCAGATCTTCCACTCCCGGAGGGGGATGACTGGGACGAGGAGCTGGGTAAGACTCTTTTTTTATTTTATGTATTTATAATTTTTTTTTGTGATACATGCCCATTCTAACAAACGTATATGTGTGCATATGTTGGCCCAGAGAGGCCCGACGGGATGTCGCCCATCGCACGGAGGACCCCTCTCGCACACGATCCTCAAGCTAAGGGTGGCGAGGGCAATGATCTAGTGCAGAACTTGGAGGGAAATGCCCGGGGAATCCCAGATTACGCTCGGCTAGCAGACATCCCAATGGCTTATCAGAGGCACACTGTGGGGGTGCCTAGTTGCCTCCATCGATTACTGAGGCGATTGGTGTGTGTGGTGACATTCTACCACGAGTACCGCGTTGATTAGTCATCTAGGGCTTTTATATGCATATTTTTGAGAGACATGTTGTCTCCGGCTATTATCAAAATAGACATGTATATTTTTTGATTTTATGTGATGTACACAAACTGCAAACCATTCGACATATATATATATATATATATACATACATATATATATATATATATATATATATATATATATATATATTTCTGGATGGATATTTTTACATATGATGATTTTTTTACAAGTTGTGTAAATGTCTATCTAAAACCATATTAGCTACTGCATCTGTTAACGCATTCATGTGTCTGGGTATGTGTTGATATGTAATGTAATCAAAATTTCTTTCAAGTAAACGAATACGTAGATACAGTCGTAAAATGGATGGGTTTCTAACTGAATAATGACCATTAGGTTGTAATACCACAAGCTGTGAGTCCAGATATACAAGTAATGCACGAATACCGAGGTTAACAGCCTCGTTCAAAAATTCCAAAACGGCACTATACTCCGCGACATTATTTGTGGTAGGCCCTAGACAAACACCTTGCAAATTGACCAACTCACCAGTAGGATCGTAGATTACCCAGGCTGCCGAGGACAGATTCCTGGTACTGCGGGAGGCACCATCCGCGAAACCGAAAAAAGGAGTAATAGACATCTGCACAATCAGGAAGACCCAATCAGCAGAAAGACGCTTACAAAGCACACCACACCACACATGCACAAAAAATGAAATCACTCACTTATGCACACACACACCACACAAGAATAACTCAAGCGTAGT
This sequence comes from Pinus albicaulis, assembly GCA_034641835.2. NCBI lineage: Eukaryota > Viridiplantae > Streptophyta > Pinopsida > Pinales > Pinaceae > Pinus > Pinus albicaulis. Next base: position 828,725,959 of record CM076569.1, read on the forward strand.
ACTTCTTGAGGTACAGCCCATTCCTAAGTTGCGCCAAAGGAATACCTTCATATTTGATTAGCTCATAGGCCCCATTTTTTAATACTCGCTTAACTATATAGAGCCCATGCCACATGAGTTGTAATTTTCCCGCTCCAATTTTATCATGTGCTTGGTCATATAGGAGGACGAGGTCCCCTTCAATGAAAGAACGTGGAGAAACCAATTGATCGAAGTGGGCTTTAACCCGCTTTTTCTGTGCCTTAATAACCAAGGCAGCCAAGCAGCGGGTTTCATCCAGTCGTTCCAAATACAAGAGACGTTCTTCCTCTGGAGAAGTGTCAGGCAGTAATTCCACAGCCAATTTCAGAGAAGGAATTTCTCATTCAACCGGGAGAGTCGCTTCCAGACCATACACCAATTGGCAAGGTGTGAATCCAGTTGCGCTCTTTACTAATGTTCGATAAGCCCAGAGAGATGAGAACAATTGGAAATGCCAATTGGATTTGTGGATACCAATCGTTCGTTGAAGCATCGTGACCAATACCTTGTTCACGGCCTCAACCTGGCCATTCGCCTGGGGGTAGTATGGCGTTGAGCTATCATGGCATAAGCCCAACTTTGATGTCAGCTTTTCCATCATGTAATCCCAAAAATGAGTGCCATGATCGGTGACAATGGCCTGAGGAAATCCAAAACGCGTAATAACATGGTTGAAAATGAATTGAGCGGTTGTCTTACCGTCGGCAGCTAATGTAGGCATCGCTTCAGCCCGCTTAGTGAAGTAGTCCATGGCAACAATTATATAAGCATGCCCCCCAGCCGAGTGAGGGTTACATGTCATAAAATCTATGCCCCATTTAGCAAAAGGGCCTACGGTAATGACAAGATGCAAGGGTAGGGGTGGCGCGTGCATCTTGCGCTGAAATACCTGACACGTATGGCATTTTCAAACTGCAACAATACAGTCCTTGAATATATACGGCCAGAAGTAACCCGCACGCATAATATTCTGGGCGGTGGCATATCCGGAAATATGACCGCCACAGGCGCCACTGTGATAGTCATTCAGGACTCTCTCAGCCTCTTCCAGGGTCAAGCACCGGCAGAGCACGGAATCAACTCTGACACGATATAAGGTATCTCCTAGAATGCGGTATGGTTGAGATTGATGCCGAATCTAACGTCAAGCATCTTTTGTCAACTCGGACCGGAACATGGATGTTTGAAGATACATGATAATGTCACCGTACCATGGATCACGAGTGCTGATAAGAAAGAGTGTTTCATCTGGGATATGATCCTCGGATTGGGATGGAACGGAGTTTGTCGGGAGAGAGAAAATAAGATCAACAAAAACCAATGATTTTGTAGACTTAGCAGTGGTGAAATCTAAATCGAACTCCTGAAGGATGACAATCCATTTGGAGTACTTGCCCCCCAGCAAATTTCGAGACAAGATGTATGTCATGGGGTTGCAATCGAAAATCACGGTTACCATACACAACAGGATGTAATGGTGGAATCATTGAACGGCCTGAACCGCAGCAAGCGCCAACTTCTCGATGTGGGCATAGCGTGTTTCCGTGTCGAGAAGATTCCTAGATAGATAGTAAACTATGTGTTCATTTCCATCATCGTCATCCTGTACTAGAACCATAGCTATCGTGCTAAACGCAGCGGCCAAATAAAGGGTAAAATCGCGAAGATAGTTGGGAGGACGTATCAACAGAGCGTTAACAAGCAATGTTTTAAGCTTCTCGAAGGATTGCTGGGAAATCTTGTCCCAATGGAAGGGAACGTCCTGTTTCAAAAGTCGCGTAAACCCCTTGGCCACTTCCGCGTAGTTCAGAATAAAGCACCGTAAGAAGTTGGCTTTCCCCTGCAGACTCTATAGTTGATGTAACGAGGAGGGGGATGGGAGGTTAATGATGGCATCGACCCTTAGGGGGTCAAGGAAAATTTCGTCTTTGGAGACGATAAACCCCAAAAGACGACTAGAATCCACACAGAAGACGCACTTATGAGGATTGAGCCTAATATTGTAACATCTGCAGCGGAGAAAAATCTGGCGGAGCTGTTCAGGATGGTACTCATGCCGAGCTGAATGAGCTGGAAAATCGTCCATATATGGCTGAACGATATGACGTATGTCGTGGAAAGCATAGGACATAGCATGCTGGAAGGTGGCTCCAGTGTTTTTCAAGCGAACGGGAGCTTTTTGTAAGCAAAAGTACCCCACGGACAGATGAAGGCAGTCTTATGTTGATCAGCGGGTAAAATATTAATTTGATTGTAACCCGAGAAACTGTCCATAAGGGAATAAATCTCACTCCCTGCGCATTCATCGATTATCTGATCTATAAAGGGAGTGGGGTAATTGTCCTTAGGACAGGCTCGATTAATGTCTCAGTAATCAACAGAGACCCGTATAGTACCCTGCTTCTTATCTATAGGGACAATATTTGAAACCTATTCTGTGAGGGGAATTGGATATATAAAGCCTGCGTTAAGAAGTTTTTCAACTTCTGCCTTTATCGTTGCGGCTTTTCGGGGATGTACTGGGCGTAGACGCTGACGCACGGGTTTCGCACCTGGGTAGGTGGGAATCTCATGTATGACTATACTGGGATCAATCCCAGGCATCTCTTCATAGGACCATGCGAAAACATCTCTGAATTCGCGAAAAAGGCTCGTGTATACCTGAATCTCTTCGGGAGAACAGGTAACTCCCACATGAATGTTCTCGAATACCCCCAGTTTAACGGAGATGTCGATAGGCATGTTTTGAGTGATGTTACTCAGATTTCCCTCTGAAAGGACCTCATGAGTCAATATCGGTGTTTGAAGAGGTGGAGTGGGAACCTGAAATGCAAAGCGCTCTAGACAATCAGACATTGCCCCCAGGCCAGGCATGAATGAGGAACGATGATGTCCATCGCTCCATGGCAGATCTTCAAGAGACATCGATTCAACGATAGCTTCATCGGAAGGGAAGACTTATCTTAAAGGTTCAGGCAAATCTGCATCGCCTAGCCAAGGGGATTGAGAATATATATCTAAAGCCATGCTCGAAGGAGCATGTTCCAGAGGATGAGGATCAGACCCAGCGACAATCTCGTAGTTATTGATCTCAACTGGAGTTAAAGGCATTGATTCTCCAAAACAGGTCACCTGTTCAGGTGAAGGGATGATCCAAGGGTCATCTGACCTAGAGATCATGTTAACTTGAATGGTGTGCAGTGGTGGCACAAGAAAAATACCCATGAGGATGGGGTCCTTGAAAAGACTAGGTCCTACACTGTCGGGGGGATTGGGGATCTGATCCACGTAAGTAATTTTGTTCTCGGAGGATGAGGTGAAGAAATACAACTGATCAACAGTGATAATTTTTCCCTCATGAGGGAACTTTAGAAGCCGAAAGAGGGTGGACGGAACACATAGCATGGCATGAGTCCAACTGCGACCAAGAAGGAGATTTTAGTTGAGCTTGGTGTCAACCACTTCTACTTCTACATTGACTGTCTTACCTTGTAACGTGATCGAAAAACTATCGAGAACACCCAGGGGTTTAGATTCCCGACCATCAAATGCCTGTAGGGCATTAGGAGACGAAGTAAGAGCTGGACAGCCAATGGCTTTCCAGCGGGCAGATGACATAACACAGGTGGAAGCACCTTCGTCCACAACGGCTCTATGAATGTTGAGGCCATTGATCCCAACTTGTGTAACGAGAGCAATTTGATGCGGAAGTCGGGGGACAAATTTTTCTAGGTTGAAGGTGAGAAGACTAGAATCGACAGGATAAATTCCACCGATTGCGGACAACAGAGCTTTCCGTTGCGATGGGAAACTTTGAAGCACTTCCAATGCAGACATTGCAAAAGGTGCCTATGCAAAATCCTCAACAATGTTGTAGTGTTGAGCGGCACGGGCGTTTGGATTATAGGAATATTTTCACATAACACCTTTAGAAGTTGGCCTCACAACAGGTTCAGCGCTGGGCTTCTCAATTTCTAAAGGACCAGAGATAGGTGGGGAAGGTGGGCCATCAACGACTTCCTTCCCGGCTGCCTGACGTCACCCAGCATAATCCTTCGAACGCGTAGCAATCGAAATAGGTGCAGCACCATTCATCATAAAAACTTGGGACCCAAATGGTGCAAATGGTGAAGGCTGCTCAACCATCTGGGTCTGCTGAGACGAGAATGGTTCTTTGAGAACTTCCGGAGTCCCTTTGGATCCCTTCAGAAGTTGACTAACTTCAGATCGTCGGGGACAATCTTTGGTATAATGGTATCCTTCACAGATAAGGCAGGGGTACTTCGGTTTACGTTGGAAACCATCGTCGACACGAGCTTTAGAAGACTATGGTTTAGGGGCATCGGGTTTGGATTCTCCTTTTCCCTTCTTCTTTCCTTTGGAGGCCTTTTCCGTAGGATTATCCTGAATGGCGTTGATCTCCGCAGTCTTACCAAAATCCGAAGGGGTGGGAAGAGCAGAATTATTAGAATAATTTGACTTCTACTTCCCATTAGAGGACTTCCGAGAAGTCTGAGAAATGAAACCAATAACATCGTCCATTGATGGGGTAGCTGGTGCTTTAGAGGTCCCTGGCCGCGGAGCATTAGTCAAAATATCATAAAGTGTGCCAGACTGAGAGTACACCAAATCAAGGTACTGGGCACGAGCGATGGCTTGCTCTTCGGTCACACATGCCCCCATAGAAATATCTTGAGTGATCTTGCTAACGAAGGGGGTAGTGAACCAATGAGTTAGCAGCTGATCAGGTATATCAAACTTTATCAGTCTACGATGACGTCGCCACTCATGAATATGATCATATATGTGGGTGGCTTTATCCTACTTCAAATAAGTTAGGAGATGGTCCTGGCTTCGTAACAAACCGATAACTGAAAACGTGTCAGAAAAGCCATAGCTAACATATTGAAGTCTTGAAAGATACCGCGGGGTAATTCTATATACCACTTAGCAGCAGCACCAGTAAGAGTATGCTGGAAGAGATGCAGACGAATTGAATCATCGACCCAAGATTTTGACGAACACCACAGATGGTAGGTCATGACATGAGCTTGGGGGTCCTCTCCAGCTTTACCTTCAAATTTAGGACAGTCACTGGGCACTTTGGTTGGAACCGGAGGCCAATAAGGATTGTGAAGAATCGGATCATTGGTCAATTTAGAAACATCCGGCAATTCCAACGTAGCAAGGAAAAGTAACTGAGGATTGAAAGGCATACCAGGCCCTTGATAAGGACCTGTATCTGTACTCCACCTTGGTTGAGCATAACTTTGCCCCCATTGGTTCTGTCCTGGGGGATTCTGACCATAGGGGGTGTAAGCCATATAATTAGTCTGATATGGTTGTTGATAACCAGTGTACAGGGGTTGATAACCGGGGTATGGACCCTGATTATATGTCGGCCCCGTTTCAGAAGCATATGGATTTGACTTCTATGTATAGGTATAGCCTGGTTGTTGAAGGTAATAACTAGAACCTTGGGGCGGGTTGTAAACTGGTCGAGATTGACCTTGGAGGTAATAACCGCCTTGGGGTTGAGCGGGCTGTTGGTAAGTGGGGCCCTACTGAGCCTGATGAGTTAGGCGCATAGGCGAATTCGGCTATGGCATAGAGTAAATCGGCTGTTGAGCAGGGTTGACTGGATGTGCAGGTTGGCCTGGTTGAACAGGTTGACCTGGCTGAGCGGGCTGCCCTGGTTGAACAGGTTGGCCCAGGTGAACAGGTTGCCCTGGCTGAACAGGTTGACCTGGCTGAAGAGGAACACCAGGCTGCCCTGGATGAGCTGGTTGGCCTGGTGGAGGGATAGGGCCAGGTTGTGCCTGATAACCAGTTTGGCTTGTGACAAGACCATAAGATGGCCCTAGCTGTGAAACATTCGGACCAATAGGAAACTGAGGTTGTAGAGGTTGCACCATAGGTTGAGAGGGTTGGATTTTCCCCCCAGGACCATACAACAGTCCTGGTTGATACCCCGGTTGACCTGTGGGTCCTTGAGGTTGCCCTGGTTGGACCACAGGGTGAGGTTGTATAGGTTGACCTTGAGGGTTGTAGGATTGTCCTTGTGGACCGTATAACAACCCCTATTGGCCCGAAGGTTGGCCCTATAAGGTTTGTCCTTGCGAGTCATATAAATAACCAGGCTGGCCCGAAGGTTGACCCTGGAAGGGTTGTCCTTGCAGATTGGAAGGTTTCCCAGCCTGGGCAGACAGATAACCTTGAACATATTGATAAGCCTCTGGAGCAGGAAAACGTAGAGGGTTTCCTTGCTCATCATACTGATATGGGAAAACATAAACGAGTGTACCATCCTGACCATAATGGGAAAAATAAGGACGGTTGGGATCTTGGGAGGACTGACCAACCTTGGAGTTTGGCTGCTGCAGAGATAACCGATACTCCTCAAGAGATATATTCTCTAGAATGGCAGATGCTATGTAGACGTCTTCAGGAAGTGACGCAGTCCTGAGGGACTGATTAGTAACAGCGGGTGTAGATGCAGCTACACAGACAGTAGGCCTAACAGGTACTGATGTGACCTGAGGAGATGACATGAGGGGTGTCCTTGGGGACATCCCTAACGAAGGAATAACTGGCCTCGTAGACAAAGTTGATACTCCCATAGAGGCGACAGCAGCCACAATCTGACTTAAGGATCTATACCCCGCTGGAAGCAAAGGACAAGGCGAAGACATGACAGATAAGTCAGGGTTGTTTTCTGGGAACAGCTGGTAATCTTCACCAGATGTATGGATTTTTTCACTAGGAGAAGGACTGGATGAGTCTATATCTGACCCTACCACTAGATCTTCTAAAAGATGGCAAGGACTAGGAGGAATAACAGCAGTTAAAAAAGGCGAACCCAATGTAAGAGGAGGGAAATATTCCCCTACTCCAAATCCAAACCAAGCGTTGGATAAGGGCCAATTGAACTCAACTAGTCCTCCAAAGGGAAGCTCAAATAGAACCGGTCCCCCGTCGGGAAACTCGGAGACAACAGGCTGCTGAGGTTCAGCAGAGGACTAAGAGACCTCTGATGAATCATCTGTGTAAGGACTACCAGTAGAAGAAACTAAAGGTTCCGCCACTATGACAGTAATAGAAAGAGGAAGAGATCAAACAAAAGCACACGGGCAAAAACCAAGGCACACAATCAAACAACAATCAAGAAAACTCTAAAAGGGCGTGTGATCACAGGCGATTTATTTTACCACATTGAAACTTAGAAACTTTACCGTTTCATGTTTTAAGAGTCGAGAAACAGAAAAAAGGTGACTCTGTCTCTTTCAATTTGGAAACAAGCATGAAAAGACAAGCGCTTGATGATCCTTTCAAATTTAAAGAGTCAGAAAAAATAAAAAATGACTACTCTAGAAATCTAGGCAAAAGGGTGTACCAGATATCCGTGAACTGCAATATACACCTTGGTTTTAAAATGAAAGATAAATCAACCAAGGACTTGACGTACGTGCAGGAAATCTCCCCGAATGTTGTGTCTGGTGTATCATGGGTATAAGGCGGCAGACTCGGCTTCCTACGGATAAAGGATAGCAACCTAGTGGGGTCTCCCTTTATATACGCGACGGTACGGGGAGCACAAGTCCGTACTAGTGTTGTCTAAAGCCAAGAGGCGAACGACAGCTACTAGGTTTAACGACGCCAGAACATGTCACTAGCATAGACCTCTAAATATTTCGTTAATGTTTCAATGCTGCCTTAAGGTAAATTGAATAAATTTTAGAGGTGATCTTCAATTATGTTTCAATTTCAGGCCCTATCAAATGTTATGTCTCAAAAATCCTCTAAATGCACACTACATGCCACAATATATCACTTTGTTCGATGAATAGCTAACTACGGGAGGGTTGAGAGCTTTTCAAACAATAACAAAATGATCACAAAACAACCACTAGTATCTCTAATGCACGCTAATGAAACTAAAAGCTTTTCCTTTAGAGTTATATAACACTAATAACGCAGAAAAGTTTTCAATTTACATTAACTAATCAAAACAAAAGACTTTTTTTAATTTGTATTTTCAATGTTTTAAGAGAAAAATGCACTAAACAAAATGAAAACTAGTGGAGAGATCAATTTGAGAAACGATAGCGGAAGAGTAAAGACAAGCAAGTTCACTCAACGCAATACACAATCAAACCTCAAACTGATGGATAAATCCCTCAAACGAGAGAGGAATCCCAAAGACTCATACGAACCGTGTAATCTAGGCTCGAAACGAGACAAAGCGAAACTCGAATGAGAAAGAGAGAAATCACTCAAATAACGCAATAAAACAATGGAAAACCACCAAACGAATGCAAAGAAGTAACAACGAAGTTGACTGGACAAATGAAAACCAAAAACTCCCACGGGAGGCTCAGCACACTATAGCACCTAGATGCCCTAGGGCTAGAATGTAAAACCGATAGTAGAGGGAAAACAACTAGAGGATAGAGGTCACACATAGTCAACCAAGGCTTCAGGACACTCAGGCAGTCGAAAAAATGACACCAAAACCAAAAATAAAGCTCAGAAGGCTCAGAAACAAAAAAACCCTAGCACCACACAGGATTGGCACAACTGTCTGGCTGCAACTAGCGCCAGAACAGGATTGGCGCGGGGGCCTAACCAGCAACAAGTGCCATTTGGCATGACTGTCAAGGAAAAAAGCGCGCCAGTTGAGTTTACTAATGACAAGAATAAAAAGGAGCAAATAGGGAGCAGATCAGGTATGGTGAGGCTAAACAGAGTTTTAACACTAGAAAAAGGCGAACCAGAAGAGCTGATCAAGCAGACAAAGACCAAAAACAACCGAAAAGAAAACGCAAGCTCCAATCAATGTCTCCCTAGCGGAGTCACCAGTTTTTTGGAGAGGTAAATCCCCTCTGCAGACATAGGTGATCCCTACTAGCCCATATCAGGTCTAGCAACAACCGAGTCACGCTAAGACACAGGTTCCTAGTTACAAAAGACCAAGATGCAACAAGAGGCCTACCTTAAGTCCCACGCTATTGTTGTTTGCAGAAAATATGGCATTTTTCGTCCTTCGCTTTGGAAGATCACAATCCTCCCGCCTAGCACGTTCGAACACCTACACGCGTACGAAGAAACAAAAACACACAACGTAAAACCTAAAACGTGTAACCATATATCAGTCAGAGAAGATATAATTCATAACATAAGACATGAACATATGAATGGAACCATAATCAAAGTCGTTTATTATTAATAGAAACGAAAGAAAGATACAACCTGAGCTCTGACGCTGGATCTTCCTTTAGCGGGTTGACAGCGGAGCACATCTCAATAGCTCGTCAGGAATGGGACAAAGCTCTCTCTCTCCAGCTTGGCTCTCAGAGGCTATCTGGCGATAGTCTCCTTGCTACTGATTCATCTCTTAGTTCTATGACCATTAAGGCTAGCTTGCAAAGGGAAAATGGCAAGCTTATATAGATGGTGGAAGGGGAGTTGGGATCCATACAATGGTGGGATTGGCCCTATCCTCAAGGAAGCTTCCATGATAGGTGGAAAACCACTTCCCCTACATGGAGATCCGGAGCCAAACCTCCCAACTCATTTTAGAGACTCGTTCAGGAGTTGGTTGGAATCAAACTTCCACCATTTATTTTTAAAAAATAATCCTTATTAAGCTTGGCGCGAGAAATACACTAGGACAGAGCGACATTTGGTGCGCCCTCTTTGGTGGATTTCCCCCATTGGCGCAAGGGCTGAACTAGCTGGTCGCGCCAAGGCCAAAAGGTCTATTTTTAGAGTTTTTCACAGGAAACTGTCTTCAGAGGAATGATTGTCCTTGTCAAGGGGGATTCCATGAAAGTGGTTTCAGGTCATGTCACTGCTCACAGGTCATGGAAAAGTCCCTCCAATGTGTGAGACGGGGGATTGCAGGGATGGTGAAAAATTACTGTGTAACACAGGGACTATAATTCCAGCATCATACATTTTTCTAATTTCTTTCTCTACTAGAGGTAATTGAATAGGGTTGATTCTGCGCAATTTTTGTTTAAAAGGCTTCTAGTTTTCTTTGAGGGGTATCTTATGCTGAATTATTTTTGTATCATATGATTTCAGATCTTCATAACTCCATGCAAATATATCAGAAAATTCTTTAAAAAACTCAATGTATTTCAATTTAATGTGAGTTGGCAGTGTTTTAGACAGTTTGATCATTTTGGGCTTTTCCTCACTGCCTATGTTGCATTCTTCCACTTCAGATTCAATTGGTTCCAGTTTTGGCTTTTTGGCAACATCATTCAAGTAAAACAATTCTTCTAATGGGACCAGTCCTTTTGGCAAGCTTTGATCTTTAGATTGCAGCACTTCCAGGTCTTCATTTTCTAAATCTTTGTTATTTTCTGTTGTATGTTTGGGTTGATGGGTTAACAGATTTATTTCAGCAATCTTAGGAGACTTTTCTTATTCAAAAAGTGAATTTTCTTCAGTAGGACAGTCTTGTTCATAATCTGAATCTGACTTTGGTATTTAAAATTGATTTTTGGATTGTAGGAAGTCTTCTATTTGTTTATCTCCATCAAAAACTTTCCAGTATTTGTCATTATCCGGGACAGCTGATCTATATTTAACTTGGGTGGTGCATTGCTTGGTTTCATAAGGTTTTAGACAAGTTCTAGCAGCAAAGGCTAATCCATTAGCAAGAATTTTTTGGTTCCTTGGGACAAAGGTAAGTTGCAATTCAGAAATTTTTTTTAGCAAATCCATGGCATCATCTCTATAGGCTCTATGTCTGGGGTGTTTAGCAGTGTATTCCCCATTTACTTGCCTAATTATCAATTTTGAATCCCCATGCACTTTTATTCTTTTGGCCCCCAACTTTTTCAATAGATGCAGGCCTAAAAGGAGAGCTTCATACTCTGCTATGTTGCTCATGCATTGGAAGCTTAATCTATAGGAATGACCCTCAGCATGATTGTTTTCAGTGTTGTGCACCCATATGCCTACTCCTGCATCAGTTTTAGAGCAAGACCCATCAAAACTCATACTCCAAAGAGGATTTTTTTCAGATTTTTCATTAATTTCATTGTTGTCCTCTCTGTCTTGTTTTCCTAATCTGTCACTGTGTTGTTCTTGCAGGTATGCACTATGCTAAATTTTGTTTTTTTCCTCAAGATTTTCAATATTTTGAGGTTTTATTCTTTGATTTTCATGATCTACACTATATTTATGAATGTTCTGGACCTCAAGACTTGTAATATGTTTGATGTGATTTTCTAAACTAGCAAACTGTCTTTTAGTTTTCTCCTTGTTTTCCTCTTCATCTATGGCTGCCACTATGTTTGGATGTGGAGTGATCACTATATTGGGTGATGTTTCATTGACTAACTCTTGCTCATCAGGAATCTCATCATTGTAAATAATGAATGAGTCAAGGTTAGTGTGTATGGAATAAAGAGGAGAGTTTTCTAGTCTTTCTTGGTTACTCACCATGTATTTCATGTGTGTTTCCCTATAGAATCTTCTAGGTTGACTGAAGACAGGGATGGTAGCATAAGTCATATCCATCTGCATAGTACCTTGCAACTTAGCACCCCATGATCTTGAAAGAAACATGTCATATTTGGGGGTTATATCAGCCACTACAATGTCCATCACTAAGATTTTGGCTAGAATTTGAGCTAAGTTAACACAGAGATATTTTATCAGGCCTAGGAATTTTACTTTACTAGAGTCAAATGAGTACAAATATTTGTATGTTCTGGTCACCTATAAGCCTAATCTCTCCATTATTACTTTGGGAATGAGGTTATGTGATGCTCCTAAATCAATCATGGCATTGTGTAAAATATTATCATGGATGTTCAAACTGATGTAGAATGGAGGGTTATTTCCTTCTTGAAATTTTCCTTCAATCTTAGGACCAAACAGAAGCTCTGGTGTGTCATCATTCAAGTTAACAGTATCATGAATTTCTTCTATGTTCAAGGCTTTCAAAAATTAACCTCTATATACATTCTAAGTGACTAATTCAGTGAGTGGGACAAAGATTTTGATTTTGGCAATTTCACTCTCTATGCTAAAGGGAATCTGATTTTTCAAAATGTTTGATTCAGCCTTCTTAGTCACTGATTCATTAGCAAAATCAACTTGATGATTTCTAATATTTACAACAGTTAAAATGGTTTTTTCAGGAGCATTAGCTGAAATTCTAGTGCTTCTAGGGTCACCACTCTATTTTTCATTGATTTGGATGTTTTTCCCTTGTTTGGATCAGAACTTTCAGTCACTGTTTGATGATTTTCTACTATCTTTTTGGAAGTATTTACAGGGCTGTTTTTGGCAGCATTTTCAGAGGTTTTCTTCTTGGGAGTTTCTTGATTCTTTTTACTTCTTAGGTCATATTTTTTTGGTGATCCTATGATGGCATTTTCAAATTCTGGCTCATAGTATTCAGTTTCTGGTCTTCTATCATCATAGGGTGTATATAGACCTTGTTTTCTTTGATAGAGGAAATCAAAATCCTCATCGCTTACTCCCAACATGTTAATGTGGTCATCCTTTGTTTGTTAGTTTGTTTCTTCATCCTCATTAACATAATTTTCTTGAAAAGGAGGCCTGATCTGTTGATCGGCATCTCTTTGTCTGTTCTGAGGTTGATTTCTCCTAAAGTTTTGATTTTGGTTTTGGGACTAGTTACTATTCTGAGCATTTGCTTGGACAGCTAACTTCTCCATCATCTTTTTCAACCTATCCATGTTCTTGGCTAGATGGTCTAATTTTTAGTCAGATGTGGAAGGTGCAGTGTCTTCCCTATATGATACCCTCTTCTTAGTTCTCATTCTGGCTCTCTTTTTAATCAGATTTGTTTCTACACTAAGAGCTCCCTTATGCAAGTCTTCTAAAGTTAAGGGATCCCTTTCTCTTAGCTGATAGGCCATTTTAGGATCAAATCCTTCAGGGAATTTGGCCAAAGTTGAGCATTGTGGAGGTTTCAAATCTGGGGGTAGTGCGTTATAAACACTTTTAAATCTAGTCCAATAATCTTGAACACTTTCCCTGGTATTTCTCTTGAGGTTGTTGTAATCTGAAAGTATTTGGAGAGGGTTCTTCCTAACTTGCCATTTGTTTATGAATGTTTGATGGAAAGCTTGGAGATCATTAATACTATTAGGGGTTAAGCTTTTGAACCATTTTCTTGCTTCTCCCCCTAAACTTTTAACAAATAATATGAGTTTAATGGTCTCGTCATCTATATCATTTCTATCAAAATAGTCATTCATCTTGTCCATATGTATTTGAGCAGTAATAGTACCACTAGAATCATATAATGGGATCTTGGACTGATAGTCCAGTGGCAGATTGGCTAAAGGTAAAGGAATGACTAGAGGAGCATACCATGCTGCCATGATAGGAGGTTATGGAAAAAATGGGGGGTTTACAAGTGGAGGGTTTATGAAAGGAGGAGGAGGATGGAATGGAGTAGTTTGAACAGTGGGTGTATGGAAAACAAAAGTACTTGGACCAGCAAAAAACTGTTGAGCAGATCTAAGATGAGAAAAACCAAAGTTATGAATGAAATGAAGGTCAGGTGGGGTGGTTTCTCTACTACCAGTATGTTCACCACTATGATGGGGTGAGTGTGGAGATTCAAAGTCTATCTGATCAATATCACTAAGTGACTTAGTTCTGGATGGGTTTCTTATGAATGGTAAGTCAACTTGTGTATCTTGCAGAGTTGAAAGGTTTTCAAGTGTAGAATTAGCTCTATGAATTGGTCTGACAATAGTTGAAGTCTTCGATTTAGAATATTTCCTAAGGATGCTTTCTGGATTATCAATTATCTCAGGAGGATTTGGGTCAAGATAGGCTCTAGTATAAAATCTTATAGAAGCCACTATGTGATGTTTTGAGACCCAATGATGAGAAAAGTTCAGCCAAGTATGACAGTATTTTAAAGGCTAACTAATCTTTTTCAAAGAAAACTTAATCCTCAAAGTCTTCTTAACTGGGTTTGAATGATGTTTGAAAGATAAAAGGGTTTCCCAGTTGATTCTTAGGAAAAACCAGTGGGGTTAGCAGGCCTACTGAATACCAATGGAGTCGCTAGGTGAAGGATTTTTCCTTGTTTTCAAGGTTTGGTTGTTGTTCACCATCAACAATCAATAATAACCAGTCTTGGTGACACTTATTTCATTTAGAAATAGGGGTTTTTTGAGTTGTGAAGTTATCTATTACTCAATATTTTTTGTCCCCAGTATGGTCGCCAGTATGTTAGGTCTCTGTAGTTTGCAAGATTGGCAAGAACAAACGCTGCAGAGCCTACATCAAAACCACTTTGTAATCCTAGGATCTAGCCCTCCTAGATTCAGAGAGGGATCTCTCTATATAATTGTTTTCAAAGATATTTCTTTAATGCTTATGATATGATATTAGGCTAGTTATGAAGTACAAGGGTTTTTGTTTGTTTTGGTTGGAATGAATATCATCAAAATGAAGGAAGTATTTTTGAGGGGTAAAGGTGTGAGTAGGTTGAAATAATGGTTCAGCTAATAGGATAGGTAAGAAACAGTGTCAATCCATTGGGCTATGGAGTCACAAAAGGATTTAATTGCACAACAAGTTTCAAGTATGGTCTATGGGGCAAGTCATCTATATCAAAGGATATTTTAAGTTGATTTCGTGATATGGAACATTAAAGTGTTGTGAAATAAGCAAAGCTAATAATCATTTAAGAATCTATTAACTTCACTAAACAAGAAAAGCCTTTCAAAGTAACTGTTTGAAGCTAGCCAAAGGACAGGGAAAACCATAGACTTCTTTGGGAAAACTTTTACTAAAGCACACTTTTCAGACAGCAATCCAGCAATATGACAGATTACCTTCAGAAATTAGAAGACATATAAGAAAACAGAGGGCAGCCTAAGATCAAGTAAGGACTTTGAACCTATCCTGCTGTTGGCATACTCTCAGGGATCTTTTCAAAGCAACTGTTGGAGATAAACTAGAAGACAGGGCTAACCATAGACTTCCCTAGTTAAATTTTATTTAGCATACTTCTCAAGAACTTTCAAAGACAATATATCAAGTTGTACTCAGGAAACATGGGCTTACCAACACTTCACTGGTTATACTCTATTGAATTATCCTCAAAAAAATAATTAGAAGAAAACATAGAGATAAAGATTTATCAGTGAGATTTAGGGTACTTTACAGTAAATCCTAATCTATATTTGTTGTTCTTTATCAGAGAATAGTGGACAGTATGAAAACATAAGTAAAATGACAATTACAGTAAGAAAAAAATCACCACTGACATAGATCAGGATCCCATAAATCAAGCTTGTATATTTGATGTTCAAACTAGTTACAATCTTCAAGTCCAATGGGTCTTTTACAGCTTCAAAACTCTCTTCTCAGCCTATCTTTCTTCAATTACAAAACAGAGCTTCAGCATACCTCAATAGCTATTTACACTTGATAAGTATTCAACCAACAATAATACTAGGCTCCCCATATGATATATATAGGTAAATTTGAGGAGGTGGAGTGGAAAGAAGGTCCAAATAATCAATTAATACAGAGTAAATGCTTCTCGACCTTTGGGAGGCCTTACGGAGAAGATTTCATATGTTTAACTCTGTTTTAATCAATTTTACATTAACTTTTATTTACTTCAGTCACTTGTGTTGACTTTGGAGGCTTTTGGTAGGCTGGAAATTACTTTTGAGCTATCTTTAGAAATATCTCTAACTATGCAATTAATATGTATTCTTTTTAGGTGAATTCAGCTGGCAGGTGGCATTTCTATCTTCTTGAGGATTTATTGCCTCACTAATGTGGCATTTGGAGGCTTCCTTTACTAATCTATCTATCTTAATACTTTAAAACACTGATTTAACTCTGATTTTGTGCTTTAAGGCTGATCATGCCTTCTTTATTCTTCTTCGGTCTTCAATTGTCCTTTTTCTTAATGTTTAAATGATTTGGCTTTAGTCATCTGTCTTTTGTCTTTTTAAACTGAATTAGGCTTTGGTTTTGTGCTTTAGGCTTGTTCCTTTAATCATCTTTAATTGTGCTTTATCCTTAACTTTCGATTTAAGCTCTTTGATCTTCAATCTTTATGTATTAACCCTTTAACTTTAATTTTTCTCTAATACTCTTTAATTATTCACCACTGTGTTTGCTGGTGTATAGGTGGTTGTATTAGAGGGTTTGATCGAAATGCCAAATGGCCATGATCCATTGCTTGTGACATGGAATTCATCCCTTTGGCCCCTTTTTCTTTTGTTTTGGGCCACGAGGATCGTCACCCTCGGCCCTGTCCCCTTACTGGACTATGGGAAGGGTTTCCACTTTAAAAACCGCATCAAGCCTGTGAAAAACCAATAAAAACGTTAATAAAACCTGCGAGGGAGGGTTTTGAAGGCTTATCAGAGATCAAGCGGAGGTGGAAGGAGCAGGCTATGCAGGTGGAAGAGGGAGTTTCATGGCGGAGAGGTGAAAACCTGTGAAAACAGGGTTTAATTTGAATATAGGCGCGAAATATGGATTGGTGGTTTTGCAAAAATCATCTGCGGTTTTCGCGCTACATTCAAGCAGTAAGTGGTTTACGCTCGATCAAACGTGATTCCATACATTGCGCGACATGCGTCCTCCAGGAAACCAACGGTTTCGCGTGAATTTGGGTGGTTAAACCCCGACACAAAAATTTGTGTGAAACGTGATGTGAACCGTTGGATCTGGAGGTGTAGATCCAACAGTGTGTTAGGTCCCTATATTACTAGTATAGTCCCTTATTGTTGTTAGTGTAACCCCCTTATTGTTATTATTGTACCCTTGTAACCCCCATTTTATTATTATTGTGCCCTTAAATTATTGTTGTTAGGTCGGCTAGGATTACATTGTGGCCCACTAGGATTACATTATGGCCCCATGGACTCCTATATATAGAAAGGAGGTTTTGTAAATTGGATCATCAAAGAATTGTTCATTTATGTAATGTATTGAAGGTTTCCCCCTCGAAGTGGCTTATTTCTAAGGTGTTTATATCTCTTTTCTTCTATTTTTGGAGCTGGTTACACAACATTTGGTATCAGAGGCTTTGGATTCTAGGTTTTCGCTGCTCCAAACACGTCATCGTGGAATTTTCGCTATAAATTTTTTTCTACGAAGTTTCAGAAGCTCAAATTTTTAGGGTGCGAAGCCGAAATCCTGAGGAATATTTTCTAAAAATTTCAGATTTTGTTTCACAATATTGTCGGAGATATGATCTGTGGAAGTTAGGTCTTTTTTCAGGCCCCTAAATAGGTCATCGTGGCATTTTCACTATAACGTTTTTTCTACGAAGGTTCAGAATCTAAAATTTGTATGGTGCGAAGCTGAAATCCTGAGGAAATTCGTCAAAAAAATTTAGAGCTTGGTTCGCAATATTTTTGGAGATATGTTCTGTGGAAGGTAGTGCTTTTTCAGGCTCCTGAATTTCATCTCAAAGAGGTGATCGTGGAAAAAGTTCAATAACTCTCTCTCTGGGCATCGGATTGGAGTGCCGTAAAAATTGGTCGCAAGTAAAAGGACTATAGTTTCTTGGCTATCAATTTCAGAGAAAAAGGACGAAACATTGACACGTGGCAAGTTGTACAAGTTCGCTCTACTGAACCAGTCCATAATTAGGTCATTGTAGGAGATTGGACACAACTTTGTCTTGGAGAATCCAAATCAGGTCAGACCTGTGGCATTCGAAATATAATTCATAGGGCTAGGTTGGTACCAAAATTCAGATATTGAAGTGCTGCAAGCACAGAGATAATCCAATTTCAATATCGAGCTCCTCAAAAGCAAGCAAAAGGTGTGTATTTTTTTTTTCCGAATTGCATAAGTCTTGTTTGAATAATCAATTTGAATTGATTCCAAGGGCATATTTTAGAATAGATATCAGTATTGGGTTCTAAAATATGCCCCGTAAAAATAATTCAACACCCATTAAGCCTTCAGAAGGGACTACTATGACTCATGAAGATGAAGAATTGCAACATGATCTATCAAAATTACAAGAGCAAGTGCAACAAATTTCACTCTCGCAAAGAGCAACAAAAAATGAAATGGAAGTTTTGAAGAAAGGCATGGAAGAGAAGATGGATGGTTTGAAGAAAGGCGTGGAAGCTAAGATGGATGGCATGGAAGCTGGCACGGAAGCTAAGATGGATGACATGAAAGACAACATGGAAAATAACATGAAAAACATGAAGAATGATCTAAAATCAGACATCGAAGGTTTGACCAAGTTGATACAAGAAATGTTTCCTAATGGTGAAAAGATAGTAGAAGAACCTCATGATGAGAACAAAATAAATGTTAATCGTGATTTCATAAACTCTAATGTTGGCGGGAAGAACCACCATATTCCAAAAATGGATATGAGGAAGTTTGATGGAAATGATCCTGTAACATGGATACTACGGATGGAGCAATATTTTGATCTCCATAATGTGCAAAACACACAAAAGGTACGCATTGCAACTTTACATTTAGAACAAAATACATTTGTATGGTATCGATGGCTTTGCTCCCGTAAAAAAATTGTCGCTTGGTCAATTTTTACGGAGGAAATGATAGCACATTATGAGGATACAAAGAGCAACACCTTCTTTAGCCAATTGATAAATCTCAAGCAAAAGGGTTTAGTGGGGCAGCACATTGAGGACTTCCAAAAATTGAATATAAGGGTAACTGATATTCCAGAGGAACACAGGATTGATCTCTTCATAGGCACTTTAAAGGATAACATCCAACATAAAGTTCGCGTTTTGGAACCTGATTCATTGGAGAAGGCATTCAGGTTGGCAAGAAAAATTGAATGTAAAATTATGGCGACAAGGAAGCCTACCACTCACTTCTATAAAGAGGGAAGTGTTGCTACTCCTAGTTTTCCACAACCTACAAGGTTGACACCACAAAAATTGGAAGAAAAAAGAGCAAAAGGGCTTTGCTACAGTTGTGATAGCAAATACACTAAAGGTCATAGGTGTGCTAAGAAGAAATTATTTTACATAGATTGTGAAGAGGAAGAAGAAAATGAACAAGAAGAGGATATACACCAGGAACCAACCCTAGAAGAGGAAGAAATGAATCCGACCATATCATGTAATGCACTGGCAGGAATTACCACTCCTCGAACTCTCAAGATAGAAGGAAAAATCAAGAAGAAAAAGGTAATAGTGTTGATTGATTCAGGTAGCACCCATAATTTTATTCATTGTAAGGTAGCCAAGGAATTAAATTGTTTCCTATACCCAGCACCAGAATGTCAAGTGATGGTTGCAAATGGAGGAACTATAAATTTCTCTGGAAAATGCCATAATATCAAGCTAACCATGGGGGAAAATGTATTGACTATTCCAATGCTTTCCATTCCTATGGGAGGTGCTGATGTTGTACTAGGAGTACAATGGTTACAATCTTTGGGGACGGTAGATTTTAATTTTCAAGAACTTTTCTTGAAATTTTTTTCAGAAGGAAAGGAAGTCGAATTACGGGGTATTGAAGGGAAGCCGGGAATGATAATAAGCTCTAATGTCATGACAAAGCTTCTAAAGAAAGAACAACGAGGCGTAATTGCACAATTATGCTCACTAGAAGTTCCGACATCAAAATCATCTATTTCTGCAGATCTCCAACAAGTCTTGGACAATCATTCCAAAGTGTTTGAAACTCCCAAAGGACTCCCACCTATTCGTGATCATGATCATGCTATTCATTTGATTCCAGGAAGTGTTCCTCCAAACATCGGGCCTTATAGATATCCTTATGTCCAAAAGAGTGAAATTGAACGTATGATTGCAAAAATGTTAGAGGCAGGTATAATTCAACCTAGTCAAAGTTCTTTCTCTGCTCTTGTAGTATTGGTACACAAGAAGGATGGATCATGGCGAATGTGTCCGGATTATAGGGAGCTCGATAAGCTCACCATTAAAGATAAATTTCCCATTCCTGTGATTGATGAATTATTGGATGAATTACATGGAGCAATTTATTTTACCAAGTTGGATCTTCGTTCGGGATATCATCAAATTAGAATGAAGACTGAAGATATTCCAAAAACAACATTTCGAACTCATGAGGGTCATTATGAATTTTTGGTCATGCCTTTTGGCCCTACCAATGCACCTTCTACATTTCAAGGGTTGATGAATTCCATTTTCAAACCCTTCCTTAGAAAATTTGTGCTAGTATTTTTTGATGATATACTAATCTACAACAGGTCTTAGAAGGATCATGTTGAACATGTTGACAGGGTGCTCAAACTATTGCAGGAGAAACAATTATATGCAAAAAATCCAAATGTTTCTTTGGAGTACAAGAGGTGGAATATCTGGGTCATATTGTATCTCACGAGGGTGTTAAAGTAGACCCTAAAAAAATTAAAGCCATTAAGGAATGGAAAGTCCCCACAACCATAAAGCAGTTGCGAGGATTTCTCGGGTTAACGGGGTATTATCGCAAGTTTTTTAAGAATTATGGGAGAATAGCAGCACCTCTAACAACATTATTGAAGAAAATGCATTTTCATGGACTCCTGAAGCAACTAAGGCCTTTGAACATCTTAAAGAGGCAATGTGCCTAGCACCGGTCTTAGCTACGCCAGACTTCACAAAAACCTTTATTGTGGAATGTAATGCCTCAGGAAATGGAATTGGTGTAGTTTTAATGCAGGAAGGAAGACCCATTGCTTTTGAAAGTCGTCCAATCAAAGGAAAGTATTTACAAAAACCTATTTATGAGAAGGAAATGTTAGCAATACTGCATGCACTAAAGAAATGGCGAACTTACCTAAAGGGAAGACACTTCAAGGTAAAAATTGATCATGATAGTCTTAAACACTTTTTGGAACAAAGATTATCTTCAGAAGAGCAGCAAAAATAGGTCACAAAGATGTTGGGTTATGACTTTGAAATAATCTACAAAAAAGGAAAGCTTAATGTTGTTGCAGATGCACTCTCAAGAAAGAATGAAGAGGTGGAAGCATTGCTTTGTGCCATTTCTATTATCCAACCAGATTGGATAACTGAAGCAAGAGATGAATGGAAGAAGGACAAAGATGTATGGACATTGATTCAAAAGTTGCAGCAAGATCCTAGTACATCTGATACATTTAGTTGGAAAAATGATTCCTTATGGTACAAAGATCGCTTATATCTTTGTAATAATTCCCAACTAAAACAAAAGATTCCTCTGGAATTGCACACTTCTCCTTTAGGAGGACACTCTGTATTTTTAAAAACTTACTACAGGGTGAAGAAAGAATTTTTTTGGGATGGCCTTAAATCTGATATTCAAAAGTTTGTGGCGAAATGTTTGGTTTTCCAGCAGAATAAAGTGGAAACAATTAAGACCCCGGGACTTCTACAACCTTTATCCATTCCAAGTCAACGTTGGGAGGAGATTTCAATGGATTTTATCACGGGTTTACCTAAGTCTGAAGGAAAGAGTGTCATCATGGTGGTAGTTGATAGACTTACCAAGTATGCACACTTTTGTGCATTATCTCATCCATTTAAAGCAAGTACAGTTGCTACTACATTTATGAATAGAATTCAAAAGCTACATGGAAGCCCAAGGGTTATTGTGAGCGACAGAGATCCCATTTTTACTGGAAATTTTTGGACGAAGTTATTTTCTTGTTTGGGTACTCAATTAGCTCATAGCTCATCTTATCATCCTCAATCTGATGGTCAAACTGAGATAGTAAATAAATGTTGGGAAGGATATCTTCGTTGTTTTGTATCTGATAAACAAACACAATGGGTCAAGTGGTTACCTCTTGCTGAATGGTGGTATAACACTTCCTTCCATACTGCAGCAAAAATGACCCCATTTATGGCACTTTATGGATATCATCCACCATCGATCACATCATCTTTAAGGGAAAATTTGAAGGTTCAAACAGTGGAAGATCACATCGAGCATCAGCAAGAAGTTCTCCAACTCTTAAAGGATAACCTGAATTTGGCACAAAATCGAATGAAACAACAGGCAGATCAACATCGCAGCGAGAGAAGTTTTGATGTAGGAGATTGGGAATTTTTACGGCTACAACCATACAAACAAATGTCCCTCAAGCAAGCTAAGAAGGATAATAAATTATCGCCAAAGTACTATGGTCCTTACAAGGTGTTGCAAAATATTGGTACTATGGCATACAAATTGGAGCTTCCTGCTTCTTCGCGAGTACATCCAGTTTTCCATGTTTCGTGCTTAGAAAAGGTTATAGGTGAAAATATTCCAGTTCAAACAATATTTCCAGAACATGATGAGGAAGGAAAAATCATATTGGAACTGGAAGCGGTCACGGAAACAAGAACTCGACAACTACGGAATCGATCAATTTCAGAGTATCTCATCGAGTGGAAGAACTTACCCACTGAAGATTCTACATGGGAGGATGAGAATTTTATAAAAAAGCACCCAGAGTTACTCAAGCGTTGAGGACAACACTTTTTTTGAAGGAGAGGGGCATGTTAGGTCCCTATATTACTAGTATAGTCCCTTATTGTTGTTAGTGTAACCCCCTTATTGTTATTATTGTACCCTTGTAACCCCCATTTTGTTATTATTGTGCCCTTAAATAATTATTGTTAGGTCGGCTAGGATTACATTGTGGCCCACTAGGATTACATTATGGCCCCATGGACTCCTATATATAGAAAGGAGGTTTTGTAAATTGGATCATCAAAGAATTTTTCATTTATGTAATGTATTGGAGGTTTCCCCCTCGAAGTGGCTTATTTCTAAGGCGTTTATATCTCTTTTCTTCTATTTTTGGAGCTGGTTACACAACACAGTGAGGGAGGAGCGCGATGGGGAAGGGTGCCTAGGCAAGGGTTTTATTGGGAGCCAGGTATCAAGAGGGGATTGGGTAGGAGGTTAAATAGTGGGGGGTGGGACCAATGGTGACGAATGTTATTTTGTCACGGGGTGAAATTTCAACGGGCGGGGTTAGAGATGTGGGTTTTACAGGGGCCGTCGGATCATATAGATCAAAGGTGAGGATCGGTGTAGGAGTTTAACAAGCAGGGAAAGGGAAAAACAAAGGAAAGGGAACTTAAAGAATAAGGAAGGGAAGGGTCTGATGGAGGAGTATGGGACTGGAAGCAGGGTGTGAAGGGCTAGGGAAAAAGGGCTAGGAGGAGGGATGAGGGAGGTGATTTAGCGCCGTTGGATCAGAAATATCTATGGTAGGATTGACATGGGGTTTGACAAAGGTAGCGGGGAAAATACAAAGAAAAAGGCATTTTATAAGGGGAGAGAGGGTAAAAAGGTAAGGGAAGGGGGTTAGGGATAAGGTAGAAGTGCAGTTCTGTGGGGAGATAAGGTGACCGGGAGCAGAGGAAAATAAAAAGGGCTAAGGGCTAAGGATTTAGCGTCAGGTTATGAATGTTCGGTCATATGACAGAGAAGGAGCTGGGGGCTAAGCCAAAAAGGGGCTTAAGAGCCTTATGTGTGAAGAAGGTCGAAAATAGGCCAAAAAAGGTGGGTTTTTAGTGTTTTTTTAGGTTCCGATAGGAAAAAAGGGGTGATTTAAACCATAAAAAAAAGGATTTTTTATAAGTTTAAAAAGGATTTTTGAAGGTTTTTTAGGAAAATGAAGGGTAAATGAGAAGGAGAAAAGGGGATTTTCAGAGGAAAAAATGAAGGATAAATAAAAGGGAAAAATGAATGAAATATGCTTAGAAAATGATGGAAAATGGCCTAAATAACAGTCTCTTTTGATAACAGCAGGGTTGCTTGGTGGATTTTTTAAAGGAAACAGCAGTGAATATTCTTATTGAGCTAGAAAACACCAGAAGGCTTCAAGAATGAGTAATTTTCTATGAAAATAATCTTTTGAAGGCTCAAGACCTATTTTAGCCATCATTTGCTATGACAAAAATATACTGATGGCTAACAAGCTGACCTGGTAGAATCAGTGGAGAAAATATGGCCATGGTTAATGGAGGAGGTGGTGGAGGTGTGAATTGTTGCATGGATTGAATAGAAGTTTGTAAAGGTAAAGATGGGATGAAAGGAGGAACAGATGGTGTAGCTGTATGAGAAGATGAGGTAAAAGATGTACCAAAAGTCTGTTACTGATATTGAAAATAGGCCTTTTTAGAGGTTTCTTGAAATTTGTCTACTAAGCCTTTAATTTTATGGAAATTGGACCAAACTTCAGTATATTTTTCAGACTCAAAGGTTTCAGAAAGTGGTGTAAAGGACTCAAAATCAAAAGGGTCGAAAGTAGCTTCTGAGAGAAAAGTTTCAAACTTGGTTCTAATTAAATATTTTTCAGATTCTGGAGAGAAAGAAAAATATTCTAAAAAATATCTTGTAGGTGGGGAATTTGATTTAATCAGTGGAGGAAAAACTCTTCCTTATTGTCGAGACTTAGTTTTCTGTTTTCTCAAAATAATTTCAGGATTATATACTAGTGGTTATGGATTAGGGTTAATGTTTGGCCTGGTATAACTTTTTGGAGCCAGCTTAAAATCAGAATTATATATTCTAGCCCAGGTTTTGACTTTAGCCTATTCATAAAACTCTTCCCAAGGAATATTTAGCCTGTTCATAAATTTTATCACTCTTCCCAACTTCCTAGGTTGAAAATGGGAGTGAAGAAAGGTAACTACAAACCAACTTTTAGCTAGGTAGCTATCCCTACCTAACTAGAGAGGGCTCTCTCTATGTCACTTTTTAAAATATTCAATTTAGGGTTGAGTACCAGATTTTAGGCTAGATATAAGTTAATTATGTTTGGAATTTTTTTATAATTTTTTTGCTAGATAAAAATAATGATCAGTGAAACTAAAGATGACTTCAAAGACTGAATTGCAGAGAACAGAGTGAGGCAAGGTAGGTAAATTATTTGAGCACAATTAATTTTTCGTTGTGTATGTGATGATAGAAAAATTAGGAGTCTGAATGAGCATATAACATGAATTCATTCTTCAGAAGAAAAGGCGCATTAGTGAAAATCTTAATAAACAGAACATATAACCGATCTTTGTTTATAAACTGGTAATATTTTTGCACAGAAACTGAAGTGGAAATGAAATAACACAGAGAAAAGCACAGTGCTCAAAAGAAATACCATATGAATCTCACAATATTTGTTGCAACTTCTTTGATTTCATTAAAGGTGTACAAAAGCTCCACAGTAATACATAGAGTCTCAAAAACTCAATTATCCAACCCCACAATACTTTGTACAGTGAAGTATTTATAGAAAAACAAAATTACAACAGATTAAATTAAATTCTATCATAACATATAGCGCTTTATTTTTCAAACTAAACTCTAACTGTGATATGGAAATAAATTCGATTTGTTGTGTTGGCACTGCTCTAACTAAAAATGGTTGTTGAAAGGAGAGAATTGTGGGTTGCGCTGGCTGTCAGCTGACTGATGATCTGGCAGAGGCTGAATTTTCTTATTTTACCATTTACTCTTGAAATTCACACAATTTTTCCCAGCATTGTTCATCCGAGATGGCCAATTTTATTACCTTACGGTAAAATTCATCCATTTTAGTGTATTTGGCAAAAGTGGGCCTCACCACAAAAACATGTTTTATCTCATACTGAATATAAATATCATTGCTTAGTGTTCCCAACAGCGCCCTTCCTGTCATTGTTCCTTTGATGTTTGAAAACTTGGTTGTATCTCTGGAAATTTCTTTAAGTCTTCTCCAATAATCCTCTTTGGTCATTAATTTATCATTAATCACAAATAGAGAAGGCAACCCTTTCTGTGTCAGAGGCTCTATTCTGCTAAAAAATATTTGCACTGTGATTTCCAAACTGTGACATTTCTCCTCAAGCTGAAGAATTAAATTCTTCTTTGTGAGAACCTTCTTTACCTCTAGGATTGTTTCAGTCCTATCATCTATGCCCAAATTTTCCAACTCGTACATCTTCTTTGAATTCATAATTTTGATAATATTGTTTTCTATAGTAGGCTTATCTTCAAGTTGTGCTTTAATTGTTGCAATGGCTTCATTTTCTTTCTGTATCAACTCCTTTTGTCCAAATATAATATGTATACTTGGCCAAATTTCATTAAGATATTCCATGATGTCTGCCCAAATAATCACTTTTACTTGGCCCAAATTATTTCCAATGGTTGATTCCTTTTTTCTTTTTGCAACCTCTCAATTAGCTTTTTAGCTCTCTATGCTTCAGCTGCATGTGAACTTTTATATTTAGACTTTTGATATTGTAGAAATTTCACTTGGTCTTGTAATTTCTTTATCTCCTCTTCCTGAATTGACATATTTTGCACTGCTTTAGTGAGCTTCTCAGCTCCATCTATAGTACTTGTTGTAGAAAGTGTGGTTGTAGGAATAACTGCAAGAGGCACTGCTTCTAAAGTAACTTTTGATGTTTTTTCTGTGTTCATTTTCCTTTATCATCTTCTCCAATTTTGATTCCATCTGCTTTATTTGAGCATTATGTTCCATAATCAGCTTCATCATTTCTATTTTTTGGGATTCATTCTCTTCAATGTCTTTTTCCAAATGATCTTATGTAGCTGGAATCTTCAATTGCTTTCTTAATGTTGCTATGTCAGCATTTTTATTTTTGATGATCTCTTCTGCTGCATTGACATTGGAAGGATCATATCAAATTTTGATCACCAGGTCTTCCAGAGTTTTGATTCTTCTGTATTTATCAAATGAAGAAACTTTCTCTATTTTCAGTTGTGATTGGACATTAGCCAATGAAACTTGCAATTTTGACAAACTCATAGCAGTGTTAGTGAGAGTGAAGGAAATCATCTAACCAGTTTGTTTATGTAACTCCATTTTATCTATTGGATGTATCTCCTTAGTATCAAACTCAAATGCAGTCTTTTTGTAATATGCTTCTGACTTTGGCTATGGAATTTGTGCTTGAAGAAAATAAAACTGCATTTTTCTCTTATCTGAATCAAACGCTAGGAGAAACCTGCTCTGAGAGCTAGGAGTTTGCTTCCAAAATTGATTGTATGTGCTAGTCTTCAACATTTCATTTTTCAACTTTATCTCCCTGAAGAAATCAAATATAGTTTTCTCCTTTTTCGCTGTAACAATTGTACTAGTTTTAATGTCTTTTTGTTGATCTTGAGAAACTACTGAAGTAGTAGGAGTAGAAGTATTTTGATCACATGCCTATGTGGAAGGAGGTGTCTCTTTAGTAATAATAATTATTTTTTTCTCTGAATACTTGCTAGGATTGACTTTTGGATTGAACGTTGTCTTCTTTCTGTAGTGTATTTTGAATTCTTTGTTGGATGAGTCAGTCATTGGAGATGACTGATCTTCTATGATCCTTTTCCCTGTTATTTCTTGTGCAACGCAACTCTATAATGTTGTTGTAGACACTGTTTTTTCTTCAGCCTCATGTAAAGTACCCTCGATACATTCAAGCTTATTCATATATTTCTCAATTTCTGGTCTATGTATATGAAAATAAGGTGTAGATTTGTTCTCTACCCTTAGTTTAGAAATGACACCAACTGGATTATAAGACCATGTGAAACTGAGGCTAAATTACATCTCTTTCATAAATTTTCCTGCTTCTTCCCCTGTTGTCCTGCTATTACAGATAAAAGGTCCTATTTGTGTTTTGATTTTGAATTTTCACTTATTTTTAGCAGATACAAAATGCACTTCATCAGCATTAAGCATTTCTCTGATGTATTCTAATGCAAAAATCCTCATTGGGAGGAATTTTGGAAATTTATAAGGGGGAAGCTCACAACCATAAAATCTGAGTTATGTGTACTTCTGATATAGATACCAATCTCTTGCTCTGGCTTGATCTGATAGTTGCAACACCTTTCTAATCTCTTCGTTGATCCTGGGCTCTGTAGTGTTGTTTAGTAAACTGAGTGTTGGATGTAGGAACAATTCTACAAATTGCTTATATGAATATTCATTTTGCTCCTTCATCCCTGATGAAGTCTAGAAAATAATTGATTGTTGATTTCCTTCCTCATCCAATTTCTGTAATGAAAACTTGAATTTGTATCCCTGAGAATATAAAAACAAATAAACTAACATAGAGGCATATTTGAAAACCTCCTCAGCTGGGAATTTAACAAACTGCTCATGGAAGGAATCCACAATGAATTGACTGAAATTGAATATGATGGAGGGTTTGGAATCTATGGAGAAAATGGACATGAATCCTATGATGGCTTCATCTACCCATTGGTATGAATAATAACCAAGAATTTAGGAAATAAATGTGATGATTTTTTTATCTCTTTCAGGGAAAATGGATGATGGAAATGGAGGGTTCTTCTTGGATAATGGAGCATTTTCAGTCATAAATAGCTCAAGAGTTTGAGCTATTTTTGAAAATATAATTTCTAATATATTTCAATTAGTGCTTCTTGTGAAAATGGAGTGGCATTCTCTGTGATGGGGGCTTGCATCATTTATTCTATGGTTTGGGCAGTTATGGTTACTAAAATCTCTCATGTAGGAGCGATAATAGCTCTGTGGTTAGGAACATACCATGCTTGCATTATCTAAAAAATTCTGGAGCACTATGGGTGTGAGGAAAAATGTGATGAAGTAGGTTTGGATTCCATAGCCCTATATCATCAAATTTATCTAGGAATTTATCCTCTAACCAACAATACATTTCAAAAAATTCAAGTTCACAATGGGTTTCATGGATTTTATGGTCTCTATCTACTAATGGTATACGATGGAAGTCAATTTGAGGGTGAAGTAGCAGAATTATTGGTTCTTCTGGTCCTTTGTTATTTGGAAGCGTGATTGGCATTGTTTGAATGGCGGAAGCAAGAATTTCTGATGAAAAACAGAGGCCGAGACTAAGAGAAGGATTTGCAACTCAGAAAAATGTCGATAACTGTAAATATTATTTAAAACAGTGTTCATGTTTCTTTGAACATTGGTCAAATTGTTTTTTTGGAGTTATGGTGATATACAGAGTAGATTGAATGGAATTGAAGGTTTAAAACAGGTTTTTAGTGATGAATTTATAAGCAATCTAGCTTAATTCCCGTTGAAAAGGGCACAGGTAGGTTAGCCTAATGGTTAGAAATTAAATTTAATTTTCTAACGGTTATAGGAGGGCGGGAATTAATTTGATTGGACATCAGCATAGCCCATGTGGCATGATATGGATGGCATGCAAAGAAGTGGTTTCATCCGACGGGTAAGCGGGATTTTGGAGGGGTACATCAGCAGTAAATTGTTTTATGAGGGGGGGTGTGAAATCATATGTTGTTGACATGTAGTGGTGGGGTCGAGTTTTGAAGCCACCCATTTTGGACACCCCCCCCCCCCCCCCAACGTTAAGTTTCGGATGATGAGGGGGGGCGAAGTTGTGTGCTGGTCGTCAGATTAAAACATGGTGCGGTGGATGAACAGTGTGATGGGGGGTAGTTAACATATGGCCGAGATTAATGAATGGTGGAGTAGGGGGATAGTGAATGCGATGTGACATGAATGGTTGACGAGTAGTAGTATGAAACGTGTCACATGGGTAGTGGAGTAATGACACGTAGGATTAAATCCTATGGTCTTGTGAATAGGGAAAATTTTAGGGGCTAATATTCGCAAGTGGGCTAATTTTCTATACTTTTTCCAAAAAAAATATTCGCTAATTTCCATTTTTTTCTAAAAATGATTTGCCAAAATTTTATAATATGAAATTATTTTAGCCTAAAAATCCCCAAAAATTTATATAGATACTATATAAAATTATTATAAATTTGAATATTTTTACAAAAATATCTCCAAACATTTTACATATTGCATACTATGGACTAGTGGGATTCTCCAAGGTTTCTAAACTTTAAGATAAATTTCCATCCTTTAAATTTTCCTTGCTTGCGAATGATTTTCGAATTTTTGAAGAATAAATTTTCATAAAACATGAGTTCTGAAATAACATTCTCGGCAATGCCTTTCTTCGAGAATACAACCACAAAATATGAGTTTTCTTTGAAATGCATATTTTTATTGGGATTGTAAAAACAAGCTTGCTCCTTCAACAGATTTTATATGAATGAAATGGAGGATTCACTGCCTTATTTTTAGTGAAAATATGAAGATTTTTCCATGGGAAGTTTTGACCCTAGACTTAACCTATATGAGATGGAGTGACCTGACTCTAGACCTATAAATGATAATGAAATGATGTGAAGGAGCAGGAATCAAGATGATATTTTTTTAGTGACCAAAATTATTTCTAAAAACTAACTGAAAAGAAAACAAAATTGACTAATGACCTGATGAAAAAATCTCAAAAGAGTTATGTTTGATCACTGATAAAATAACTCTAACAGATCCAAAGTCTTGCTTCTTCTGTTTGAATTTCTGCTCAATCTTGGCAGCATAGCGGTATGCCGTACTAAGCGAGGAGATTTCAGGGAACTCCATTTCCTCTTGAATTCATCTTTGTAAACAATTGCGGTACTTCATCACCAAATGTTTCTCCAAATATTTGATACCCAACTTTGTGCGTAGGGTATGGAACAGATTCATCAGCTCATGCACATCTTGATCCCTTTGTTGTTGCAGTGTAGTCTATCATATTTACTTTTCCTCATAGCTCCCCATGGGTAATATTTTTCCTTGATGGCATCTTGGAAATAATTCCAAGTGGGTATGGCCGAGAACAGATAGGGTTCCCCCTCATAATTTTTCTCACAGTGAGTTTCCCACTATTCCTTGACATGGGGGGCGGCTTTGAGGAGTGCAAAAGTAATCTTCTCCTGGTTGGAAAAGTCATGAACCGAGAAATATCCTTCTAATATATTCAACCATCCATCTACGGAATCTACATCTATTTGGCCCTCAAATATGGGAATGTCAAAGTTTACTTGTACCTTAAAAGGAGTTGCGCCTCCAGAGTGGCTACTAGATGCAGATGCGCCGCTAGTGGGTAGTCGTTGAAGGATCTAGGAAAATTTATCCAACATCGCATTCCTTTTTTTTCGAGGGCCTCCTCGAGAAATATTTTGATAGGGTCTCCTGCTCCCTCGTCTTTCTTTTCGTCCCCCATGGGCAGTCGTCAATATTTGCACGGCTAATCTTGCAAAGGTTCAACCAGATCAAGCCCTAAATCCTTATACCCTGACCTCATTGGGGACATGCAAAGAAGGATCGAGAAAGAGCAGACCTCTCTGATACCACTGATCTGAATTTATGTAGGAATGCAACATAATACACATATAACCATAAATGCAAAGATGCAACGTAAATAACACTTAATTTCATTAATATCAAAGAACTGAAATTTGTTTACAGACAAAATGGAAATAAAATAGCTAGGGCACTAGTAGCTTATCTTTGAGAAGAGATTTAGTGGCTACAGGCCTCTTAACTGTGTTTCAATGGGGCTCAAGGGCCTATTTATTATTGAGAAACAACGAAAAACCCTAAACATCCAAAACCTAACCCTAGGAGATGAAGCGCCAAAACTATGGGCCCAGTTTGGGTAAATTGGTACATCAACTTCCCGGGGACGTAACTTTGGCATAAGATCTTCGTTTCACGTGCACAATACCTTGTTAGAAATGTCTATCTGAGGGCTACAAATTTTTATTTGAACAACATCAAAGAAACTTCCATGATGCTCATAGTTTCACTGAAAAAACGTCGTTTTAGGGCCTCAAAACGGCTTCGGAAGTTCAGGACCCGAAAAACTGCTAAAAATAGTAAATTGTGCTACAATTAAGGAAACGGAAAGAAAAAATGGTGGGGCCCCAAGTGGAATAGGAGATTGGCCACCAATATCCACCTGGATCAGCTAGATATTCCTATGATACTACTGAAATGTCAAGAGCCATGATCCAGTGGAATATGAACCATAGAATATAGTGTGAGAGCCATAGAGATCATATCATTGAGGTAAATGTGAATCATAGAGAGTGAGTAACCTTTCCACCGAGATGTCACTAACTCGAGATGTGAGTAACTCGAGATGTCGAGACACCATGAAGTACGTGACACTATGGAGAATGAAAAATTTTGAAAACAAGGTCTAAACAAGCCATCAAAATTTCAGAACGATCTGAACTACTTTTGGAAATCACCCCTGTAGCGTATTTATAGTTGTTCACCATTGATGAAGAACAACAACCCTTGGATGGGTCAACATGAAACAATTGAAGCCGACTTGAAAATAATTTTGAATTACAATAATTTTCTCTCCATTAAGGATGAGATTGAATTTCAATATAAAAATATTTCTTTAATAATTTCAGTTGACCTAGAGATCACAAATAATAGTTCAAAGTTAATAGGGCTAGGGAATTTATTCCTAGATGTCAAAATTAACACCTCGCTGAGATTTTCAATCGCTTGTTCCATTTTTTCCCAATGTACGAGAATTTTTCTTCCATGAAGAGTTGGAACACATTCCTTTTCATTTTGAACATATCTTTGAGCCTGTTGATGGAAACTAACAAAGCCTAAGATGCATACAATAGCCTATCGAGCACAAGGTTGGCGTTAATATTATGCAAGGGGGCTGGATAATTTTCCATCACATATCATATACTGAACACCAACTATATAACTTACTGACAAGGAAAATACTCGCTTCTGGAAAAGGATGGGATGAAAACTCATAACCACTTATAGGAAACGAAGAACTCAATATATAGGCAGGATCATAATCATTCTGTGAGCCAAGCAATGGTAATAAATCCAGAGCCAGGTCCTAAATATTAACTGGATATAGAATTTACATTTGATGATTAACGTCAGATGACTGACTTAACTCCATTTTCTGCTCAAGATCTTGGACTCTGCAGCTAATACAATCCACCTCAGATCCCACCTAAGGGGGATTAAATAAATACGATGCATAAACATGGGAAATTTTATGATTTTGAAGCGTGGCCAACATCCATACCATACACTCACAATTCTTGTTACTTGGAGATATTTTTTAATCATAATGTTGGGGAGGAAAAATACCCCCTTTCATCTAGCTAATATTTAATCTTTCGATTATCATTAGGGATTTGGAGAGAAGTTGCATCTATTGTCCACTTCCACATTTCCTTATTCCATAATAGATCCTTTTTTTACTAAAATATCAACTGTCGAATTTAAATCCCTGAATATATAATAGAATTCCATATTTTCAAATAGAGAGGTAGAAACGAGAACCCTTTGATTCATTAGAGGGGAATCTAAAAATATTGCTTCTCTGACCTTCATCATTTTCCGTATGACAAGCATTGAATCTCAAAAAAATAATAGGCTGGTGATTTTGTTTTCCATGGCCATTTCCAAACCTTTCCATAATGCAAGGAATTCCACCAAATTGTTGGTCGCTTTACTTAGACTTCAAGAAAATTGTGTCACTATTATTCCCTCGGGGCTATATAGAACCCCTCCCACTCCTTCCTCCCGCCAAGGTGAAAATATTTTTTAGACTGCAAAACTAATATGTTATTTAATGTAATATCCCAAATCTTGAATGGCTAGCAATCCATGGCTGGAAAACGCATTTTCCAGAAACGGAGGTAGCAGGATTTGATACCAATACCTGGATCCCTTATACACTTATGTCTAAGACAAAAATCCAAGATTTTGGACCAAGGAAATCCTTCTAGGGTGGTGAGACAAGCCTCCCACACTCAGTTCTCTTCAGAAATTTCCCAGTGAAAGGGCTACAACAATGCATGCACAAGACTTGGAGCATCAGCGTTATACAAACACACCAATAGAACAGCAGTGACATTTATCTCATAGAAATGTGAATTAAATCCATAGCCATCTCATTAAATAATAGCAGCAACAAATGAATATAATATCATGAGGGAAATGTTGCTCAAGACAAGCAAAACCCTGCCTCAAAATACTGTTGCACAAGTGTGCCCAAGCTATGACTGCACTGTTATATGAAGACACTACAACATGTACAATGGAAATATAATGATATATCAATGATAGCTCAAGAAATGATGGGGAGCAAGCTCTCAACCCCTGAAAAAAATAGTACAACCATCCTTCGAAGGATTGGCTACAATACATGTACAAAATGGGAAAATACAATAATGTCGGAGTTGCTGGGTAGCAGCAGCAACTCATAAAAAAAATAGAAGGAGATGGATGAATATGATCTACAATCTGAAATAGCCTCCTCCAATGGATCTCTAAAGTGAAAGGTTGATCCCTTCACCAAATATTTCCCCTCCAATCAATCTTGCAGTCCCTCACTGCAAATACACCATGAGAATAACATAGTCTAGGAGAGATACTGCATTGTAGGTGAGCTGGAAAACATTGGCCTGATGCCAAGATATGAAAATCTGCCCAAGAACACTCCTCAATGATCTCCCAATGAAATGGAGATCCCCTCCTCTGAAAATAAATCTCCAGAGTGGTGTTGTGGAACTCTCCCCTGTAACACCCAACAACACAACCCAACCACCGATGGAGACTGCACTATAACTAAATGAAATTCTTTGGCCTCAAGCCTGGATATGGGGATAATGAAGTATAATCCCTCAAGAGGTATCTCAAGAAGGAGAGGAAATCCTAAACAAGAATTCCCTTGGAAACTCTTGCTAAACAGCAAGAAGATGCTCCAACTCTAAACAGACATGGAAATCTATAATCCATAACATGAGAAACAATGGTTGCCTTGCCCTCCTCTTATACAATTGTGAGCTCCCTCTCCATGGGTCCCACTCATTAGGGTTTGCCTTCTCAAGGAATCCTCCCTCCTCTTCCTCTGTGATGTCCCACAATGTGATCTACACCTCATACCATTGCGTTGTTTGACTTGGTCAAACTTGACCTAGTCATCCTACAAAAGTCCCTTTTCACACATGGAGGTGTGAAATAAAACTCCAAAAGTGATCCTACTTCATGATAAGGGGATTTTATTCCCTATAAATAAAATTAATGGGTCTCCTACCCATTTTATTCATCTCCTAAGTGCAAATGTCAAAAATTAATATTCCACAAAAATTTGGAATATTACAGTCCTCCCCTCTCAAAGATTGCTTGTCCTCAAGCAAGTACAAGGATAGACTGATTTATTTCCCCTTACTTTCCCTGTAGCATCTGTGCATGATAAAATCCTCCAAGAAAAGGATGCCATATCATCAATCAAGTGTCCAGGTTGTCCCTCCATCATATGTAATCTAGCCTTTTGATGAACATCCCCAAATAGCTATCATGTAGAAACAAATATCCATGAAGGAAACAATGGGCTGTCTAAGGGAATCCTTGAGGCATGAGATCTGGTATATAATGGGACTCATCATCCCTATATGAATCTCCCATCCTCAAGCAATCATCCATACAACATAAGCTGCCTCCCAACATGGAAACCCATAGAAATCTCCCTCCACCTTGAGCTATGGAAATGAAGGTGGGCTGAAAATCTGAATATGGTAAGTCTCATAGCTTGCCCCATGCTATCCTCCTCTCCACTTATGATAAGTGTAGAGTGTGTGCTGATCATGGGCTGCAAAATTATTTCCCTCAAGTGGTAAAATGAAGAGAAATCCTCCAAGGATTTCTCCTCCATCAACGATAATCCGGCTGGCCCAAGACATTTCATCCATGATGAGTAGGACATGATCATCATAGAATACCCCAATGACATGTTTTTTGTATTTTATACCATGTGAAGCAAGTTACAAAAATTGTATCATAGGGTTACAATGCAACCTCATCCATTGCAGCTGCATAAAATGACATGGCAAGCATAGTACAGAAAATATCACCTCTACTATTGAATAGTAAATAGATGAGTGAATCAGCAATACACAATCAAACACATGCCCATATACATACAATGGATGGATAGCATCATCAAATTCATGGCCCACCTAAAAATAAGGCAAATAGGTAGCTGTGGTGGCCATGTCTCCCCTCATGTTCCCACTAGAACATGTAATATATAAACTATGGGGATTATCTCCCCTCAAAGACACATTCAACTCATGTGTCCATTCACCAATCATGCTCCCAATAATAATATGGACAATATAAGAAAATGGAAACATGCTCATCATCAAAATAGAGGAAGTACTGATGGTTTTACATGATGCGCGATGGCACCAACAGTCTCCCAAGTAGCAACAGCGCATTTTTTCAAACTGCTACTTCAGAATTTTACATGGAAAAATGTTTCTTAATACATGGTCAAGTACATGAATTTTCTAAACATACATGTAATGAGAAATCCTTTGCCCAAGGCCACATAAAATATGGTTGTCTCCATCATATGGTTTGGCCCAACTTTTCTCATGGAGCAACATGAAAAATCTGCCCCTTTAAGGAGCCATGCACTGCCACATAATGATAAGAGTATGTAAATCAGAAAATTTAAACACAAGGCTCTTACCATAGGCTGGAAGTAAGATGATAGATGGATCCATGTATATGACCCTGCTCCCAATTGTCAACGTTGTGAGCTCATGCAAAAAGGCTCTTGTCCATGCCAATCTTTGTCTCTTCACATGCTCCTTGTCAAGAACACCTCTGGTGATGCTGCTGCAAATATGAGGCTTCTCCCAAGATGGAAATGCCTCCTGATCAGTCCAAGCCAAGGAGTAATCCCTTTGCACTATGAGAGTTCCCTCCCCTACTCCTGCAACACCATACATCATATGAGAGCAAATCTTCTTGTGCTCTCTCCAAGATAGTTCAAGCAATCCAAGTGCTTGCTGCCTCCTCATGCTCACATCATGTAACTCATGTGATGAAGGTATCATGACTGATATATATACCATATCATCACCATGTATCCCTACTCTCTTATGATCACTGATATAAACATCCTACCACCTCTTCTCTACCCCCATCCTCCTGGAAAAAGGGTACACCAAGTGATGGACAAACTCCTTCAAGAGGAGCCAACGCAGCCAAGCATCTTGCTGCCTAGTATCATATATTTGCAAGTGGAAAATCAGCCTCTGTCTCCTCATCCCACTCAGCTCCTTGTGGATGTCTTCTCCTTCTTCCTCCTTTGGTACTCCTCCCATGAGGGCTACCATTCTCCCAAGCCATATCTTCCCCTTTGCATTTCATGGAAAGTTGAAATGCAACTCCTTGGAGACCTCCTAGAGAAGATCTCTCACCCATGATTATGTTGGATCCATGAAGACTCAATTGTGATGGAGTTAACATCTCCTCTCCACCCATGTTTAACAACGCTGTTA
Source organism: Pinus albicaulis (assembly GCA_034641835.2). NCBI lineage: Eukaryota > Viridiplantae > Streptophyta > Pinopsida > Pinales > Pinaceae > Pinus > Pinus albicaulis. The sequence goes on from CM076569.1 coordinate 828,763,141, forward strand.
ATTCCTCCAATGGTGTAGCAGTTGTTTCATCCTCTGGTTCAAAATTTGTTTCATTGTTTTTCATGGGGGTGTCATGGTTCACTCCATCCTCCCAAAGTTCACATTCCAACCTCAATGGTTGAATGCAACTCAACCAAGATGTATGAGGATGAGGGTTCATCTCCTCCTTGAACCCTTTGCACAGCACAGTGCAATCATGGTGCTCTAGAATAGCAAATTATGCAGATTCTTGAATCTCTACATGTGAGTTTCCACATTCCCTTAAATTATTTGTTGAAATGAAAAGTGGAAATTCATTCATACCTTGGTGGAACTTGAGTTTTTCATCTTGTATGGCTGCATTAGTTGTCTCCTCCAATTCAATGGTTTCATCCTCCATAGATGTAAAAGGCTTCCCTCCCAAAGTTGTGACAACGTTGGTGCATTTCTCCTCCCATGGTGGAATGGCTTTCTCCTCCTTTTTCCTCTCTCCATCAAAGGGTTTGATCAACCTTTGAGCAAATTCTGCAAAATAAATCACCCTTGAATGGACCAAGGGTTTGAACCACCAAATAGAGGCTCCATCCTCCATGTGCAGCGCTGCAATCTCCACTACTTCTTTCTCTGCCACTGGATGTAGCAAGAAAAATGCCTCTTCTTTTTCACCCAAGCTCCGGCTGAAGTGTTCCCATCAAATGTAGACAATAGAAACTTATTTCCTTTAATTTCTCTTTTGCCATAGAGCCTTCTCTCCTCCTTCTGCTGAATAAACTGTGGGAACGTTGTAGCTCCCCTGAATGCTGTAGAATGGGATTTATACTCACTCAGGTATTGACCTATAACCTGATGATTCAAGCATCTCTCATGCTTGCTTTCTTTTTGAGAATAGGAAGTACATGGACCTTCCTCTTCTTCTCTTTGCTTCTCCTCCTTGGGGAGGCTCTTCTTTGTTCTGAAAATAGATGAGATCAAGCTCATATTCTTCATCATATTCTTCTTCTTATTTCTTGGGCTTGAAGGCCATAGGCTGAGCCAAGAAAGGTGCTCTGATACCACTGTAATATCCCAAATATGGAATGGATAGCAATCCATGGCTGGAAAACGCATTTTCCAGAAATGGAGGCAGCAAGATTTGATATCAAGACCTGGATCCCTTAGAAAAATGTGTCTAAGACCAAAATCCAAGAGTTTGGACCAAGGAAATCCTTCTAGGGTGGTGAGACAAGCCTCCCACACTTAGTTCTCTTCATAAATTGCCCAGTGAAAGGGCTACAACAATGCATGCAGAAGACTTGGAGCATCAGTGTTATACAAACACACTAATAGAACAGCATTGACATTTATCTCATATAAATTTGAATGAAATCCATATCCATCTCATTAAATAATAGCAGCAACAAATGAATACAAGATCATGAGGGAAATGTTGCTCAAGACAAGAAAAACCCTGCCTCAAAATATTGCTGCACAAGTGTGCCCAAGCTAGGACTGCACTGTTATATGAATACACTGCAACATGTACAATGGAAATATAATGATATATCAATGATAGCTCAAGAAATGAGGGGGAGGAAGCTCTCAACCCCTTAAAACAATAGTACAACAATCCTTAGAAGGATTGGCTACAAGACATGTACAAAATGGGAAAATACAATAATGTCGGAGTTGTTGGGTAGCAGCAGCAAATCATAAACAAAATAGAAGGAGATGGTTGAATATGATCTACAATCTGAAATAGCCTCCTCCAATGGATCTCTAAAGTGAAAGGCTGATCCCTTCACCAAAGATTTCCCCTCCAATCAATCTTGCAGTCCCTCACTGCAAATACACCATGAGAATAACATAGTCTAGGAGAGATACTTCGTTGTAGGTGAGCTAGAAAACATTGGCCTGATGCCAAGATATGCAAATCTACCCAAGAAAACTCCTCAATGATCTCCCAATGAAATGGAGATCCCCTCCTCTAAAAATCAATCTCAGGAGTGGTGTTGTGGAACTCTCCCCTGCAACACCTAGCGACACAACCCAGCCACCAATGGAGACTGCGCTGTAGCTAAATGAAATGCTTTGGCCTCAAGCATGGATATGGGTATAATGAAGTACAATCCCTCAAGAGGTATCTTGAGAAGGAGAGGAAATCCTAAACAGGAATTCCCTCGACAACTCTTACTAAACAGCAAGAAGATGCTCCAAGTCTAAACAGACATGGAAATCTATAATCCATAACATGAGAAACAATGGTTGCCTTGCCCTCCTCTTATACAATTGTGAGCTCCCTCTCCATGGGTCCCACTCATTAGGGTTTGCCTTCTCAAGGAATATTCCCTCCTCTTCCTCTGCGCTGTCCCACAATGTGCTCTCCACCTCATACCACTGCGTTGTTTGACTTGGTCAAACTTGACCTAGTCATCCTGCAAAAGTCCCCTTTCACACATGGAGGTGTCAAATCAAACTCCAAAAGTGATCCTCCTTCATGATAAGGGGATTTTTATTCCCTATAAATAAAATGAATGGGTCTCCTACCCATTTTATTCATCTCCTAAGTGCAAATGTCAAAAATTAATATTCCACAAAAATTTGGAATATTACATTTAATGAGGTTTTCACCTTGAGAAAATTTATTCCTTTTATCACTTGAAAGATCCAAGGTTAAGATAAATATAGATTAATTTAATATTACTAATATTACTAAGCTAAATATTATAATGCATTTGTTAATATTACTAATCTAGATATTACAACAAGTTTATAATTTTTAATCTAGATATTACAACAAGTTTATAATTTTTATTCCTATTTTGTTAAGTTGGAAGTATTTCTATTTTATTTATGCTCTCATATGCATAACCATCATTAAATCAAAACCAAATAAAAATTAACACTTACAAAAACAAAAACATTTAGCAACAACTAACTATAAAAATTAACACCTACCAACACAAAAACAAAAACCAAAAACATTTAGCAACAACTAACTATATATTGTAAAAAGTGATCACCTCCCAAAACTCAAAAACATTTAGCAACAACAAAATTCATATTTTCAATAAATTATTTCTTGTAAAATCATATCAATAACAGAATCTGAACCAATAGCTATATGTATTGGCAAATTTTGAAAAAATTATGAGAAACAAAGAAAGATCCATGGTAAAGAAAATCAAAACCTTATCAAATTTCTTAAAGACAAATTCGATGCAGATCTCCTGCAATGGCAACAACAAACATTAAAGAACCAATATAAAACGAATTAATAAACCAAGAGAAACTTAATCCAACTAATCATCATGTGTTGAAATTTACACATGATTATATAACATTGCATAACGACATATCGCTCATTGGACAACTACATAATGAAATCTATATTTCGAAAGAATCTCAATAAGTGGAAATGTGAAACATCTTAAATCCAATAAAAATTTAGATAAATTATTAAACTTGTTATAGTTCATTTACCATTTTTGTGAGTTCTCAAGTGAGAATATGAAATTTAGTGTAGATAGGAAAATTTAGATAAATTATTAAACTTGTTATAGTTCATTTACCATTTTTGTGAGTTCTTAAGTGAGGATATGAAATTTAGTGGAGATAGGAAAGCTATAATTTAGGGTTAAACTTATTGTAAATGGAAGTGGTAAAATTAAAAGTCTTGATTAATACAAGTTAATTGTGTTGAGGGGTGGTATATAATTTATGAAGAAAATGTTGTCACATAATATTATATTTAAAAAATAATAAATTAATATTTACATAATAAATTAAAAAATAGTAATAACAAAAAAATCAATGTTGATCATAAATAAAATATTTTAATTTTATTCTTAATTTTATATCCGTTTTATATTGAGATCAAGTAATTGAAAGTAAAGAAAGAAAAATTATTTTTTAATATTAAAGAGATATATAATTATTTCTTTACTTAATATGGAGTTGATACGTGCCCTGTAAAAATAATATAATTGATATTACATTATATGTAATTCATTCTATGTTTAGTTGGCATGTAATAGTTAAAATACAAATATACTAATAACAAGAAAATATTTTGTTGTTAGCCATAAATAAAATATTTCAATGTCCATATTAAATAACATAGTTTTATATGAAGTTTGTGATGAACAACAAAATATGTTGCAATGTGATGAACAACAAACATCGTCTTAACACAATGAATAAAAAATGTCATCACAATGTGATGAACAACAAACATCATCTCAACGCAATGAATAACAAATGTCACCGCAATGTGATAAACAACAAATGTTTGGTTTCTTCCTTTTCTCAGTACGTATAAAGAAAACAAAATAATTTAAATTAGAAAATTTCTTGTTTTTTCACTTTTCACTGTAAGGGACATGTGTAATTTATTGCATCTTAATATGGGGTTAATATATAACATTTAAAATCCCACGTGGTGTAGAGTTGTGGGTGATGGGGTGTGTTATTAAGGCACTCTGTATGCAAGGTCACCGGTTCGAAACCCATGGGTGGGATGGGAGCAGGAAAAAATGGAAAGATTAGGATTAGTCTAAACTACCAAATATATATATATATAACATTTAAAATATATTAAATGTGTGGTTGAGCCAACACGAAGTGATCCTTTCCAATAAATCACCCTGATACAAAGCTACAGAGACTGTAAACCACATTATATATATATATATATATATATACACACAGAGAGAGAGAGAGAGAGAGAGATGTTTTCTACTACTCAATATGATTAGGGCATGTGTTAACATTTTAATATGCAGAATGTGCATCATAAATAAAATATGTCATTGTCAACTACATACATACATACATATATATATATATGAATTGAGAAACATTTTTTATTCCACTAATAGGGTGTTTTTGGGAGATTTTTAATTCATTCATTTTTTTAATATGGTATCGACATGTAAGATTTTAAATATTAAAACAAAAGAGAGAAATAGAGAGGGCATATAACTTTTTAAAAATTCTTTATAAAAAAAATAATTAAGTATATATAGAGAGTCCTAGGAATATATGTTTTATACCTTCAAATATGATTGGGGCATGTATTAATATTTTAATGTGTATAATGTGAATCATAAATTATATATATATATGGGGTTCATGGACCCTCAAGATCGGCGACTACTACATCCACAAAATATTTGTACAAAACAAATCCACTTGAAGGGATCACTTCCTACCGACTCAACCATGGATCCTGACCATGGGGGTGTCAGAGAATTGAACCCGTGACCTGTCAATAAAAAAAGTGATTTAATGAGGGGGACTCGACCAATTGAGCTAACTCTTGGGGATATATGTGTGTGTATGTGTGTGTGTGTGTTAAAACATTTTATTATTATGTTGCTCAAAATCAACATAGTTTTATCTTAATTTTGATTTTTTCTTAAACATAACAGCTAGGATATTTATATTAAAAAAATTGGATTAGGGACCAAAAGCCTTACATATATTTTCATTTACAAAAATTCTGCAGAACATAATATATTCAAGAAAACTGCAGCCTCTCAGATAAAATTTCCAAAGTATCCTAAAAACATTTTCACTATAGACTTTACAAAAACTCCCTAGTAAGTAATAAAATTTACATAAAACCATAACAAAGGATGCAAGTGGAACATTAAAATAGTCATAATAATTATATCAATTAGGCCCCTTGGGCCTATCATCCCTTAAAAAATGGGCTTTCTTTCCTCCTATAGCAGCCCTGGAGCCATCCATGCATGCCATCTTCAATGAATTACCACATCAAGATGCCTCCATGGCTACCAGACACTCGTTGATGATGAGAATTTCCTCACAAATTCCATCCATAGTTGAATCCATGTTTACTTGATGTCACAACAATTTAGCATCCAGTTGTTGAAAAACACAGCAAGAAAGTCTCAATTTGACTTTGCCTTGGTCAAAAAAAAATTTGAATTTCCACATCAACAGACAACTTGGAGGCAGTTAACTAAGGTGACATGGCTCTTGTCACTAGGTATCTCAGTAAATTTGAGTTAGAGGACTTGGAGTTCAGTTAAGAATGTGTGATTGCTAATTTGTAGCAATCAACATGAGTTATTTCAAGTTGTTTTCAGTTAAACTAGTTCTAACTATTGGACAAACTGGTGGAAGGTCAATTGTGCAGTGGGAACACAATCTAACTCAGTGATCATCTAGTTAACTAATCAATCAACCCAAAAAAGATAGTGCATTCAAATAATTCGAGTTCCCCAGTTGTGATGGATATTCCAAGGAAATGTAACATCAATTGTAGACTAGTTTTGAGTGTATAGGTGTTGCATGCAATCAAATGATCAACCTTGGGAATTGCACAATCAATTGGAGGTAAATTCTTAAATAATAGGGGTCGAATTACTCAAGATTTGTGCAAGAAAATAGGAGCTCAAGAAGAGGTGGAAATTCACTAATTATGGGTTAGAGCCTCTTAGTGAGCAGAGAGATATGTTTTTCACTTGCAGGTTGTGCTCTGTCTGAGAAGAAATTGTAATACATCTCTATTTATCAAATTAATGAAAGCATGCATAAGGGGTTTTTATCAGTTGCTTTCCCCTAGAAAATACTATTTCCATGTGTGTTTTTTGTCATTTCATTTTTGTGATTGATGTTCTAAATTTTGAATTTAATTTTGCAGAAAAAATAGAGTAGGATTGTGTCTTGTGATTTAGATTAAAATTGCATGAGTAGTTGCAATTCTACACCATAATTTCTACATGGTATCAGAGCATTATTCACATTAGAATAGGATCAAAGTTATTTCTCAGGAGGATCAAATTTGTAGTTTAGTGTAACGGGATATCTTTATTTGCGAAGATGACCTTCAACGGGATAAGACTACAGTATGCCTTGGAAGGCAACTCAAACTTCATTGTATGGAAGGATCACATGGAGGTCGTGCTAGATGAAAATGGATTGCTAGAATATTTAAAGGCAGATATTGCAAAACCACAATAATATGATGCAAAAAACATATCCCAATGGAATAAATATGTAGCCAAGGTGAAAAGAATAATATTGGAGGGAGTGAGAGACCACATCGTCTCAAATATCCATGGGAAAGAAACTCCTTTCGTAATGTGGAAGGTAATGATAGATTTTTTCGAGAACAACAGCAACCATAGGAAACTGGTGCTCAAGGATAAACTTTGAAATATCAAGATGCAGAAAAATAACGTTATTTCGTAGTATCTTGTTAGGTTCCCATGATTTGGCAGATTGGCAAGCCAAATGACAGGGTAACATCAAACCAACTTTGGAGCCCAAGGACCTAGCCTTCTTGGACTCAGAGAGGGCTCTCTCTATTTGCACAAAGGACATGAACTTGTTTGCTTTATATGTTTCTGATTTTAGGCTTGTTTTTAAGTGTGTTTTGGTTTGTTTTAGGTTTTTGAGGGAAGAACTGATCAAAAGATAAATATATAACAAGATATCAGATCAACTGGGCTATGGGGTCGATAAGGTCGAGACTGCCTCAAAGGGTGGAGAAGGTATATTGCAGGGCCGATTTGGTCGAGGTAAAATGGATTCTTTTTGGTGGAATGAAATGGGATGGACACTAAGTTTGTGAAATACAAAGAGATTTTAAACATGAATAGTTAATCAACAAGAATTCATAAGTTAGGGCTAACCATTGGTCTCTATGAATGAAACTTAAACTAGTAAATGCATAAAATAAACATTCCAGTGATGCATGGAAGTATAAGACCCTCCAACTTTGGGAAATCACCTTCAGATTTTTGGGAAAAAAAATAAGATGGACAAACAACTCAATTTACGAAGAGGGAACTCCTACACATCATATTTTGAGCTATTGGGAACTTTTAAAACAGAATGCAAAGTTTTTAGGCAAAGGGAAAGATCGAAACAAGAACTCCTTGGTTCAAACTAAGACAATCAATAATTCAAAGAGGGTTTTCAGATATGGAGCTTTGACTAGCCATGAGTAAGCAGGGGGTACCGTGAATCATACTTAGCATGCATAACAAACATAAATGAAACAAGCAACAAGTTCTTCAGTGATCAAAGAGCAGTTAAGAATTCTTTGATATGACTAAGAAGGAAGAAAAACATATAAGCTGTAATAAAATCAGGAAACTTGAGGTGCCTCCATGGGCATGTCTCAAATCTATTATTTACTGACCTACAGCAAGCAAGAATCATGGAAACATGTATGATAAACTAAGGAAAACATACAGATAGGAACACTATACCATTTACCAAGCCAAGGAATCCAACAAACAGTCCTCTTCCACCATCCAAGACAAACAAGAAATCGTCCACATCATGAGACAAAGTGTTTCTTCAAAGCTTGTAATATCATGTATTGCTCTATATCATCAATTTTAGCCTCTGTTTACAATGAAATCTCTTGGAATATATAAGCCAAAGAGAATGAAAACCTCCTAGAGCAACTAGCAAGCCCATTGGCCTAATTTAAATATCTGATTTTCCTTGAGGCTTTGCAAAGCCCAAGGCACAAAATATCTTCTAAATATCTTAGAAATGCTAAAAATGGAAATATATTTGACTTTTCACAACTGAAAATGGCTAAAAATGGCCTAGCGCACATTTGGATAAACCACTTCAGAAAACTGTTTTTTTTTTGACAAAATGCTACAGGAACGTAGCAGCAGAAAATTCCCTGTTTTGCAGGCAGTTTTTGAGAGACCTCCCGATGTCAAAGCGGGGCTTGTGATGGCTCGTTGGAAAGCCCTAGATGTCTAGTTTCTGAAAATATTTTGTTTTCCCCAAACTTATCACTAGAAGTATGTGAAAAACTGACCTGAGTGGAAAAAACCAGAAATTTCCCCTTTGCTGATATGAGAGGTAGAAAGTCAAAAAATCATTGTTTTTCGCCTCTTTGGGGGATCAAAACTCATCCTGTGGATCTAAAATTTTATGAGTAGATGCCCTTGAATATAATGCATCTAATGATACCACTTTCAACCTTTGAGGATGCTCCAAACAAAAATTGCGATGCCCACAAATTTCTACAATTAGGCCCAAAAATGTCAAAAAAAACAAAAACTTGTCTAATTTTTCCCAATTTTGGTGAGCAAGACCTTCATGGGTTTTTAGAAACCTGTAGAGAAGTGGAGGCCAATATCTCAAGCTTTGATGTGCTTTTTCCCACTTTTTCTACCGAGCGCCTCTTTCGAGCCGCCTTGAGCTTTTCTTGTGTAACCTTAAATTTCCTTCGGGAAAATTGATTAAGCTTTTTGTAGTGCCCGGTCATTTTCTTTTGCAGGCTCAAGTCTCTGTTAGCTCTTTCTAACTTATCTTCCAAATGTTTATTTTCCCTTTCAAGCCATGCTTCTCTATTATCCTCTATTTCTTGGGCGAGCAAATGAGTAAGAGAATAAGATCGGACAAGGGTTGCCTCTTCCTCTTTCTTTTTCTCCAAAGCTCTCTTGAGACCCATAGTACTAGGCCTCTTTCTCCTTGGTTTCTCTTCCTCTTCAGTATCATTTAATTCACCCATAAGCTCTTCAAGCTTGGTTTGTGCTTTGGAGGCCTCCCTTTGATATTTGAAAGCTCGGGCCTCAAATACCACCATTTGACCACTCATTTTCATTTTTTGCATCTGTAGGACATGGATGAAGTCTTTTGAGCTTTCTAGATTGGCTTGTAGATCATGAATTTGATCTTCTCTATTTCGCAAGAGAGCCTCAAGGATTATAGCTTCATTGTCATTGTCATCATTGTTTATCTGAATTATATCAAACTCCTTTTTCTTCTCATGACTACTTTCCTCCTTCTCTTTTCCCTTGCCTTGGATAGATTTCTTGGTCTTCCTCTTCTTTGGTAATTCAACTATGCTCTTTTTAGGCAGTTTGCCTCGGCTTCTTAGTGCTCTAGTAACATTGGGAGTTACAACTTGAGCCACTTTCTTCTTGAAGTTCGGGACTTTCTTACCTTTGGAGAGGAGAGCATGGCCCCTTGCCTAGGAGAGGCAGCTAGCACATGCTCTTGGCTGTGTGGAGGAGAAGAAGGAGGAATTTCACCTATTCGCACTTGCTCAACTTGGTCTTTAACCTTGCTGCTTCCATCATCATCTTTTTCACTGTTTTCCTCCTTTTGAAGATTGACTTGTTTATCTTTATCACTGCTATGCTCATGGTCATTGATTTGGCCCTTTTGCTCTATGCTGCCCTCTTGGGAATGCTCACTATTTGGTGTTTGATTGTCACCATAATTTCTTGCTTGAGGATTGTCTTGTTTTTCATCAGAAGTGTCCTTTTGGCTGCCACTTTGTATGTCTTCTTGAGGGTTGCCTTGTTCTTTTCTATCTCTGCTTTCTTCATGACTGTAGTGCTCTGTACCCTCACTGTTTTGTGCTTCATTACCATCATGCTCACTATTGTGTGGGTTGTCAACAGTTTCCTCTTTATCACTGTTGTGCTTTGCATCAATTTGTTCCAGCTCTTCATCACTGCCTTCTTTATGCTCACTGTTATGCTTAGATTCTTCATTTTTTCCTTCCTCATCACTTGTTTGCCTCCTCTCACTTGCCTTTCTTCACTACTAGTTTTTTTCTTCTCTTCTTCACATTCAATCATAGGAGATTTTTGTCATTTAGGAGTGGATTTACTAGAAGAAGGAGAAACATCATGAGTGGATGGTGAGGAAGTACATGAGATGAAGATGTAATGGAAAAATCGAGATGGGAGATGAAAGAGTCCCAAGAAACCCCCTTTTTCTCAAGTTGATGGAGGATGATGATCTTGATAAGGGAATGATGAAATAGACAAGCTTGTTGTTGAGCGGAGGGCTTATTTTGGATAGTAGAGGCCATCTTGTCTATGCTTCTATAGAGGAAAAAAGGTAAGTTTAGAAATTGAGTTCTTGTGAAGTGCATAAGAAGCCTGATATGGTAAGCATAAATTCGGAAAAACCTCCCTTCACATGTGAAATACCTCATTATGATTTTCATGAGAGGGGCATAGCTGGTCAACAAGTAGGAAAAAGGGAAAATAGTTGGGCAAGCATCCCGATATTCTAGTTTTAAGAATGGTTTGTATTGATTCAAATCTAGGTAGGTTTGCTTAAACCATTTTTCTCCGATATATGGAATTTTGGTAGCTCTGGAGACAGCTCTAGGAGAGAGCTTGAAATCTAAACCTGTTAAATGACCATGCTTCCCTTGCAGCCTTAAAGCAAGTAAATGTGTCAAAGGAAGATGACTTTCACTTCTTGAACCTTTTGGCAAAATTCCAAGCACCCTACTTCATGAAAATTAAAGAGCACTGAAGGGGATTCATTCACTTCTTGAGTTGAGATAGGCTCATACCTATTGTGATACCCACTCTTGTTGTCCTTCTTTGGAGGCATTTCTGCTTCTGATATTCTTCACTAAATTACCAAGGAAAACTAGTTTAGATGATTTCTAAAAAAGGCCCTTAATCAAAACACTTTTTACTCTTTGAAAAACTAAGTCTGTCCTTGGTTAGCCAACAAGTTTGTTTAAATGAAACCAGCTCTCTTTGACTTTGACAATATGAACTCCTCTCCCTCAATTCACTGTTTTCTGTGGTTATTTGAAGCAAGAAAAAGGTTTCTTTGAAATCACTGCTTTAAGGGACTGACTTGGAACAAAGAATGCACTCTTAGAAAAACATTGTGTTCTCCCTTGGAATAAATTGTCCTTCTTTGATGACTATTGTTTCTCTAAAGAAAAAGACAGTCTCCTTGTTACTGAGTAATAGGCCTTTCAAACAAACTCTGTCTCCCTTAATGATCACTGTTTTTCTTTGAGTTTAACAAACAAGTATAAGCTGAATGAAAACAATTTCACCTCTTCAATACTGTGCTTGATTAAAGAGGTTTTATAACAAGATATGTTTGTGGTTTTTTTGAAGAAAAATCTCCTTTTGTTTTTGGCACAAAGACTCTTCCCTTCAAACACTGGCCTTTTTGAAAACTCTGTTTTTTAAAGGTTAACACAACTCCTTTCAAACTGGTAACATTTTTCCTTCCAATTACTAACTTTTTTGGCAAACACTGTTCCTATGAAATCAATGATCTTTTGTGGCTATTTGAAGCAAAAGGCGCTCATGAAAAACATTTTTTTAAAATACTCCTTCAAGTTGGTTATGAGACCCTCTACAAACTCTGTTTTGTGTTTGTGGAGACTGCACACATTCTTTGCTCCTTTAAAGCACAAAAAGACCTTTCAAATTGGCATATTTAACCCCTTCTTTAACCACTGTTTATCTTTGAAATTTGTTATTAGACTCTCCCTCGAACTCAAACTTTAGCTAGGAGGCGAGAAATACCTTTGAAACAACGAATTTGAGGTTTCCCTTTGAGCATTGGTTCAATGAGCAAGGGCACGTTCAAACTTGGTTGATCGGGCGAGTTATGAATGCGTAAACGCGCCGCGCAGAGGCCTGTCGGGTCGGCCTTGGGCGCCCACTGAACGCCAGCACAGGCGTGTCGCGCTAGGCTACAGGTGCACCATGCCTTTTATAAAAACACACAAATTTTTCCTACAGGCGCACCGCACATGTATATAGGCGCGTCGTGCTGAAACTACGCTCGAAATTTCTTCAAAATCGCTCAATACTGCTTCTTTCTTTGGTGGGATTGGCATAATACTAATGAATGTTTGATTCATGCCCCTTTATACTCATAAGGATTTTTCAAAAACTCCACTTTTTGCCTTTTTAAGAAACTTTAGAAAAGTGGTCGTATTTATTTGTGTTTTGACAGTCTTTTGAATACTTCTGACATATTAAATAAAATGCTTCTCAGCAATGATTTTTTAACCCACAGTTTGTGAGGTAAGGGGTTCCCTTAAACTGTGTTGGCCTTTGTTGGCTTGCAAGAGGTGACTTAACCCTCTGATTGGTATAGAAGGGTTGTGGAAGCTGTGTTTTCTCAGATTAGTCAACAATGGAAAATTTATCATAAGACCACTGTTGCAGCCCTTACAAATGGCCCTTTTGACACCATAATGTCACTGCTTTGTTGATGATGAAACACAAGCCTTCAAACTATAAACTTTCTTTTGCCCCACTGATTTTCACCCTTGTCCTTCAAACAGAGAAATCACTCAAACACCATTTGAAACACTGCTAATGCATATTTTGTTTCATCCCTGGGAAGGAGGTGGCCTATAATTTCTGAAATTACTTAAAACACCTTAACCCTCTGATTTTAAATGAAGGAGGTTATATTATCCTGTTCCTAACCATCTTCTCTTGATTGGAGGAGGTTCTCACTGTGCTTTTAACCATCTACTTTTGATGAAGGAGGTTAGAACTGAGCTTCTAACCATCTACTTTTGATGAAGGAGGTTAGCACTGTAGATATGACATTTTATCTATTTCAAAACTATGTCATCTTTCTGAAATCATGTGTCTCTGCTTGGTATCATATAAAATAGTCAACAAGGTGAAATTTGAAGTTTTGTTTTATGAGACATGGTCTGAGATATATATCCTTTGTAAAATATCCATGAGAACCCTTAAACCAGAAACCATATGATTTGTATATGTAGAGTGCCTACTACAGAATATTATTGACTAACCCTCCTTTGACTGTGTTATCAGGAGTATCTTGAAATTTTCCTTTGACTAATGTTCACATCCTAGGCTTGAGGTCGCATAAGAAGCAATTGTCTTCTTATGTTCTATATGATGATGCCCTTTGAAAAGTTTATGCAATACTGATTTTTGGAGGAGATGCTGAAACACTATTGATCAGCATAACATCAGTCTTTTGCATTCATGTGACTTGGAAGGATAACCTCTGTTCTTTAGGCAACTTTAGCTTTTAAACATCTACTCCTGCTCTCTTTTCATTTCATCTCTCCATATACTTTGCTGATGGCAAATCTCTTTCATCATGAGAGACCTATTTGAACTGTCCCTTTGCTCTTATTTGCATATTGTTTATCTTTCAATTACACCCCTACAGAGATGTAAAATATATGACTTTGAACCTTGGAGAGCTCATTTGGTATTTCAAGGAGATTGTGCCTGAGTGAAACATACTTCATCAGATAGTGAGCAACCTTATCTTTTCTTGATCTGGATCTTTGTGAACTTCTTCTGAAATGATATAGAGTGACCTCTTAGTGGTGTGCGACCTATGGATGAATCAAGACTTATTTTTACAGAACGGGAAGACAATCTATGGCTGATTGGTACTAAACAGAGGTTTTTTGGTTTAGGACATTTTTACCAAGTAAAAGACTCCTAAACACCACTATCTAACTTAGGGGAAACTTTCATAGATTCTGATTATTTTCTTAGGCATAATCAGATGGTTTTTGATAAGTAGATCAGGGATAGGAAGGAGACATTTTGTCAAATGTTGGACAGTGATTTTCATGAGAAACAAGGGGAAAATGATAGTAGAGAAAGAAGGTTAAGACAGTTATAGACAGGGATATTTTGCTGAAAACATATAGGACTTGATAGCTGAAGTTTTTTCTCATCATAGACTGACAGGAAGGGGTAGAAGGACAAAAATTGTTTTGGGGTGTTTTCTAGATGACAGATTTCACAATTTGGAGATCAGCTTCTAGAAAACTCAGCTAAGAAAACTAGTCATCAATAACAGGTAAAAATATTAATGACTAACATATCTGAGAAGATTTACATAATTTTGTAATGTGCTCGGCGGGGTTGGTTTAAATGTTATAGAAGATGACTTGTTAAGCCTAACTATTCTAGGCCTTCCCAAAATTTGGCATAGTTATTAGGACTCGGTGAATGAGAGGGGGGAATTACTGAATTGGGAATGCTTATGGTCCGATTTGGTACAAGAGGAGATAAGGTGGAACACCATAGATTGGACGTCATCCAAAGGAGAGGATGAAGAAAACTTTGCATTGTTTGGAAATGGAAAGAATGGAAAAAGGAAGAAATCTCAAACTAAACCAGAATCTAGCCAAGGGTGCAAGAAGAAATACTTGTCCAAAATTAAATTCTTCAAGTTTCATGAATTTTTGCATTATGCCATGAAGTTTCCACACAAAATTCTAGCAAAAAGAGCTCAGGAGCAACAACATATGAAGTCGTGGCTTCACAGTTTGAGTGCTTGACTTCACCCTTATTGCATGCATGGCCAACACAATGATGGGGAGTGTGTGGTACTCGTACTTAGGTGCATCGTTCCACATGACAAGGTGTAGATAGTTTTTCAGTGACTTGGAGGAGAAATATCTCTAGATGCACATTGAGCTAGGGGACAACGGAAGGTATAGCACAGACGGGATTGGTACAATCACCTTTCATAGGGATTCAGGATCCCCTCTTGGGCTCAAGGATGTCATTTTTGTTCTAGTCCTAAAGAAAAATCTCATCTTTGTTACAGATTTGGAAGATCGTGGTTATGTTGTGATCTTCAACAAAAGGAAAAAAATCATGAGACACATATCCATGTGACAGGTGAAGTAGATTGGGGTTCGTATGAAGAACCTGTATAAACAAGATGTTGAATATTATGTTGCATTAATCAGTAAGGTGGAGAAAGTGCAGACTCGTGATGTTGGTGAAACTTGGCACAAAATACTTTTCCATTTGCATCATGCAGCCTTAAATATTATGCAGTAAATAACCACCAACCTCCCTAAAGGAGCACTTGAGAAACATGATGTTTGGAAAGGTTGTACCTTGGGGAAGTATGAAAAATCCACATTCCATGATCAGGACAAAAAAGCACATGCAGTCTTGGAAAGGGTCCACTCTAATGTCTGTGGACCTTTCCCAACAGCCTCCACTTCCAAACATAAATATTTTTTTATTTTTATTGATGATTTCTCAAGGAAGTGATGGATCTTCTTTATGCGGAAGAAGGATGAGACTTTCTCCAAATTTGTAAAACTCAAGGCAATGACTAAGAAATCGATGGACAAGAAGGTGAAGGCTCTCAGGAGAGAAAATGGAGGTGAGTATGTGTCAAATGAATTCAAGAATTTATGTGTGAAAGAAGGCATTCGAAGAGATCGGACAACACCCCACAACCCACATCAAAATGGGGTAGCTACGAGAAAGAATTAGAGAATTGTTGGGGTTGAGAGAGCTTATATGTTACATGAACAAGGCATACCAATTCGTTTGTGGGAAGAGGCATGTAACACATCAGTCTACCTATAGAACATGACCTCATTGGATTCTTGGTATGATTACACCAAAGGAGGCCTTCTCGGGGAGAAATTCAGATGTGTCACACTTCAGAATTTTTGGAACCTATGTTTACTACCATGTCTCCAAATAATAAAGGAAGAAGATTGAGCCGAAAATAGAGTTGGGAGTTTTCATGAGTTACATCGAAAATCCACACAACTATCATGTGTACTTACCTTCCCTTAGAATGATATTTGGGTCAAGCGATGTAAAATTTGATGAGGAGAAAATGATTCGATGCTCTCTTGAGAGGGAGCTTCAGATCCCACCATAAGAGGAGATTTTAGCTCCAAATGAGGAGCCTCAGAAATTTTTGGAGCAACCAAAAATCAAGGAGCATAAAGTGGAGACATCCACTCAAGCATAACCATCCAGAGAAGGCAGAAAAAGAACTAGGTAAGTTGATAAAATTGTGCAGGATGTGAGGGATAATGTGGGATCTCCTTCAATTTTTTGTAGGAAAAGGAGGTCACTTGAGAGCAACATTGGATACATGGATTTAATTACTGATCTTGTAGATACTAAGCCATCCTATTTTGAGGAAGCAGTAGAGCAACCTATTTGGGTTGATGAAATGGTGTAATAATATTAATCTATTGTAAAGAAAAGTGTTTGGGAAGTGGTCCCAAGAGCAACAAATAAATAAATTGTGGGTTCTAGATGGATCTTCAAGGTTAAGCATGTAGTGGAAAAAATAATAGAGAAGTATAAGGCCATATGTATTTTTTCTCTCAAGTTGATGGAAATGATTACGAGGAAACCTTTTCTCTTGTAGCAAGGTATTCATCCATTAAATCAATTCTTGCACTGGTTGCACAGATGGGGTGGAAGATCCACCATATGGATGTAAAAATAACATTCCTCAATGGGGTTATTAAGGAGGAGGTGTACATCGAGAAAAAATAATGTTTTGAGACATTTTATCGGGAGTCTCATGTGTGCAGACTCAAGCGAGCATTGTATAGTCTCAAACAAGCACCACGTGCTTGGTACACCAGGATCGACAGTTATCTCCCTAGTTTCGGATTCACCAAAAGTGAAGCAGATATGAACCTCTATAATATTTTTGTAGAATATAAATTGCTTATTATTGTCTTATATGTTGATGATTTTATTTTAACTAGTGATGAGAAATTGATCTGACCTTGCAGGGAGGACCTTACAAGGGAATTTTAAATGAAGGACATGGGTCTCATGCACTACTTCCTCAGGTTAGAAGTATGGAAAGGTGATGGGGAATTGTTTGTGTCTCAAGTAAAATATGCAAATGAGATACTAAAGAGATTTTGCATGGATAGTTGTAAGCCCATGGAGACACTTCTAGTGACCAGTTGGAGGAAGGAGGATGCCACTTTAGGTGAAGAAGTGGATGCTACCATTTATCGGAAACTAGTGGGTTCATTGATGTATATTGTGAACATGTGACCATATATGTGCTATGAAGTAAACTAGCTAAGCTAAGATATGGTTAGGCCAACCAAATTATATTGGAAGGAAGCTAAGCATGTTCTACAGTACCTCAAATGCACTGCCCAATTTGGATTATGGTATAGAAAAATAGAGGGAGTGAAGTTGTGTGGCTTCACATATGCATATTATCTAGGGATTCCATCAAAATAAAAGAGTACATCAGGTGGAATTCTCAGTGTTGGGTCCACAACATTTTCCTGGTACAACAAGAAATAAAGATATGTGGTGCTCATCTCGGCAGAAGAAGAATGCATGGCTGCAAGTCAAGCAACATGTGAGTTGATATGGATGAGAAAGATACTTGTGGGACTGTTTGGTCAGATGATGGATCCAACTGTGATCTATTTTGATAATCATAGTTTCATAAATCTCTTTAAGAATATTTCATGATCGATCCAATCATATAGATATATGGTATCACCATTTACGAGACTGTGTGCAGAGGCGGATAATGTTGCTACAATACATTCCAACATAGGAACAAGATGATAACATCTTGACAAAGGATTTGCCAAGAGGGAATTTCAAGTTACATAGGTGCAGGATAGGTGATATGAAAATGGGTGGATAACTTGTAATGCTTATGCGCAAGCACCTCCCACTCAGTTAAACAAATAAAAGATCTTGCTTATACATGACTGTGCGGAAATGAATACTTGAAAAGGTGTATAAATGACTGTGCGGAAATGAATACTTTGAAAAGTGCTTTAAGAACATTTTTTTTTGCTGATATTAAGCATGTTCAACAACCATAGAGTGCAAAAAATAAGCATCAACACATCACATCAAATTTAATAAAGGATTTCACCCGAATATCGTGGGCTACGTCTCCTTGAGCTCTTGTCAAATAGACTTGGCTCTTTGGGATTATGATGTATAAAGTCTTTTAAAAGTAATCACTTAACTCCAATGGTTATTTGGGCTATGCCATTTGGTTTAGAATACCATCATACCCCTGGAATGGATGCAATCTTTTTGAAGATGAACCTCGGCTCCCTTAGACTTGACTTCTTCTATCGGTGCCCTTAAGATTTCCTGATCCTCTCTATGGCACTAACTCCCTCAGAAATAATTTTTCTTCCCTCAAACCTTTTCTGTTATCTCCATCATATATCATATATCCAAAATAGGTTGTTAATTTTCTCAAAATGAGCTATGGCTCCCCAATCTAGGCCTCCATCCATTGTTGCCCCTAGGTTGCCCGAAAATTCCTTATGGATTATAGACCTTCAAAAGTCTCCAAATGGCTCTCAAAATCCCTTCAATCAATTCATAATGTCCAAAATAGTCATAATATACTATTCATTTACTAAAATTGGCCTCCGGCTGCTCTGGTTATGCCTCCAACTCCTAGTGGCACCCCCTGGCTCTTGGGTCACTGAAAACTTCTCTGAAGCATATTGAATATCTAAAGTCCTCAAAAGCTCCTTAAAATCCCTCCATTGGATTAATAAGGCTCAAAATAGTCATAATAGACTATTGGTTTGCTGAGAATGGATACTGGATGCTCTGGATAGGCCTCATTCTCCTACTGGCACCTGATGACCCTGGTGACCCTTTGAACTTCTCTAAAGCATATCAGCCTTCAGAAGTCATCTAATGGCTCTAAAAACCACACCATTAGTTCTAAAACTTCTTAAACATCCAAAATTGACTATTGGATTACTGAGAAAGACCTCTAGCTTCCCTGCTTATGCCTCAAACTGTTGCTGGCTCCTGGTGGCCCTAGTGGCCCCTAGAACTTCTATAAAGAAAAATAACGCTCAAAATTCCTTTGATGGCTCTGAAACCCTCACCAATGAGTCTGGAATTTCAGAGATAGTCAGAATTAACTATTCACTCTCTCAGAATGGACGAATCTAGCTCAAGATAGAGCCTAGACAACTTTTGTCCAATTACCCCTAAATTAGCTCCACTAAATCTGAAGCACTTCAGTTAACTCTAGTTAAAATAGGCACAACCACCATTAAAGGTACATTGGCCAAAATTAGCATCAAGATAACCGCGACAATAAATGTTTGGTTTGGGTGTTGGGCACATGGCCCTAAACCCGCAGTCTTCAAACCGTAACCGATAGCGGATAAACTCCACGGGTTAATAGATCATCAGTTGGACATCGCATGTGACAAGTTTCGGTGACGGTTGAAAATGGTCATTAGGGGCTTAATCCCTTAGCGCTGATCATGGGTGGGAGGCCACGTGGGGAGGGGTTGGCCCCTCGGGACCCCCAAATACATTTTCGTCAATCGTTAAATAGAAGTCGAAACACATAATGGTTAAGAACCATTGGTAGCCCGGGCGGTAAAGGCGTGGGCGTGTTGTCGAGGAGGTCATGGGGTCGACTCCTGTCCCAGACCAAAAATTTTAATACACCAAACCTGGGCCACGTAGCAGCCTTGGGGCCTGCCACGTGGTGGCTCCTGATTGGCTCATCAAAACCCCTAGAAGAATAATAACCTACCACTTTTCATGATCTGACTGCCCCAGAAGGAATATTCTGGGGAATATTTAAGAAATATTCCATAGAATATTCTTTTTTTTAATTTCCAAAAACCCATTCAAACCTGGTCAAAAGAAAAAATTTGCAGTCTACTGGACTTTTCAAATCGCGATAACTTCTTCATACGGTGTCGGTTTTTCAAATCGTTCACGGCGCTGGAATCAAGAAGACGAGATCTATCCGGTCACACAGGTTCAACACTCTTTCAAACACTTTGAAATTTGAGCTATCACTTAGGTCCCTGATCTAAATCTGATCACACCTCCCCATTGGGAATCTTTTGGCCCCCAAAAGACTGATTACCTAATCTGTTCAATAGATGAGAGTACAGCACCCTCACTTTTTCAACCTCCATACAATTTGCCTTGCATGGCTAGTACCTTTGAGCCCAACTCGAAGGTAGTTAATACTTCCCCTCTTGAATGCTCTTGTCCTCCTATCAAGAACTGTAGCTTCCTTGAACTCATTCTGAGATTTCTGGCAAGAAATTTTCAACTAAAGGTAGCTGAACATCATGTCCTTGATCATTGATCCAAGGTGGCTCAAAAAAACATGAGATTACAACCAAAATACATGCACACATAACTGAAATCTGCATATGTACAAAATAATGTATGTCTTATTGGGTCAAGAAGTCAAACCACTTCTTACCAAGCCACTTCCATGGAAACTTTTGTTGTTGAAAATCTTCTTCATGTGAAACATTTGTTCTCACATCAATGATGGAATCTTTGGTTCCACTCTTGCCAGTCTCTCTATCCTCTTGCTAAAAATGCTTGGGATGATTAGTTTCATGAAATGTCCAACATTGGTCAACAAAATGTCCCCTCTTCTAGAAATGTGTGCAAGTCTTTTGCACCTTTTGAGCAAGTTTCCTTCACTTCAATTGTTTCCTATATGCCTTCATCCTCTTCCAGCATCTTGAAACATCATGGTTACACATACCACAATAGGAACAACAACTCTTTCTTCCATTATTGCATGCAGATTTTCCATGCTTAAGAAAACATAATCAACTTGACTATGGGAAGAATTATACCTCAAATGTTGCTTTGCATGTCCATCTTTTTTACCTTCTTGATGAGATGAACTTGTAGAGGTTCCAGCTTTCCTTTGAAGACCAACATTAGTGTTCATGTCTTGATAGTTTTCCAAACTCACATGCTCGCCATAAGTTGCATGTCTACAATCATCTTGCTACAACATAGGCTTTAAACAATGGCAATCAACTTGAAAACAAACTTGACATGTTTGTGGTTTAGAACTTGGAACAAAAGTTCTTTTTGAAGTTGTCTCAAATTCCTTCATGGCTTTAGAGTTTTCGTCATAAGATTGATTATAACCAAGACCAAACTTCTTAGGCCTCTCCTCAACCAAAATAGGATCAACCCTTGCCTTCATAGCCCATTTTAAACATTAACTTGGACCCTATACCTCTAGTGTGATTTTCAAATGAACCTACACATCTATCTGAAAAGGAAATTGAAGACAAATTTGAGTGTTTTACCTATGCTTCAAGCATGTTCTTGGTTAAGGCCTCTTGTTCTTGATGGAAATGCATCTCCATCTCATGCATTCTTTGAAGAATTCCTTATTTCTCTTGCTTCATAGCAACCAATTTATCATGAATTCTAGTGCTTTCCTTTCTATCTTCAAATAGGATTTGCACCCTATCCTTCAGGATGTAGAAGTCTCGCTTCATTTCTTTATCGAAGAATGTTGTGAAGGAGGAGGATTTTGAAACCTCACTGGAAGAATTTTTCATCTTATGAAATTGAACTAAAAAACTTCAACAAAAATTCACAAAGCTTTCAAAAACAAGTGACAAAGCTTCTGAACAAAATGGTTGTAGAGTCAAGCTTTTCTTCAAGCAGCCTTTTGAAAACAAACCCTCTTGTGCTTCAAGGGTTTCCTTGAGGTCCTTTGGGTAAGGAATATGATTTCAAACTTCTTCCTTCTTGTCCTCTTCTAGACTTAGCTAACAGTAGCTCTCTCTTCACCTATAGCAAACTTAAACTTGTAAGCAACATTCAATTTGCAAACAGTAAAATTATTTGCACTGTTAACACCTTTCAAGTCAAACAAGCAACATAGTGCTCTGTCAAGCAAGAAACCTAGTTCTATGATACTAACTTGATCTAAAAATGGGTGGATAACTTGAAATCTTATGCGCAAGCACCTCCCACTCAGTTAAACAAATAAAAGATATTGCTTATACACGACTGTGCGGAAATGAATACTTGAAACAGGTGTATGTTTTTTTTAACTATTTAAGTGCTTTAAGAACATTTGTTTTTTCTGATATTAAGCATGTGCAACAAACATAAAGTGTAGCAAATAAGCATCAACACATAACAGCAAATTTAATAAAGGATTTCACCCGAATATCGTGGGCTACGTCTCCTTGACCTCTTTGTCAAATTGACTTGGCTATTTGGGATTATGATGTATAAATTATTTTACAAGTAATCACTTAACTCCAATGGTTATTTGGTTTGTACCAATGGGTTTATAATACCATCATACCCCTAGAATGTCTGCAATATTTCTGAAGATGAACCTTGGCTCCCTTAGACTTGACTCCTTCTGTGAGTGCCCTTAAGCTTCCCTGAGCTTATCTATGGCACTAAATCCCTCATAAATCTTTTTTTATCCCTGAAAACTTTTCTTTTGTCTCCAACATATATCATACATCCAAAATAGGCTTTTTATTTTCTCAAAATGAGCTCTGGCTCCCCAATCTAGGCCTCCGTCCACTGTTGTCCCTCTGCTGCTCGAAAATTCCCTGTGGCTTATCGACCTTCAGAAGTCTCCAAATGGTTCCACAAATCCCTTCAATAAATTCAAAATTTCCAAAATAGTCAGAATAGACTATTCATTTACTAAAATTTTCCTCCAACTGCTCCGCTTACGCCTCCAACTCCTGGTGGCACCCCCTGGCTCTAGGTTCACTGGAAACTTATATGAAGCATATTGACTTTTAGAAGTCATAAAAATCTTCTTAAACCCCCTCCATTGGATTTATAAGGCTCAAAATAGTCAGAATAGACTACTTGTTTGCTAAGAATGGATAATGGTTGCTCCGGATAGGCCTCATTCTCCTGTTGGCACCTGGTGGCCCTAGTGGCCCTTGGAACTTATTTGAAACATATCGGCCTTTAGAAGTCCTCTACTAGCTCTGAAAACCAAACCATTAGTTCCAGAATGTCTGAAACATCCAAAATTTACTATTGGATTACTGAGAAAGGCCTCTAACTTCCCTGGATAGGCCTCAAACTATTGTTGGCTCGTGGTGGCCCTAGTGGCCCCTAGAACTTCTCTGAAGCAAAATCATGCTTAGAATTCCTTTGATGGCTCTGTAACCCTCACCAATGAGTATGTAATTTCTGAGATAGTCAAAATTGACTATTCACACTCTCAGAATGGACGAATTTAGCTCAAGATAGAGCCTAAACAACTTTTGTCCAGTTACCCCTAAATCAATTTTTCTAAATCTGGAGAACTTCAGTTAACTCCAAGTAAAATAGGCACAACCTCCATTAAATTTGCACTGGCCAAAATTACTACCAGGATAACCACGACAATAAATGTTTGGTTGGGGTGTTGGGCACATGGCCCTAACCCCGCGGTCTTCAAATTGTAACCGTCGGCGAATAAACTGCGTAGGTTAATAGACCGTCGATTGGACATCGCATGTGAAATGTTTCGACAATGGTTGCGGATGGTGGTTTGGGGCTTAAGCCCTTGGCCCTGGTCATAGGCTGGAGGCCACGTGGGGAGGGGTTGGCCCCTTAGGACCCCCAAATACATTTCCGTCAATCGTTAAATAGAAGCCGCAATAAATAACGGTTAAGAACCATTGGTAGCCTGGGAGGAAAAGGCGTGGGTGTGTTGTCGAGGAGGTCGTGGGGTCGACTCCTGCCCCTGACCAAAAAATTTAATACGCCAAACCTGGGCCACGTGGTGGCTCCTTATTTTCTCATCAAAACCCTTCAACGAATAATAACATGCCACTTGTCATGATTTGACAAGCCCAGAAGGAATATTCTGATTAATATTCCAAGAATATTCCCTAAAACATTATTTTTTTTTATTTCCAAAAAAACCTAGTCAAACATGGTCAAAAGCCAAAAAATTTCAATTTACTAGACTTTTCAAATCGTGGTAACTTCTTCATACGGTGTCGGTTTTTCGAACCGTTCATAGCGTCGGAATCAAGAAGACGAGATCTATTCGGTCACTCAGGTTAGACACTCTTTTGAACACTTTGAAATGTGAGCTATCACTTAGGTCCTTGATCCAAATCTGATCAATAGGAGTGGTTGATAATCCTTTTCTTGCTAAGAAGGACTGTTAAAAAAAAGAGCGAGAAAGTCTCAATTTGACTTTCCCTTGGTCAAATTGAGAAAATTAAAATTTCCATGTCAGTAGACAACTTGGAGGTAGTTAACTAAGGTGACATGGCTATTTTCACTCATTTATCTCAGTAGTTTTGAGTTAGAGGGCATGGATTTCAATTAAGCATTTGTGATTCCTAATTTGTAGTAATCAAAGTCAGTTATTTCAATTTTTTTTAACTTAAACTAGTTCTAATTGTTGGAGGAACTGGTGGAAGGTCAGTTTTGTAGTGGGACAGTATTCTAACTCAATGATCATCCAGTTAACTGATCAATCAACCCAAAATAGCTAGTGCATGCATATAATTTGAGTTCCCCGGTTGTGGTGGATATTCCAAGGCAGTGTAGCATATGTTTTAGACTAGTCTTGAGTGTACATTTGTTGCATGAAATCAAATGATCAACCTTGGGAATTGTGCAATAAATTGGAGGTAAATTCCTAAATAATAGGGGCCTAATTCCTCAATATTTGCACAAGGAAATAAGGGCTCAACCAAAGGCAGAAATTGACTGAGTCTGGGTCAGAGATTCTTAGTGAACAAAGAGATATGTTATTCACTTGCAGGTTGTGCTCAATCCAAGAAAGCAATTGTAATACATCTCTATTCATCATATTAATGCAAGAAGGCTTAAGGGGTTTTTAGCAGTTTCTTTCCCCTAGAAAAATGTTGTGTGCATGTGTGTTATTTCTCATTGCATGTTTTTTATTGATGTTCTAAATTGTGAATTGAATTCCGCAAAGTAGTAGAGTAGGATTGTGTCTTGTGATTTAGCTTAAAATTTCATGAGAAATTGCGATTCTACAATAGGAACAACTGAAAAGAGAGACATTGGCACTCCACCATGTCCTCCAATTTTTAAATGGATAATAACAATGAATTCAAATTATCCAAAATCTCATCTTAGACCTAATAGGCTTCATTATTTTCAGGAGAATTAGTCATATCGACAGGTATGAGCACCCAAATTCACTATCCAAAGCAAAGTATGGGAACAAAAATTGAAACAACAACAATATGGAACTCTCTTGCAATTAGGAAAAACTAGGTAGCCTATATATATGGAAAAAACTATATTAACACATGAGCCAAGAAACCACCAGTGAGCATACTTCATATTCCAAATATTTGTCATATTGAAGAGTGACAGAATATTGGTTGGCTCAATTAAATTCATGATCTCATCCCCAACATTCATCATCACAACTGAGAGCCAAGCCTCCTTCCACTAGGTGAAGCATAAATATATTATACGCCACGTACTCTGATAAATCGGAAATCCCAAGCTCTTGCTCTGCCAATTAATAAAAAAGAAAAAAAATAACATGCTTGGGTTCAAAGGGTTGTCGAAAATCAAGGCGGATGGGATCGACCATCTTGCAACAAGAGAGGCTCATGTTCTTCCACATTCCCTTCAATGGGAAGATAGAGAAATTCAACGCGACTGAAATCCTTTGAAGTAAGATTAACGATAACTCAAAGTTAAACAACTTGAGAGAAACAAGACTTCAAATCTTGAAGACATAATAAATAATATCCATAGTTAAGGTGTAGGGAAAATAGAAACTATATTGTTGAATTCAAGTTTCCCTTGCTTCAGGTTGGAACCTTTTTTTGCGAGCTCATCTGCCTCTGAGTTTAGTTGTCAGAAATTATGATGAAATTCAATCTTTTCACATTGCATGGATAATAGAGCACCCTTTGTACCAAAGGATAATAAGAAGAGCTAATCAATCCTTTAGTTTTTTTCATTTTGAAAATGACGATTAGAGAGTCTCCATACACTGAAATATTATAGATTTTGTTGTTTAAGGCCACCTCCAAACCCTTCCAAACGAAAAGGAACTCTTCCATGTTTTTAGTTGTTGTTCCTAATTCCCATGTGGATTTGTACACAATTTTTCTTTCAGGGCTTAAGAGAACCCCTCCTGCTCCTGCCTCCCCCCTTAATTTCGAGTTTACCAAGATCCAAGAGGAATCAAATATTTTGATGTGTAAACATT
Organism: Pinus albicaulis; assembly: GCA_034641835.2. Taxonomy (NCBI): domain Eukaryota; kingdom Viridiplantae; phylum Streptophyta; class Pinopsida; order Pinales; family Pinaceae; genus Pinus; species Pinus albicaulis. The sequence goes on from CM076569.1 coordinate 828,789,640, forward strand.
TCCTTAAGTTTTTCATCTAAAAAAGTTTGCATTTTGAGATATTTTATCCCTTTGGATGCATATTAGATCTATAGTTAATATGGATGTACACTAGTATCTTACAATTTAAGTGTTAAATTTTTATAGTTTATATCAAACATTTTACTTAATTAAGTTATTAAAAGGATTTTAAATTTAGACTTAAATATTTTGCAAATGGTAAAGATAAAAGTATTAGATAATACTAAGTTAATATGTTGAATTTAAGGATCTAATCTTTATAGTTTATATTAATATATTTTTTATTAAATTGTTAAAATATTTTTCAAAAAGTGAATAAAAAAATTAACTATTTTTATTTTTAAAATTTTAAATGAATATGTCTTAGTTAATTACTAGTGTAGATCTTCATTTTAACTTTGGATCTACTGAGGGTTGAGAGGGATCAAATCTATCAATATTCAAACATTTTTTAAATGGAAAATTTAAAGAAATGTTTGTATGTGATTGAGATGACAAGAAGTGATCATTTTGGGTGGATCTGCCTCGTACAAATATCCAGTGGACGTAGTGGCCATCTATCTCTGCAATCTATGAAACACACATACGCACACACATATTGACATTGTTTTATATACAATATACATAGTTGACATTAAAATATTTTATTTATGATTCACATTCTACACACCAATATGTTAATACATTTCCTAATCATATTTGGAAGTAGAAAACATATATCCATAAAACACACACTCTCTCTATATATAAATTAATTATTTGTGTTATAATTTTTTTTAAGTGTTACATGTTTATTTATCTCTTTTTATATATATGTGCATACCCACACATTTTGCAATTAATGTTTAAAATATTACATGTCAAATCCATATTAAAAAATGAATAAATTACAAATCTCTCTTAAAAACCACTAATAGAACAAAAATTCTTTTTCTTTATATAAAATCCTTATTAAACTTTTATATATATATATATATATATATATATATATATATATAATTGACATTGAAATATTACATTTATCATTCATATTCTACACATTAAAATGTTAATACATACATCAATCATTTTTGGAAGTAGAAAATATATATTCATAGGACTCTCTCTATATATAAATGTTATTTTTGTTATAAATATTTTTTAGAATACATGCTCTTTCTCTTTGAAAATTTATATATCAACTCCATATTTAAAAATGAATGAATTACCAATCTCCATAACATATTAATGAAATATGACTCTCTCTCTCTCTCTCATGGGTTTCAAAAGTTGAAATTGAAAGTTATATATATATATATATAATACATACATAGTTGAAATTGAAATATTTATTTATGATTCATATTCTGCACATTAAAATCTCTAATTATATTTGGAACATATATCTATAGGACTTGCTTTCTATGTATAAAATTACTTTTGTTATAAATATATTGTAAAATGTTACATGTTTGTGTGTTATATGTCAACTCCATATTAAAAAATCAAAATGAATGGTAAATCGCTCTAAAAAAAACTATTAATAAACAAATCATTTGTACTTTTTGACCCAATTATATATATATATATGATTTTTTTTAATTAATAATTTTCAAATGTTATATATTAACTATGTATCAAAAATGCAATAAATGACAGATATATTTTACAATGAAAAATGTAAACAAGTAATATTTTAAGAAATATTTATAACAAAAATAATTAATATTATATAGAGAGAGGGTTCTATGAATAAATGTTTTCTACTCTTAAATATGATTGGGACATGTATTAACATTTTAATGTGTAGAATGTGAATCATAAATTACACACAACACATATATTCCTATGTGGTTCACAGACCCTGGAAATGTGAGATTTGCGAGCGCTATATCCATAAAATATATGTACTAAGCAAACCCACTCAAAAGGATCACTTCTTGTTGGATCAACCACGAATCCTAACCCGTGAAGTATCAATAAGAAATGCTATTTAACTAGGGGGATTCGAAGAATTGAGCTAACCCTTAAGGCTATGTATGTGTGTTAAAACATTTTATTAGTATGTTGCTCAAAATCAACATAGATCTATCTTAATTTCAAATTTACCAAGATCCATGTAAATATTTCTTTAACTTTTTCACTTAAAATAATGTTTTCATTTTGAGAGATTTTATCCTTTAAATTTGAAGTTAATATGGATGTATGCTAATATCTTACAATTTTTATGATTTATATCAAACATTTTTTAATTAAGTTATTAAAAAGATTTTAAATTTAGAGTCAAATATTTTTTAAATGGTAAAGATAAAATACTAAATTAATATCTTGAATCTAAGTGTCCAATCTTTATATATATATATATATATATATATATATATATATATATAATAATTTGTTAAAATGTTTTTATTAAAGTGAATAAAAAGTTTAATTATTTTTAATTTTAATTTTTCAAATAAATATGTCAGTTAATTACCAACTTAGATCTATTTTAATTGTGGATCTACTAACTGTTGATAGAGATTAAATCTCTTAATATGCAAACATTTTTTTTAAATGGAAAACTTAAAGAAAAGTTTGCAAGTGCTTGAGCCCACACGAAGTGATCCTTTTAGTAGATCTATCTAGTACAAATATTTTGTGGACATACCAGTCATTGATATCAGAAGTCGATGAAACACACACACACATATTGATATTATTATATATACCATATACATAGTTGACATTGAAATATTTTATTTATGATTCACATTTTACATATTAAAATGTTAATACATGCCCCAATCATATTTGGAAGTAGAAAGTATATATCCATAGGACTAGCTCTCTATATATAATTAATTGTTTTTGTTATAAATTCTTTTTTAAATGTAAATCTCTCTTAAATTTTTGTTATTAATATTTAAAATATTACATGTCAATTCCATATTAAAAAAATGAATAAATTACAAATATCTCAACCTATTAATACAATAAAAATTCTCTTTTTATATAAAATCCATATTAAACTTTTTTAACTAATCAAATGTTTGGGCCACACACACACACATATATATTTATTTATGATTCACATTCCACACATTAAAATGTTAATGCATACCCCAATCATATTTTAAAGTAGAAAATATATATCCTTAAGACTCTCTTTATATATAAAATATTATTTTTGTTACAAATATTTTTTCAAATACATGTGGGCTTTCTTTTTCTCATTATAATTTTTGTTATTAATATTTAATATGTTAACTTCATATTAAAAAATGAAAGAATTATAAATCTCCCAAAAACAACTTATTAATAGAATACACATACACTCTCTCTCTATATATATAATCTATATTAAACTTTTTAAACCAATAAAATATTTTAAAGAGAGAGAATATATACATTTCTTTTGTTTCATATAGTATATACATAGTTGACATTGAAATATTTTATTTATGATTCAGATTCTACACATTAAAATGTCGATATATGCCCTAATTATATTTAGAAGTAGAAAACATATATCTATAGGACACACACTCTCTCTCCCTCTCTCTCTCCTTCTATAAATATATAAATATTTTTTGAAATGTTACATGTTTATGTGTATTTGTTACATGTCAACTCCATATTAAAAAATCAATGAATTACAAATATTCCTAAAGAACCTATCAATGTAATAATAATTTTTTCTCTTTATATATATAATTATTATTATTTTGTTATTAACAACTTTCATAAGTTATATATCAACTACGTATTAAGAATGCAATAAACTACACATATCCCTTATAATGAAAAGTGAAAACTCCAAAAAAAAAAAATAATAATAATAATAATATTTTATTTTCCTTTATATAAACTTTATATAAAATTATGTAATTTAATATAGACATTGAAATATTTTATTTATAGGTAACAATTAAAATATTTTTTGTTATTAGGATACTTTTATTTTAAAGATTACATGTAAACTAAATATAAAATGAATTACATATCATGTAATATTAATTATATTAATTTTACATGGCATCTATCAACTCCATATAAGTAGTGAAGGAATTACATATATCTTTAATATTAAAAAGTAATTTATTTTTCTTTACTTTTAATTGTTTTATCTCTATATAAAGTAGATGTAAAATTAGAGTGGAAATTGAAGTATTTTATTTATGGCCAACATTAGCTTTTTTTTGTTATTACTCTTTTTTTAATTTTTTGTTGTAAGTATTGTTTTATTATTTTTAAATATAATGTTACGTGAAAACATCTCCCTCATACTGGATTGTAAAGTTCAGTGCAACCAAACTATGTTGATTAGTTAAAAACAGTCAATGAATTAAGGACAACAATAAAAATCAAAGGCAAAAGTTAATTTTAGAAATCAGCGTACTATAAGTAATCATCTTGCTATTTTTAAAGTATTTCCAAGGATTCTTGAAACAGAAAAAAGGATTCCATTTCTTGTTTGTGTTGATTTTATAAAAGCCTTTGACACTGACTACAGCCAAGCTATGTAAAAGACTAAGAGACATGTATCCCTCGCATGTTTCATAGTGTTGTGATTAGGTTATATGAAAAAATTGTATCTAATATGAAAAGTTTTAGTGAGTGGTTAATGGATACTTATTGTAAATTAAGATTAAGTAAGGGTGTTATTTTTCTCTTACATTTTTTAGTACTCTACCAACATAGATGAGTTGTTTTCAAATATAGAGGTGCATCAACATTATCATGATTATACTCATTGTTGTTTTGTTCTTCTCTTTTATGTTGATGATATTGTTTATTTTGTAAAAACAATTGAGGATCTTCAGAAGAAACTCAAAGTTATATTTATTTATGCAAAAAATATGAACTTACAATAAATATTAATCAAAATAAGATTATAATAACTAAATGTAAAAAAGTAATTTATGCTCTAATTTTATATGGTGATGAGATTTTGAAGATGTTCAATCATAGAATACTTGAGGAGCTATTGCAATTGTTATTTAAAATGGAGTTTTTGTTTTTGTTTTTTCCCTTTAACAATAACTAGAAAATGTTTATATTAATAAACAAAGTTTTAGCAAAGCTCACAAAAAAATATACATCAAATTTTTAAAGGACAAAAAAACTACTCTCTTATAAAATTTCTTCTGATAGAACTTGGTGGTATATATTCTAAAAAAAATCCATAAAAAAACTACTTTAGAAAACACATAGTCTTAACAAAAAGCATGTTTGGTGTCTTCTTCATCTTGACCTTCTCTGTATATGTTCAAGTCCACTGTAATAATTTCTACATCCTCTAGAATTTGGTGAACAATTTATCTTCCCTGGGACCCCATAGTTCAAATTGATAAATTATACCGCATTAGATGCATCTAGTTGATATCCTTTGGAAAATTTTATAACCATGGTGTATAACATGCTAAAATACACTTACAATGCATAGATTTTACACATGAATTGTACCAAAGTACCCATTATTGTGGCAATGTATGAGGCTACGTAATTATCATGTTCCTAAATTATTCCTATAGCTACCCTAATAGAATTTTTTTTGCATTAGATGGCCTCCTCATGGATTCTGAACGTCTACCTAATTTCTTGCAATTCTTTATAATCCATCTAATGACTAATGTTATGTAATATCATTTGCAAAATTGGAACTCCAATAACATTGGCCCACTTTAATGTAGAGGTGTCTAAAACCATGAATTCAAATAGAGGGGGCTATAAACCTCACCAATGATTGTTAGTAATAAGGGGAAAAATAAACCATTTCTCTATAGAAACCAAAGAAGATAACATGTGTAAAAGAAGTGAGAAACATAAAATTTTGGAACCACAAGGTAATTATCGAACTGAAACTAAGAAGAGAAAATTTGAGAAAAAGGATAGCATCGTAAATTTCCAAATATATTTAATACTTGAAATACAACCCCACTAGGGACAAGGGCTCAAGATGAAGCCTTTGTACACCAACCAACTTCTCTAGGCATTCTGCTTTCAAATAAGTGTGAGAAGGATAATTGGGACAAGTTACTTGTGATTAGAAGTAGAAGAAAAATGAAACCTATTAACCATTTCAAGAAGCTCAAGTTCACTACATCGATGATTTATCTTGCACTCTTATAGCTCCACCCTACATTATAGAAATTTTGAGGTCTAAAATGGGCCTCATAAGAAAATTTCACAACCAAAATAAGCTTTATAAGAACCAATAGGATTCAAGATGATGATGTCAACCATGCCAGGTATGATTCACCATTTTTGGAGTAAAAAGGTAAAAAGATTAAAAAATAATAAAATAATAAAACTATTTTTTCAACTCTTAGTTTAAACTTATATCCCTAAGGTTTTACTCAAATTTTGAGCGAGAGTACTCGTTGGATGCAAAATTTAATTCCTCATCCAATGATTACCTATGTTGCATACTTTTGATGGACCCTGAAAATGAGAAATACATGAGAAAATGTGATTGCAATCACATTTTTCATGTAGTGGGGTACATCGAAAGTATGCAACATGGGTACTTCTTGGATGAGGAATCAAATTATGCTTCCGACGAGTGTTGTCACTCAAAATTTGAGTAAACACATAGAGAGATAAATTGAAAATACGAGTAGTTTTTTTCTTTTTTCCCTCTAAAATTTGAAAATCTAATCTAATATTATTTTATTATTTCCACTATTATTTATGTCATAATCTACTTATAGTATGAGCAGCAACCACAATAGGCTAAAAAGAATTGGGCTAAAAATTCTAAGGCCTATTTTAACTACTCCAAAAAAAAAAAAAAAAAAAAAGGAAAAAGAAAAAAAGAGAAGAAAAAAGAAAGACAATAAAATTAACAATGTTGATAATATTGAACTTACATCCATCTGAAGTTTAATAGTAAGACTTAAAATAAAAATATAATTATTAATAAAAAGAGTTTGAAATATTACAAAAGTTTTATCAATTATGATTTCATTATTATTGCTAAAATATATTTTTTCCACAAAATGAATATTTTTAAAATAAAGCTAATGCACATGAATTCCATTGTATAAAACTTGTTGCTAGAATAACTAAAAAAAATTGGAGAAGATCACATTTGTAAAATTTTAGATGCAAATGAGGTTGAGGATAAACACCATTTCCTCAACCTCGTTTCTTTTTAACATGCCTCAAGCTTCATAATATAAGACATAATTTTACTTAGATTCATAATTTTTTTTAAAACGTCAAGGCAAAATTTGGTTGTGAATATTGTTAATATAAAGCTAATGCACATGAATTCCACTATGTAAAACTCAGTTGCTAGATTAACCAAGTTAAAACTTGGGACAACATCACATTTCTAAAATTTTAGAAGCAAATGAAGTTGATGGTAAACACTATTTCTTTTTAATTTGTCTCACTCTTAATAATATAAAACATAATTTTCCTTAGATTTATAATTAATCTCTTTTTCAAACCTCAAGGTTCACAAAACCTCTAACAACCTCAATACTTTCTTCTCCATCATTTTCAAATACTTTTGTCCCCATCATGTTCAAATATATAAATGACTCTTTGATTAATATTTAGTATAATTCCATTTATCTATTACATAGAATTTCTTGGTCTTATATGATAATAGAGATAGTCACCATCATCGTTATTTTTAAAATATCTTCTATAGTATTAAAAATCATAGATATGAAGTAAAATTTATTGTTGTGAAAGTGATCAGGAGGGTGTTAACTATCTATCTAGCTTGGATGGTTAAGATTGGATGGCTAAGAAGTTGAATGTTATCTAGTCCACCTAGATTCAAATGATAATTATATTTTTTCCACTCTTCATAGACCAATTGTTGTTTGACCTAACCAGAGATCAACAATCTCATTCTTGCTTATAGACTTGAGAGAAAGACAAATTGTAATCCAAGTAAACTAAAAAAATGGCAAGGAATCCAAAATCAACCCAACTAAAACATTTCCTTAAGAATATATTGATAGTGATGAAGTGAAGAAGGCTCTACTCAGGGTGAACTAAACGTAAAAATACTTCCAATAAGGGGAAAAGAAGATACAAATCAAAAATATATATATTCGTGTGACTCCATTGAATGTGGTGAAGCAATTGTTGATGATAAAAAGTCCAAATGTCTTCGATCTAGGGATTGACTAGATTAAAATCAAACAAAAGGTAAAGCAAAATAGTAGAAATAAAGCAATGTAATCAAATATAAAGTTTTTAATTAAAATATATTTGCATTGAATTTTATAAATCAAAGTTTTTAATAAATTAAATATAATATAATTTTTTTAATAAGTTTAATATAATACAATATAATTTTTTATATAAATTGTAAATCATTTCTAAAAATTCTATAGAAACATCATCATCAATATACCCATTTTTGTAAATTTTCTATATATGGTAAGAAGTAATACCATGCCTTCATTTGGAACATGTGTTGTAAAAAAGTTATATCATTTATGTTAAATATAAAATAATTATAAATATATGATATTTAAAAAATTATTATTTATTTAAAAATAAATATAAAATATGAAAGTTATATATTTTTATTATATATTTAAAAGAATAAATATAAAATATGGAAGTTACAATACATTGTGTTTATGTATATATTGTTGGAATATGTAATTCTTACTTGTCTTCAGTTGTGACTATCTATGTATAGAGTTTGTTCCTATTTCATAGGTTCGCTAAAACTAAGTTCCTAGTTTGGTGTGAGGTTGAGATATTCCCTCAACCAACTTATTGTGCGTCCAAGATAACTTCCATATCTTGAGACAATTCCTCATGTATATATGTAAATTTATTTGATTAATGGAAGATATAGTGTGTATCTAAGATTTCATCTTAGTATCAGATCTCGTATGGGCCTAGACCTCGGCCCCTCCTGGGCTAAGGGAAATAAGAAAAATGTATTTTTTATTTAGTTTCAAGTCATTGATCACTGCTCTCTGCGCTTGAGAGGATCCTGCGTGCTGAGGTACGCTGCTTCCTATCTAAAGTTTAATCAGACGAAGCTGCCTGAGGCCGCAACTGGGCCGAGGCCGGAAGAAGAGAAGGTGTTACTGCCTACCTGAGCTGCTATATCTTGCGTACGTTGTGTACGTTCCATATCATTATGCACGGAATGCTGCTACGAGGTGAAGGCCGAGCTAGAATTCTGTTGTGAGGTGAAGGCCGTGAGCGCAACTAAAGCCATCCTGCCCATGCACTGAAACAGAACTCGAGGGCTATTTACGTTGCCACCATTTCGCACCGCTCCCGTGGACTGAGCGCAGCTAAAGACCTCTCTGTGGTGTGGCTGCTGGGAAGCGGTGAGCGTGGAGACACGAAGACCGGAGCTGGGCTACCACGGAGGCCGTGTTGGGCTGCCACAAAGGCCAAATTGCTAAAGCTAAGAGGAGCCTACGATACCGGTACTGGGCTGCCTCTTGCATATGCTGCCTACGAGAAATTTGGTACGTCATGCAAATCTGAAGCAGCGTGGACTGGGCTGTTGCGTGGACTGAGCTAGTGTGAAGAGGCTCAACGCTGCCTGTGGACTACGCCATCCTGCCTGAACGTAGCCACCAACGCTCAAGCCTGAAAGTGGCCATCCATCGCTGCCATCCAACCTAGAGCTCTAATTTAGCCAGCGGAGTGTTATCATCCTACTCAACACCACTGTTATGCAACTAAACAGGAACATTGTTGTCATCCTTTTTCCGTTTGAATGCTGCCATTGGAAAAGAACGAAACATATGCTGCCATCCTAGTAAAGGTTTTTCAAAAAAAAATTAAGTTTTTCCATCTGGGCAAAGGTGTATGGGAGCATTTTTGCTCCTACTGGCACCCATTGTTTGACCTGGTGTGAGGCCAGAACTCTTGACTTGGATTGGTGGCTTTGTTCACCTTTGCAACCCGAGAGAAAAATATTAAGGCATGGAAGAGAAAGAGCTTTGGATAAAATCCTGCGTTACCAGGTTCGTGGAAGAGAATTAACTTCTGCGAGAGGTTGTTTGTTGTGGATAACTGGTCGCGCGAAGGAGGATCTATTGGAGGATCGATCCGCTCTGTTGAATGATTGTGCACTTAAGATTTTGCAACTGTGATTGGTGCTCTTGCCTTAATGCACAAAAATCACAGTAATATTTAGATTTTGGAATGTTCTTTTATTGTTATTATTTTGAAGGGAATATGTCTTGAAATTTTGTATACATATTGAGGTTCGCAACCTCAATATGAAGTCATTTTGTTAGAATTCATGACTCTAACTAATGACAGGTATAGCATGGAGATTCAAGACCAATATATCCAAAATTCAAAAGTACAAAATCTATGACAGAAATATTCAAGCGAGAAAGCTCTAGCATATGAATGGTATAGTGAGCGCAAAGGATGATGGACAATCAAGTTTGTGAAAGTTTGTTTTGTGTGAGTTTCTTGAAATAGATTCAATAGCATGTTAGTGGTCATTGTATGTACTTGGTAACTCCAAGAGTTGGAGTTGTGTTGTAAGCCTTGTAAGGCATGTGTATCCCCGTAAAAGTTTGTGGTAATATCAAAACATTTTGTAATTACAGTTCCGTGGTCAGCCAGAAACCATTTTGCAGTATTGGTTTGTGGTTAGCCAAAAACCACATGTAACAGTGAAGTGGACTGGAAACAGGCCCGTGCCAGTGTTTTCCCACTGATGAAGAAATCCGGTGCAAGGTCATCGATGAAGAAATCTAGTGAAATTTCGTCGATGAAGAAATCCGGTGAAAGTTCGTCGATGAAGATATTTGGTAAAAGTTTTCCAAAGAGATCTAAGATAGCTCTAGTGTCGGTGAGAGTTCACCGATGAAGGAAGAGCATTCTGCAGAAGCCAAACTCCCGGTTCAAACTCTCTTTCGTAGAGTTGACCAGTGGGATTTATATTAATCCATTCAAACATTATTTTTAACATGGTTACGAGTCATGCGATAAAACCCATGTTGGAGGGGGATCTGTAGATACAGGTACATGTATGTAGTGATAATGGTTGACAGAACCATGTATGCGAAGGACATCCTACAAGACCAACGGTTGCAGCGTCTGGTACCCATGCATTCTGGTGGATGGTTGCTCCTTTATATGGACGTCGACATAACATTTTCTTATGTTTGACCACAACTAGACTTTGCAGACTAGCATGCCAAAGTCAAAAATGAAGATGCCAAAGACTCAAAGTACAAAGCCAAAGTAGTGGCGTGTTCTAGCATATGAATGATGTAGTCAAAGTTTGTTTATGTTTGTTGAACAGAGTCATGACCATGGTAGAGTATGAGTCATAGTTTGTAATTAGAGAAAATCTACATGTCATTTATTGTTTGTATGTGATGTAAGACCTAGAGAGGCATGCATACCCCTTTGTTATATGTTCCCTCTGTCAGAAATTTTTAACACCCTGGAAGAGTGTGTCATGCTGGATGGATACACTTGGGTGGGCCATATTGGTTTTAGACTCCATGAGGTGAAATTATTTTATATACGGGGAGTTCATCGAGAGGTTTGATGAACCATGTATGCAAAGGACTTCCTAGTAGACTAGCAGTTGCAGCAGTTGGGAACCCATGCATTTCGGTAGATGGTTGTTTCTTTATATGGACATCAACAATAGAATGAACAAGATGCAAAGTGTAATTACCAAACAGAACCAGTGTAATTACCAAACAGGACCAGTTGTAGATTTTGCAGATGGATATTGAGACAAGTAGTCATTAAGGGTGAGTGTTGGAATATGTAATTCCTACTTGTCTTCAGTTGCGACTATCTATGTATAGAGTCTGTTCCTATTCCATAGGTTAGCTAAAACTAAGCTCCTAGTTTGGTGTGAGGTTGAGATATTCCCTCAATCAACTTATTGTGCATCCAAGATAGCTTCCCTATCTTGAGACAATTCCTCATGTATATATGTAACTTTATTTGATTAATGGAAGATATAGTGTGTATCTGAGATTTCATCTTATATCATATTGAAATTTGATTTTAATTGATTTTTATAATATTTTTTTTTTTAGATAAAAGATTAGATTGTGGTTGAAGTTAATATTTGGTTTTATATATGTTATGTTTAAGGTTAAATGATACTAAAAATTACTTGATCTATCTAACATAACTTTAAGGAAATTGGTTTTCTTGTGAATATTATTTAAGCTAAAATTGCTTTTGGTTCTAGAGTGTGACTTAAAATTGCTTTTAATGGCCGAGAATACATTTTTCTGAAATGTAAGAAAAATGTTAATAACCCAAGAACCAAACACATATATTAAGAAATAAAAGTATACCCCCTTATGTACCACCAAAATGATATTTTAAGTGGAAGTTTGTTTGCACATGATGATGTTGTAAAAACTATGTCTTGAGATTCTATCAATGGAGGACTAGGATACCAATCTTAAATATTGTAGGCTTTCCCTTTCTTGAAAGAAATATATGTATAAGTCCTTATGGCCACAATTTTAGTTTTATCCATTGTAACTCCTATCGCATAATGTTATGCAATAATATTCACATTAAAATACATATGTTGTAAGAGCTCTGTTTTAATATTATTTTTGCTATTGTGTAAATGAAATACATACATCATATCCTAACTTTTTTTTCATTTTCCAAAAGAAAAATAATAGGATTAATTTACTTCTTCATTATAGATTTCCATAATTAGTTATATTGTTGATAGTTTTCCGAAGTGGACTGTATATATTAGCTTGAAATGTCTAACATTTCTAGTGGACACTTCCCCCATCATTAGGGACAAATAAATCCAAATAATGAAAAAAATCAGGGAAGAGAGGAATCAAATCCAAAGAGAAGGGTGATCACAACTAATCCAAAGAGAATGATGATCACAACTTAACCATTGCAGAGAAAGGAGGGTGGTCAAATATTGGAAAGGGTTTTTTTAATTTAAATAATAAGATAAGTTGATTAAGAAAACAGTAACATCATACCTTTAGTTTTATATTTTATATTTTATAGAAGCATAACAAAATACTAAGGAAAATACCTTTACTATTTTTTTGTAATTTAGTTAAAAGAGTACTAGGATGATGTGTTATTCCTTTTGTGCTTAACATGGAGTTGGTATGTGGCATTTACAAAATATTAATAAGAAAAAATATTTCAATTTCAACCATAAATAATATATTTTAATGTATGCCTTAAGTAATATATGTGTGTGTGTGGAAAACAAAAAAAATATTATTAAGTCCACAGGTACTTTCTACATTACAATATGAGGGAGATGTTTGGTTCCTTCAATGCTTAACATGGAGTTGACACATGGAATTAAAATATATATTAATAACATAAAAATGTTTCAGTGTCAAGTATAAATAAATGATTTTAATGTCCACCTTAAGTAATTTCTTCAACATATAGTTTGTTTACACACACGCACATAGAAACATAAAGCTAAATAAATTGAAAGTATAAAAATTCTTATCCTTAAAACATTTCATTGATGTTTTGTATACGATGAGGGAGATGTGTAATTCCTTCCATGCTATAATTGAGTAGAAATGTGCAAAAAAAAAAAAAAAATATATATATATATATATATATATATATATATATATATATATATATATATATATATATATATATATATATACTCTCTCTAAGGAATGAAATCATATTTTTAATTTCTGGTGATAGAAAAATGTATTCCTTAAGTGCTAACAAAATTTCCAAAAAGTTGAAGTTTCATAAATTCCTTCATTGTTGCCAATTATTTTGACTAAAATTATACCTTCAAATGACAAAAAGTGATTTTTTGGTAAACTGTTTACAAGCTAAAAATATGGTTGAACCAAACTAAGCCAACAAAAAGTAAAAGATCCATATAATTCTAAATCTAAAAATAAAAAATTAATTGCATTGCAATATTCCAAGACAAATGCTAAAGTTTGCCTAAGGTAGCTTTGCCTTCTATTCAATAAAGAACAATTGTTAAACTCCTTCACTATAAAAGTGAACTCTTTTAGACTTAGACATGATCTCGTGAGGCCATTAGGTTTGACATTATGCACTCTATAAACATGTTCAAATTTGACCTATTGGAAAAGAGAGGCCAATATTTTCAATGCACAAGCCATCAAGTGAAGTGAAATATTTGCAATCTAGGAGAGACCTTTCATCTAGTTGATCGTTAGGAAAGGGCCTCCCATTACCTATAAGGAGGATAGATTCAACATCAAATCAAACTATAATAGAAACTAGAGAAAGTTTAGTTTACCTATATTATCAGTGCCTCTTTAAAAAATTGATTTGCACTAAAACAAATGAGTAACCAAGAGGTGTAGGGAGAATCCCACACCCACCATCAAATATGTTCCTCTGCATGCCTCATCAAAATATTCCCAAGCCCTTGTCCATTAATATAAACCTCTTTAGTAACCCTTGGTGCTTTCAACTAAGCTCCAAATGTCAAAATCACAATAATGACCAAATTTGAGCCAAATTCTAAAAGGAAGGACACAACTTTTCCTCAAACATGATATTGTTCCTTCAAAATCCAAGCAACTTGAATTTCTAGGAATGGAAGAGAAGTCCACTTTTTAATCCCTTCTCTTTATATCACTTCTGCAAACTAAGCTCTATAAAGGTTACAAAGGTACTTGATTTGAAAGCATGTTGGTTTGAGTTAGATTTGATCAATATTCCTTCATCGATGTTCATTTTTAGACCTACATTATTCTATATACTCTTTCCTCCAAATATTCCTCACTATCAACTACTTGGAATATTGTTCTTTCCTTTTGAAACATCCTTTATATGATCATTTATCTTAAAAAATGCCTCGCCTCCACACTTAGTCGATTTCATGTTGTCGAGGCATAGGACATCTCATTCTATCTTACACCATACTCTATTGACCCCACCCCATACTTAGTCAATTTCATGTTGTCAACATGTTGAGACATCCCTTAACCTCCCTTAACTTTCGACATCTCGCTCATCTGCTATACACCTCACCCCACCATGTCTCCATAATTAGTTAATTTCATGTTTTCGAGACATGGGACACTTCGTTCTATCTTATCACATCCTCTCCACCATATTTCATCTGGTACTTACTATTTTATAGGTGTTATTTATTTTTGGACACCATTATCAAAGTAAATTAAAATATCATTGCCACTATGTCCTTGACATAATTGAATTAATTACAACATTGATGTGGCACAATATTTGTTGATGGATTATATGGGTAATAACTTAACAAAATAGTTTATATCAATTGATATTTACAACAAGCTGCTGACAAGTGTAATAACATTCGATGTTATCATCCACATTAAATAGGGATTGAAAGTACATTACCACTGAGACTATCGAGATTAATCTGTAAAAGCTCATTTTTATATGTAAATATCACTGTGTGAATTTTCACATATGTAATTTTTTGTGAAAATAAATTGGTGGCTAGTTCAAGGGAGGGACACACAGAACCAATGCTCTGAGGGGGTTTCTCATGGTATAATATGATAAGGCACATTAAAACCTCATTTAAATCCCCTAACATCACCCTGACTATTTTTCATCCTTGGCTAACAGGCTTTAAAGTCTTGGAATGGACAAGAAAGGTGGAGGAAAACACCCATCCATGTCTCCTCCTTGTGGATTAATACAAGGGAGTGGTGGCCTCAGGAGGATAAGAGAAAGTTTAATGTGGGAATGGATAGAGAGAGACAAGTCACAAAAACAGATAGATACATAGAGAAAAAATCACCAGGAGAATTTTGCATATGCATGTAGGAAGAAGAGTGGTTGTAGATGAATGACCTAGTAAAAGTTTTTCATATAAGGATAGAGGAGTGATTGGAAGACTAGTTGAAATAATGAACTGGATGGGACTTTAACTGATCCAATGATAAGAAGCTAGGGATGTGATACCACACACTATTTTTTATAGAGGACCTAGACTATGTTCTTAATCCTAAATGGACATTGGGAGTCTTAGTGGGTGATTGAACCATTTAGTGCTTATTTAATAGTTTTTAAACCACTTGGTGATTTATATTTGGTTGATGTGCCACTTGATAATCTAATACCATAACCATTGTGTTGCTTTCAAGAATAGTTATTAAACCACCTGGATGGTGAAATATAGACCCCTACGGTGCTTTCCATGAAATAACAGTTGTTCAACCACCTACACAATGGACTCACTCTCTTGGAATTAAGTAATAGCCCATTTGGAATTTGGGTGAAGCCTTATGATTGAACTCGGAAAGTAAGGGAGTCACTATGGTTCTTATTGCTAAACAGAAGTTGATAAACCACCTAGACAATGTACTCTATATCCTGAGTGTTTGACCAATCCTTTGACGAGACTCCCATGTTTAAGCATCCCATCACACTTTGGATCTGGTTCAGGGGTGGCCAGTTGCAAGAGAGATTGTAGTGTAGTTGGCCTATGGTTGGGTGGAGAGTAGAAGTCCCTCCTTCAGTTTCCAACCATTTCAATTTATTCATATAAGTATAATTTTTTGTATATTTGGATCACACGATGTAATATCCTTGTTCTGTTAACGATTGTTAATATAATATTGTATATTTATGTATGAATTCTTGAAGGTTGTTATTACAGTCACTGCTAGTTATCTTTGATATTTTGGTTTCAATGACTAGTAGTAACATGGAGATTCTACCATATTTGTGATTTATAGGCTATTTGTATGCTTGGAGCTAAGTGTCTACATGGTTTTTTTGGTAGGTTCTTGTAAGTTGTGAATATTCGCAAGTTTCTTCATTTTTCTTGTTGGGAGTGTAACTCCAATTATTTAATTATTATTCAACCCTCCCCCCTTTTTTAGCATTAATAAAGATCAAAATTTTTTAATATAATCACTTTAATAAAATAATAGTGAATAGACCCCTATAACCAATAATTATAATTTATTATTCACCCATTATAATATATATTATCATTATCCTCAAATATTTAGTATTAACATACAATTCTAATTTTATATAAATAACTTAAATAAACTATAATTATAAAATAATAATAATAATAATATCACTACACTAAAAATGAAATAAAATATGAAATAAACAATAATTAATTTATAAATATTAAGAGCTGGTCGGCCCTTTCATTCTCCTTCTCTCCATTATTTATTAACCCTGGTCTTCTCTCTTCTTAGCAGGTTGTCCTGATGATGAGTCTTGATTTAGACTCGAAACGTAGACTAAAAATGACGACTGTGGATATTCTGAGTTTTACATCTGAAAAACTACACCATAGAAACCTCAAATCTAGTATTATTCACCTTGTTAAGAAATTCATGATAAACTTCTTGGAGTGGGTTACAAACATGTGTGAGTGGGTTGCATGCATGTGTATCTGTTAGAAGTCAAGGTTAATCCTGAAACTATGCCTATTAGGAAATTTGGTGTTCAGGAAGTTGCTCCCTTGCCTTATGAAATTCCCCAAATTTCCTTTATTTTCCTTTTTACTTAATGCACCTGAAACATCCAGGGATCCAGGGTCTGAAAATTCAAAAACCATATATAAAGGCATGGATTTCATCCAACCTATATTTCTCTTTTCAAGCATTGTTCACATCTGGGATTCGGGGATCTGAAGATTGGCATAGGAACACACATATGTGAAGACCCATATTTAATCAAAGGCTAGATATGACTTGTTTCAAATACCATTTAGTGGGCCCTACACCAAATTATCCTCATGAGAGCATTGGATCCAGGGATTTGGGGTTCTGTGAGTGGCGAGGGTTCACAACTCTTCAAGGTCCTGGATCTAGTTAGGTGTGGATATGGTCTTTTTTCACTTGTCGGAGGGTTGGACACGACACTAATTGTTATAGCTATAATGGAGTATGTATTACAGTAAATCTTAATTATCCTAAATTCCTACCCTTTTTTTTCAGAATGATTTGGCCATTTTCTTCTATACTTTGAAATATCTTAATTTGGATTTTTTTGCTTCAGATTTGTCGATTCTTGACCTATATTCATGGTGGTATTGGAGTATGTCACATGGACATAAAACCACAAAAACTGCTGATCTATCACTTAAGAATATTTTTATTTGTTTTCATTATTTATCATGATGTAGGGCTCCTTTTATTATTCCTCTATTAATTGAAGTAAACCTTCAATAGGTAAATTCTTACACTCGTCATCTTAAGCTCTGTGACTTTGGAAGTGTTAACGTGTTGGTAAGAGTTTTCATATTTTAATGGAGTTACAGTGAGAGTTGTTGATTTTTTTAGCCTTATTTAGAATAGTATCTTATCTGCATCTTTAGATATCAATGCATTATGATTTGAAAGGAATGTTGTGGTGGTATGTTGCTTGGTTAAGGTTAGGTGCTTTTCCTTTTGGTATTTTTTTATGCCACTCCTAGTGTCAATAATATTATGCTCAATATAATAGTTTAAGGGTGAGAAAAGTATATCATACATATTTTATCACTATTATCATGATATGAAAAATATTTTTGGAGCAACAAAGTATACGATGGCATGGCATCAAAGTCTCTACATGCTCATGATACATAAGGTCAAATATCTGCATTTTCCCTTTTGGCCACCTATTTTGTGATATAGTGGGAATTCCTTAGGAAATAATGGATTGTATCTCCCACTTTTTTTGTATTCCATTTCCTTAGAGCTACCCTCAATATTCGATTCTCGATTCCACTTTCATGGTAGTGGCCTTTGATTGTACAATCCTCATTTTTTATATGCATTGTTAACATCAAATAAATTTTTCGTTGCATCGTAATCCCTCCATGGTACTCCAACCTAAGTAGTTGCTTAATTAAGGCACCACACATGGTATAATGGTTGGGAAATCTCCTGCATTTTTTTGTACTATAAGGGAATGTTGCCTGAGGCCCAGCTTAGTCTCCTTAGCAATACCTGCAAGATCAAAACTATGCATACCAACATTTTGGTTTCTTAATGTATATAACTATGTTAATGGATACATGAAATTGCTAATTCAAATTCTATCGTTGGCTCCAAAAAAGAGGCCAATAATCACATACTTTTCCAACAAGCTTATCCAAAAAAAATACAAAATATTTTCTATAAAGGGTTAGTTGGGTAAGTGGCCCCAATAAAGTAACTAGTAATTATAAATAATTCCCACCCAGAGGTCCATATATATCCTTGAATTTTCCCTTGAACCCACGTTCCAAGAAATCCCTTCCTCAACCACTCTAAATGAATCCAAGATTGCCTTCCAGACCACTAATACACTTGTTCTATGTGTGTTAGGAATACATATCCAATCATCTATTGTTATGGGGTGGGGATACTTCCTTACTACCACTTTGTACCATAGATGTTTTGTAGACAACATCGTCCAACCAATATTAGCCGCCAGAGCCTTGGTAAAGGAACACATCTTTTCAATCCCCATCCTCCATGATTATTTAGAAGAGTGATTTTAACCCAATTTCCCAATGGAAAACCCAACCATCCTTTTCCCTCATCCACAAAAATCAGCAACAAAGCTTATTGAATGAGTTTAGAATCCCTTTTGTAATCCAGGATAGAGACATCCAAAATACATGGATGGCTTCCAGGACAGACTTAATAAGTACAATTCTACCTACTCTGTACAACCATATGAAGCTCCATACCTTTAGGTGCTTCTCAATATTTACTACAAACCATAACCAATCTATTTTTTTATGGTCATTGGGTTTTAGGCGGAATCCAAATATTTAAGGCCTTCATCAAAATTCTTTATATGAAAGGGAAGAGATTTTGAGTTTTTTTAAACTCATCCCTAATCAATCCAATTTCCAACAAAGAGGATTTTTGAAGGTTTATCACCATATATGTAGCTATTTAAAATAAATATAGATCCACATTGATTGATGATATGTCTCATATGAATCCATCACTAAACATAAGAATGTCATATATGAACAATACATGAGTGGTGACTACCTCACATGCCACTGCTGCACCTTTCAGGTCCCCCCTTAAACTTTTAGCTTCAGTCAAGAATCTACTTAAACCTTCAACCACCAGCAAGAATAATAAAGGAGAGAGAGGACATCCCTAGTAGATTCCTCTTTTAGCATGGAAAAAAACTGAAGTTGATCCATTAATTAACACTGAAAATGATATTGATGTGATGGAACACATGACCCAATTGTTGAAACTAACTTCAAAACCTAGGTGGGTCAATAGCATTCTAATGCAAATCCAACTGACCCTGTCATATGCCTTGGATAGGTCAATTTTGACCAAAAAAAAAATTAGCTTCTTGACTTTAAGGTTGTGGAGGCCTTCTCGAGCAACCTGGATGACCTCATGAATCTGATGACCTTGCAGAAAGGAAAATTTCTCCTTAGAAACATGATTATACAGGACCAGCTTTAATTTGTTGGCGTTGATTTTAGCTATGATCTTGTAAATACTATTGTATAAAGAAATGTGCCAAAAATCATTGAAATAGTGAGGAGTATAAATCTTTGGGATTATGGCGATGACAATGGAATTGAAAGGATCATGCATCCTCCCAAATAATTTACAATCCTCAACCACCCTGATTATATCAACCCCAAAAATTTCATAAAACTTAAAGAAAAATTCTATCGATCATCCATCAAGACCCAATATTTTTTCCCTTTGAAATTTGTGAAGGAGTTTCTTAACTTCTTCCTCTGACATAGGATCCATAAGAGATTGGTTATCTTCCTTATTTGTAAACCTAGTAAAATTTCGCGCTAGGGAAATAATCTCAGCTAAGGTTTCTTACTAAGGATCCTTAAAAATATTGTTGAAATGGATTTTCCCTAGTTTGGTCATATATTCAAAATATGTAGCTCTACCCTTGTTCAGATCATATACTACCCATATCATATTGATATCACAATGCCCCTTTTCAAACTGTTGAAATAAATTTGAATTTTTATACTCGCTTTTGAGCCATATAGCCCTTCTTTTTAACCTCCATGTATCCTCTTTTTCTTCAAGAATTATTTTCCTCGTAGCCTATAACTGGATGAGTCACTGCTTGAAAAAATTTGATACATATCCTCCTCCTTCTAGATCCTTAAAATGCTCTAATTCATGTTCAATATTTTTAAGATCCTCCTCATCCCTTTGTTTTTTAGTTATTGCCCATTTTAGTGTATCATTTTTAACCCTTTTTAGGTTTTCTGCAAACTGAATCAGAGCAAATCCATCACACTCAGGGCTAAAGGGAATCTAATTCTTGGCCACCATATTGTGAAAATATTCATCCCTTATCCACACCGAGTTAAATTTAAAGGGATTTCCTGGCTTCTTGAAACCACCACTTACTTCAAGAAATATAGGGTGATGATCATAATTACCCCTCACTCCTACCCACTATATAAATAGGGGGATCCTTTCCAACAAGGATTCATAAAGTTAAAAGTAGTAAATCCTTCTTGCAACCATCACATATCCTTTGCATATATTCCTCCAGGTGGGTTTTTGTTTGATTAAATCCAGATCGCAGAGTTTTTCAGTCTCTATAAGATGAATTAAAAGGTAAGAGAGAGGTTCTAAGTGCAAATCAGGGCCCCAAATTTCAGAAGCACCTAAAAAAAAATTTAAGTCACCTCTAATCATTAGTCACAATGCACAAATTAACCAAAAAAAATGAAGATAAGAAACAAAGGTTGGGAAGTGTTGTGATATTCAACAACCCCCATTATTTTAGTATAGTTACCTTAGAAAGATAATGGGGACCCTTTTAAAAATTGTAGAGTAGAAAAAATAAAACCCTTAAGAGATTAAGTCAAATATAAATATGAATGAAATGGGTTAAAAACGTTGAGTTTTCATTAAAGGGCACTTAAGCAGAGAATGTTAATTAAATATATAAGCAAATCGCAATATTGCATGAAAGACATATGGCTCCTAAAAGCCACTAAAAAAATTGTGATGCGAAATACAACAAATCACATTAATAATGGAAAAGGGATTTTTCCCAAATAATATTCCATGAGAAACAAACCACGGGACCCATTGCCGCCACGTAATCAATCACATTTCGCAGTTTTATCATGAAATATTAAACCATCCTTCAAATTTCCCCGATGTGATATACTCTATCGCATCGCACTTTCGCTACGTGACCACTCTTTCCCCTTGTTCATTTCCACGGAGATTGTGATTGCGATATCGCAATCAAAAAAAAGTATCTGATTGAAATTCTAAAAATTTTCACACACGAATAACATCTGCGATGCGAAAAGATATCGTTTAAATGTTGTAATGATTTTACAAGAACATCAACCCATGCTTTCCATTAATGTCATAACTTAAACGGTTTTTACAGCTCATGCCTCCGAAAATGATTTGACCGCAAGAGAATTGAATTTTTGGGTTATCCGCGTGCCAAGTTTCATTCGCTTGTCATTTCCATTATTACATCAATTTCTTATTTGTAAAAAAAAATTGCCTCTTTTCTACTTATCATTCTTGATTGTTCACAGGCGAGTCCAAATAAGCATAGCTCTTCATAAATGTTGAAAGCTACAAAGAAATCCAAAAAACCCATGGCACCCACGAATCCTACAACTACTGCTAGTGAAGTAACATAGATACTCCCTTTATTCACAAACACAACATGCGGGTCAGAGAGTGGTTTTTCATCTTGGGAAGCAATGTATAGGTTATTTTTAGATGAGAAACCCCATATGGTTGAACAAAAAGATATTGTGGATTCTTTTGATTCTTCAGAATCTCCTATAGAAGAAGTTGCCAACTCTTTTCTACACTGGATTGTTGCGTGCCCCAAAATTTTACCATATACTGATATGGTAAGATGGATAATCGAAAATCTCAATATTGGAGAAGAAATTTCCTGAAAAGCTGAGGAACAATGATAGGATCTTTCAAAGCTGAAGATTTGAAGTTAATGTACCACATTCCAGACCCGGAGAAGGTCTACAATTAAGAATTTCTAGCACAATTCGCCAAGGATAATGAGCTAAAGTCAAATCCTATAAATCAATGGAGGAGAAACCCAAACAAACATAAAAATGATGATAAGGGTATGTATTCCACTGATTCCCTTTCTATTCCCTATTTTTATGTTGCTGCAATGATGTCTAGACTCTTCGGTCAGCCCAATACCACTAAATTCTTAGTTGAATGGGTTCCCCTTATGGAAGCGATTATAGATTCTTATATCATGGACTGGGAACCATTTTGTCCAATAATATCGCCACCCAGATTCTTGAATATAGAAGGAATCATTCCATTTCATCCAAAATCTTTCCCCCATATTACATGAGCGCTTATATTATGGATGTTGTATGTTTTACCTTAGGTATTCCAACCATGGGTCGAAAATGGACTACCCAAGTTCCTCTTCCCATTCATGTTTATCATAGAATTTTATGGGAATAAAAATATGAAAATCATTTCTATAAAATCTGCCATGGAGTTATGCTCCCATTATTTCAAGTCGTATTCAATGAAAAATCCCTCATATTATCCAAGGAATCTCAATCACACTTCTCCTCCATTGGAAAATGTTTCGGTAAAGAATTATTTACCTATGTCAGAGTCTTTGGAAGCTTGACTTAACCACATGTTTTACCATTGTATGTTCCGGATAAGCTTCTCGCAAGATAAATCACTTATCAAATTGTTGGTAATGGATTGACTAAGTTTTGAAGGAAGCAAAGAAGACTTCATGGCCCTCCTTTCATATTCACTTCGGTTTCTACGCGTTAGAAAACTATAAGCATGCAGGGTTAGAGGTCAATCAAATTCTATGCTTGAATACAATTTCAAACAGACAATATGACCCAAACCAAGTTGCCAATGATTTCACAACTCAAGTGAAAATCAGACCATTTGTGCATGAAGATGATGATTTTGATGACTTGTTTGAGTCAGTCAACACTTATTCCATAGTTTAGAAGTTAGTAGCATCACGCCTCAATCCACAACAGCTTTCAAAGTTCAAGCATTACATAAATAAAATATTGGAAGGGATTCCTTTAAATATACTAGAGGTGTCCCAACCCATCACATAGAAAGAGCTAAAAAAATAGAAACCACCTAAGGATACTGAAGTCCTTAGAAAAATATAAGAAGCTAAGTTTATTGAAGTTTATACCAAGATTCACAGTTTCGCAATAACTTAAATGATGTCTGAAAGGAGTTTAATCAACAACTCCAAGGAGACCAGGAAATGGTAATCACTAATCATCAACAAAGAGTGGAAACACCTCAAAGAAAAAGTCAAAACTCATTTACTGTTGGGTCAACTGAAAAGTCAGTTAGCACAGAACAAGTGGAATTCATCCTGGTCTACCCTACTTCAGAAATTGTATTGAAAATTGAATAAATTCCTCCTTTAGATATATTTTATAGTCCCAAGCATAAATTTTTCAAGAGCGAGCAAAGAAAAAGAAGGAGAACAGAGTAAAGGGATATCTACTTGAATGGTTCATGAGGCACAATAGTTGCTAAGGTTTTTCAAATGGGGTAGCAAGCTAAGTGGGCTTGATTGTGGGGAAAACTCCACAGTTAAGCACACTTGAGCCAGAGGAGTTCTGGGATGGATGACCTCCCGGGAAGTCCTGGTTACCGGGTGCAAGCCCCGGAAGTGATGATTGATGCTATGTGATGCATTTCACTAGTTTCAATCCCACTTCTTCACCCCTGTGAGCATCACTCGATGCAATGAGTGTTAAGTGGACTATTCAAAAATCATGATAAATTAGTCATTTTCGACTACCTCTCATGGAAATGGTCATAGATGAATGACTTACTCAACGCAGTTGAATCCCAAAAATGATATCTAATATAATGCACTGTGGAAACCCCTCATACTTAATATACAAAGAGTAAATGGATCTCTACTTGAATGGTTCATGAGGCACAATAGTTGCTAAGGTTTTGCAAATGGGGTAGCAAGCTAAGTGGGCTTGATTGTGGGGAAAACTCCACAGTTAATCTCGCTTGAGCTAGAGCAGTTCTAGGATGGGTGACCTTCGGGGAAGTCCTGGCTACCAGGTGTAAGCCCGGGAAGTGATGATTGACGCTATGTGATTCATTTCACTAGTTTCAATCCCACTTCTTCACCCCTGTGAGCATCACTCGATGAAATGAGTGCTAAGTGGACTATTCAAAAATCATGAGAAATTAGTCAGTTACGACTACCTCTCATGGAAATGGTCATAGATGAATGAATTACTTAACGCAGTTGAATCCCAAAAATGATATCTAGAATAGAACAATCTCAACTCCTTGTTCCTGTAGATGTTCCTATGGAGGTAGTTTGGAAAGATTCACAAGTAGATCCTTCTCAGGATCTAACTTGTTTGACTCAGTTTGTAGGAGCCTATGCATCTTCCACTATATATAAGGCCACCAAAGTTCAATATTTAATCAAAGAAAAGGACGAAATAATCCTTTAATTAGAACACTAATTACAAGAAAAGAAGCAAAGTTTCAATCAGCAATTACAAGTACAACTATTACAACTCAAGGAGAGCCTAGATCAACTGAAGTTGCAGCACCAATCTGAAGTTGGTGTTAAGGATACTCATATACATCAATTGAAATTCACTATTGAGCAATTGAAATATAATCTGAAAATAGATTAATTCAAGAAGGAATCATTGGAATTGAATAATCTGTTGGCACAACAACAAGTTGTTTTCTGCCAAAATTTGTCTAGTATTATTGAATTATGTGAAAAAATTGATTCACACTTGAATTGAGCGGCGGACCAAAGAATCAGTTTTGATGAGATTGATGAAAAATTGTCACAGTATGTCACCTGGAAAGATATTGTTGAAGGTCGAAAGGATAATATTCCTAGGATTGAAGATTCCAAAAAGGAAATTTTATTTACTGATTGGGACATACAATTGAAACAAGTTGAAAGGTAAAATTTCAGCGATAGAGATATTGCTAATAATATTGTTGAAACAGTCATCCAGAATCTTATGCTGCTAATATTATTGATATATGCCCTTTTAGTTCTCTACCTATTGTTAAATATTTGATAAGGCAATCACGGGAAATGTCCAAGGTAAAAGAGGAAAGCATCAAAAAATTGGAGAAACTAGATTGGGAAAAGTATTGGAAATATTTGGTTAAGCCACATAGCCAATGGCTAATGTTGTGTTGTCTAAAAAATACTTCTTCCTACATGATGCCTCCACTTTTAGACGCGGTTTATACAGGACATTTGTACATCAGGCCAAGCCAACCTCTTGAGGTTCATCCTATGCTCGACATCCTTCAACTAAAGGAATGAATGGCCAATGAGATAGCGATGCAATCTTGAAATGAGTCACCCCACTAAATTATGTTTCTGTTTTTAATTTCACTTATTTTAAGGAGAGTTGTTTAAACCTCCTCAGCGCTTTATGTAATTACTATTTTTAACTATTTATTTTATTATAAAAAACCCTTCATGTATTTTAAGAAGGGGTCCTGAAATTTTGAAAGGAATACTTTACAGAAGTCACACTTTTGTACTCCTAAAGTTTTCTTAATAGAAAAGGTTGGACCAGATATTGTTTTCCAAATGAGAAGAGTTAGCATATACATGGTGCTTTTATATTTATGTTAATTTTCTATTTCAAATGAGAAATAGTTGATTTTTATTATGGTGTTTTATTATATGTATATTTTTTAACACAATCTAGCATTAATTCACTTTTGAACATGTTCGATTTCCATTTTTTATACATATTCAATACATGCAATAAACAGATGTGATATACGTTTATTCAATTGATTTAATTAACTATTTAATTAAATCAATTATTTTAAATTTTTTTCGTCTCTCTAAGTGTTCGCATAATCTTTATTTGCATTTGTTGAAAGTTCATCTCTTTAAATCGCATAAAAAGATAATTCATCCCGGGATAGATATAGATAAGTATATTTATTTTCTTCAAGATTGTTATCACTCCCATATATCAATTTATAGTAAGTTAAAATACCATCCATCCACCCAACTATATTTCATTGGGAAAATGGTCCTATAAATCCAGTTGGATCCACCATATCAAACGGATAAAGGGACTATTTTCAAGTCCCCGACAGGGTGGTTTTACCCAATGTTGTTGCATCGATTTTCGAGGACACATTTTTGGCACTAGAAGGAGAGCCATTATACTATGAATGGCACCAAATCTTAATCCAAAAAATAAAGGCCATCAAAAGAGTCGTTCTCCCTCCAAATCTCCTACAACTTCTAGTCCTTGTTCAAGATCCCCTATCTATAGATCAGAAGTTGTTCAATCTTCTCCCAAGTCTCCTAGTTCCATTCCCAAAGAAATCTCTCGTGATTATACCCCAGAATCGCCTGAATTATAGACCTTAATAAAGAAATTGGAATAAATTTCTATTTCGGCAAAAAAAATTGTGCTTTATGAAACCTCTGAAGGAAGTGTTACTTCAATATTACAAGGCACTAGTGTATTAACTCGTTATAAGAGTGAAAGTCTTGGAATAATCCCTTTTGAGTTTCTTCTTCATTCTCAGTGTAGGAAATCTCTGATATCTGAGACTCAAACCTCCACTAGTGAGATTCTTTCATCTTCTTCCCCTCAAAATTCATCATTTATTCCTCCTTATGTTACATATTCTCAACCAATTTCTTCATCAATTCACATCTCTTCTTCTAAGACTATAAGTGTTACTTCAATCAGTATCAGTTTAGTGGTTATTTTTTCTTCACCTACATCCACCACCGGAACTACTTCCTCTACTCCAAATCCTTCTTCGGGGCAAGTCAATCCTCTAATTCACACAATGGAAAATAGACCTTGGACCAATCCTGGAGTTGTTCAATTAGCAAGTCCTCTTCATCCTTTACCTAAGCATACAGAAATATGGCTTCCCAAGTATAATCCAGACGATGGTCTCCCTGCATAAGAACATCTCCATAATTTCATGTTGTTTATGAATCTAAATGATGTCTCTGAAGAACATTGTGCAGTAAGATTGTTTCCCTATACTTTTCAAGGATCAGCTGAATATTGGTACTTTTCATTACCACCAGGAACCATTACTAGTTGGGACATATTTGAGGAACAATTTTTGACTAAATTTGGTGATTATCATACTACTGCTACTCTCATCAATGATATTTCAAATCTCAAAGAAAATTCAGGTGAAAAGATTAAATATTTCAACTCCATATTTAATAAATTGATCAATAAAATCCCAGCTACATATAAACCAGGTGTAGATGTACAAATTTAATGGTGTAGAAATTATACAAACAATATGTATACCAATGGATTCAATCTAATCATGCGATATGCTAAAGCAAGATAATGAATCCTTCTACAAATTAATTGCGGAAAATAAACACGATCGCACAATCACACCAAGTAAAAGAAAGAAGAAAATAAATCGCACAACACAGATATTTTTCCTAGGGAAAGCTTGTTGCTCAAAAACCCTCTATCGCTATTGTATAATGAACTAAGGAATCATGAAACAATACAATGCACTCTTCTCAAAAGAGTCTGTTGCACTATCTTGACTGTCTCAAACTGATCCAGACAAAATCGACCAACACTTAGCCAATCTCCTGCCTCTGCTCAGTCTGCCTTGCTTGCGCAATTCATGTGGAATGCAATCCCTTTTATTTACGAATTTCAGCCTTCCAAAACTACGCAATGATCATGGGCAATCCTATGGGTGTATAACCACATCTGGGTAGTTTGCTAAAAATACAACTGATAGTTTACTTCCCTTTAACCTCTGTCTCAACTGGGTCTTCATCAGAACTGACATGCATGCAGCTATTAATAGTAAAGAATCAGTCACTTGACATATCACTGCATGTGAATTAAATCTGATTTAATTTGCTTGACTTCTCACTAGTGCAACAATCAGTTACAACTAGTTAGACTGAATTTAACTCACTAAATTGAGTTAATTGATTTCACATGCATTAAACTAATACACTAACGGCAATTTGGACTCTAAAACAAATAGAATCACTCTACATGCCTCACCAACGACCTTCAACTCGAATTTCATGAGCTAATTGATTCTATCACACTCAGTTAACTATTACAAGTGATTGTGAGATAAGATTACAATTTATTGTCCAATTTATTTAAGGGATAAATAAATTAGACACACATTTCTTCTAATTTAATTAAGAAATAATTAAATCAAAATCCTCCATGGTAGCCATTTTTGGATGCCATTTTCTGGATGTTATTTCTAGATGCCAATTTCATTGTTTCTTGTTGCAAATTTCAACACTCCCTCTCAACAAGAAACGAATCAATCTGTCTTGATCCAGTACCTTTGGAATGTTATGCATGCAACACTTCTGAAACTGAAAAGCCTCCAAACAAATGAATCAGTATAATTCATATTTCAACGGAGTTTTTTGACTACTAGATCCTATTTCACATGTCTAATGGACTCTCTGCACTACTAACATCTGCATCCATGCACTCTGCACTGCTGCCAACTTTGATCTACGATCTAGTATTTGACACTTGTCACTCTGATTTATGTCCTCTTGACATCTGACTGCATCAATCTAACCAATCCTTCCTGATACTATTGTACTGTGGGCTCCTTGTAGCCAGGTTCGATCCATTAGACGCACCATCTCAATGAATCCTGCCCAAATTTCTTCTTGGGATTAATTTGGCACATCACCCCACCTCACACCTGGAGGTATAGCTACATGTACTCCCTCTGCCCTTTTGGCTCGAAATTTCCCCTCCTCGAGGTCTCTTCTTGAGTGGACTCTTGCACTCAGTCTCCTCTCTACTTCTCCAATTGTGGTCGCGCCACAAACTTTTGATATTGCTTCTGAGGTTGCATGTTGAGAGATAATTGCTCCCTCTCAACCACCAAGTCATTAATCACTACTTTTCTCCTCAAATACTTGCATGCATCCTAAAACTTGAGAGCATACAGGTTCTTGACTCTTACACTGATATGCTTCACCTGTCCCGTGGCTATGTGTTTAAGGAAAACTTTTCCTTTTCTAAACATCACTTCATAACCACGGTCTTCCAATATCGCTACGGAGACAAGATTCTTCTTTAGGCGTGGAATATACAAAACATCTCCTAGTCTAAGATGGGATCCATTCTCCCTTTGAAAGGTAACTTTACCTATGCCGGTAGCGCTATACCTCTCGTCATCTCCAAACTCTATTCTCTATTGGAGATCCTTCTCCTTGAAGCCACAGAAGAGATCTTTATTCCCCATCATACGGAACGAGGCACCATTGTCTAGATACCACATGCATCCCATTACACTGTTGGTCATGCATGCAATGAGAGTAAACTCAAGCTTGAACGGTGAAGCCAATGCTTCACCTGCTACAACTGCAGGCTCCTTCTTGCTTGCCTTCTTCTGTGGACAATTCAAAGCATAGTGCCCATCCTCGTGACAATGAAAGCATTTGACCTTGGACAAGTATTTCTTGCCCACTTCACCTTGGTATTTCCTTCCCTTGGCCTTCTTTTCCTTACTGGCCAAGGCACAATATCCCTCGTCATTACTCTTGGATGAGGATCCATCCTTGGTATTCCGCCTATTCTTGTACCGAATCCAACCAAAGTCACTCCCAATCTGGTAAATTCTCCCTCCCATTCATCGAGTTCTAGTAACTATGCCAGCTCTTGGAAAGGCCTAGAAGTGCTAGGCTTACTAAGTCATCATCTGCTACGGTCACACTAACACTTCCAAGCTCATCTCGACATTGAGTGAACTTCACCAAGTATGTTGGTACCGTCTCGCCCTCTTCCTTCTTGATCTTCCTAAGCTTGTCCTTCAGTGCCAACTTCCTTTGGTCATTTTTGTTCTGAAACAGATCTTTCAAGGCCTTCCACATAGAATATGGAGTTGCCTTGCCATGGAGACTCAAGACAATGTGATCTCTAACTCCCTCTAAAATTATCCTCCTCGCCCTTGCTACCTTCTTTTTCCAACCATCAAGAAGAGCGGTTTTTGCTGCTGTGGGCTTGGGAATATCATTATCAATGAATTATTTAAACCTGTTGTCCTCTAGAACTTCCTCCATTCTTTCTTTCCATGCAATATAATCAGAACTTCCCTCAAGTGCATATTCCATTCTTAATCCATTGAAATCCATCTTGATCTTCGTGTTGCACCAACGAAAGTATCTGCAAGTTTGAATATTGTTCAACACAAACTCAATTTATTCTCCACTATTGTGATTCATGGCGCTCTGATACCATGTAGAAATTATATAAACAATATGTATACCAATGGATTCAATCTGATCATGCGATATGCTAAAGAAAGATACTGAATCCTTCTACAAATTAATTGCGGAAAATAAACACGATCGCACAACATAGATATTTTTCCTGAGGAAAGCTTGCTGCTCAAAACCCCTCTATCTCTATTGTATAATGAACCAAGGAATCATGAAATAATACAATGCACTCCTCTATTCTGATGCACTATCTTGACTGTCTCACACTGATCCGGACATAATCGACCAACACTTAGCCAATTTCCTACCTCTGCTTAGCTTGCTTTGCTTGTGCAATTCATGTGGAATGCAATCCCTATTTTTTAGGAATTTCAACCTTCCAAAATTGCGCAATGCTCATGGGAAATACTATGGGTGTATAACTGCATATGGGCAGTTTGCTAAAAATACAACTTATAGTTTACTTCCCTTTAGCCTTTGTCTCAGCTGGGTCTTCATCAGAATTGACATGCATGCAGCTATTAATAGTAAATCATCAGCCACTTGACAGATCACTGCATGTGAATTAAATCTGATTTAATTCACTTTACCTCTCACTAGTGCAATAATCAATTACAACTAGTTACAATGACTTAAACTCACTTAATTGAGTTAATTGATTTCTCATGCATTAAACTAATACACTAACTGCAACTTGGACTCTAAAACAAATAGAATCACTCTACATGCCTCACCAACCACCCTCAACTCAAATTTCATGATCTAACTGAGTCTATCACACTCAGTTAACTATTACAAGTGATTATGAGATAAGATTACAATTTATTATCCAATTTACTTAAGGGATAAATAAATTAGACACACATTTCTTCTAATTTAATTAACAAATAATTAAATCAAAATCCTCCATGGTAGCCATTTCTAGATGCCATTTTCTGGATGTTGTTTCTAGATGCCAATTTCACTGTTTCTTATTGCAAATTTCAACAAATGGTATATATCCTCTCTTCCTTCTAATATAGAAATTTTTGTAGATAGAGCCAATAAGGCTAATTTGGTAGAAAATATGAAAGAGGCCCTTTCTGTAGAAAAAATAATGCTTGTCTTAGAAAATAAAACTGCACAGGAGGATAGAAAAACTAAAAAGGTTCCATTTAAGGATGAACCCAAAAAGAAAACATCTAAGGATCCTTACGATCTTGAGGGATTACAAAACGTTCTTAAAACTATGTCAAATGACATGGTTGAAATAAAGAAACTAGTAGTTGAATATTCTTCGAAGAAACCTCTCAGATCTTTTAAGAAAACTCAAGCTTCAAATTCACAACCACCAATTGTAGTCTCAAACGTTGAATCAAATCAAGACGAAGATCAAGATGAAACAATATTATCTGCAGAAGAATCATAGAATCAATAATTAGTCGAAGTTCATGGATTATGGGACTTTATTCTTCCTACATTCGATAATGAAGATGAACATGAGGCGATACCAGTTAATACTAGAAGAAAAAATTATACTGATATTCCTTGGGTCTCCTCAAAAGCAGAAATATTCATCCCCTATTGTTAAGGATAAAATTGATAACAAAAAGTCTCCTTCTCCTCAATCAAGCCCAAATTCTTATACCTTTCCATATACGTCAAAGACCTTAGTTGTCTCTGATACTATTGAGTATAATATAGTGGAATAAATCAAGAAAGTGAAGGCAAATATCTCCATGTATGAGGTGATTAAATTAAAACAGCAGCAAAAAATCATACTCAAAGAGCTTAATGCAGTCCCTGCTTCACCTTTACCTGCCACTGTTACTTCCAAAGACTCAAAAGGAGTTGAAAAACCTTCTACTGATTCATACGAAAAATTCGATGCAAATGATGCCATTTTAATCAGAGACAGATCTAATTCACATACTCCTCCTTTTATTTTTACTTTTGAAGTGTTTTAAAAAAATGTGCATATTTGTCTAATAGAATCTAGAGCTTCTTCAAATATCATGTTGTATTATGTTTGCTTGGAGTCAAATATTGATTCTCAAAATTTTGCAGTACACAGTGTGCAATTAGACAGAACCAAAGTCAAGGTAATAGGAGAACTGAATTCTATCCTCATCAGACTAACATCTAATTCAAAACTTCATCAAGTAATTGATATTTTGGTTACTGATATTCCTGATTTTACGGTTTAATTCTGAGTATAGATTGGTTATAGAAGCTTCATGATTATTTCACAACTGATTGGTCCCATATTTGGCTTCCCTACAATGGTAAGCCAAATCAAATTCTAGTTTACTGCGAAAAACACATGAAATATTCAGTAACTGACTTCGAGGATGAAAATGAACCCATGGCTTATACTAATAAAATTCTTGGCAATTACTCTACTGAATATTTTTTAGGCAATTACAATGCACATAAGTATCCATTTCTTATCAATTCATTTAATTCTCAAATCAAAAAAAATTCTCAGTCAGACTCTTCCAAATGTATAAACATCATAGATAAACCTTTTGTTAAAAATTTATTCTGGACATTATACTTTGATGGATCAAAATCTAGTGAAGGTGCACAAGCTCGTTGCATACGAATTAGTCCAGAAGGTGAAAATACAATGCTAGCATGTAGGCTAGAATTTGAGTGCACAAATAATACTGCGGAATATGAGGCACTAGTCCAAGGCTTGTACAAAGCAATAGATCTTGATGTTAAATATCTTAAAGTATATGGTGACTCTGAAATAGTTATCAAACAGGTATGAAATACCATTCACTCTATTTCTGGTCATCTCAAGCATTAGCAGGCATTAGTACAATCTCTTACTTCACACTTCTTAGCATTCAATATTTCATCTATTCCAAGACTCCAAAATGCAAGCGCTGACCTTCTAGCTAATGTAGCATCCAAAATTATTCCTTGTGAGGATTATATTCTAGATATATTTTCTATAGAATTGATTTTTTGCCCATCTATTCCTGATAATGTCACTAACTGGAGAGCATTTAACGATGACGAAGATGTTCTAACCTTTCTCACATCATAAGGGTCATATGATGATCAGCTAATCGATGAAGACGAACATGAAAGACAATTGAATCAAAAAATTGAAGGGAATTCCATACCTAAATCTGTGTTTAAACTTGAATATCTTTACGATCTCCAAGACAGGTTTAAGAAGGTTACTAATTCTAAACTACAAAGTTCAAATTTGAGGTTTGAACTAGTAAACCTTCGCACAGATTCAATCCTCAGAATATTAATTTAGGATGTGGTCTTTCATTTAATGAAAGACTAACCTTCACTCATTTACTAAAGAAATATAAGAACGTTTTCGCATGTAAATATGAATATCTCAAAACATATGATACCTCCAACATCCAACATATTATCCGAATGACATCCATTGAAAATCCTATAAAACAAAAGTTAAGGAAAATTCACCCTGATCTTGAAATTCAAATCAAATATGAACTGAATAAAATCCTTAAGTATAAGATCATCTTCCCTATTAGGCATTCAAAATGGGTTTCAAACTTAGTCCCTATTAGGAAAAATAATGGTGACATTCGCATTTGTATAGATTTTAGGAACTTAAACAAAGCTTTCTTAAAAGACAATTTCCCATTACTACCTTGTTGAAGGCTCGAAAGTGACTTCCACAACATTAGGGATTCCACCTGGTCAGGAACTTAAAGCAACTCCTTTTTCGTTGAGAATGGTGGGTCCGAATGGGGATAAAGGGACTAGTTTCCCGTATAAAAAGATTTTATATAACAAGAGAAATGAAATCAACACTAATGAGGTGATTTATTCTAATGATAAAATAAATTAAAACTAATCTAACTATTGGATTCTGATATATGATTCAGGCATAAGATTTCACAAGCATGAAATAATATAGATCATTGCATACTTAATGAATATAATCTCATTTGAAAATCTAAATCAATTTAATTGATTTAGTTGATGAAAAACACTAATGATATAAAAGATCTATAAGTCTCACATCTAACAGCATATCATTCAATACATTATATCAATAGTAATAAGAACATATATCACTTCAATTCTTTTTCATAATGAAACTAACCAAAAGAATAAGTTTTCTACAATCTCAGAAACATAAAACAATTAATACACAGATAATAGTACCCGCTACATCATAGCTTTAGATCCGAAAAGATAGCTTCAAAGGTTATGATTTTCAATTAGATAACTTTTGTTCAAACAGTAGTGTGAGTTCCAAAAGCAATCTTCTCAAAATTCTGGACCCCTTTCTAAATGCATGAAAGGGGTTTAAATACTATTTAATATTACAAAAATAGAAGACTTGTAAAATAAGTCTTCTAGTATTACTCTAAACTATATAACTATAAACTAGGAAAGTAAAATTCATAAGTTGTAACAGTCTATGATTGTTTCCTGGTTTCATTGTCTAGTTGTTCCTTGAGTTGGCATGCTTTGATCATGTGTTCGAGCTAGGGGGGATGAATTGGTTGCATTCTCATATGGCCCATGAATACTACATCGTTGAGTGTCGGAAGAAGCTGAGTTGTTTCATTGGAGAGGCGCCTCAATTTTATCAATTGGTTATGAGGCTTTATCAACAAGTACCAGTAAATCTCCATGTTTAATCTTGTCATATTTTCAATGTCAAGATATTTTCTATTTGATGTCTCTTTCCAAGATTGTTTTAGGAAACTAATTTATGGCAAAGTGTCTTTTGATGCTTCATGAATCAAATTGGCTTGTAGAAGGGAATCTTTTATATATTCAGAGATGCTGGAATAAATTCTTAGCTCTGATAATATTTAATTCGGCACTCTTCATTTTAATATCCCAATCTCCAAATATTATATCTTTGATTGATTCTTCTAAAAGGGGAAGATCGGCCACTCTACCCTGTGCAGTATCTTGCCAATCAATGTATTTTGACACTTTGTCATCAATCTCTTCATAATAAGTTCTCAGATAAGAAATCTGAGTAACTAATTGGTCACTGATCTTGAATTTCTCCTGAATTTGAATGTACTTCTGATAGAAAACTACTTGTTGAGTTTCCAGTAATGCTTCCAACTCAGTTGCTTCCTTCTTTACTTCATTGATTTCGTGCTTCTCTTGGTGCTTTTCAATCTTCTGTTGCATTTTACGAATTACTTGATCTTTTTCTTTAATTTCATTTTCCATTTTGAGTTTGAGACCTTCAAACTGTTGTTGCAGATCATTAATGTTTGTCTAAAGCTCATGCTCGATTCTTTGCTTTTCATCAGAGAAAACTTGCTCCAGATGATAAATTTTTTGGTCCTTTTCTAAAATCAATGATTCAACCTCAACTGCCTTGTCAATTGTTGCATTTTCATAAGCACCTGCAAATTGATATAATCTATTAAGCTTTTTTCCTGCAGATGACTGGTTTTCTTTCCAAAGGACTCGCACTAACGTAGAATATTTAGGCAGTTAGGGATATTCTTC
The DNA here is from genome assembly GCA_034641835.2 of Pinus albicaulis. Lineage (NCBI taxonomy): Eukaryota > Viridiplantae > Streptophyta > Pinopsida > Pinales > Pinaceae > Pinus > Pinus albicaulis. Next base: position 828,826,264 of record CM076569.1, read on the forward strand.
TATCTTTCGTTTCTTTTTTGACCCGGTCACGACAGCTTTGTGCTTCGTGCTAGAAAACACACCCAGTGGCAGTATCTCTTCAACTTTAAAGTCTATTTCAGTAGTCAGAAATGCCAGAATTACTTCCATGTATTTGGCTGGTGTCTCCTCTAGTTTTTCCTCTGTATCATTGCTTCCTTGAATCTAAATTTGTTCAAGAATAATCTTGGAAACCTCTATAGTGAATGAGGTTTCTCTAATTTCTTCTTGATTCTGGGAGTTATCTATATCAGTAGAGACATGATGCATAATTAATTCTCCTATATGATTCATGGAACTTGAACCACTTACCATAGGCATGGTTTATAAATGAATGACATTTTGAATCGCAGGGGTATTAGTTTTTGATAGTTTTTTCTCAAATTTTTCCCAATTTTGGATTAATATATCATCATGTTGAATATTAACAATTTCTTCTTCTTGAACTAGTACTGGTACTTGAGTAGTTGTAGAAATTATAATCTATTATGCCTTCAGCTCTGGTGTATGAAACAAATAATCTGGTAAATGAGAATTTCTCTTTTCCAGATAAACTTGGAACCTTTCTGAATCTTCTAAACTGAGAATTTCATCTGCTTTATGTTGAACTGTTGAAAATTCTTGAATTGATTCAAACATATCATCAAATCTATCAAGCTCACTTGAAAATTCTCTCAGCTTGATTGAATTCATTATCTCTCTAGAAATACCATAGGGAGCATAATTTCTATTAGGAACACTAGAAATTTAAAATGTTTTAATTGATCAATTTCAAGACAGGCATGCTTTAAATTGTCTAGGGCATATGAACCACAGGAAAAAGGAAAAGTTGGCCAAATGGTCTTCTTGGCATCTTTCAGGGTTTGGGTTAAACCATGACCAACTGTTTGATAAGCGATTTCTTTGGCTAACAATTTATCTGGTATATACAAGGGTAGGACATGGGGATCGGCATAACTTCCAAAAATATGGATGTATGTAAAATTCTCTTTACCGAACCACCTACCTACAGACTTGAGACTCTTATTGGCTTCAAGGGTGACTCTAGCGATTTTTCTTTCGAAAATGACTTGGAAGATTGAGAGCATTATATCATTGCATATGTTAACATGTTAGAATGATATTTTGACTCCCATAAGAAATCTAACTATACAAAAATAGGGGTTTCGGCTTCTCTGGTCCATTTCCATCCTCGTGATGAAAATTAAAAGGAAAAACAGACTACATCTACGATATAAGAGCTCATATAAAAAGAAGAGACTGCATGGGGTGGGGAATTTCTATTTTCTATATAGACCGTAATAAATTTGATCAAATTATTATAAATAATGGTAGCCCTATCTAGAATATATCCATCAGAGGCTTCTTCTATCAAGGGTGTCCAATTTTCTTTAAATTAGGTCGTATTTAGAGATCCAAAGAGACGACACATCATTGCTGCTATTTGAGAGAATGTGATTTTGAGAGATATGACTGAATATATACCCTTATCATCATGCTTATGCTAGTTAGGATCATTTCTCCATTCATTAATTACAGTCGCAAGATGGTCATTATCGTGCATGAACTCTTAAACGAATTGGGCGTCATATCTCTTCTGTGGTTTTGGTAGTTTATACATTTTCTTGAGATCTGATAGTATGAGTGAACCAATGACATTTTTGCTTCGAGTAACAAATTGTCTATCTATGATATCCACGTTTTCCAACACCCATTTCACTAAGTCAATGTATGGCAACATTTTAGGATGAGCTGCAATTCTGTGAAGAAAAGAATTGGTTGTGTTTGTCCATGATTCAGAATCATTGGACAAATTATCGTCGTCCACAGCTTTTCTGTCAAGAATTACTTGAGGCTTCTCGTTCTCGAACAGCTGATAGATCGCTTTCCAGCTCATAGAACCAATTTATGAGTTGCATGTAGTATTTGAGATTAGGGGAGCCATTTTGTTGTTTTCCTCTTGTTGTATCTAAGAGTGATGGGGTGGCAGATTTCCTTCGCGCTTTAATAAGCCTTGACATCCTTTTCTTCCTGAGTGTTTGGACTTACCCTATTGAAAGAAAAACCAAAGATGATAAGCTAAAATCACTTCAAACGATATTAACTGTCCTGTAAACTTAACGCATGCATATGGGAGATCTATGAAATTAATATTTGAAATAATTACAAATAAATTACACACCTCAAGATCATAAAACACCTGAATTAACATTTAACTAGAAAGCATAGGTTCATGTGATAGTGACAGATGTCATTATATCGGGGTTGATTGATCAGCAATTTTGATCATTGGCGAATTATGACGCTCAAAGAAATCTCTGAAACGTGAAGTGTGATATTGCGGTGTTCAAGACAGGATGTGATATCGACGTATGTCAGATGAAAGCTTGCGACGTCGGTGTCTGTCAAGTGACAGCTTCGCTATTTCGCGTTTCTACATTTCTCAAGTGCCTTTTCACTATTTCGCATTTCGGCATTTCACAAATTCGGAGATTTGCTGTTTCATGATTTCGCTGATATTTTCCACCCTTTATGTGCCTTTTTCAGTTTGAGGGTTCTTTTTAGGTGTTTTCTTTATTTTATAAAGCTTAATATAATAGTAAAACTTAACATTAAGTTTTATTTCTAAAACAAATATTAACCTTAAAAAAAAATTTAAAAGGGTCCCCATTATCCTTTCTAACCTTGTTTACTTAGATAATGGGGATTTGTTGTAATACTACAAAACACCTATGGAACAAATTTTGCAATCAGTTGCTAGATCTTAATTAATGTCTTTCCTTGATGGATTATCAGGCTACAATCATATTATGGTCCATCCTAAAGATAGGTTAAAGACTACATTTAGAACTAAATGGGGCACTTATGCTTATCATAAAATGTCTTTCGGTATAATCAATGGAGGAGCGACTTTTCAAAGAGCAATGGATATTGCTTTTAGAGGATTATTAAACAAAACTGTGTTTGTAAACTTGGATGATATAACCATTTATTCCAAGAAAATAAGCGACCACTATGATGATCTTAAGAAAATCCTTAAACGTTGTTTAAAGTATGGAATTTCATTAAATCACAAAAAGTATTATTTCACTTTAAGTGAAGGAAAACTCTTATGATTTAATGTGTCAAAAGAAGGTATTTGCATAGATCCATAAAGGATAAAGGAAATTTATGAAATTTGTCTTCCCCATAACAAGAAATACATGCAATCCTTTTTAGGACAGATAAATTTTGTTAAGAGATTTGTTCCTAACTTTTCCCAAATTGTTTTACCATTGCAAGTAATGGTTAATAAAAATGCACTCTTTAAATGGGGGCATGATGAAAGATAATCATTTGATCTAATCAAGAAAGCCATCATAAATTCTCCTTCTCTAACTACCCCATATTTTTCTAATCATTTCATTTTATATACTTTTGCTTCTGAAATATCTTATGATGTTGTGTTAACACAAATCAATGATAAAAATATTGAAGCACCCATTTCCTTCTTTAGTTCAAACCTCCAAGGTGTTGAACTAAATTATTCAGAAGTGGAAAAGCAAGTATTTTCTATTTACAAATATTTAAAGCATTTCATACCTTTTCTCCTAAAGACACACACCAAGGTAATAGTTCCATTTTCGGCAGTAAGGCAACTGCTTATTCAAAAATAACTCGGAGAAAAAAGGGAAAATTGAGTTACTGCTCTACAAGAATATGACAATAACATAAGACCAGCCAAAATCGTCAGAGGGCAAGGTCTCTGCATATTAATATCTGGAGCATCCAACATATCAGATGATGAAGAGTTAGGTAACACCGTACACATTGTTAAGGTAAGCCTGAATGACTTTGAATCACAGTATGTTGATCTTATATTTTATTTAAAAAATGGATATGCTTCCACAGAACTCGATTATAAAAGAAAAAGAGCTTTAATATTGAAATTTAATCAATATCATATCATAGATAATGTTTTATTCAGAAAAAACTATGACTTCGTACTATTAAGATGCCTTGAAAATTATAAAGCACATAGGGTTTTGCAGGAACGCCATGATGGACCAGCAGGTGGACATTTTGGAGGAGATACCACAACACACAAAATCCTTCATGGAGGATATTATTGGCCAACATTTTCCAAATATGGTCAAGCATATGTGAGAAAATGTAAAACATGCCAAACTGCTGCTGGAAGACAAAGAAAACCAGCCTTACCCTTGCAATCGGTCAACATTGATCAACCTTTTGAGAAATGGGGACTGGATATCATAGGTGATGTTTGGTCTAAAATGCAGATGAAAATTAGAGTTTCATTTACTATCAATCCGGGTAAGTAAACTTCAAGGATCATCCAAAATATATGGACTTAGAGACAAACTAAACTAGGCTGGGTGAAGAAATGCCAAAGCTCCCTTACAGGAGGTTGTTCATTAGGATCTCCAACACCTATTTATTTATTTAACAAAATTAAATGTAAAGACATTGTGATAAGTGTAAGAAATATTAAGGCTCCCTTACAAGAGATTGTTCATTAATATTTCTAATCATCTTAATCAACAAATTATTTAAACTAATGAAATTAAAGCTCTTAAACCTAATTCTAATTGATTGCATGAAATGTTAAAGCTCTCTTACAAGAGACTATTCATTTATATATCAAGCATATAAATCAAAAACTTAAACTAATGAAATCAAACATTAAATAAAAAATCAGATTCATTGAAGGAAACATGAATACTTTCTTACGAAAGGTCATTCATTAATATTTCAAACATATGAACCTAATAATTTAATCTAATGAAATTCACAAACAACATAAAATAAAATCTTACTAAAATAAAAGTATACTTGCTATGAAATGGGGATCCTTCCAAGGATTCACAAGCACACGAAAAGAAAATTCAAATGTAGAGGATCAAAGAAGCTCAGTCTTATTTATCATCAATTTCAAATTGCAATTGCAACCATTACATTGAGTCTCCAATCTAACTTCTCACTACCAACTTAAGATTACAAATCAAGATTAAGACTACAAATGAAGGAGATAACACTCCTATTTATACAAAAGCTATGATAACAAACTCATAAATGTAAATCTACTATTCCCTCCTTTGACCCACATATTTCTCAACCAATGGTGACACATAACCCTATCCTCCATGATCTCCTCCATGATGTCCATGATCTCCTCAAATTCGAATTTGAACATAGAGTGCCACATAAGGGTGCCTAGGAAGCTTCTTTTGTACCTACACAAGTCAACAAACTCATTCTAATTGTTAGGTATAAGTATAAGGATATTATTTTCTAAAGTTTAACCACAAATCCACTTAAAAATGTTAAGAATTAATAAACTTTTGAAAAGCATAGTTATAACCCAATGATGAGATAAATGTAATGATGTGGAGGTGGAATGAAGGTGACATGAAGGTAATATGGAAGTAATGTGAAGGTATTTGGTGAATAATGGAGTGATAATAGGGACTATTTTGAGACCCAACTTACCCCAAACTGAAGGTATTGCATGTCCTCATGCAATCTATTACATTACTTTTTGATACTTGAGCTTTGGCTTAAACTCTGCATGATATCATTTACTTAACTTTTGCAAAGTGTTTTTGATGAACTGCAACTTGGTTGGTTCTTGTGTTTCAACCATATTTTGTTTGTTGCATTCAATTTTAATGTATGATATTTGCATATTGATAATGTGATTTTTATTGCAGAGTATTTTTGTTGGAATGCATCATGGTTGGTTCTTGTGTGACAACCATGATTGTGTTGGCATCCAATTATCTTTTAAGTACTTTTTGAAAATCCATTTATATGTTCATGATGATGTAATAGTAAATATTTTTTGAAAGTATGTGGGCTTTGAATGTGATATGAATGTTTTGAATGTTATATGAATGTGGCAACATATGAATGTGAATGTATTTCCCCCCTCAACTGATGGTTTTAGCAATTTGACAAAATGACGAAAGGAAGTGAAGTTTTTCCAAAAATTATCATTCTAACTTTTCAAGGAATTAAATGGTTAAAAGTTAGAAAATGGCATACCTTAACTTACCCTTTCAAAAATGGATGAGAGTTGTGCACGTGTGGCTGAAAAATTATGTTCATAGTCTTTTTTACTTGGTTGTGAAAATGGTGGATGAAATCGAAAAAGTGAATCTTTTATTGTTGCTGCATCTGCTGCTATATCTACTACTGGAACTTCTGCTAAATGTTCGGAATCTGTTGTTGAATGCGGCTGAAAATGTATAAGGCTTGGAAGGTATACAAAATTCAGAATTTACACTTCCCCCCCCCCCCCAACCTTATTTATTGACTTGTCCTCAAGTCATTTACATCAAAAAATGAAAAGTAAAGAAAGTAAATATGCGTCCTATACTAAAAATTGATTGGTCTTCAAGTCTTCAATGCTCATTGGCACAATTCTTGTCATGTGAATAAATGTTTCGGTGTCGAACATGACAAGAAATTGTTAACTTAGTGGCCATTGATGGATGCCACTAGTCAACACGAGAGCTCCCATATTTAATGTGGATTAGAGTCAAGATGCCTCGAACACATCTTTCTAAGTAAGAATGATTTTGTTGTTGTCGAATACTCAGAAGATCCGATGAACAAGGGACATTGATGTATTCCCTTTGTTTATCGGCATGATAGCTTGCCCTTAAGGCATGCAAGCTTCAGGGTGTTTTTAAAAAAATATTTAGACTCAAGCATCATGGTTTATTGGCATGGTTTTGCCCTGTAGACATTGAATTCAAGTGTGGATAGGTATTTCACCACCCTTGTACATTTAGGAAAAAACCCAGCTCTTTGAATTTTGCTAATCTGTCATGCAACATGTCAAACCATTAAGCTATTACAGGAAGTTGCAAGAACTTGTAATTTTCTGGAAATTTCATTTATGTTCATGGACTTGTTCTTTAGAATTTCTCATGAAATTAGTCTTTTGAAGACCAATTGTGTGCACAATTAGTTTCCTTAATGATCATTTGATTAACCTGTAACCTGTGAAAAAAATCTTGGCAGAAAGAAAACATAAGTGTGTTCAAGAAGAAATGGCCATTTCCTTCATGCTTCTTACTCAAAAATTTCGTACCAAATAAAACAGATTAAGGACAATAAATGTATTTAAATTGACTCAATTCATGATATTAGTATCAATCCATTCTTAAAGAAATAACCATGAAAAGTAAATTTACTCCCTGTTTTTGTCAGCTAACTTTTGTGCATGGCGAAAAGCTTGGCATTATGGATTTGTTGTGTCCTGCAGATTAGTACGTTATAAAAGCATACAACAATATGAAGTTTCCAACTCTAAGCAAGTTAATTAGCATTTAAATAATCCACCAAATGTTCTTTAAATTAATCTTCCAAATGTTCCATTATATGTTTTCAAATCAATGAAATATCAAATTTGTGTAAGATTTCTTAGGAAGACTTCGAAGTAAGATTTCCAAAATCTTCTTCCAATGAGAGCACACATGCCTCAGGGCCCAAAGTGGCCTTTAAGGTAGTCAAAAGCTCTTAAACCTCCATAATCAGCTTTCAAAAATGGACAAATAAAAATGTTTCAAATTATGTCATCATGGGCATTTAAATTGTACAAAACCAGATATCTCATTTTCAAACTTTATGCTTCAAGATTTGTGTATCGTTGCAAACAATTTTTTATTTATTTTTTATTTTTATTTTTATTTTTAATACACTATTAAATGTCTTTAATATTAATATTTTAATATTGTGAATTTCTTCAGTCAACCTTGCAGCAACTGTTTCAAATTTAACATTGAAGATTGACTTTGGAAGGAACATCGTTTTTGTGCTTATTGGATTAGACTTGTTGAGTAGATATACTTTGTTTTGGAGAAGAATTTTCAAAATTTATTTGAGAACACCTATTATTCCTTGAGAAAAAGAACTCGTGACAAATGATTTTTGCAAACTTGTGGAGACTTATAAAAAGGTAGTTTTGATCTTCTACTGGAACAATTTATAGACCATTGTTGGATCTAATTTTAAGCATAAATTTTAGGTTTATTGAAGCAATTTTGAAGGTAATCTGTAGCAGACCAAGAGATGTGGTTGAGCAACATTTGAAGACCTATCTTGAGCAGTTTTTTAACAACATTTTTTTGAGGCACCTTTGAATATCTCTTGAAGTAGTCATCAATGGAGTATTTTTTTTTAAATTGTTGTTGAATATATCGTTGAATATCAACTAAAGCGTTCGAATTATGATTGGAGAAACTCGTAGAGGAATTTTTGTGCATACCTTGAAGCCATCATTATAGTAGATGTTGACAAGTTTTTTTGCAGATCAGAACCACAAGAAGTGCAGGCCACAATCGCAACCAGAGGGAAGAACGAGCAGTAAGCAAGCAAGGTCACATTCCAATCTGTTTTGGCATCCCGACAAATTTCTTGCTCTCCAATTGACTCGGTGGGATCGAATGAATAAAGGCACAAAAAAACCAAACTGTGTTATTGCATTAATGTTTGCAGGGGCACACCATTTCCGCAAGTCCGTGGGTACAAAGGAAATAATATCAATTTTTCAAACAACGCATCCAAATGCGGAAAACATTCTAATCTCCTCGAATGCGGAAAATGTTGATTTCCTCCTCCTGGAAAATCTCAGGATGGATATTGAGGCGTTATTGCATACGTGCACTGTAACAGAAGAGGATAATTAAGAATTGAGCGAAATGGATGTGGAGGAGGATCCTTCAGGATCGGCACTTGTTACAAGCGCAATTGAATCATCGTAACAGAAACCCCTATTTCCCATGTATGTAGTGATATTCGTTTGACAAATTCTTGCTGGCAATATGATTAGGTTTATCAAAATAAATCGATAATGATGGGTTCATTTCTCGCATTAGCCAGGAAGCAAATAAATGAAGGAAGCCCAGGCCCAGCCTTGCAAGCTGTTGTCATGGCACTGAAAGCATCAGGCGGTGAATCTGTAGTTTTACAGACCTTGCAGAGCCTGGGAGTTATATAACAATAGAATGCAAGCAAATCTTGCTGCTGATCAACTTGCATCATTATTTGCAGAATGTGAAATTGCTGAAGCATCACCTAGTGCAGCTCCTCCAATGCCAACATTTCATCATGGTCATCTTAATGCAAAATTTCTGGTAGAAAACGCAAGTGAAGCCTCCATATTAGCAGAAAATGGGAGAATGCAAGTTGTAATGGATGCTTTTGCAAATGGTGGCAATTTTATTTTCCTACGATGCAGTGGACTTGTGAGCAACACACGCAAGGATGAACACATTGCATATTGGTGCTCGAACAGGAGTAGGAACCCAGTCGTTGGTAGTCGGGTTGCTACGAACAAGGATTCGTTCCATTAATCCAGTCTCCTCTTGGTAACCCAAACGGAAATATGATCCAGCATTGCAATCCAGCTTTATAAACGCTTCTCCAGTCGGGCGATGCACCTTCTTGATGGCGTTCAGGTCATTGTAATAGTCGATTTCTAGAAACTCCTTTGGAAACCTATCTCCATTTTTTCTCACAAATAACTCTATCTCCATTAGGCATTTATCAATAACAATTTCTCCTTTGTACGAGCAGGAAGAGTAGACTCCAGCCAATTACGGGAACCACTATTCACATAATTATGAATTTGTCCTTCCAAAATATTCACATGATTATGTATTTGTATTTTTTAATTTACCCTCGCCCACAATCAACGAATAATTCGCACTCCTGGTAAGTACTCTTTCAATGGTTGGTGTGATTGATATTGGATAAAATTGAACCAAATTTTGGATATTTCAATATAACACGTTTTACAGCGATTAGAACACTGTAAGTACTCTTTCAATGGTGGGCGTGATTGATATTTTTCTCAGAGCTAGGAAGATTATTGATTGGAAGCAACCTATCTCCATTATGCTTCAAAATAACTTTAGTTTGAACAGAAAATTACCCAATACGCCCAACAACCTCCGCTTCTGAGATTTATGCTCTGTTTTTTTTATTCTCTCGGCCTTTTTTATATGACGCATTATTATTATTATTATTATTATTTTAATGTTTCTTTTTTTTTAATGGTTTTGTTTGTTGTTAATTTTTTTATTGTTAAATTTTTATGTTTTGTGTTTTGTACATATATATATATATTTTTAACTTTCTAGGGGTGACGGTTATCTCGATACAGGAGAAAATTATGGCGCGGGAAAAATAGATTTAAATCGAGAAGCCGGAACTAGAGAATGTGATAAAAAAAATTGCAAAATCAAACAATCATATGTGCATTAATAATGTCATTGATTTATTTCAATATGCTGCGAATTTATTTTGAACATAAAATTAAATTGTTGCATCATATCGATATTGGAATCTTGCAAATTTATTATAATCAATAGAATGCGCAGATCAATTTTCGAGCAAGAGTATTTTTATTTGAAATAAATCGATAGATTTTTTGATATTCCTGATCGCACGAAGCGCAGGAAGAGAGCATACTAAGCTCTTGATTTGTTTGATTTCTGCAGGTTAGCGTGGATGGATAATAAACACAATCAAGATTTGTGACAAAACCTCGCATTGTCTATACTCTTTCTGCAATGTCGCGGGGGCATTTAGACTCTCGGAAGACAAATATTTCCGATAATCAAGCTCCTGGCTTACCCGTGATACAGAAACAAGATATAGAAATGTGATGATGAAGCAGCTCTTACTGTGCCATTGAATTTATTCATTTATTCATGATGAGTTATTATTTTTTATTTTTGAAAATAATACTAAAAACTTCTAACGAGCTCGTTTTATTTTCCTAATTTATTCTATCTAACTTGCTTGAAAGATTTTTTATTTCCTGGGTAAAATAATGCTTCCAATGAAGCCACCTACGGACTAAGAATTTGAAAATGATCACATCAAGATTTAAAATTTTTACCTTATGATTTGCAAGAATGTGAGTAACCTGTTTTATTTTTGGAGTTTGTGCAAGGTTCTTTTGGAACCAGTCTTCAAGATTATTCTTTTTCTCCAAAAATTACATGTTTAACATATTCAAATTTCTCATCCGTAGATGAATTAGTAAGAAATGGGGGGTTTAAAAACTGAATTTGAAACTAAATAAGTATGAAAACAAAAATCAAAAAGCTCAACTTAAACTCCTTTATGAAGATCCTGCTGTCACTAGGTTTCACAAGTTAGTCCATAAAAATAAATTGCAATAAAAATGACTTCCTAAGTCTATCTCTAAATCATCCTCCCCAGCAACGGCGCCAAAATTTTTGGTCTAAAATGCGGATGCAAATTAGAGTTTCATTTACTATCAATCTAGGTAAGTAAACTTCGAGGATCATCCAAAATATATGGACTTAGAGACAAACTATACTAGGCTAGGTGAAGAAATGCCAAAGCTCCCTTACAGGGGGTTGTTCATTAGGATCTCCAACAACTATTTAGTTATTTAACAAAATGAAATCTAAAGACATTGTGATAAGTGTAAGAAATATTAAGGCTCCCTTACAGGAGACTGTTAATTAATATTTCTAATCATCTTAATCAACAAATTATTTAAACTAATGAAATTAAAGCACTTAAACATAATTCTGATTGATTGCATGAAATGTTAAAGCTCTCTTACAAGAGACTATTCATTTATATCTCAAGCATATAAATCATAAACTTAAACTAATGAAATCAAACATTAAATAACAAATCAAATTCATTGAAGGAAAAATTAATACTTTCTTACAAAAGGTCATTCATTAATATTTCAAACATATGAGCCTAATAATTTAATCTAATGAAATTCACAAAAAACATAAAATAAAAGCTTGCTAAAATAAAAGTGTACTCGCTAGGCAATGGGGATCCTTCCAAGGATTCACAAGCACACAAAAAGAAAATTCAAATGTAGAAGATCAAAGAAGCTCAGTCTTATTTATCATCAATTGCAAATTGAAATTGCAACCATTACATTGATTCTCCAATCTAACTTCTCACTACCAACTTAAGATTACAAATCAATATTAAGACTACAAATGAAGATTACAAATGAAGGAGATAACACTCCTATTATACAAAAGCTATGATAACAAGCTCATAAATGTAAATCCACTAGAAGGAGGTTGTAATGTTAAAAGGGTTAAGTGATTCAAGGTGTTTTAGGGTTTGGCAAGACTCCTATCTTATAAAAGGAAGAGGAGGGCAGCAAGGAAAGGGTTTTTGAAGACATTATTTCTGAAGGTATGTCTGCTTAGACATCCCTTGTTCAGCATTCCTGTTCAAGAATCCCAACTCCTTGCTTGAGCAGCTCTTGGAGGAGAATTGTGCTAAACTTCTCCACTGTCAGGCTTGGGCCAAGTTTCACCTTACATTATAGAACTGCTCATGATTGAGGGTTGAGCTGTCTTGTGAGTTGCAGCAAGTGGAGATCTAGATCTGCTCAGATCTAGATGATAGCAATGGCTCTTTTCAGTGAGAGTGTCATTTAACCTCCTAGAAGAGTTCATTTGTTGAATATACTTCAGATCTACATCTTGGCATCAGGCCATATTATCTTCAAAAGCTACAGTGTTTTTTCTCTCCCTAAGACAGCGTTATTTGTAGATCTACAACTGCAGGGTGTTCTGCTTTCATTTTGGAGGAGAGATCTCCGGTGATTGGATTCATCCTTCGCTGTGGTGATCCATATATTAGCCAACCAATCTATGTTCTGTTTCAAATCTGATATTCTACATGTTCATGATTCAGTGATTTTCTGAATCATTCTGTAGATCTGCATTCTTTGATCTCAGATCTACTTCCGGTGCTTCATGTTTTGAGCAAAACCCCAAGGGGAATGTATAGATCAGCTTTTCTTGTACACGGATCTGTATTGGATCTATCTTTTTATGTAAAGATCTAATCTAGAAATCATGCTGCTTTAATAAAATGCTGTTGCAAACCTAGAAATCACGTTGTCATTGTTATGCAGTCTTTTTACATGGTTGTAGCACCTCTTTCTTGAGGATTTCTTCTGTATTCTTTCACTCTTCTTCTGTAAAGTGTCTGAGTTATGCCCCTGATGTCATTTTTCAATATTCAGACATTATTTCAGTCATACCTTTCAGAAAACCACGCTCACATCTTTCTGTAAATTTCTGCATAAATCTAGTCTTGGGAAATTAGGGTTTTCTAGCCTAGTTAGGAAAGGAGGAACTGTTTAACTTAGAAAAACCATTTTTTTTTTTTGCTGAAATTCGACATGGGAGTCCTTCATAACCCTATATATCATATCCAACCACTTTCCCATCTTATTTTTGCGCAAATATCTTAATACACTCGTTTTAGGGCCAAAATCCTCACTTTTCCCCACCTTTTGCCTTGTAAAACACTGTATAACTTTTTTGCTGGGTATTTTACTGAATTTTAAGTGTTTTTATACATGTATGAGGTTCATGGTTGTAGCTCCACATTGGTAATAACTCAGATTATTCCCAATCTGTAGCTGTTCCTGAAAAAGGGATATTACAGTGGTATCAGAGCAAGATCTTTGGCTCAGCCTGCGGCTTCAAGATAAAGTGTTGAATCCCTGAAGGAGGAGTATTTAAAGCTCTATAGACAGAGCCTACAGATGGCCAGGTAGCCTCTAGATCTCATCCTTTTTTCAAAGGTGACATATCCAGTAAATGCCCCTGCAGTCAATCTCTGGAATAGAATTTTGATATTCCTGAAAAGGGAACTTTACAGTGTACAGCAAGGAGCAAGGTCATAATGATGAAGAATATGGGTTTATTCTCATTAGCTTTCAGATCTAAGAAGAACCTCTCCAAGGAGGTTTAACAAGAAGAAGAAAGAAGAAGAAGTGAAACTCTTAGAAAGTTTCAAGAGCAGAAAGATCTTCCGATCAGATCTACAAGATCTATGCATGAGGAAAATTCTGAATCCTCATCTCATGGATATGTGCACTTATCCATATCACCAAATATTCAATGTTCTGTCTGTGATTTCTTCATGAAGAGGAAGAAAGGAGGAGTGCCTAAGGAGACTCTTAGAGAATATTTGGAGGAGTATGAAGCTCAGTCCGAGGAGTTCAAAGATAACTTGAACTTCCAAGGATTCTGCAAGATCAAGGAGGGAAAAGTCACAAAGGAGGAGCAGCATGGTAAGGGTAGATTCTACCTATCTATCTTTGATGGATCACCTAAATGTCCAGTCAGGGTTTGGGTGGAGGAGCTGGATAACTTTGTGCAACAACATCAAGTTTCAGAGATTGAAGCCATCAAAGCAGCAGCGCTGCATTTCGAAGGTAAAGCATATGCTTGGTGGTTGTTTGAGTATTTTTCCTTGAAAAATGCCAATACACCTACTTATGCAAGATTTATTGAAATATTGATAGAAAGGTTTGATGAAGCTCCATGTGTATCATCTTCTGTTGATACTATCAAACCACATCAGATGAATCTTTTGCATGGGTTGGAAGGGTCTATGAATCCAACTCCATTTCTGAAGAGCATGGGAGAAGGTGTGAGTTTGCTTGATGCCTCGCCTAGAGCAAGATCTCCTTTGAATGAAGGTAACTCTTCTCAAAAAGGAAGCATGGAGATTCCTCCTTCACTAAATGGCCAAGATCTAAGGTCTCTTGTTGAGGATGAGGTAATTTCAGTTATTGGAGAGGAGAAGGAGAAGGCAGGAGATAACGTAGTCATGACAATGACACCTCAAGTACTCATGAAGATGAAGATGGAGAACTTGCTCCAAGAATAGAAACTCTTGCACTCTTGCAAGGGGTTCCAAAATATCTCACACATGGAGATCTTGATATAACACAAGAGCAGCATGCATCATCATTTTCAAATGATGAAGTCTTGAAGATAGAAGGAGGAAGAGAGGAGGAAGAGCATCTCAAGAAGAAGAGCATATACCTTTCTCTATTTCAAGGGTTGGAAGACCAAGGAAGGCAAGAGAATCCATGTAGCAATGGTAGGGCCAAATCTGTCCACCTACATCCACATTCTTCTCTATGCCTTGATGCCTCTTTTCAAGGAGGCATTCCACCAGGAAGACCTCTTGATTGGAGGGAAACTAAAGTGTTCTTTCAACTATGGGTAGCATTTGCATACTTGGCTAATTAAGGAGCCTTGGGAGAAGCAAGCACAGCGCAGAGGATCTTTCATGAATTCAGAAAAGAGGTAAGAAATTTTCTGAATAGGACATTGTTATTTTCCATTCATTAATCTATGCTAAGAAATGAAAGATCAGAAATATATGATGGTATGGATATGAGGATACATGGAAAAAACATATCTTTGGGGCAGCCCATGGTCTTCTCACTTACAAAAGGGATTTCTGAACATGACAAGAGGATCTTAATACTCTTGCATGCATGGGAAAAATTGAGGAAGTATTGGAGGACTAGAACTTTCCAAGGGGAAGTTGATTTCCACACGCTTCAATCTTGTCTTGAGCAAGATCAACTGCAAGGGAGGCAGCAAAATAAAGTTTATGGGACTCCAACATGTGACCTTGGCATCAAGTATGTCAAAGAGGAGAGTCATACATGATAGGGGTTGAATTTCAGACATCTACAGCGTTATCATTCATGGGGAGCCTAGATCCTTATTGGGATTCTCAACTTTGATGGAGTACAACAAGGACCCTTTCACATGTGAGGTTCTTTATGGGAAGGTAATGGATGGGAGGTATAAGGTAGTTGGAAGAGTCATCTATTTCCATGATCAGATTTATTTGGTTAAAGGCTCCAAGCTCAAGGAGAAACTGTTGAATGCAACCCATGAGATCCTGCTTTCCAAACCCACTGGTTTCATTGGAGCATATCATATTATCTTGTATGAATTCATGTGGGAGAATTTCAAAGAGGAGGTGCACTCTCATATGAAGAAGTGCATGGACCATTTGTTAGATGAGGAGGAACATAGCTCTTGGGAAGAACTATCATCTACACCTCCTTATTCATTGAGTGTGAGAGGAGGCTCATCCATGAGCAACCTTGCTGATTTTAAACAAGTGTATGAAAAATATTATATTGTTGAATCTCATGATGTATACTTGCATTTTTCTAACACTCATTTGCAGGGCTTTTCTCCAAGAGGGAGCACTATTTATGATGGGCTTCATGGGCCACTTGAGGCCATGAACTTTATTGATGATGATCATCCTTTAAAGGATCTTGGAGGGGATATACACTTCCCATGGTGTGACTCCTTTACACTAATCATAAAACACCTTCTCCAAGCATGCAAGAAGGATGGGGCAGCAAAAAAGTGTTGGAGGAAACACTTGTCATCTTCTATTCTATGGTAGTTGAGGGTAAAACTACGTTGGTTTCACATGAGGAGGCATCTTCCTTCTCCTTTATCATATATGGCAGCTAGCATGATCTTAATCATGATTCCACATGCTGAAGATGTTCTTATTCTTGGGAACATGGTTGGAGGAGAGACACATTTGTGGAATGTGTCCTTGGGGAAAGGAGTTTCCCACGTTCTTTGCACTACATGTTCTAGGGGGAGCATGGGAGACCATATGGCCACTATAGTACATTACTTGTCTCTTTATGATGTGGACCATATGATTGTATGTAGCACTTGGAGCATGCCTCTCATGGGCATTTGGGAGGAGCTTCACTATGAGTTACCACGCTGGAAGGTAATTCATTTCATTTGGATGATAGCATGGAGGTGGAAGACCTTCATTGATGGTGAAATTCCCCATTATGACCATCACTTCTATCTTGATGAGGCCATGAATTAGAAAGAAGGTTTCCACTCATGAACCTTCTTACTTCTGTGGAAGCTATTTTCATTATCTACAAAGCCGCTGCACCTGCGAGAACCATTGGGAGATGGGGTATGCAAGAAGAATTTGAAGCAATGGTGGAGACTTCTATTGAAGGAACCATAGAAAAAGGAAATTTTTAGAAGCACCCTTACGATTGTGAGACATTCAACATTTTAGAAGAGAGGAGACTATAATAATTTCCTAATTTAGGCTGTGACTAATAAAGGAATATTAATTTTCATATTTTATTTGCATTTCATATATTGATGAATAAATTGTAAAGGAGGACATGTAAAACTCCTGAAAATCAAGAATAAATCAATGCCTATGTGAACAGAGACATATCTGGGCTATGTAAATAAACTCTTGCAGGTGTAAAAGGGTTTAAATCACAAGAATGGGTCATCTTTGACCAAGTCAAACAGCGCAGTCTAGATGCATTGAACCTCTTTGAGGGACAGCGCAGTTCTAGAAGGAGGTTGTAATGTGAAAAGGGTTAAGTGATTCAAGGTGGTTTATGGTTTGGCAAGACTCCTATATTATAAAAGGAAGAGGAGGACAGCAAGGACAAGGTTGTTGAAGACATTATTTCTGAAGGTATGTCTACTTAGACATCCCTTGTTGGGCATTCCTGTTCAGGAATCCCACCTCCTTCCTTGAGCAGCTCTTGGAGGAGAATTGTGCTAAACTTATCCACTATCAGGCTTGGGCCAAGTTTCACCTTACATTACAGCGTTGCTCATGATTGAGGGTTGAGCTTTCTTGTGAGTTGCAGCAAGTGGAGATCTAGATCTGCTCAGATCTAGATGATAGCAGTGGCTCTTTTCAGTGAGAGTGTCATTTAACCTCCTGGAAGAGTTCATTTGTTGAATATACTTCAGATCTACATCTTGGCATCAGGCCATATTATCTTTAGAAGCTACAGTTCCATTTCTCTCCCTAATACAGCGTTATTTGCAGATCTACAGTTGCAGGGTGTTCTGCTTGCATTTTAGAGGAGAGATCTCCGGTGATTGGATTCATCCTTCACTGTGGTGATCCATAGATTGGCCAACCAATCTATGTTCTATTTCAGATCTGATATTATACGTTTTCATAATTCATTTATTTTCTGAATCATTCTGCAGATCTGCATTCTTAGATCTTAGATCTACTTCCGGTGCTTCATGTTTTGAGCAAAACCCCAAGGGGAATGTATAGATCAGCTTTTCTTGTACACGGATCTGTATTGGATCTATATTTTTATGTAAAAATATGATCTAGAAATCATTCTACTTTAATAAAATGCTGCTTCAGCCCTAGAAATCACGTTGTCATTGTTATGCAGTCTTTTTACATGGTTGTAGCACCTCTTCCTTGAGGATTTCTTCTGTATTATTTCACTCTTCTTCTGTAAAGTGTCTGAGTTATGCCCCTGATGTCATTTTTCAATATTCAGACCTTATTTTAGTCATACCCTTCAGAAAACCACGCTCACATGCTTCAGTAAATTTCTGCATAAATCTAGTCTTAGGAAATCAGGGTCTTCTAGCCTAGCTAGGAAAGGAGGAACTGTTTAACTTAGACAAACTTATTTTTTTTTTGCTTAAATTCGACATGGGAGTCCCTCATAACCCTAGCTATCATATCCAACTACTTTCCCATATTATTTTTGTGCAAATCTCTTAATACACTCGTTTTAGGGCCAAAATCCTCACTTTTCCCCACCTTTTGCCTTGTAAAACGCTGTATAACTTTGTTGTTGTGTATATTATTGAATTTTAAGTGTTTTTACACATGTATGAGGTTCATGGTTGTAGCTCCACATTGTTAATAACTCAGATTATTCCCAATCTGTAGTTGTTCCTGAAAAAGGGATATTACAAAGATGTACAATAAGATAGAACAAGCCTCCAATGGAAAAAACCCTCAAAAGAGGTGTTTCTACTATATATAAAAATTCCAGAAGATGGCTACAGCATTTTTTAAAAGGAACTGCTACAGCAAATGAAGATACAAAATAATATATGCCTCAAAAGATAGATCTAATACAGATCTAAGCACTATACAACCTCCAACGAAGAACCCCAAAGGATTGTCAGAAAAAAACCATATACAATAAATGAATCAAAGCCCTAGGGCTAAAGATTCACTGCAACAGATAGATCTAGAAAGTGTGGTTGATATGATCTAAGAAATAATGTAGCCTCCTCCAATAGATCTCCTAGATGAAAGGAAGATCCCCTTCACTAGCAAACCTCCTCTCCAAATGGTGTATTGAAACCACCCAGAAACTCCTCCCTTAAAATAACGTAGATCTGGAAATAAATTGCGCTGTAGGGGAAAATAAACATGCGGCATGATGCCAAGATCTGAAAATAAGCTCAAGCACCTTCCTTATTGTCCTCCCAATGGAAAGGATCCCTTCTCCACTTAAAATAAGTACTGAAGTGACCCAAAGATGGTCTCCACTACTGCAACCTGCAAAAAAACTCAACCCTTAACAGGATTCGTGTTGTAGATGTAAGATGAAGCTTTGGCCAAATGCCTGATAGTGGAAGTGAAGCACAAGACACCTCCAAGAGATTCTCAATGGAAGAGGTGGGATTCCCGATCAGGAACACCCAATGCTAAACAACACTTGCAATCTTAGCTAAACAGCCAAAGAAATTTATATGTCTAAAAATACTATATATTCAGAAATATAATATACCAATACATAATGAATATGGCTTCCACCCTCTTCCTTTTATAATATGTGAACTTCCAAACCCTAAGCCCCATTCATTTATGATCCTACTTCCATGCAAAGTGTCTCCACCTAAAAATGTGTTGTCCCTCATTGATTTCCACTCCTCCATGACAGTGGTGTTGATTTGGTCAAAGTTGACCCAATCAAGGTGCTCCAACCCCTTTTCACACCTAAAGGTGCTTAATTAAGCTGCCAAGATATATCATTTTCACATTGGCATTGATTTTATTCATTATTAAGGAGACTTATGGACCTCCAATGTCCTCTTATTCATAAAACAAGACAACAAAACAAAATTTAATATTCCAACTAGCTCATGGCTAATTTAGGAATATTACAATCCTCCCCTCCCAAGTGTTGCTTGTCCCCAAGCAACTGCAAGGACAGAACTGAAAATGTGGAGAACCTTTATTGCCATATGGAGCTCCAATCTCCAAGCATCATCCACACAAAATGAATCACCCTCCAGAGTGGTAATTCATAGAAAAACTCCTCCCATCTGCTCATGAGAGGCACCTCCCAAGTGCTCAAGTTACCCAAATGGCTCATCCCATAAGGAAACAAGAGACCCAATGTAGTAATCATGGATGGTCCATTGATCTCCCATAAATATGAAACATAAGAACCATGGAGAATCTCTCTCCCAAAGGGCATATCCAATCCTTACATCCTCCCTCTAATCATTCCCATAAAAATAATAAGAACATCATCAATGTATGGGATCATAACCAAGTACATATAAACAGCCATATGAAAAAATGGAGGTGGATCATAGTCACATATGTGGAACCAGCGCATTATATCTCCTGATTGCATCAGATAATGATATGGTAAGTGGTTTACCCACCACTTACTTGCTTCCCAAGTTTTCTCACAGGTTCTAAAAAGGTGAGAAATGTTTGGTGCCTTTGGTGCACACCCGAAATGATAAATCATCTCCCTATACCCTCCTAGGGAGTGGCCCTGCTCAACATAGTTTATGGCCCAAATTTGTCCATGAAGTTTATAGGGAAGAATGCTCCCCCTTGGAACAATGGCCTGCACATGTATGGTAAAGGAATGCAAATATTCATCATATAAATCATCATGCATAAAAACAAGATCTTTACCATATACTGCTCACATAAATGGAGTGGCTCATAGATAGATCCCCTCTTATTCCCTAAGAGGAAAGAGGTGGTTGTGATAACTCCATCAAAGATTCATGTATCTCCTCCATCTCCACATGATCCATGCATCTCCTCAAATGCTGATATATCTCCTCTTCAAAGCCTTCCCAAGTGTACCCCTCCATGATGGTGTGGTATGCTCTTATAGAATAAGTGTGGTTGAAGAGAAAATCTTCATGAGCTGCTTGTAGTAACTTCTCCTTGATCTGGGAAGCTCTAGATAAGAAGATCCTACCATGATAATAGGTGACCTCATCTCTAACTGAATATCCCTCCTCATGTAGTTGGTCATCAAGTATCATACAAGTAATAATATCCTTGGAAAAATCCACCAACAGTTGGGATTTCCAATATATATCTATCCTCCACAGTGACAGCGCTGATGATTTGTCACAGAAAGCATATGTCATGTATTTTTCCTCCTCTTTGACATATCCCATGCCAAATTGACATATTTTTAGGTTGTTATCCTCCCTCTGCTGCTCCTTCCTCGGCGCAATATCTGAGATGAGAGTGGGTAATGATGATGTTGGGAGAATGTCTCCCTCCTCCTTGAGTCTACCCAAGAATCTCAGTGTTGTATCATGGCCTTCTAATGCTCCCGTTCCTCCTGGATCTATGAA
Organism: Pinus albicaulis; assembly: GCA_034641835.2. Classification (NCBI taxonomy): domain Eukaryota; kingdom Viridiplantae; phylum Streptophyta; class Pinopsida; order Pinales; family Pinaceae; genus Pinus; species Pinus albicaulis. The sequence continues at coordinate 828,847,560 of CM076569.1, forward strand.
TGGTTCATCATGATGTGAGACATATCTCACAAAATCTGGATCAGGTGGCCTCCTAGGTAGTTTACCACAAGATAGTAATGTCTCATGGACCAATCTCATATGCAAAATAGATGGGACTATTAGGGCCTTGCTCCCACTGCGCAAATCAGTCTGCCTCTTCTGTGCATCAACTTTTTGAAATAGATAGGGGTGTGTGCTCCTAATCATATGATGTTGGTCCTCCTCCCTATCCTCTTCTTTCATATTCAAGGTCTCACAATCTATCAATGATGGCATATGTTGTTCATGAACTATGCCTTTATCTTCACATGTGAGATTCTTTGGAATTTCTTGCAAGGGTACAAGAATTCCTCTCTTTGGATTAATTTCTCCATCTTCCTCTCTATGAGGTACTAGATCTGCTCCTGATGTGACAGCTTTTTTACCTCTTACCTTCTCTTCCCCTTCATCATGAATGAAAATTGCCTCATCATCATTAATAAGCTCTTTGTTTAGTTCCTCTTTTGAAAAAGAGATCTCCATGTCTTCCTTTTGAGAAGAGAGCTTTTTCTAAAATGGGGATCTTGCCTCTAGCAAGGTATTCTACAATTTTTTAACCTCCTCAATAGCATTCTGGAATGGATTTGGGTTTATAGATCCTTCCAACTCATGCAAAGGTTTTTTTTTTTTAGGCTTGGCTAGCTCAACTAAGGATGTTTCAGAATGTTTTGCATCAAATCTTCTCACTAACCTTCTAGTGAACTTTGCATAATTAGATACATTTACATGTTTCAAGGAAGAAGTTTCATAAAACCACCAGGCATAAGCCTTACCTTCAAGATGTAGCGCTGCTACTCTAATGGCCTCATCTTCTGAAACTTGGTGTTGTTGCAAATAGGTGTTTAGCTCCTTCACCCAATCCCTAGTTCTGCATCTAGGTGACCCATCAAAAGTAGATAGAAAGAATCTACCCAAATCATGCTGCTTGCACCTTTTTCTTCTATCGTGGTTGCTAAGTCTTATATTCTCCTTGATCTTTCAAAACCCTTGGAAGTTTAGATGACCTTTGAACCTCTGAGATTGAGATTCATACTCTTGAATATAGTCACCAAGAGTCTCCTCCTTTCATACATATCCTTCCTCCATCTCTCTTGCTATGAACATAGGCATGGTAGAGCATTGTAGATCTGATGGTGTAGTTGAATGCTCACACCCAAAATGTGAAAATATGGAGCTTTATTCATGTACAAGCTCTTTTGGAGAATTTATACATCTCTCCATCCTTATTTCTATGATGTCTTTGTTAATGCCCTGAATAGTTTGGAAAAGAAGTCTTGAGAACTCCTTCATTTTCATTCCTCCTGAAAAGGGGGTTTTACCCTTGTCTTCTTCTTCATTTGTATAATCATACTTCCAATGTCTTCTTATTTGTTACCTCTTCTCTCTATTAGTAGGAGGATCTCCTTCTTCAAATGACATATTGGCTTTTCAAGATGCACAAGTTGTGCCAAGATTATGCTCTGATACCACTGTAATATTCCCAAATGGGAAAAGCAGGAATATAGTGAAAAACCATGGAATAGCAGTGTAAACATTACATAAAATAAAGATACCAATATGGAGACCTTCTAATCGTAATAATAGAAGAAAAATATATATAAGAAATGGGTCATAAGATGTACAATAAGATAGAACAAGCCTCCAATGGACAAAACCCTTAAAATAAGTGCTGCTACTATATATCAAAATGTCGGAAGACTGCTATAGCGTTGTTTAAAAGGAACTACTACAACAAATTAAGATACAAAATAACATGGGCTGATATATGCCTCAAAAAGATAGATCTAATATAGATCTAGGCACTATACAACCTCCAACAAAGAACCCCCAAAGGGTTTTCAACAAAACACCATATGCAAGATATGAATCAAAGCCCTAGGGCTAAAGATTCACTGCAACATATAGATCTGGAAAGTGTGGATGATCTGATCTAAGAAATAGTGAAGCCTCCTCCAATAGATCTCCTATATGAAAGGAAGATCCCCTTCACTAGCAAATCTCCTCTCCAAATGGTGTACTGAAACCACCCAGCAACTCCTCCCTCAAAATAACACAGATCTGGAAGAAACTGCGCTGTAGGGACAAATAAATATGTGGCTTGATGCCAAGATCTGAAAATAAGATCAAGGGGATTCCTTACTGTCCTCCCAATGGAAAGGAGCCCTTCTCCACTGAAAATAAGTATTGAAGTGACCCAAAGATGGTCTCCACTGCTGCAACCTGCAAAACAACTCAACCCTCAACAGGATCTGCATTGTAGATGTAAGATGAAGCTTTGGCCAAATGCTTGATAGTGGAAGTGAAGTACAAGACTCCTCCAAGAGCTTCTTAACGGAAGAGTTAGGATTACCTATCAAGAACACCCAATGCTAAACAGCACTTGCAATCTTAGCTAAACAGCCAAAGAAAGCTTTATGTCTAAACAGACTATATATTCAGAAATATCATATACCAATACATAATGAATATGGCCGCCATCCTCTTCCTTTTATAAGATGTGAGCTTCCAAACCCTAAGCCCCATTCATTTATGATCCTACTTCCAAGAAAAGTGTCACCACCTAAAATTGTGTTGTCCCTCATTGATTGCTACTCCTCCATGACAATGTTGTTGATTTGGTCAAAGTTGACCCAGTCAAGTTGCTCCAACCCCTTTTCACACCTAAAGGTGCTTAATTAAGCTACCAAGATATATCCTTTTCAAATTGGCATTGATTTTATTCATTATTAAGGAGACTTATGGACTTCCATTGTCCTCTTATTCATAAAACAAGACAGAAAAACAAAATTTATTATTCCAACGATCTCATGGCTAATTTAGGAATATTACAGTCAGTATAATGTTTTTGTATATATGTGACAAAACTCTATGAAGAAAAGTTTCGTGGTTCAAGAATCTTTTTCTCATATGATCAGTGTACTTTTCAATGAATGAAACTGGAAAAAACGTTTTAGGACTTATTACCAACCTGATGTGTGTATTTTTAATTTTCACATGTGTTTCCACATCTCATTTTCTTCAGCTACAGTTTGTGATTTCAGATGATGTTGTATGTTTTTATCAGTCCCTTGATATGTTTATGTATTTTTTCAACTTTTATCTATCTCACACAGTGATATTTCTTGATGATATATACATAATTACATTTTAAAGAGCATCACTTATGACAGTCACTTTCCATGATATTTTAGTAAGACTATTGTAAGTCTAGATATAGTCTTCCCTTGTTGAAATATTGTAAAATTGTTCCTTTTGTTAATTTTCATCAATAGCAGTGGATTTCTTCCTTGCAGACCCACTATCTCTTCTTCTTTTTCACTCTCTTCTCTCCATAGGCTACAAACTTACTTTTTTTCTACCATATCAGGACTCAATGCCCTCATTAGTGTGACAGTGAACTTGACTAAAATCCATTTTCAGTGATTTAAGGTTTAAACCACCTAACAATCTTATAATCCAATCATTAAATTTCATTATAGCTTAGGATGTGTCTGTTCAAGCACTTGAAGCAGTCCAAGTGTTGATTCCAATGCTAACATCTTTTGGTGCGTCTGCTGGGATACGAAGGCCTTGAAACGAAGTATTCTCCTGAGTCTCTTGTTTTGAATTGTTGATAATCAATTCTTAATGGTGAAAAAGAATTGGTGATTTGAATAATACTACAAATTGGTTCACCTGGCGACTCCACAAAGAGGAAGAGGGGTTTCAAGACCTCCTACTACAAGGATAAATCAGAGATCACCTACTGTGACTCCAGTTGTTGACCCAGAGAAGATCATTAAAGATGCAAAAGGAAAACAGAGATTAGTTGAAGCCACATATCAGTCAGTGAATAAGGTACACAAAAATTACATTCAAAAGCAAAAGGTACCTTCATCTACTTTAAAATCAAAAGAAGTTTTAGTTTCAAAATATTCTGCTGAAAAATCTCAAGTTGAAATTGCTTCACTATAAAATAAAGTAGATGATGTTAACCTCAGCTCAGCTGAAATTTTTTCTCATTCATCATTTATTAAATCTGAGATAAGTATTATTCCAGTCAAAGAGGAAAAAACAGCGGTTTTAAGTGTCAATAAGGAATTATAAGAGTCTGTGCTGACAGAAGGGGAGTTAGAACAAGTTTTGGAAATTACACATTTTCTTGATAGGGATGTTTTGACTGAAGAATATTTTTAAACCATTTTAAATTTCCTTCAAAATCATCTTGAATATCATTTTTTTATTACCCCTCAGCAAGAGTATTTTCCTTTGTCTTGAAATCCAGCTGTTGGATCATCCTCTTCTCATCCACTAGAAGGGAGTGTTCCTGAAGGCCTCACTTTCAACTTATCTGACTTCCTAGCTCAGCAAAATAATGTTGAATTTACCTCATCCCCTCAAGAGACAACATTTGAATCTTATCCTTCTGTAGAAGGTGAATTCAAGACCTCCTATGTTCTTCTCTTTGAAAATCCATTATTTTTAGTCCCAAAGCTTGAAAAATCAGCCCAAGATTTTCAATTTTCCGTTGTCCTAAATCAGATTCAAAATCCACAAATTGTAATTCCTAATTCCCAAACAGCTACATCAGCCAGTCATCCCTCAAATTTACATCAGCAAACCATGGCTTAGCCTACCCTTACAAGGATGCAGCAGATAGTGGCTGCAAGATATGCACCACTTGCTCTTCCTCAACCTTTGCATCCTCTTCCTCAAGGGGATTACCTGAAATATATTCCAAAATACACTGGAGAGGGAGAAGGAGTTTATGTTGAGGAACATTTGGTTTCTTTCTATAGTTATGTTGATAACCAGAACATTAAGCATGAAGATGTCTGGTCAAGACTCTTTGTTCTTACCTTGGATGGAGAAGCTCAAAAATAGTTTACAAGTTTGTTGCCAAACTCAATAACAGGAATAGATGAATTGGAGGAATTACTTCTGAAGTAATGGGGTGATAGGAAAGACTATGTGTACTACCTTACAAAGTTTGGAACTCTAAAAAAGAAGACAGATGAGTCATTGGCTGATTTTGCAAAGAGGTTTAATAAAATTTATCAGAAAATTCCTGAAGAAATTAAGCCTCCTAAGACTACAGCTATGATAACTTTTTCCAATTCTTTAGATTCTAGGTTTTCTTTATGGTTAAGGGCTAAGAAATCACAGACATTGATGGATATGCAAGAGGCTGCAATTAGAGTGCAGTCTAATCTTATGGCCTCAAATAAATTGAAAATGGAAGAGGAGAAAGCAGCAAAAGACAAAAAGAAAATGAAAGAAGAAAAACCTTCTTCCTCTAAATCTCTTACAGCAGAATAAATTATTGATCAAATGTCCAATTTGATCAAGGAACTTGCCTCTAAGATGAAAAAAATAGAGTTAGAAAACAAACCATCTGCTAGAGCCAATAGAAATTAGGCTCCCTTCAGAAGACCTTTTCAGCCTCAACAAATTTTACAGTGCCCAAGGAGGAATGTTGATGATCAAAATGTTCAGACTCCTTTGAATAATTTTACTGAAGAAGAGAAACAAGAAAATGAGGAATAAAATGAATAAATAAACCTTATAGGAGAAACATCATAGTCAACTTGTTTGAATTTGCAAGAATATGGAGACCAGTCAAGGATATATTTATTTTCAGATGACGAGAATTCTCACATTCATGCACAAAATGATAAAAAATAGCAAGAAGCTCAAAACAGAAACTATCCTCTGAGGTCTAAAGGTCCTATTTAGCAACCTCAACAAAAATCATATTCTGATAAACAAGCTGCCAAACAAAAGGCCAAAGTCAATGAGGTTCCTCCACCTCAAAATTCTACCCCAATTATAAAAATTCCTGTAGCAAATAAAGAATTTTATCCAATATATTTCAGCTTCAAATCATAACGGAATAAAATTAAGATTCATGTCCCACTTCTAGAATTGTTGAAAATCCAACATACAAAGAGTCTTTCAAACTTCTGTTACAGCCATCTCTCACTCCTGATTCAGTCAATCTTGAGGATGAACATCCTACTTTTTATCTAGGCTGCCATGTCTAAGACCAAAATGATGATAATTCACCACCTTTCTACCTCTCACTAAATATACATGACAAATTGTTGCATAATTTTCTAATAGATTATGGGGCTTCTCATAATCTAATGCCAAAGAAAGTGATGGATGAATTAGGATTAGAAATCACCAAGCAATACCATGACCTATACACCTTTGATTCCAAAAATGTCGAGTGTTTAGGAGTGATTAAAGACTTGGTTGTTTCTCTTACCCAGCTACCTATGAAAATCTTAGTGATGGACATCATAGTTTCATACGTACCTTCTAGATTTGGGATGTTGCTTTCTAGATCTTGATCTAAAAAATTGGGAGGCACCCTTCAGATGGATATGTCATATGCGACAATCCCAGTGTTTGGAGGAGAATTCATAAGGTTGTATAGGGAAACCCAAATGGCCTACATCATCGATGATTAGCATGATCCTTAAAATCATCCTATATATGCTGAAGAGAAGGAATTGGTGTCATCCATATTACACCTTGCTGTTGATGATAACAATTTCTAGCCTGAAATAAGTGAAAAACATTTCCAAGGTATAATGAGCATCATTTAGAGGGAGGAAAAATTTGTAAATTGTACTTTGATGGACCCTCATCAAGAGAAGGATCGGAAGCTGATGTAGTCCTCATTTCTCCCACTCAGCAAAGGGTAACCATATCATATAAACTTCTGAATAACACTAATAACACTGCTGAATATCAGGCACTTGTTCTTGGTATGAAGGCAGTGAAAGATTTGGGGGAAGAGCACCTAGTTGCTTTTGGTGATTCAGAATTGGTGATAAGGAAGGTAAGAAACAACTACCAAGTGAAAAAATCCAAATTGAATAATTATAGGAATGAAGTGTGGGACTTGATTGAGCATTATTTTTCAGCATTTAATATAAATTTTGTCACTGGGGAGGAAAATAAAATGGTTGATTCACTAGTTATTGCTGCTAGTAATTTAAAAGTTCCTCTTGATGTCAAGGAAACATATGATGTTCAAATTTAAAAAAGACCCTATATTCTTGATAACATCAAATACTGGCAAGTATTTGAGGATGAAAAAGAAATTCGAAAAAAATTGGAGTGTGTTGAAGAGTTTGCAGACATTCAAATTGATGATGAGCAGGACATTGTTTAAAATCAAAACAGCAAGCCTTTCAAAAAAACCATGGCTGGGAAAAACATTATAGATCTGAAAACAAACTATATTATTAAAGACCTAGTTCCTTTAGAAATATTGTTTGACAATAATGATGTATTTTTTAATCCTGAAAATAAAGTTGATGGAGAGAGTACAATTGACTGTAATATTGGTACAGAAAATCAGCCAAAATTAGTCAAAGTTTCTAAATTTCTTTATCTTGAAACTAGAACAAAATATATCAAGCTGTTGAAACAATATGCAGATATTTTTGCATGGTCCTACAATGAGTTGAAAAACTATGATAGAGGTGTAATGGATCACAAAAATCCTCTGAAAAGCAAATTCAAAGCCTGTAGCACAAAAAATTAGGCATATCAATCCCATGTTGCTCCCTATCATTGAAAAGGAAATCAGAAAATTATGGGAAGAAAAAATAATTATGCCTTTGAGATTTTCTAATTGGGTAGCTAATATAATCCTGATTCGGAAAAAGAATGGCGAGATAAGAATTTGTGTCGATTTTCACAATCTAAATCGGTGTTCATTGAAGGATAACTATCCATTACCCAAGCCAGCAAAATTAAAAGGATAACTATCCATTACCCAAGGAGAAGTCAGAGGCTAAGAAGTCCAGCAAAATTATTTGTACCAGGGCCCAGTCCCATTTTGAGGTGAAAATAATGAGTGGCAGAGATGAAAAGAACCGCACCACCCCCACACCCATGTTGATTTGAAGCCCCGTCTAAATATGCCCAAGGATGAGAATGATCAATTTTTTCAGGTGTGATGTCCATTGATCAGGTGGGATGTTCCTCATCCGGTATGAGACTGTAAGTGGCTATGATGGAAGAGAAAATGTGATCCTAGATCACCTGTGAGCCTTCAAAATTATATTGATTTCTCTCAGTCCAAATGCCCCACGCAATCAATAGAGGGAGATTTCACAGTTTGAAGTAGGTTGTAGCATTCCACCACGTAGACCAAGCCTCAGATAAAGTAGATCCATGCCAAGTGAGTGCACAACCCAGCACTTGAGTGACCAAATGCCAAAGATTTCTGATTAATGGGCATTCAATGAAAATATGTTCGGCATCTTCCTCATGAGAAAAACGGAAGCAACATATGGACGAGCCATGGATAGCACATCTGTGGAGGTTGTCCATGGTCAGTATGCAATTATGGAGAATTCACCACAACAGTAATCTGGTTTTGTGGGGTGTTGGCAGCTTCCAAATCGAGTGCCACCACCAAATTTTATCAGGAGGTTCCTTGGGTGTGCAAAGAGTGATATATCCAATTTTCGGGGAGTATTGTCCTCCGGGCGAGAGAGCCCATTTAAGTTCATCCTCCTGGTCCAAGAGGCAGATATTAGTTGCTTGAAGGGCTCTGATGTACCAGATCCAATCAAGATGGCCTTCCAATGGTATCCCGAGCTCCTGCGTTGATAGCCAGCCCTGGACGTGCCAATTTTTCCGCAACGGATCAGCAACCTATGCTAGATGGTGATATCTAGAATTAGCAAGGTGATTAATGATATATTGTGGCAATTTAAAATTTCTCCCACTGCCCGACCATGAGTCTGCACCCACTCTGACCGAAGTACCTGATCCAATTTTCCAATTCAGACCTTGTTGAATTAGGTGCGAAGATTTAGTGATTTCCTTCCAGATGATCAAGGATCTCGGATAGTGTTGTATAGTGCCACGGATCCAATCCAGGGTGGTCCAGGGAGCAATGTATTTGGAAAAAGTGACCTCCTTCCACAGGCTATGCCCAGTAATAAGGTGCCAACCCAATTTTGCAGCCATAGTTGATGAAAAAATGGGGATATCCTTAATACCCCAACCACCCCAATGCTTTGGCTGATTGATATGGTCCCAAGCCACCCAGGAAAAGGTGTGCTCACTACTCGAGTTTCTCCAGAGAAATTGTCTGCAAATCTACTGAATACGATTAGTGACACCTTTGGGTAGCCACGTAAGTGACTTTCAGTATACAAGGATATCTTCCAGGAAAAATTTGATTAATACCAGTCTTCCCACCCACGAGAGCCACCGATGATGCCAAGTATTGGTCATGCACTCCACTTTCGCAATTAGCCAATTCCAATCCTATATCTGGTAGTCATTTGGCATTAGGTGGAATCCAAGATATTTCAAACCATCCCCAATGTAATTGCGCACATAAGGGAAGTTCACAATTGCAAGCCCCTATTCTTGTGCAGAGCATCTAGTCATAATAATGGTGGATTTGCTATGGTTGGGAGCCATACCCTTAGCTCTGTAGAAAATCTGAAGAATATCATCAAATTTTAAACAGTCCTAACAAGAGCCATCCAAAAAAATTATCACATCATCCACAAATAATAAGTGAGTCAGCTGCAGGAACTCATTTAGTCTAATACCATGGATATTTCCAGCAGCCTTTGCCTTACTAATGAGATACGAGAGGCCTTCCATAACAAGGACAAAAAGAAGATGTGAGAGGGGGCATCCTTGCCTAAGACCTCTACCAGCATGAAAATAATATGATGCAGCCCCATTGATGAGGATGCTGAAAGTGGCATTGCTAGCCGATTATCCAGTTTATTAAAGATGGGGGAAATCCTGTTTGGATGAGAATAAGATGAATGTAATTCCAATTAACATGATCAAAGGCTTTGGCAAGGTCAATTTTAAGGATGGTGCTCTTAAGATTCTTGGTTTTAATGGTGTGCATGACCTCCTGGGCAGTGCCAATAGCTTCATGTATCTACCTGTGATGGAGAAAGGAAAATTGCTCCATGGCTATATGAGAAGAGAGAATGGGTTTAATATGATTTGCAATGATTCTGGAAATAATCTTGTAAATGCAGTTGCAGAGAGATATAGGCCTGTAGTCATGGAAGGTAGCCGGGTGATCATTTTTTGGGATTAGAGCAATGAATGTAGTATTAAAACCATCATAAATCCTACCAAATTTTATACTCTCTTCAATGACCTGGAGGAGGTCGTGGCCAATGAGTTTTAAAAAGTGTAGATAGAATTCAATAGGCCAACCATCTAGTCTAGGGCTTTTGTCTTTTTTAAACCATCTCAGCACCCCTTCAATCTCACCCACGGTGATCAGTGCATTAAGATCCTCTGCTTGTTCATCATCCACAAACCTGTGAAAGGTTCTAGAAATATTCATAATATCCGGCAGGTTGATGTTCAGTGGTGCTCTGTATTGATTTGTGAAGTGTTGGATACCCAAATCCGAAAGTTGAGCATGAGTTTTGGCCACATATCCAGTATGATCAAATAGTTCCCAAATAGTGTTGATGTTGCGCCTTCCTTTAGCACACTGCTGGAAGAACTTAGTATTTTCATCCCCGGCTTTCTACTAGATAGCCCTAGCTACTCTTTGGAAGACATCGAGCGAAAACCCAAGTAGTTTGAATCTGTAAGCTGAGAGATTTCCAATTCAATTCTATTCATCTCCTCCTCCTCAAGATGTTTTTTGCCTCGAGCCCAACGGATAGTGATGTCTTTGATACGCTTGAGATTATCATTAAAAACCCTTGCAGGTTCCCTATCAGGGAAATGATTGCAATGTTGCCACTCCTATGATACCAGCTAATGAAATTTAGGATCATGTAACCATCTAGCATTGAATTTGAAAGGTGGATACGGTTTCTGTTGACCTGCTATAAATTCCAAATAAACCGGTGAGTGATCAAAGACACCTCCACTGCTAACCCACTATCTAGTTTTAACCATTTGATTATGAAATTGCTGCTTGATAAGGAATCGATCGAGGCGACGTGCCAATGCAGCCTCCTCGGTGCATCTATTTCTCCAGGTAGGTTGCTTCTTTGGCATGTCAATATCGATCAGATCAGCCAGTTCTAGATTTGTGGCAAAAAAATCAGAAAGTGGATCCGGGATGGCATGTTGTCCCCAAGATTCTGAGATCCCCAAAGAAAAGTTGAAATCTCCGCCAAGAATGATATGTGCTTGTTGAAGCAGCAGGTGATGAAGCAGAGATAGCTAGAAAATATCTCTGTTAACGCATGGACCGTACACGTTAATCAAGGTGAAGGAATGTGAAAATCCTCCATTGGAGACCTCCATGCCAATCACTCCCTCCCGCCCCCAACAATTTGACATCTGAGTGGTCCTATTGTTTATGCCAAATGCATAGCCGCCAGATGGACCACAGGCGTCTATAGTCACAAAATTCCAGTCTAGGAGGAGAGAGATAAGGATTTTGTTGATGGAAACACCATCCCCCAAAGTTTCCAGAAGGAACAGGGCATCAATGGCAGTGGTAAGAAGAAGTTCCTTTAGTGTCATTTTCTTGATGGGGTTGGAAAGTCCCCTGCAATTAAAAGAGAGGCAGATCATAAGGGAACCCCATCTTTGGGTTTCCTTGCTCTAAGAACTTGAAGTAGGGATGATGAGTGCCTGCCTCCACCTCCATATTAGCTTTTATAATAGCCTCTGAGATCGCAAAGGTTCTGCCTCTTGATTTAGATGAAGGAAGTTCTTGCCCCGAGCCAATGCCGAGCTTAGACAAGTGGGTCTGGTGAATGGATGATCTCAAGAAATATTGGTGCCTGACAGATGAGGAATCAGCAGCCATATGGGGTGATAAACCAGTTTACGCAGCAGAGGTATGGGAAATGGTGGGCGGGATGGAGGGGGGGGCGATGCAATAGAGAAAATAATGGAGTGTAATGTACAAACTGAATGGTGTGTAGTAATAGACGATGTAGGAGATAAAAAATTACGAATAGTAGAAGAGGGCAGAGAGGTACCCAGAACTGAGGTTGAAAGTTGTTGATGAGAGTGGACAGGTGAGAAGTGAGTCTGGGCCTGTGTAATCAGCCATGAAGGCAGCATGGTCTCGAACCGATTAACAGCGTCCCGCGATTTCTCCTCAAGTGTCGGCAAAATAGTGACTGGATCAGTTTGTGTAGCCATATGTGCAACCGTCTTATAGAGAGGGGTCCCTGCACCTAAGAGAGGACATTATTTGTACAGATGCCCAACCGAATGGCATCATCTGCATCTGAATGTAATCCCCTCGTAGTCCAATATCTGCTGCCAGACCATCCCTTCGAAGAACATGTTGTAATTGTCATGAAGACCATCCCTTGTATCCAAAAATACTAGTATGCGGGCAACAGAGCATATGCCCGACTATAAATAGGATCTTTCATGATCTAAATAAAGGTCGAAGTCTTCATCAATACTGCGAAGAGCAGCTTCATTCCAGAATTGAAGTGGAAGCCCAAGTAATCGCATCCAGATAGGTCCCGCACCCGAATTTTCCTTGTTTGGGTCGAAAAGAGGGAACCATCGTTTCAAGAGAACCGGGTGCATCTCAATGTGCCAAAACTTGGTAAGAACCCAATCCACCATAGCGGGCTGTGAAAAAGTGAGGGTGAACCAACCCCTATTTAGAAGTGTAACCCCCAGAAGTTGCTCCAAATGTCCTCCCCATATTTCTTATGTCCATAGCTTAAGTCTCGCATATGAGTATTTGCGTCAGCGAGCCTTTCCCACAATAAATGTGGTTGTCGTCAGTTCTAAGTTGGGCATGCTTCTATCTCTCCCAATATTCATGTTTCAATTGTGCCGATTCTTGGTAGGTCGAGATTTTTTCCCCCTACCTCTATGCAGGTTCTGGTCCTCAAAGTCTGTACCAAGTTCGCCTACCCCCTCAGAATCAGACAAAGGTTGTGCTTCAACTGCTTGTGCCTCAAACGTTATATTAATAAAGCTCCCTGAAGCCGCAGTCATCTTAGTCGCAAAAAAATAATAAATGGGAAGTTGCAACGATGCCTCCCTTCCGATGCATAAGTTTTCAAAAGCAAGGGCATCTGCACAAATGTTATAAGTAACCTCAGCTGCATTTGAGGCCAAATCAGTGGTGAAAACCTTTGGCAAGACAGGTGTGTCAAGTGTCTGATACTCTGAGAGAAACAATACAGATGGTGACAGAATAGTAAAGGTTGATGGGTCCAAGCAGCCCACTAATGACTCAAAACAGCTCGCAAATGTGACCGGCAGAGGCGGTTCAGGCCCGTGAATAGCCGGTGCAGGCACCATATCCACCACCATGTCCGCCACCTCATCACTTGTCTCCTTCCCCCAGATATCCACACCCTCCAGAGGGTCCGCCGAATAATCAACCTCTTCTTCGTATAAACTCATGACCAGATGATGGGTCTGGTTAGTTACTGTCGCAGTCTTGTGGAGGAAAGGTGTGAAACAGAGTTCCTCGAAGAAGCCGCCGGTAGAAGCCGCGAGATCCGACCACTGCCCAAAGAATAGCGTTGAGTGCTGAACAGGAGTCGCAGAGGTCTCCCCAAAGCACAAGTATAGAAGAAGCAGCTGCAGAAAACCTGGGTTGAGGCAGTCGGTCAGAGACACCGTCAGAATAGCGCTCAAAACAGCATAGAAAAGCCCTCAAAGTCCGTGACCGCCAATGAACAGACCACGTGGAGAAACAAAACGGCCAGGGACAAACAATAATAAAAGACCCCAGTTGAAATGCGTGTAGATAGGTTAAAAATCTAAAGCCTTGAACCCCGCAAGAAGAGCTGATAGCTAAAATCCATAAACTCCGACAGAATGTCCAGAAACCTTGGGTATGCACTATTTTCCATAACGCCATCGACCCATATCCACCTCCAGTAATCACCCTTGCACCGATAGCTACAAATGGGTTCCCCACCCTTTGTTGCTCTTTGTGCTTTCCAGGTCGAGCCCCAAGCCCTAAAGTACATCTACCCTCATGAGTTTTTGTAGATCAGTTCATGCTGAAGAAAACCCTCTCTTGGTTTTTTGAAAAACATCTCCAGGTTTCCACGAACAACATTTGAAAAACATGTCTCAAACAGGAAAAAAACACATTATGAAAATAGAGCTGAAAGACATCTATGAATCTCCCAATTTGTAGCACCTTTGAGAAAAGTGAAAGAGGCTAATGTTCTTTGATTGGTTCATGAAAATAAACTTTCTCAGTTTCTTATAATTCTCCTTTGTTTTCCCATAAACGTCTCTTGAAGTTGACTGCTAAAAAAGAAAAAAAGAGAGAAATCCTCAGATTTGCTACGAAATTGTCAGGTAGTTTCATAGCAAAATCTGCCTATTTTGCATAGAATTCACTACAGAATTGTGAAAAATCATATATGTGGATAAAAAATGAATTTTAAACCAATGCATGTGAACCTAAGGTGGATTTGATATATATGACTGAGATGACATGAATAATGAAGTGTTTTGGACTTAAGATAAATACTTATTTCATGAATTTTTTATCAATTTCATGGACCAACCTTATGAGACAGAATGAAACCTAGGTGAGTGACCCTAATAAAAATTAAAAATTTATGTGTGATAATGATGTGAATATTCATTGAAAGGTTCATCACTGGGTGAGGGGAAGTGCAGTGAGCCCATCAAGACTCTAAACTTGGGAGAATCTCAGGGATGATGGTATGATGACATAAAAGTGAAGCAAATCAAGTGATCCAAGATCTTTAACTTCAAGGATGCATTTATAATTGCATATAACAGATTAACCAAGTAACTTAAACCACATGAAAAGAAGCATAAAAACATAACCAAACATGATATCAAAGACACAATTATTTGATTACGGAGTTCACCCAATGTGGACTACATCTCTAGGCCCTACTCAACGGTGGGGAGGCATTATTTTTTTAAGTGACATCAAAGAAATAATGTACAAGAAACTTTAAAAAAATGACCCTTATACCTCCAATCCAGATGATGCCCTGAAAATGGAGAGCTACGCTAGAGAAACATACATCACCACTAGATTTGTGTCACTAAATCGTGCAAAATAGACTATAAATTTGTCCAATTATGTCTCTGACACCTATGGCCCTCTAAGGGAATATTTTTAGAATTTACTGATGCCATCGCTCAGGGTTCCACACCCTATGTCACTCAAGGTTCCATACCCTCTGTCTCTCAGGGTTTCGCTGCTCCTCCACGCTCTCCCCAGTCGAATGGGAAACTTCGGTTCTTATATAATTTTTCTAGGCGGATATTACAATGTGAGGTCATTGGCCTATTGGTAGAGGCACTAAGTTTGGTGGGCAAGGTCGGAGGTTCCAAAAACCACCCGACCAACTTTGGAGTATCATTTTTAACTGTGCATTAAATTAAGTTTGATATGGTTTTGGGGCCACCCCACGTGGGTCGGGCGGGTTCAAACCCTTCCGACCCTAG
This sequence comes from Pinus albicaulis, assembly GCA_034641835.2. Taxonomy (NCBI): domain Eukaryota; kingdom Viridiplantae; phylum Streptophyta; class Pinopsida; order Pinales; family Pinaceae; genus Pinus; species Pinus albicaulis. The sequence goes on from CM076569.1 coordinate 828,863,001, forward strand.
AAATGGTAACATATGGCATGGAGTGGGTGTGGCGGCTCCACCTTTGGTGGCCAATCCAATGGAGGACTTGCCACACCCACTCCACACCATATGTTACCATTGATGGGGTCAGCGGGGTTTGAAACCGCTCACCCCACGTGGGACGACCCCCAACATGCGGCCCTAAAACCATATTAAACTTAAATTTAATGTGCAGTTAAAGATGATACTCCAAATTTGGTCGGATGGGGGTTGGATTCTCCGACCTCCCCCACCAAACTCGGTTCCTCTACCAATATGCCAATGACCTCACATTGTAATATCCACCCAGAAAAATTATATAAAAACCGAAGTTTCCCATTAGAATGGGGAGAACATGAAGGAGTAGTAGAGGGTGTGGAACCTTGAGTGAGGGTGTCAATAGATGCTGAAAAGATTCCCTTATAGGGCCATAGGTTTCGGTGACATAATTGGACAAATTTGTAGTCAATTTTGCAAGATTTCGCGACACGAATCCAGTGGTGATGTCTTTTTGTCCAGTTGCGCTCTCCATTTTCAGGCCATCATCCAAATTAGAGGTATAAGGGTCATTTTTGTAAAGTTGCTTATAATTGATTTCTTTAATGCCACTTAATAAAACAAGGCCTCCCCACTATTGAGCGGGGCCTGGAGATGTATCCCACATTGGGCGAACTCCATAATCAAATTGTTGTGTCTTTGATCTCATGTTTTCTTATGTTTTTCCGCTTCTTTTCATGTGGTTTAAGTTACTTGGTTAATATGCTTTTTTATATGCAATTCTAAATGAATCCTTGAAGTTAAATATCTTGGATCAAGTTTGGTATCAGAGAAAGTTTTCTCGATGTGAATTGCATGAGTGAATGCTACTGAGGAACAAGCTCCAAAACGGTGAAGGAAAACTCAAGTCCTTCAATCTCGAAGCGGGGTGTGTACCATGAAGATGAAACATAGTATATGAGGATGCACGAGTATAAGAAGAGAAAAATTATCACAAGATCTTCTTCAACATGGCATACAAAGTTGAAAAAGCTATTTGTAGAGTATGAGAAGACAATCAAATATGATAAGAAAGAGACCGAGGATCATGCATCAGTACACCATGTTGGATAGGGTACCCCTATGTCTAAGTTTTGTTAAAGAATCTACATTTAAGGAGCAGAGCACGCTGCGTGTAGATGTTTAAGAGTCATAGGGGCTTTGGGGCGGGTCAAAGCCACTCATTTTGTAAAGGGATGGGAATACTTTGAACACTTTGAGCTCTGCCCATGGTTTTTGGACCATGGTATTGTAAAAGGAAAAACTATATAAGGAATCTAGGGATATTTCTTGATATCATATAATGCATATGGATGTCATGTTAGATCTAAATTAAGTCTTTATTCTATCTGTTTTGTGTGAAAGAGAAGGCTCCTAATGTTGTGTGCATGGAGACCTTATAAAGTCTGCAGTTGAGTGCATAGACCTCAATAGTTGTGTACGTAGGGAAGTAAGTGTTGTATTGAAAAGATCTAAGCTAATAAAAGAATACTTTGAGGAAATGTATGTGTACTTTACTTGTATGATTCCATTATCTATGTTTTGTGATTATATGTGCTAGATCACGGTCTTTATGTATAATTTCATCGTGAAGACATGAACATGGTTTAATATGATGATTAATTCATGATAAAGTAGAAACACGCAGTGCACAAGGTAGTTAAGTATATCTGTTGGACAACGCCTGTATATTTAGCATATTGGTTCAGTGAAGCTCTAAATAAACCTAAATTAAGGATAAGCCCTAAAGCCACAATCCATAGTCCCTATGGATGCATAAATATGGTTCTATAATCCCCAAATATTGCCTCGAGTGAGACTTTGGTTTGAGCAGCAGATCGTTGCCAAAAGGGCTGGAAAGCAGAGGGTTTTGTTGGTTCACGCAGTAATCTCTGAATCTGGGTCTAGACCGCCTCAAGCCAAGAAATGGTTTCATTTTCGAGACTAAGATCTAAAGATTGATGGATATGTGGATGTGGCATCCGACCATAAAAGAAATTCAATATTGGGTATCTCTGAAAGAGCGATAATTTTACGTACAAGAAAACAGAAATCTCTGCTTGTCAACTGAAAATTTGTTGTAGAAATATATTTTCATAGATCAGCACAAGATCTTTTTCTCGTTCTTCTCTAACAAGATGCATGAGTGGCTATCAAGGTTAGCTGAGAATAAGACCTGTTTGAAGCATGACAATCCTACTGTGTGGAACACAGAGTTGATTAAAAAACTCAAGGAGACTGGTAACAAGATCTCAAGAGTTGTTGATTTATGGATCGATAGTATTTTTGGAGGATTTATAACTAATTTTGCCATAGACACATACGTATCCTACAGCAAAGCCGAGCGCAAATTTTTCAAAGGTCTCCGAGCTAAGTACTTAAACTCTTTAAAGCTCTGAATTAAGATGATTTTATGTGAAAAGGGTGTATTGTGCATGCAATCAAATTAATGTTTGGGGGACGTAAATCTGGATCTACGCTCCCTCCATCAATCTTAGATGCCTCAGAATTCCTTCACCATCCTTGAGGAATTTTCCTGTTTCCACCCTCAGGCTTTACCGTGTATCCCATCATTATCGGTCAAGGGATTCGTAGGCCTTTGGGAATTTTCCTAAGACCACCTCACCCCGGATTTTGAAAACATCCGACAATCCAAATCTCAAAACTGAGAACAATCCCATCACACCATGGCTATCCAGAAATGGAAAGGCTAGGCTAAAATCCATTGTTGAAACCCAGAAAAATCCATGCCAATGATAGCAAAAGAACCAAATACCAACATGCACATACCATGCATGTCAAAACCAACTAGGAAATCATACATGTAACTTGTTTTTTTTTCTAAATTTAGCTAATTTCTATTATTGTAACATAATATACAATGAGGCTCTGGCCTCAGCAGATCCTAGCCGTAATTCGTAGCATATAGCATCCAAAACAAGTTATCGACTGCCCAAGAATGGGAAACCAGTCGAATCCAAAAGATGAGTGTCGCCCTCATAGGGGAAACCAACTCAAAAAACATAGTTTTGTTTATATTCATTGCAGAGCTAGCAAAATATTCCAAAAAAAAAAACTAAAATGCATCCATGAGAATGGGTGCTGAGAACCTGATTCCAAAAGAAGCTGGCAGGCTTAGCTGTCATGAGGTGGAGTCGGGTGTTCTTCCACGATTTGGTAGCTATAGGCTTTGAAGTCCTCCATTGAGGCATGAGCAGCATCTGTGTCAACCTTCTCCAGACCAATACCAGTCATCTGAGTTAATTCTGCATTGTCTGCAATAGCAGTGCCTTCATTAAATTGAGCCCGAATACACTTGCAGGCTGGAGGCTCTCTTTGAACCTTGTCCTGAGGCTCAGCATGACTCTTACCCAGAGAAGCATTGGGCATCTCCTCCTGAAAATTGACATAGATGGTGGTGGTGATAGTGGGCCTGTCTAAGGTGCACTGATAGGTGAATTGGGCCAAGTAAAGAGAGGATTGAGAGTTGGACGGGTTGGAAGGAGCAAAAGGGCCCGAATGTAAGGATTGGAAGCTGGAGAAGCGGGCTCTGCCTCTACCGCTGCGTGTGTCGGGGTAGTGGGCAGAGAAAAACTCAGACGAAGGCAACGAGGGACTCATATATGAGGGGCTCGAAGGCGAAGGGCGAGGCAGTCTCCCATGGTTGCCACCACGTCGACATCTAATACGATGGCACAACCTAGGTATGGCGACACTGGGGGTGGAGAGCAGAGAATGTTGGTCGAAACCAGGAGCAGTCAGGATGGAATTGATGGGAAGACGACAATTAACACACTGAGAGAAGTGTAAGCCTTTCCCAAACTCAATGCAGCTGAGAATGGGGCAACGCTTACCAGTGGTGGTGTGGAGAGAAAAATGCTCTGCAAGCAAAGGGCAGCGGAGCTGAAGAGGTAGAGGAACATTCACGAGAGGGACATTTACAGTTCTAGAGGCTTCTAGAGACACCATTGTCGAGTTATGGAGAAAGTAGACAGTGAAGACTTGAATGTAGAGCCGCATTGAAGGCCAGTTAAGATGGCCATTTAATGCAGTGTTACGGGCTTCAAAGTGGCTACGCCACTTGCCAAACCTTTCATGCATCATCATGCTAAGGTTCCGAACCCGAAAATCACCAATCACCCACATCCGGGTTACATGTAACCTGTTACCTGCAAGTACTCCCGCTAAATCTGTTTGATCCTTGTCTTCCTTTGCTTCCTTGTCCTTCCTTTATTTTCCTTCCCTTTCCTTACTTTTCCTTTCCTTACTTGATTTTCCTTTCCTTGCTTGCTTTCTTTCTCCTCTTGGTGTTTTCTCCTCTTTGAGACTAATTCTAATACTAAACTAACAAAAGGCTACCTACTGATACTCTGAGATATTTTTATGGATGAGGCCTCTAATTTCTTCAATTTTCCATTATTTTCCTTCATTTTCCTCCTTGCATGCAACTTGTGACCTTTCACCTTCATTTTCCCCTAATTTCCATTATTTTAATAAATAATGTGCCAAAAATACCTTTTTCCTTTCCAAAGCCTTAGCGATTTCCTTTTCCAGTTTCCCTTTGCCATAAAACACAACAAGTGATTCCCATTAGGATATTTTTCCCAACATTCAACTTGGAATAAGTGTCTCTTGCCTGTGGTATTATTTTACCTTTATTCACTTTTACTACATGAACTTTTAACCCGGGGTTGTTACACACACACACATACATAGATATATATAAACCTTGGAAGAACCAAAACTTGAGCTATAGCATTGGCTCCACCTAGGGATAGCGTTTTGGAACAAAACGCCAAGAACCACAAGATCAGTGCCTTCACCTCGAGCATGGAGTCAAATTATACATGAAACTGGAAATAAAATAAAACACACTAGTACTTATAGTGAATTTGTTAGTATTTACAATGGAATGAGTAGATGAATTCAATGTTCAAAATATTTTTTGATAAATTGCTTGTTAACAGGCAATTGCAGCAAAACACCATCAAGGTTTTCCAAGAGGAATGTGTTGTTTCCTTGGACTCCAAATATTTTAAATGGTCCAAACCATAAGGCATCGAACTTACATTTCCTTCTCCTTTCTTCTCACCTCAAATCCCATCTGATTACAATTTCCCCTGGTTGGAACACCTTGTCTTTAGCTTTCTTTCAAACACAACTTTCATCTTCTCTTGATATTTGATCAAATTTTGTGCCACTTTTTTTCTACTCTCATTTAACTCCACAAACTGATCAATTCTCCTAGTCAATGGGTTTGGTTCTTCCTCTACATCTTGAATTTATTTAGCTATAGAAATAGCTAGCTGGATAGGAAATAATGTTGTAGTTCCATACATCAATTCAAAAGGATATTTTCTAGTGGATCTCTTTGTTGCAACTTTGTTTTCCAAAAGAGCAAATTTTAGTGGAGAATCCCAGTTCTTTTTGTTTTATTCAATAATAGTTTTCAATATTCTTACCAAGCTCTTATTAGAAGACTCATCGATACATTTTCCTTGTGGATAATAAGTAGTGTAATGTCTAAGCGTAATATTATATTTCTAGAAAAAAATTAATAAGTTTTGCATACTTAAAAGCTTGTGAGTTATCAGTTACTATCTTCTTTGGATAACCAAACCTTGCAAGAATGTTTTCTTCAATAAATCTAATCAACGTTGAATTTTTTGTTGTCCGAGTTGGGATGGGTTCCACCCATTTTCAAAAATAGTTTGTAGCAATCAAAATCTATTTGTGCTTCCCACTGGATGGTGGGTGAATTTCACCTATAAAATCCAATCCCCATTTTCTGAATAGTTCCTCCACAAATACTGGAACTAAAGGTAGGGTTGTCATTTTTTGTTTTCAACGAATACTTGATATTCATTACAAAATTTTACCAGTTTATATACATCATAGAACATTTTTGGCCATTAAAAACTAGCTTTTAGAATTTTATGGGGTGTTAATTTCCAACTGTAGTGTCCCCAAAAAGCACATCCATGGAATTCATTTAAAATTTTATGGATTTATTCCTATGTTAAACATAACAGCAACACCCCAACGGGGTATTTCCAATACAATTGACCATTTGATATGACAAATTTTTGAGTTTGCAACCTTAAGGCTTTATACTTGGATCTGTCAAAATCTGGTGGACATTCAAGAAACAAGTAATGAACAATGTACTTGTACCATTCTAAGAATAAGTATTTATATGAAATTTTGTTATTTTCTTCTTTATATTTATCTTTCTCAACTTTTGCATTTATCCCAAAATTATTAGCCAAGGGATTACTATCCAAGGCTTGACAATTTTCCTCTAAAAAAATCTTTTCCAGACCTTTCCCTTTTATTAACTTCGTTGGCTTTATGTCCATGTCATAATTTTGTATCTTTGTTATCCACTACCCTCTTTTACCTTCGTTGTCTCCCTGTGTTAAAACATCCTTGACTACTATAGTGGGGACATAAGCTATAATTCTTGATTACAATACATATGTTATGAATTCCTTTAGTGCTTTTACAATGGAATAAACTTGTTTTTCCAAAATTTATACTTTAGTTTAGCAACCATCAAAACCTAGCTGAAGAAAGAAATAGGCTGCTCTTTCTCATCATTATTTTTTTGTAACAACATCACTGCAATGGTGGTAGGTGATGCAAAAGATAAAATCAAGAAATGCTTCTCATAGTTTGGACTGGTAAGCATAGGAGCTTCCCCAAAATTCGGTTTGATTCTTGAAAAATAATCTCTAGCCTAAGAAGTCCACTTGACCTCTTTATCCTACCTCAGCATATTATAAATTTCTTTCATAATCTCTGCATAATTAGAAAAAAATATTCTCAAGAAATTTATTCTTCCAACAAAAACCTAAATATCCTTTTTATTTCATGGTAACGATATGTTACTGATAGCTTCTACTCTCTTTGGGTCAATTTTTACTCCTTCCTTTGAAACTATATGTCCTAACAACTCAACTTCTCTGAGAGCAAACTATGATTTATTTGGATTAAGGATAGCCCATACTTCCTACACTTTTCAACTTGTTTGTTGTAAATTATCCAAATGTTCATCATCATATTTTGAAAAAAATAGTTATATCATCAAGGTAAATCACTACAAACTTATCTTTCTCCCCAACGAAGTCTATGTCCATTTCCCTCTAAAATGTGGCACCTGCATTCATGAGGCCAAATGGCATCTTGGCATACATGAACGTTCCCCGAGGTGTTGTAAAATTTGTCTTCTTCTAGTCATGTGGATGCACTGCAATCTCGTTGTAACTATAAAACCCATCTATCATTGATGGTGTTGACGACCCTACTACTTTCTGCAAGATATAATCCATTTTAGGCAAGGGATAATTATATTGTAGACATGCCCTATTTAGGTTCCTGAAATATACACACAACCTTATCTCTCCATTTTTTTTCCTCACTGGGACAAGATTTGCAACCCAATAAGAGTATCTTAAAGGGACAATCATATTTTCTTGAAGTCGGTTATTAACTTATTTTTCTATCAAAGGAAGTAATAGAGGATTCATTTATCCAAGATTTTTATTATAAGGCTTCACTCTTGGTTTCAATGGAAATTTATGTTGAATGATATATGTATTATATGTCTTCAAATATTCCTATGACCAGGAGAAAATGTCAGAATGTTTTTTGAATAAATATACATACCTCTATTTATAATCTTTTGGAATCCCCTTTTAACTTGATCCATCTGTGCTGCTACTATGAACCATTGTTACAATCTTGAAGATATTCCTCCCAACCTTTTTTTCTTGACTCATATGGCACATCGTTCACATCAAATAGTATTTATAATGATATAAGTCCTCTTGGTATTTTATTTCCTTTCAACTGTGCAACCTTCTGATCTGTAATAGAATCTTTCCAAGTTAAATATTCTTCAACTTCTTCCAGTTCATTTTCACCTTCTTCTTTTGGGTTACTTCTTGAAGCAAAGAATTCTCCAACCACCTCTAGAAAACACTTCATTTGATCCTCATCTTCTAACACTTTCCAATACTTCACATTATCAGGTACTGAAGTTCCATACCTGACTTAAATTCCGTATCTCAACCAAAGATTTTTTGGAGGCTTTAATGTACTAGCTATCACTGTTAAAGAGTCAGACATACTCATATTTTCTCTTGGAAAAAATTATATGTTAAAAGATGAGATTAAATTTTCAATAAAATCCCAAACTTAGTTTTTATATGATCTTAGCCTTGGATGTTTGGTCTGGAATTGGCCCTTTATTTGTTTGATGACCAACTTAGAATCCCCAAACACTGACATAAATTATATTTTCAAGTTATTTGTAGTTTCTAACCCCAAAATTAGTGCTTCATACTCTGAGATATTATTTAGTGTAAAACTCCAATTTAGAAGATAGAGGAATCATCTCACCCTTAGGAGACACCAAAAAAACTCTTGCACCATTAACTTCCCTAGAGTATGCTCCATCAGAGTACAACTTCCAAAAAAAAATTTGCATTGCTTATGGTTTCTTTACAGTTGCTAGAATCTCAACCTAAGTATCTTCAACTATCTCATCATCTAACTCTAACAAAAAACAATAAAAATCGTTTTCTTGTCCATACATTGGGGAGTTATTTGGATTGCCTTCTTTGGTAATGGTTTTGACAAACCTCGATTCTTTGTACATCCTTCATTCTTCTCCACCAAAAATTGGAATTGTTGCATATGTCAGATCCAATTTGATGGACCCTCCAAGTTTCATTCCCCAAGACCTTCAAAGAAGCATACCAAACCGTGTTGGCATATTAGCAACCACGATGTCCATCAGTGTACTCCTAACAAGAATTTGTGCCAACACCAGATCTTTAATAGCTCAAGATGCTTTGCTCTCTTTGAATAAAAAGAGTATAAATCCTTATATAGTTTAGTAATATATAAACCAAGTTGCTCCATGATAGTCAAATGTGTAAGATTGTGAGAGGCCCTTAAGTCCATAATAAAATTATGTAGCATCAAATCATGAATTAAAAATGTGATATAGAAAGGAGGAGTAGTAGAGTAATTCTCCTCTACATGCGGTCCAAACATCACGACCGATCTCTCCTCTTGTAGATTCACATTATCCTATGTGGCACTTACTTGTGTTAAGTTCATGAAATTAGAAATTTTCTTTGTGTAAGCATATTGTTTTGCTAACTCTTCCAATGGTTACTTTCTCTAATTCCTTTTCGGTGCTAAAATTATGTATGTTTTTCTCCACCTTTACTTGTTCATATTCCTCCTTATTCTCGATTACTTACTCTTATTGCATAGGTTTCTTTGCTTGATTTGTTTGAATTGGCTTGGCTTGTTGAGACTATGATTTTTCTCCTCTAGTTACTGGAATGGACTAAATGGGCTCCTTCCCCTTATCATTACTCCTTTGTGTACTCTATTGGACCTGATCATCATTTTGATCCTAATTTCTAAACCTTTTCCACAATCTCATATTATATTTCTTATGCAATTTATCCTGCATGAAGTATGCAAACTTCTTATAGTAAGAAGAAATATCATATTAATATAAAGTGGTATCCATATCCACACCTTCTTCCTCTTCCTTTGCTTCTTCTTCTGACAATGTATAATATCGATTCTCCTGAAAATTGAGTGCCTCTGTAATATTCCTAATTAGCCCAAGCTAATAGGAATATTCAATTTTGTTTTGTTTTTCATACTTATGAATAAAATTGTAAAGGAGGACCAATAATGACTCCTAAACATCAAAATAAATCAATGCTCATAGTGAAACAAGCTATATCTGAGCTACTTTCATAAACACTCTTAAGTGTGAACAAGGCTAGGCCACTTGACTGGGTCAACAGGACCAAATCCACAGCGTTGTCTACATGCAATGTATCTCCTAAAGGCACAGCGCAGTTCATGTTGGAGGTCACTCATGTGAATGAGGCTAAATCATCAAGGTGGTTTAGAGTTTGGCAAGGATCCCACATTATAAAATAAGGATGGGGACACCAAGAGAGGGTTGATCATTTGATATTGCTGAAGGTATTGTCTTTTTAGACAAACCTCATTCTCTAGCTGTTTAGCTGAGAATAGTGTTGTTTAGCACTTGGGTGTTCCTGGTCCAGAATCCCACCTCCTTTCTTGAGTAGCTCTTGGAGGAGACTTGTTCTATCTTGTCCACTATCAGGCTTGGGCCAAGCTTCATCTCCCAACCACAATTCAGATCCTGTTGAGGGTTTGATTATTTTTGTAAGCTGCAGCAGTGGAAGCTAGATCTATTCAGATCTAGGCAAATCTAGTGCCTCTTCTCAGTGAGTGTCTTTTAACCTCCTGGAAGAGTGTATTGGATCATTGGAGCTGCATTTTCAGATCTAGGCATCAAGCCTATTCAGTACTAAAGCAAACAGCACAGTTTCTCTCCTATAACTGGGTTATCTGCAAGAGGGAAGTTGCAGGGGTTTGAGCAACGTTTTGGAGGAGTGATCTCTGGTGTTGAGGGGTTTTCCTTACATTGTGGTGATCCATGGATTGGCCATCCAATCCATGTTCATTTCAGATCTAATTTGCATGTGGTTCTATTTACTGCATAATTCCTGAATATTACTACAGGACTGCAACTTAGATCTCATATCTACTCACTGATGTTCATGATTTGCTCAGATCCCCAAGGGGAATGTAGTAAGGAGCCCATATAGTACACAGATCTGTATTGGATCTATATTTTTGTGTAGAATTATTCTCTAGATCTGATGTGTAATATATATCAGCTATAGAATCAATAAAATAATGTTTTCAGGCTTTGCAGTCCCATCTTGTTGTTGCAGCACCTCAATCTTGAGGGTTTCTTCATGTAATTCTTCTATTTACCTATTGAAAATTGTATAAACCATGATTTCTGAATTCCATACTATATTACATCCATCACCTTTAGAAAATCATGCTGCCTGTGCTTCAGAAATTTATGCATACCACGAGTCATGGGGATTGGGCATTTTTAAGCTATATCGTGGGTGGTATAATTGTTTAACATGGCTAGAGTCATTTTTTTGGGCTTAAATTTGATATGTAAGTCTCTTATTACCTAAGCTATGAGATCCCACTGTCACTTTCCCTTATTTTTACGCTCATCTCTGAAATTAACCTTTCTAGGGCATAAATTGCTGCTTTTCCCCAACTTTTGGCTCATAAACTGAAGTATAGTTTGTTTTTGTAGATTGGATTGATGGATATGTGTTTCTAACATGTCCTATGAGCTTATTTTATGCTACATATCCATTACTGAGTTTATATATTGCTGCAGTCCCTCTTTGGGGCATCTTTTCAAGGAAACTAGGTGTGGGAGATCTGTTTAACCCACCTAGAAGGATTTATTTTTTATTCCCTCTTGGATCTAGGACTTAGATACTCAGATATAAGGGATCCAAGTTCTGATCTTCATTTATGTAGCAGCCATTCCTGGAAAATGTGTTTTCCAGTCATGCCTTGCTGACAGTTCCCATTTTGGGATATTACATCCTCCTCCAAAATTTCATATGGTTCATCCTATATGTATAAGGTGGTTGAACCTAATTTTGATGATATTTCTTGTCCCTCTGTAAACTCTACAAAGGGGGCCTCTTGAACTGGGGATTGAAATTTTTGTTTAGGCCCTATAGGATTTGTCTTCGAGGATTTTTATTTTCCAGCTCTAACTTTACCATCTTATCTGAAATATTTCTAATCAATTTAGTCATTCCGTCTAACTTCTACTCCTGCGTATCCTTCTGCTTCCCTAACGGGCCAGCTTCTTCTTTCCCCTTTATTTTATCAACATTCTATGTTTTTGTTTTTAACTTTACTATTGTTGCTAGATTTTCTTCCACCTCTAAAGCATCAATCTGAATTTGATCAAGGGTAATTGATTTTATTTCCCTCGGGGTAAAGCCAAAATCATAACCAATATCCCCTACAAAGACTAATTTTGAAGATGCTAGTGGAGGCTTGATTTCTGCTAGTAGAATGTTGTAAATTTTGTTAAATCTTTTTATAAATTCTACAACATCTTCATTAACTCTTCTCTTTGTACCATTAAATTATGTTAAGAAATACCCATGATCCTTATTTTCTCCCCATTTTTGAATGAGCACATCATCTAGCTCCTCCCATGTATTAATTGAATTACCAGTTAGGGTTTTGAGCCATTTTCTTGCTTCCCCATCTAAATATTGTAAAAACAGCCTCATAACAACATCAAGATGTTCAACATTAATATTTTCAGCAAATGCACAGAATGTTGCCACATGCTTTACATTTGTTACTTCATATTCTCCAGTGAAATGAGGCAATAGTTTTAAATACTCTAGTGGCATGAAATTCATTGGTTGTGGAAGATATAGAGGGGCATATTTGTGAAGAAAAAACCCTGGTATTGACATATTTTGAAGTGGGGATGGAGGAAGATTTATTATTTATGATGCATGTAAAATAGGAGGGATTGTAGTTTTTGGAACTAGCTGTAACATGACTACAAGAACTTGAGATGTAACTGATGTAACTATAGCTTTAACCTCTTCAACTTCTGGGAAAACTGGGAAAGAAAAAGAAACAGTTAATTTGAACGATTTATCTTCTAATTTGGGCTCAGAAAATGGAAATTTAGGAGGGGGAACCTCTCCTTCTAAAAATTCTAAAGTCTTTGGAAAAAATTTAGGGGTATTTACTTCATTCTTTTGAGAACTGGAACTTGAATACCCAGGAGAAATATGGTAGGACTCGGGGTTTTTGGAGTTTTTTTCTCTCTAAACTCTCTTTAAAATAACTTTCTTTGGCTCAGATATTGCTTGGATTTTTTTTTGGGAGGTATCGTAGAGAGTGTGAGGTCTTCTTGGAGCCAAAATTAATGACTTTAACTCCCTCTGGTGAGTGGTATCATCCCACACTTTCTTTTCTCGTCAATCAAAGAAATGCTCAAAAATATACCTAGGGAAAAAATATTCAAATTTGTTCCCCAACAACGGTGCCAACAGATGTTATAACCCTAGAGACAACCCCTCGTGGGAAGGAAGTTAGAGCTTAGGACATCCACTTAGTTCAAACAAGGATATATATATATATATATATATATATATATATATATATATATATATATGTATATATATATATATATATATATATATTCATATATATACATACATACATACATATATATATATATATATATATATATATATATATATATGTGTGTGTGTGTGTGTGTGTATAGATATATATATATATATATATCTTAGAGAAATCCCAATTTTAGCTAAAACAATAAAGGAGTTGAGTATGAAGACAACAAGAAAAAGAATAAGAGAAACCAAGAAAATTCAACTGGTAGGACAAATAGCAGACATTATGATGGGCAAGATTGCTATTCCAAAGTATCTTGACCCAGGAAATCCAGTTGTCAAAACTCACATCAATGGAATTGAAATTCAAACACACTCATTGATTTAGGAGCAGCAATAAATATCAGGAGTAGACAAATTGGACAAACTGCAACTTCCTAATCTTCTCTTTACACCCACACTATTACAATTAGCAGATAGATCTGTGATCAGACCAGATGGGGTAATAGAAGACATTCCAGTGTCCCTAGACTCTTGGGAGTACCCCGTGGATTTCATGATCCTGACACCCAAGAATAATCTAGGAGGCCATCCTGTCATACTAGGAAGACCTTGGTTGGCTACAGCTGATGCTTTTATTAGTTGTAGGTCTGGTGATATGTATATTTCTGATGGTAGCTCAACAAAGAAATTCACTTTATATCCTCCAGCTAGGACAATTACAGAACTAGATGACACTCAATGGATAGAGGATGAAGAATATTTACAACCACTCTTCACAATTTCATAAATTAGTGAAGATAATCAAATTCTGAATACTCTAGAAAACTTTGAATCCTCTCCAGAACACAAACATGAATCATTTCAAGAGGGATCCAATATTGAGTTTTTGTCATCTAGGCAGATGTCTCTTCATTCTATGGACAAATTTGGCAGCTTTACAAGTGAAATTTTTCCAGGCAAAACCTTGAACATAAACAAAAACCTAGAAAAATCTCAACAAGAAGAGTTAGTCAAAGTATTACAGAGACATTCTTCTGCATATGCATGGGAATACACTGACATGAAAGTGATAAGTCCCAAGACTTGTACTCATCACATCTATATAGAGGCAAATTGCAAACCAATCAGACAACCTCAAAGACGGATGAATCCAAATCTTAGGGAAATTGTCAAGGAAGAATTACAAAAATTGTTAAATGTTAATTTCATCTATCCTATTTTAGATAGTCAGTGGGTTTCTCCTTTGGTGATTGTGCCTAAGAAAAATGGAAAATGGAGGGTGTGTGTTGACTACCGAGAATTGAATAAAGCTACTCTTAAAGACCATTTTCCCTTACCTTTCATAGATCAAGTATTAGATACACTAGCAGGTAAAAAGTACTTCTCATTCCTAGATGGGTTTAGTGGTTACAATCAAATCCAGGTAGCACTTGAAGACCAATATAAAACCACATTTACTTCTCCTTGGGGTACCTATGCCTACCGAGTATTGCCATTTGGGCTATGCAATGCACCTGCAACATTCCAAAGGGCAGTATTAGGAATTTTTTCTGATCTGATACATGACTGTGTAGAGGTGTACATGGATGATTTTACAGTTTATGGGGATACATTTGAAGAGGCTTTAGAAAACTTGGAAAAATTCTTAAAAAGATGTCAAGAAGCAAACCTTTCACTTAGTCATGAAAAATGTTTTATGATGTTCACTGAAGGTATTGTTTTAGGGCACCACATTTCAGGGGATGGGATTAGAGTTGATGAGGCTAAAGTTGAAGTTATTTCTAACCTATCCATTCCAAGTTGTCAAAGAGATGTTAGAAGTTTTCTAGGATTTACAGGGTATTATCGGAGATTTATAGAAAACTTCACCAAAATAGCATCTCCTCTCTTAAAATTACTCACCAAAGATTGTGAATTTAAGTGGACTTCTGATTGCCAGTTAGCTTTTGAAACCCTGAAAACCAAAATTTCTGAAGCACCTATATTAAGGGGGCCTAACTGGAAGTTACCTTTTCATATCTCGACAGATGCTTCCGATACAACTCTAGGAGCAGTATTGGGACAGAAAGATTTAATTCCCTATGCCATCTATTATATCAGTAAAAATTTGACTCCCGCAGAGTTAAACTATACTGTAACTGAAAAAGAGTTTTTAGCTGTTGTTCATGCTATTAACAAATTTAGACACTATATAACAGGCTATGAAACTTTTATTCACACTGATCATTCTGCCATTAGATATTTAATGAATAAATCAATCACTAATGGTAGAGTTATAAGATGGTTGTTATTATTGCAAGAATTCAACATTACTATTCCAGATAGGCCTGGAAAACAAAACACTGTGGCTGACTTCCTGTCTAGAATTCAAAATATCAAAGATGACACTCCGGTTGAAGATCAATTTCCTGATGAATATCTTTTTGCAATCTCTACTCAAACTCCATGGTTTGCTGATATTGCCAATTATTTAGTTTCAGGAAAATTTCCTTCAATTACGAATGCAAGGGATAAAAGGAAAATCATTAATGATAGTGCAAGATATTCATGGTTCGCTAATGAGTTGTACAAGACAGGTCCAGATTTGATTATTAGAAGGTGTGTTCGTGAAGATGAGATGCCTGAAATTCTCAAGGCATGTCATGATGAACCTTGTGGCGGACACTTTGCAGATAAGAGGACAGGCTTCAGTGATCCAATCAGGGATATTATTGGCCATCCTTGTTCAAAGATGCAAGGGAATATGTGTAAAAAGGTGTGACAGCTTTCCAAAGGGTAGGGAAACCTCTCCTTCTGTGAGATGGCCATTACAACTGTGCACACATTGAACCTTTTGAAAATGTTTTAGATTTTGTGAGGACCTATTAGGTCCTCCATCAAGCATTGCAAAAGAAATACATGTTACTAGTTTGCACTGATTAGTGGCACAAGTACAGAAGCTAAATCCATTACTTTGTTGCTAATGAATCATCCGTAGTTACTTTTGAGGATATTTTCACTGCTTTGGTGTCCCAAGGAAATTGTTACAACATCAAGGAGCTCAATTTACACTAAGGTTAGGGAGCAAATGATGGAGAATTGCAAAAATCAGGACATAGAACATCTACTCCTTACTTATCCACAAGCAAATGGTCAAGTGGAATCCACTAATAAAGTCATCAAGGAATCCTAACAAAGACCTGCTCATCTACATAGAAGAGACGGTAGATAGGCTTCATGAAGCCTTGTGGGCCTATAGAACTACATGGAGAAACACAACAGCCAGTACTCCTTATGAGCTTGTTTATGGTGCCAAATTGTTTCTATAGAGTTCCAAATTCAAAACATTCAAGATGCATGTGCTCAATGAACACTTGATCTAATGTAGGCACAAAAAGCATAGACCGAGCAAATTAATGAATTGGATGACATTTTACAAGAGTGCATTTCCAGAAACAAGTCTAGTCCAAATAGCGGCTAGATGGTACTGACAAGTACATCAAGGAGAAGAAATTAAAGAGGGTGGATCAGATCTCTTGTTTGATTCAAAATTCAAGGATTTTCAAGGTAAAATTTCAAAGAAGTGACATTGATTCTAATATGAATTGTCTTAAATTTTTGATAATGAAGGCAGAAAAACTGAACCTATAGATGAAGAAGAAGTCACTTTTCTTGTGAATGGTCATAGACTGAAGCTATACCATAAGCCACTCTCAAGAGAAGAGTTTGTCAAGAAGTTCCAAGAAGACAATGATGTGAAGTTAATGAAGAAGAGTCTCTCTTCTTCATCAACTTGATTAAATTTTCTGAAGCATTTCTCTTTTGAAAAAATAAAAAAAATAAAAAAAAAATAAAGGTATAAACATGAAAACCAATCATTGATTGGCATGTTTATACAGAAAAGATAGGGTGAAAATCAGAGTCTCTCTGACACTCTAACTTTTCCCATTTTTGTTTTTATAAGCAGCTGTTATAAAAATCATAAGTACAGTTCCATAGTACTTATGATTCATTCCATCTCACTCCATTCACTTATTCATTCATACTCCATCTCATCTATCATTCATATTTCATTCCATTCCACATCTCATTCATTTCACTCCATCTTCCATTCATCTCATTTTCATGTCAAAACACAGAATTTGATATCTTGCTGTAAGTGAATAAAATATGTCATGAACTGCAGTACAACCCTTATGTTCCTTCATTCCATATTCATGACTGAATCCTTTCCATTCCATTATCCACTTCATACATATCATAATCCATTATCCATTTTCATTCATACCACATAACATTTCACCCATACTTCAAAAAAAAAAAAAAAAAAACATTCCATTTTCATGATTAAAGTGTTCTACAGGAACATTCTGCAGCTCAGTGGACATTCTGCAGCTGATCAGCCTTTCTGCAGCCCGACAGTCTTTTTGCAGCTATAAACCCTGAAGGCATCAACCAGCAGACATCAGAATTACAACAAAGTGATCCAGTGAATTCATGAATCAAAAACATCAAGAAAATTGTGAAAGATTCCTCCAAAGATGAGCAGAGAAGACAAAGGCTACAAAAACATCAAATAAAGGGCAGAGGTAACAAATTTAAATTGCAATGGCATTTCATAAAATTTTAGCATAGTTTAGTTGTGGATTATTCGAAAGGTTGTTTTAATTGTTTTATTGATCAAACACCAACAAACCCTCTATAGACCTTGTATTAAAATCTTCCATTTCAAATTTCATATTCAATAGCATTTAAGCGGTGAAACGGCCAAAGCATTTGAATTTCCCACGAATCTTAACCAAGTTATTTAATGATGATGATTTTCCCTGCCGTCGTAAATCCTCCGCCGTCTCCTCAATCATTAATACAAGCCCTCCACCTCACTCCACTACTCTATTCCGTGATCATTTGCCATAACTTCATTCCGTAGCCGATATTCCATTCCGAAGCCAGAGATATTATTATCATCAGGAACAGAGCAGAAGAGGTAAATTTGGAAGTATAACAGTGTGAGGACTCAAAGCCACTTAATACCGTGGGCAGATAGCATATTACTGTGGACAGAATTTGGAGCATTCTCACTGTCAACACAAAATTGTGGCCGTGTAGAATTTAAAGTTTGTTGTTACCAAAAGACAGAGGTGCTAAAATTGAAGTCTTTTGCTACCAAAGATAGAGGTGTTGCAGTGATTGAAGTTTGAAGCATACCATTTGCTACCAGAAACAGAGATAGAGCGTTGGAATTTGAAGATTTTTGCTACAGAGACAGAGACGTTGTAATGTTGAGTTGAAGTCTGTGTTACAGAGACAGAGACGTTGTAGTGTTGAGTTGAAGTCTATACAGAGATGTTGCAGCGTTGAATTTGAAGTCTTCTGCTACTAAGAGCCAGAGGTATTGCACGAAAAGAAATTTGAAGCCATCTGCCATTTTCAATCAAAGACATTTTCAACTCGAAATTTGAAACTGCTCTCATTTTCAAACAAAGGCATAGCACTCTGACATTCAATTGTCAACAGAAGCATATCAGTTCGAGGTTTTAAAGGCATTTTTTATTATAAATCAGAGGTATGTCATTCCAAAATTGAAGCCATTTTCATTTAGAGCTTAAAGCCATTTCAGTACGAAAGTGAAAGTCATTGTTTTGTGGGTAGAAGAGTGTTAATTTGATATTGAAAAAAATCATGGGTTTAATTGTAAGGACTGAGCCTGTGGGATCAAAATATTTAGAAGGTTACCCACAATGCAAGGAAATGTTACAACAAATAGGATGGCTTCAATTTTTGGAAAAATTTAATGGCTTCCATAAAGAAGTCACCAAAACATTTGCCAGATCATTCCAAGGAACCGAAGTTGAAATAGGGGATGTCAAGTTTACTGTTACTGAAGTTTTTATAGCAGAGGCTACAGGATTGTCCAGAACTGGGGAGAGATGGTTTAAAAATAGGGAATTCCACAATGACTCCTAGAAACAAATTTTAAAGTCACCAAATATGGATGTTAGTGTGTTCAAGAAAGGAATTCTCGGCACTGCATTGAAAAGCAAATGGAGAAATATACTACTTCTTTTACAAAAATTTGTTACATGTGAAGGTAGATATGGGACATTTTATGTCTACCACATTAGACTAATGATGCATTTTCTGGGAGAAGATTTGAATCTACCATATTTCTTGCATCAAAGTCTGAAGAAAATGGCTTCCTGTGTTCAGAGAAGAGTTCAGTTTTTAGAGACTACCCTGTATCATCATGGGTTGGTCAAAATTTTGATTGAGCATCATCTATCTAAAACAAATGATACATGGGATGATTTCTTAATAAGAAATCACTTTGAAGAAGCAAAAGAACCATCACCTGAACCACAACCCACAAAGAGAAGTAGGAAATGGAGGACTTCAAAAGATAAAATTGACAAACCAGTTCAAGAAAGCAGTGAAGAAGTCATTTTGGAGAAGTTGACTCAAATCAGGAGGAAACTTAAGGAAGAAAAGATAATCAAGGAATCTACCACAGAGAAAGGAGAGGGATCCTCTCAGCTTAGGAGAAGCCACAGATTAAAAGGAAAACCGAAAAAAACATCAATCAAACAAACGGGTAATCAATATTGAAGATGAAGAAACATCCATTGAAGAGGATGATGAAGAAGATTTTTATGAAGGCACCCCTGAGATTGATCCTGCTCAACAGGAAATCTATGATTATGTGGAAACCTTAGAGAGGACAGCTTCAGAAAGCAGAGAAAGAACCCCCAGTCCTCCACTGTCTGAAATTGATATATGAAGAAGGGATAGGTATGAGTTGGAATTATTGAATAGACACATCAAAAATGAGAATGAAATTCTCAAAGATCAGATCAAGCTCAAAACTGATATGAACTCAACCTTATCCCTGCATATAGACAAAGTGGAGAGGACTAATGAAAAGTTGAAGACAAGGAACAAAAAGCTAATCAGAGCACTCACCAATCTCAGGTTCAAACTTGTGATCAGGAAACCCAGAAGGCCTCTAGCTTTCAGACAAAGGAGAAGAAGGGGATTAGATGTCCTTGCAGAAGCCTCTGAATTCATAGGATAATTTTCATGAGGACATGCAAAGAGACAACAGTGGGGGTATGTTGAGCCTCAAATTTGTGCTTTCCTTCACCTCATTTTACCTCATTCTCCCTTGTCCATTTCTATTTTAAACCCAATTGATCAATAAAAATAGTTAAAATTACTTCTAGAATGGTTTACATGACTGACTTGTTGAATTTTTTGATTGTTGCCATTGTTAAGCATTTTGACCGGAACTAGCTGCAGAATGCAGACATTCCGTAGCTAACCGGAAATTCTGCAGCTACCTTTATGTTTGAGTATGTTCCAGGTGGCCTCTTGAGGAAAAACGCATATGGGCATGATCCACGTCATACCTACATGGTTTGTTGCTCATCATGGAAGAAGAAATGAATTCTGGGTACGGTTATGCACGCAGGAACACATTTGTGAAGGAAGACTCCTACTAGGACTGTCTCAGTCCAGGTGTCTTTTCTCCTTCACGTAGCCACCTCAAAGACTCCTAAGATGATTCGGATAAGGAAATACATTATTCCTAAATTGTTGTAATTATTGTTACTTGCATTTACTTTATAAACTCTTGAGTAGACCGAGAGCTTAGTTAGAGATTTTATGTTAGATTTGCTGCTAGATTTTGTGCAAACTCTGTGATACATTCCTGAAACGCAGAGTGTCATGTTCAAACTTTTGCATCGTTAATGGAGCAGACAAATTTATTTTGAAGACGTGATTTAATTTGGAGTTGAATGCCGTCAAGTGGTAGAGGGCCCCTGCCTCTTGCACGGATTTCTTTTGCGTAAACTAGATAAGTTTTTCTTAGCTGTCTTTACGTTTTGCATTTGAATTGATAGTTGTTTTGTTTTATCTACTGTAGTCGTATTCATTCTAGCTCTTCCACAAGAAGACACTCTTCCAACATACTAAAATGATGAATTTTTAATGACTATGGTATTGTGGGATAGGAGTTAAATTTGTATTTGTTTAATTAGCTACTGTAGTCATATTCGTTCCAGCTCTTCCACAAGAAGACACTCTTCCAACAGACCAAAATGATGAATGATTAATGACTATGGTATTGTAGGATAGGAGTTGAATTTGTATTTGTTTTTAACTAGATACTGTAGTTATATTCATTCCAGTTCTTCCACAAGAAGACATTCTTCCAACAGATCATAACAATGAATGAAGAATAGCTATGGTAATGTAGGATTTAGTTGTAGTTTTTGCTATTCACTATCACAGTTACACTTGTTCTCATCACTCTTCCACAAGAAGAAATTCTTCCAATACATCCTTAAGAAGTTCAAGATATGACCATGATAATGAATGATTTAATTGTGTGTTTTTACTAAGTATCAACTCTGATCTCACTCTTAAACGCTTGCCCAAGATATCATAATGACGAGTAGGGTATGGGTGTGATAACTTAGTTTTTCATTTGCTTTCAGTTCATTTGTTTTCAATTGCATACAAGTCCACAGTCAGAATTGTTCTACCTCTTCCACAAGAAGGAACTCTTCCAAAATATCATTAATGATGAACAAACAGATTGTGTAACTTCATAGATTAATGCATGTTAGTATAGTTAGAACAACTCCGGAGTTTCATTTGCATTTAATTCATGATCAGTTACTTCATTTCAAGTTTGATGATGACTTATAGTTTAACATTGTTCTAGTTTAGAAGCATCTTAGGTTCATGCTTAAATTAACTCATTGCACTTGCATCTCATAGTCACACTGTCATCCTTTGCACAATAGATTACTTTAGTTATTAGAATTCACAAGACAGCCTTCATTATTTACAAATATCTTTTTGTTCTGAAAACTACAAAGTGATCCATAACCATAGGAACAGAAGATAACATCACTATAAGGTCTGAAGTATCTCTGCAATATCCTCATCATTTTATAAACAGAGCTCTTCCTCAAAAGAACTACTTTGAATTGGAATCTAATAACTTCTTGAGTATAGGTTCTGAGACATTCAATTAAATTGCAGAATAGAACTAGGAATTAGTCATGGAGTAGATGAGCTTAGAACAAAATGTTGCATCATGATAAGATTAGTGTTTGACTGTCTAGTTAGAGAACTTGCATATTTAGTGATCATTTCTCAAGTTTAGTTTGTGTCATTTGCCTAAGAAGTCATTATCAAGCTTTTTCTTTCATTTAGTCATAGTTCAGATTCTGCTTCATTGTTTCTAATTGCATTTCCCATTCCATACATTAGGCTTAACTCTGTTTTGTCCACCAACTTCTTTCTATTAGTTCTTTAGGCATTTTCATTGTAAACATAAAACACCAAAAGACCAAAAACATCATAAATCAACATAAAAGACCAAAAACATCACAAAACACTACACACAACGCATTAGGAAACAAGTACCTAGGTACATATGGTACACTTCACTTCAGCAGTTTACAAATCCTAGTTGAAAATTAAATGAGCTCAGTTTAGGAGACTAGATTGAGACACAACAGGGACCTCAATATTCCCACTTCCCAGCACAAAACCCACTAATGAAAAAAAACGCACTGGTGAACTTTGTGCAACCTTCCCAAGCCCAACCGTTCCAGTCATACAGCCAAGAGAATCATAGTCATCCTCCTAAAGCGGCAAGGAAAAAGCCAAAAAATAAACAAAATGGAGATCCTGGATAGGGGGGTAATAACCACCAGTGCCCTCCACGATATCAAGCTGGGGACAACCCCAACCGAAATCAAAACCAGGAGCCAAATAATTCCCAAGGGTAGAACGAGAGGTTTAATCTTAGGACCAACCACTCTTGCATGATCTGTGGTGAGTATGGCCATTAAACTCATCACTGTCTCGAACTCCCCGAGCTAAAGAAGCTTCAAGGTGACTGTGGACAAGGGGGACCTACACAACAAATAGTTGTAATATAGGAGCCCTTCCCCCACCAAGGGGCGGTTAGTACCCAACAGCAACAACCACCCCCCGACAATTCCGGAAGCAACATCCACAAAATCTATATGACTGGTGAGGAAATGTTCTTTAAGACACGGAACCAAAGTTACGATACCCCGCCAGACACTAGTTCATCAGGGGCTAGCACTAGTGCACCTACAGCATCATTGACTATATTAAAAATGCCTATTGAATCTTTGCGAAAAATGGCTAAGGCTCCAACAAGGTGGGCAGGACACCACTCCAAAGCGGCCCATAATTATAGCATCGTGGACGACATAGTGGGTTTAGAAGTCCTGCAATCTTTCCTAAAGAAAAGGAAAGCCTTACTTTCCATGTTAGGCGCAATTGACCCTGCCAATTTGTGCCTAATGGATTTTGACTTAGATAAAGCCACCCCTAGGCTTCCTTCATTGGTTGCCTTCCAGATACCGGTTTCAGTCCAGAACATCACTATCCACCGAAGTATCATTGACGAAGGTGCATCCACATGTATCATGTAAAAAAAATTTTGGCAGAAGTTGGGATCCCTCAAACTAAAGCCATCAGACATCACACTTAGAGCATACGATGGGCGCCCTTCTTATCCCGCCGGTCTCTATCAAAATGTCCTGGTCTGCTTGGTCGGCAAGACGGTTCTTATAGACATTGAGGTCTTGGATTCTTAGCTGGACTACAATATGCTCCTTGGGCAGAGTTATATGCATGCCATGTCCGCCATAGCATCCTCCGTCTTCTGGATCATGATGTTCCCCAACGAGGATTGCATCATCACCGTCAACCAGTTATTATTCCATGACAAGCGACCCATGAAGAATTCTGATGTCATTCTACCCTATGTAGACACCTCTACAAAATCGCTCACATGGTACCAAGAATATGGCCCTTGCCAATTAAACTATTGTCTATCCTCAGATCATTCCTAGGATATCCCCCTGTCATACCAGAATCGTTCGTTAATATCACAGGGGCCTCGATGTGCGTGATGTCATCATCAAGCACCGAGACCAGCCAAGAGACAGAGACTAGTAGTAACAAAACCGAGGCCACTGGCCCAAAATCTTCTCTATCCTACGTCGTTTCCTAAACTCCTTTTCTATACCCTCCCCCTAGTTTTTGTCATAACAAGTTTTGGCAATGGTAGTGTCGCCAAACATATCTTTCGCAATACCAGTTTGGTACTTGGTCCCACCTACCATGTCAGGAGGCACGGGCATCACTGCTACGAGATTAGCCCCTATCACTCCTGAGGAGGCCCCACCTGTTAAATAAAACCCCATAGCCATACCAGTTAAAGATACTCGCGTCACAAAGACGATTAAAGCAACCAGGAAAACCCCTAAAAAGGGGAAAAAGATAGAAAACCCCACCATGCCAAGGGAACTACAACCTTTTGCATTGTGTGATATTGTAGGCCACCCTACCAATATCTGCTCAAAGTTTGACTAATTAAAACAACTCCTAAGCTCCGACAGGAATACCGTGGCTACGAGTTCCTGTAAAAAGGAACCAGCAACAAAAAACCAAGGCAAATCATTATGTACCAACCACACACGTGCTATCTGTAATAATTATGGGCATTACATTCATCATTTTTAAGAAATTTCGTGATATAGGGATGTCGTACATGCACTAGAACAATCATATCAAGAGGATCCCTCCATGCAGTCAAATGGGGAAGAACCTCAGGTCATATAATATCTTTAGGAGGCACGGCAGTCACCAGAAAAACTCTCATTTGTTCCTCCTCCTCATGTCCAATGTTGTGCACTCTGTGATGAACGCAATCATTTCACCACCGACTATGCAGCCCTGGAGTTGTTTCAAAGATGGTATCCGGTTAACCGTTTATACTATGTTGGCCTACAAGCAGTCGAATATTCATGTCAAATATGTTTTGGCGATTACCCATTACAGCATTTCCATTACATCCCTCAATTTTGTTTAGCGTTAAATAGCTTATGCATGGCCATAATTAGCCTCTCCATAGAAGACTTCTCAGATACAGAATCCATGGAAAGCTCAACAACGCAAGAGGAGGTGAAAAGTAGCTTCGTCCTCTTTTTTTCAGCGGAAAAGTGGTCGGTTGGGGGGCACATAGCCACCCCCACCCACCCTCCACGGAGAAGGCCAACCTATGCGTTATGCAACACACGTAACCATTTGGTCGCTAAATGCGCAGACCCATAATTGCTACGCAGATTGTACCCAATCACCTCACCATCTCTGAGGGAATGGAATACCCAAGAAAGACATTATTGTCTAGTGTGTGAGGGAAACCATCATGCTCAACACTGTACTTATATCCCTCGAGTGCGCCTGCTAATTGACATCATATGTTCATTAGAAACGCACCAATGGGATATGGTCAGTCCTCATTCTAGAGAACCTAATGTAAGGAAAACTTCCCATAGGCAGCCTACCACATATCAGTACAAAAGCATTGGGCGAGTCAGAAATATGCACCGGCCCAACAGGACTCATGTCCAATTTAGGGCAGTGTGCAGACTATGCGACAGAATCGACCACCAATTCAATTAGTGTAAGGAACCAAACCACCTCATGAACATCTTTCGCATGGTCTCCCCTATCCCTCAGAAACATCTCTCTAAACAAGAGGATACCACACACTGTTATTGCAGGATCTGCTCACATTTCCACCATACAATGAATTGTGAGCATCTCCTAAGGCTGCGATCGGCAAGAGCAGCGTTAAGCCTGCACTCCCCAAGAGAGCTATATCTCCCAAAACCAAAAACTCAGAGATGGCAACAACGAAATCTTTCCCCTACGCTAGATCCTTTCCGAGCATCCACTTCAAGGATGAAGAGTAGTGTTGGTTCTCACACCATCTCTCGATAGGAACCGTGGTACCATGCACCATTTTCACTGGCCAGAACCATGAAACAGAGGCATTCCCATTAATGGAAACATTCATGCACCTCTGCACCAATCACAATTTCTAAATCCTGGAAAATGAAATTGCTCTTGGTACGCCTCATGAGGAACCTAGACTTTCTCTCACACAAGCCTCCACGATGTAAATTCCTCCCCCACCAAACGCCGATGACACGATACATCATATACGATTCATATCGTCATGTATCAGAACCATGACTGGTGTTGTCTTCTCATCAGTTATAGGTGTCGAGACAGTTGTAGCTACGAGAGTAGTTGTAACGATGACGGTGCAAACCCAATCCATTTACACCCTATCGACCGTGTCTGGTTCCACCACATCGACGATGGAATATTATTCATGTCTTTCAAACAACTCCGTTAGGAATGACCCACCTCCTCATGGACTTACACAGACTCAATCCCCCTTAGGATCCTTATTCCACTCAAATGAGGATATTCTTGAGGCCATGACAGAACCATATTATCCTTGAGATGCAATGCATCACCACTCGTTTTTTCTTCCTGAAAAGAAGTTCGGCCCTAAAAAACTGGGAAACCAAGAGATTTACGCAATCGAATCAAAATATTTTCTTCCATCAGGGAAAGTCGATTGGTTCAAAAATCCCATTTCGACGCTCGATGCATTTGAGGAAGGGAACACGTCAAACATTTCTCCTACCATCAAGGTGAATATATCTCGCAATCGTGATTAATTTGAAGAAATATCGTTGGGGGCAGCATTTTCCCAAGATGAGGTAAACTCTTACACCCATTTGTTGCAAGAGTATTGAGATATCTTCGCATGGGACTACTCAGAAATGCTAGGGATTAGTCCCGCTATAGTAGAGCACCATAGAGCACCATATTGACTCTTGGCCTAACGTACCACCAGTACGCTAGAAATAGCGTCAACTTCACCCATCCAAGTCAGAAGCAATTAAATAAGAAATCAATAAGCTTCACAAATCCAGGTTCATCTACCCCATCGCTTACACATCATGGGTTTCCAACCTTGTTCCTGTCATGAAAAAACAAGGCACCATAAGTGTCTCTACCAATTTTAATGATTTTAATAAAGCATGTCCAAAGGACAAGTACCCTACCCCATTCATCGACCAAGTCATCGATGCTTGCGTGGGGCATGAGTCCCTCTCCTTCATGGATGGTTTCTCTGGGTATAATTAAATCCAAATACGGCACACTGATCAGTACAATATCGCATTCACCACCCCCTGGGGCACGTTCGTGTATCAGGTAATGCCATTCGGTCTTAAAAATGTTGGATCCAATTTCCAGCGGGCCATGAATTATATTTTTCATGACTTGGCACACCTCATCCTAGCCTACTTGGACGACCTCACTATTAGATCCAAGAAGCGATCTGATCATCTTGAGGATCTGCGATAGGTATTCCAATGATGTCGACAATACAACCTATGCTTGAATCTCCTCAAGTGCATCTTCTGTGTCATGGCAGGACAACTTCTAGGTTTTATTGTGTCCCAACAAGGTATTAGAGTGAACCCCCTCAAGTTCCAAGCTATTAAAGAGGTACCACCACCTCGAACCCTCAATAAACTCCAAAGCTTACAAGGAAAGGCCAATTTTCTAAGATGCTTCATCCCAGACTATCCCACTTGCGCTCAGGGATTCCTATGCCTCCTCCATCAAGACATCCCATTCAAATGGGACGATCAAGCCCAAAAATTATTTGAGGCACTGAAAGGAACTTTATCTTTAGCGCCACTAATCAGTCCTCCAAACTACGAAAAGGATTACACCCTGTATCTATCATCATTCAAGATGACTCTGGTCGGGGTGTTAATCCAAGAGGGCCCCGATGGGAAAGAACACGTAATTTATTACATCAGAAAAAATTTATCAATCCCCGCATTAAGATATGAGCCTGAAGAGAATACTTCCCTAGAATTAATACACACAATCCAAAAACTTCGCCACTAGATTATCTTAAGGACGACAACATTCATCAAAGAGATATCAACCCCATGAGATACCTGCTCACCCGCCGTTTGATGAACCATAAGTACGCTCGCTAGATAGTTATACTGCAAGAGTTCGAATTACAGTTTAGCTGCCCCAAAAGCAAGAAGGCTTTAATTTTAGCCGATTTCATCATTAACCTCCCAAGTCATACCAAAGGATCGCCAGTCAATGACTCACTACCGGACGAACATCTCTTCCTAGTGACGACCGACGACCCTTAGTACAGAGATATTCTCTTATTCCTACAAACCCAAAAGTTCAAAGCAAAGCTCACTCATGACGACCACAGGCACATCCGCCACCAGGCCCCCCGATACCCCTTCATGGGAGATGCCCTTTATCGACAGGGCATCGACACCATTTTACATCGATGCCTCACTCATGACCAAGTTGAGCAAGCCCTTAATTACTATCACAGTGGAGCTTGAGGTGGCCACCTATCTGGAATGGCCACTGCCCAAAAATTTCTACAAGCAGGATATTTTTGGCCCACGTTATTTTGTGACTGCATCTCAACAATAAAAAGGTGTGAGCGATGTCAATGCTTCGCTCACAAGGCAAGAGCGCCACCCACTCCTCTGCACCCCATCAGTCACTGGTCCTTTCTGCAAATGAGGGATTGACTTCATGACTTACAACCCCATGTCGTCAGGAAACCACAAATACATTATTGTGGTCATCGAGTATTTCACCAAATGGGCAGAGGCCATTCCCACAAACAACAACACGGCAGAAACCGCTACACGGTTTCTGTTCAACCATGTCATCACCCGCTTTGGTGTACCAAAAGAGTTAGTCTTTGACCATGGAAAACACTTTGAAAACAAGGTTTTCCAAGAGCTATCTAATCACCTCTAATTCACACATGAATTCTTTTAACCGTACTACCCCCATGTTGAAGATTGCAACAAGAAACAGTGAAGGAGGCATCCTGAAACATCATTCCTAATCCTAGTTGGAAAATAATCACCTAAACTAGGTGGGGCCCACACAGGTGATTTTTGGCGCAAAGTCTATTTTTAGACATGTCGATCATATTCTATGAGTTGCAGGATGCTATTTGTGGATGGTTGGTCAAGTTGGAAAAATAGATGGACTTCTATTTTTAGACATATTGGGCGGAATCTATTTTTAGATTTCTAGTCTAAAAATAGATATGTTGAATATTATTAGCTCTTAATAATATTTGGACTCTAAACATTATCTTATTCTCTTGGAGCACTTCAGTTAAGTGCACAGATGTGGCACAGGAGCTAACAGAAGGAATTACGCTATTCCTAAGGGTTTATTGGAGCTATTGCATGGAGGACTTCAGTTAGAACTCATGTGACAGAGTTTGGTGGAGTTGGAGAAGTAGTTGATGGAGTTGTGTTCAGTTTAACTCAGTTAGACACAGTTGAGCTAGTTGTATCTAGTCTAACTGATTGATACACTAGTGAGAGTGGTGTGAATTAATTAATAATTAATTCACTAAATAATAACTCATTAATCAACTAAAGAATACATCAATTAACTACAGTGCATGGACAGTTTCAGTGGAGACCAATGGAGAGGTAGGTGAAAGAGCAAGTGTGACTATCAGTTATGACTATAGTGTTGCATTGTTTGCACCACAAATTTAGTGGAGATGCCTTTAAGGATTGCGTGAGCAAGGCTGGAGCAATTCGAGTTCATCCAAAGCCATTCTTCAGCAAGGATTGCGCAGTAGAGGCAGGCTAGCAGGTGGCAAAGATCGGTGCATGGATTTACAAGATCGGGCCTGATTAGTGTGTAGCGATTGGACTGTACTGAGAGCTTGTGATAATCTTGGTATGAGGATTGTTACATGATCTCTATGATATATATTATATACAGATAGTTGGGGTTTTTAGCTTCAGGCTCTCCCGTTAAACAGTTGTGTTAATGTGTGTGATTTTTTATGGTTTCATGTGTGCATGCAATTGATTTAATTTCTACATGTGATGATCAATAGTGGAATAGATTCTATATTGTGCATGAAGTTAAAATAGTGTGTGATCAGGAGAATATTGGACATATGCATGCGTAGTGCATATAATTTCTACATGGTATCAAAGCTAGGTTGATCAGTGGAGCAATTGCAATTATTGAAACAGTTGAGTTTTGTGCTGGTGGAATTTGAAATTGCTGCAGAGTTTTCTTGGTGTCGAAGTTGAGCATTCTTTGAAATGTCTTTAAACGGATTGCGATTGGAGTATGCCCTTGAGGGCAGCTCAAATTATATTGCATGGAAGGACAGGATGGAGGCGGTGCTAGAGGATAATGGGTTGAAGGAGTTCATAGATGTTGAAATTCCTAAACCGGGTTCTAGCGATGCAGCCGCACTTGACGCATGGCAAAAGAAGGTAGCAAGGTGTCGAAGGATTCTGTTGGAAGGTGTGAAGGATGAAATTGCGTCCATCCTTCATGGTAAAGCCACTCCATTCTTGATGTGGAAGGCTTTGACAGAATTTTTCCAAAGCAGAAGTGACCAGAGGAAGTTGGCGCTTAAAGACAAGCTCAGTAAAATAAAAATGGAGAAGAATGACACTATTCCGGTATACTTGACAAAGTTTTTCCACTGCAGGGATGAGCTTGGGAGTGTAGTAGTTAGTGTGGATGAAGAATACTTGGTGAGCTTGGCTCTTCTTGGGCTTCCGAAGAGTTGGCATAGCTATGAGGACTCTGTCAATGGTCGGGAGAAACTGCTAGGATGGGAGCGACTTTGGTCAGATCTTGTGCAGGAGGAGATAAGGTGGAGTACCAAGGATGGCTCTTCATCAAAGAATGATGATGAAGAGGATTTCACTTTAGCTTCCAAAGCAAGGAAAGGGAAGGAGAATAAAAATCCTTCTCAATCCAATGCGGATGGCAAAGAGCGTGACATGTCCAAAGTGAAGTGTTTTCACTGTCACGAACATGGGAATTTCGCCACACATTGTCCACAGAAGAAGAAGAACAAGCAGGCTGCCAGAGCTGCATCTGGTGAGGCTCTTACCTCGCAATTTGAGCTAGACTTCTCATTGATCGCATGCATGGTGTCTAGTGCATTGGGATCAGGGTGGTATTTTGATAGTGGCGCTTCCTTTCACATGACGGGAGATGTGAACCTTTTCAGTGACTTGGTGGAGAAAGATCTCCAGTTGCATGTTGAGTTGGGTGACAATGGACGATACAATGCGACCAGCATTGGTACCATTACCTTTCAGAGGGAGTCAGGTAACCTCATTCTTTTACAAGATGTAGTGCATGTTCCAGGTTTAAAGAAGAATTTAATCTCAGTCGCAATGTTAGAGGATAAAGGGTATGATGTTGTCTTTAGTGAACGAAAAGTTTTCCTTCGGTACAAAGAAATAAGAAAAGTCAAGAAGGTTGGGATTCAAGCCGAGAATCTCTATAGATTTGAAGTCGATGGGATTTATACGGAGCTTCCTACTGTTGGGAAGTGCAAGAAATCCGTGCAATTGAAGCTTGATAGGGAGCAGGATTTGCATGCAGGTAGCAGTGAACCTCGAGATGTGGAGTAGCCACAAGATGAGGATCATGGAGTGGGAGAAACCACTCATGTAGAGAAATTTCATGCCAGATGGGCAGAGGGAGTGCATGCAGTTATACCACCAGGTGAGAGGTGGGGCGACATGCATGAGTAATCCCAAGAGGAGATTTCTGGGAAAGATTCATTGAGATGGTGTGGATCTCATGAATTGATGGCTATGAGGTGCCCATAGAGCAGCAGTAGCATGATCAGTTGGATTGATGCAGGCAGATCAAAGTGACAGTGTTGGATACTGGAGCGCGGTTCAGAGTTGACAGCAAGTGCAGAGTGCATGGGTGCAGAGTTCAACAACGCAGTGGTTCTTGAAGACATGTGCAGTAGCTAAGCAGAAGTCGAAGACTTTGATGATAGATGCATCATATTGATTGAGTTTTTTGGAGCCTATTCAGTTTCGGAAGAATTGCAGAGCAGATGCATGGAGTTGCATGGCGCTTGCAAAGGTTGCAAGGCGAATACATGGAGTTGCATGTTGCATGCAAAGACAATCCTTTCTTTTTGAGAGGGAGTGTTGAAGATTGCAACAAGAAATAGTGAAGGAGGCATCCTGAAACATCATTCCTAATCCTAGTTGGAAAATAATCACCTAAACTAGGTGGGGCCCACACGGGGTGATTTTTGGTAGCAGTCTATTTTTAGACTATGTCTGTTTTTAGACATGTCGATCATATTCTATGAGTTGCAGGATGCTATTTGTGGATGGTTGGTCAAGTTGGAAAAATAGATGGACTTCTATTTTTAGACATATTGGGCGGAATCTATTTTTAGATTGCCAATCTAAAAATAGATATGTTGAATATTATTAGCTCTTAATAATATTTGGACTCTAAACACTATCTTATTCTCTTGGAGCACTTCAGTTAAGTGCACAGATGTGGCACAGGAGCTGACAAAAGGAATTACGCTATTCCTAAGGGTTTACTAGAGCTATTGCATGGAGGACTTCAGTTAGAACTCATGTGATAGAGTTTGGTGGAGTTGTAGAAGTAGTTGGTGGAGTTGTGTTCAGTTTAACTCAGTTAGACATAGTTGAGATAGTTGTATCTAGTCTAATTGATTGATACATTAGTGAGAGTGATGTGAATTAATTAATAATTAATTCACTAAATAATAACTCATTAATCAACTGAAGAATACATCAGTTAACTACAGTGCATGGACAGTTTCAGTGGAGACCAGTGGAGAGGTAGGTGAAAGAGAAAGTGTGACTATCAGTTGTGACTATAGTGTTGGATTGTATGCCTTTAAGGATTGTGTGAGAAAGGCTGGAGAAATTAGAGTTCATCCAAAGCCATTCTTCAGCAGGTATTGCGCAGTAGAGGCAGGCTAGCAGGCGACAGAGATCAGTGCATGGATTTGCAAGATCGGGCCTTATTAGTGTGTAGCAATTGGACTGTACTGAGACCTTGTGATAAGCTTTGTATGAGGATTGTTACATGATCTCTAAGACATATATTATATACATATAGATGGGGTTTTAGCTTTAGGCTTTCCTGTTAAACAGTTGTGTTAATGTGTATGAATTTGTATGGTTTCATGTGTGCATGTTATTGATTTAATTTCCGCATGTGATGATCAATAGTGGAATAGATTCTGCATTGTGCATGAAGTTAAAATAGTGTGTGATCAGGAGAATCTTGGACATATGCA
Organism: Pinus albicaulis; assembly: GCA_034641835.2. Lineage (NCBI taxonomy): Eukaryota > Viridiplantae > Streptophyta > Pinopsida > Pinales > Pinaceae > Pinus > Pinus albicaulis. The sequence continues at coordinate 828,896,175 of CM076569.1, forward strand.
TGCATAGTGCATATAATTTCTACACCCCAATCCAACGGACAGGTAGAAACTGTAAAAAGAGTACCATTAGTATGAATCTTTTGTCATAAAAGACCACTTTAGCTATGCATAACAAATAGCCCTAACATCGATTATGGCTGCCAAATATCTTTAAATTTGCAATTAGATGATCCAAATAACGTTGCACAAATCCAAATCTAAGCATAAAATACATTATGCAGATAAAGTAAAATGTCACTCCATGCATCCAATAGACAAGACAAGAACAATGTATTTGAAAGAATTTTTATATTATATTAAAAAGGGGGCACCTGAGAGGAAAACAAGAAAGGTGTTTTCCGGTTCTCCTCAATGGGATGGGTTCTTGAAAGTCCTCAACGTTTCAGATCTAAAATTCCTCTCTCTTGTTGTTGTAGAAAACCCAAACAAACATAGAACTCAATGGGAGCTCGTAAGGCAAAAATGGAGAATGTGACCTAGTATAGATCCAGAGTGATCTAATGCAATGGAGGTGACTAATTAATGGGGAAAACCCTTCTATTTATAACAAATATTAGGGCGGTCTAGAACTCAGTGCATGAATAAAATATTATTAATCGAATTCTAGAACCACCCTTTAGGAATATTTTATTATATTTGTTGGAGGGAAAAGGATTTTTGACTTGGGTCAATTCCTTTATTTATAAATAATAAATAATAAATAATTTATTTATCATTTTAGGGAAATGATGGGAATATAATTAAATAAATAATGGTTTATTTAACTATTTATGGATGATTTAGTCAAATTTAACTAATAATATTATTTAAATAATGATTTAAATAACTTATTCTTAGGAAATAATTAAATAAATAAGGATTTATTTAATTGATTTCCTTGTTTTGGGTTAAATATGACCGGGAAATGTAAACAAATAAGTTATTTCACATGGTGAAAGAAATTTTACTTAGGGTAAAATTGGTCTTACATGGTGTACTTGGGTTCATCTAATAATAATAGGTTAGATGACCAAAAAATGGTGTAACAGATTTCCCCCCAACGTACGAGTGTTAGGAGCAAATCGTATGACCGAAGTACGTTGTAAGAACTCAATCACTAGATATCGAGAGGGAAGTGAGAGAGAGAAATGTAAGGTTGTCTGATGTGCTAAAGGACTAGACCCTGAGGAGATGAGACTTACAGGTGCAACAAGTCTCTAGTTTATGAAGTGGTACCTGTGCTAAAGGCGGCGGGGGAGGCATACCTATGCCCGCCGAGACAAAGTACAAAGAATAGGAAGTCCAGTAAACAAGGAACCGAACCAGGAAGAATATGTTGGCATAAATAAGAGCCAGAAAAATAGAATGATAGATCCCACATACATGTTATGCCTGGAATAACCGTCAGTACTTATACAATAAGATTTTAGTACATGAGATACAAATACGCCCAAATGCCCCCTACACACGGGGAAAGGCTCGCAAAAGCTGACTGATACATGCAAATTGAAGAGGCGATGCAAGTGGCTGAGGCCAATATCATCAAATGGGAGGAGTTGCATCAAGGGCTGAAATGAAGAAGTCATCCGGGCATGTGGGGGGCTACCTGCAGGGCCACCCCCTCATGAGGGTTGAGACATCTCACACACACTCGGGAATCACCAAGAGCTGCTGCTGCATCACTGGACTATCAAGTGTATAGATCATGATCATGTTGAAAAAGAGCCCAAACCAAGGTACACTACCCCCTAGACCTGGCTTCTGGAGTAAATGAGTTGATGTCGACAGAAGTAGGTTCGCCATAGGTGAGATAATAAGGGAATCTCAACTAAGGCACGGGAGAAAATATTAGAGCGACTAATAGACAGACACTGATGATGATAATGAGATGAGGGATACTGAGTAGCGGATGGACGACTTCCCTTGTTAAAGCATAATGGGTATGAATGGCTTAGCAGCAACTGACGCAATATCAGGGAGGATAAGTGATAATGATACGGAAGGCAAAAATGTGCAACACGAGAGAGGGACCAAGCGATGCAGGATAGAGGGCTATAGTGGGAAATAAAAGGGCTCGATCTAGACTCCATGACGGATGATGACTTAACTCGGATGCTCTAAACAAGGGCGACTCGATGGTGCTTCCACACAGAGAAGGTCTAATGGGGGACCATAAAAACATGAGTACAAGATGGTATCTCATGACGAAAATCTACACGAGCAAAGCCAAGTAAAGAGGTAAAGTGGTGCCCCAAGTACAAGCGTTGTAAGTGAAGAATTCCGATTGGAAGGAGAGAAGAAGGGACCCTTCGTGGACAAAATGTGTCTTGGTGAAGTATCCAAACATGAAAAACTAACAGATGCCCATTTGAGTGCTCGGTGAGAGCTTTCCAATGGTGTGTCAAACGGGGCTACGGTTTGGTCGTAGCGGGCGAAAGAAAAAACAGGGGTTTTTCTTCTAATAAGGCATTTTCCCTCCAAAATCATTCATTTTCTTGTGCAGCTGTGGTGAATGTGGAGAGGAGGGAATACCCTAAATCTTGTGGCGATCGTAGCGGACAAACCGACCGTTGGAATCGCAATCTGTCAGTTGCAGGGAAGAGGCCTAATCCTACTCTTTGTTTTTTATGGATTCAAAGTTTAGATTAGGGTTTTAAATCTTAGTAACTACTCCTACTTCATCATTATGGTCGGGTCGCACTTTTTGGGGGAAAAACTGCCACCTAGGACGCAGGTTTTGGCCTAAAAAGTGCGACCTGGCCCAGGATTTGGCCAGAAAGTGTGACCTGTTAGATGGGTGTGGTTTCGGTGCTGTTATGGGCTGAGATTCAGTTTTGGTGTAAGGAAATGGAGTTTTTTTTATCTATAGACTGATAAAGATGATGGTTTTGTGCAGATATGGCAGATATACGGATCAAATGGAGGGAGAGAGACCTAGGTACATTACGGACGGAAATCCAAGTGGATCAGTGTGTCCGTCGTGCATTAGCTAGGTTTGGGGTTCTGAAATTTGTGGAGAACCCTTTGATGAGGGCTAGTGAGCCTTTGTTGGCTCGGATTATCAGTTATTGGGATCCAGACCATGAGGTGTTTTTAGTGCAGGAGCACAGGATTGAGCTGACTGTCCAGGATCTGTATTTCCTGACTGGTCTCCCGCCATTAGGGATGGTGGGAAATACACATCCAGTGTTACCGTGAGGGCATAACATCATGGAGTTTGTTGAGCGACATTTTCGACCAGGTGTCCGAGTCAAAGGGACTCGGATATCGATTGGGGATCTAGAGAGGTTGGAGACCCGGGCAGTGGCAGCAGCAGTGTTGTGGATTTTGGGCAGCCAGGCATTCCATCACATCACTGGAGGGAAGATGATGATTGTAGAGAGTGTGTTGGGTGGGACCTACTATGGGTGGGTCCAGATGATGTTGGTTTCGGTGAAACGACAACTGTCGCTATGCAAGCGGCAAGTGAATCATGATTGTGCCTATGGGATAGTATTGTGCTCTTTCTTCTTTGAGAAGATCCCGACCTTACGACCTCGTATACAGTTACCTGATGGGGGTCCGAGAGAGCCCCGGATGTGTCGATGGGGACGACTACTGTGTAGAGGAGGGGGAGGGGCGGTCGGACGGTTGTTCCGACCAGAGTTCTTCGCCCAAAGGGATCAGATGCCATTATACATAGACAACTATCCCTATAGTGGGATGAGTTGTTGGGGAGATCCGGACTTGCCGCTTCCACTTGGTCGAGTATGGGGGCCCGATGGTAAGTGACAAGAAACTAATCTGTTATGTGCATTTTAGAGTTTGTGACTAGTATTCATGGTACTAATCCTTATATTTTTTGGAATGCAGATATAGCTCCAGTAAAACCGGCCGAATATATGGGACGACCTGCAGCAGCAGGAGCTACAGGTGCAAGTGGATCAAGGACGGCACAAAACAAGGATATGGCCGTTCTGTTGGAGGAAATCCGTTGTAGATGTGAGGGGCTATTGACCGGTGTGTCGCAGCGTGGTTGGAAAAATTTAGACGACCAGTACATAGAGTTATGTATTGGGCTACCCTCGGAATGGCGAGGTATCATGCGACGCATGGTGATGGCCGGTCAGACTGTGCGTGATCTACGAGCTGCGAGAGCAGAGCCATTGGCTCGGGATCCTCCAGAGAGTGATTAGATGTAGGGCAGGTGGCGCCCCCCAGCGTCTATGTAGGGGCAAGTGGTGCCCCGCATTTTTGTAGTTCTGTTTGTTGTAACATGCTATGGGCATGTCATATGTTTTAGAGTAGATGGACTCTAAAAACACATGTTATATGATATATATGATTTATATACATTTTGTTGATGATGTTAAATGTTATTGTCTTGTGTGTGATGAATTCCAGTCTATAACATGATTTGCGATTTTATCTACGTAGTGATTTTGACTTCTAAGGATATGGTGGAAAGTAATGGATCTAAATTCAAAGTTTCACTCGTAAATATCGTCTAAACAGGATAGGGTTATGCACACGATAGACACCATTAAGTTGTAAGACAAGAAGCAGGGAATCTAAATGAACGTGCAGATGGAGGATGTGATGAGAGAGGGCATCGGCTAAGAGACCACGTATTGCATCATATTCGGCCTGATTATTGGTGGCATTACCAATGCAGACCCCATTTGCAAGAACCAGGGTATGCAAGGGGGTAAAGATGGCCCATGCTGCCGAAGCAAGATTCCGGGAATAGCGACTTGCCCCATCGGCATAGCCAAGATAATGTGTAGACGATAGGGCCTGTGGAATAGTATCACAAGACAAGAAATGGGAGGGATGAGAATAAGGATGGCAGCGTGAGTATAGGGTAGACATCCACTGATGACTATGGGAGAAAGTAGTCCGGGTAGGAAGTCTAGGAGTCATAGATCGACTAGAGGGAGATGAATGATAACTATGGGATGAAGAGCGGGAACTCAGGCTGTGAAGAACATCATAGATACGAATGGTATGATCGTGATTATGGAAGGAAATGGAAAGGTCAAGGAAACCACATGACACTGCAAAGCTACCTAAATCATCAGTATGGGAAGAGAGGCGCAGGTACGGGTCATCACGGGGAATGACAGAAGAACAGGTAAAAAGATGGTCAAAGCATGAAGAGCCCGAGAATGTGGCTGTAGGGAAATCAAGTAAAACAAGTGGAGTGGATTCAGAGGGAATGTACTCTGAGGTTCGTGCGGATGATGATAGGTATAGGAGGGGGGCAGCAGGTTCCGACATCTCAACATCAAGGGGAGGAATGTCAATGGTAGCAAGGGGATCCTCGAGTAGACCTGACGCATATTGAGCAAGGATGGGAGAGGCGGATTGATTTTGTTCAACTTCGTACTCGCGAATGACCTCTAAAGAGGCGTGGTAATGCGTGAGGTGAGGAAAATGGTGAGAATAATGGCCATGGACACCACACAGAGCACAGGGTTTGTTGGTGTGAAGATTCTTTGGGTTCTTGGCTGCGAATGAGGAAGAAACAGAGGTTTTGGGGACCGTAGATTCAGGGAATGCGACTTTAACCATGGGTTGGATACGGGGCAACTCAGGACAAGTATGGGTGGGATGACCTTCACACAAGGCACAAGGCTTGGCGGGTAGGGGGGGGTAGGGTCGGGTGTGGTGGCCTTGTCCTTGGATGCCCCCTTGCGAGTTTTTCTTTTCTTGCCTGTAGCTGTCGTAGCATGAGGAGGGTCCTGCGGAGGGCTAGGGGCACTGTAGCAGTGGAAGGAGCGAAGGGAATCGGTTGTACGGGTGTCACAGCAATGTATGGTTTGGGGTGGCCCGGTGGGGTCTCAGCTAGAGGAGTAAGATACCATACTGGTATTCCTAAGGTTAAATTAGGGAGGGAAAGGGTGGCCATGACGGGAACCGAATAGACTCCGGGGGGGGACCAAGGAAAGGTATCTGACCGGCGGGGTAATGGCCAGGAGGGACGGCTCCCATATGGTGGAGACCTGAGGGAACCGACTTAGGAGGGAAGGGAGGTTCCTGAGTGTGAGGGTGATGGGAAGGTCCAGGAAAGAGAGGGTTGGTCGACTGAAGCGAAGGACTAGGAGCAGGTTGCGGTGGGCGAGATTGAGGTTGTTGACTAACCAAAGCAGGTTGTGGAAGGTCTACCTGAGACGAGTGCATCATGCAAACATTTTCTAAGCTGGGGTTAGAGACAGGAGGAGGGGGAGGACCTGGAAAAGTGCCAAGCAAGGATTAATCTTTGTAGACGCCAGGGGAAACACTGGTCAAAGAATCAATAGTTTGCTTATTGGTGACAGTAGAGATGGTGGACTCAGGGGAGGTCTGAGATTTTGGTTCATGGTAGGTCAACTGGTCAATAATGACAATCTTGCCATTATGAGGGAAAAACATCTTGCGGTGGCCTGCAGATGGGACAGCAGACATGGCATAGGTGTAACTACGCCCCAAAAGAATTTTGTAGTCAAGAGGGGAATCGATAACTTCAACGTCAACACAAACAGTCTTACCTGCAAGGGTAATAGGACAGTTATGGAAAAGGCCTATGGGCTGGGAGACATGGCCATCCCACGCACGAAGGGTGATTGTGGAAGGGGCCAGCTCAGAAGATCCAAGTTGTTTGCAAACCGAAGCAGACATCACACAGGTAGATGCCCCCTCATCAATAATACATCGAGCGACGTTGGCATTTCGGATTTTGACTGGGATTTGGAAAGCAACAAAAGGAGGAAGAGGGGGATGTTCTGACTGGCGAGCGTCGAAAAAAATCAATTGGTCATCAGCAGGATCTACAGCACCCAAGACAGATAGTAGAGCCTTCTTTTGAGAAGGACACGATTGGAGGAGTTCCAGTGTTGAAATGGTAGCAGGAGATTGTGCCAGATCATCTACTATGCTGTATGAATGGGCAACCTGACCAGACGCAGCATTTCAGCTTAATGGGCCCTTAGGAGTCTTGGTATGAACCTCAGCTTTGGGCGGAGGGATTTGCAAGGGACCATTGGGTGTCGATAGAGGCTCTGTAGGACCTAAAGATGGGGACTCGGAGACAGACAGAACGAGAGGCGTGGAATACTGAAGGGACCGAGTTTGAACGTTAAGGTCGACGGTGAGAGGTTGGTTAGAGGCCATCATGAGGATCTGGTAATCGGAGGAACTAGAAGGGGAAGGTTGAGTGGTTACCGGGGCATGAGGTGATTGAGTGGCCACAAATCCTTGTTGAGGGAAAGGATCGGTAAACACAGCGGGTTGAGAAGTAGCTGGATTGGGAGGGATAGTAGGGGAGGAGTGTTGTCCCCGCACGGTGGCTTGAGACTCCCACATCTACCGCATTTGTGGTAATAAGGGACAATCGTGAGTGTAATGACCATAAACACCGCAACACGAACAGGGCTTATTGGTGCGAAGCAGCCTGTCCAGCTTGGGCTGAGAGCCTTGTGGCTGGTTGGCAGTGGTAGAGTCAATACTTGTAGGATTGGATCCACGATTAATAGAACCGGATTGATTGCGTTTCCTCTTTCTTTGAGAAGGAAGAAGATTAGTTGCCCCCTGCTGCGCAAATACTTGCCCTGGAGGGGGTAGTAAGTGTGGTTGCGGGGGTGGAGAAGGCAAGGGAGTGGGAGGTCCAAATGCTGGAGGAGCTGGGACACTAGGCTGTGGGTAAGGATAAGGGTTAATATAGGAAACATTGAGGTAAGTGGGAGTGGGGGAAAAAGGAGGAGGCATGTCGTATCCTAAATACATGCTACCTGGAGGGGGAAAAGTGTTGGAGGTGCTGGCCCCTACTGGAGGGAAACCATAGCTCATTAGAGGCTGAGCAGAGGTATGTGAAAGAGCTCCAATGATACCATCGGCAGAGGGAGATGCCCCCGGGGTGTTAGCGCCGCCGGGCTTGGGGAGGTCAGGAAGGACAGTATAAACATAACCAGATTGAGCGTAAATAAAGACATATTTCAAGGCTATTTGGAGGGCGGCTTCTTCAGTTTGAGGGAAATGGGAGGCAACATCTTTGCCAATAGGAGGTAAGAGAGAACGAAGGAACCAGTCCATATAAACCTGATCTTCAAAGGGAGGAGCGCGACATAAGCTTCTTCTTCACCGCCATTCCTGGACATGGGCGGAAAGGCAGGTCGAAGAGGATTGACGTTGTTATCGCCTAAATCTACCTCAGGCTGAAGGAAGGCAGAGTTCAGGGTAACATCAAACCACGCTCAGTCTGGTAGCTAGCCCTACCAGATCAGGAGAGGGCTCTCTCCAGGTCAATCTCAGCAAAAATAATCAATAAGGCTTGAGATGACTTGAAATAAAGGCTAATTTTAGGCTAGGTATATAGGTGAAGGATTTTGATTTTGATTTTGGGGGGTTTTGTTGGAATCAAAGGGAAAGGCAGTTTTGGGTCCAGGGATGAGGCCTAGTTTTTGCAGAGTTCTGAATGGGGCAAGGAAGGAAATTGTTTTGATGCTTTGGATTGAATGAATGGATAGTTCAGACCGGTGAGGAGTTGAAGAGGGCAAGAGTCTTTCAAGAATCCTCTTCAAACAAATGAAAACATGGAAAATTAAACAAAACTGAAGGCAGAGCAAAGCAATCTAATGAATTCCACCTTTATCACTCATTTGTTTAATTTAAGAAGAAAGGAGAAGGGAAATGATACACATAAACATCAATGAACTTACAATCACATAGAGAAACACACCATCAAAACACAAAGCCACATGGATCCCAAAGAGTGCTGCAAACCCTGGTCTATTCCTTTGCCAAAATTGCAGAGATGAAATGTACAATGAAGTGCCAAGCAATCCCAAGTGTCCAACCCTGAAAATGACTGAAGAACTACAAGATATAGACATACCTAACTCAACCCCATGCCTCTAGGGGTCGATATCATAATTCTAGGAGCTATTTCAACCATATCTAAACTAAGAACTGGAAAATAGGCAATGAAACAACTTGCCTCTATATGATAGGAAACTGATTCATTCACTTACATTTCACTTTTTGGTGAATGAATCTACTAAGATGAGTAAAAATGTGCCAAAATTACATCAAATTCATGAAATTACATCAAGTTACATCAAGAGTTACATGAAAAAGTCAAACTAGCCAAAACTAGGCGAAAATCTGAGCTGCTGAGTGAAAAATAGGCCAAATTTCCCAATGCGCCGCGCCTGAAATCTGTATGCGTAGCACAACTTTGAGGCTGATTTTGAGGGCCTTCCCGAAGTCCAAATTGAGTGTAGGATAGCTCGTTGGAAAGATATGCCAATCTACTTTCCAACCCAAATGGAATTTCTGAATTATGTTTCCATTTTCCCCTCCAAAAATCAAATCTCCCAACACTGCTTCCTGTGTGTCCAAAAAGTGGCAGAAAGGTCATTTTTAGGGTGTTTTTTACCCTTTAGGCAACCCAAAACTTGTCAAAATCCTTAGGTAATGGATATGAATGCAGAAATTTTGATGAAAAATATAGAAATGCAAAGTTTTCCTCAAAAGGAGCTGCCAATTATAAGCGCGCGCCAAGTGGCGCTACGTGTCGGGCGGAAAAATCTGTGTTTAGGCCAAAAAATTCAAAATTGACAAAAAGTTTCCCAAATTTCTTGAAATTTGGGCTGAATGTCCACCATCAAGCACTATCTTGGGCCAAATAATATTTGGCCAAAATTTGGAGTCTATCATGCCTTTTGCGACGCTTTAGTGCTCTCTTTAGTCTTGCTTTCAGGATCTTGATCCTCGCTTTACCAACATGATTTCGTGCCCAATAATGGTTCTTCATGTGCCTGAGCATGTTCTTTTCCTTTTTTTCATTCTCCAATAGCTTCTCAAGATTAATATTGACCCTCTCAAGCCAAGTCTCTCTATCAGCCTCAGTCTCCCGCTCAATGGGTGTCATCTCGGTTTGGCTTCTTTGAGCAGCTTACCGGTTCTCATGGATGTTTTGCAACTCAATGATTGTTTGTTGATCTTCTAACTGTTTGTTTCACTGCTCCATGTAATTTATGATCCATTGGGCTCTCTTCAATTTGACGTTCAATGTGTCAATCTCCGCCTTCTGCTCCTAAATAGTCTCTCTCAACTTTGAGGTTGGAGAGCTCAAATCCTCATCAATAAGTACGAAATCAATATCTTGGCCTTGTGAAGGGCCCTCATCCTGCATAGGCATCTTACCTCTATCCTGTACCTGTACCTATGCTGCTGATGATGGCAACAAGACCCCTTCCACCCCAGGTGGAGATAGTACTTGTCGGGCTGCTGCAAATAATACTCTGGTGCCTCTCTGATAAGTAACAAACACTGGCACACTGATAGGCTCTGTCTCGTGACCTTAAGGCTGATGAGAAGGTTCACCTGGCTCATGAACAACCTCCGGAGGAACCTGAGGAGCTATGAAGAAATCACGGGAAATGAAATCCTCCCATGAAATGCCCTGTAATCCAAGCTGATGTACAACCACGATCTTGATGAGTGCATAGTGATAAATACTGGTGTACTGCTGCTCGGGAGTTTTCTTCTGCACAAGAGTGGTCATTCTCTAGATATTCTGGCATATAAAATAAGGTATGTTCATCATCCTTACTCTAGTGAAATGCATCAATAACCTGATGTGGTAGGCATAGAGGCATGAAAAACGGCCCTCACAACTGAAATATCTGATAATGAGTTTCATCAGAGGCGCATAGGATTCCTTCAGGAACCGGAATGGAAACACCCTGCTGAGTTGCCTCACAAAGCTAGGCCTGATGTATGGTTCATAATGCACTCTGTCAACCTGCTATCTTTTGTTCCACTTTTCACCCACATTTGGTATCCCGGTTGCTTGAGAGATGGTTTCCGGTGTCAAAGTGAAATTCACACCAGCAAGAGTTACCTGACCATCATGTAAATGCAATACAAACAAACGAGCCAACCCCTGATGATGATGAATCCTAGCAATCATCTCACAATACTAACAGCATGTCTGATCTCGAAAACATGCCATGGCAAGTGGGCAAGCCTGCAATTGAGTCAATGAGGTGGGCTCTTCTCTCACATGTTTGCCACCTTTACGAGGCCTTCTAGGTGCATATAGCTCAGTAGTAGAATCACTATCTCTGTCATATGATGTATCAGTTTCTATCTCCATGATGTCCATGCAAGGTGTATTTTGGCTTATATGAGATGAAAATGAGAATTTGGTGCTTTGTTTCAATTGCCAAATATGTGTCAAAGGGGAGGAACTATAGGAGAAATAGGGCAGTGGGAACAATGGGATTTAATTAAGTGATAATTTTCCTTTTGGAATTTTGACAAATGTAGGGACAATGGACAGCCACTTGACTGTTTGGGAAACTTGGGGTTTGGGAATTTTTATAAGTGAGATGGGAAAGGGAGAATGATAGGAAATGAAAGGATTTAGGAATAGGGATAAGGGGCTTAGGAGTAAATGAATTTTAGAGATGTAGGGAGATGGGAAATGGACTGCAATGATAGTATAATAGTGAGAGGGAGGAATAATCAGTGAGGAATGAACAAGTTTGGCACCACAAAATTATTTTAAAACACCAACTTCAAACCCTAAGAGAGCACTTCAACAAGATGATAGGGTTTGGCCTTTGTGTATTCAAATTCTCAAAACCAATCACACAACCAACAGCAAGCACAAGTCATGGGCCATGAAAGATTGCATGAACTTACTTGGAGCGAGAAGGACCGAGCCAATTTGGATTTTTGTGAAGCAAATGACAAAATTTTGGTTGTCTGCCCTGTGCGCTGCGACAGTGGTTCAGTGCGCCGCGACCGTTGTATGCGCCGCGCCAGTTCAAAAATGCACAGTGGTGAGCGGCCCTGTGCGCCGCACTCAACCAATGCGCCGCGCCCAACGCCCAGTGCGCCGCGACAGTAAACTTCACCCATAGTCCGCCCTTCAAACATTGTTTCGCCCTCCATGATTTGTCTTGGCTCAATGATGTCTCTTGGTATGCAAATGGATTGTTGAATATTAAAATATATTATATATATCAAAGAATTTTATTTTTCATTTGGGCAAACCCACTTTTGTAATGTTTGAACTTTGACACTTTTTAAATAAACTTTGTTTTGCTTCCTTTTGATTTTTTGGACTGATGATGAGCTTCTATCTCTTTTGCAGGGATAGCTAGCGTGGAGATTTGGCAAAGGTGACCAAGGCTGCGCATGGAGTACTTTACAACTGAAGAAACTTTGAAAATTACATTTCATTTATTACAAAAGATGAAATAGACAATTTTTCTTCAAAACAGAGTTTTGAAGAAAAATCATTATCAAGCATTATGATGATGAAAATTTTGCGATAAAAACCTATTTCGAACCTCCCTCATGTGCCTGCTGACATTATTAGTCATTTTGAAGAATAAATTAACGAAACCCTAGACCTAATGAGATTAAAAACCCTAAAATGACTCTTTGCTAACCGGGAGACCAAAAATGACTGTAAATGATTTTGATGAACAGAAACGGACCAGCAGGTACATGACATGAGGGATACGAGTGACAAGACCCTTCCGTCAGATGATCCATGCTCCTAATGGAATGCAACTGAATGAAATGAATGAGACACCTAAAATGAAATGCAACAAGAGAAATTTGATCTCTGATGGAGGGATGAAGATACCGACTCTAACATTGGCTCCAATGGGGATGGTAGCTCCTTGGAGGTGCCAAGAACTACAGATTTCTGGGAGAGTAGGTAGTGCCTTCATCCATTGGGCTATGGAGTCCATAACTACAAAAAAATTAACACAAGACTCTTGACTCTTTTTATTGACTGAAAATTAACTCAAACTGACTCAATATTGAAACCAAAATGACTGAAAAACCTGACTCGACAAACGCAAACCAAAGATGAAATCAATCTTCAGAATTATAGCCTTCACCTCTAGCCCCAAACTGAAGAAAAGATCACAGCACACACTTGCGATGAAACTGAAATAAACTGATATGTACAATGAGAATGTAAGACAGCAGAAAACATTTCAGAAATGATACCACTTCAGCAGCCGACCATTGACCGGACCTCCTGGACAATCTTCCCCATTCATCTCTTTCAGAAGAAAAGCATTCTCACCCCGATATGCAGCAATTTTAAAGGGTCCTTTCCAGAGATTTTCGAACTTACCATCCTTACCCTTTTCCTCGTGTCTTGCATCCCATTTCAGCACCACTTCTTCCAGTTGAAATTTGTCCGCTTTGGCTTTTCTGTCATATATTTTCTTAATTCTCTCTTGCAGCTTGAATGTGTTTTGGAAAACTTCTTCTCTCGTCTGTTGCAAATGGATCATTTGATTTATTCTTCTTTTCATGTGATCATCTTCACTGCCAGCTTCCTGTAGAAGTTTGACCACTGGAACTGCGAGAGAGGTAGGAAATACCGTGTCAACTCCATATACTAGCTCAAAGGGGGACATACCAATGGATTTCTTCTAACTCACTCTGTCTGCCCAAAGTGCATTGACTAACTTCTTATGCCAACTTTTCTTGTTTATTTCCAGCAGCTTTTTAATAATTTTGACCAAAGATTTGTTGGAAGACTCCGCCAATCCGTTGCCTTGTGGATGATAAGCGGTTGAGTGTCACAAAATCATGTGATACTTGTTACAAAACTCAACCATCCTTTTTTATTTGAAAGCTGTTGCGTTATCAGTAATTAACTTATTCAGGCAACCAAAACGAGACAAAATATTATTCTCAAGGAACGAAATTATTACCGAATCTGTAGCTTGCCTGGTGGGAATTGCTTCAATCCATTTCGTGAAATAATCTATCGCTGTGAGGATCCACCTATGCTGAGCTGAAGAAGCAAGATGAAGCTCGCCAATGAAATCCAAACCCCATTGTTGAAAAGGAGCACTTACCTCAATGGGCTTAAGCGGCAAAGGCTGCAATTTCTTCCTCCCTTCAAAAATCTGACATTCATGACATCCTTTGACAATCTTATACACATCAGCAAAAAGTGTCGGCCAATAATATCCCGCTCTTATAATTTTGTTGGCCGTTGTTTTCCAAAAAAGGTGACCCCCGCAATCTCCCTTATGAAAATCCTCCATAACCTGCTTTGCTTCTTCTTCAACCAAACAATTCAGCAAAACACCACCGGGATCTTTCCAATAGAGTAAATTATTCAAAATACAAAACTTAGCAGCCTTCAATTTCAGAGTTCTACTTTTGTTTCTAGCCATGCCGGGTGGTGGTGACAAATTTTGAAGCACATATGCAATATCTGAATACCAAGGAGAAAGCATAAATATTTATGATACCTGAACTAATGAACTTTCCTCATTCTCCTCAGACATAGCAGCAATGAGATTGATGTCCAAGGCATGTAAATTTGATTCAGCCATTAGCTTGGCCAGCCCTTGTCCTTTGATAAGCTTTGTAGGCTTTATCTCCACATCATACTCCAACAAGGCAGCAATCCTTTTGCGTCGTCTCCCTTCTAGATCTGTTTGCACAAAAACATCCTTAATAGCAGCGTTAGGAACATAAGCAAGAATATGAGAATGCAGAATATATACTCGAAAATCTTTCAACGCTTTCACTAAATCAAGAGCTTGCTTTTCAATGATGTTATACTTTAAGGTTGCATCTCTTATGGTTCGGCTGAAAAAAGCAATTGGTTTTTCATGCTTATCTCTTTTATGCATCAATACTGCTACCATAGTATGCTTCGAAGCAAATGAAAACAAAATAAAATCCTGAGTATAATTCGGGCTGATCAAAACCGGAGCTGAAGAAAGAATCAACTTCACTAAATTGAAAGACTTTACAGCCTCCTCAGTCCACTTCACTACGTTATCTTTCTTAAGCATGTTTGTAATCTCTCTTAGATGTTCGGCAAGATTAAGCACAAAGCGGCGTAAGAAATTCATCTTACCATTGAATGATTGGATCTCCTTTTTGTTTCGGGGAAGATCAATTTTCTGAATAGCTTCTACTCGAGCTGGGTCAATACAGATGCCATCTTTTGAGATAATATGACCAAGAAGTTTGCCCTCATTCATGGCAAACAAACTCTTCTTCGGATTGAGTGACACACCATACTTTCTACACCGCTGAAAAACAATCTTCAAATGGTAAAGGTGCTCTTCATCAGAATTGGAAAAGACTATCAGATCATTAAGATACACAACTAGAAAAACATCTTTCTCATTTGCAAATGCCATATCCATTACTCGTTGAAATGTCGCACCAACATTCTTAAAACCGAAAGGAATTTTAGCGTAATGGAAAGTTCCCCACGGAGTGGTGAATGTTGTTTTGTCTTTATCATCCTTATGGACCAGAATTTGGTTATACCCGGAATAACCATCAAGTAGCGACATACGAGATGCTCCAACTACTCGCTGAAGTATGTGATCCATTTTGGGCAATGGATAATTATCTTTCAAAGAAACTTTATTCAGATTCCTAAAATCAATGCACAAATGAATCTCACCTGTCTTCTTGCGTACGGGAAACAAATTAGAAATCCAATCTGAAAACCTTATGGGAACGATGATACCAGCCTTGTACAATCGATTTACTTCCTTCTCAATTGAGGGTAGCAACTTTGGATTTATTCTTCTCAATTTCTGCCTGAAGGGCTTTTGATTTGGCTTGATCGGAATGGTGTGCTGAATTATGTTTGTATCATATGTCTTCAAATCTGAATAGTCCCAAGCAAATACATCAGCAAAAGAAGACAATAAACTAACATATTTTTCTTTTACCTCCGGTGGCAATGCTTTGGACAATTTCACTATCTTTGGATTTTCAGCTGATCCAATGTTCACATATTCAACTCCCTTTTCGGTTGGCCACAAGGTTGGTTTTCTAGCTATGTCATCTTGATCGAAAAGCTCCTCTAAAGGTATCAAGCCTTTAGGAATGACATTATCCTTCAGCTGCAAAACTTCCATCTGATTTTCTTGCACATCAGCCTCACCATCATCATGCTCCATATCAATTGAAGTGTCTTTGAATTTGCCTTCATTTTGCAGAAATTCATCGATCTCATCATCATTTTGGAATACTTGCCAATACCTTTGATTGTCCGGGACAGTCAGACGATGTTTCACATGAATTTCAAATTTATTACTTGAGTTCATCGGAATCTTCAAATTACTTGCCGCCTTTGCAAGTGCATCTGCAATACCATTCTGAATACGAGGGACACAAGTCAAAGTATAGTCTGAAAACAATTTCAAGATATCAAGAACTGCATTTCGGTAAGCTCGCATTCGAGGATGCTTAGCTTGGTATTCACCCTTCACTTGCTTGATAACCAACTCAGAGTCGCCATAGACTACAATCCTCTTAGCATTCAACTTTCTAAGAATTTTTAGACCAGCAATTAAAGCTTCGTATTCTGCCTCATTATTCGAACAATCAAAAGCTAATTTATAAGAACAGACACTTACATTACTTGATACCTTGTTTGGGGCGGAAAAATGGCTGCGTACCCAAATGCCAATTCCAACACCATCACTCCCTACTGCACCATCAAAATCCATGGTCCACAAACCATATTCATCCTCTTCCAAATGCTGAAATTATGTTTGCTCTGTTATTTCTGCTTGCTGTCCATCAATTTTTTGCTGCTGTCTGAAGGCTGATTGCTCAGCGGAAATTTCAAGCTTTTTTCTCTCTTTCTTTATGACCTCTCTGAAATTCTCGCTGATCTCTGGAATGTCTTCTACTTCAACTAATTGACTATTTACATCATTGAAACTATCAGAATACAAAACAAAAGACTCTAAATCTGTATGTGCATAATTGATTGGATGATTTACCGATTTCTCCTTGTTGGTGATTATATACTTCATCTTTTGCTCCCGATAAAATTTTCTCATCTGACCAAACACAGGAATGGTAGCATAGGAGAAATCAAGCTACAATGTTCCCTTCAATTTCGCTCCCCAAGATCTGGAAAGAAGCATGCCAAATCTAGGAGGAATATCCGCCACAACCACATCCATCAAAACATTCTTAGTTGGAATCTGATCTAAGCTAACCACCAAATCTTTGATAAGTCCAATGCATCTTACTCTGCTAGAATCGAAAGAATAAATATCATGATACTTCCTAGTGATGTCCAATCCCAATTTCTCCATGATTGCTCTCGGCATGAGATTATGAGATGCTCCGGAATCAAACATGGCATTATGTAACACAAAATCATGCAATCTAAGGCTGATATAAAAAGGAGGCACGTCACTATCTGGAGACTCACCATCCAATGTTGGTCCAAATATCAACTCAGGTTGATCATCTTCCACATTCACCATATCATACATTGGATCGAAATTCAGAATTTTGGACACCTGACCCTTATAGCTGTTATTCTTCATCAATTCAGTCAAAGGAATGGAAACTTAGCAATTTCACTCTCTAAGTTAAAAACTGAAGTTTTTTCTACCTCTTTGACTGGAACATCCTTCCTTTCAGCTTGCTCCCTCGATACAATTGGCTGATTGGATTTTTCATTTGCTGATGGGGATTTGCTAGTAGTAGGATCATCTATCTCTTTTCCCTTCTTTTGTGCAACGAGTGCATCATTCTTTGGTGCCGAAACATCCTTTCTCTTTTGGATTGGATTGATAGGCACATCTCTGTTTCTAAGTGAATATTGACGCTGCTGGGAGGACAAAGCATTCATATAACCTATCTGATATTCATCTGACTCTTCTTCAAGAGCTGTCTCGTTTTCCAAAATGAAATCCTCGTCTTTTTGTACAGCTGATTTTTCTGCATACTCCTCATCTTCAGTGATAAAAGTTGGCAAATCATCAGGTGTAAAGAAGTGATTCTCTTCTCCTATTACATTATCTTCATCATCTGATTCTGGACCAACAAAATTCTGCTGTAAAGGTGTCTTTACCTGCCGTTGTACAGTTGGTTCTTGTGCTCGCTGCTCTCGTTGTTTGATCCTAAATTGTGGTTGTTGCTGGCCATGGAAGTTAGGATTTCTGATCTGTGGTTTAGGCTTATAAAGTGTTAATATTTCAATCATCTTTTCCACCTTGCAGAGTACTTGATCTGAAGTAGAAGCCTCTTCCTTTATTGCGACTTTCTTTTCAGCTTTCAATCTAGCTCTCTTGTCATTCAAATTAGCTTCAACACTCACTGCAATTTTTTGCATGTCTTCCAAAGTGGTCGGATCTCTTTCTCTTAATTGATAGGCCATGTTCGGATCGAAACCATCTGGAAACTTAAGCAAATACGACCTCCTAGATGGCCTTAAATCATCAGGAATTGCATTATAAACCGCATTGAATCTAATACAATAATCTTGGACAAACTCACCAACGTTCCGCTTGATCTTGGTATATTCAGAAGTGATCTGAAGAGGATCTTTATTTACTTCCCATCGATCCAAGAATTGTCTCTGAAGCTCAGCCAATGTAGCAATACTTTTAGGTTGCAAAGCTCTGAACCACTTTCTTACTTCTCCTCCAAAATTTTGCACAAATAATCTCATGGTCACATTTTCTGCATCAATTTCATGAAGGTCAAATAAATCTGCCATTCTATCAACATGTTACTGAGCAGGAACACTTTGAGGAGTGCCATCAAATAATGTAATATTACTTTGATAATCAGTGGGCATGTCATCCAAGTTCTGAGGCAACACAAGGGGTGCAAATCGGGCAGCCATTGCTCTTGGTGGGTTTACAATCGGATTTGGAAATATGGGTGGAGTCGGAGCAGCTGATGTATGAGGTGTGGATGGAGGTGAAACTACTGCAGATTTTTTATCAGAAATAGATGGTTGCACGGGAATGGTAGGAATAAAATGAGGCTCGGTATGAACTTGTGAACTGGATGTAACTGCTGATGGCCCAAGAGTTTCAGATGCAAACTCTATAAACTCAGGAATATTTGTTGCCACAATAGAATTCTGAATGTTCAAAATATAACTGTCAATAGATCTATTAGCTTGTTCAATTTCAAGATATTTGATAAACTCTGGATTTATGACAGTAGAACCAATAGCACTTTCAGACTTCGTCTCAAACAATGACAACTCAAATTTTTCATCAAATTCAAGATCTTCAAGGTACTCAAACACAGCGGGACATGAATGAGATTTGAATAGAGGAATCACAGGACTTTCTCGATGAAGAATTCTTGAAATAAGATTGGGATTTTTATACACTAGAGGTGGATCGGGATCCGGATTTTCTCTAATATGTCTTCTGGAAGCCAGTGTGTTGAATTATTTTCAAAAATCAAAGGGAAAAAACCAACTTGTTCGGCCTATCAAATTCTAAACTCATAATCCAAAGTCTAGAAAAATCTGATGTACTAGGGGCAATTTACAAGTCAAGTGTCACGTTTACAAACTAGACCAGAGATTGACTGAAGCAGTGTTTATCTACTTTCGCTAATACAAAGCAAGAGCGTTTCGAAGGCTACCTGGCATAAATTCAGGCTCTGTCTGTAGCTTATAAAACAAATAACACTAAAAAGCAAACCATTTTCTCCCTAGTATGGTCGCCACTATGTTATCACCTAAATCTACCTAAGGCTGAAGGAAGGCAGAGTTCAGGGTAACATCAAACCACGCTCAGTCTGGTAGCTAGCCCTACCAGATCAAGAGAGGGCTCTCTCCGAGTCAATCTCAGAAAAAATAATCAATAGGCCTTGAGATGACTTGAAATAAAGACTAATTTTAGGCTAGGTATATAGGTGAAGGAGTTTGATTTTGATTTTGGGGGGGTTTGTTGGAATCAAAGGGAAAGGCAGTTTTGGGTCCGGGGATGAGGCCTAGTTTTTGCAGAGTTCATAATGGGGGTAGGAAGGCAATTGTTTTGATGCTTTGGATTTAATGAATGGATAGTTCAGACCGGTGAGGAGTTGAAGAGGGAAAGAGGCTTTCAAGAATCCTCTTCAAACAGATGAAAACATGGAAAATTAAACAAAACTGAAGGCAGAGCAAAGCAATCTAATGAATTCCACCTTTATCACTCATTTGTTTAATTGAAGAATAAAGGAGAAGGTAAATGATACACATAAACATAAATGAACTTAAAATCACATATAGAAACACACCATCAAAAAACAGAGCCACATGGATCCCAAAGAGTGCTGCAAACCCTGGTCTATTCCTTTGCCAAAATTGCAGAGATGAAATGTACAATGAAGTGCCAAACAATCCCAAGTGTCCAACCCTGAAAATGACTGAAGAACTACAAGATATAGGCAAGCCTAACTCATCCCCATGCCTCTAGGGGTCAAGCTCACCATTCTAGGAGCTGTTTCAACCATATCTAAACTAAGAACTGGAAAATAGGCAATGAAAGAACTTGCCTCTATATGATAGGAAACTGATTCATTCACTTACATTTCACTTTTTGGTGAATGAATCTAACAAGATGAGTAAAAATGTGCCAAAATTACATCTTAGTCATGAAATTACATCAAGTTACATCAAGAGTTACATGAAAAAGTCAAACTAGCCAAAACTAGGCGAAAATCTGAGCTACTGAGTGAAAAATAGGCCAAATTTCCCAATGCGCCGCGCCTGAAATCTCTATGCGTAGCACAACTTTGAGGCTGATTTTGAGGGCCTTCCCGAAGTCCAAATTGAGTGCAGGATAGCTCTTTGGAAAGATCTGACTGTCTAATTTCCAACCCAAGTGTAATTTTTGAATTTGGTTGCCATTTGCCCCTCCAAAAATCAAATCTCCCAACACTGCTTCCTGTGTGTCCAAAAAGTGGCAGAAAGGTCATTTTTAGGGTGTTTTTGACCCTTTAGGCAACCCAAAACTTGTCAAAATCCTTAGTTAATGGATAAGCATGCATAAATTTTGATGAAAAAACCATAAATGCAAAGTTTTCTTCCAAAGGAGCTGCCAATTATAAGCACGCACCAAGTGGCGCTACGCGTCGGGCGGAAAAATTTGTGTTTAGGCCAAAAAATTCAAAATTGACAAAAATTTTCCCACCATCAAGCACTATGCTGGGCCAAAGAAGCTTCAGCCAAAATTTGGAGTCTATCATGTCTTTTGCGACGCTTTAGTGCCCTCTTTAGTCTTGCTTTTAGGATCTTGATCCTCGCTTTACAAACATGATTTCGTGCCCAATAATGGTTCTTCATGTGCCTGAGCATGTTCTTTTCCTTGTTTGCCTTCTCCAACAGCTTCTCAAGATGAATATTGACCCTCTCAAGCCAATTCTCTCTATCAGCCTCAATCTCCCGCTCAATGGGTGTCATCTCGGTTTGGCTTCTTTGAGCAGCTTGCCGGTTCTCACGGATGTTTTGCAACTCCATGATTGTTTGCTGATCTTCTAACTGTTTGTTTCATTGCTCCAGGTAATTTATGATCCATTGGGCTCTCTGCAATTTGACGGTAAATGTGTCAATCTCCACCTTCTGCTCCTGAATAGTCTCTCTCAAATTTGAGGTTGGAGAGCTCAAATCCTCATCAATAAGTACGAAATCAATATCTTGGCCTCCTGAAGGGCCCTCATCCTGCATAGGCCTCTTACCTTTTTCTTGTACATGTACCTGTGTTGCTGATGACAGCAACGAGACCCCTTCCACCCCAGGTGGAGATAGTACTCGTCGGGCTGCTACAAATAATACTCTGGTGCCTCTCTGATAAGTAACAAACACTGGCACACTGATAGGCTCTGTCTCGTGACCTTAAGGCTGATGAGAAGGTTCACCTGGCTCATGAACAACCTCCGGAGGAACCTGAGGAGCTGTGAAGAAATCACGAGAAATGAAATCCTCCCATGAAATGCCCTGCAATCCAAGCTGATGTACAACCACGATCTTGATGAGTGCATAGTGATAAATATTGTTGTACTGCTGCTCTGGAGTTTTCTTTTGCACAAGAGTGGTCATTCTCTCGATATTCCGGCACATAAAATAAGGTATGTTCATCATCCTTACTCTAGTGAAATGCATCAATAACCTGATCTGGTAGGCATAGAGGCGTGAAAACCGGCCCTCACAACTGAAATATCTGATAATGAGTTTCATCATAGGCGCATAGGATTCCTTCCGGAACCAGAATGGGAACACCCTGCTGAGTTTCCTCACAAAGCTAGGCCTAATGTATGGTTCATAATGCACTCTGTCCACCTGTTGTCTTTTGTTCCATTGTTCACCCACATTTGGTATCCCGGTTGCTTGAGAGATGGTTTCCGGTGTCAAAGTGAAATTTACACCAGCAAGAGTTACCTGACCATCATGTAAATGCAATACAAACAAACGAGCCAACTTGTGATGATGATGAATCCTAGCAATCATCTCACAATATTGATAGCATGACTACTCTCGAAAACATGCCATGGCAAGTGGGAAAGCCTGCAATTGAGTCAATGAGGTGGGCTCTTCTCTCACATGTTTGCCACCTTTACGAGGCCTTCTTGGTGCATATAGCTCAGTGGTAGAATCATTATCTCTATCATATGATGTATCAGTGTCTGTCTCCATGATGTCCATGCAAGGTGTATGTTGGCTTATATGAGATGAAAATGAGAATTTGGTGATTTGTTTCAATTTCCAAATATGTGTCAAAGGGGAGGAACTATAGGAGAAATAGGGCAGTGGGAACAATGGGATTTAATTAAGTGATAATTTTCCTTTTGGAATTTTGAAAAATGTAGGGACAATGGACAGCCACTTGACTGTTTGGGAAATTTGGGGTTTGGGAATTTTTATAAGTGAGATGGGAAAGGGAGAATGATAGGAAATTAAAGGATTTAGGGATAGGGATAAGGGGCTTAGGATTAAATGACTTTTAGAGATGTAGAGAGATGGGAAATGGACTACAATGATAGTATAATAGTGAGAGGGAGGAATAATCAGTGAGGAATGAACAAGTTTGGCACCACAAAATTATTTTAAAACACCAACTTCAAACCCTAAGAGAGCACTTCAACAAGATGATAGGGTTTGGCCTTTATGTATTCAAATTCTCTAAACTAATCACACAACCAACAGCAAGCACAAGTCATGGGCCATGAAAGATTTCATGAACTTACTTGGAGCGAGAAGGACCGAGCCAATTTGGATTTTTGTGAAGCAAATGACAAAATTTTGGTTGTCTGCCCTGTGTGCCGCGACAGTGGCGCAGTGCGCCGCAATCGTTGTATGCACCGCTCCAGTTCAAAAATGCACAGTGGTGAGCGGCCCTATGCGCTGCGCTCAACCAATGCACCGTGCCCAACGCCCAGTGTGCCACGACAGTAAACTTCACCCACAGTCCGCCCTTCAAACACTGTTTCGCCCTCCACGATTTGTCTTGGCTCAATGATGTCTCTTGGTATGCAAATGGATTGTTGAATATGAAAATATCTTATATATATCAAAGAATTTGATTTTTCATTTGGGCAAACCCACTTTTGTAATGTTTGAACTTTTACACTTTTGAACTAAACTCTGTTTTGCTTCCTTTTGATTTTTTGGACTGATGATGAGCTTTTGTCTCTTTTGCAGGGATAGCTAGCATGGAGATTTGGAAAAGGTGACCAGGGCTACGCATGGAGTACTTTAGAACTGAAGAAACTTTGAAAATTACATTGCATTTATTACAAAAGATGAAATAGACGATTTTTCTTCAAAACAGAGTTTTGAAGAAAAATCATTATCAAACATTATGATGATGAAAATTTTTGCGATAAAAACCTATTTCAAACCTCCCTCATGTACCTGCTGACATTATTAGTCATTTTGAAGACTAAATTAATGAAACCCTAGACCTAATGAGACTAAAAACCCTAAAATGACTCTTTGCTAACCGGGAGACCAAAAATGATTGTAAATGATTTTGATGAACAGACACGGACCAGCAGGTACATGACATGAGGGATACGAGTGACAAGACCCTTCTTTCAGATGATCCATGCTCCTAATGGAATGCAGCTGACTGAACTGAATGAGACACCTAAAATTAAATGTAACAAGAGAAATTTGATCTTTGACGAAGGGATGAAGATACCGACTCTAACAGATGGAAAGAGGTACCAATGTTTTATCGAAGAGGGAGTTGGAACTAAGATAAAAAGGCTTGCGCAATGGTCACAAAAGTGGTATGGGAGGAGGTTGCATGTTCAACATACCATTTAGAAGCTTCGCCGGTAAGCGTGCGTTGGAACAATCTAAGACGAATGGAGTCATCAGTAATGGAATTGGAGGAACACCACATGTGGAAAGATTGGATATGGTTGGAGGGATCTTCACTAGCAAGCCCTTCGAACTTGGGAATGTCAGAGGGGAGCTTGGTTGGCATAGCAGGCCAACTGACATCGTGGCGGATAGGATCATTAATCAGCTGATTGAAGTTGGGGAGACTGAGGCCGGCCATATAAGGGAGCAAAGGGGCAGTCGAGGTAGGTCCCGTAGTGGTTCCACTGGAAACAGACCCAGCAGTAGAACTAGGGTTGCTGCTGGTAGTAGGCCCTGAAGTAGACATGGTGAAAGTAACAGGGGGATAACCAGGAGTAGGGGGAGAACCCGAACAATTAGAAGAAGAGTCGGAGTGCGGAATCGGGGGAGGACTGACTCGATGACGACGGGAAGGAGGAAGTCAACCAACCGGAAACTGAGGTTGAAGGCCAAGAAGTCTCCGGGACAAATGCCTTGGGGGCGCAATGATGACGGGAAGAAGAAAAACCGACAAGGGTAGGGAGAGACAAAATCAAGTGATGGAAATTTCGAAACAAGGGCAGAGAGGTGCAGTGTCAATTGATTTTAAAGGCTTTTCCAGGCGGTGTTAACTAGACTCTTCTTCACTTAGGGTCAGTGTGTGGCGTGCGTTAATTTTAATTTGTTTAAACCTAGACGTTTTGAGAGTAAAAGAAAAAGTGTGTTGCGTAACTAAAAATAAATCTGCAGTAAATAATACTGAAAGAACAGAAAATTAACAGCTAAAAATGCATCAATATAACCCAAGAAGGCGGGTTTCTCAAAACTAGTCTATAAGAGGGAAAAAACTAAGCAAAGCACGCGAAAAAAAGGCTAATAGATCTAAGGTCGGGAGGGATGGGGATATAAAGGAGAAATCTACTGAAAAGAGATGCAGAGAATAGCAAAGAGGCAGGGGCAAGGTTGATGTTAAAAAGGAGGAGATCAGCTAAAAACAAAAGGAACAAGGAGGCGGCCCTAGAAATGAACCTAAACAAAACTAGATGAGGTGATTTGAAAGGGATAAGAGCTGATCTAAAGGGATCTGAAAATAAGGTATCAGATCTGAAAGGAACAAGGCTGAAACTCTGTAAATTTAGACTTCTGAAACAGCAAAAGCTCTCTCACAAAAAGACCCATATCTGGATCTCCTCGATACTCCATCCCAGAGTAGGGATACTCAAGAAACATCTGAGGATTGGCCTCAAAACAGGCCTCTGTGGTCGCATTCCAATAATGACCCACCTCACCTCCCCCATCGCAAGGCATCACTGGTGCCCATCACCTCATCCGAGGGTCCCGGTGAAACCCCATAGGAACGGTCACCATAGGTCGCAGCAGTACCACTCTCTCAAACATAATGCTACATAGAATACTAGCATATGTAAATAGCTTAGATCTTGCTCGAACCTTTGCTAGCTGCGACACCATACCGTCATAAAAATGACGGTAAAATTCAAAGAAATGTCCAGCCCGAAGCTGGCGCAAAACAACGATATGAGGTCTCGACGCCCTATTCGATGACGAAGACCCAGTCAAACGCACGATCATCTCCAATGCACATCACTCATCTAGATTAGTGATAGATGATATAAAGATACACCCCTCCGAAAGGGGTGCCACGCCATAGTGATGCTCCAACCAGCGCTTGAGTGCTACCCTCCCAGGCGAGAGAGAATGGTGGAGTGCCTCAACATGAGGTAGCAAACCAGTCACAAAATATATATCCATCTCTGGATGGATAGGAACGTCACGCCCTCTTATCACCATCACTTTGCGCCGCATGTTCCAATAATGGACCAGGTAGCGCAACAGATGATCCTGCGACCTTAGGAGGTCATTCTCGAGGAACTTGAGGAGACCCCACTGAGCTAGTTGTCAACGGGCATTGGCATCTTGTGCCATAGCCATACGTAGATCCAACCAGTCTCTCTCTCTCTCCACAACATCCTGTCACCAAACAAACACACATCAGTAACATCAAAAATAAAAAATTTCCAAAAAAAAATTCAAAAACTTGCCTTGGATTTTTGACGTCCCTGTTCCTGAGACATTCGTGCAGACCACGTGTATGTATCTCAGACAGACGCAAAAGCCACACAAATGAAATCTTCGTGGAAATCCTCAAATTTCCGCAAAGGTCTCTGCGCCTGTACCTTGATCACCCGCGTGATCAAGGGAAAAAAAAAGTAGGGGTCCGTACAAACCTAATTTGTACAGACCCCTTAATAGTCAAAATGAAAAAAAAATATTGAAATATTGGACATTAAGGGGCCTACCTGACACTAACGGCGTGAATCCCTAGTGCACAGGCTAACTGCAATGACAATAAAGGCTCAGCAGCAAGCTCTGACCTCACAACTCTCAAACAACACAAATGAACGAAAATGAGCCATATTGACCTATATATCGCCCTTTTCAATTTTTTTGAGGGACCATAACAGGACTGAGCCCAATTTTGAAACCGAAAGCAACACAGTGATCAGCACTTCATAATGCCCAAATGAGGCTTCACACATTTACACCTCTGAAAAAATATTTTTTTCAATTCCGACAAGTATGCCCTCTCTTATTGTTTTTTCATTCAGCACATTTGTCAATATATTAAAATTAAAAATATGCTTTCACTTGGGGTATTTGTTGCAGGTATTATACAATAGGACAAACCACCTGTTGCCCCATTCACTGAAGGTTCCAAAGCAGGTAGCATTCTGCCCTCACCATGATAGAGTCCTAGAGAAACTTTGCATATCTTGACATCATTTCTCCACAAACCATAGGTTCCATACACCTGACCATGTTTATCATCTCCCAACCTTGCACATGATAAACATCCCCGTCAGCCAGTAGAGCCTCCCCCTCCATGGCATCCATCACTCAAGTAGACCATGCATCAAAAAATATGACACCATAGCCATATCACCCCAGTCTAGGAAGCACTTCATGATCATTCATCCATCATGCATCAAGTCAAGTTTTACCATATCGCGATAAAACCCCTTTCCCAGACTCCCATTTTCACAAGCAGATTTAACATGCACCACTGCACCACGCATTTGGCCTACCATCCCTCCATGAGCATAGCCCATCTGCGATGTTTTCCATCTGCTTCATCACCCCCGCACCGAGACTAACCAATGGGGCCCCTCGCCCTCAGCAAAAACACCTTCCTCCTATCATCAATGAGCGATCATTTTCATGTTTTTGGGGCACTCGTCTCTGTGTTTGTACAATCCAACCCCATTTTATATTCTTTTGGAAAATGTACAAAGATTTTTTTAGGGGAACATCCCCTGCTCATCCATTGACTTTTTCTCCCATGGCAACTGTTATCACCAAAAAAAAATTCAAAACATGGTATGTCAACTCTATTTTGATCATGGTCTAAATAGTTTTGAAAGTCATTTTAGCATGGTCAAGGGTATGTCATATTTTTAGAGGTTTAGTGTTCATCATCAGAATTCAAATAAGGTCTTTATAGGTCCATTCCATAGTCAAAAAGTTCACATTTTTCATTCAAGGGTCATCTAAGTAAGTTTTGGGCTAATTTTCTGCAATTAGCCACAAATCCATAGTTTTGTAGCGTTGTTAGTTCAAAAAGGGAGTTTTCCGCTACGAAAGCACTGCTACTTTCGTAGCGCAAAGTGCGAAAATTACACTGTGAGCGCTACGAAAGCACGATTTCTTAGCTATCGTGTCAAAAAAGCCGAGATCTATCAGTTTCAGTTGGGGAATGATATGATAGGGGTATGGCGACTCAATTAGTTACCAAATTCGATGTACTTACCTATCCTATAGTCATCATACTCATGATAGGATATATATCAAGCATCATTTGGTCATGAGGTGACATCTCTAATTCGAATTTTTTGCCTAATTGAGTCATCTCTATTTCATTTACCTTCACATATGTTGTCCAAGCTCTGAATCAGTAAGGATAAGTTTGTTGTTGTTCTATTCAAAGACAAATCTCACCATTATCAAGTGAGGTTGTTCATCAAATCAAGCGAGGTTGTTCATCAAATCAAGAGAGGTTGTTTTACAAGTTTTAGAGAAGCTAACAAGTTTTCTTTACAAGAAACATGGCAGAGGAGAAGAAGGTCCACAGAGGGGGACATTGTCTAAGATACGAGCCTGAGAATGCAAATGAAGTTATGGAGGATCAAATGGTAATGGAGGCTTTTAGCAAAAGCTGGCTGTCTCAAATTTTGTGAAAAGTTGCAGGGTTTCCACACTCAAGTGTCCAAAGAGTTTGCTTTACATTTCAGTGGAACCACTAAGAAAGTTGGAATGATAAATATGCCAGTTACACCTGAGATCATAGCTGTTGTGACAGAGATACCAAGGCGATAGGAATCTTGGTTTAAAGGTTTTAGGTTCGACATGGAGCCATGCAAGGAATTTATGAAACCTGAATATGTAGACATGGACCTGAACAATGCAATAACCAGGAGATGTATCAAGGACAAATATGCAAAGTTGTTATTCAACATTCAAAGATATTTCACGTGTGAAGGAAGGTACCATAAAGTTTACACTTATCATTTCAAACTGCTTTTGCATTTCATAGATATGATATCATTAGATTTACCATTTTACTTGCATAGAAGCCTTGCCAAAATGGCTGACAAAGTCCAAGCTAAATCTGATGGTTGTGAAACATCTCTGTTTCATCACAGTTTGATAAATTTACTGATTTTGAATGAGCTTCAGAAAATAAATAGAGATTGCTCTTCCTTTTTATTTATGAGTGGATTTGAAATGAAAGCCCTAACCTCAGCTAGAAACCCTAAGATTAAGGGGAATCCTTCACCACCAGTAGTAGAATCCAATCAGCCAGTGGTTACTAAAGCAAAGAGTTTTGTAAAGTTGAAGCCAAGGAAGCACCTTGAAGATAGAATTGAGAAAGCATCAGTGCTTGTTGCGGAAACCCCATCACCTGAAAAATAGAGAGTAGAAAGGGTCAAATAAACAAAAAAAAACAAATGACCAGTAAGAAAGAGATCCAGAGAATTACAAGAAGCCAAGCAGCAACATCAAATGGAAAAGTAGTTGTTTCAGTGACAGAGGAAAACCCAATGATGAAAGGAAACTTGGATGATATACTTCATGCAATTGATATAGAAGAATCACCCATTGTGCAGGCAAATTTCATTGAAGTGGATGAACCCAAAAAGAGAAAAATGAAATTAGAAAAGAAATTGGAATTTGAAGGTGATAATGCAGCCTTTGTTTTTCAAGCTAGGAAACCTCTAATGAGGCATGAAAAGAAACTCCAAGAAGGCAGTAAAGATATCTAAGTAACTATTGAAGCAGAAAAAGTCCCTGAAGAGGTGATTGATCTCCCTATAGTGGAGCATGTAGCCAGCAAGATAATGAAGGGAAAGGAACACATGAAAGAGTGTCAACTACTGGAAGAAAGGTTGAAGCTAGCAAACCAAGAGATGGAAATGATGAGAAAGAGGGCCAGAAAGCACAGCATTTAAAAGAAATAATTCAAGAGGATGAATTTTGTTTGGGAAGGTCAAACAGTTGCTAGGTCAGAGATCCCAAGCAGTGCACAGCAGTTTTTTACATGGACAGTTCCAGCCATTAAAGAAGAAAAATTTGTTAGAGTGGTCAACACCCATTTGAGAGCTAGTAATAGAAAGCTAAGAGGCCAAGAGGAGGATTTGGAGCTACAATTAAAACAGTCTCAATATGAACTAAGAGCAGAGGTACAAAATGAAAAATTCAAAGCAAACTCAAAATGGAAAATGAGGATTATATTTTATGAAGGTTATGTTTTTAGTTCATATAGCTGATGGTTTTGATGAGGCCAATGATTTTCTAAAGTTGTGGCATCTTTATTTTTCAAATTTTGAAGAAAATCTGGTTAAAACTACTTACACAGCAGTTTCGTAGCGCATATAGTGCAAAAAGGGTGAAATGCGCTACGAAACTGCTGTAGCAACCTTTTCACCCTTTTCTTATCAAATTTTGGAGGGAAGACCATGTATTTTGACTTGAAATTTCTAAGGAAGCTATGTCAAGTGAATATCAAAGTAACCATGAAGGAAAGGAAGCTGAATTTTGAAGTAAAATGGGTAAAAAGACTGCACGAAAAGCGCTACGAAACTGTGTTGCTTTCGTAGCGCAGGTTTGTTTTCACTGTTTTGAGAAGTTCAAAGTGGATTTTACACAACTGGCATGAAGGGATGACTTGGGACATATGCTTATCATGTTCCTGACATCAATTAGACTCAAAGTTATGGGTTAGAAGTGGTCAAAATATCTCAAGAAACTAAAAGAATCCTAAGCCTAAAAACAGGGGAGCAATTTCCTGATTTGCAGGAGATCAACATCATCAGCATTATGGTCATAACAGGTTGGAACTCATCATCAGGATTCGATTTAATGGAAAGATAGGTGTAAAATGATGTAATTAAGTTTAGATAAAGTTGTTTTGAGTATAATCAAAAGAGTTCTAATTCTATTTGTAATAGGACTCTATATTAGTTTTACAGCTGTGTTTGTAGGAAATACCATGTTTTATGGTTAGGATAGGTGTAAAAGCATAGGAATTCGATGTATCTAGTTGTGGATAAGCTTATCTTATGATGTAAATGATCTATAAAATATCAAGGAGTCGAAATAGAAAGGTGTTGTAGCCGCTACAACACCACCCAAAATTTTGGATATATTTAAAATTTCGGGTCCCCCTCTGCTTGCTTTGTCGTTAAGGTCTTTCACCGAACCTGCAGCCAGTGACATCCTACTGACCTATCCCCAACCCCTCTTGAGTTTTCTCACCATCATGATCAGATGTTGTTACTGCAATCGCGCCATGTGAGGGAGGGATCACCCAGCATTCGTTCGAATAAGAACTTTCCGTACATTCAGCTCCCTCGCCATGGGTCATTAAGCGTGTTGTTTGAATACTTCTCTTATGATCATCGGTCCCATGTATTTTTTCTAGGGGCACCACTCGCAAAGAATAACCGTGAACTAATTAAGGTTATGTTGTTTATACAGGTCAATCCACCGACTGATCAATTCATCAATGATTGTCATGGCACCAAGGGGAATAAGAGTAAGCTGCACCAGAAGAATCTTATGATAACACCACTGATATCAAAAGACAAAGGTTTCTCACATTATTAACAGGGATGCCATATTAAGAGTGCACATGTTGATGTTATCCAGACAATGACACTGCAATAAAGGGTTTCTTCTATTTTCCACAATTAGATGAAATGGTTCACAGGTTCAAATGCATCTTGATAAGCATCGAAAAGGAATAAAGATGAACTATAAAGTTCGTCGCTTCAAATCCGACACTTTTGTCAGTCTCATCATCACCCATCAAAGTACAGTTGGTAGGTTTGATGGTTCAGGTAATGGATGCATGACAAGTTTTGGCACAATCTCAAAATCTAAACGCACCTTTGGGAAGCATCTTTGTCGAACCTAAACTTCAAGATGAGCGCAAATCGATGGACCTAGGCTATGGTTGTAAATATCATATAATTGAACCAAGGCGCAAAGTTATGTAGTGTCTAAAACATATAGAGTTGCGGATTGAAACTATATCATAACACATTTTGGATGGGCCTAAATAGTTCTATGATGGACGTAGCAATCAAAACTTATGTTTAAGGAATGGGGCGGAATGTATACAAACCATGGTGACCTGTCATAGTAACTTTGGTGCGTTACAACCAAAGCGTGGAAGGGATAAAGCATACGTGTCAAACCACCGTGAGACGAGGCAACGAAACTACGTGGCCACGTGAAATGGGTGCAAATGGCGATGACAGGTTTTCAAGCGGTCAAACTGTATGATTAAAACACGCACAGTGAACGCAGATGTTTGATGGAAAAGTTTCATCTCAGACTAAACGTTTGGAGCAGACGCATGTATATATATATATATATATATATATCGGTCAACGATACGTGGAGACATGGCGCAGGACCAATTTGCAGCATGTTAATGCGCTTCTACGCCAAAGTTTTAAATATGGAGCGGACACATATACATACAACGACCAAAATTTGCGTTCAAAACTTCGGAGCAGACATGCATTGTGATTTCGTTTTATAGCAAAGGTGGAGCAGATATATATTTTACGGTTCAGCGTTCAATGTTTACGTGCATGGAACTCAACGTTCAACGTTTACGTTGCGTGGAGCCAAATGAAAACATTTATACCTATACACATGGCGGTCGACTCTTTAACTAAGGCATAGAGCGCAGTGCTATAACCATAGTAGCATGTATAATTGACAATATGTAACCACGTAAGACCGCCAAGCAAAGCATACGTGGAATGTTCAATCGGCTCAAATTTTTTATGCCAAGGTATTAGTCTATGGCAAAGCTTGGAACAGATATACAAGCCTACAGCGGCAACGTTGTGGTATGGTGTGTTGACAGTCCAAAACCGCAGGGTGATTTTCTTCCACGTGTCTGTCCCAAGTCTGCATGGCAACCGTTGTATATACCGCGCCTAATCCATGCGTTGCAACTAAAAGCACAGACCGAAAAGCCAGCGCCATAAAAGGCATGCTGCGATACATTTTAGAGGGGTGGATAAGATCTGATTTTTGCAGCCTCGACAGCAATATTCCAGAAGGTAATCACGCTTCAAATCTGCTGTGCTGGTCCCATTTTAGAAAGATGTTATCGTTACATGCTCCTTGGAAGCTGAATTCTCGATGGTGCAGTTACTGACCATATCGAGTTGTCTCCACAGAGCTCCATTTTCAATGATTCCTAAAGCGTTTGCTTTTACTATGTCCAAAGGCACTAAAACCGGATCTTGCATGCCACATCGATTGTTTCGATATTATTTGCAGCACGTTCAATTGCACGCCCATGAGGAAAAGATAAGCTCCACAGAAGAAATGGTCTCACAGAAAGAGCGACCTTTTGATTTATTCTGAATCCATCAAGATAATTCAGAATCCTCAACAGACCTAGTCAGCACGGTCGACCTGCAAAGTTATCTCTGTTAAACAACCTCTGAGGCAGTGAGGTCGCTCACAACATCAGCATGCATGCAAATAGAACCCTAGCAATTTCGCTGCAGGCATACATACGTGTAAGAGACTTTCTCGACTCAGAGGAGAAGAATCCACATCTAATTAGCTGTGCACAACGACAGATTTGGTTCCTAGAGGTAGGATCAAAGTGCACAACCAAAAAAATGGTATTTGAAGTTGCATGCTCTTGTTGAATGCATGTCAAATGGCTTATGGATTCAGCTATATCGACTCTGTCATGGCCGTAGGATATATATCTGCCAGGAAAAGCGAAACACTCGTTCTAACTAGTGAATGCTCTGTTGCAAGCGCAAGAGTCCCACCTTGGAAATGAATTGAAGATGATGTAGTAAATTTTCTGGGAAAATAGCTTCAAAGCCGGTGAATCGAGAACCCCAGGTGGCACCTGCGTTGGCCAAATAAACCCCAGTTTGAAACAGGAGCTGAGTGCATGTTAAACCACTGTGGTCATGGAAGAAGCGGTGTTCCATGAAATGGTAACAGCCACCAAAACAAGTTAAACTGCAGATCTGCATTTGGCACTCAGTCCATAACCATACCAATGGAAATTATAGTGATTGAAGAGAAGCAGAGAAAAGTCTACACATGCCATTCTCCCTGATGACAAAATGGCACAACATTTGACCACACAGGGGTCCAACTGATTTTAGCTATGATAGATTATTGCATTTCTTGTGTTGATTCCCTAACATTTGTGGATAATTATATGTATGTACAGGGCTAATATAAATTCATTTATCTGCAAGTTATATGAGAAGAAATGTTGATTGATTTTGTTTTCTTGCAGGTAACATATCATTTCATGCAAATTCCCTTAATGCAGAAATAACACCGCCGGCAGATAGAGGCTGTTGTCTCACATGGCGAGGGCTAAGCCAGGCCTTCGGAGAACAAGGTTATGATATCTCTGAAAGAAAAATGGAGAAGGATAAAAACCCCGGTCACGCATTGCCCCAGGTTGCAAATCCCAGCAGGTCGCAAGGTTTCATATCTACGATTTTTGCCTTTCGCGACCCCGCGACCTAGCGACCTAGTCGCAAGGTCGTAAGGTCGCACATCTTCGGTTTTTCACCTTTTGCGACCCCGCGACCTAGCGACCTAGTCGCAAGGTCGCAAGGTCGCACATCTTCGGTTTTTCACCTTTTGCGACCCTGCGACCTAGCGACCTAGTCGCAAGGTCGCACATCTTCGGTTTTCCACCTTTTGCGACCCCGCGACCCAGCGACCTAGTTGCAAGGTCGCAACGTCGCATATCTTTCGGTTCCCATCCTTTTGCGACCCTGCAACCCAGCGACCTAGTCACAAGGTCGCAAGGTCGCATACCTTCAGTTTTTTTCACCTTTGCGACCTCGCGACTCAGCGACCTAGTCGCAAGGTCGCAAGGTCGCATTCTCTCATGTTATTACAGCTTGCGACCTCGTGACCCAGTCAGGTCGCAGGTCGCAACATCAGCCAGGTCGCAGGTCGCAACATCATTCAAGTTGCAGGTCGCAAAAGGACTGGGTCGCAAGGCAGCCCAATGGTCAGGAAGATGAAAGGTCCAGGAAGCCCAAAGGGAAGGTTTTGTTTTATAAATACTC
Source organism: Pinus albicaulis (assembly GCA_034641835.2). Taxonomy (NCBI): domain Eukaryota; kingdom Viridiplantae; phylum Streptophyta; class Pinopsida; order Pinales; family Pinaceae; genus Pinus; species Pinus albicaulis. Next base: position 828,930,912 of record CM076569.1, read on the forward strand.
CTTCGGGATCTTGTAAAAGAGGGCTTTTTCTTTTGGAGACTCAAGAGCTACATTGCATTGTATTGAAAGATCATATTCTTAGACATATGAATACGAATACTTGTTAAAACCCCTTTGTCGGATGATGTGTTTTGCTGTGACAGCACTGTGTGTATTCCTTGAACAGTTTCAGAACATCCTATGATTAATGAAACTGCGTTTTCAATAATATCATTTATGCATCATGTTTATCTATGCTTGTGTTAATGATGTTCAGTTTTATCGCTTTCTAAATGGATGTTAATACCTTTGTCTATTAGCATTCCATTTTATCTTTCAGGAAATAAAGGGGAATCTTACCATTAAGAACTATTTCTTCTGTGGTCAGATACCTTACAAGCATAACCCCAAAGACGTGCCGTTAAATGCATTCTCTTCGGGCGTGTATGTTTTATTTATTCTCTTGCTACGCATAGTGTTGTGGACATGTCCAATGCATCAATCATGTATTTTGTATACTATGGATAAGTGTGTGCCTGCAAGTTCAATCAGGTTCTTTTGAGACCGGAAGGGAAGGCGTCTTAAGCGTTAGCCGGACCCACACCCTGGACGGGATCCCTACTCCAAACGGTTTAAGGTCTAATTGGGACTTTCTACCGGGGATATCCCCTACTGTTGGCCGGACAAATTTTCCCGTCAACGGATTTGGCGCTAGAAGGAGGGCCTGAACCTCCGACCATATGGTTAACGAGAAGGGGGGGCCATATGACAAGCTGAGCCCTTAGAGCCTGCAGTTAATCTCATATTTGTAATGGCTCATTCCCAAATCATTATCCCGAGATGTTTGTCGGAGTTTTATGAGCCTGGATACTACATCTCCGATGAACTTATTTATCACTTGTCCCAGTTAAAATTTGATGGTGAAAATGGGGTGTCCATAACCCAACATTGTTCAGATTTTTGTGACTTTGGTGAGTGCTATGAAATTGACGATGAGGGTTTGTTTTGTTTGCTTTTCTTCCTCACCCTAGAAGGTCGCGCTAAGCAATGGTGCTGCACTTTGCCGGAATCTTCCATCCATTCATTTGAACAACTCGCCAGTGAATTACAACAAGCTTTTCACAGGTATGATTTTCATAACATTTTACTAAAGATAAATGACATCAGAATGGAACCTCAGGAATATTTAGATGAGTTCTCTATCAGATTCGTTCATTATTGTTTTGAGTTCCCTGAAAAGGATGTCAATTGGAGGTTGTTAAGAGAACAGTTCGCGTATGCGATTCTCGTTTCCCTTGAACCATTTCAGTTAGCAACCCGACCTGAGCCTAGTGTTCCCTATGACAACCCGCAAGTCAACGGTTGTTCTGACTTTGAGTCTTTCACGTACCATGTCGAATCTGAACACCCCTGTGGCTCATTATCTCTTTTGACTCATGAAACCTACCCCGAGCCCACTCGATGTCTCCCTGGACTTAATCCTAAATCTGGTTCACATTCGGATTATGAGTCTGGTTCACATTCGGATGATGAATCTAGTTCACATTCGGATTATGAATCTGGTTCACATTCGGATTATGGATCTGGTTCATATTTGGATTATGAATCTGGTTCAGATTCGGATGATGAATCTGGTTCATATACAAATTATGAATCGACTCCTACCCCGCATAAAGTTGATTCCCTTGCAAGGCCTGCCAGATCTTTGTGTCCTCTGAATGACACGGATGCGCGTGTTGAAAAGCCTTGTAGGGTTAACGCCCCTGCGATTCAATCTTTTCGTTCATTATTCCCTAGTTTGTTTCTTGATCCCACCATACCAGTAAATTTGTCTAGACATTCAGAGTTTTCTTATACTGGTATTGGCGAAAATCATAAACACGCAGGTGGTGTTTCACAATCACAATCTAAAATTGATGAATCTTGTAAATATGATCTGTCTCACTCAGAATCTTTAGACAACCATGGGAGTGATTTCCTATCTGGGCAACTTCAAGATGTCCCCGTTATCGATCCATCCCAGTTGGTAAACCCTAGGGAGCCTAACTTGCCAGGTACCGAACTTGACCAAACCGATGGTTACAACAATCACTCCTTATCTGAAAACATATTCAATCATACCGCTGACGACCGTCACTCAAATCTCTTTGCTGACCATATGAAGACACCTAAATTCGATAATCCGCTTTGGGAAGATTCAAGTACCCACCAGAAAATCGAAACGCGTCAGCTTCCGCCGAATGTTTCTGAAATGAAAATTCCCCAGTACCATGCTCCTTCCAGCATAAACGCGCCGAATTCACCCCATCCTAGCAAATATGGAGAATCCGACATTTTGGATTATCAATCTGTCAGTGCGCAAACATTTGACCAAATTGATACAAAGCCCACTGACATTTTGCAACTCACTACAATTGATGATCACGTCCATTCACCTGTTTATCTTGCCAAGCAATCGACGTTGGGAAACCCCCCACTCGAAAGTCTGGATTTTGTTCAAAACAGAAAGGAATTGCCACCCCCACTAAAAGTGGTTTCGGATTCTCATATCCTTGACCAAACCCAAGAGAAACCCCGAACTAGGGTTTTCGAGACTAGGGTTCCTACGCTTGGATGCACATGCATTTATAATTCGCCTGGCACATGCTTATTGTTTCCATTCCATAAAACTGATGGTCCTCAACACCATGATTGGATTGCCGGTCAACTCGACCAAACCTATTCGGTGGATGTGCCTGCAAACATGCAATATCTTAAACCCCTCCCGTCAGACCTAGGAGTGTGCATGAATGATTATGGGTTGTCTAATAATGTTGAGTTTCAAGAACATATTGTTGTGTATCAAGACGAGACTCGGATACAGCTTGCACAATCTATTCTGGCGTGTTCTTTGGTATATATCCATGATCTTATTACCGTTGCACATGCTCCTCAGGTAAGTTTTGTTGCTACTGCACTTTTTTGGATACTGGCTCTGATCCTGATCATTGTTGTCGTTGCAGGATGCAAATTAATGCGGTGGCTGCACTGGAAAAATGATTTTACATAACCCGACCGCATCATTGGTTAAACTAGGGTTTAGGTGTAGGCTAACTAGGACCTGTCATAAAATTTTTAGTTCAAAGTTAATTAGGTTTACTTGCAAAATTTTTACTTCATAGTTTAAAAGTGTGTTTGTTGTTTTTGTTTACGATTAATATTTTAGGCATCATCATGTTAAAAGTATTTTCCTTTCAATTCCTTTTCAGTTACTTGTTGTTGCATAAATAATCACTACTTGTATTTGCACTTACAACTGTTTGATCACTCTCGCACATGACGTTGCATTGCATCTTGAGCCTTGCTTATTACATTGCATCATACACTCTCTTTCTCACATCATTTTTTTCATATCGCCTGCCACTTCATGAGCCCTCATTGCAACCCTATCACCTTGCAGTCTTGTTTTGCCCCGATTGCTGAAACAGTAACCCCATTGTTTTGCGTGAGGTTGCGGTGGCTATCTCAAGAGGCAGTTTTTCTCTTAGGACCAGTCGTCGAAGTCGCATTCTCAACAAGATGCCTATGAGTCTAAACTATTATCTGGGGAGATACGAGCCAGTTGTCTGTGAGAGACCTGATGAGTTGAAATGGCCTGTACCCGTAAGCCTAAGCCTTGTGCCCAGCATAGTATTGGACGTTTTAATGTGTTGTTCTGCGCGCTGCGCCTATTGTGGTGAATGGGATGTGAAGGTTTGGCACGAGGGCAAACCCAAATCAGGATATCTTTCAATTTCTGTAAAACAAGAAACAACCTCTCATGCTCGTAAAATAAGTTGGGATCCCTCATCCGCCCATGAAAAATAAGTGCCACGAGCACATGAAAATAAGTGCTACAAGCACATGAAACAAATAAGGGTAAAGGATCAAGAAAGGCTTCCTGCGCAGAGAGGTAATGCAACGACTTCGCCGGGGTACTGACCAGGCTCGCTGGCAGCGGAGCAACGTTTGTGATTTCTTGAAGTGACTCCGCTGGGGTACTGTCCAGGCCTGCTGGCAGCGGAGCAACACTAGAAACTTACTTTAAAAATCCTGAAAATAATAAGCCCATTGCCTTGCTCGTCACATCATCAACAAGCTACCGGCGTCTGTGAGCTTTCTCTTTGATGTGTTTCTGATTAGCGGGACTTAGTGAGGCACAAGGATTAGGCATACTCGTAAAGGGCCAAAGTAATACAAAGGGTACCCGTGCAGCTTGTTCAATATTCCCTTGCATTACTATCTGGATTCAAACTTTTGTTGTGATACTGACAGAGATGCTGGATTCTACCAGTGGTTCGCCATTTGTTGTAGCCGCTACAACACCACCCAAAATTTTGGATATATTTAAAATTTCGGGACCCCCTCTGCTTGCTTTGTCGTTAAGGTCTTTCACCGAACCTGCAACCAGTGACATCCTACTGACCTATCCCCAACCCCTCTTGAGTTTTCTCACCATCATGATCAGATGTTGTTGCTGCAATCGCGCCATGTGAGGGAGGGATCACCCAGCATTCGTTCGAATAAGAACTTTCCGTACATTCAGCTCCCTCGCCATGGGTCATTGAGCGCGTTGTTTGAATACTTCTCTTATGATCATCGGTCCCATGTATTTTGTCTAGGGGCACCACTCGCAAAGAATAACCGTGAACTAATTAAGGATATGTTGTTTATACAAGTCAATCCACCGACTGATCAATTCATCAATGATTGTCATGGCACCAAGGAGAATAAGAGTAAGCTGCACCAGAAGAATCTTATGATAACACCACTGATATCAAAAGACAAAGGTTTCTCACGTTATTAACAGGGATGCCATATTAAGAGTGCACATGTTGATGTTATCCAGACAATGACACTGCAATAAAGGGTTTCTTCTATTTTCCACAATTAGATGAAATGGTTCACAGGTTCAAATGCATCTTGATAAGCATCGAAAAGGAATAAAGATGACCTATAAAGTTCGTCGCTTCAAATCCGACACTTTTGTCAGTCTCATCATCACCCATCAAAGTACAGTTGGTAGGTTTGATGGTTCAGGTAATGGGTGCATGACAAGTTTTGGCACAATCTCAAAATCTAAACGCACCTTTGGGAAGCATCTTTGTCGAACCTAAACTTCATGATGAGCGCAAATCGATGGACCTAGGCTATGGTTTTAAATATCATATAATTGAACCAAGGTGCAAAGTTATGTAGTGTCTAAAACATACAGAGTTGTGGATCGAAACTATATCATAACACATTTCGGATGGGCCTAAATAGTTCTATGATGGACGTAGCAATCGAAACTTATGTTTAAGGAATGGGGCGGAATGTATACAAACCATGGTGACCTCTCATAGTAACTTTGGTGAGTTATAACCAAAGCGCAGAAGGGATAAAGCATACGTGTCAAACCACCGTGAGACGAGGCAACGAAACTACGTGGCCACGTGAAATGGGTGCAAATGGCGATGACAGGTTTTCAAGCGGTCAAACTGTATGATTAAAACACGCACAGTGAACGCAGATGTTTGATGGAAAAGTTTCATCTCAGACTAAACGTTTGGAGTAGACGCATGTATATATATATATATCGGTCAACGATACGTGGAGACATGGCGCAGGACCAATTTGTAGCATGTTAATGTGGTTCTACGCCAAAGTTTTAAATATGGAGCGGACACATATACATACAACGACCAAAATTTGCGTTCAAAACTTTGGAGCAGACATGCATTGTGATTGCGTTTTATAGCAAAGGTGGAGCAAATATATATTTTACGGTTCAGCGTTCAATGTTTACGTGCATGGAACTCAACGTTCAACGTTTACGTTGCGTGGAGCCAAATGAAAACGTTTATACCTATACACATGGCGGTCGACTCTTTAACTAAGGCATAGAGCGCAGTTCTATAACCATAGTAGCACGTATAATTGACAATATGTAACCACGTAAGACCGCCAAGCAAAGCATACGTGGAATGTTCAATCGGCTCAAATGTTTTATGCCAAGGTATTAGTCTATGGCAAAGCTTGGAACAAATATACAAGCCTACAGCGGCAACGTTGTGGTATGGTGTGTTGACAGTCCAAAACCGCAGGGTGATTTTCTTCCACGTGTCTGTCCCAAGTCTGCATGGAAACCATTGTATATACCGCGCCTAATCCATGCGTTGCAACTAAAAGCACAGATCGAAAAGCCAGCGCCATAAAAGGCATGCTGCGCTACATTTTAGAGGGGTGGATAAGATCTGATTTTTACAGCCTCGACAGCAATATTCCAAGAGGTAATCACGCTTCAAATCTGCTGCGCTGGTCCCATTTTAGAAAGATGTTATCGTTACATGCTCCTTGGAAGCTGAATTTTCGATGGTGCAGTTACTGACCATATCGAGTTGTCTCCACAGAGCTCCATTTTCAATGATTCCTAAAGAATTTGCTGTTACTATGTCCAAAGGCACTGAAACCGGATCTTGCATGCCACATCGATTGTTTCGATATTTTTTGTAGCACGTTCAATTGCACGCCCGTGAGGAAAAGATAAGCTCCACAGAAGAAATGGTCTCACAGAAAGAGCGACCTTTTGATTTATTCTGAATCCATCAAGATAATTCAGAATCCTCAGCAGACCTAGTCAGCACGGTCGACCTACAAAGTTATCTCTGTTAAACAACCTCCGAGGCAGTGAGGTCGCTCACAGCATCAGTATGCATGCAAATAGAACCCTAGCAATTTCGCTGCAGGCATACATACATGTAAGAGACTTTCTCGACTCAGAGGAGAAGAATCCACATCTAATTAGCTGTGCACAACGACAGATCTGGTTCCTAGAGGTAGGATCGAAGTGCACAACCAAAAAAATGGTATTTGAAGATGCATGCTCTTGTTGAATGCATGTCAAATGGCTTATGGATTCAGCTATATCGACTCTATCATGGCCGTAGGTTATATATCTGCCAGGAAAAGCGAAACATTCGTTCTAACTAGTGAATGCTCTGTTGCAAGCGCAAGAGTCCCACCTTGGAAATGAATCGAAGATGCTGTAGTAGATTTTCTGGGAAAATAGCTTCAAAGCTGGTGAATCTAGAACCCCAGGTGGCACCTGCGTTGGCCAAATAAACCCCAGTTTGAAACAGGAGCTGAGTGCATGTTAAACCACTGTGGTCATGGAAGAAGCGGTGTTCCATGAAATGGTAACAACCACCAAAACAAGTTAAACTATAGATCTGCATTTGGCACTCATTCCATAACCATACCAATGGAAATTATAGTGATTGAAGAGAAGCAGAGAAAAGTCTGCACATGCCATTCTCCCTGATGACAAAATGGCACAACATTTGACCACACAGGGGTCCAACTGATTTTAGCTATGATAGATTATTGCATTTCTTGTGTTGATTCCCTAACATTTGTGGATAATTATATGTATGTACAGGGCTAATATAAATTCATTTATCTGCAAGTTATATGAGAAGAAATGTTGATTGATTTTGTTTTCTTGCAGGTAACATATCATTTCATGCAAATTCCCTTAATGCAGAAATAACACCGCCGGCAGATAGAGGTTGTTGTCTCACATGGTGAGGGCTAAGCCAGGCCTTCGGAGAACAAGGTTATGATATCTCTGAAAGAAAAATGGAGAAGGATAAAAACCCCGGTCACTCATTGCCCCAGGTTGCAAATCCCAGCAGGTCGCAAGGTTGCATATCTACGATTTTTGCCTTTCGTGACCCCGCGACCTAGCGACCTAGTCGCAAGGTTGCAAGGTCGCACATCTTCGGTTTTTCACCTTTTGCGACCCCGCGACCTAGCGACCTAGTCGCAAGGTCGCAAGGTCGCACATCTTCGGTTTTTCACCTTTTGCGACCCTGCGACCTAGTCGCAAGGTCGCACATCTTCGGTTTTCCACCTTTTGCGACCCCGCGACCCAGCGACCTAGTCGCAAGGTCGAAAGGTCGCATATCTTCGGTTCCCATCCTTTTGCGACCCAGTGACCTAGTCGCAAGGTCGCATACCTTCGGTTTTTTTCACCTTTACGACCTCGTAACTCAGCGACCTAATCGCAAGGTCGCAAGGTCACATTCTCTCATGTTATTACAGCTTGCGACCTCGCGACCCAGTCAGGTCATAGGTCGCAACATCAGCTAGGTCACAGGTCGCAACATCATTCAGGTTGCAGGTCGCAAAAGGACTGGGTCGCAAGGCAGCCCAACGGTCAGGAAGATGAAAGGTCCAGGAAGCCCAAAGGGCAGGTTTTGTTTTATAAATACTCCTTCGAGAGCTTGTAAAAGAGGGCTTTTTCTTTTGGAGACTCAAGAGCTACATTGCATTGTATTGAAATATCATATTCTTAGACATATGAATACGAATACTTGTTAAAACCCCTTTGTCAGATGATGTGTTTTGCTGTGACAGCACTGTGTGTATTCCTTGAACAGTTTCAGAACATCCTATGATTAATGAAACTGCGTTTTCAATAATATCATTTATGCATCATGTTTATCTATGCTTGTGTTAATGATGTTCAGTTTTATCGCTTTCTAAATGGATGATAATACCTTTGTCTATTAGCATTCCATTTTATCTTTCAGGAAATAAATGGGAATCTTACCATTAAGAACTATTTCTTCTGTGGTCAGATACCTTACAAGCATAACCCCAAAGACGTGTCGTTAAATGCATTCTCTTCGGGCGTGTATGTTTTATTTATTCTCTTGCTACGCATAGTGTTGTGGACATGTCCAATGCATCAATCATGTATTTTGTATACTATGGATAAGTGTGTGCCTGCAGGTTCAATCAGGTTCTTTTGAGACCGGAAGGGAAGGCATCTTAAGCGGTAGCCGGACCCACACCCCGGACGGGATCCCTACTCCAAACGGTTTAAGGTCTAATTGGGACTTTCTACCAGGGAGATCCCCTACTATTGGCCGGACAAATTTTCCCGTCAACAAAAGGGTTGGACATTTGTTAGCAAAAAGACTGTGTTTATTGTCAATGACTGTTATCAGCTTAATACAGAGTTTCTACTCAGACAACTCAAGATTCATAAGGATTTCTTATATGTTCTTGTTCTGATGTCATCTTTTCAATATTCTATTGCAGTGGTGTTTTCTTATGTTACTCATAATTCATCAATGATGCTTTGACTTCCTTCATAGACAAACTGACTGTGTGTTTCACTGTTCTACATGTGTATTCCTTGACTTGAACTCTGATATGCCTTGACTTCCATGCTAGGTAGATTGTTTTGGTTTTTCTGAAGCTATTATGACTCCATAAGCCCAATGTACACTTGATAATGTGATTTACAACCATTTTAAATCATTTATTTTCTTTTATCCCATATAGAGTTAGCCATCTACATATTTATCAAAAATCATAAACCCTTGAGAGAGCCCTCTCAGGTTGAGGAGGCTAAGCCTCAGCCAAAATATTGGTCTGAAACAGTTACATGAGATTAACTTGATTGGCAGTCTATCAGGTTTGATTTTGTGATAACATTTTGGTGCGTCTGCTAGGAGTCTGGAGATTATACTTTCCCAAGATTTTGAAGCTAAACTTTTGAAGGTGGCAGGAGCTCAGAAAGATTTTCGAGGCTGAATCTACCTTGGTGACTCCATTTAAATTTTATATGTTCAAAGGTGGCTTCGAGAAGGAGATACACAAGGATTAATCCTGACCCAGATCCACCTACTTTCATGGACAATCCAAACACCATTTAAAGAGGCAGTCAAGGCATTTCTGAAATATCAGGTACTCCATCTCATTCGAAATCCTTGTCCTGTAAAATATCAAGAAGTCCTGAAGACAAAAGAGTTGATGATAAAATTCATGAGGTTTTGTTTAGATCAGAAAATGAAAAGGAGCTAATTGAAATTATCTTAGACTTACATAAGAGAGGAATTGACACCTCAGCTCTAGTAACACAAGAAGACAAAGAGGAATTCTAGGAAGCTGTCACTTCAGAGTTGTTGTTGGAAAGAGAGTCTTTAGACAAATTTAAGGAGCTTGATCCTTTCGAAGTATTGTTGAAAAGTAAAGTTGGTTTACCTCTTCCCAACTGGAGCTCAATTGTTAGTGGCTTCCTCATAGCAGTTTATCATCTATTGTTTCTGTCTTTCCTAAAATTACCATAGTACCTCTGACCATGGCTGGAAATCCACCTGCTGCACCTACTATATACGCCCCTCTTGTCCTTTCTGCTGTCCTACATGACCTCCCTAGTAAATATGCTGCTAGAATAAAAACCTGGGGAAGTGATGAAGACAATACAGTAGAGGATCATGTAGATCAATTTAATGACTTTATAGATAGGGAGGAGGTTGATCATGAAGATGTTAAATTGATATTGTTTGCTCAGAGTTTCACTGGTGAGGTTATGAAGTGGTATAAAACTCTTACTCCTGGAATCATTCATGAGTGGAATGAGTTTGAAGATGTTTTCCTAAGAAAATGGGGAAATAGAACTAACCCAGTACAAGCCCTCAATGAGTATAATACTTTGAAGAGAGCTGCTGATGAAACTGTCCAAAAATTTTCAAAAAGGTTTAATAAAGTGTTAGATTCTATTCCTGCCTATTTGAAACCACCAGAAGCTTTAGCTCAAATGAGGTATGTTGAAGCTTTTGACTATGAGTTTTCCATACTGTTGAAAGAAAGGGAATCCCCTACACTTGCTGAAATGAAAAATGATGCTATGAAAGTGGAGGTTAATTTGATAGCAGCTAAAAATTCAAAAATGGGTAAGGCTAAGTTGAAAGAAGAAGAGAAACCTTCATCCTCTACCTCTCAATACAAACTGGATTCAATGATGAAAACAATGGAAAAATTGATGGATAGGTTAGCCCTTGGGAATACCTCTGCTCCTCCTACACAACATGAACCTCATTTTAGAAACCCTCAGTTCAGGAGATCTCAGAATCAGCAAAGACCAAGGGAGAATAGAAATCAGCAGCCTGATCCTCCAATGAGACCTCCTTTTAAGCAGAATTTGGTTGATGAAGAAGATGACCCTGAAGTTCCCAAGGAGTATATTCTTTGTTTTGATGAAGAAATGTCAAGAATTTTCTTGACTAAGGAAGAACATGATCAATCAGATCAAAACAATCATGAAGAAGAAACATCAGACTATCTAAAGGGGTATCAACATGCTATTTTTGAGATGCAGAAACAATATAATCTCAGAAATAGGAATGTGCCTATCATTGAAAAAAAAACACAACCTAAGAAAGATGCACCTAAGGTTGCTGATGGTAAGAAGGATGCTCCTAAGTTCGCTGAAGGTAAGAAAGATGCACCAGCTGTCCCTCCTACCAAAGAAGCTGAAAATCCTACTTCTGTTTTCAATCTTGAGAATGAAATTTCTAAGATTAAAATATCAGTCTCTTTTGGTGACATTCTCAAGGTAGATGAATATAGAAGTAAGATTGTTAAAATTCTAAACTCACAACAAGAGCTGTTGATATCTTGAATGTATTAGAAGATCATCCGACCATATATTTGGGTTCAAGACTAGAAGATGAACAGAATGAGGAAGTCCCTCCTTTTTATGTGAGCCTTAGCATTCACGACATGACATTGCACAATGCTATGTTGGATTTAGGGGCCTCTCACAATCTTATGCCCAAAGTAATCATGGAAAGAATGGGGTTAGAAATAACTAGGACATATAAATATTTGTTTTCTTTTGATTCAAAAAGAGTTCAATGCATTGGTTTAATCAAGGATGTTGTTTTTGGTCTGACGCAAGTTCCTGCTAAGACTGTAGTCATGGACATTGTAGTAGCAGACATTCCACCGAAGTTCGGTATGTTGTTGTCAAGGTCATGGGCAGCAAAAATTAAAGGTACAATGCAGATGGATCTTACTTATGCTACCATTCTAGTCTTTGGGGAGCAAAGAAGATTGTATCGAGAGACAAGGATGGCCTACATGCTGAGTAGAAAAGCTAAACCCCAAAACTTTCCAATTTATGCTCTTGATACTGAACTTGGTTCTGCTATTCTTTTCAATGAATTGACTAATGAAGCGGAAGAAGAAAAGAAAGCAGAAAATCAGAGCTCTGAAATTTAGCAATCTGAAAATCAGCAAACAGAAGGTCCGCAAGTCAGCAATAAAGAGGAATAAGGTTGGTGGTCATTGCATTTTGGTGGATTAACAGGCAGAGAAGGAGCAGGAGCAGGGATCTGGATTAGAAATCCAAGTGATGAGAGTAAGTTCTTTTCCTATAAACTAAACTTTGATTGCACGAACAACATGGTTGAATATGAATCCTTGATTTTGGGTCTAGAAGTGTTGAAAAGAATGAATGCTCAAAACATTTATGTTTTTGGAGATTCAGAATTAGTCATAAAACAGATTGAGGGTGTTTATCAAACAAAGGACACAAGGATGAAAGAATATAGGAATTTGTTTTTGGACATGTTGGAAAATTTTCAAGCTTATTCATTCACAGTCAAAACTAGAGAACAAAAATCCATTGTTGACTCTCTTGTTGTCTTTGCAACTCTTTTCATTATTCCTATGCACTCCACAGAAAAGTATGAAGTTGAGATCCGCCATAGGCCAGCCATCCCTGATAATATTACTCATTGGAAAGTATTTTGAGGATGATAAACAGGTGAAAAAATTTATTGAGCTGAAAGAAGAGTTTGAAAATGTACAAGTAGATCAGTAGAACATGTTGGCAGAATCTAAAGGGAGTTCTGAATTTTGCAACTAAAGAATAATTCCATACCAAAAGAACTCATACCTTTAGAAAAAAAAATTGATTAGAATGATGTTTTTAAATCCCCTAACATACAAGTTGATGATGAAGAAGTTGAGAGTTGTAACCTTGGTACTATAGCTATGCCCAAAATGATTAAAATTTCAAAATTTCTTTCAACTAATATGAAGTTTAAGTATGTTGAAATGATGAAAATATTCATAGATGTCTTTGCTTGGAACTATGCTTATTTGAAATAATATGATCCCGCCATTATTCAGCATACTATTCCCATAAAAGAAAATGAAAGACCTTTCAAGCAGAAGTTAAGGAGGATCAACCCACTTCTCATGCCTTTGATTTAGAAGGAGGTTAAAAAGCTCTTTGATGCTAAAAGTATAGTCCCAATCAAATTTTCAAATTGGCTTGCAAATTTGGTTCTGGTTAGGAAGAAGAGTGGAGAAATCAGAATATGCATTGACTTCAGTGAATAAAGCTTCCCTAAAAGATAATTATCCTCTCCCAAAAATGGATCAAATTTTGCAAACTATTGTGGGTTCTTAGAGAATGTTTATGCTTGATGGTTTTTCAAGTTATAATGAAATCCTTGTGCATCCTGATGATCAGGAAAAAACAACCTTTACTACACCATGGGGTACTTTTATGTACGCCAAGATGCCATTTGGTCTCATGAATGTAGGAGCTACCTTTCAGAGGGCAATGGACATTTTATTTTCTGAAGAAAAGGACAAGATGGTGGTTGTGTATCTTGATGACATAACAGTCTTCTTAAGGAAGAAAGAATATCACTTGAAACACTTGGAAAGAATTCTGCTAAAACGTAGAAGGTTTGGCATCTCTCTAAATCCCACCAAAAGTATTTTTGCTTTAACTTCAGGTAAATTACTTAGGCATATCATTTCTAAAGATGGGATTAAGATTGATCCAAGTAGGGTCAATGCAATTTAGAAGGTGAAGTTGCCAAGAAGTAGGAAGGAGATTCAATCTTTTCTTGGAAAGGTAAATTTTGTAAGGCGATTTATTCCTAATTTTGCTGAGATTGTGAAGGACATAACAAGGATGTTAAAGAAGGGAGTTGATATTAAGTGGACGACAGAGGTAAGAAACTCATTTAAAGAGATCAAAAGAGCAGTCACACAAGCACCAGTATTGATCAGTCTAGATTTCTCAAAGGAATTTTTGGTTTTTACCTTTGCATCAGAGAATACTATCGTTGGAGTTCTGCTACAAAAAGGACAGCAAGGTATTGAGCAGCCAATTTCTTTCTTTAGTAGGACATTAGCCAATTCTGAGCTGAATTATAATATCTTAGAAAAGAAAGCCTATGCTCTGGTGAAGGCTATCGAAGATTTCATAATTTATATTCTGCATTCTCATATTGTGGCGTTTGTTCCTAATACTGTTGTGAAAGACATCCTCACTCAAGCCGACCCTGATGGTAAGAGGGGGAAATGGATTGCCAAGTTGCTAGAATATGATATAGAGGTTAAACCAACAAAATTGGTCAAAGGGCAAGGCTTGGAAAAGCTGATGGCACAGTCAAACTTTGACTGTCTTGATATAAATTGGATTGCAAAAATATCATAAATTTCAGATGATGAGGAGGAACTAGTTCCTATTGAAGGAAAAACATATCACCTTATATTGGTACAAGGAAGTTGTTTTTGTCCTACAGCACCATAAAGCACCTGTTGATTTAACAAAGTCCAAAGCAAGGTTTGTTAAGTTGAAATATTTGAGATACTTTATATTTGACAGAAATATGTTTTGAAAGGATACTGGCAGAATTTTGTTGAATTTCTTGCTGGAGGAGGAGGCTGGTAAAGTGATTGAGGAGTTTCACAAATGGGATTGTGGAGGTCATCATTATTGGAAGGCAACAGTGAACAAAATTTTGAGAGCAGGGTTTTATTGGCCAACAATGTTTAAGGATGTATACAAGAGGGTTGTTGCCTGCCATGAATGCCAGATTTTCGATGGTAAGAAGAAACTTGTACCCTTACCTTTGATGCCTATTTATGTAGAAGCGCCATTCCAGCAGTGGGGACTAGATTTTATCAGGGAGATTCATCCATCATCTTCAGGTCAGCATTGTTGGATTCTTACAGCGACTGATTACTTCACCAAATGGATTGAAGCAATCCCAACTAGGAAAGCAAATGATTCTATGATTATTTCTTTCATAGAAAATAATATCTTGTCTAGGTTTGGTTGCCCCATGAAGATTATAACTGATAATGCACAGGCATTCAATTCTAAGAAGCTGATCAATTTCTTTCATCAATATCATATTACTCTCGGGCATTCTACTGCATACTATCTGCAAGGAAATTGCCTTGCTGAATCTTCTAACAAGAGCATTGTAAGGATCATTAAAAAGGTGTTGCGGGAGAATAAGAAGGCTTGGCATTTGAACCTGAAGTATGCCTTATGGGCTGACAGGATATGCACAAAGAGGTCAATCGAAACTTCAACATATGAATTGGTATATGGCGCTGAGGCTATTTTTTCCTACATCACTAGGGGTACCTGCTATGAAGCTGATTCAAGGGCTAGAATAGGAACCAAATGCAATCCATAGGAGAATTAATCAGTTGATAGCTCTACAAGAGAAAAGGAATGAAGTTTATGACAACAATCAATAATCTCGAAACATAATCAAGAGGACATTTGATAATAATACCAAGGAAGAGAGTTTTCAAATTCAAGATGAAGTGTTGAAATGGGAGGCCAGAATTGAAGAGAAAGGAAAACATGGTAAGTTTGAGAACTTATGGAAAGGTCCTTTCAAGATAGTTTCTTTTCATGGAAACAATACTTACATACTGCAGGAGATAGATGGAAAACCATATGTTGTAGGACCTGTCAATGGCAGGTTTTTGAAGCATTATTCTTCCTAAAATCTGATGGATTGTTCATGTCATTGTATATATTCCATTTTATAAGTTTTTCTGCTAATAATGACAAGCAAAATCAGCAAGCTTGAGCTCGAGGTGAAGGCCATTAGAGCTTTAGCAGGAAGCTTGGAAATTTCAAAGTTTTTACTCTTTTGGTCAAGAAAATGGATAGCAGCACTGCAACTACTAGTTCTTAGTGTACCACAAGGGCACACTATCCCAAGTGGAGCCACTGTTATCACCAAAAAAAAAAATTCAAAACATGGTAGGTCAACTCTATTTTGATCATGGTCTAAATATTTTTGAAAGTCATTTTAGCATGGTCAAGGGTATGTCATAGTTTTAGAGGTTTAGTGTTCATCATCAGAATTCAAATAAGGTCTTTATAGGTCCATTCCATAGTAAAAAATGTTCACATTTTTCATTCAAGGGTCATCTAAGTAAGTTCCAGGCTAATTTTCTGCAATTAGCCACAAATCCACAGTTTTGTAGTGTCGTTAGTTCAAAAAGGGAGTTTTGCGCTACGAAAGCGCTGCTACTTTCGTAGCGCAAAGTGCGAAAATTACACTGTGAGTGCTACGAAAGCTCAATTTCTTAACTATCGTGTCAAATAAGCCGAGATCTCTCAGTTTCAGTTGGGGAATGATATGATAGGGGTATGGTGAGTCAGTTAGTTACCATATTCAATGTACTTACCTGTCCTACAGTCATCATAGTCATGATAGGATATCAATAAAACATCATTTGGTCATGAGGTGACATCTCTAATTCGATTTTTTTGCCTATTGAGTCATCTCTGTTTCATTTACCTTCACATATGTTGTCCAAGCTCTAAAGCAGTAAGGATAAGTTTGTGGTTGTTCTATTCAAAGACAACTCTCGCCATTATCAAGCAAGGATGTTTATCAAATCAAGCGAGGTTGTTCATCAAATCAAGAGAGGTTGTTTTACAGGTTTTAGAGAAGCTAACAAGTTTTCTTTACAAGAAACATGGCAGAGGAGAAGAAGTTCCAAAGAGGGGGACATTACCTAAGATACGAGCCTGAGAATGCAAATGCTGTTATGGAGGATCAAATGGTAATGGAGGCTTTTAGCAAAGCTGGCTATCTCGAATTTTGTGAAAAGCTGCAGGGTTGCCACACTCAGGTGTCCAAAGAGTTTGCTTTACATTTCAGTGGAACCACTACCAAAGTTGGAATGATAAATATGCCAGTTACACCTGAGATCATAGTTGTTGTGATAGAGATACCAAGGGGACAGGAATATTGGTTTAAAGGTTTTAGGTTCGACATGGAGCCATGCAAGGAATTTATGAAACCTGAATATGTAGACATGGACCTAAACAATGCAATACCCAGAAGTTGTATCAAGGACAACTATGCAAAGCTGATATTCAACATTCAAAAATATTTCACATGTGAAGGCAGGTACCATAAAGTTTACACTTATCATTTCAAACTGCTTTTGCATTTCACTGGTATGATATCATTAGATTTACCATTTTACTTGCATAGAAGCCTTTCCAAAATGGCTGACAAAGTCCAAGCTAAATTTGATGGTTGTGAAACATCTCTGTTTCATCACGGTTTGATAAAGTTATTGGTTTTGAATGAGCTTCAGAAAATAAATAGATATTGCTCTTCCTTTTTATTTATGAGTGGATTTGAAATGAAAGCCCTAACCTCAGCTAGAAACCCTAAGATTAAGGGGAATCCTTCACCACCAGTAGCAGAATCCAGTCAGCCAGCAGTGGTTACTAAAGCAAAGAGGTTTGTAAAGTTGAAGCCAAGGAAGCACCTTGAAGATAGAATTGAGAAAGCATCAGTGCTTGTTGTGGAAACCCCATCACCTGAAAAATAGAGAGTAGAAAGGGTCAAATAAACAAAACAAAAACAAATGACCAGTAAGCAGGAGATCTAGAGAAATACAAGAAGCCAAGCGGCAGCATCAAATGGAAAAGTAGTTGTTTCAGTGATAGAGGACAGCCCAATGATGAAAGGCAACTTGGATGATATACTTCATGCAATTGATATAGAATAATCACCCATTGTGCAGGCAGATTTCATTGAAGTGGATGAACCCAAACAGAGAAAAATGAAATCAGCAAAGAAATTGGAATTTGAAGGTGAGAATGCAGCCTTTGTTTTTCAAGCCAGGAAACCTTTAACCAGGCATGAAAAGAAACTCCAAGAAGGTAGTAAAGATATCCAAGTAACTATTGAAGTAGCAAAATTCCAGAGGTGGTTGATCTCTCATCACCTATAGTGGCGCATGCAGCCAGCAAGATAATGAAGGGAAAGGAACACATGACAGAGTGTCAACTGTTGGAAGAAAGGTTGAAGCTAGCAAACCAAGAGATGGAAATGATGATAAAGAGGGCCAGAAAGCACAGCATTGAAAATACATAATTCAAGAGGATGAAGGTTTTTTGGGAAGGTCAAACAGTTTCTAGGTTAGAGATCCCAAGCAGTGCACAATAGTTTTTTACATGGACAGTTCCAGCCATTAAAGAAGCAAAATTGGTTAGAGTGATCAACACCCATTTGAGAGCCAGTAATAGAAATTTAAGAGGCCAAGTGGAGGATTTTGAACTACAATTAAAATAGTCTCAAGATGAACTAAAGAGCAGAGGTACAAAATGACAAATTCAAAGCAAACTCAAAATGGAAAATGAGGATTAAATTTTATGAAGGTTATGTTTTTAGTTCATATAGCTTATGGTTTTGATGAGGCCAGTGATTTCCTAAAGTTGTGGCATATTTTTGTTTCAAATTTTGAAGAAAATCTGGTTAAAACTGCTTACACAGCAGTTTCGTGGCGCATATAGTGCAAAAAGGGTGAAATGCGCTACGAAACTATTGTAGCAGCTTTTTCACCCTTTTCTTATCAAATTTTGGAGGGAAGACCATGTATTTTGAGTTGAAATTTCTAAAGAAGCTATGTCAAGTGAATATCAAAGTAACCCTCAAGGCAAGGAAGCTAAATTTTGAAGGAAAATGGGTAAAGATCAGTTACCAAACCCAAGCCGCTTTCTCAGACATATGCATGTTTTCACTATTGTGTAACCACTCCAAAAAATAATGAAAGAGATATCAACGCCTTAGAAATAAGCCACTTCGAGGGGAAACCTCCAATACATTACATGAATGAACAATTCTTGGATGATACAATTTACAAACCTCCTTTCTAGTATATAGGAGTCCATGGGGCCATAATGTAATCCTAGTGGGGCCACAATGTAATCCTAGCCGACCTAAAAATAATAATTTAAGGGCACAATAATAACAATATGGGGGTTACAAGGGTACAATAATAACAATAATGGGGTTACACTAACAACAATATGGACTATACTAGTAATATAGGGACCTAACATGCCCCTCTCCTTCAAAAAAGTGTTGTCCTCAACGCTTGAGTAGCTCTGGGTGCTTCTGTATAAAATTCTCATCCTCCCATGTAGAATCTTCAGTGGGTAAGTTCTTCCACTTGATGAGATACTCCGAAATTGATCGATTCCGTAGTTGTCGAGTTCTTGTTTCCATGACCGCTTCAGGTTCCAATATGATTTTTCCTTCCTCATCAAGTTCTGGCAATATTGTTTGAACTGGAAGATTTTCACCTATAACTTTCTTTAAGCATGAAACATGGAAAACTGGATGTACTCGCGAAGAAGCAGGAAGCTCCAATTTGTATGCCATAGTACCAATCTTTTGCAACACCTCGTAAGGACCATAGTACTTTGGCGATAATTTATTATCCTTCTTAGCTTGCTTGAGGGACATTTGTTTATATGGTTGTAGCCGTAAAAATACCCAATCTCCTACATCAAAACTTCTCTCGCTGCGATGTTGATCTGCCTGTTGTTTCATTCGGTTTTGTGCCAAATTCAGGTTATCCTTTAAGAGTTGGAGAACTTCTTGTTGATGCTCGATGTGATCTTCCACTGCTTGAACCTTCGAATTTTCCCTTAAAGATGATGTGATGGATGGTGGATGACATCCATAAAGTGCCATAAATGGGGTCATTTTTGCTGCAGTATGGAAGGAAGTGTTATACCACCATTCAGCAAGAGGTAACCACTTGACCCATTGTGTTTGTTTATCAGATACAAAACAACGAAGATATCATTCCAAACATTTATTTACTATATCAGTTTGACCATCAGATTGAGGATGATAAGATGAGCTATGAGCTAATTGAGTACCCAAACAAGAAAATAACTCCGTCCAAAAATTTCCAGTAAAAATGGGATCTCTGTCGCTCACAATAACCCTCGGGCTTCCATGTAGCTTTTGAATTCTGTCCATAAATGTAGTAGCAACTGTACTTGCTTTAAATGGATGAGATAATGCACAAAAGTGTGCATACTTGGTAAGTCTATCAACTACCACCA
This sequence comes from Pinus albicaulis, assembly GCA_034641835.2. Taxonomy (NCBI): domain Eukaryota; kingdom Viridiplantae; phylum Streptophyta; class Pinopsida; order Pinales; family Pinaceae; genus Pinus; species Pinus albicaulis. The sequence goes on from CM076569.1 coordinate 828,950,914, forward strand.
TGATGACACTCTTTCCTTTGGACTTGGGTAAACTTGTGATAAAATCCATTGAAATCTCTTCCTAACGTTGACTTGGAATGGATAAAGGTTGTAGAAGACCCAGGGTCTTAATTGTCTCAACTTTATTCTGTTGGCAAACCAAACATTCCGCCACAAACTTTTGAATATCAGATTTAAGGCCATCCCAAAAAAAATCTTTCTTCACCCTGTGGTAAGTTTTTAAAAATCCTGAGTGTCCTTCTAAAGGAGAAGTGTGCAATTCCAGAAGAATCTTTTGTTTTAGTTGGGAATTCTTACAAAGATATAAGCGATCTTTGTACCATAAGGAATCATTTTTCCAACTAAATGTATCGGATGTACTAGGATCTTGCTGCAACTTTTGAATGAGTGTCCATACATCTTTGTCCTTCTTCCATTCATCTCTTGCTTCAGTTATCCAATCTTGTTGGATAATAGAAATGGAACAAAGCAATGCTTCCACCTCTTCATTCTTTCTTGAGAGTGCATCTGCAACAACATTAAGCTTTCCTTTTTTGTAGATTATTTCAAAGTCATAACCCAACATCTTTGTAACCCATTTTTGCTGCTCTTCTGAAGATAGTCTTTGTTCCAAAAAGTGTTTTAAGACTATCATGATCAGCTTTTACCTTGAAGTGTCTTCCCATTAGGTAAGTTCGCCATTTCTTTAGTGCATGTAGTATTGCTAACATTTCCTTCTCATAAATAGGTTTCTGTAAATACTTTCCTTTGATTGGACGACTTTCAAAAGCAATGGGTCTTCCTTCCTGCATTAAAACTGCACCAATTCCATTTCCTGAGGCATCACATTCCACAATAAAGGTTTTTTGTGAAGTCTGGCGTAGCTAAGACCGGTGCTAGGCACATTGCCTCTTTAAGATGTTCAAAGGCCTTAGTTGCTTCAGGAGTCCATGAAAATGCATCTTTCTTCAATAATGTTGTTAGAGGTGCTGCTATTCTTCCATAATTCTTAACAAACTTGCGATAATAACCTGTTAACCCGAGAAATCCTCGCAACTGCTTTATCGTCTTAGGGACTTTCCATTCCTTAATGGCTTTAATTTTGTTAGGGTCTACTTTAACACCCTCGTGAGATATAATATGACCCAGATATTCCACCTCTTGTACTCCAAAGAAACATTTGGATGTTTTGGCATATAATTGTTTCTCCTGCAATAGTTTGAGTACCCTGTCAACATGTTCAACATGATCCTTCCAAGACCTGCTGTAGATTAGTATATCATCAAAAAATACTAGCACAAATTTTCTAAGGAAGGGTTTGAAAATGGAATTCATCACCCCTTGAAATGTAGAAGGTGCATTGGTAAGGCCAAAAGGCATGACCAAAAATTCATAATGACCCTCATGAGTTCGAAATGCTGTTTTTGGAATATCTTCAGTCTTCATTCTAATTTGATGATATCCCGAACGAAGATCCAACTTGGTAAAATAATTTGCTCCATGTAATTCATCCAATAATTCATCAATCACAGGAATGGGAAATTTATCTTTAATGGTGAGCTTATTGAGCTCCCTATAATCCGGACACATTCGCCATGATCCATCCTTCTTGTGTACCAATACTACAGGAGCAGAGAAAGAACTTTGACCAGGTTGAATTATACCCGCCTCTAACATTTCTGCAATCATACGTTCAATTTCACTCTTTTGGAAGTAAGGATATCTATAAGGCCTGATGTTTGGAGGAACACTTCCTGGAATCAAATGAATAGCATGATCATGATCACGAATAGGTGGGAGTCCTTCGGGAGTTTCAAACACCTTGGAATGATTGTCCAAGACTTGTTGGAGATTTGCAGAAATAGATGATTTTGATGTTGGAACTTCTAGTGAGCATAATTGTGCAATTACGCCTCGTTGTTCTTTCTTTAGAAGCTTTGTCATGACATTAGAGCTTATTATCTTCCCTGGCTTCCCCACAATACCTCGTAATTCGACTTCCTTTCCTTCTGAAAAAAAATTCAAGAAAAGTTCTTGAAAATTAAAAGCTACCGTCCCCAAAGATTGTAACCATTGTACTCCTAGTACAACATCAGCACCTCCCATAGGAATGGCAAGCACTGGACTAGTCAATACATATTCCCCCATGGTTAGCTTGATATTATGGCATTTTCCAGAGCAATTTATAGTTCCTCCATTTGCAACCATCACTTGACATTCGGGTGCTGGGTATAGGAAACAATTTAATTCCTTGGCTACCTTATAATGAATAAAATTATGGGTGCTACCTGAATCAATCAACACTATTACCCTTTTCTTCTTGATATGTACTTCTATCTTGAGAGTTTGAGGAGTGGTAATTCCTGCCAGTGCATTACACGATATGGTCGGATTCATTTCTTCCTCTTCTAGGGCTGGTTCCTGGTGTATATCCTCTTCTTGTTCATTTTCTTCTTCCTTTTCACAATCTATGTAAAATAATTTCTTCTCAGCACACTTATGACCTTTAGTGTATTTTCTATCACAACTGTAGCAAAGCCCTTTTGCTCTTTTTTCTTCCAATTGTTGTGGTGTCAACCTTGTAGGTTGTGGAAATCTAGGTATAGCAACACTTCCTTCTTTATAGAATTGAGTGGTAGGCTTCCTTGTCGCCATAATTTTACATTCAAATTTTCTTGCCAACCTGAATGCCTTCTCCAATGAATCAGGTTCCAAAACGAGAACTTCATGTTGGATGTTATCCTTTAAAGTGCCTATGAAGAGATCAATCCTGTGTTCCTCTGGAATATCAGTTACCCTTATATTCAATTTTTGGAAGTCCTCAATGTGCTGCCCCACTAAACCCTTTTGTTTGAGATTTATCAATTGGCTAAAGAAGGTGTTGCTCTTTGTATCCTCATACTGTGCTATCATTTCCTCCGTAAAAATTGACCAAGTGACAATTTTTTTACGGGAGCAAAGCCATCGATACCATACAAATGTATTTTGTTCTAAATGTAAAGTTGCAATGCGTACCTTTTGTGTGTTTTGCACATTATGGAGATCAAAATATTGCTCCATTCGTAGTATCCATGTTACAGGATCCTTTCCATCAAGCTTCCTCATATCCATTTTTGGAATATGGTGGTTCTTCCCTCCAACAGTAGAGTTTATGAAATCACGATTAACATTTATTTTGTTCTCATCATGAGTTTCCTTTACTATCTTTTCACCATTAGGAAACATTTCTTATATCAACTTTGTCAAACCTTCTATGTCTTCTTTTACATCATTCTTCATGTTTTCCATGTTGTTTTTCATGTCATCCATCTTAGCTTCCATGCCATCCATCTTATCGTCCATGCGTTTCTTCAAAACTTCCACTTCATTTTTTGTTGCCCTTTGCGAGAGCAAAATTTGGTGCACTTACTCTTGTAATTTTGATAGATCATGTTGCAATTCTTTCTTCATGAGTAATAGTAGAGCCTTCTAAAGGCTTAATTGGTGTTGAATTATTTTTAGGGGCCATTTCAGACTCCAATATTGATATCTATTCTACAATAGGCCCTTGCAATCAATTCAACTTGATTCTTCAAACAAGACTTATGCAATTCGGAAAAACAAAAAATAAAAAAATAAAAAAATAAAATAACACACACACCTTTTTCTTTGCTTTTTATGAGAGCTCTATATTGAAAATTGATTATCTCTATAAATTGTATACCAATATTTGAATTTAGTGTTTCAGCATTCTCCTAATTCTCTTCAACACAGGCCTGACCTGATTTGGATTCTCCAAGACAAAGTTGTGTCCAATCTCCTGGGACAAATGACCTTGGCCCAGTGGACCTGCTCAAAGAGATAAATCAGATGACCTCTCTTCCCAACGTGTCACTGTTTCGTCCTTTGTATCTGAAATTGATAGCCAAGAAACTGCAGTCTATGTAATTGCAACCAATTTTTACGGCACTCAAATCCACTGCCCAGAGAGAGATTTATTGAACTTTTCCCACGATCACCTCTTTGAGATGCAATTCAGGAGCCTGAAAAAGCACTACCTTCCACAGATCATATCTCCAAAAATATTTCGAACCAAGCTCTGAAATTTTTTGACGAATTTCCTCAGGATTTCAGCTTCGCACCATACGAATTTTAGATTCTGAACCTTCGTAGAAAAAAGTTATAGCTAAAATCACCTATGACCCCGTTTAGAACAAAGAAACCCTGTAATCCAAAGCTCTGATACCAAATGTCAGGTAACTACCAGCTCCAAAAATAGAAGAAAAGAGATATGAACGCCCTAGAAATAAGCCACTTCGAGGGGGCAACCTCCAATACATTACATAAATGAACAATTCTTGGATGATACAATTTACAAAACCTCCTTTCTATATATAGGAGTCCATGGGGCCATAATGTAATCCAAGTGGGGCCACAATGTAATCCTAGCCGACCTAACAATAATAATTTAAGGGCACAATAATAACAATATGGGGGTTACAAGGGTACAATAATAACAATAAGGGGGTTACACTAACAACAATAAGGGACTATACTAGTAATATAGGGACCTAACATTTTTGTTTCAAATTTTGATGAAAATCTGGTTAAAATTGCTTACACAGCAATTTTGTAGCGCATATAGTGCAAAAAGGGTGAAATGCACTACGAAACTATTGTAGCAGCTTTTTCACCCTTTTTTTATCAAATTTTGGAGGGAAGACCATGTATTTTGAGTTGAAATTTCTAAAGAAGCTATGTCAAGTGAATATCAAAGTAACCCTGAAGGCAAGGAAGCTAAATTTTGAAGGAAAATGGGTAAAAAGACTGTGCTACGAAACTGTGCTGCTTTCGTAGCGCATGTCTATTTTCACTGTTTTGAGAAATTCAAAGTGGATTTTACACAATTGGCATGAAGGGATGACTTGGGAAATATTCTTATCATGTTCCTGACATCAATTAGCCTCGAAGTTATGGGTTAGAAGTGGTAAGAATATCTCAAGAAACTAAAAGAATCCTAAGCCTAAAAACAGGGGAGCAGTTTCCTAATTTGCAGGAGATCAACATCATCAACATTATGGTCATAACAGGTTGGAACTCATCATTAGGATATGACTTAATGGAAATATAGGTGGCAAATGATGTAATTAAGTTTAGATAAAGTTGTTTTGAGTAGAATCAAAAGAGTTCTAATTCTATTTGTAATAGGACTCTATATTAGTTTTACAACTGTGTTTGTAATAAATACCATGTTTTATGGTTAGGATAGGTGTCAAAGCATATGAATTCGATGTATCTAGTTGTGGATAAGCTTATCTTATGATGTAAATGATCTATAAAAGATCAAGGAGTCGAAATAGAAAGGGTTGGACATTTTTTATCAAAAAGACTGTGTTTATTGTCAATGACTGTTTTCAGCTTAATACAGAGTTTCTACTCAGACAACTCAAGATTCATAAGGATTTCTTGTATGTTCTTGTTCTGATGGCATCTTTTCAATATTCTATTGTAGTGGTGTTTTCTTATGTTACTCGGAATTCATCAATGATGCTCTAACTTCCTTCATAGACAAACTCATTGTGTGTTTCACTGTTCTACATGTGTATTCCTTGACTTGAACTTTGATATGCCTTGACTTCCATGCTAGGTAGATTGTTTTGGTTTTGTTGAAGCTATTATGACTCCATAAGCCCAATTTACACTTTCTAATGTGATTTACAACCATTTTAAATCATTTATTTGCTTTTATCCGATATAGAGTTAGCCATCTACATATTTATCAAAAATCATAAACCCTTGAGAGAGCCCTCTCAGGTTGAGGAGGCTAAGCCTCAGCCAAAAGATTGGTCTGAAACAGTTACATGAGATTAACTTGATTGGCAGCCTATCAGGTCTAATTTTTTGATAACAGCAACAGTCCCTAACCACCCTTGGTCGGAGCTTCACACCTTCACACAAAGCCACCACAACATTCATAACAAACATCTACCCACCCTGGACGTCCTACCGACTTCGGGGCTTTCCTCATCAGAAATCATTATGACTTCCACCAAACTGCTTTTTTTAAGCTCCGACCTTGGGCCACTGACTTCCATCATAAGTTCTCATCCATCTCTCTCCATCATGCCTATGTTAACCTATCATATCAGAGACCATGGTCCCTTGCATCAGTATTTCTCTCGATGGGTTGAGGCTTCCTTCTTGTCGACTTCAACAACCATTTTCCAAAAAGGAAGCAGTACCTTGGATAGCTCCTCACCTCAATAGGGGCATCCTCAGATGGCGTTGTGGGAATCATCATTTCCCATTGATGTCATCAATCCTCCTGACATTCGACTACAACACAAACTTTCATGTCAAGATGATATCGTACTTCACAACCATTGCACTTTGTCAGAATTCGTCAAAGACCCATGCCATTATAAGCATATCTTTTAGCAATGCTTACACAGGAAGGTCCCAACCATACACCCATGCATACAATGAGAATTTATTATAAAATATGACATACTAATACTATGCATGTGGGCACTACATTCAACTTATTTTCAAATAAAAAACGCCCCTGAGGACGTCAGCAATCGTTGTCATCAACTGAATCAGCAGATCACTACCATATAAGTGACACAGACAAAACCTTTATCTGTCAGATAGGCTTTAACTAGCCAAAGCATCACGAGCATGGGACATGCCCGCCTTGTAGAAATATTGTATTTATTGTATTATACTATCTCTTGCAGGTTTACGACAGAACATGGTCCCTCTTTTACTCACACTAAGGGGTCTCCAACCTTAGGTTGCACACAAGTTACTCTCTCTCTCTCAACATGGTTTATACAGAACATAAACTATAATGTATTTCGGCTATACATTTATTCCTATACCTCACACATTAGGGAGCAACCGTTATCACTAGAAAATCAAACAAGCAAAAGACATCATGAAATGTCAAGCAGAAGGATTTAATGGGTTGAAAAACACTAGAGAATTTGGAAAATTTAACTTTCTCTAAGGTCAAGAGGAAAAATTATCAAATTGCGCACATAAGACACTAGTAAAGAGTGCTCCATGTGCACTTTTCTTCGATAGTAGCGTAGGTCTCCACAGATTTCCCTCAATAAGCCGCGCAGTCCTGAGTATGGCGGAAGGTCACCATCCGAAACCACTTTGCACACTTCAGGAAGAAGATTCTCCACTTGAGGTTGCCCAAGGACAGTCACCTAGAGCCACCTGGAGACCCCAAGTGAGCACACAATTGAATCAACCACCACTCTCGGGTCACTATCCACAATTGTACCAAGAGAGGGAAGAAGATTTGAATTTTTCCTATAAAGGGCCACCGTGAGTAGAAAAATTTAGAACACATTTTTATGCTGGCCAAATTTCCCATGAGAAAACCAACAGTGTGTTGTCCAAGCAGCAAGAGAGTGAAGGGATTCATTTGTTGGCCATCCAACATCTCAATCCCAAAGGATAAGTGCATCAGTTGTCTGATATCAGATCACTCATTCGAGGAGAAGAGAGAGGCTTACAAACAGCTTAAGGGGGGAGCCCTCCTTGCTTTGAGTATTAGAGCTCCATAGCTCTAAGGACTCACTACAATTGTTTTAGCATTCTACCGCTTTTTTACCACCAACGACTAATAAAAGGGGATTCATTCTCTGCTGGTATTATTAGTTTTTTTACTCGATATTGAGCTTGTGTTATATGTGTATTTGTTGTTTCTTGTTTCCTCCTCTTTTTGTAGTATGCTATGTTACATAACTAGTTTTTTTACATGTTATGTTGCTTCACTAACCATCTAACAATCCATTTTTTCCCTGTGACATTGCTTGTAGGCTAGCAATCACTCTTATCAAGCACCAGTGTTTTTCGTACACTTGTGTATTAAACACACCAACACAATCCCATTGATGTATAATGTGACATAGAACCAATATTGTTTTTAGTGGCTATGCTCTTTCCATTGGATCACATGGATCCACCATGTATGTATATCATGGCCATGTCTTAGTCATTTATATCATGGATCTGCACTGTATGTTTGGTGACCATGTTCAGTATTTTCTTATGACTGAGCATTGGTATGCCCACCTCGGGGATGTTATATTCATAGTTGAGACCTCTACTTCAATATTTTTTAATCCGTGATCCTGGCTTTGTTTCCTCACTGCCACTGAGACCTCTGATTTTGCTTATAATGTATTTCGGCCATCAACTACTCATTCTGACCTAATACATTAGGGGGCATATGTTATAACTCTATTTTCCACTCCATTATAGTGAGAGAAGCCCAATATCAACTTACCTTAGTTGTTTGGCTAAAATGCATCCATTTTCACCTTTTCTTTTACTTATGTGACATTTATCCCATGATAAAAGGGTGAAATTACATAATTGAGAAATTTCTCATAATTATTTTGCCAAAATATTATAATTATGAGATGATAATTATTTAATAATTGAGATAATTGAGAAAAATATCATAATTGTGAAAAAGGTTTCTAGAGTTTCCCATTCCCTAGGAGATGAGCTCGATTACTCATTGATTCGAGTTGTTCAAGACTGATCCACTAGAAGTTTCCTTAACTTCTCCTCATCTTGAGCATCTGCATTCATCCTCTAGGTACCTGTCATTCACCTATTTATACTAGATCATTTTAGAGGGTCAGGCTAGTCGACATCTTCTACAGTCATTATAGTCGCATTTTTGTTGGTCGGAATTTTATATAGCTGCATTTTTGCTAGTCGGCATTTTATATAGTCGTAATTTTGCTAGTTGTAGTTCCGAAGAGAGTGAGTTTTGGAGATCCATGTTGATGTTGAGATCTTGAAATCCCATTGCTATCTTGCCATTATCTTGAGAGCTTATGAGGTCTCATGCTATAGGAGAGTGCTCTTCACATTCTCGCATAGTGGGGAAACCTGTCGAATTGCGAAGAGGAGAAGCTAAAAGTAATGTATTGAAGCGATATTTTTATATTAATGAAGATCTATATTCCCTCCATGTATATGATTGTATCTTGTAATCGTTTTATGTTATCTTTTTTCTAAAGGTCTTTCGAGGAAGATCCTTTGTCATCTTTGTATGTTCGTGATTGTGTGCAGGTATTGAGATCGAAGGTATATCAGATAGGTCGCTCATGTGGAGCGCAACAGATCGGCATCGAACTCAAGATCCGTCATCGACTTGCGAGGAGGCAAGGTAGCTTCTTCTTCCTCATAGTATTAGAACAATTGCATGACTGCTTGTAGATCATGAGGGATTGGGAATCTTGAATGTCTTCTTGACTATTCTTGTGTCTTTATGGTGATCTAATGAACACTAGATCATGGGGCAACAACTCCTTGTAGTTTTTCCTGCAACAATTATTTTCATAATTTACCCATCCTTGAGATTTATCACAACAAATACATTTTCATTCTTGGAGAGTCAAATCCATATATTCCAAGAAAGCAAAAGAAACATTTATTTGGAATACAAGTTGTTGACTATTTGGGAATCTACCATTTCCCACCCAACCATAAGCTCAACCACACATTAACCTCTCTGCAACTGGCCACCCCTTCACCAGGCCATGATACCACAAGGAGAACTCTTAAGCACTCGGGAATTTGGCCAAATGAAGGCAACTCTCCTTCACAAACAAAATATATATTAGGACTCCTCTCTCCATTGAGTAAAGTTCTCCATAGCTCTAAGTGCTCCTGTGTTGGCTTACACAACACCTAAGAGAATCACCTCATTACTCTATAGTCTCTCAGTAATTCCTTGTCCTTATGCTACTTGTGCACGCCCAACTATGCACCAATCACGATTGCCATACATTCAACAATGATTAGAAACTTCCATGCTAATGTTAATTCAACAAACTTAGGTTTTACTTATTCAAGTTTTTTTTTAAGAATAACTAGCTTGAATATGGTTTTATTAGCATGTGAAACTCACTACTTTCCATTCATGTGTTGTTCTTACACACTTACAAGGATATTTTACCTTCCACTCCCCGAATGGAATGACTTTTCCATCCATGCACATGCCCATCAATTTCATGAGCACCCTTTCCCGAGCATGTTTTCCAAGGAAAGGATGAGTTTCTACATGTGACAAGACTCAACCCATTTCTCTAATAATTGTCGAAATTGATCCTTCCAACAACCTCATTTAATAATATGTCTGTCTAATCAATAGCAAAATTTTGGAAATACTTCTCAAAAATGAAATTGGCATTAGACTCCCTTCTCATTCCCCTCACTTATCCCTACTCTTGGTATCATTTTCCATATCAGTGTTGATATTCTCAACCAATTGTTAAACATTCTTTTATTAATGAGAAAAAATAAGACACATACATAGTGTTTCTAGTTATCCAATTCAACTTGTCACATACATGCCTATATAGACAATGCTATCATAATTAATTTACGATACAAAATAGAGATCCAAATAAGGATGTTACACATATGCATTTCCTAAAGTCATAAAACACCTTTTTGACCATTTCTTCTTGAAATATCCAAAAATCAAATTAAAATTAAATTAAATAAAGTGTTCATATAAAAACCCCAAAATTAATGCTTGAATTTGATATTGTTGATAAATCATATTTTATTGTAACCATGTCAAGGGGTTAACCACTATTTTTATTTAAAGCGAGAGGCCACCTCCATTTCTCATATCACCCAACAAAACTAGGTACATGCTTTTGGATTTTCACCATAAATCAACACCCATTGTGTTTGAGAGAGATATCGGCAAAACCATTGCCACTTTTATCCATGAGCAAAAGGAATCAAGCCACACACTCAGGAAGCAAAAATAACCCTCCCAAGGAGGAGGTCAAGGAGCCCCTTTCTCCAACGATTTCCTCCACAAATGTAAGTGAATTTGTCTCCCATTGGGTAATGGAGCATTCTTTCATTTTTCATAAGCTTTTCATTTTGGTTTTTATTTGTTTTTTCATTTATTTACTTTCCTTATGAATGGTATAAGCTTAAAGATGAAAGATCTCATTTAAGTTAGGGTTTCTATCTCTATTCTCAATATCTTTGTCTACTAACTAGCACAACCATTAGATTTAGAGATTTTCTCGCCAATGATGAAATTTTCTAATAACATATGAGGCAATAGAGAATTCCATGATTTTAGGTTTGTTGGAGGTCAAGCATGGTTCTTGGCATCGATTGAGAAAAGTAAATCCTCCTGTCTTACTCCCATTTTATTTTATTTTGTTATGCAACCAACTCACAAAATAGAAGAAAAGATAGATCAACGACTTAGAAATCAGCCTCTTTGAGGGGGCAACCTCCTTTACATTACATAAATGAACAATTCCTGGATGATACAAATGAAAAAACATACTTTCTATATATAGGAGTATAAGGGGTCACAATATAATCAGAGCCTACATAAAAATAATAATGTAAGGCACAACAATAACAATAGTAGGCTTCTATGGGGCATAATAATAACAATATGGGGACTACATGGAAAAAACAATAACATTAAGGGGGCTACACTAACAATAACAATAAGGGGCTACACTAGTATTATAGGGACCTAACATGCCCTTCTCCTTCAAAAAAGCGTTGTCCTCAACGCTTGAGTAGTTATGGATGCTTCTGTATAAAATTCTCATCCTCCCATGTGAAATATTCAATGGGTAAGTTCTTCCGCTTGATGAGATACTTTGAAATTTATCGAGTTGTTATTTTAGTGACTGATTCAAGTTCCAATGTGATTTTTCCTTCCTCTTCAAGTTTTGGAAATATTGTTTGAACTAGTAGTTTGTCACATATAACCTTATTTAAGCATGAAACATGGAAAATTGGGTGTACTCGGGAAGATACAGAAAGCTTCAATTCGTATTCCATAGTACCAATATTTTGCAACACCTTGTAAGGACCATAGTAATTTGGTGATCATTTATTATCCTTCTTAGCTTGCTTGAGGGACATTTGTTTGTATGGTTATAGTTGTAAAATACACAGTTGCCTACATTAAAACTTTTTTCGCTGCGATGTTGATATGCCTGTTGTTTCATTCGATTTTGTGCCAAAGTTAGGTTATCCTTTAAGAGTTGGAGAACTTTTTGTTGATGCCCGATGTGATCTTCCACTGGTTGAACCTTAGAATTTTCTCTTAAAGATGATTTTGATGTTTGAAACTCTAGTGAGCATAATTGGGCAATTACGCCTCGTTGTTATTTCTTTAGAAGATTTTTCATGTCATTAGATATAATTATATTTCTTGTTTTCCCTGCGATACACCTTAATTCAACTACCTTTCCTTCCCAAAATAAAAAATAAAAAAAAGTTCATGAAAATTAAAAGCTATCATACCCAAAGATTGTAGCCATTAAACTCCTAGTACAACATCAAGACCACTCATTGGAATGGAGATCATTAGGCTATTCAATATATATTCCCCCATGGTTAGCTTGATATTATGGCACTTTCCAGATAAATTTATAGTTCCTCCATTTGCAACCATTACTTGACCCTCTCGTGTTGGATATAGGAAGCAATTAAATTCCTTGCATATCTTGCAATGAATAAAATTATGGGTACTACCTGAATCAATCAACACTATTACCTTTTTCTTCTTAATATGTCCTTTTAACTTGAGAGTTTGAGGAGTGGTGATTCCTCCCAATGCGTTACAAGATATGGTCAGATTCATTTCTTCTTTCTCCAAGGTCGGTTCCTAGTGTATATCCTATTCTTTTGAAGTTTCTTGCTCCTTTTCTTTCTCTCTTCACAATCTATGTAAACTAATTTCTTCTCAGCACACCTATGAACTTTAGTGCATTTTCTATCACATTTGTAACAAATCCCTTTTTCTATTTTTTCTTCAAATTGTTGTGGTGTCAACCATATAGGTTGTGGAAGGCTAGGAGCAACAACACTTCCATCTTTATAGTTGTGAGTGGTAGGCTTCCTTGTTTCCATAATTTTGCTTTCAATTTTTCTGGCAAACTTGAATGACTTCTCCAATGAATCGAGTTCCCAAAGGTGAACCTCATGTTGGATTTTATCCTTTAAAGTACCTATGAAGAAATAAATATTATTCTCTTCTGGAATATCATTTACCCTTATATTCAAATTTTGGAAGTCTTCAATGTGCTCCACCATTGATCCCTTTTGTTTGAGATTTATCAATTGACTAAAGAATTTGTTGCTCTTTGTATCCTCATTGATTAACATTTATTTTGTTCTCATCATGAGTTTCATCTAATATGTTTTCGCCATTAGGAATAATTTCTTGTAGCAACTTTGTCGAACCTTCCTTCCAACCTTCCATGTCTATTTTTAAACCATTCTTCAAATATTTCATCTTTCCTTTAATTTTTGCTTCTATACCATCTATATTAGCCTTCAAACCTTCCATGTATGATTGTAAACTATTCATGTCACCTTTTAAACCATCCATGTCCCCTATTCAATCATATTTGGTTGTTCTTTGTGAGAGCAAAATTTGTTGCACTTGGTCCCGTAATTTTGAGATATTATGTTGAAATTCTTCCTCTTCATGCATAATAGTAGATATTTTTGAGGGCTTAATGACTGTGGAATTATTTTTGGGAGGCATTTTATAACTCAATACTGATACCTATGCTCCAATATACCTTTGGAATCAGTTCAAACTAATTTTTCAAACAAAATTTATGCAATTTAAAAAAATAATACACACTTTTTTCTTGCTTTTGGGGGGTCGATATTGAAACTATTGTATCTCTGTCATTTCATATCTCCAATACCTGAACTTCAGTCCTGTGGTAGCCCTATGAGTCTTCTTTCCAATGCCACATGTCAGACCTAATTTGGATTCCTCAAGATGAAGTTATGCTTGATCTCCCACAATGACCTAATAATGGACTGGTTTAGTAAAGAGAACTTGTACGATGTTCCACGTGTCACTTTTTTAACCTTCGGCTTTGAAATTGATACACAAGAAACTACAGTCCATTCACTTTCGACCAATTTTTACAAAATTCAAATCCAATGCCTTAAACGAAAGTTATGACGATTTTCCCTCGGTCACCTGTTTGAGATGAAATTATGGATCCTGCAAAAACCCTAACTTACTTAGATCATATCTCTGAAAATATAGTGAACACATATCTGAAATTTGTATACAAGGTTCACCAGTATTTCAACTCCACGTGGTTTCAATTTGAGCTTCTAAAGCTTCATAGAAAAAATTTATCGCGAAAAATCCAATATGGCTTGTTTGAAGAAGTGAAACCGCAGAATCCAAAACTCAAATACCAAATGTTATGCAACCAACTCACAAAATAGAAGAAAAGATAGATCAACGACTTATAAATCAGCATCTTCGAGGGGGAAACCTCCTTTAAATTACATAAATGAACAATTATTGGATGATATAAATGACAAAATCTACTTTCTATATAAAGGAGTCTAAGGGGTCACAATATAATCAGAGCCTACATAACAATAATAAAGTAAGGGCACAACAGTAACAATAGTGGGCTTCTATGGGGCACAATAATAACAATATGGGGACTACATGGGAACAAAAATAATATTAAGGGGGCTACACTAACAATAACAATAAGGGGCTACACTAATATTATAGGGACCTAACATTTTTGCTTATTTCAATATGTTGATCTAGCTCTCGAGTCTTCCTGGGGTTTTATTCTTACCTAGCTCCCCAAACTCTAGTATTTTCCAAGTGCTAAATTAATAGTGTTTAACTTGAAATCCATTTTTGAGTGGGGAGTGGGTTGGGGGGTTTAAGGTTTCTTTTGGGGCTCTCTATTTAAAGGTCTATATAGTATCCAATGAGTCTACTAGGATGGAGATTGTTTTTCCTGTCCATGACAACATAAGTTTTGGTTTCAGTTAGGACTCTTAAGTGTTTGCATTTCCTTGTTTCAACCTAGTTTTAGGTGTGGCCATGCACCAAGTCCTCACTTCCCTGTGTCACCCATCTACATATTCCCTCAAGTTTACATGGTCTCTCTTTCACCATCACCCCATCTCTTTCTCGATGGATATTTTGGCTTATGTCCCCTCCAGTAGCAAAAGATCAGCTAGTTGGGGTGCTCACAAGAGGCCTTCACTAGTTGGAACTTCATGCCACCCCACCCATGCTTAGCAGTACACAATGCGAACCACGTCTACCTACCATGCTCACTTCTCAAAGGAGACTAAGTAGTAAATGTAGTGAATGGAAAGTGTTATCTAGGAGAAGAGGAAAACCAGTAGCAAGAGAATTTTGGTTGAAGAATTCAAACAATAGATATTATATCTTAGGTCATCCAGGACATGGGACACACAAATATTTAGGCTATTAAGGCTATATTGTATCAACAAAACCTTAATTTCACAAATTATGGAGGAGAAGGTTGGATAATAGGTGGAGATCCTACACAAATGATCTTTGATGAGAAGTTCAATGCTCTTTGCAAAGAAATATTCCACACATAAATCATTGTTAACAAGTTGATGGACTCACCAAAACACTTCATGGGTAATGAAAACCACTTTCTGGCACATGAGGAGCCCCATTTGTCTAGATGAAGATCAAGAGAAGCAACTAGCTAAACAATTTAGCTTGAAGCAAGAGATTTCTTGAATGGTCTAATGTTTTTAGTTCATATGTATCTAGATATGTTGGTAGAAGGAGTTCTAGTACAATGCTCCTCCATCCCTAGTTATATGTCTTTCCTTTTATGGTCATCATAATATTTGGTTTGTCAAGACAATATATAATTATTGGGAGGAACAACATTGATTGTTGTGGGGTAAAGTCCATGATAACTAGTCACAGTTATAGACCTCGTTTACTTGGGTGTAAACAACAAATCATGTTACTTGCACTAATCTTTGTGCCATATGAGCATAAAGCTAGTTAGCTTAAAAAACACACACACTTATCCTTAAAAAACATAAAAATATATTAACATGAAAATTATTGTTAAAAAGAGAGTAGGAAATTGGAATTTAACCCAAAAAAATTAGTTTATACAATTAATCTTATATCGTAACCTCTCTACAAACACTGTTTTTTTTATAAAATTTTGAGTATTATAATTATTATATATACACCGACAGTGTTCCTATGTTGGGTTTGGTTGGGTAGATTTGACCAATAAGATCTGTGTATTTTCTCCCTCCTCCCTCCAAGTAAAAATTGACACGCGACACTCAATTGTCATGGAATTAGCTAGGAAATGTGTTGTCCTTTAAAGTTTTCTAAGTCTCATCCTAATGAAAAAAGAAAGATTCCAATCTCTAAATTTTGAGATATTTTGATTTTTTATTGGTTTTTAAATTAATTTATCATAAAATTAAGTTTTATTGGGTTTTGAAAAATTTAAAATTTATTATACAAAATTTTAACATATATTATCAATATATAAGTATTTTTTACACTTGGCACTTCACATGGAATTTGCATGTCCTTTAAAGTTTTCTAAATCTCATCCTAAAAAAAAAAAAGTTTCTAATCTCTAAATCTTGAGATATACACACACACTGAAGGTGTTCCTATGATGGGTTTGGTTGGGTAGATTTGACCAATAAGATCTGTGTACTTTGGTCCTCCTCCCTCCAAACAAAAATTGACATGTGGCACTCAATTGTCATGGAATTAGCTAGGAAATTTGTTGTACTTCAAAATTTTCTAAATCTCATCCTAAATGGAAAAAGAAATATTATAATCTCTAAATTTTTAGATATTTTGATTTTTCATTGGTTTTTAAATTAATTTATCATAAAATTAAGCTTTATTGGGTTTTGAAAAATAAATCTATAAAAATATTAGAATAACCATTTATATTTTTTTATTTAAATGTTTTAAAATCAATTTATAATAAATTAATTAATTAATTAATTAATTAAAAAATAATAATAATAATCATTATACAAAATTTTAATACATATTATTAATATAAGAAGCACTGCACATGGAATTTGTTGGGAAGTGCATGTCTTTTAAAGTTTTCTAAATCTTATCCTAAATAATAATAATAAAAGATTCTAATCTCCAAATCTTGAGATATTTTAATTTTTCATTAGTTTTTAAATTTATTTATTATAAAATTAAGTTTGATTGAATTTTAAAAAACAAATCTATAAAAATATTAAAGTAATATATATATGTGTGTGTGTGTGTGTGTGTCAATTTATAATAAATTTTATAATATTTATTATATAAAAATTTAATATATATTATAAATATATAAGTATTTTTTATTCTTTTGTTATGATTATACTATATCGTGAAATTGTAAGGAGGTGACATAAATATTTATTAACAATGAAGAACGACGCAAAGATGTGATGGAGCTTCAGCGAGACTCGAAGGAAATATTTAATTCTTGTAGATTAATCATGGAGTATTGTCACTTTTGTGTCGCCTTCTTTTTAATCAACCTGATGGATTGGATGTGCGTGTAATCTATCAAAGCTTTGGCCAAAATCAATGCCACAGGTGCTGCTTTTACCCCAAAATGGAAAATTATGGGGACTTGAACAGTGATTTGAAGCATTCAAGGATTGACAGTTTTATTTGCAAGCCCAAGCCTAAGATCACAGATGGTGTGCTTGAGATTTCATAGGCACGACCTAGAAATTGGTTGGTGAATTCAAGATTGTCTACTTTAGAAGATAACTCTTATTCCAAAAAAAAATTATGTAATTGAAGTCGCCACAGGTGAGATGTGCTACCTATTTCGCTTAAATTTATTTTTTTACTTCTAAAAGGACTTTTATATTATCATGGTTCCCATATTTACAAAACTTAGAACTTAGAAGTTCAAAACTAGCACAGTAATTAACTTAACCAATGATTAGCCAAATTAGATTATTTTTCCTGGAAGAGTGTCTCTCTTTCCACCTTCTTGAAGAGCGTCACTCTACTCCAGTTTCCACCTCCTCTGTTGTCATTCCCATTCCTCTTGCTCTGACCTAGACTATACCAAAGGAATTGACAATGATGTCTTTCTGAATACAAAAAATGTCTTCTTCAATCCTAATAACAACCTAATTCTGCTAATCAGTCGTTAAAATCTAATAGGTTGAGCCCTCTTCAAAGATTTGTGTGCCCCTTTCTAATGTCTCTGAGTGGAATTAGATATTTGTCATCTACATATTCTTATATAGAAGCAATTATGTTGCATTCATAGAAACGATTAACAATGCTTGCATTGGAGTGAGTGGCAAGATAAACTTCCCAAATCGTATATTCTTTCAGTGTACCTTTGTACCTTTAGGGGCAATTGCTAGTATATATTTTTTAATTAATTTTCTACTATTTTTATATGGCGCAATCTAACTATTTGATGTTTTTTGTCCCCTTTTTTTCTATCTTTTTTCACTTGGATTTTGACAATACAATTTTGGGATTCTTGTGATATAATTACTATATTATATTTATTTTAATTATTTTTTTACTATTTTGTTGTGAAACCAGCTCCAAAAAGAGAAGAAAATAGATATCAAAGCTTTAGAAATAAGCCACTTCGAGGGGGCAACCTCCAATACATTACATGAATGAACAATTATTGGATGATTCAAATTACAAAACCTCCTTTCTATATATAGGATTCCATGGGACCATAATGTAATCCTAGTAGAGCCACAATGTAATCCTAGCCAACATGACAATAATAATTTAAGGGCACAATAATAACAATATGGGGGTTACAAGGGTACAATAATAACAATAAGGGGGTTACACTAACAACAATAAGGGACTATACTAGTAATATAGGGACCTAACAATTTTCATATGTACAATTTAATGGATTTTGACAATACAATTTTGGAATTCTTGTGATATAATTATTATATTATATTTATTTTAATTAATTTTTTACTTTTTTTATATGTGCAATCTAATTATTAGATGTTTTTGCTTTTTGCATTTAGAACTAAACTATACAAGTTTTTGGAGATCTTGTGATTTTACAATGTTTAAAATTTACTTTTAAATGTATAAATAAATGCAATGCCCTAAAAACCATTAAAACACTCCATAATATTTGATTTGTCAAGATAATTAGGCCGATAGGCCTTCTCTTTTGAATGAGATCACTTTTTTTTTGTCAACATATATTTTGTGCAAACGACACTTGTTACGAATTTAATAGATGACAAGTGTGCTTATGTTGTTCATTGTGGGTAATGGAACCTGTTATGAATTTAAGTCTGGTTATCTTGTTAATCGTGTATCTGCAGAGTTATACTATTTAACTTTATCCAGCACGTTATACTATTTAATAGCATTAAATAATGGAGGGTTTCCACTCTCCGCTCCACTACCATGTTGACGGCTAGGATAGCGCTTACATGTAGGGACCTTGAATTAATTCTGTGATATGAGTCGTGACCCAACCATTCCAATTTTCCTGGCACCTGCAGCTGGAGACCATAGACGACATTCGCTTCGCCCATCAAACAACAGATACCTCAGTTTCTTGTCGAGCTTTTTCCTATGCAACTGAAGCTTCTCTAACATTTGCGTGTGCCTTCTGTAAACATAATCGAAATGCTTGAAGAAATATCCATAGAATGGGCTACAGACAACTATGATAACCAAATATTGGGCTAAAATGATTTAAAATTATTCTTTGTATAAGCGTGTAGCAATGATTTTCTAGAAATGTAAATCTTTGAAAACATGTGTAGGTTGTTACACATGAAACATGGGTGTATAAAATCTGGTAGGCTATGAAATTTCAGGACTCATTTTCGATCCAATCCTGTGCAGTTACTAAATCAGGCAATACAGGTGCACCTGATTCCCTCCAACTGGTAGCATCAGGTGTCTTGAATCTATCCAAAAGTAATGCCTTCATGCCAATGTTTCTAGCTAGTATGTAGCCTTCATGCATGCTATCACCAATGTGAAAAACTTCATTTGCAGGAATGTTTCTAGATTTCTACTGGGCCATTTCATAAATTTTAGGATTAGGCTTTTACACGCCTTCAATACCAGAGAAGACCCCGAAGTCCCACTCTAACCCCTGCCACCACAAGATAACAAAATACCACACTATCATAGAGTGAGCTTGCAACTTTATTTTGCTTGAAAAAAAGGGATTCCATTATTTTACCCTAAGAAATTACCTTATGCATACCCAATGCAAGCAAGATAACACCTTGATAACGATATTCTAAATTTCTTACAATCCCACGAGAAACCCCTTGTTACGGGCCCATCTCAAGAAAGGCACTGAATCCTGGAAAACAGTGTATGGTGCAGAAGAACCAAATGTAGAATAAATGCATCCAAAAATCTTCTCAAAAGTTTCTTCATCGTATGAATAACCAGCCTGTTTAAAAAGAGATATTAGTTTTCACCGGCATGAACTGTAATTTCCATGAAGACCAACTATACCTGAGAAGTACATCAAAGTTGAGGTTCATACTCTCAAATCTGTAGAGTCATTAACTGACTTCAAATTTATGACTTTTCCATCTGCTAATTTTTAATCTCAACTGGCAGTAATGGTAACCTTGTCCCTTCAGGAATATTAAGGGGATTGAGGCTATTAGCTGAAAGCACTGGTGAATACCTTAAATAGTCCACAGTTCTGAAAATACCCAAGGCCACCAAGTAGGAATTGTGAAATCTGCTTTCAGTAAATTCAATGTTAAAAAGCCCCTTCCCTTATGCTCAGATCTGAACTCCATCTTGGATAAACTGTTTGAAGCTACCAGTGGCCCATTTCTCCATGCTTCATGGCTAAGTTGAGGTTCCCAATGAGGGTTATAACTTATTACATGCATGTAACACACATCTTAAATAGTTGCAAAATATTCTGGAAGACAGAAATTGCAGAAGTTGCTAGGGCCAAAATTGTAGAAGCTGTTGGCAGCCGAAGTTGCAGTAGTTGCTGTAAATTTAAATAAAAATCACATGTCTTCCATGAAAACCCATTGCAAAACAAACGGGAATTGTTAGGTATGGAAAAATTGTCATCAATTCTATGGAACATTGTAGCATTGCAATCTCCAGAACCTTGCATCTCCTCCACCTCCAAAGTGAGCTGGAAAATAGAAAAATTGATAAATATTGACCACCCAAATTTTCTAAAAAAAGAGGCAATCAGGAACAGTCTACAATTCCAGCTTTTACTTTATAAATGATACGGACTTTGTTGAATGATGTTTTTCATAAGTCTATCGCTGGGAAGTTTTAAAGTTGCATCTTCGTTTTCTTTCACTATCTCACAGTTCTTGTTTGTGGGCATCATTTCAGGGCTTATATAAGCTCAAGATGAAGCTGATTGATGCCGATGACAATCAATTGACTTGTGTTAATATGAGCTTCAAAATTGTTCGTGGTAGCCTAATTGACCAAATCAGAGGCACAACAACAACAGGACTGCTAGGGACAATTTGATTGCTAATTGCTGAATTCTGATCAGAACTCTTAGATCAGTTTTGGATCTTAGACTGTATCGGTTCGTTATTTGACTTGTATGCATCTCTATGTGTTAGGCTATATGTTTTCCCGCAACATCATTATAACTAGAATGTATCCTTTGGTTTGTGTTACATATTCGTGGAGAACTAATTGGCAATATTTCGATTGGGGCTGTTATGCCTCTGGAACCTCCCTCCGTGTGTTGATCCTCTTGTTTATGTAAGGTACAACTTGTAAATAAAAACATGTCATAATTTTCTTTGGAAATTAACTCGTTTATATCAATGCTCTTTGTTTTTGAGTAATTGGACGGAAGCATTTAGTTTAAATATGATTAACAAGCTGGGAACCATAACAGTGATGGATGATAGTTTATCAACTCATGTCATTTCCTGTAGTGCTTCTATATCATATTGTTGTTGATCATAAAGGATTGCAATTATGAAATATCAAATATAAGAAGTCATTTAAATTTGAACCCCTTAACGTATGCTTTAAGAGTACACTATGATTTCGATTTCTGAAGATGCTGGAAATCTGTATTAAATAGGGAATTATTGGAAAACCAAATATTTGAAATTTAGGACTGTGCAATTTTCCCCAAGTTTATGAACTGCAATTTTGTAGATTCAAGGTTTTTGGCCTCGGTTTCTGAATATGTAGTCCATGAATCTATATTTGATGTATTGATCATGGATTTGTTGAAAAATTATCCTGTTCCAAGTGAAGGTCGACAATGCTTTGTGCACATATCCACAGAAAAACAACCTTTCTGTCTCATAGAGCCACAAGATCAAAAATCACTCAAAACACTCGTTCTTTCCCCCCTCTTCAACTGTAGTGTAGCACTAATCATTAGTCCAGTGCTATGAGTTTCTCAAAGTTAAGATAATGCCTTTTCCTAGATTACCTAGCTAAAAATGGGCCCAAAATTCATCTTTTAAACTCAGCTAATCATTAGTCCAGTGCTATGAGTTTCTCAAAGTTAAGATAATGCCTTTTCCTAGATTACTTGGCTGAAAATGGGCCCAAAATTCAACTTTTAAGCTCAGTTTATGACCTTCAAAACCATTGTAGGACTACACTAATCATTTCCAGCAACAGATCCGCTAATCACAAAGTTTTCTCAAACTCTAGAGAATGGTTATTTTTCCAGGTTTTTCAAATTTGTTTTCAAATGGGCATTTCTTTTCATTGACTAAATAACAAATTAAATTATCATTGACTTGCTTCATGTCAAAAACTACAATTACTTCAAGTTAATACTTCAAGACAATACTCCTATTGGCCTCTCTTTGCACCTTCTGGGCCAACTGCTAATATATAGTTATTCAAAAGAACAACATTGATTATGGGGTGAAGTCCATGATAACTAGTCACAATTATAGACCTCGTTTACCTCGGTGTAAACCACAAACAATGTTACTTTCACTAATATTTGTGCCATATTAACGTAAAGTTAGTTAGCTTAAAAAACACATACCCTTATCTTTATTAAAGATAAAAATATATTAACATGAAAATTATTGTTAAAAAAATAGAAAAATGGAATTTAACCCAAAAAAAAAAAAAAAAAAAATCGTTTATACCATTTATCTTATACCATAACCTTTCTACGAACATTGTGTTTTTATTATAAAATTTTGAGTTATATAATAATTATATTATATTTGTTTTTAATTATTTTTTTACTACTTTTATATCGCGCAATCTAACTATTCAATGCTTCTTCTTTTTTTCTTTTCTTGGATTTTGACAATACAATTTGGGTTCTTCTGATATAATTACTATATTATATTTATTTTAATTTTTTTACCATTTTTATATGTACAATCTTATTATTAGATGTTTTAGCTTTTTGCATTTAGAACTAAACGATATAAGTTTTGGTGATCTTGTGATGTTACAATGTTTAAAATGTGCTTTTAAATGTATAAATAAATGGAACACTTTAAAAATCATTAATACATTACAATGGTGTAAACTACAAAATTCAAATTAACAATTCCCAAAATCTCTTTTAAATTTCAAATCAAATTAACTAAAAACTAAATATTACATATTTTATATGAATATATCAAAATTTTGAACATTTCTTATACACACCCCCGTCGGGCCCTTCATCAACGGTGAATGGCAAGCTCTGCAAATCCCTCTGCACTACGGGATCACAGAATTGCTTTCCGGTCAACCATTTGATCTAAGCTATGGCATTCTTTGGATTCATCGGGGACGAAGCAGCCCCAACCGTGCCAATAAACCGTTGCTTCTCGCCGAAACAGACCACGCTCGAGGTTTCAGTCTTCGATAAATCATTAAACGCGACATCAATGTCACACTGTCGTGCAACGACAACATTGCAGCTCACGTTTATGCTCTACCACCAAAACCTTTGTTTTATGAAACTCTACCCAATCTTAAACACAACGGGATTCAAAAACTTAAGACTCAATTCCCAAAATATCAGATTCAAAATGAAGGAGCAAAAATAGAACGAATAAAAACTAAAACCCTATAGTCCTTATGCAACAACATTGTATAGGTCAAAGATTAGTAGGTCGTAGAGATCTCCTTTATCTGAGGTCGTCAACGTTCCCTCTGCACCCTAGTGAAAATGCTAGTTTATACTAGGTGAGAGCATCTTTTTACCCATCTTCGTAGTTTAGCATGCACTTTGATAAAACAATATATATCATAATTCCTCCCCCTAAAAGCCATTTTTACAACTTTTGGAATAATACATAATAAATATAATTAATAAATAAATAAATAAAATTATAAATTTTATCAATTTTGTAAGAATATTATATAAATGATAATTTTTGTTTTTATAATTTTTTTTGTTTTCAGTTTTGCCATTGTGTATTAATTTGTTTTTGACTAAAACTTTATGTCACTTATCCATAGTTTAAAAATTCAAATTTTCTTATTTTTTATTATTATTTAAATTTATTTATTTGTAAGATGATTGGTTGAGGTTTTATTATAGGTGTTGTTTAGTAACTTCTATTTTTCTATTAGTTATTGATTTTTTTGTTTTTAAATTTATTTCATTTTTATTCAACTTTTTTATTTTTATATTTCTATTGTTTCCATTTTCATGAATTATAGTTTTTTTATCTATATTTTCAATTTTATTTTATTTTTTTCTTCTATGAATTTTTTTCTTTGTCAATTCCAATTCCATTAATCATAGATTTTTTTTTCCTTGTTAATTTTTAATTTGATTTTTTTTTTCCCTTCCCCTTTCTATAATTTTATTTCCTTGGAAGCAATAACTATACAATAAAACTTCCATTTCAATTAATATAATTAAATTGAAAACCAATTCGATTTTTCGAATCTTGTGAGCATTTATTTCTTAATTTTATTAAGAAAGCTTTATTGATATATAGTTACTAATTTTTAAGACCTTCTGGGCATTTCTTTCCTAACTTTGTTGAATTTGTTTTATTTAGCATAGTTTTTATAATCCCTACCTCCAAGGTATATGAAGAATTCAAGAAAATGGTCATATTACAAAAAAATTAATTCAACATTTCAAGAGATTGATCTTCCTTTACTGTGTTTGTGATTAATGTATGCATTATTTATTCTTGGAGGTCAAAGGATTTGAAATTCATGTCGAGGTGGACACTTGGCTGAGGGAATATCCAATGCACTTGAGCTCTTCATTTCATTTTAGGGGATTCAAATTCTACGGTGCAAAGGTTGGGGTATGGGATCCAAACTAATTCTACTAGCGCACACCAATGGGGGTATTACCAAGGTTCCACTTTGAAGTTCCAAATTCCACTTCAAGTAGTTGCAGAAAGATTGCTTGACATTTATTGGGAAGTTACTCTTCAATTTATCACATGTTTCAATTGGTTTTTTAAATTTGTTTTACCTTCTTTCCGTGAACCAAACATAGAATATTGATCTCAATTACCATGCAAAAAGTTAATCTATAAATTTTGTTAAAGTGGTGCAACTTTATTCCCACTTTTATTCAAAGTGAATGTGTCAAATTCAAGTGATTTAATACTAAATCACAAACCATAGACAAATGTATAATATTTTGAAAATACTTGAAAAGGGCTAATGATATTATTTTAATATTTAGAATTTTTAATGATTTTTTTTTTGATGATATGAAATGTTTTAGGAATTAAGTATTTTGATTACAAACTAAGTGTTTTAATATCTATCTAGAGTTACTAGTGATTTAATTTATATAATTGTTCTAGTTATAATTTAGTTGTTAAATTAATAGTAAAATAATTGTTATTGCATATCATTCATAAATATTAATTAACTTGTCTTTATAATTTAATTTAAAAATTAATTTGATACAAAATCACAAATTATTGATCATCCTAACTCCAATTTTCACTGCAAAAGAAAGCAGTTATGTTTAAAATTGGAAGTCATTTGAGAGATAACAATCAAAGTTTTGTTCCATATTTCGTGGCTTCACTACCACAAACATAATTGCATTCAACTCTATATCAATCATGTACAATGCTCATGAACTTTGTAAGTGAGAAGCGGTTATGCAAAACAAGTTTCTTGGAATTAACATCTCATTCAATTGAAAGTAAGTTTCTCCATATCAATTTGAATGGAACAAAAGAAATAAAGTTATAAACCTTCATTACAACCAATAAAGTAGGGTGCTCACCAAAAAGCACAATGTTAGCACAACATTTTCACTTTCATTTATATTTTTTTATGAAGGCTTCAATTGATTAGCTCAGAGTCTTTCAACAGTTCATACTTCGATTAGCTATATTTAAACTACGCGGCAAGTACTAGCTACTAAGTAGCACTTGTTATATAAGCATAGACAAAGCTATTTAAAGTACTTTTGCAGCAGTGCTTTAAAAAACAAATTTTACCACTTTTTCAACAATACTTCAAAGGTGCATATTAGATAAAATGGTAACTTCTCCTTCTTCTTCTTTTCAAGTACACCAGAGAGAATAATGATACCTCCCATGAAGTAGAGATTACATACTAGAATTTGCACCGAGAGGTGCAAAGTAACATCGGGGAGTGGGTAATGTGGAACACAATAATGAAGTGAAATATATCGACAATGAAATACGATCGAAATTTTAGCTTCTATATATTTTTTAAAGAATGTAATAGGAGGTTAAATTTGAAAAGAAAGTTACACTAACATAAAGTAACACTAACATAATTTTCCTAGAATAATGGCATACTAATGATGGTGTCCTTCCTCTTCTAGCTCCCTTCTCATCCTACCCTTTACTATATGACATTTGAGAAGTGGAGAAAGTCCCAAGGTGGGATAAGAATCAACAAATGACAAATATGAAGAGAGAAAATGAAGGAAAGGAAACCATTTGCACTCAAGAAGCATACAAAATGGATTCATGAACTCCCTCATACCTTGGATCAAATAAAGAATCATGGAGCTCCTTGCCAATAATGAAAAAAAAAAACTTGAGAAATAGATCCTCATTTGAATATAACACTAGGCTCACAAGAATCTCTTTCCAAATTTGGCTACTTTATGTGAAATTCCACTGAAATTAAGGTATCTTATTTCATTGTGTAAAGACAATTTATCAAGCAATGCTAAAGTCATTTCATAAGTTAAAATAAAATAAGAAGCTTGTAAAAGTAATACTCCTTTAGCAGCCAATTTTTCCTTAAGACTAGGTGAGAATTTGAAAGATCTAAATCCCCTCAAATTTGTATTGAGTCATATAAGTATGATTGCAACCCATAATTGTTATTAATACACCTATAACAATTACTATTGCAAACACTCGACACAAAAACAACTCATAATGTTGACCACATTATTTTATGTTTGTTATAATATGATTATTATTAGAACAATTTAGATCTCAAATTTTCTTTCACTTTTTTTAATAAAACCTTAACAACATTATCTTATTTATAATAATGATGATGAGAAGAGTGGTCGTTAATTTTCATTTTTTAATAATTTTTTCATTTTTTCATCATTACTTTAAAGAAAAACATTAATATTAAATCAACTTTGTTTTAAAATGTTTCCCTAAATTTAGCATTTAGTTATTATTTATAAAATTGTATCTTGCTTAATTTCTCTATTAATCTTCATGTTTTTAATTATTAGTGGGTAATGGGTAATGGAATTGCTTTGATACAAGTTACTGAAGTTGCACCATCTTTCTCAATGGTGAAGATATGGAAATCAGTAAGGGATACAGTAGAGTATATAAAGGTAAACATCAAGCTCTACTTTAGCCAACATTTATTCCTTATTTTCCATAAACTCTCAAAATATTTCCTCTCTCATTTCATGTAGTTTTACAAAAGATTTTCAAGAGTTTTCATGGATGTTCATGATAATCAAGTCTGTCCATGACATTGACTCTTTTAATCTTAGATGCCATCATCTCAATTCCCCACTTTTAAGCTTAATTGTGGCATTGATATTATTTTGTCCATTCAATTCTTGCAGTTGTCAAGAAGTTTGCAAGAAACAGGTTAAAGGATTACAATTCTCATGTAACAAATAACTTTCCACAAGATCCATGTACCAAATATCAAGTTCTCTATTTGTGGGAATTCTCATCAACATAGTTACTGGTAGCAAATACCTTATGATCATCATTTTTTCTCTATGAATGTAAGAGATCATAGTTGAATGCTTTTCAAAATATAAGAGAATTAACATATGATGTAATAGGTGTATATAAAGCTAGATATATATCAAGTAAAAGAAATGGTATCAACCATAACATGCCATTGAAATTGTGTTGTGCACACTGAAATATAGCTTACTCATTAAAATAAAATCAATTATGTAATAGCATTTATATAAATGGAATTAGGTTATAAAAAATTACCAAGAAATGTGCGATATTTTCTTGAAAACCCTATATAAATGGAAAAATATAGGGTGTGCAGAACTAATTTTAGTGCCACTCAATTCCCCTAGATAAACTCATTAAAAATGCTAAGTTGACTAAGATATTAACTTATTAAAAATGATTGCAAAAAATTGAGGACAAATGAGAATGAAAAAGTAAATGTAAGTAACAACTGAGAATGCAAAAGTAAATGTGAGTAATAACATGATTTAGTCCAAGGCTTAGAATTATTATTATTTTTTTGCTGATTAGAGCATTGTAAGCAACTATTTTATTTAACCCAAGGCTCAGAACAAATTTTCTAGACTCTAGGAACATGGGTCGAAGAACAGGTTTAGGAGATGTTGTGAAAATGTGAAGCATTCAGTTTTTGTTGAAAAAATGTGTTTCATATATGAAAATTTATTTCAATTTTAATATTTGTAAAGCGATATGATTTTACTTTTACTCTGTATTTTGTATTTGCTGATCATCTTGATTGAATATAGACTCTCGTTAGCATTGGACATATTGTAAATGGTCCTTTTTGGCTAAAACCGTGCACATATCATTATATCGTGCAGCTTCAGCGCAACAACATCAATGACAATTTGTTTGTTATCTATTTTCACTGAAATTAGAGTTAAAAAAATTGATTTTTTTGCTCCTTTAGAGTTTTGGGAACACTGAGCATTAAAATTTTGTTGTATACATGAGTTTCGCAAAATACATATATATATATATATATATATATATATATATATATATATATATATATATATATATATATATATATATATATATATATATATATATATATATATATATATATATATATATCTATATATATATATATATATATATATATATATATATATATATATATATATATGTGTGTGTGTTTCATATATATATATTGTTTGGCTTTTTTTCATGTCTAACCTATTTGTTTCTTGGACTATTTTTTATTGGATTTGAGGTATTCATATTGGAGGTATCTTATAAATGTTGTGCTTATGTTTATAATTAGGATATTCTCCCATAAAAATGATATAGTATTTTCATCTAGATTAATGGCTTACTCTCATTATTGGGAAACCTAGGTATCCCTAATCTTTAATTAGGGATATTCTTTCATCAAAATTACCCAATACTTTTATTAGGATAAATGGCTACTTTTTCCATTGGGGAATTGAATCTTAAAAAATAAGCTAACAAAATAATGTTTTCATGGCTAAACCATAAACCCATTGGCCACTTCAGTTCACTAAAATCTTCTTCCTTTATTGAAAATGATCTAGTATTTTCATCTAGATTAACGGCTTATTCTCGTTGTTGGGAAACCTTGGTATCCCTAATCATTGATTAGGGATATTCTTTCATCAAAATTACGCAATACTTGTATTAGGATAAATGGATACACTTCTCATTAGGGAATTAAAGCTTAAGAAGTAGCCTAACACAATAGTGTTTTCATAGCTAAACCATAAACCCATTAGCCACTTCAGTTCACTAAAATCTTCTTCCTCTATTGAAAACACCACTTTATTCCAAGCCCTCAATTTTTTTACCCTGAAACCCCGCCGAACATTAAAAATTCCATATATTTTCAAAGATGCCTTCACATGGGAAATAAGAATGGATTTAAATCGAGTATCAGCTCGCACAAACCCCATCCCTAACCAAAATGAAGCCCAAGCAAATTCCCTTGGAAAAGTTGTCCAAAAAAGGTAAATAGAAATTCGGGGGCTCATATTTACCTAGAGGGTGAAGTGCAACGAATTAAAACAATGGCACCGGGGAGCAGAACCCTGTTCCAGAATGGCAGAACAACCAATATGCTCGGAACTCCATCGCATCCACCATCGCATGTTAAAATTTTAAAAAGAAAAATGAGTTTGTTACAATTCGGAAAGGTATTGCATTGAGCAGGTTTTCTTGATCTCCACACCACAATATGTTGATCTC
Source organism: Pinus albicaulis (assembly GCA_034641835.2). NCBI lineage: Eukaryota > Viridiplantae > Streptophyta > Pinopsida > Pinales > Pinaceae > Pinus > Pinus albicaulis. Next base: position 828,981,103 of record CM076569.1, read on the forward strand.
GCATTTATGGATTTCACGTGGATTATTCCCCTTGATTGTAAGAAACAGAAGGATCCTTGAAGGAGCTCTGATACCATGAAAGAATCAGAACGACTCCAATGAAGGAGCTCTGATACCATGAAAGAAAACATAGCAGAACACAAACTTGTTGATTTTGTATTACAAGAAACACATATTTATACATAGAGAAGAGCCTTCTCGAGGTTCATTGTCAGTGGAGATAGCTTCTTTAGGAAGCTAAGCTATCTCTCCAGAAAAATCTAGATGACTCCTACTCAAATCTAGACGACTCCTTGCATTAACTGTTATCAGCAAAGTAGGTTGAAATTATTGTACATCCAACACTCCCCCTTAATTTCAACCATATCACAGACACGCAAAATACATAAGACACAAACATACGTCCCTTAATTGACATGCCTGTTGGTCTAAGTCTCAGCTAGGCTTACAACAGCACATGAAAACAAGACTATCATTTTTGTCTTCTTTCTAAATGGTCCATACTTGTTTATTTGCAAACACAGTTTCATCTTCACCTTTCTCGCCATAAGATAGTGGTGAAGTTTCTCCTTTCTTGATTTTCTTATGACCTCCTTAAATTGCTCTTGGTTTGCGTACTTAATATCAACAACCTCTTCAGGTTTGGGATGTAAAGCAACATCCCCAAGGTAATCCAATTCATGCTCTCCCCTCTTTCCATGAGAAAGAGCCTTGTACAATATGCACTCAAATTTCACAAACTCACCATTGTATTTTGAGTCATGCCCAATGATATAATCCTCTTCATCAGCTTTTGAATCCTCCACAATTTTGTTCTCTGCAATATCTACATCATTCTGTAGATTTTCATCTTTCATATTTGGTTGATTCATGTTTTCAACCTCTTTAATCGACTTCATTGTTGCAAACATGTCATCCTGCATTTGATTTGCATATGAAGATAGGCATATTCTCTCACCAAACAACAACTCATCAATAAGTTGCTTTTCATGCATCAAACAGAACCACTCTTCATGAGATACATAATTCTCATCAAATTTGACTTCACAATTTTTTGCATCACAGGGAGATTCCTGACTATCACATGCTACTCTATTGTCAGCTACTGACATACTTTTAGTCTTGATCCCAGTTATGATGCTTTCAACACAATCACTATTTTTAACAACAACTTCATCAATTTCATCTTTTTCACTCCACTTCATGCTATACTTCATTTCAAGAATATGCCAAAACATTTTTGGATCAAATATTTCACCAAAGTCATTTAAAATGCTTGACAGGATGTTTTCATCTAAAGCTAATATAATAAGAAACAAGGCTATTGCACATCTACTTTTATCATCAGAATTCATAGAAGTTTCTTGGACAAATTTCCATAAGTCTATTGAACCTAGCAATCCTTCCATTTTTATAGTCCAAAGTTCAAAATTTTTACCTAAGAATGACGGAAGCACTGGTATTAATCTCTTCAATACTGAATCTATAAAGTCTTCTGGCTGATCCAGATTCATATCTTCATTGAGCATAAATTCTATGGTTGGAAATATTTCAGATTCTGCATGTTTCCTCTCATTGTTTCTCTTCTGATGTTTCAATCTTTGTTGCCAACCCATGCTTTCAGTCAGCTCCAAGTCCACGTTCTTCCACAAGCCAGAGTTAGATCCACGTTCTTCCACTTAGCAGAATTTAAGGTATGCACATTTTGTTTATGCATTACACTATAATGGTCACTCCCTTTAAATATGGCAGAGATGCCCACATCAATCCACAGGTGACTCAACACTTTTATGAACCCTCACACATCAAACGCAAAACTGGTGATCACATGAAACAAACAATACAGATACTCCAACATGTATAGGAGCTAACACTCAGCTCTCACACAACGTCCACAAGAAATTTGGAAATTTGGCCCACCTGTGCATGGAACCCACTGCCAAATCTCAGCCCAGCTGCAAATGAACTCGGCCCTCTTTAACTGGAACACGGCCTACCAAGGAGCAGCTTCATGCATCAACTCCACAAGCAATGTTATTCACGAACTTAGCACAAGGATCTGCAACGCCAGTACAACTTCATACAGTTTACTAATCTTCGAGTCGGCCTACGCTTCCAGACCTGTTCGCAACACTATGCAATCACCCCTTTGACAATTGCTCAATACATAAGCCTCTAAGCAATAAGCTCGACTTCGGCTCCCGACAGGCACACCACATGCACTACGCCTCCTTCACACCACGCGAATTCAGCCAGTCCAAACTCTCCAAAGCACAATACTCGATACGGTTTGTAGGTTGTGACCAACCACAACGTTTTCCAACAACGAGGTCCTAACGCTCTAACCATGCTTACACCGTCCACAGCACACTCTCACACTTCACTTCTTCACATAAGGCGGCTACTCTGCCTCCACGACCACCAAATTGCTGCCTCGTTCACAAGACTTTCGACCTCCAATCAGGATCAACCTTTAACATGTACCAATAAAAAAAACGCTCTCTGGCCAATATGCACCAGCTCTATCTCATAGCAAGCAGCGCCTTCTCTTACAAGAACTTTACCTTAATCCAGAATTCACGTTCACCCAGACTACACGTTCTCAGTAGTTCGACGCCCTCGACTAGACTGCAGCAGTCTATCTTCATACACAGCAACGGTCTCTACGTTCAGTCAGGGTGCCCTTCTCTGATCACCAGAGCCTTACGGGTTGCCAACAGACTTTCTCCAAACAGACTTTCTGCAAATGACTTTTCAGCAATAGAGTAGCAGCACACAGAGACTCCTCTGCAACACGCCCTCAACAATCTCTCTCTGATGGCACACAGGAAAACTCACAAACTGGTTTCTCACACACTCAACCTTCAACCTCAGGCCAATACGCCCTCCACGCTACACACAACTCTTCAGAAAATTTCTCACGCCAAGCCAATGCTCTCCATCAAAACAATCAGCAAATATTGAACACACGCTTTCAACTCCACTGAGCTCCAACGCTCTACGGCACCACTGAGCACACAGCTCCTCACCGAGCACTCACAGCTCTCACTAAGCACACAACTCCTCACCGATCACTCACAGCTCTCTTACAACACAAATATCACTACAGGCACTCACCCCTGCAACCACCAAGCTGAAACCATCGACTCTAATACCATGTAAGAAACAGAAGGCTCCTTGAAGGAGCTCTGATACCATGAAAGAATCAGAACGACTCCAATGAAGGAGCTCTAATACCATGAAATAAACAGAACACAAACTTGTTGATTTTGTATTACAAGAAACACATATTTATACATAGAGAAGAGCCTTCTCGAGGTTCATTGTCGGTGGAGATAACTTCTTTAGGAAGCTAAGATATCTCTCCAGAAAAATCTAGATGACTCCTTACATTAACTATTATCAGCAAAGTAGGTTGAAATTGATGTACATCCAACATTGATTCCCCATTGGATTATTCCCATTGGCTTATTGAATGAATTCTAGCAAGCTCTCTTGTTGTATTCCTTCACACAAAGGATACTTCTAAAATAAGGAAGAAAAAGCACAGTGCATGCCTTGCGAGATACACTGAGCATAGATACCCAAGAATGGCCCGACAGGGTTCGACCCTGCAACTGGCCAAGAGTCACTTATCGCAGTTATCACATTACAGTAATAAATATTTATGGTTTGCGAGCTTAAAATCGCGCCATTCTACCCACATTGGATCATCTAATACAATTTCCATACCTGCATTGGTTCAATGCCTCAGGGTTTCCCTTACGCATGATACCAGCCAAAATCGATAGTCTCGGGGTTTTATAGGGCCTAGACTTGTAGAACTCGACGTTGGGGTCGAATACAGCAGACGTTGGGCGATCTTGCAAACCTTTGTAGTCTCATTATATCGCGAAATAATATCTCAGGGGAAGTACCCAACGAGCTGGGTAAGCTGGTTAAGATAATATTCTTGGATTTGTCTCACAACAATCTCATGCGAAGGTTTCCAGAACTCATCTTGAACTTTTCGCATCTAGTTAGCTTGAATTTGCTCGGAAATAAAAATTCGATGTTTTCATGAATCATAGGAGAACGGATGTCAAGAACAGCCATACCAACATCATTTATCATCGACTAAAAAATAAAGATCCCACTCTGCGCATCTTCCTCGATAAAAACGAGATTCCCTATGGAGTTGATTTCGAATTAGCAATTTAAACAATGATTCAAAGTTTTTCTATTCACATTGCCATATTTCCGGATGATATGTAGAATCGAAATGGTGCTTGCATGAATTGGATCTCATTATCAAATCCAACCAGAAGCTTATTCATGTCTTTAGTGACGTTGATCCTACAACTCTTCGTCGGATTGAGAAAGGATGTTATCATAAGGCCTTTGACAAACACAGAGGGAGAGAACCCCCGGAAAAGACAAAAATATGGGAGGATGCTCTGGCGCAAGCCTCATATCTTCAAGGCCTGCCATTAAAAATGAAGGAAACATAAATACATTACTCATCTCTCACTTTCTCTACCTTAATGTGCTTAATTCATCAATCTTTGTTGATTTTTTTTTAACCTTGCTTTTGATTTTTTTTTGGTGAAATATTCCATCTGAAATTTTCTTGAAATCAATAATGGAAATATTTGAATGGCTATATTTTAATGAACCCATTTGTTTTTTTTAGCAACCATTGGGAATTTGTGGAGAGAATTGTGAGCGTTGTTTTGATGAATTTGAAAGACGGATCATTCATTGACGAAAAATATCCAGTTGCCTAGGGGCAGGCAGTGGAGGAGTTCCCTGCTAGTGCAACTGAATTGGAGGATTTAGGACTTTGCCAGGAATTCATGACAGAAGAATTTGCAGTGGCACCTGATCCAGATGAGGATAGGTCGGATCTAAGTGATTTGTTTCAGGCATATGGGCCGTTTGTAAGCGAGTTCACTAAAATCTTCTTCCTCTATTTAAAACACCACTTTATCCCAACTCCTCAAATTTTTTACCCTGAAACCCCACTGAACATTAAAAATTATAACAATGGAATTGGGGAGCAGAACCATGTTCTGGAATGGAAAAACAGCCAATCTTCTTGACAACTCCACTGCATCCACCATCGTAGGTTAAAACTTGAGATCTACAAAAGCACAGTGCACCCTTGAAATCTATCAGTTACTACTACTGACTGTGGAACGAAGAGGAACAAAAAAGATGAAGGATAGGTGGAATAGCTGCAGAAACAACACAAAATCAGGCAGTAGGGAAAACATGGGCAGAAATCAAGCTAACAGATGAGAAACAGGTAGCAAAATCTCATTTGTGGGAAGGGTGAAATTGAAGCTCTCTCATTGGTTGGGGTGAACAGTGAAAGAAAATGCCTCTGGCATAATTAATGATTTATGAAATGAGCATGTGTTTATAGTTTCTAGATTCTTCTGCATGTATTTATTAAATTGTGTGGATATGTACTGACTTTAGATACTATTTCGTATTCTGGTATTAAACTTACCACTCAGATCGACAAATGTTAAAATTAATGTTTTTCAAAGCTGGAATATGGTAATACAATAAATTATTTGGTGACATTGGGTAATTATAATGGTTTTTTCAACACATTATATAGAGGGAAAGAAAACCATGTTGTCATGATGAAAATGGTGTTACGAGAAACCAGTTGAATAACACCTTGAAATTCAATGCACATGACATCATTTGCTTTCCCAAAGCCTTCATGTTATTATAGAGAACATTGATATTTAGTGGTCCATGAGATTGTTTATATAACATGTGATATTTGGTGGTCCATGGGATTCTTCAGCTAAATGGTTTATATTGGTTGCAATTATTGATTAAATGTTAACAATAGAAAAATATTATTGTCTTTTTTTGGTTAAAAGAAGAAATAATTGTAATTATTCAACTATGTTGAATTACTATGCAATTGTGCTAATATTCAATTCAATCATGTTTATGGATTTAAATGTCGCCATTCTTCATTAAACTTTTAATGCACCATTAAGGAGATACTGGTAATTATGATGGGTCAGTTATGACATCATGAATTCATTCATCAAGGATGTCTAGGTTTTGCCATAGGATGTTAATTAGTCTATTATGCTAATTTTTCAATTTAATTATCCTTAGGCTTATAGATGTCGCCATCTTTCATTATACTTTTAATGTTTTTTTTCTTTGGTTCAATGTATCGGAGATCAATACTAGTTATATCCACGGAAAAAACCACTCATGTCTACGTAATTCAGTTATCTTTCATGTAGATATTACCCCCAAGGAGCGAGCATGTCAATCTCGGTGGGACTGGAACCCAGGTGGGGAGAATAATAGCGACTCCTCCCTACCACCTGAGCAACACCCACTTGACTACTTTTAATGAGTTTTTAATGACATACTAGTGAATTTGAGGGATGATTTATTATACATCATGAATTTAACAAGTAAGGATATTAAAGCTCTATCATAAGATGGGATAGGCAAAATAATTGAGGAAGTTACCCTAAATGGGAAAGCTTCTTAGCAATTGAGGTGAGGCCCAAAAAGTTGGAAAATCACTTGGTGACACAAATAATCTACATTATACATGGTCTATCTCTCCATAAGCTTTGATTTAGGAAGATGTAAAGCATAAGCATATTACCTTCGAAAGTGGTAGACAAAATTGTGATAGTTCCATTATCCACCTTCATTCAATATTGGGGGCATGAAATAATGAATTTGATCTTTATTTCTTCCAAAAGCTTATAAACATCAATATTTTTGTTTTGTATTATAATTTCATTGTTCTTAGTGCCTACATTATATTTTCTATTCTCAAATGGTATTTTTATAAATGCTTATAAAGTTATGAAGAATGCTCCACTTATAGTGTCAAAAGGCCCCACCACATGCCATGGATATCTTACATTTCCTAAGTGTATGATGGCATGTATTACTTGTGGGTATTTCTCTCGAGTGTAAATGTGTGAAGGTTAACTATGGTGTACTGGAAATTGCACCAAGAGGTGCAAAGGAATGTCGAAAGGAGTCCGGAGTGTGGACAATTACATACTCTGAAATTTTTTGAGATTGTTTATCTTTTCAAGATCTTGTAATAAGGACATTATCCCACAATCCATTATGGTAACTCTGTCAACCGATTCAACCATTGTTAGGAACTTGATTGTTTCAACTATTGAAAAGAATGTGTGGAAAAACATTTCAAATTCAGAGAAACATGGAGCCACAATTTCTCCAAGTTATTAACCTGATTGAGATAAGGAGGTAGCTATTCCAACCAATTACATGCTAATATTAAGTTTTTTTTTTAACATGATATTAAATTATAGAATAACTCCTCATTGATCCTTGCTCTTATGAGTACATCTTTGTAACAAGACATAACCAAAATGAAGCAATTGGAACTAAGGATATCCCAATTTGGCAAAAGGGAATTCATTTGAGAAACATCATCAATGTCATCTAAAATGATTAGATATTTTAGACTTTTGGAAGATGAGATATGTTTTTTAAGTCTATGTATACCTTGCTCAACAATGTCTGTTTACTCAATCGATTGATTCAAATCCTTGAGAAGTTTCCTCGGTAATGAAACATGAGAGCTTTCTTTGACATCATATATGAGGCATGATCCATTGTACTCTGATTCCTTTTTTTTAAGAATTCATTGGCCAGCTATGTCTTTCCTATTTAGCTTAGGCCCAAAAGCCCCACAAAAATTGTCTTGCAACTACGCATTGTCTCTCTGACCCTAACCCGATTGTAAATTTGAATGATACCAGGACCCAACCTCAAAGTCAGTCGTTGACTTTGTAGCTGGGCCACCTAAATTTTTGGTTGCGCCTTGGGATGAAGGATGTCCCACAATGTTGTGACGATTTTTTTTAGAACATATTTCAATCGTCTTTTCTAACGTATATCGAACACGCATTCCACGAACTTACCCAATAACTCTTCCTTTCTAGTGAATGGTATAGAGTAAAACATCGAGTGAGAAACGACCAATGCTTAGAAATCGATCTAAGTGTTGAACTTATGTGGATAGAATTTTGAAATATCTCAGAATCTCACTCTTAGGAGAGGTTATACAACTGATCTCTCTAGACTCTCAGATTCTAAGATATTCTTGAAAAATAGTCATAAGCAGGCTGCTATGTGACCAAGTAAAAGCTAATATATTCACTATTTTGGATATTTACAATGGACATAATGATGAAATATAACAAAATAAAAGCTAATGCAATTGAGAATGAAGGGATAAATTTGCAATCGACATAATGTTGCAATATAACAAAATAAAAGCTAATGCAATTGAAAATGAAGGGAGAGGTAGATCAGTAGGAGGTCCTTACCCATTACACTACCTGCAGATTTGTTATGCCTTCTTTACATCTACAATACTAATCAACTTGCTGAGGGATTTGAATCCTCACAAAATTTCAAGGTTCATTCCCATCCTAATGGCTATGGCGATTCCATTCTACATTGGAGCTTATTTTCCCATTGACATGTTTGTGGGTTCTGTTGTCTTATTTGTATAGGAGATATTAGAAAGTAAATATGCCCAACAATATTCAGGGTCTATGGCTTTAGGATTAATCTGTGGGAATGGTATTTGGACTGTACCTTCGTCAATTCTTTCCCTCTAAAAAGTAAATCCACCTATTTGCATGTTATTTTCCTCCACTTGAAGTAACTCATATGCAAATGTCTCTCATAGGTTATACTTCAATTGCAATAGTTACTCCCTTATCAGAATGAAAATCGAATATTTTAAACTCTGTATTTTGGTACATTGTCTTTGCATGTTTTTGTTGGTGAATGAAAGTTGATAAGTCTGTTATGAGTCTCAGTGGCATGGCTGGAATATTATTCTCATGTATGTGTACCAATTATTTAAAATATTTTCTTTCATAAAAGATGAGGTATATTACTTTTAAAAAATATCATTTGATGTTTATAACACCCCAAGCTACCAATAATAAGATAACACTTCTCTATAACACCCCAAGCTACAAATAATAACATAATCTAATTCCTTGAGAATCCAAATGGAAAGATAAGTTTTAGAAGAGAGACAATTATTTTAGGCCAAAATGTCTGATGTGGGGCTAATTTATGTACAAGAATGTTTGCATGACCAAGATACTATATAAATACCTAGGAAATGTTTCCTAGAAGTCTCCTATATAGAAAAATGTAGGAAATGTAGGAAAATTCCATTTCCTCGTGTTAAAATTAAAGTTCTTTTAGTGAGTATGCAAGGACAAGCCCCAAAATGTAAAAACTGTAAATAAAAATACTAACAAAACAATAAATAAGGGAAAATCAAAGATCAAAATTTAACCAACCTATGATTTCTATACACTAATGAAGTCCTACTAGACCACCTTCATATTTCACATTCTTGAATATAGTTGTTATCCTAAGTGTGTTTCTAGATTCCTAATTTCTCACCACGATGTCTTAGCTTTTGATGAGGTGTCGATTTAAAAGCAATTGAGGTGGAATTATACAATTGTATCATTGAAATGAAACCAATGAGTCGAGAATATGGCTTTGTTAGATTGAAGTCCCTAGGCAATCATAAAGTTTGAGACCACAAACGAGTTGTAAACCTTACCTTTGATGAAGAATTGTCATGATCCATTGATGAGTCTTCAGTAAGATCTATATCTAGAGTGGCCTAATTGATGTACTATAAATTCATATCCTGAGATCAATACACTGAATATAATATGGCATAAAGCCTTTTCAGCTAATTATTCTTGTTATGTCTTGCTTGTGCCAATTATCAACAAGCTTGATGCCTCTTTTGCCACTTCATGTTGTTGAAAATGTAACTAGGTTTGGTCTTGATAATTATCATTATACTTGAATCAATATGTATTTCATGTAAAAGGAAAATATATATTTTCATTAGAAAAAGCATGTTCTTCATGCTTGTAGGGTTATTTGAGTCAAAAAAAGTGTCACGAGTCAAAGAAGTATTACTGAGTCAAAGTCCCATTTGGACTATTTATAAGAAGAAGAAGAAAAAAAACATTTTACTTGAGTCAAAAGTCATTTTTTGTCATCCACAAGACCAAGTCAATCCTCCTAGACAAATCGACCCTAGGGGTAGCTATTTGACCTCTTGAATGTGTATATATAGAGAGATATTCAGCCTCATTGGAGCTGTTATCACCAAAAATTGGTCATCTAACCATTTCTAATTAGATGGATCAAAGTACACCATGTAGGACCAATTTTACCATAGTAAAATTACTTTCACTATAAGAAATAATTTAATAAACCATATTTTATTAAGTTATTTCTCGTTAAAACAAGAAACCCCATGAGGAATAATTAAAAAAATCCATATTTATTTGATTTTCCTCTAGGAATAATTTATTAAACCATTGTTTAAATAATATTCCTGGTCATATTTAACCCAATTATGAGAAATAATTAGATAAATCATTATTTTTCTTTAGGAATAATTAATTAAATCATAATTTAGTTATTATTCCTTGTTAATTTTTTTTTGTAAGTTGGGTAGGAATACATCTTCATCATCATGTCCAAATACATCACCCCGATTGGGGCGGGGAATTGAACCGGTGACTTTACATTAAGGAGTGCCTTAACAGAGCACCTGATCACCGTCTATCCAAGACCCCGTGGACATTCCTAGTTAAATTTGACTAAATCACCTAGGAATAATTAAATAAATCATTATTTGTTTATTATTCTTTAACCACATTCTTGAAATGATAAATAAATCATTTATTTGTTTATTATTTCTAAATAAAGGTATTTAACCAATTTAAATACCTTTTCCCTCCAACAAAATATAATAAAATATTCCAAATGGTTAGATCTAAATCTTGGTTAATAATATTTTATTATTCGCCATTATCGAGGATAACTCAATATTTTGTTATAAATAGGAGAGTTTCTCCATTCATTCTTCACTTTGATAATTCTCATTGCCGCTATTATTTTCTTTTGCCATTTGAGCTCACATCTGAGTTCAACACATGTTCTGGGTTTTCTACACCATTTAGAGAGAAAACTTCTGAAGCTAAAGCATTGAAGACAACCCAGAACCCTTACCATTGAGGGGGCTGGTAACATTTACTTGTTTCCTTCAGCAGGTGTTACATAATATAAGATCATTCTTTAATCTTATCTTGTATGTTGGATACTTGGAGTTAACTTTGCATCTGTTACTATTTATTTTTATTGTTTAGCTACTTTTACTACATAGATATGGGTTTTTGCAGGATTTGTTCTAACTGTCTATTGTAGATCTAAAGGGTTAAGCCACCATTTCTGTTGTTAGGGCTATTCATCACGCATAGCTAAAGTAGGATTTTTTCGTACACTTGCAATAAGATTTTACACTAACAGGAGCACTTACCACCACTTTCATTTTTTGTCCAAAAGAAGGGAAGAAATTCAAAAAATTCAAAGGAGAGAGAAATTTATGTTTTCTTACCTAATTTGTCCACGTGTGAGATTTTCTATGGTTTTTCAGAACTCGTACATCAAAAATTTTCAGAACTCTTCTTCTAAGTACGAGTTCTGAAATAACTTAATGTATATGCAAAATTAAATCAAACTGCACAAAGCACATACTTGATGATAAATAAAAAATGGAGAAGAACCATTCGTTGCATAAGGACGAAGATTCAAGGATGGCAAATAACATAAATTGACAACTCTTGAACACAATAACATTGAAAAAAGACACAAAAGGTGAAAAAATATACAGAAGGTGCCTTTTGTAAAAAAAAAAAACTGTCAGCTGATGGAAAATGCTGCAACTCCTCATTTTAGCCTTCAACAAATTGAAAGAAGCCTACATACTTACGAGAAAAGTCAAAATCAAAAGAAGCAAAGGGTTGTGGGAGTCTTCGAGATATGTAGTACCCATCCTTACAACATCTTTGAAGGATCTCCAAACCAAAATTCCAGAGATAGTGTTGTAGAAGGCAACCTTCACATCTTGGAACACCAAGCATGTAGTCGATTTCCTTTGTGGGATCTTTAAGGAATCTACTAAACAAAACTTCAAATTTTATACATAGTGCCGCAGGAGGCATCCTTCAGATCTTGGAAATCTACGTATCTCTCTAATTATCCTTGAGGCGACGACAACAACGATTCTTGAGGCACAATGGGCAAGCTCTTCATGTTAAGATGAAACCCTCTGTAGCATAACAGAGGAATAATGACCAGCGGGAGGATAAAGGTACAATGAGCGAGCAGTAAGGCCATGTGTTCTGCCATACCGTCTCAATGGAGAGTTGCAAGGCAGGTAGGGAAAACGTGTGTTTAAAGCAAGCAGGACAGATGGAAAATGGAAAATTTCCATTGGTTAGAGGGACAAACATATGGAAAAATTTAAGCTCTCCCATTGGCTGGGGTAAATAGTGTTTTCCCACCCAAACCAACAAAGAAAATGCCTTTCAGCGTAAAAATGTGATGAGATAATTTTTATGAGTTTTACTTCTTAATAATTTTGTTTTAGAATGTAGAAGATAGTTACGAATTAAATTTTCATCAATGATTTGTTATGCATAGGGATCGATACATCCTTCTAACTGACCATGGTATATAGTTGTAAAAGTTTTTGCACCACCAACAAAAGGATTTCTGAAGTCAAAGTCATAATTTAGTTTTTTTGGCATCCTGCGACTGCCTCTCGCGTGCATGTAGAACTTGTTGTACCTGTGTTGAATTGTTTGCGTGGGTTCACTTTCCAATAGTCATCAAGCAAAGTTAGTTGTTGTGTTGAAGCTCCCTCCCTTATAAAAAACACCCATGGTATTCAACAAATCCAACCTCAAATGGAACTTTTGAAGGTTGTTATGACTAAAATAAACTGCAAGCTCTTTATGTTGAACATTATCATCCTTAAATTCCTTTCCCTCGACCTGCATCTAAAGACCCAAAACACAACTGCAAGCTCACATATAACACATAGATTTCCCTTTATAATTGGAATAAAGTGTGGTGTACAATATGGACATCACACGTACTTCTAACCGTGGTATACAGGTGTAAAAGTTGCTCCAAAAATAACAAAAGGATTTCAGAGGTCATAATTTGGTGTTTTTAGCATCCTGCAACTACCTCCCACATTCCTGTAGAACTTTTTGGGCCTTTGTTGCATGGTTTGCAACGGGCTCATTTTCCAGCAATTATCAAGCCAAGTTAGTAGTTGTACTGAAGTTCCCTATAAAACACCTATGGCGTTCGATAAAGCCAACCTCAAATGGACTTTTTGAAGGTTGCAATAAGTAAAATATACTGCAAGCTCTTGTTGTTCGACAATATGATCCTTAACTTCCTCTTGAACTCCATTTGAAGACTCAAAACACATTCTTTTGCAATTCTAATCAATTTCTTCACCTTCTCAACCTCCTAAATGAAATCTACATCAATAACTGGAATTGTGTGCAAGATGGTAAGAAATAACCTTAATGCTTCGCTAAACTTCCCATCTGTTGTCGCTTTGATGTGGCTTTGTAAGCTACTATAAGTTTCTCATCTAATAAAAAAATCTTAAATACCGAAGTTCATGGACCTCTGACATTTGAGCTAGTAGTCTCAGTCCATCCTCCCTCTATTGTTAAGAAGACCACAGTGCATAAATTAATGCAGGAAGCTATGTATGGTTTCCCATGTAAAGATCCAAAACAAAGGTTTTAACTTTTAATGGAATGAAATTCTTAATACCAAGTTGTTGACTTGAGAGTTGCATCACCATATTAATGTTTCTAGCAGCTACATTCTCACTTGTAAGAGAATATTTTTTGTATCCATATTTGAATTACTGGCATACATGGTTATGGCATAACTAATGAAATTATGAGTTGTACCTGCAAAATTTGCAGCTTAGACATCTGTAGTAGCTTCAAATCTTGTACATCCCATCCTACCTCATCATCATTGTCTCCTCTCACTTCTCTATCATCTATCACTACAACCTCGCCATTTTGTTTTGAACTCCAGAAGTGTCAAGGTCTTAACCCCTATTGGATGTAGCTCCTTCATCCTCTTCTTCATGGACTGCACCCCCTGCATTATCCAACCCACCCTCAAAAATGCCTTCAGTAACCCTTAATAACAACCATTCACCATTGCGACAAATTGATGGAGGAGTCACAACAAGTGATGATTTCTTTCCAGGTGGCAGATTGGGAAGATTGTCACCTAACTGTTAAGTACAAGCCTATCAGAAATCTCTGTAAGCCCATGAACTACTACACTCACATATGGACGTTGTGAAACTGACCCATGAGCTAGAATATCATTTTATATTTCTGCAATCCCCAACATCTTCAAACACTTATCAATATTGTCCATGAAAAAATACAAAATGAAAGCCTTTCAAAATTATTTAATCTCTGGTAAGCATATTCAATAATGCTAGCATTGCCTTACTAGAGGGCCTCAGTTCCAAGTGTATACCAGTGACCTTAACATCTCTATGTTTTGCAGAAGCAACATCAATTTGAATAGTTTGACTCTACATTGCTAAGTTAAATCATGCCTTCTCGTGTTTGAAAAAGTGAAGATCCGCTTCTAGGAAGCCCTTCATATGTGACTAAGCAATCATTTTTTGTCCACAAATGAGTTCCTAATCATGCTCATAACATTGACACACTTCCTTTTTATCAGTTCCAGCTTGAACATATACTCAGGCATCGATATGTATGACACGGTTATTTTCATCTCATCTAGGAAATTGACAAAATTCCCAGACACCTTCATTATACATACTTGAACATAAAGTGTTCCAATAAGGCTACCATCTTTGTTTGGAAGACAACACAACAAAATTGTCACCCAAAGCACCAATCTTAAGTTTTAACACAAATAATTTTATGCAAAGAACATTGTACAAGTTTCTTGCTTCCAATGATGATTGTGTGCTTGCTAAGCAAGACTACATTTTCCATGCCATCTGACTAGATAATGCATTTAACAAATGGGTTATGGAGGTCCCCAAGTACAATCCTTTATTGCAGACCAAGGTCGCTATCTTTTCTTCCTGCATTGCTTCACTTTTATGTCCCAACACTATCTTCTGACCCAAGAAGAAGGTTTTATGTTCCTGCACAGAAAATTGCATCCACAGTTACTGGGCAGCTAGACTTCTTGATCACCTTATTTCAGTGATATTTTATCACTTGGTTATGACTCATTTCAGTGACTGCCGATTTATTTGAAGCAAAAAAGACAACATGTCCTCCAAGTCATTGTCTTTTCTTCCTACATTGCATCACTTCTCCCAAGTCCCAACACTATCCTCTGGCTCAAGAATAAGTTCATATCACCCACCATCAACATCCAAATGTATCATGACAACATTCTCCATGGGGCTAAATAATAACGATCATCATCCTTGATCCAATTCATAGATCCATCCCTTCTTATATGTACAAGTAGAGAATCTTTTTGAGTTGCAATTTGATGAGCCAACAGAAAATGGTTATTGTTGCAGTATAGGGTACCCAACAACAAAAGCGGATCTTTCTCTTTCTAACTTGAAAATAACCATCCCACGGTCATGCCAAACAACAAGAAGATTCATATCAAGATGTTTTGCAAGGATCCAGAAGCAATCATGGTCTCTACGAAATGTTTTGACTCCTCTACTATACTTGGATACATCTCAAACTCAGATACTTTTATCTTCTGAATTTTAACTATAATGTCATGGTGTGGATGGAACATCATGAGGCATATAGTTCACTTGCCCTCTTAAAAGTTAAAATATCCAACTTCCTAGGCCTTGGTACTCGAGAACAAAATAAACTAACTTTTCACAAATGAATTATATACAAAATTTTCACGTGCCCTGTTAGAGTATTCAACTTCCCAGGCTTTGATCTCTGATAACAAAACTAACTTTTCGCATGCCCTCTTAAATTATCCAACTTGCCAGTCCTTGGTATCTAAGGACAAAACAAACTAACTTTTCACAAATGAAATAGAAAAAACCGAGATGCTATTCAAGAAAGAGCAAAAAAAAAAAAAAAAAGAGTTAATATATCTCTAATGAAATAGACATAACTTCACCAAGAAATTGAATCTTCATGCCATTCAATCTATTTGGTGATCATCTGCTCTTGACACAATCAGTGGCAAGAAGGGATGGAAAGCAACAACCTCTCCAAAATATCCACTCCACATTCATGACATTCCCAAACATATTTGACAACAACATCAACTACTCCAAAAATATCTATGTTCATTTGTGTTACCATTAATATTGTCATCAGACGATTTTCCTCCTCAGAGCACCAATATCCCATACACAATCAGTCTGATCTAAGGGGCCTTAAATGACCAAATCTTCCTTAGGATGAAAAGAAGCACACATTAGACAAAAAATTTCGCCAGTAAGGTCAGATACAAGTTCAAGATTGCCAGTTTCATATTTTTATTGTTTGTTCGTCACTTTCCAACAATCATTGTGACCAAAGCCTTCGCTTCCCCCTTTTATTTAATATTAGTAATAATACTAAATAAATGGGGACCCTTAGTTAAAAAATCCAAAAAATCAATTAGGATTTGTTTTCCTTTTCAAATAAAATTTTCTATCATAAACTTAGGGAAATCCCTTAGAAAGAACATTAAGAAACACTTAAGTTTATGATAGATTACAATAAAATTGTTCTTTAAACAAAATAGCGCATCCATCGCAAAATGGTATATATCTTTTATAAAACTGAAAATGCGATTTTGCAATAATGCGATCCCAAAAAGCCTATACAATATACATATTGGTCACAGATCGCATAGCGCAGAAAACAGAAATGTAGAAATGTTAAACGAATACCTTTTGCGCTATTTACAATTTTGCGCTTTTGCGAGATTTGCGATATGCGCTTTTGCGCTATTGTGCAATTTGCGCTTTTGCGCTATTTTACATAACTGCAATGGTTTCATTTTGCAATATTGCGATATTGCGACATTGCGATATTGTGCAGCAAATCGCAGATCGCAATGTCGCAGATTCATGTAAGCGCGTTGTTCAAAGGCAATCTTCCCATATATCAATATCTGTTATGCGCTTTAATGATTGGATTAAATGATTGGATTGGCAATTAATGGTAAATGAGATTTTGTTTTGATTGAAAGTCATTTCACGTTAAAATAATATATTTCATCCGCCTTTGCATTTAAAACAGTCTCATCACCTTTCTCATGCCATTACTCTCATTTAACTCGTAAAACGCAGGCACGAAGGAGCAAACGTCTATACAAAGCTTTCACTAAACACTATGGGTAAGAAGGAGAAGAGCTCGAATTCTGAAAACAGAGAAATGGCTTCACTGTACGCAGACACCGCTTGTAATAAGGATGTCGGTATATCCACTTGGGAAGGAATGTATAATCTGTTAGAAGAAGAAAATCCTGTGGTAATGAAAGTTGTGGCTACAGCAGGTTCTAGTAATACGTCTGAAGCAACCCTCAAAGAACTGGCTTGTTCATTTTTGCATAGGATAGCGGCAAGGCCAAGGATTCTCCCATATACGGACATGGTGAAATGGGTGCTGGATAGCACTGATATTTCAGACAGGAAATTTAGAACTCCATCTCAAGAGCTAATCGGGTCATTCACCACGGAAGATGTGAGGCTGATGTATAAGTTGTCGGAACCTCATGCGCCTTATAATAAGCAATTTATGGAATAATTTGCTAGAGAACATGTGGATTTGTCAGAATGCACACAAGAATGGACCAAAAGAGATGAACCATTGAAGAAAAACAAACACGGGTGGAAAGTACCAAAAAAGGATGTTTTAGACGCCGTTCACAAGTTCAAATATCCAAGTGGGCAATTTGACACAGTTTCTACCACAAGATAAAGTATGTAAGTTTGCCAAAATTATCCTCTATAGAGCTTTTAGAAGTTACTGAAGAAGTTGTTGGAGGTCAGGAGTTCTCAGGGAAACATAAAGCTCTTCTTGAGAAAAGTCGGGAGTTGAAGAGACTTGAAATAACTGTAAGGCAAAATGAGGAAACATTGACCAAATTCAAGGCACTTAATGCTGAGCAAGGAAAAAGATGTGGAGCGTGTTCGGCACAGAGAAAAACTACTGCGAAAGGTCAAATCTATAAAAAGGAAACTACTTTGGCTGAAGTATGATATGAGAAAATGGCGAAGAAAAATTGAGATGAAATTGCAAAATTAATAACAGAGCGAAAAGCTCCAATAAAAGAAAATGCAGAAAGAAAAGGCAGTAGAGGAGGCGGCTACAGCGGCAAACATTCTTACTGATTGTGTAAATGATAATTTACACAAAGCAAATTTGATTTCAGAAACTGTTCCAGGATATCTCCCACAGGCACATCAACTGCAAACATAATGGAGGCAAAAGGCAGAAGAAAGAGCAAAATCAATCCAAGGGCTGACAAGATTAAATTGGGACTCATACTGGACGTACTTGGTGAAGCCACACAGTCAGCACAGTGCGCTTAATTGTATCATCAATTCTACAGAGAAGATTGCGCCTACACTTGTCGACTCTGTCTTTTCAGGACAGTTGAATTCTGAAGTCGGTCAACCGCATCTTCTCAAAACTATGCTAGATGCCTGCAAGTTTAAAGATCAAGTTCATAGATAGTTAGATTTAGTTTTAATTTTACTGTATTTTAGCCTAGGAAAATGACGGTCATTGAACCGAATCCTTAATTTTTGTAATAGAATATTTTTAGATTTAGCTAAGTAGTATTTAAACCCTTCTCATGCATTTAGAGAAGGGTCCTGGATCTTAATATTTTTTGACTTGGAGATTACATTTCTGTACTCCACTGTCTTATATATTTTTAAAAGGATCACATCTAGTGATTTTTATGCGGAATTATCTTTGAAGTGTTGCATTTCTGTACCTTGGAATTTGATTTTGCATCAGAGTTACTGGATTAGAGTATCAGATTTCATTTAAAAGTCTTCAAGATGAATAAGGTATTTCTATCTGTTCATTGTTGATTTCTTTTGTCTTATGATATTCGCTTTAAAAATTTCTATCATTTATATATATTTGTTTTCACAACGCTTCTTTTTATATATCATTTCTGAGTATAATTGAAATGTTATCTTTCATAAGTATATATAGATGGTATACAATGATGAATGCAATATGCTAATACAACTCTGTTTAATTTCTTAAACAGAGTTATCTTTATTTGTTTCCGCACATTTCAATTTAAATAATAATACATTTTCATGGTTATTGTTAAATTGGAACAATCTTAAATTGTATTCACATATAATTACCCGGGTTAGTGTTAGAATTTCTTTATCAGTATTTAGTTTAAATTAGATAGTTTTATTTCGGTTAATTTAGTCCCATTTCCACCCATTCAAACCAATCCATTTAGTTATAAGGAAACTGGTCCTTTAAATCCAGTCGGAGCCACCATACCAAATGGAAAAGGAGCTATCCTAAGGTCCCGACCAGGTGGTTTTCCCCAATGTTTGAAGCAGAGATTTTCTAGGCTTCAACATTTTTGGCGCTAGAAGGAGGGCCTGAGCTATGAATGACAAGTAAATCTTTACCCACAAGCCATTCTGAGAGCAAAACACCCTCATCAACTTCTTCAATTTCTTCTGAAATACAAAATCCTATAGAAGAAATTGCGAAGAATATTCATACACCCACTACCAAAATCTCAAAACATTCAGACAATCAAAATCCTGAGTCTCTGAAGTTCAAGATTTAATTCATAAATTGAAAGGATTCTCATTATCTCTAGAAGAGTCTAAAATATCTGAAGGTAGTGTAACTTCAAAATTTGTTTCTTCAAAACCTCTTACTAGGCTTCAAAGTGAAAAACTTGGTATTTCTCCGAAAGAATTCCCTTTACCTAGTAGAGTCAAGACAAGAAAAACTCAATCGGAATCAGTAAGTGATATAAGTTCAACATCTAATATTCAAATACCTGTTTCCGAAATCCCATCTCAACAAAGTACAGTTGTTTCCACATCATCTCCTCAATCATCATCTACTCAATCATCATCAATCTCAACATCATCTATTCCAACAACTTCTATTCAAACACCACCAGTTTCTACTACTCCTCCAATAGTTGTTCCAATAATGGCTAGACCATGGGCTACTCCAGGGGCAGTCAACATGGTTGCACCTTTACATGATTTACCAGACAATCCTGGAAAATGGCTTCCAAAATTTAGCCCAGATCTTAACATTCAAGCTGAAGAACATATCAATAACTTTATGCTGGCTATTAATTGGAATGGAGTCACACATGAAGATGTTGTAGTTAGACTATTTCCTTATACTCTTCAAGGAGTTGCTGGATCATGGTACTTTTCATTACCATCAGGATCCATAACAAGTTGGGCCATTTTTGCAGATCATTTTTTAACCAAATTTGGAGACGACCGATCAATAGCAACTTTACTCAATGACCTCTCAAATTTGAAGATAGAACCCAAGGAACCCATTAAAGAATTCAACGCTAGATTCAACAAACTCTTGAACAAAATTCATACAGATTCACAGCCCAGTGAACAAGTCAGAATTGAATGGTACATAACTGCCTTACCCTCAAACATAGCAATTTTCGTAGACAGAGCTGCAGAGCCTACGTTAGCTGAGAATATGAAAGAAGCTATTGCAGTGGAAAAACGAATTACTTCTCTAGAAAATAAAAATGCTATCGAGGAAAGGAAATCAAAGAAAGTCAGCTTCAAAGATGATTCAAAGAAAAAGGCCAAAGACCCATACGACATGGAAGGTTTACAGAAACTTCTTAAAACCATGTCAAATGAAATGGTTGAAATTAAAAAACAAGTGGCTGAAACTTCTACCAAGAAACCATTCCGAAATTTCAGAAGAAACCAAGTTGAATCTAAACCTCCTAATGCAATTTCTAATGCAGAATCAGAAGAAGAGGAAGAAGAAGAAGATACATCTCTAGTATCAGATGAGGAAGATGAGAATGAAGAAGTCGCTGAATTGCATGGAATGTGGGATTTTATTCTCCCTAATTCTGATAGTGAGGTAGAACAAGAAGTTATGCCTGTAAGTACTAGGAGTAAATCTACATCAGATCCTGTACAAACAGCTCCTAAAAACAAAATTACAACTCCAAGTACCAAAGACAAATCCCCTGTAAAGAAAACTTCTCCATTACCTACTCAAAATCAGCCATCTTCTTCTAATCCTCCCACATCAACAACAAAGACTTTAGTGGTGTCAGATCCTATGGAATACAACATTGTCGAAGACATGAAAAAGATCAAAGCCAACATTTCCTTACATGAACTCAGCAAACTAAAACACCAGCAAAAGTTGTTATTGAAAGAATTAAATGCTACACCAATTGCTCCTTTACCAAGTGGTGTAGTTGCAAAAGCAGCTAGGGGAGCTGGTAAGCCACCAAATAAGGTAGATGCTACTGATACTGTGCTCATTGGAGAAAAGTCAAATTCTCAAACTCCTCCTCTTCTTTTGACTTATGAGATGTACAATAAAAATTTGCACAATTGTTTGATTGATTCTAGAGCCTCCTCCAATATAATGCCTACTTTTGTCTGTGCCAAATTGAATATCGAACCACAGAAATCAGCAGTTCATATCGTTCAATTGGATCGCTCTAAAGTTCAATTTGTAGGAGAAATCAATTCAGTTACTATCAGATTAGCTTCTGATCCTAGGATTGTCCAAAGAATTGATATTTTAATTGCTGATATTCCTGAATTCTATGGATTAATCTTAAGCAGGGACTGGTCTGCAAAACTTAATGGTTATATCTCAACTGATTATTCACATATGTGGCTTCCCTACAAAGGGAAACCAAATCAAATCAAAATTGAACGAGAAAAACATATGACGCACACTGTCACTGAATTCGAACAACCTAATGAGCTTGTGGCATTCAACAACAATATTCTTGGAGGTTATTCTGCTGAATCATTTCTGGGAAACTTCGAAGCACCTCAATCACCTTTTTCTGTAAATACTTTTGTTTCTCAAATAGAAAATTTTTCACAATCTGATTCTTCCATAATTGTAAATATTTCTGATGTAATTGTAGATAAGCCAATAGATAAATCTTTATTTTGGTCGTTATATTTTGATGGATCAAAGTCTAGTGATGGAGCTGGAGCTGGATGCATCTTAATTGATCCAGATGGAGAAAAAACCATGTTGTCATGTAGGTTAGAATTTGAGTGTACTAACAATACCGCAGAATATGAAGCCTTGGTTCAAGGACTTTATAAAGCTATAGGGTTAGATGTTAAATACTTGAAAGTCTTTGGTGATTCTGAAATTGTCATAAAACAAGTTAGGAATACTATTCATTACCTTTCAGGACATCTTAAACACTATCAAACCCTAGTACAAGATATCACCACTCATTTTTTAGCATTCAATATTTCTCATATTCCTAGGAATCAGAATACATCAGCTGACTTGTTAGCTAATGTTGCATCTAAACTCCTACCTGCTAAAGATTGTAGTCCTGATAGATTTTCTGTAGAATTAATTTTTCGTCCATCTGTCCCAGACAATGTTACAAACTGGAGAGTATTCTATCATGATCAAGATATTTTAAATTTCATGACTTCAGAGAAATCTTATGATGAGCAAATTATTGACGAAGATGATCATGATTTTCAAATTGCCTCAAAAGGTAATGAAAATCCCATTCCGAAATATGTTGTTAAATTAGAGGATTTATATGACATTAAAGATAGATTCAAGAAAGTCACTAATGCTAAACTTCAAAGTTCCACTTTGAAGTTTGAATTAGTAAATCTTGGTTCTGATTCTAAACCTCAAAACGTTAACTTAGGACTCAATTTAACACCAAAGGAAAGGAATGCGTTCATTAAACTTCTGAACAAGTATAAAAACATTTTTGTTTGGAATTATGATGATTTAAAAACGTATGATACTTCGGTTATTCAACACACAATTCCAATGCTTCCTGATATTAAACCTGTTCAACAGAAGTTGAGAAAGATTCATCCAAATCTTGAAAGTCAAATCAAATCAGAACTTAATAAACTTTTAAAAGCCAAAATCATTTTTCCTGTCAGGCACTCCAATTGGGTTTCCAATATGGTACCTGTAAGGAAGAAGAATGGTGATATAAGAATTTGTATTGATTTCAGAAATTTAAACAAGGCATGTTTAAAAGATAATTTCCCATTGCCAACCATGGAACAGATACTTCAAAAGGTAGCTGGTTCTGAACTTATGTCCTTTCTCGATGGATTTTCAGGCTATAATCAAGTTTTAGTTCATCCAGATGACAGATTGAAAACAACTTTCAGAACAAAATGGGGAACTTATGCTTATCAGAAAATGCCTTTTGGTCTAATAAATGTAGGAGCAACTTTCCAAAGAGCCATGGACATAGCATTTAAAGGTATGATCAATAAATCAGTTGTTGTTTATCTTGATGACATAACAGTATTTTCAAAAAAGAGAACCAATCATCTACATGATCTAAAGCAAATATTTGAAAGATGTAGAAGGTTTGGTATTTCCTTAAATCCAAAGAAATCTTTCTTTTCTTTGGATGAAGGAAAACTCTTAGGATTTGTTGTGTCAAAAGATGGTATATATATTGATCGAGATAGAGTGAAAGAAATTTCTGATATTTCTTTACCTCATAACAAAAAATCCATGCAATCATTTCTTGGACAGATCAATTTTGTTAAAAGATTTATTCCTGATTTTTCTTTTATTGTTTTACCTATGCAAAATATGATCAAGAAAAATTCAATATTCAAATGGACGCATAAAAAAGAAGAAGCTTTTGAGGCAATTAAACAAGCGATCATTAATGCACCAGCATTGAATACCACGGATTTTTCTAAAGATTTTACTTTGTATACTCTGGCCACTGAAACATCCTATGCAGCCGTTTTAACACAACTCAATGATCAAGAAATCGAAGCACCAATTTCTTTCTTTAGCTCAAATATGCAAGGAGCTGAGCTTAATTATTCCGATGTTGAAAAACAAGTCTTTGCTGTGTTTAAATCAATCAAACATTTCAGACCTTTTCTCTTGAAAACACATACAAAAATCATTGTCCCATTCTCTGCAGTGAGGCAATTATTAATTAAAAAAGAAGTAGGAGAAAAGAGAGCTAACTGGGTAACAACCTTGCAAGAATATGATATTGATATTAAACCAGCTAAGATTGTTAGAGGACAAGGTTTTTGCAGATTAATGGCAGGAGCTCATAACTTACCAGAAAATCAAGATTCAAATCAAGATACTCAAGTAAGTCAGATAAGTGTTACAGAGTCTGAATCTCAGTATGCGGATCTTATATATTACTTGAAAAATGGGTATGCTCCTTCTAATCTCAACTATAAGAGTAAACGAGCTTTAAGGTTAAAGGCTATTAAATATGTGATCATTGATAATGTGTTATTCAGAAAAAATTATGATTCAATCTTGTTAAGATGTCTTGAAAAGACTGAAGCTGAAATGGTTTTGCAGGAACTGCATGATGGACTAGCAGGAGGTCATTTTGGAGGTGATACCACAGCTCACAAAATAATTCGTGCTGGTTATTACTGGCCTACCCTTTTTAAAGATACACATGATTATGTAAGGAAGTGCAGAATTTGTCAAACTGCAAGTGGAAGACAAAGGAAACCAGCTTTTCCTTTGCAACCAGTGAGTATTGAGCAACCATTCGAACAATGGGGGCTTGACATTATTGGTGAGATAATACCTCATTCTTCCAAACAGCACAAATACATCCTTACTGCAACTGATTACTTTACAAAATGGGTAGAAGCAATCCCGTTGAAGGTAGCCAATTCTGATGCAATTATTGATTTCATAGATCAATTCATCATAACCAGGTTTGGTGTACCTAACGCTCTAGTCTTTGATAATGCATCTTACTTCTCTGGAAATAGTTTAATAGAATTTGCAGTCAAAAGAAGTTTTAAATTAAAATATTCAGCAAATTATTATCCACAAGGTAATGGTTTGGCTGAATCTACTAACAAAAACCTTATCAAAATCATTAAAAGGACCGTTGATCAAAATCAAAAGAATTGGCACAAATCTTTAATCTTTGCATTATGGGCTAATCGTATCACTGAAAAAGCTTCAATAGGGACTTCACCTTTCAATTTGGTTTATGGAAAAGAAGTTGTGATACCATCAAATTTAACTCTTCCATCACTAGCCCTAGTGCAATTTATTGAGGAAAATCCTTCTTCATCCATTCAATTGAGATATGATCAAATCCTTAAACTAGAAGAAGATAGAGATAAAGCAAAAATTATTCATGAAAAACATCAACAACTTGTAAAATCTTCTTTTGATGCAAGTTCTATCGGCTCAAAAATTTTGTCAATTGGTGATCTTGTTTTGAAATGGGATAAAGCACACGAAGAAAAAGGTAAACATACCAAGTTTCAGAAAATGTGGCTTGGACCATTTCATATCGTTGAGAAGATAGGCTCAAATACATTCATACTCCAAGATCTAACAGGTAAGAGAGAATCTCTTCCTGTAAATGGGCTTATCTTGAAGAAATTATTTTCATAAGGAGGTAACCCCTTCTTAAACTGTACATATTCCTTTCTGCAGAATTTTTGATTGTTTTTTGCAAATAAAGGTTGTTAATGAGTCTCTAATTGACTGTTTACTATTTAAGAAAATTTCTTCGGAAGAATATTATAAATATTTATTTTGTGTAAATAAGAATTTTTAGAGTAATGATCACAATTTTTGTATAGTTTAAAATAAGATGTTAAACTTTGAAAGATTATTTCAATCATTTGCATGATCTTTTGAAAACTTGAGAAGAATGTAAATCATCATAAGTTTATTAAGCAGAGAAAGGTTATCTATCAAAGTAAAGATTTTTCAAAGTTTTGGGACTCAAAAAACTCTGAAAATTGTCATCCATTGATTCTTAAGGATAAAACTATTTCACCCCATCCATTTAAGTTGTGATTTTTTAGAATGTAATTCTAAGAAATTATATAAAAATTTAAGAGATAAGAGGTCTCATTATGAGCCGACTTACCATGTTCATAAGGAGTAATAAAACTGACATTACCAATACTGCATACCAAAACAGGGTAATGGCTTATAAATATAAGACAAGGGGTCTCATCACGAGCCAGCTTGTTCAGTTTAATTATAACTGGTGAATGGCATTGTTATCAACTGGCTACCAAACCAGAACAATGGCTCTTAAAATAAAAAATAAATAAAAGACAAAAACATGAGATAATAGGTCTTATGAATTTATCTTTTAAAAAGTCATAATTTTAGTTGGATGGGACAATGAATGGTTAATGGTTTAAAGGTAACCCTGTCGAGACTATGAACGTTTGCTGGCAGCAAAGGCAATACCTATGGCAATAGAGTATATTATAAAACCAAAACTTGGAGAAATCCACTTACTTCATTATTAACACCAATCAAAGCTTGAGATAACCCAAAAATGTTTTATTCTTAAGGAATTAGAAAGAAATTGTGAATGATTTTTATTTCTTTTTCATAGTTAGATTTTATTTGAATTATCCTAAGATAGTTTTCATTATCTTTAAAAATCTTTATTTACTAGAAATATAGTGTTCATTTTATTTTTTCAGAGATAACTGTTTCTTTCAGTGAATCGCCAATTTTTGTGACCAGCAACAACCCCCCTTTTTATTTAATATTAGTAATAATACTAAATAAATGGGGACCCTTAGTTAAAAAATCCAAAAAATCAATTAGGATTTGTTTTCCTTTTCAAAAAAAACTTTCTATCATAAACTTAGAGAAATCCCTTAGAAAGAACATTAAGAAACACTTAAGTTTATGATGGATTACAATAAAATTGTTCTTTAAACAAAATAGCGCATCCATCGCAAAATGGTATATATCTTTTATAAAACTGAAAATGCGATTTTGCGCTTTTGCGATAATGCGATCCCAAAAAGCCTATACAATAAATATATTGGTCGCAGATCGCATAACGCAGAAAACAGAAATGTTTAACAAATATCTTTTGCGCTATTTACAATTTTGCGCTTTTGCGAGATTTGCGATGTGCGCTTTTGCGCTATTTTACATAACTGCGATGGTTTCATTTTGCAATATTGCGATATTGCGATATTGCGTAGCAAATCGCAGATCGCAATGTCGCAGATTCATGTAGGCGCGTTGTTCAAAGGAAATCTTCCCATATATCAATATCTGTTATGCGCTTTAATGATTGGATTAAATGATTGGATTGACAATTAATGGTAAATGATATTTTGTTTTGATTGAAAGTCATTTCACGTTAAAATAATATATTTCATCCGCCTTTGCATTTAAAACAGTCTCATCACCTTTCTCATGCCATTACTCTCATTTAACTCGTAAAACGTAGGCACGAAGGAGAAAACGTCTATACAAAGCTTTCATAGAACATTATGGGTAAGAAGGAGAAGAGCTCGAATTCTGAAAACAGAGAAATGGCTTCACTATATGCAGACACCGCTTGCAATAAGGATGCCGGTATATCCACTTGGGAAGGAATGTATAATTTGTTGGAGGAAGAAAATCCTGTGGTATTAAAAGTTACGGCTACAGCAGGTTCTAGTAATACGTCTGAAGCAACCCTCAAAGAACTGGCTTGTTCATTTCTGCATAGGATAGCGGCAAGGCCGAGGATTCTCCCGTATACGGACATGGTGAAATGGGTGCTGGACAGCACCGATATTTCAGACAAAAAATTTAGAACTCCATCTCAAGAGCTAATCGGGTCATTCACCACGGAAGATGTGAGGCTGATATATAAGTTGTCGGAACCTCATGCGACTTATAATAAGCAATTTATGGAAGAATTTGCCAGAGAACATGCGAATTTGTCAAAATGCACACAGGAATGGACCAAAAGAGATGAACAATTGAAGAAAAACAAACACGGGTGGACAGTACCAAAAAAGGATGTTTTAGACTCTGTTCACAAGTTCAAATGTCCAAGTGGGCAATTTGACACAGTTTCTACCGCAAGATAGGGTATGTAAGTTTGCCAAAATTATCCTCTATAGAGTTTTTTAAGTTACTAAAGAAGTTGTTGGAGGTCAGGAGTTCTCAGGGAAACATAAAGCTCTTCTTGAGAAAAGTCGGGAGTTGAAGAGACTTGAAATAACTGTAAGGCAAAATGTGGAAACATTGACCAAATTCAAGGCACTTAACGCTGAGCAAGAAAAAAGATGTGGAGCGTGTTCGGCACAGAGAAAAAATATTGCGAAAGGTCAAAACTATAAAAAAGAAACTACTTTGGCTGAAGTATGATATGAGAAAATGGTGAAGCAAAACCAAGATGAAATTGAAAAATTAATAACAGAGAAAAAAGCTCCAATAAAGGAAAATGCACAAAGAGAAGGCAGCAGCAGAGGTGGCTACAGCGGCAAACATTCTTACTGATTGTGTAAATGATAATTTACACAAAGCAAATCTAATTTCAGAAACTATTCCAGGATATCTCCCATAGGCACATCAACTGCAAACAGAATGAAGGCAAAAGGCAGAAGAAAGAGAAAAATATATCCAAGGGCTGACAAGATTAAATTGGGACTCATACTGGGCGTACTTAGTGAAGCCACACAGTCAGCACAGTGCGCTTAATTGTATCATCAATGCTACAGAGAAGATTGCGCCTACACTTGTCGACTCTGTTTTTTCAAGACAGTTGAATGCTGAAGTCGGTCAACCACATCTTCTCAAAAATATGCTAGATGCCTGCAAGTTTAAAGATCAAGTTCATAGATAGTTAGATTTAGTTCTAATTTTACTATATTTTAGCCTAGGAAAAGGACGGTCATTGAACCAAATCCTCAATTTTTGTAATAGACTATTTTCAGATTTAACTAAGTAGTATTTAAACCCTTCTCATGCATTTAGAGAGGGGTCCTGGATCTTAATATTTTTTGACTTGGAGATTACATTTCTGTACTCCACTATCTTATATATTTTTTAAAATGATCACATCTGATGATTTTTATGCGGAATTATCTTTGAAGTGTTGCATTTCTGTACCTTGGAATTTGATTTTGCATCAGAGTTACTGGATTAGAGTATCACATTTCATTTTAAAATATTCAAGATGAATAAGGTATTTCTATCTATTCACTGTTGATTTCTTTTGTCTTATGATATTCACTTTAAAATTTGCTATCATTTATATATATTTGTCTTCACAACGCTTCTTTTTATATATCATTTCTGAGTATAATTGAAACGTTATCTTTCATAAGTATATATAGATGGTATACAATGATGAATGCAATATGTTAATACAACTCTGTTTAATTTCTTAAACAAAGTTATCTTTATTTGTTTCTGCATATTTCAATTTAAATAATAATACATTTTCATGGTTATTGTTAAATTGGAACAATCTTAAGTTGTATTCACATATAATTACCCGGGTTAGTGTTAGAATTTCTGTATCAGTATTTAGTTTAAATTAGATAGTTTTATTTCAGTTAATTTACTCCCATTTTCACCCATCCAAACCAACCCATTTAGTTATAAAGAGCGGGTCCTTTAAATCCCGATTGAACCACATACCAAACGGAAAAGGGAGTTGTCCTAAGATCCGGACCATTGGTTCTGATGTTTGAAGCGGGGAATTTTCTAGGCTTCAACACAATCAAGGATAAATACAATCCAAGGATACTCATTGTAGAACTTAACTCTGTGGATCTAGGAAGTGATGCATATTGTAGTTCCATATATTGATCTTAAAGTCATTCCATGTAACATTAACAAGTAAATTGAAATTATAACAACTTTTCATCAATGTATTTTTGTCTGTTAGGTAAGATGACTTTCAGGTTAATATCATTTACAATCGAAGACACTACTCTTTAGATGGCCTAAATATACACGCACGATGTATACATAAGAAGCTACACTGTTGGGAAGCTTTGCTAAACCTACAAATTCTAAAACAACTTTGTTCCTTGAATGGGAGAAGCTGGGAATTTTTCTTGCAGCTCTCCTTTGGCTAAGTGGCTACACTATGAGAGGATTTTCTAACTCTGCCAAAATCACCAAGGACTTGCCATCTAGCCTCATCCCCACCCACTCAAAAGGTTTTAGGTATACCGGTTTGATTACCTTGTGACTTTATTTTTCCTTGCATTTAATTTCTCACCCTGCCCTTCAGCTAGTAGTGAGACTGAGATATTCCTCATAGCTCATAAGGAGGAGCTTCAAACAAAAATTGACTCACAAACAAGGAAATATAAAATTTTCTTCCTAAGCTAGACGCAATTGACATCACCCCAAAACTTGCCACTAGACATGTGTAATTTCCATACATTTTACAATACAGATCCAGTAAAGGTAATCTCCTAATTTATCCATGCAAAATTTGTCAAATTACATGAGTGAATCACACAACACCAATGTGTTCAAGACCCTCTCCATGTCACCAAGGTGTTAGATACCTTCCATGCCATGATATAAACATGTATCCATTGAAACCCGTATCAATTGTCCAATTGATGCAACTATTGAAAACTAAACCTTGGTAATCAGTTTCAAAGTTCCGCTCTATATCTGAAATATAAAAAAATGAGGTACACATGGACCACAAAATGATGCAATAAATATCCAAGCTGGTTATCTTACCTCTAGACACAAACACAACTGAGCCTTTTGAAAATGTACTACTCTAACCAGCCCATCATGCTCATAAGATCTATCAGTATTCCCATCTGATAATCGCATAAATGAATAAACCCACTTTGAAGACTGGCCAAGATCCATGGCCCTTTCGTATAAAAGCTCAACCTCTTTACCCGGTTACTCTGGGATTCAAATTTGGTCAACATTGCAAACGATATTCCTTATGTTGCAGAGTATGAATTAGCCACGTGTTGGAGCGGGGTCCCCTGAGGCACAAGTTTCAAAGCTCCATTTTGGGTAATATTGTATGTGTACATTGCGCAAAGGGAGTCAAAGGGCTTTGGGGTGGTCAAATTCCCCTATTTTGGTGTAAATGAACTTAAATGTAAACTGTAGGCCTAAAACCATGTTTTGAGACCATAGTATCTACGCGCTAGGCATATTATAAATAGATAGCATTTGTCTAAGCTAAGTAGTTTGATTAAGCGATGAGAATTGATATTCGGATAGTATCTGCGTTTGTAAGGGTTTTTGGGTTGGGTAAAAGGCTCCTGTTGGCTGTGTGCACAGAGACCTAGTCCTGGTTGTGTGCGGACTTCGCCGGCTGTGTGCGTGGAAGGGATAGTAAGGGTTTTGTAAGGGTTTTTGAAGGAAAAGGTGATGTATTGACAAATCTGAAGGATTAATAGAAGGGACAATTTTGGTGAATGCTCTGTGTTATGTGTCTAATTGTTGTTTATGCTTACTGTTATGCTTTGATGAGATCACACTATCTATTTTCTTATTGATGAATGCACAGAGCTAATTCATATGTTCATGCATGAATATTGACTTATGTTAAGTAAGAGCGAGATCTGGTTCTGATTTGTTGTCTGCGCTGAAGCGAACCCTATTTCTGTGATACTATCTCTATGTTCTGTTATAAGCTATTGCGCACATCTGATTACAGTGACTAGGTCAAGATCTGGTTTTGATTTATTATCTAAGACAAGTGCTTATGTATATTCTGTGAGTGATTATGCAAAGATCTGTAATTTTGTTATAATTCATTGTGCACACCTGTGGAAGGTCAATTGGGGTTTTACCGAGGACCACTTCATTAAATTCTTTCTCAGGGTGTGGAAACCTGGATCCAACACCCCCCCATACTACTTCGGGTTAGACTTTGGTCTGCGCAAGCAGATCATTGCTAAAAGGGCCAGTAGTTGGAGGGTTTGCTGGTTTATCCATAAACTCTGAACCTGGGTCGGGACCCCTCAAACCAACACCATGAAATACAAATTGGATGTCTTCTTCTTTGAGAGATTGATAAGTGGCGGGATCGAACACATGACCCTAAGATGCCAAAGAATAATGAAGCCCACAATTTCAAGATTAATAATTGATATCTATCTGACATTGTGTGACCACTCTAGCGTAATCAAGTATGAAAGCATCGAAGGAATTAGAAATTATGTGTTTTTCTTATATCATCAAGCCATGGAATCCCATATCTCAAATATCAATGGTAAGAAGCAAAGGGTCGTGGGAGTCTTCGAGATATGTAGTACCCATCCTTACGACATCTTTGAAGGATCTGCAAACCAAAATTCCAGAGATAGTGCTGCAGAAGGAATCCTTCACATCTTGGAACACCAAACATGTAGTCAATTTCCTCGTGGGATCTTTAAGGAATCTACTAAACAAAACTTCAAAGTTCATACATAGTACGGTAGGAGGCATCCTTCAGACCTTGGAAAGCTACACATCTCTCTAATATAGTATGACAGGAGGCATCCTTCAGATCTTAGAAAGCTACGCATCTCTCTAATGATCCTTCAGGTGATGACAACAACAGTTCTTGAGGCAAAGTGGGAAAGCTCTTCATGTTAAGATGAAACCCTATGTAGCATGACAGAGGAATAGCTGCACATAAATCATTGACATTCAATATGCCTGCAACCTCTGCACAGATACTTTAAATCTGCCCTTGAACGTCCATAAACTTCTTGACCCTCTCCTCCTTTTTATTCCTTAGATCCCCCAAACCTGGCACAATTGCAACTAATTGTTCCTTCAACGTACCTGTTTACTTCTTTGGCCGGCCTACGAAAGATCTTTCACCAAGAGAAGACATGAGATGTTCTAGCTCAGCTTCAAAATCAACAAGTAACCGATGCAAACAAGCACTTGAGAGATTAGCCTGATCCACCTTCCTTCTGTAGATCTCTAAGCATTCTTGCTCTAATTGCAACAACATCTTCTCTCTTTCACCATCACTCGCACCCACTTCATCCCATATCAACTCTAAATCTTGCAACAAGGAACCACAATTTGTATCAGAGAACATGGGGCTCTACAAATTCTTTGT
Source organism: Pinus albicaulis (assembly GCA_034641835.2). NCBI lineage: Eukaryota > Viridiplantae > Streptophyta > Pinopsida > Pinales > Pinaceae > Pinus > Pinus albicaulis. Next base: position 829,014,100 of record CM076569.1, read on the forward strand.
CATCATGAAAGAGATCAAAAATTTGCCTACAGAAACTAGGAAAACTATACCCAATGGCTCAATGTTTAGTAAAGACTCCAATTCAATGTGGGACGGGGATTGAATGACCAGCGGGAGGAGAAAGGTACAACGAGCGAGTCTGCCATACCCTGTCAGTGGAGAGCTGCAAAGTAGGTAGGGAAAACATGTGCCTAAAGCAAGTAGGGCATATGGAAAATGGCGATTTTCCATTGGTTAGAGGGACAAACATATGGCAAAATTTAATTGGTTAGAAGGGCGAAATTCAAGCTCTCCCATTGGCTGGGGTGAATAGTGTTTTCCCACCCCAATCAGCAAAGAAAATGCCTTTCAGCATAATTATGATTCCAACAATTTCATTTGCATCACGAAGGATAGAATTTCTCAACAACTATCTTTTTATGATAGTGTGTACCTTCGAATCATTAAAACAACTCTGTATCATTGTTTTTTTTTGTAACAAAGTTGGTTGTTGATTATATTCCAAAAAGGGTGGGGAGTGAAATCTCCATTACATCTGAGTTACAAAGAAGAATGTCAAGGAGGGGTGATGTGGAAAAAACGGAACCTCCTACATGCTGGCTATTGCTACTGTATTGCATATCTGATTCTTTGTAAATTCTAACAAACTAAAACAACATAACAATGAATTTAAAAGACATAATATTTAAGATGACGGTAGGTGGACTGAAGACTAGTTCCTACTGCCTTGCCGATCATTTGAGTTGTTCGTGGTGCTGAGATTGTTGTCCAGGTTGACATTGGTTGTGTTGTTGGATCTTGAGCTCTGGACTGTTCTTTTATCCACCATGTAGCGCAGAATTTCCAGAGATTCTTCTACATGTGCGCAACGGTTGTTTGCTCCCCTCAGCTGCTTTGTGAGTGATTGAGCTTGATAACAGAGAAAATTGGTATCTGCCTGATGCTTCTCCTGCACAATCTTCAGCTGAGCTTTGATTAGGTCCATTTCCCCTTACATGTCGGAGCAGTGGAAGCAGTTTTCACTCCTCATTTTGGCTGATGATAAGGAGGGCAAGAACGCGGCTGGGATAGGGAAGGGTCAAGGAAGCATAGGAGCTGTAAGACAATGAAGAACGATGGGCCTGGGACAGGGGGGAAGAAAACTCCGGGAAGATAGCAAAGCAGCAGGATGTGCGCAAAGTAGCGATGAGTAGTGGTATGCAGGGAGAAGGAAAGAAGGATAAATAGGGAGGGAGGAAGCAGGGCACGTGTTGAGGAAGAGAGAAGCGGGAAGCGCGGGGGGATAGGGTCACGTGATAGGTGTCGAGAAGGGGATGGGGATAACAGGTCTGCAGGGATAAAATCGAGGGGGCATATAAGATCTTTATGGCAGAGAACACTCAGAGGGGAGGATTCATGGAATTGGAGAGTAGATGGTGCGACCTTGGGAAGAGAGTTGACCAAGGGGTCTGAGGCAAGCCATACTGGCCAAAGAATCAACATTATTATTATTAGCTCTGAGGATGTGATGGTAAGGGAGATCCCCTATCCCATTACTCAAGTTACGAAATTTGATGATCAATTTGTTGAGGTCAATGTTGGGAGACAGAGCAGAATTCAACACCATGTTGATTACAATAGATGAGTCCCTGAAGGCCATAGCCTTCTTAATTTTGAGCCTATTAATTATTTGAAGGCCTTACATTAAGGCATATGGTTTAGCTCTATCGTTCGACATCTGACCCAATCCCCACTCGAAGGAGGCAACATTGTTACCATGCTCATCCATGATGAGACCTCCTACTCTAGCTGCCCGAGGATTTGAATTTGAGGCTCCATCGAAGAAAAGCTTGGGTCGGCTTAACCCATCAAAACATTCTATAAAATCCTTCTCTTTGAGCCTTACTTTCCATTGTTCTTTGTGATGATTGGTTTGTAGAGGGCTTATTGCACCTCGGGAGGATGTCAAGCACTCTTCTGAATAGGTGTATTTCCTCTATTTGCAAGTCGTTGATGTTAAAATGACTGTTGTTTTTAGCTAAAATGGTCTCTGCAATCAGGTTCCAGGTCTTGCTTTGCACCTTTCGAGTGCATGGTTTTTGCTCACGTAAAATGACTTTGTTCCGCATGAGCCATATGTTCCAAAGGATAACATAAGGGAGTGTGTCCCAGATTATTTTGACAACACTTCCCTTTTTTTGCACAAGGGTATTTCTTTTTCCACCAAGCTATCATATCAGAAATTGTGGCATTAGTATCAACATTGATGTGGCGGGGATCATAGAGGGTGTTCTAGCAATTTTTTGCAAAGGGGCAGTTGATGAAGAGATGTTGTATAGACTCCTCAACTGTGAAGAATCTTTCTGTCCCTTTACCTGGGTCCAAATTAAGATTTTGATTTTAGGGAGAGCTTCAGATTTCCATACCTGCTTCCAGATCACCCACGGTGGATAAGGGAAGAGTTCACTGTGAAGAGCCTCGTATCCCGCTTTTATGGAGTAAGAGGACCCAGTGGGGTCCCATATATAGTTGTCTTCTCCATCTTTTGCAAGAGGGGCAGCACCATGAAGCATTCCTTCCATTTTTGTTTTGTCATTGTGAAGGTGAGGGGGGAGATTTGGTAACAGGAAACCCTACCATTAGTTATTATTGTCTTCCCAACTGGATATTTGATTCAAGGTGTTGATCCCAAGATCTCTGAGATGCATTTGAATGCGAAGAAGGCTCAGATCGCTTGAGTTTGGAGGCTTGCCCATGATTTTGTCATTCCAAATGTCGATGTTGTGGCCTCCATGGGGAAATTTGGAGGTGTTGTCGGGAAGGAAGGGGATGGCTTTCTTGCAGAGAGTCCATATACGTGAACATGGCCTGTTGAGGATGGGATGCTCTAATAGATGCTTCCTTGATGCAGAGAGGTATTTCCTTTCAAGAACTTGCTTCCACCACATTTGTTGACCAGTGATTAAACGCCAAACAATTTTTCCTCTGAAGGCAACGTTTAGCAGCTTAGGGATGCGAATGGCCAGGCCTCCATTTTCATACTTGTTTGTTACTTGCCTCCACTTTACCAGGTTGAACCTTTTTTTCTTTTCACTTTTACCACCTTGCCATAAAAACTACCTTAAGATGGTTTCATTTTTATTTTAAATATTGATAGGGGCTTGGAGAACGGAGAAGTGGTAAAGGGGCAGAGTTGAAAGCATAGCTTTTAAGAGAACCACACGTCTAGCCAGATTGAGCCAAGAGGCTCCCCATTGTTGAATTTTCTTCTTCATCTTGTCTATAGTGATGCTCCAAAACTCTACCTTTAAAGGTCCATTGCTTACAGGCATCCCTAGATAATTAAAGTGGTTCCACCTCCATTTGTATGGGACCCCGAATATTTGGGCAATGATATGAATGGTATTCACAGTTGCATTCCATCCATATATGCAACTTTTGAGATAATTGATCTAAACTCCTGAATAATACATGAATTTTTCAAGTAGAGTTTTGAATCTCCTGGCTATTATGCAAGTAGCTCCTCCCATCAGTAGGGTGTCATCGAAAAATTGGGAGTGGTTCATGTTCTTGACCCCATTACTGAATTTTATACCTCTAATTAAGCTCGCTCTACAGTTGAAGTCCAGTGCTCGGTCGAAGGATTCTGCCATGAGGATGAAAATGAAGGGGATAAGGGAAAGGCTTGTCTCAAGCCTCTGGTGGATTGAGAGAAAGGTCCAAGTCTCCCGTTGACAAGAGGGGAGACATAGGGATTAGATATGTAGGCCTGGATGAGAGAGATGAGGTCCTCGCAAAAGCCCATTTTCCTTAGGACAAAGCAAAGGAAAGAGTGCCTAACTCTATCGAAGGCATTAACAACTTATAATTTTAAAACAAAACCCTTCTCCAATCTTCTCATGTTGGAGTGTATCACTTCTTGGATCAGAAATATGGAGTCAGTGATTTATCTATTTGCTATGAACCCGCCTTGATTTTCAGAGATGAGTTTGGGAAGGTAAATTTTGATTCTAGAGGCGAGGATTTTTGTGATAATTTTATAGGAGTAGTTGCACAGGGATATTGGTCTAAATCTAGAAAAGGTGGAGGGCCATGACTCATTCGAGATAAGGGCTAGAAATGTCGAGTTTGTAAAGCCCCCTATATTTTTTTTTCCTTTCAGTCCATCGAATCATTTTGATGAGGTCTTTCTTGATTACCTCCCAGAAGGTTCGATATAAGTTGATGGAGAATCCATCCGGGCCTAAAGATTTGTCTGGGTGGAGGGTCCAAATTACTTTGATGATTTCACCTTCGTCAACGTCCCTGGTTAAGAAGGCATTTATTTCTTATGTGATCATATTTAGAGTGTGTATCAAGAGATTAACGTAGTCCTCTGCCTCCATAGTTTCTGTTAGAATACTTTTGTAATAGTAATGGGTTGTTGATTTAATCTCAACTTGATCTATGTACATGGTGCCTTCATCATCGGATATGGCTGTGATAGTATTTTTGAGTGTTCTGACTGTTGCCTGTTTGTGGAAGAAGGAGGTATTCTTATCCCTAGCATGAAGCCAAAGGCTCCTGGATTTTATTCTCCATTTTTCTTCTTCCTTTCTATTTGAGTTGTATAGTGCCCAATATAGCTCCCTTTCATGCTCTTGTTTCTCTTTGGTCACCCCTTGGCCATCTATGTCTTTTTGCACTTCTTCTAGCATTCTCTTCGTGTCCTGCTTGATAATTTCCAGTTCTCTGTAATAGTCTTTAGCCCAGCTTTTGAGAGTTGTGTGAACTAGCTTTAGCTTAGTCTCCCATCTATGCATTGGGGACCCCTCAACATGTTGGTGCTAAGTGCTTTCCACAATGGTTCTTGCCTCAAGGGAGTCACTCCATAATGGATTGTAACGAAAGGGGAGGGGCCCAAGGTTTGATTGCTCACCGAGGACTAGGGTGACAGGGTAGTGGTCTGAGGCCAAGCAAAGAAAAATGGTAGAGGTTGCCACTGAAAAGAGGGAAATGAGGGAGATAGCAACAATGAAGCGGTCTAATCTTTCCATGATGCTTCCTGGGCCAAGCCTGTGGTTACTCCATGTGAAGCTTCTATTCTTGGGGATTATGTCCACCAATTCATGATCTCTCATGATTTTTTCCAGCTGATCTCTTGAAGGATCATGAGTGAAAGTGCCCCCCCTTTTCTCTTTTGCATGCATAACCAGGTTCAGAACACCTCCAATGATGAAGTTGTTGTTGTCCTCCCCTTCCATGTCAGGTTGTAAAGTTCTCCACCACATTTCTTTGTCATGATAGTGATTTGGGCCATATATGTTGTAAACTATTATCGTGGCATCCTGTTGGGTGCTTTGTAGCTTAACTTTTATCTAATATTGGGCATTTAAATTTGAAATCTGTTTCCAAATTTTGGCTATTCCTCTTGAAGCACCTCTAGATTCTACTATTGTGCCTGTGTAGTTTCTGATTTTACTTATGGTGTTTTCCATGTCTTTTTCTCCCTGCTTGGTTTCTTGGAGAAGTATTATGTGTGGCTGCTCCTGCTTGATAAGATCTCTTAGGGCATTGTTTTTAGAGGGGTGCCCTAATCCCCTACAGTTCCATGCGAGTGCTTTCATTATTTAAGGAATGCAGGCTGAGACCCTATCTTCATTCCCGTTGCTTGGTGGCTTGTTTCTTTGCTATTAAGCTCTCTAATAAAGGTCTCTATTGGATGTTGCGTTCCCAGGGCGATGTCCTTTTGAGCTGCCTCGTCCTTGTGGTGTTTAATAGATTTTCTTCCTGGACCAAGTTTTTTTGAGGTTTCCAAAATAGCTCCCAACTCCTTTGCTGCATTTTTGGTGACTATCCAAGCAGATGATGGTTCAGTTGAGTAAGGGGGTGGGCCAGATTTGGAGGGGGATGGTTGTGGGAGAGGTTCATAAGGGAAGGTGGAGAGGGAGTGCTGAGGGGGTTCCCCTTCCAGAGAGGCCAACGTGGTAAAGGGGTTGGAAGAGATGGGGGAGGGTTCAAGACTTTGGAAGGGAACCAAAGGGGGATCAGGATTTTCGATCTCTATTGTTTTTGAGCATCTATTGGCAAAATGACCATATTCGTGGCACACCTTGCCTTTGAACGACAATTGTTCATAGTCCAACTGCTGAATGTGCGTCCAGTTGTCCACCTTCAACTTGATCGCCTTTGGTAGTCCTTTCCCCAAGTCTACCTCCACACAGATTCTTGCGCAAGCTTGCATGTTGTTCTTCGGCTCGCTTCTGTCGATGAACATTCCGACGACATTCCCAATCTCTCTTATAGAATCATACCCCCAACAGTGAAGAGGGAGGCGAGTAAGACGAACCCACACTGGGACAACGTTAGGGACATTGAGCTATGGGTCTAAGTCCAACGTCCATTTGTTTAAATAAAGCCCCCTGGTATCCATGAAGTATGGCCCATTTTTGAAGATCATACCTTTTTCTTCCTTTGTCTCGAAGTGAAAGGTGTAAAAACCCCTACCGCAGAATCTGATGGATATTTTCCCTTTTATTTTGTCCAACCAGTTATGCTCAACCCATTTCTAGACGGTTTTTGGTGGTGACCATAGACCTATAAATTTCCTAATGAGCCTTTTCTCCGCGAGGGATAGTGCGGCCATTTGAGGGATCGCTGGGGGCAGTGAAATTTCTAGAATTCCATCCAGTTTTTTGTTGAACTTTGAGATTGCAGGCCTCGACCGAGGAGGATTCAAGGAGTCGATGAGAGCAGAGAAGGTCGAGGCGTGGTCGGGAGTAGTGACCACCTCCGGGATGGACTCCGGAGGGACCATGCGACTAAGGGTGGAACAATGGGAGGAGGTTAAAGCGAAGGCGGCTGCGCAGATGCCCCAGTCCTAGCTCGAAAAATCCATTAACTCTGTATCATTGTTAGAACACCCCTTGAAAGACAAAATAAAGGGTTGGTTTTCTCTCTTTTCAAATTTCTATAAAGGTTTCATAATCTTGAGTTTAGGGAATGGATGGCATGTTTTATTTGGTACGCAAAATTTTGCATAATAAATTATTATTATTATTTTATTACTTTGAGATGGTTTATTATCTATAATGCATCTTCATATTGTTAAGTGCCTTTGGTTTAATGATAATGTGAGGAGATTGGCTTAGTTGCAATTTTGTGCATCCTATTTTGTAAAGAGTCATCACTACATGGTGCAAATCAATCAAAGTTGGATAATTCTTCCATTTTTATTTATTGTTTATATTTAAAGAGAAAATTATCTTTGTTTTTGCTTTGCAATGTAATGTAAGAGTTAGCTAGAAACTATATATTGTCATGTTTAAGCTCTTTGTTCCCTAATATTTGAATAATACAAGTACGAATAACCAACTTTGATGAGGGGGAAATTGATGTATCCTAGGTGAGTTATCTTGATTGGTGATGGTTGTGTAAGTGAGCACTTTGTTCCCCTAAGGTTTCGGGTTCAAATCCTCCCTGGGTAATGTGCTACGAGCCTAAAAAAGGAGAGGGGAAAATTGACGTGTTGGGTTGTATTCTTTAAAGTACTTTTACTCTTGAAATCATGGATTTTGAATTATCAAATGAACGCCAATTTTGTTAGACGGTTGAACTAGCAAATTCAAATAAAAAATTGTTAGAAATGCTACAAATATGGTTGTACTAACGACATGTTATTGGAGAACACAACTAGGTTGTTAAGCGAAATATTAAATGAAAGCGCTCCCATTTTTTATTGCACGATAAGAATTAAATGATATATTACCTAGATATCAACTATAGAAGAAAACAGTGGATGACCTAGATATCATTTACAAATGAAATAAATCACATTAACTAATTGATTTAGAAAATAAGTGTGAAAATCTCTCGCAATAGAATGCATATTAGCACAAATATATACTACATGGGTGCAACAACCTCTTGATCTAGATTTACTCTCAATTTGACACATCATCAAGAGACAAGGCTAAAAAAAAACAAAATAACATCTAGTACCATATGAGGATAGAATTATATATCGTGGTGTTAAATGCATAAACAATGAAGCACTTAATGATTGTATAGAAAGTCACATGTGAACAATATGGCAATTCAAACACTTTTTCTTTTAAATGCACTATTTTTTAGTAAATAAAAAGAATCAACATTCAAATTATTTCATTATTTTTTTAATGCGTAGTCTAACTTATAAACAAAATTACCCTTTTCCAAGCATTTTTTATGGTCAAATTTGTTTAAAATCTAGCATAGATTTTCAAAAATCATAATTTTAAGTTGTTTAATTTGTAAAAATCAAGAGCCTCAAGGGTTTTTAGGGTGTTGAATTGTTTATGCATTCAAAAATATATTTTAAACAACAAGAAATCACAATCTCACTAGAATTTGTGTGGTAAAATTTCAACCAAAAAGCCATTTAGTTTATTAGATAGATTTCACTTTTTTTTTTAAATATATGTATCTAATACACTCTTAAGATAAAATTATATATTGTGAGGTTAAATGCATAAATGATAACAAAATCAATAATTGTATAGAAAGTCACATGTGAACAACATAGGAACTCAAACACTTGTTTTTAAATGGACCATTTTCTAGTAAATAAAAAAATCAAAATTCAAATTCCTTCATTAAGATTCAAATTCCTTCATTAAAATTCATTTAAAATAAATATTCAGATTCCTTCATTAATTTTTTGAAATATATTTGATCATACCTTGTTTCGAAATTCATTATCAACATTAACTAAGTAACTTAAATTTTAAAAAATTAGTTTTATTAAAAAAATGGTTGTTATTTTCTTTAATTTTTTCTAACTATAATTTTTTTTAATTAAATAAGTTATATATTTAAATTTAAAAAAGACTGGACTTTTAAAATACAACTACAATGGCGGCTTATTCACTGATGTTATGGATTCAAATAATTAGTTTCAAACATTAATAATAAAAATAATATAATTTTAAGATTATAATTAAGTTGTTTAAAAAAAAAATTATAGTATTAAAATATTTTAAAGAGACAAATTGATATATCAATCAATTGAGAAAGTTTATGTTATTTCCCAGAGATGCATGTGTATCCACAATCTTAATTTCTATATTTATCTCAGAGTACAAAAAAGGTTAGTTAACTAGTCTCAGGTTATAAAAAGGACGATCATAGAGGATTAACATTACAAAACATTGATGAATTCTAAATAGACTAACAAACATGAACACCATTAAGATTCAAAGGAAAGTTGGGAGCAGGGTCCCTGACACTCGATCCAAGAGGTGCAACAATGTTTGAATCATAATGAAGGTTCTCTTCCACGTGGGCCAACCCTATGTTGAGCTTGTCCAAGGTGAAGTGCTAGTTCCTCAACATCCTCTTAATGTCCTCCAAAGTAGCAAACACATTATACCTTTCCACATGTTTATCTTTCAAGACCAGCCCAAGCAGAGTCTTCAAACCCATGGAAACTCAACACAAGAGTTGAAAGAAGGGTCTAGTACTAGGGAGGTGGGCTCCTCAACTTCACGCATGCTCCATCCTCCATTGTTAACCACTGAGACTGATGCACATTTTATTGACCACTCTCTACTATTTAATGCCATATGTGTGGATGCATGTCAATACATGCCATTGGACAAGCCCCATCCCTACATTCTAATACACCTGAAGTGGGTAGGGTGGCGAGCCCATCCCCATACCCCCTCTTAGATCCCAAGCTCACTCCATCGAGGAAAGCCATATATATATATATATATATATATATATATATATAGATACACACACACACTTGTGAATTATAGACTTTATATTACTCAAAAAGTTGAATTACATAGATATGAGATATCGCACAAAGGGAGTGAAAACTATCGAATCACGACCTTTGTCGCCTCGACACACCATAATAATCTTCAGAGAAAAATACAAATACATCAAGGCCATACAAGGCCTCGTTACCTCTCCATACATATAAAACGCAAAAGCAAATACAATTGTCCATAGAGGGAAGACTGACACAATCACCCACTCAAGCATTCACCAAGGAACACATAAGAACAAGCCATAGCGCCACAAATGGAGAGCCATAGGACATTTGAATACTTCCAGGTCCAGACCCTCACAAGGTACCAAAACTAAGACCACCAACCAACTAAATGAAAAACCACTATAGTCGACCTAGATACAAGCAAGCCTTCCACAAAAACTATGAAAGCCACATATCACCATAAGCACAAAACAAAAGATATGAAAGAAAACACCAAAGACTGGAAAATGTAGGTTTTAACCCTGAACATAAATTATCTACACACGAATCTTATAACAGAAAATAAACAATAGCGAGAGCATAAAACATAAAACAGATAAACACAGAGATTTTCCCCTGGATCCCAAATCGGGACAACAAGCTTGATTTTTCATTATATTCCTTTTAGTGTTACAACACATATATATACATGCCGAAGCATACATAAACCCCAATCCATTAACCCTGGATTAGAACATAACCGTAGTTCCCTTGACCGGATCTACAAAATACCAGGGGCCGAAAACCATCGTACCCCAGTGGGTCCGCACACCAAAAAAAAAATCTGGGGCGCTGCCTCGGACCCCGATAGGGGGGGCTACCGCCCCCTCATGACCCCCCTGCTGCGCCCGGCGCAACATACAACACGTGGGGCTAGTCGTGGAAAGAATATAACACATACCCAACATTCTCCCACTTGTTGTTTTCTCTCCACAGGGGGCCACAAGAGAGCTTAGTCATTGGGTCAATTCTTCAACACCCATTGTTTCTCTACACCAAGAGAACTTCTGAGTGCTCACAGACTTCGTCAATGCATCTGCAACATTCTTCAAAGTGTCCACCTTTACCAGCAACACCCTTTTAGCCTCAACCATATCTCTAACAAAGTGATATTGAACATCAATGTGCTTTGTCTTTGAATGATAAGCAGGGTTCTTAGCCAAGAAAATTGCACTTTGGTTATCACAATCTATCCTTATAGCTTGCTGTACCAACCCCATACTTGAACACAATCTCTGTAACCAAACTGCTTCCTTGCTTGCATGAGTGGCTGCTATGTATTCTGCCTCTGTAGTTGAAAGCGCCACTACAGACTGTCTTTTACTCATCCAACTGACTGCACCTCCAAGTAGGCTAAACACATAACCCACTTGTAGATCTTCTTTGGTCCAGATCTTCAGCCCAGTCTGCATCAACAAAACCACGAATGTCCAACACTCTTAACAATCCTGGTCTTCCCTGGTAGCACAAGCCATAATCACTAGTGCCACGTAAATATCTGAAAACCCGCTTCACTGCTGTCCAATGCTCCTTCCCTGGGTTTGACATAAACCTGCTCAATACTCCCACTGCATGTGCAATGTCTGGTCTAGTACAGACCATTGCATACATCAGGCTACCCACTGCACTTGCATATGGAACACGGGACATATGCTCCTCTTCTTCTTGTGTCTTGGGACACTGTTCAGCAGACAGCTTTACACCTACAGGAATAGGAACATTCACCGGTTTACTATCCTGCATATTGAACCTCTGCAATATAGTCTCGACATACTTCCTCTGGTTTAACCAGAGCTTCCTCTTTTCCCGATCTCTCTTAATTTCCATGCCCAAAATATAGTTTACAGCACCAAGATCCTTCATGTCGAATTTGGAGAACAGTTGGGTCTTCAAATCTTGGATAATTTCTTTGTCATTTCCAATCAACAACATATCATCCACATACAAGACCAAATAAATAACACGGCCACCAATTAATTTAAAATAAACACAGTGATCCTCCTTGCTTCTTGTGAAGCCAAGTCCCCGTATATAGGTATCAAATTTCTGATACCACATCCTTGGTGACTGTTTTAACCGATATATAGACTTCTTCAACCTGCATACCAGTTCTTTCTTACCCTTCACCATAAAGCCTTCAGGTTGCTTCATGTAGATCTCCTCTTCTAGATCCCCGTGAAGAAATGTTGTCTTCACATCCATCTGTTCTATCTCAAAATCAAATGCAACAACAACAGATAAAAGTAATCTGATAGAAGTAACTTTGGCAACGGGAGAAAAAATATCACCAAAGTCAATTCCCGGCACCTGGGAATAACCTTTCGCTACCAACCGAGCTTTGTATTTCTCCACCTTGCCTTCTACATTCATCTTCTTCTTAAACACCCATTTGCTCCCAATGGGCTTCCTTCCAGCCGGCAACTCCACCAGATCCCATGCATCGTTTTTGTGAAAGGATGCCATTTCATCAACCATGGCCTCCTTCCAGAGTTTTCCATCCTCTGAATCTACTGCCTCCCTGACAGTTCTGGGTTCATCATCAGTTATAGTTAAGGCAAAAACTGAACAGAAAGCAGATGGACTATACCTTTCTGGTTGCCTTCTTTCCCGAACTGATCTTCTCAAAGCTGGAGTTTGTGGCTCTTCATCTTCTGAGTCTTCTTCTGTTGTAGAGTCTGATTCATCCTCCTTTAGCTCAAACTCTATCTTCTCGGGTTCCTTTGGTAGGACTTCATGTTTAACAACATCTTTCACTTCTCTAAACACCACATCTCGGCTGTACACAACCTTCCTTGTTTCTGGGTTCCAAAGCTTGTAACCCTTTAAACCATCCTTATACCCAATAAAGATGCACCTTTCAGATTTATTATCCAACTTGGTCCTTTCTCCTTTGGAACATGTACATATGCATCACATCCAAATACCCTTAGATGTGAAAGAGAGGGTTTCTTACTAGTCCATACCTCATGTGGGGTCTTATCCTCCAATGCTGATGAAGGTGATCTGTTAACTAAGTAACATGCAGTCTCCACTGCCTCTGCCCAGAATTCTTGTCCTAACCCGGTACCACTGAGCATGCTTCTTGCCTTTTCCATCAGTGTTCTGTTCATTCTTTCTGCAACTCCATTTTGCTGAGGTGTGTATGGAGTAGTCTTCTGCCGTGCTATACCACACTTCTTGCAGAACTCTTCAAATTCCTTCTTGCAGAACTCCCCACCATTATCTGTCCTCAACGCCTTTATCTTCTTCTCTGTCTGGTTTTCCACCAGAGCCTTAAATTCTTTAAATTTGTCAAAGACTTCAAATTTCTTCCTCAAGAAATATATTCATGTATTCCTTGAGAAGTCATCTATGAATGAAACATAGTACACAGACTTTCCCAGTGATGGAACTGACACAGGCCCAAACACATCACTGTGCACAAGTTCTAATATCTTGTTTGCCCTCTTAGCACCAGAAGGAAAACTCACCCAATTCTGCTTCCCATATACACAATGTTCACATAAATCGAAATCCAGAGAACAATTAGACATACCTTCTACCATACCATCTCTATGCAGTATCCGAAGGCCCTTCTCTCCAATATGTCCAAGCCTTTGATGCCATAGCATGGTCTTTTCTCCAGAGACAGCTAGACTTTCCGTCCCACTTACAGGAACCACAGAACTGTTACACCCATCGATAAAGGTGTTACAGCTTGGACAGAGTTCTAGTCGAGCTCCCCGCATTAATACAAGTGCTCCACGGAGGAACCATCTTGCGGGCATCTTTCTCGAACACTATTTTGCATCATCCATCTTGCTTATAGAAATCGGGTGCCAACCAATGCGGGAATATGCGAACACCCAAGGAAGTGTTCTAATCCTTCCACCTTGCAGCTTCATCTTGACCTTTCCATGTCCGACGATTCTGGCCTTCCTATCATCCCCTAGGAAGACATCACCACCATCATATTTCTCATACTCGCAGAACCACTCCCTATGGGGAGTGAAGTGAAAAGATGCACCTGATTCAATCAAACATGACTCATGATCTACATGTGTATTTGAAGAAGAAGCCAAATACACATCCCCACCTTCATCCGAGGTCATCCGAGGTGGTTTTTGCCTCTGCAGAAGGAGCATCATCAGATCCCTTTCCTTTCTCGGGAGCTTTATATCTGCATTCCTTTTTTTATTTTCCTTCCTTTCCGCATTTCCAGCACACCTTTACAAACTTTCCAGGAGATTTAGATCTCCCTCTCGAAACCTTATTCTTGTTTTTGTTTGGGGACCTTCCTTGTACAAATAAGGCATCTCCATTTTGACCCTCCATATTTCTCTGTCTCATTTCCTCCGACAGCAAGGCTGAGACAATGTCATCAAAATTCAAGGTAGTTGTATTGCTACCTATTGCAATAACCAGACTGTCCCATGAATCTGGTAGAGAACACAACAAGTTGATGCACTTATCTTCATCTGAGATTTTAATATCAACAGATGACAGCTGACTTACCACAGTATTGAAGGCGTTCAGATGCTCTGTCACCGAGTCTCCATCCTTCATCCTCCGGTTATACAGCTTTTTCCGTAGGAACAACTTATTCACCAGAGACTTAGATTGGTACAAAGTCCCAAGTTTTTCCCACAAATTCTTCGTCGTAACTTCCCCAGATACATTCAACAATACTGAATCTGAGACACACAACCGTATTGTGCTCTTAGCCTTTCGATCCAGTTTCTTCCAGTCTTCATCTGACATTGCCGTTGGTTTAGTACCTGGATCTATCGTGATCCACTGATCTTTATCCACCAGCAGATCCTCCATCTTGAGCTTCCACAACTCAAAACTCTGACCATTAAAATTTTCAATCTCCATCTTTCCGCCGCTCGCCATCTTCTTTCACTGCAAGAATCGATCCCGTAGATCTCCCACTGAACAGGGTCTACCTTAGGCCCAAGCAAAAAACCCTCAGCAGCAAAGGCGTCCCCTTGAAGTCGAAACTGCTCTGATACCAAATGTAGGTTTTAACCCTGAACATAAATTATTTACACACGAATCTTATAACAAAAAATAAACAATAGCGAGAGCATAAAACATAAAACAGATAAACACAGAGATTTTCCCCTGGATCCCAAAACGGGATGACCAGCTTGAATTTTCATTATGTTCCTTTTAGTGTTACAACACATATATATACATGCCGAAGCATACATAAACCCTAATCCATTAACCCTGGATTAGAACATAACTGTAGTTCCCTTGACCGGATCTACAAAATACCAAGGGCCGAAAACCATCGTACCCCAAAACCATGTGCAAACTCATGCACAAAACATGGGTGGGTCCGCCTATGAGTGGGTTCGCACACCAGAAAATTTTTTGCCGGGGCACTGCCCCGGACCCCGACAGGGGGGGCTGCTGCCCCCCTGTGACCCCCCTGCTGTGCTCGGCGCAACGTATAGCACGTGGGGCTAGTCGTGGAAAGAATACAACACATACCCAATAGAAAATGAGATCAAGAAACATCCCTCAAAAACACACGACCATGACCATAATACATCGTTGTAATCCAAAGACCAAGAGGCCATCAAGGAACCTACTAGAGACAAAACTAAAAGCTTCAGGAAAAAATCATATTGCACCACCCACCACTTGTGCTAACTAATCATTATCTAAGGACAGAATATTAGTCAGAATCCTTGCACTGGAGCTAGGAGGATCCATCATGTCCCCACCATATGATTCACATGCTATGTGGCTCTCCACGCGCACCATATGAGCATCAATTTTATCCATGCATAACCTCTGGTTCCTAAGCATCCTCTTAACATCCTCTAGACAGGCAAAAATATTGTATTTCTCTACCTGCTTGTCCCTCAATACCAAGCCCAACAATGTCTTCATTTGCTAATGAAGTGCTACTAAGTTTAAATATTGTTTTCTCCTAATCCTTGTGTGATCAGGGTCCGACACCCACATTGATAAATTCTCCAACAACTCAGAGTTTGACAGAGACTGCCTTTCCTCTCCTACTTTTGTCTCAAGCTCCCAGATTCCCTAACACATTTCAGGAAAAACTGCTTTGAAATAAGTTGTTGCTGAGTCATGGGTAAAGAACCTTACCCCACACTACCCAGGCTGGGCTCTATCGCCGCCTCCCCTCCTTCTCCTCATCCTCTTCCTTGGCGACATTGTCGAATCTCGGGGGGGGGGGGGGGGGAAGAAAACTCTTTCTGCATATAGGGGCTTCCTCTACCTGCAAAAGAGACATAGAATGACTCAACCCACCCTCAACAATACAAGGAAACCAACAGACTATCTCGTCGTAGTAGCACCAAACACAAGACTTAACCTTTGACAAAGTCCCACTAGAGAGGACAAAGGACAAGACTTCCTCAGCTAGGGACTCTTCACTCTTGACCATTGAATAAGAAAGGCTCCACCCTGAGACCAAGAGAATTTCACACCCAAGAGAACACAAACAATTACCCAACCCCTGCCCCAATTCTTGCCTAGCCACACGAATAAACCCATGCAGTCCTACCCTCACATAGACTTGTAGTTACAACTAGAGAGAAGAAGCCTACACAAACTCCGACACCAAGCTACTCCAACAATCTTGACATTTTCTCAGACCACAAGAGACAAATATCACATAGATACTGAGACTTTATACCCTTAAGACCCAAAATACTAGAGCGACTAAGTAAGAAACCCAAGTAAAACTCGAGCAAGATCTTTGAATTGACAACATCCACCAGCCAATAAAACCAAACTACGCAAACATTCCACACAACTAGCCTCCAAATAAAATGAGCTCTTTGAATTTCTTGCCACCCAACATAGAGCTCCACTACCCACAACACAAAAACCTCTCCACAAACCATATTCACAAACAATTTAATCTAAAAAGCTGAATACCTCACCTCACCTCCAAAAATAAATTCGCCAACCATCAAAAACAATACATAAATCCTCCACCAACTATGTGATTGCATGTTCATGCATGTGAAAATGAAACCACGCCCTTCCATCATAAATACTTAATTACAAAGTCGAGGGCGGTGGACTCTTTCCCCGACCCTCTTCTATCCATCCAAACACCCCATGGAGAGAAAGTTATATTTAAGTTAAATATTAAATTGTTATGCACCCGATAGGGAAAGGTAATATTTAATTTAAATATTAAATTGGTATATAATTTTTTGTTGTGTTCGCGTAATGATTTTTAATTGGATTTTAATCTAACTTCATACACACGTTTTCTGGACTAATTTTAAAATTATTTTAAAAGGTTTTAAATAAATTTAATTAATAATTGTTTATCTTTTGACGCTTTTATTTTTTCCTTTTCAGCTTTTACGGCACCATTAGAGTTTTCAATCCTTGCCTTTAAATCCTATGCCTTCGGTGCACAAACCCCAAACGTAACTACATGCAAAACATAGTCTCTCCTCACAGTCGCTTTTGCTGACAATTGACGGAAATCCTAGGATGCTTTAAAGTTGCACCGCATCAATAATTTAGCCAAATAGCGGGTGAGTTACGAAGAGCCAATAGATCGGGAATTCTCAACTACACTAAGAAAATCGCAAATTCAGTTAAACTGTGGAAACCTGTTCAAGAACCGACGGGAAATCCCGTAAATTCGGTTAACTTTGCAAATCACCTATTTAAGAATAAGCCTGAATGAAGGAAAATAAATAATAAAGCTGTTTACCACAATCATACGGCTGTCCTTTGCAGGTTCCAGACCAACCGAGGGTTTGGAGGCGCGGACTATTTTCAGGGTTTGAAGTTCGGGGCCGAGCTTTGTTGCCTACTATCGCGATCCAATATCCAATCCCTGCAGGGGCCGTCAGGATCCAACGCTGCTCAAGATTTAAAAAATTGAACGGCTTAATGGCTCAAATCTGAAATAATTCTTTGAATTTTTATTTTATTGAAGAATTCTTTTTGGCGTTCAATTCTCAACGAAGAAAGATTCAGATTTGGTGAACGGTGAAAATTTGTGTGGAGGTTTAATGATCTACGGTGTTGGAGGGTTAGTCGTGGAGAAATAGGTTTATTTGGCTGTAAATAGCCATGGGAAGAGGCGGAGAAGATTACGGCACGCAGAACCCTGTGATCACGCCTTCCGATCAGAAAATCTTCCCCGCTTGGGCCAGAGATGTAGACGATTGCGCGAAAGAATTCGAAGTAGATGTAGAACAGGGGCTGAGCAGCGAGGATGTCGAGAGACGGCGGAAAAAATGGGGTTTGAATGAGCTGGAAAAACATTCTGGCCCGTCGGTTTGGAAACTCATCATTGATCAATTTAATGACACTCTGGTAAGAATTTTACTCGTGGCCGCTGTTGTTTCGTTTGTTCTTGCTTGGATTGATGGCGATGAAGGCGGTGAAACGGATATCACTGCCTTTGTCGAGCCGCTGGTTATTTTCTTGATTTTGATTGCCAATGCTACTGTCGGCGTCTGGCAAGAAACTAATGCGGAAAAAGCCCTAGAGGCTTTGAAGGAAATGCAGTCGGAACACGCCAAGGTGAGAAGGGACGGGCGTTTCATTACGAATTTGCCTGCAATAGAATTAGTTCCTGGTGATATAGTCGAGCTTAAAGTAGGTGATAAGGCTCCTGCCGACCTGAGGGTTTTGCATTTGATAACCTCAACCATTAGAGTAGAGCAAAGCTCGCTAACGGGCGAAAGTATGGCTGTGAATAAGGGTCATCACAAAGTAGATCGTGAGGACGTGGAGTTGCAAGGTAAAAAATGCATGGTTTTTGCTGGAACAACGGTTGTCAATGGTACATGCATCTGTCTTGTAACGGCCACCGGAATGCATACGGAGATAGGCAAGGTTCATTCTCAGATCCACGAAGCTTCGCAGCATGATGAAGATACACCGTTGAAGAAAAAGTTGAATGAGTTTGGCGAGGTTCTGACTTCCATTATCGGAGTCATCTGCGCGCTGGTCTGGCTTATCAATGTAAAGTATTTTCTTACATGGGAGTATGTAAATGGATGGCCTCGAAATTTCAAATTTTCATTTGAAAAATGCACTTATTACTTCGAGATTGCGGTAGCGTTAGCCGTGGCTGCGATTCCTGAAGGTTTACCTGCAGTTATTACAACATGCTTGGCTCTTGGCACTAGAAAGATGGCTCAGAAGAACGCTATTGTGAGAAAATTACCAAGTGTAGAGACTTTAGGCTGCACTACTGTGATTTGTTCTGATAAGACTGGAACATTGACAACTAACCAGATGTCCGCAGCGAAAGTTATAGCAATAGGATCATACCCATGTTCACTCCGTGATTATACCGTTGAGGGTAGTACTTATGATCCTTGTGACGGGATAATTCAAGATTGGCCCGAAGGGCAAATGGACGGCAATCTTCAGTCAATTGCAAAAATTGCTGCTTTGTGCAATGATGCAGGCATTGGATATACCGGTCATCAACACTGCTCTATTGGCGTTCCCACTGAAGCAGCTTTGAAGGTACACAAGCTTTTTAAGTTTGCATCCCTTCTTTCCTGTCATATCTTGCTCAAGCTTTGTCAATCAACACTCACTGTCTTTTGTACCCATAAACAAAATGAAACATAAAGAACGAAACACTACTTATGCAAATTGAGAATTGTTTTTTAGAATTCCACCTCTTGCCGCCTTTTCTGAATCCTGATTATCACGATAGCAATATCAGATTATACAGAGTACCCAAGGACATGTCCTGCAGCCATCTATAGTGTATATTCAATGCGATTTAGGCAAAAATATCCCATTACCTAATACACGAGATGTTTGGCTACCATGTTGACTGTGTTTAGCCATCTCTAATATTGCAGTTTTCATTCTTAGGTGCTGGTTGAAAAGATGAAATTACCGGATTTGGGGGAGCATGTAAAGGCTCAAAAGGATGATTATCGTTCAGTTTCTGCAGAAATCAGATTAGGTATGGTCATTAAAATGAAATTCTGTAGTTAAGTAAATAATATTTGATACACTGGGCAGGATTGTCTTATATATATATATATATCAGAAATACTACATTATTTTGAAGGTATTTTAAAGTTTGGTATTGCTGTGTATTTTAGATGCTTCTATTACCTTTTTGTATGTATATTGTGAATTACAAATACCTGTTTTCTGTTACGCAGGTTGTTGTGAATGGTGGAGTGAAAGAGAACACAGAGTTGCTACTTTAGAGTTTGATCGAATGCGCAAGTCAATGGGGGTTATTGTTAAGTCAAATGCAGGAAATAACACATTGCTGGTCAAGGTAATTCATGGCAGCTTTTACATCAGAAAGAATACATTTAATTATTGCAAATGATATAGAATCCACAGTTGTTTATTCACATGAATGTTTAAATGATAGCTGTAAATTACAATTCTATGTTATCATGATTGTATAAATGATAGGAAAAGTGGGGGTGTTTCCAATATTCTGCCTACCAAGGTAGATGCCCTCCAGTTGAGGCATCTTATCTGAAGGTAGCTTCTGTGAGTCATGAGTATCACCTTCATTACATTGAGAGGTGCATTTTAGAGTCCACTATGGGGGTAGTTTTAACATATACAAAATATTCCAAAAATTAATATGCTTTTAATATCATTATTATGAAAGTAGGATATTTTAACTAGTTAATAAAATATATATAAATCAGCTTAAATCCATCTCAACCTTGCATCTATAAAGCATCTGGGAGGGATCAAATATAAATATCTGGAGGTGGATCTAGGCTGGTTATAATATCTAAAGTTGGATGGTCTAGGCCGGTCAAAACTATCTTTCCTCTATAAAGTAACTGAATTGTTATATAAATATTATTATTGGCAATACAATATGATTAATATTGTTTTCAGAATATAGAGGCAAACTTGGATAAACATATTCTCAAAATGGGTCCATCTGAACTCCAATTGACTCTGGGTCCCTCCAGTTGAAACTTGAGGTGCCTTAGCTGAAAGATATCTTCTGTGAGTTGTGAGATGCATCTGCTTTATCATGCTTTTGTTTTTTGGATTATTGTAATCTGATTAGTTGCCTTTTTCTTGTTTGCTGTTATAATGCGATGTAATACTTGTTATTTAACAAAAATCACTTGTGAAATTTTTTTTGGTTGTTCCCAAACTAATATGAAATAGATTTCCTACGTATGATCTTCTGTGTTTTTACCACTTCTACAAGGTTCTGAATTGAACGTAGTTTTCCTACGTATGGTTCATCTTCTGTGTTTTTACCACTTCTACAAGGTTCTGAATTGAACGGCATGATCTGTTTTGAATTGGGTAGTATGTGCTATATCTTTTCCTTGTGGGGGATGTGATCTTTGGCCACCTCCTTAGGGCTTGGTGTTTGGAGGGGTCTGTCACACTGCCACCCCCTTCCTAACATTTGAGTCATTGGTGCATTTGCTGCTGATGCCCAAGTGCCTGTTGGTTATTTGTGTTGTTAGTAGAGGTAACAACATACTTGTTGTTATGAGAGTTTTTGTAAAACTAATTGAACTGATCCTCCAATTGGGTCATTTTTGGCCTGATTAATTTAATGAGCTTGAGCTCAAGGGGCTTGGTTGTTTGGGGTTTGGGGTGGTTCTGTCTTGATCATAACCGTAGAATTGTGTTTTTTGGGATCTGAGCCTTGACATCTAAAATAACTGTTACACAGTTTGCTGTAACTGATCGATTGGTTAATTATCCTATTGTGTTTTTTGTGATCTGAGCCTTGACATCTAAAATAACTGTTACACAGTTTGGTGTAACTGATCGATTGGTTAATTATCCTATTTCTCACCTGGATGATGACAAAATTCTTCAAATCTTTAGATAGGTGAACCTTAAGGCAAACCCTCTTCTAAGGCCAAGGGTTGAAGAATGTGGCAGATAAAACCTCATATTGGGGCAGAAATTTGCTCTAGGAAATGTCAAAATTGCACAAGAGAAGAAATTCTACCTCCACTGGGCAACAGATTTGGGTGAGTTGCTCATTGAAGAAATCCTCACACTAGGTGGAGATTATGAAAAGGGTATTATGATAAATCCAATGGGATATGAAAAGCAATGGCAACAATGTGGCCCTCACTAGAAAATGAAAACGCAACTAGCTCATTTTACTGTTTTGGACCTTTTGTTCTTCATATTTCAGTGTGTACACTGTAGATAGCCTACTTTGTAAACATAACTATTTGGTCATGTTATTGTTGGCAGTTGCTAGATGACCTATTTCATTCATTAAGTTAATGGTCTAGTTTCTATTGTATGACTTCAAAATTTGTATGATTGTTTGTAATTGATAAAATCTAGATTCTAGATGGTTGATGCTCCAAACAAGTAATCATTAATATTCTATGATGGTTGATGGCCTCTTCTATCTTGATTTATGTACAAATATGCATGTTTTCATATATTCTGCAACTAATTTGGCATTCTGGATGTATATCAATGGAGATGTCCTCAAAAGGTGGGAATGAAAGTAATCTTGCAGCTTCTTTACGGCAACAAAGGTGCTCTGTAGAGTTATCTTGAAGATGAGTTGAGATGAATTGATCTTACCTTGGGCTGAGGCTGAGCCATAAATGGTTGTTAAAGACCTTATGTTGGGTGTGGGCCATTATGGCCCAAGCATGCCAAATAAGATTGTGGGACATGAATTAATGGCCACAAGGACTGTGCTAGACCAGAAATCCATGCACCACAAACTCAAGCATAAAACCTAGAAGAGATACTATTTGGATATGATTGTTCGTTACACTCAAAGTATCATTGGACAAAATATAGGTATTCTGATCTTAGGTATCAATGATTGGACAAATATAGGTATTCTGATCTTTGGTATCAATGAGTTGTAATGCCCATGTTATTATCAAGAAGTTGTAGAAAAAATTGGTTAAAGAGTATAATGGTGTAGAGGGGACACTCACATCTGCTCCAAGTGTACCGCATTTTTCAATGCTTTTGGTGGATTTGCCCTTTGTGGTGGAGGCTGAGCTATTAGCGGACACCGGAGATTGGGCTGCTTTGTTTTGTTTTTTATGAAGTGGCTGGGTCTTCTTTGGACTGTGCTGCCTAAAACTTGGAGAAGACTATATTGGAAGGGCTGGAGGAATTCTCTGTAAAAGTTGTGACTTTGTTGCTGTTATTGAGATCTGGGCAAGATCTAGATAGAGTTTACAAGTAAATATGTCCTTACCATAACTGTCTTCCTCTTCCTCATGCCCCTCTTTTTTTCTGCTTTCTCCAAAAAAGCCTGAAGAGTTGTTGCTTTCCCCATTAGAAAATTCCCCTTAGTCTTCTGCCAATCCATTTCTAGTCCATGATGTTATGAATCTTCTCTTCTTGTTTATGTATGCTGAAAGTCTAGGTTTTTTAGTTCTCATTAATTCTGCAATATTTTCTCAGGATTGTAGTGGAAGATTGGCTCAGCTTTCAAAATCTCGAGCTTTGACAGTTTATTGGAATAAATTTGTATATGGGCATGATTTGTGATAGTATGCTTGACCAGGCTGATTGGCTGAGCATAGTGTGCTTTCCTAGACTTTGTGATCTGGATGAAACCATCCATGAATTTCCTGCAGAATTCTTGTAATAGAAGCTTGTCTAACACTTGGGGAGGAGGAAATGGGTAGATGATGAGTTGTCAAAGCACTAGACACAATATTACAGTCTTTTTGGAAGAAATAAACATCTTTCCCTCTCAATAAGTGCTGTGTTTTTTCTGTGGTTCTATGTGAGTACTCTTTCAACAAGCAATGCATTTTGTTGAAGAAACTATTTGTTTTGTCTTTGATATCAGTGGCTACTAGAGGTGGACTGTTATGATGTTTTGATCAATTGTACTTTCCCTTAGGCATTTTGGGGTAGGTGACAGTGTATAGACTACATAAGAAACTAAATGAAATGTGTTGGATTGATGGAATGCTGTTCCTGGTAATGAATTGAATCACTGATTGGTTAGATCTTGCTCACTGCTTCGAAACTTGTGCATTTACTCAAACATTATAATGGTACATGGCCTTCAAATTGACTTCTCTATAGATTTTACACAGTAACCATACTATCTCTCTGGATGGGGGCTGGAAAATGTCAGTTTTGTACTCTTGATGTATTGATGCTCTGGGGAGTGAAATCTGCCACTCCCTGTTGGATGAGAACAATTGATGTGGTGGCAATTTGTAGTGCTTCATGGACAATAGGATTAACTCACAACAGTGAAAAACTTTGTGTTCCTTTGCCTCTCAGCAGCAGACTGTAAGTCCATGTTTTCTGTCTCCAGGAGGGTTTATGTGGTAAAAACAGTTGGATGTGTCATTCACATCAAGGTTATGCTTCTTCTGTGTTCTGGCAGCAATGGCAGGGTGGGAAAGGTAGATTGTGGGCACAGGATTTTTGAAAATGAGAATTCAATAAGATAAGACAATCTTATTAATGTCCAATGGATGACCATAAATAGGTCAATGGGTCAGAAGGATACAACCAGTATGAGTACAATGTGGGAGTGCAAACACAACTCCTAGAAAATTCCAAAGCTAAATCTAGAAGGATGACCATAAATAGGTCAATGGGTCAGAAGGATACAACCAGTACGAGTACAATGTGGGAGTGCAAACACAACTCCAATAGAACAGCCACATAAACATGTATACAATCGGATCATGTAGATGGTTAAGTGAATAAGTCTAGGGCTGGAGGTTGATGAAGTGCTATAAGAATGTAAGCAATCCTTTGTCTGCAAGGACCATAAGCTTTGAGAAGAAGGTAATTAACTGTGCAAAGGAATAAACTCTGGTGAAGGACTCTTGAATCTTGCCAATACTAGCACATTAAAGCTCATTGAATATTTTGTACCACTCTGGTGAAGGACTCTTGATTCTCGCCAATACCAGCACATTAAAGCTCATTGAATATTTTGTACTTTCAGAGGTTTGGAAGTTAGGACTCTTGACTCCCTTGTTTCATCTTCCTTTAGGTTCTCACAATTTGAAACTAAAGAATTGGCTGGTCCATTGATGGACATGTGACATTGTTTATTAGTTTGGACCCTCTTGTTTTAGGAGGGGGTTCACTTATTAAATCTCAGGCTCTTGAATCTTGCCAATACCAGCACATTAAAGCTCATTGAATATTAGGACTCTTGACTCCCTCGTTTCATCTTCCTTTAGGTTCTCACAATTTGAAACTAAAGAATTGGCTGGTCCATTGATGGACACGTGACATCGTAGTTTGGACCCTCTTGTTTTAGGAGGGGGTTCACTTATTAAATCTCATGCTTTTGATCTCCTAGCATTGAGAAGTTATATGATGGGGGTTTCACTTTTGAACTTCAAGGTGTTGAGACGATAGACTTCTTTTTGTTTTGAAATCCCAAAAAATGCAAAAGGATTTTGTGAGAAAGTTTGCAAAGTTATGTAATCCTTTGAAGTGTCCAAATGCCAAAAGGCTTTCAGGCCTAGGTAATTTTGGGTTTTTGAGTTTTGGTGAGATAGGTGAGATATTCTCCAATGTCTTGAACCTTTGAAGTGAAAAAACCTCAATCTTTAGGACTTGGGAATTTTGGGACTTTAGAAGGGGTATATCCTTAATAATGCATTGAACTTTTGAAGTGACAAAACCTCAATCTTCGAGACTTTGGAATTTTGGGACTTTAGTTGTCCTTAAGGAGGCTTTGTTTATAACTTGAGTTTTTTTTTTTTTGAAATTTGTACAATTGCATATTTCTCAATTCATCATGTAGACAAGATCGAAATTAGGCACTCATGTAGAATGCTCAATGGGGAAGATAATCTTGGTTGTTGATAATTTTTGAACTTCCTACCTAATTTTAGTCTCTAACCCGAGGTTTATAGGATTTATATCTGTAATGAGTTGAGTGGGGCATTTTGTGTTTGACATTAATTTTATGTAAGTTCAAATCTTCATTCAATCGATAAGAAGTATTTTGGTGGTGTTTGAATAGTGGACTTTACTTTTATGCTTCTAAAAAATTCATCCTTAGGTTAAATTACATAACTTGTTCTACAATTTTGATATTAACCTATACAGTTTCTTGCACCTTTTTAGAGGGTTGTTTCCTAAGTCACATGGTTTAGGTTTAAGTTTGATTTGGATATGAATTTTTTGATGAACATATTGAAACATTGCATAAATTACAAGTCTAGGGTTGATTACATACAGGTAGCAGGTTACATATAGGCAATAGTCGACAACGACTCGCAAGGGATGCCTGAGCATAATATTAGGGAGGTCATTACGATGCTAGTAGGTTACATACAGGCATTAGTCAACAATGACTCACATTTGATGTTGAGCATATTATTAGGGAGGTCATTATGATGGGATTGATTGTGTCTTTGTCTTTTTCCTTCCATATTGATTTTTGAAATGTTTAGAAATGCAACATTTGGTCACTTGGTGAATGAGTGAGCGAGGCTTGAGGGAAGGTTTACAAGTAGTTGCGTCTTGGTGAGCTTGGTGAAGTCTATTTTTTGCAGGCAGTGGGGATTTGAGAGGAATCTGATGAGGCCCAATCAAAACTTTACTAAAGGGAGGCAATGAGGCTCGATCACTAGCAAAGGGTTCATAAACAGTCTACAAAGAGGCCTAATTGACTGTCGGAGATGTTCGAGACACAATCCTAATTGGAACTTCTTGTTGAACTTAAATTCAACTGATTTTTTTTTTTAGGTTTGCCAAATTTCTAACCTAAAAGGTTTAGGTTCGACAAATCTTTTGACTATGATAGTTTCTCCATTGTTCGAGACACAATCCTAATTGGAACTTCTTGTTGAACTTAAAATCAGCTGATTTTTTTTTTCTAGGTTTGCCAAATTTCGAACCTAAAGGTTTAGGTTCGACAAATCTTTTGACTATGATTGTTTCTCCATTTTGGTCGTAACCTGGCGAGCATCATTTTTGAATAAATAATGATTTTGGAGATGCCAAGCCAAATTTATGGGATCTTATTTGCATTTATTTAGCCTTAACAAATCTCTAAGTATATATACTCTTACAATAATGTAATTTGTGCTAATATATCAAAGTTACTAATAATGAAGTTCATAGTCCACAATTGTATTTTATTGTATTTTTACAATTATCTATGTAATTCTAATTTTTTTCCCCATTCATCCACTCTGAAAAATTTAAAAGTTGAGAGAAATGTCATAGAAAATCCACTCCGGACTTGTCGTTTTGAGTACTACCCTTTTGTTAGTGCATATATACCATTTTGTTTTGAGTACTAGGCTTTGTTTATAACTTTAGATTTTTTTTTGAAATTTGTACAATTGCATATTTCTCAATTCTTCATGTAGACAAGAACTTTCTCAATTCTTCATGTAGACAAGAACTTTCTCAATTCTTCATGTAGACAAGAACGGAATTAGGCACTCATGTAGAATGCTCAATGGGGAAGATAATCTTGGTTGTTGATAATTTTTGAACTTCCTACCTAATTTTAGTCTCCAACCCGAGGTTTATAGGACTTATATTATATCTAATGAGCTGAGTGGGGCATTTTGTGTTGAGTGACATTAATTTTATGTAAGTTCAAATCTTCATCTAATTGGGAAGAAGTATTTTGGTGGTGTTTGAATAGCCTAATGGACTTTACTTTTATGCTTCTAAACAATTCATCCTTAGGTTAAATTACATAACTTGTTCTACAATTTTGATATTAACCTATACAGTTTCTTGCACCTTTTTAGAGGGTTGTTTCCTAAGGCACATGGTTTAGGTTCGATTAAGTTTGATTTGGATTTGAATTTTTGATGAACATATTGAAACATTATATAAATTACAAGTCTAGGGTCGATTACATACAAGAAATAGGTTACATATAGGCAATAGTCGACAATGACTCGCAAGGGATGCCTGAGCATAATATTAGGGAGGTCATTACGATGGTAGTAGGTTACATATAGGCCTTAGTCGACAATGACTCACATGTGATGCTGAGCATAATATTAGGGAGGTTGTTATAATGGGATTGGTTGTGTCTTTGTCTTTTCCCTTCCATATTTATTTTTGAAATGTTTAGAAGTGCAACATTTGGTCACTTGGTGAATGAGTGAGTGAGGCTTGAGGGAAGGTTTACAAGTAGTTGCATCTTGGTGAGCTTGGCGAAGTTTATTCTTTGTAGGTAGTGGGGATTTGAGAGGGAATTGGTGAGGCTCGATCAAAACTTTACTAAAGGGAGGCAATGTGGCTCGATCACTAGCAAAAGGTTCACAAACAGTCTACAAAGAGGCCCATTTCACTGGTGGAGATGTTCGAGACACAAAATCCTAATTGGAACTTCTTGTTGAACTTAAAATCAACTGATTTTTTTTCTAGGTTTGCCAAATTTTGAGCTTAAACGTTTAGGTTTGACAAATCTATTGACTATGATTGTTTCTCCATTTCGGTCGTAACATGGGGAGCATCATCTTTGAATAAATAATGATTTTGGAGATGCCAAGCCAAATTTTATGGGATCTTATTTGCATTTATTTGGACTTGTCGTTTTGACTCTTGAGTACTACCCTTTTGTTAGTGCTTATATACCATTTTGCTTTGAGTATCCCAAAGACCTCTTGTGTTCCTTCCATTCCTTAGTGTCCATCTCTGTCTTTGCATGTTGATTTATGTTAACTTCCCATTTTTCAATGAGCTTCTGAATTTTTGCTGTTGTGTTTTCATGGTATGCTTTTGCTGCCTCTTGGATCACATCGATTGCAGGCCTTCGTCCTCTCGGCGTGCTTGGGGGTGAGCTGGGCTGAGCTTCAACTGCCTTCCCCCTATCTTTTGGAGACGACCTCGAGCTGTTGGGCTCTTGGAGCGACCTCGAGCTGTTGGGCTCTTGGATCATGCCATCCCACAGTCTTTGGCAAGGTTTCCGTGTGGGTTTCTTGTCCACATAATCAAACGGGAAGTGTAATTCCATGAAATGTAAATGATTAAAGGTCCATGCAACACAAATATCAGAACAAGGGTGACTCAGGGTCCTCATCCCAGAACTTCTCCCTTGCCCGTCCCTCTGAGGACTCAATGCCCTTACACCCTGCTTAATTTTTTCCACCCCCTGTCCCTAATGATCGCGTGCACCCCAACAATTATCCCAATACCCAAAGACCTCTTGTGTTCCTTCCATCTCCCGACCTCCCTTCTGGAGTCCTCTCTCCCGTTATACCTCCCACCCTCGCAGTTGACAAAGGATACGTCGATGCCCATTGCTCTGGTCTAGGTGGAGTTTCCTCTCCCAGTCCCCACGCGCACAAAGCCTAAGTAGCTCAAGGTGGTATTAGCCTGCATTGCCTCTAAACTATGCTTGGCCAGGTCTTCTCCTTAACTCTATACCCTAGCAGGATTGTTCGATCCCTCACCAATCCCTCTTGCTCGTGCCCCTTACTCGAGAGACTCACACTTGGGCGCATGTTGAGGTCATATGCCCTATTCCTACTCCGACATAGAGGCAAAGACACAAAACCCCAACCTTCCCCCAACTAGAGTCGGATTGGTTACGCTCTCCTTTACCCAGCAATAGACTATACCATTCCAACTTCATCCCCCTAGGCTCCCACGTAGACCAATCCAATTGATAAAACATAAACATGGCATGAGAAAGGGAGGGGGAACCATGCCCATACTGGAGTGTCGTCGTGGTGGAAGTTCGATGGAGGTTTGTTATCCTGCGGTTGCGCCTGCATTAGAGTTTGCCGTCATAATAAAACCCCCACGCCTTCCTGCACCCTACTTTAAGCGCCATGCGTGGGCCTTCGTCCTGCCACCTCACCTCATGCTGCATGCGACGGTAATGCTTGCCACGCTTGCCACTCATGTGGAGGGTGGTGGGCTTCAATCCCAAAGCCACTACTAATAATACTGATGGGAGGGCCGATATTCTTCGTCACACCCCGATCGAGGAGCTGAGTCCGAGTACTGTGAGTGAGCTCCCCTCTCCGTCTTGTGCCGCTCTATGATGCTCTGCAGCTTGATCCATGGTTCTTTGCTAACATTGGGAGGCTTACTTAATTCAGTGGATTCATTTGGGTGAGCGCAACCCCAATTTGCCAGTAGGTCAGCGGCTTTGTTTCCTTCCCTCCTTACACGGGTGATAATGATATAATCAAATTTCTTGATTGTATCCTCCAGTCCCTGCACATGCCTAACAGTACACCAGCTCTATCTGAGTTTGTCCCACTTCGTTCTTTGATTTAGTTTTTTGTGGGTGTTAGTAACTAGCTGAGAGATAGTCCCCTTCGGTTACCAACTTTCTGTATCCTAGCCTGATGGTTAAGAGGAGACCTTGATGCACTCCTATGAATTTGACTTCATTGTTGCTAGCAAAGCCACAAGAATTCACATATATGAATCTTGCTGTGCCTCAATGATCTCCAAAAATTCCTTCAGCTCTTGCTTGCCCCAGATTGCCTTTCGAGGCTCCATCAAATTTGAGTTTTATGAATCCTTTTGGAGGAATTTTGAAGATCCTGATGGTGCCCCCTTTGTCAAGGATAACTTTCCAAGAGGCTGGGGAGACCATGCCTGGCACTAGGCGGAGGCCCTGAAGAATTCTTGCTTCTTGAGGTGCCACTTGCCAATCATCTGGCATCCATTTCTTTGAAAGGATGGTTTCTCTTATGTTGTTCTTAATTCCTTCCCATGATATCTCTTTGTTCAAACTAGTGTTTTTGAATATCTGCCCGTTCCTTTCCTTCCACGTCGCCCATAGAGTGAACCTTGGGATTAGAGCCCAAACTCAGTAAAGGACCGGGTTGGAGAATAAGCCTTGTCTCCAGATTAGGATGGTCTCCTTTATGCTGCCCGGGTCTTGATCTATCCTACCAGACAATGCTTCCACTTGTCTCCATTTTCTCTCTACATACTGACAGGAGTTGAGGAGGTGTTTTAGTGCTTCCATGCAGCTTGGAAGAATTCCATGGTGAATCCATCAGGCCCAGGGGTTTTGTTTTTTGCCATACTCTTTACCACCTCCTGCACTTCCTCCATTGTGACCACCCGCATAAGGCTGATGTTCTGATCTCTGGTGATGAGGTGCGGAATGTTTTGGGTGATTCTATGGATTGCCTCAAAGCGATCCTTCTCCGGTTCAGAGAGCAAGGTATGAAAGTGATGTACAACCAGGTCTTCCATGTCCTCATGACGGACTATTCTGTCTCCGTCCTCATTTTTCAGCGAGAAGATCCATGCATTTAGCATTTGTTTTTTTTGGTAGTGTAAACTAATCCTTATCACCCACGGGTTTCGAACTGGTGACCTTGCAAATGGAGTGCCTTAACAGTGCACCTCATCACCGACTGCACTACACCAAGTGGGCTTCATTTAGTGATTGTTATCTATCCTCTTATATATACATTTTTTTCCGAGGAAAAGCAAACTTTTTATCAAGGAGATAGAAAGTTACATAGTATATGCAGTTAAGCATTCTGAAATATTGTGAAGTCGCCCTGAAGGGTAGATATCCAAAGCATCGTGTGCAAAACTAGCCACAGTCACAGTCGCACAAAATATGTCTGTCCAGAAAGGCTGGGCCTCCCCATCTTGGAGAAAATGACCCAAAGTAAAACCAGTTTTACAATAAGAAACTGTATCAAAATAAATAAATTATACAAAAAACAGTATATACCTGTGTACACCGTCAACAGATGAGATCATATATAATAAGCAAAAAACTGACTGTTCATATTATAAATTGTATGGCCGTTGTTCCAACACACGGACCCTTCCATCAACTGTCTCTTCTATATGCACCATATGTCCATATCCTGCTGAAGGCCCTCCTTAGATAGGAGGTTGGCTTCTGTATTCTGCTCCCTGTAGATATGGCAAACAGTAATAAGATCAAACGACATTTTTAAAAGGAAAATTTCTTCAATGAGAGGGATCAATAAATGATTTTGACATCTCTGTGTTTTGTTGAACCAATTTATAACATTCAAGGAGTCACCAAATATTTGAACTGAACCAATCCCCAAGTGAAGGAGCCAGCATAAAAGAAATTTTAAAGATAGTGATTCAGCATAGTTGTTTGTTCCTGTTCCAATGCCCACTGAAGCTTTGTGTGATCTGTTTTCATTGATGTGTGTGGAAAAGGTTGCCAAAATGTCGCGATTAAATCGGCAAAGTCCGATTTTTTGGACTAGCCGATTTAATCGGCTCTCTTTGGAGATTTTTTCCCAGTTGAAAAAGTTGGGATTAAATGGGGAGTTTTTCCAAAAAAATGTGAGAGGTAGTTTCTTTAACAACTTTAATTTATTTTTTATTTTTCACTCCCAGTTGAAAAAGTCGGGATTAAATGGGGAGTTTTTCCAAAAAATTGTGAGAGGTAGTTTCTTTAACAACTTAAATTTTATTTTTTTGAAAAAATTGGGATTCTTTCCAAAAAATTGGGATCTTTTCAAAAATGAATATTTTTGTATTTTTTTTTATAAATTTTGCCGACTTTTTCAAAAACCTCCCGACTTTAATGACTTTTTCAATTTCTGGACCGATTCCGATTTAATCCTGACTTAGACTTTTTCCACATTATTACCAACCCCGACCCACACCTATTTGATCGTCTGAAGTACCATCAAAATATGTCCGCAGAATATCATGTCTAATCTGTTCTTCACGAATATTTTTAATTGACTGTGAAGGATTGGCAGAAGGGAGGAAAGTGTAAATCGAAGCACATTCTGCAGCAATCAGAGAGGGAGAGGAAATTTTATACATGAAGATGCCTTTGTTCCTCGCTAGCCAAATTCCCTAGGAGATGATCAAGGGCATAATTCTTATGTTTTCATCTGAGGCCGAGGTCCACCATCTTTGCCAAGCTTCCCCACAGCTGCCTCCATTCCAAATTGATCTAATGCCTAATAGATTCATAGTAGATTCCCAAATCTTTGTGGAGAAAGGACATCTAAGGAAAAGGTGGCTAGCAGATTCTTCAGCGTCCTTGCACAAAATACACCATCCAGGACCATGTTTGTTCTGTTTCTGTAAATTGTCCCATGTGGGCACTTTGTTCTAACTCGGCTTGTCAGCTGTGGATTTCTCTAAAATGTTTGGACCAACTTCTTTCTCTGAAGTCAAAATAGGAGAAGAGGTATTAATGAGAAACTTACTGGAAATTGGAATGACCTTTAGTCCAGCTAGAGATTGCTTCTGTCAACATGTGAATGCCTCGAGCCTCAAACACCTTGACCCAATTATAGGGTGGGACTGTGATGACAGTGGTCATAGAAATGACAGTTGGAGCCTTCATTGAATGGGACAAATTTTAAGTTCCAAAATGGAAGTAATTATTGGAGCTAAAGTTGACAATTCCTCTCTAACTACCGAACCATGAGAAGTTGACAAAGGTTAAACAATTGAAAGAATCACTTATCTAGGCCCAAGACCATGGGATCATTAATATTCTCTCCAACCAACATAGACTCAGAAAGAAACATCAAGAAATTCGGTGCTTCTTGCATAGTCTGATTAACCATAGAGGCCCCCAATAGAGTTTCAAGTGGGGACCTTGAGCTTGTACACAAGTAGGCACTTGAGTTGTTAGGGGTGAATTAGTGTCTGGGACATCCAAGGAAGTTAAATCTTCGCTCTTTTATTGCTAGATTTGTGGCTTAAATTTTGAAGGATGGTTGTAACTTGTTAGTGATATGCCGGTGAGTATGACAACGACCGCAACAAAAAGAAACGTTGCAAACAACCACGATCTCACACCTTTATCATAGTTTGGTCCCTCGAGTATTTATATTAAGGGTCCACATAAAAAGTCTTTCCTAGATGATTCCCAGACTCATAAAAAATCATCCTGCAAGAGTTCCAAGGGTAGTCTTGACACTTTGACCTAGATAGGAACTCTATGGGAATTGTCCTGAGTTGAAGCAAGGATGCCATAGTTTAAGTGGAAGGAAACAGGACCCCCAAAACAATGACCATTTAGAACCCTCTCACACTGCAACTTAAACCCTAGCCATCCTCTTATCAGACAGTAGAACTGGTATTGGTTCCCAAGACTTATAGTTCTTAACATGGATTATGCAAATTGAAGTTTGAACTCCAAAAAACTTGCCAATGAGTGCCTTACCTGCATGCTCTTAAAGATTCCCAATGTTGGTATCCTCATCGACAATCATCTTAATAAACCTGGACCTCTTCGCGACCACTTTGTGGGATTGCCTTTGATCCACACTACCCCCTTTACTTTGTCTCAGTTATATTTGACTCTAGAGGTGACTTCGAGGAACTAGTCGTACAACCCCGATCCAAGGATCTATTGGGTATGTGTTATTTTCTTTGAACAACTAGCCACGCGATTTGTTGCGTTGGGTGCAGTGTGCGGAAGCCACCCTATGTGGGGGTTCGAGGGTAGTGCCCTCAATAAATTTATATGGGCTGTTTTTTGTGCCCTTTTTTAGCAAATGGCTTTTGCTTTTAGCAGTTTCGTGGTGCATGGTGGTTCAACCCAAGATTTTGTAATTCTGATTATGGATCTAGAGTTGTATTCTAATCCAGGTTTAATGGATGCTGTGGCATATACATATTGTATTGTTACACTGTAAGGAAAGAATATACTGAAAAAATCTCTGGTTTCCTTGGTTTTGTGTTTCCAGGGTAAAAATCTCTTATGTCTGTGTGTGCCTACCATCACATCTTTTCTGTTTTATTAAGAATCTGTTTGCAGCAATTTACTGTACAGAGTAAAAACCAATAGGATCGGCCCACAAACCCCAGGCCAGAAACAGAAAGCCCACTGGTAAAACCAGAAAAAAAATGTATGGAAAAGAGTCACAACTTTGAGGAAAATTCCCTGTGATTAATCTTGAAGGAAAAAAAAGGGATCATTACTCACCTCAACCGGAATACTAGCTTCACCAAACATGATGTCCTAGGGGAATTGTGTGGGCTGCAGTCCATGCCAGGTATGGTGCTTAGTGGCGGAATTGTCAGATGTGTTGAAAATGCAGCCTCTGAAATCCCTTCTGATATTAACTCTAAACTCGGGATAGATTGCGTACAGGATGCCTACTTTGTTGAAAAGTTAACGACTGATAGAAGACAGGGCCCTATTGAGATGTTTCATTCCATGAGACAGACTTATTGAGAGTGAGGGATTCAGATTTGAGTAGGCTAATGAATCGACACCATTGTTGGCCCCCATGTCAAACTGATATAGGTTTCCAGAATAAAACCTCTAGCTACCTTCCATTGCCTCTGTCTACTGTAGCTTTTGGTTGTTCCTCTCAGATTATTTGTTTTTGATTTCCTTTCAATGTATATACCCTCAAAATTCTTCTGTTTTGAATAGAAACTAAGGAATTTGATAATTTGTCCTATTGTACCTCTATCTTCTTATTAGATCTTCTCTGTGCATTGTTGATATCTTGTATTTCTTTTCAACAATATGAATTTCTCCGTGATAACTGGAATGTTGATTGTTGGCACTACCAGAAGAGGCTGCAAATGTCTACCCTGTTGCAGGTAATACAGAAACATCTATATCTAAAAGAATCACGGTGAATGGAAAAAGGCGCTTTTGCATTATATTCCTGTTGAAAGGTTACATTATTCATTACCTTCATTCAGAGGACCAAAATGACAATCATGTTTTTAATTTGAAGTATCAAAAATTTTATATTTTCCGACCAAATTGAAGCACAAACACCCATAGAAGTCAGTTACATTTTTTTTTCTTTTTTAAAATTTCCTGTGTGTAATGCATAGATCTGTGCGCTTTACTGCTTATATGTGTAGTACAAGTTGTACTACTATATTGGCATACTGAATTGTTGACGGTCAGATATTAATTACTTGTAATCCATACTTGGGATACCGACCCTTCCTCTTGGAACCAAGCCATGATCCATATACGAGAAGGTTTGGTCTTTTCTACATCCATAAATTTGACAAGGGAACCTTTACTGTTTCTTACTTCCTGGGTGGTCATTTTCTTTTTTCCTTGTTATAAGAGGAGCTGTGTTGCTTGATGAATGACTTTAACCTCTCAATCTATCATATGCGATTGGTGCAGGGCTGACTCCGACTTTGGTCTTTGTGGCTACGTACGACTAGTATGTCAACTTTGTTTTATTAGATTACATCGCATTTGATAAGGGAACCTGTTTCGTTTCTAACTTCGTGGGTGGTTATTTTCTTTTCTCCCCATTAGAAGACAAACTGTACAATATAATGAATGACATTAACTTCACATTCTATTATAAGCCACTGGTATAGGGCTGACTCTGACTTTGGTCTTTGTAGCTTCTTAGTACTAGTATATCAACTTTGTTTTAATAGATTATATCTGCTGTAATTGAAGTCTTGTATTCTGTTGCAGGGTGCAGTTGAGAGTCTGCTAGAGAGAAGCTCCAAGATTCAGCTGTCAGATGGAACAGTTGTTCAATTAGATGGGGACTTTCGACAGTGCATACTGGAAAAACTCAAAGGGATGACTTCAGGAGCACTACGATGTTTAGGTTTTGCATATAAAGAAGAACTTAATGAATTCTCTACATATGATGGAGAGGAACATCCTGCCCACAAGCTTTTGCTTGATCCTGATAATTACTCATCAATTGAAAGTGATTTGATCTTTGCTGGTTTTGTAGGAATAAGGGTAAGAGTTTAGCTTGTTCTTTTTTTTTTGTGTGAACTTAAGTGCCTTCTGATTAGATTCAGTATGTTAGATCTGGTAGTAAAAATCATACTGAAGTTCACAAATAGTTGATCTGCTCTTTGGTCTGTTTTTGATTTTTCTTTGGGTATCTTTCAGGACCCTCCACGTGCAGAGGTCCATAAAGCAATTAGTGATTGCAGAGAAGCTGGAATTCGTGTGTTAGTTATTACAGGTGATGACAAGAATACAGCAGAAGCCATATGTCATGAGATTGGGATTTTTGAGCCGGAAGAAAATATTCAGGACAGAAGCTTCATAGGAAGAGAGTTTATGGCTCTTCCTGATGACAAACGTCGAGAAATTTTAAGAAGACGTAGTTGCGTGTTTTCCAGAGCTGAACCTAGGCATAAGCAAGAAATAGTTCGAATGTTGAAGGATGACGGGGAAGTAGTTGCAATGACAGGTGATGGTGTGAATGATGCACCGGCTTTGAAGTTAGCTGACATAGGTATTGCTATGGGAATTACTGGAACAGAGGTAAACTAAGCATCTCCATCTTCCTTTTACCTGATAAACAAAGGCCTATATCTTGTAGTTGTAGAATGTATGTTGTGTTGGATAAACTAAATAGGTCTGTCATAATGCAACCTTCAGCAGCCAGATTGAAATGATATTGATAACTTTATCTTGGCTTTTTTATTGTATTGAACCTTCCTTTCATAAATGAATGAAAATATGGAAGTTATATTTTTGAGCTTCTCTCTCCTTGTTTCTTGGGTAATTCTCCACTTTGCATTTTAGTTTCCTTTCACCGAGTAACTGTGCATATACAATTAAGTCTGAATGTGTAATCGGCTGTATTATTATTCATGAATGTCAAGACGTTGCTTCTGAAAGTTTATGCAGTATTTTTAGGTGTTTCTCCTGTATGATGTTGTTCTTTTTATGACGTATGGAAATGGAATGCTTGAAATGATTTCTTTTATATAGAAGCAGTGTTTTGATTCCTGACACTCTTACCTGTGTTGCGTGCTTGTTTTGTAGCTATCTTGTTTCTCAGGATATAGGAGTTGGTGTTACTAGGTGTCTAACTTGCTCATTACAATTTCTTTCCTGCATGACGTTGTGCTTTTTATGGCATATGGAAATGGAATGTTTGAAATAATTTCTTTTATATGGAGTCAATTTTTTGATTCCTGACAGTTAATGTGTTATGTGATTGTTTTGTAGCTATCTTGTTTCTCAAGATAGGACTTGTTGTTAGTGGGTGTCTAACTCGCTAACTTGCTTGTTACACTTTCTTTTGTTGTTGGTGGGGGGAGTAGTGGGCATTTATTCCCAATTTATCATTTTTTCCTCTTTCTAAAGATGGTGAGGTATATTATCAGGTGGCAAAGGAGGCAGCTGATATGGTCTTAGCAGATGACAATTTCAGTTCAATAGTTGCAGCTGTTGCAGAGGGCCGTTCCATATACAACAACATGAAGGCTTTTATTCGGTTTGTTGCTTTTGTCCTATTGCCCTGTATCTTTGCTTCTAGTACAGGCTAATGTAATATATTGCTGGACATAGAAGTATGCATGCTGAGGTGTTTTATTGCGTTCTTACGTGTAAACTTAGAAAAGTAGTATATCTCATAATGGAGGCAAAGCTGCATTTTAATGCGGTGTAGTGCTGAGACAATTCAGCCTAATCAAAGGAAAGGGTTGCATATTGGTAGATTTAACCATGCTATTCTTGAAATGTTGTTCTTTCTGAAATCTCTTTAAATCTTTTATGGCACTTCATTCTCTCAAATTCTTCATACTGGTTATCATTGATAACTTACACTCTTAGTGACACTACCTTTTCGTTCCTTGGAATAATTTTATAAAAATTGCTGTGTACATACACCTAGATTGTGGGGTGTGCAGGCTTTATATATATTTCTGTTGGTATGGATTCAAGGATCACTCTGTTGTCCCCGCTTTTAGACGTTTCATGGGTGAAGTATGAATATTGCCTAATACAGCTTTGAATATTTTCACATGAGAGTTTTGAGTACTTAGTAAGTTATTTGCAAGGTTGCTTGGGCGTGGGAAGCAGGAGCGGGGAGCAACATTTTCAAAAGCTCCCGAGTTGGGAGCGAATTTTTATATAATATATTTTTATATATTTTGATGCATATATGTCAACAAAAGCATGTAGAATGATGAATTAGATATAAAAAAACATAAAAACATGGATTGAACCATATAACATCAATCATCTAGAAGCTATAATCTTCATCAACCACGTCCACAAGTTAGTAACATACAACATATCTAGTCTCGTGATTCATCAATCTTAAAGTTTCAATATCTAACATGAAATGAAATGTTTCAACTTTCAACTTTCTCGAAGCATCATATTCATAATGAGTTATAATTTTGCAACTTCAATCTTCAATCATAAATTGTCATATATTGTTTACAAAAAATATCATAATAAATATGAAAGAGTCAACAATTATAAAGACTACTAGAAACTAGAAAAGACAGATAAATCTATTATCTATTGCTTGGGCCTCTTGCCACGAGAAATGTCTAATTTTTGAGAAGGTAGTGGTGGTTTACTAGGAGTCTCCTCCCGCATGTACATGTCCAAGACCAAAACTAGAAGGTGCATGACCTCCACGTGAGGATGTAGATGGAGGTGGCAACAACAAAGGAAACTATTGTGGAACTCGAGCATTGCTATTGGATGATGGGGGGTGGCATGGCTGATGTGGTTGCTTCATCATCATCTTCAAAAAATCTGTTTCCAATTCTTCTAGATGCAGAGTGACATCCTCCAAATTATCTGAGAAGGTAGTGGTGGTTTACTGGGAGTCTCCTCCTGCATAGTTGGATGACCATGTCCAAAACCAGAACCAAAAGGCTCTTGACCTCCACGTGAGGATGTAGATGGAGGTGGAAACAACAAAGGAAACTATTGTGGAACTCGAGCATTGCTACTAGATGATACCTCTTTGTAGAAGAAGTATTTACAACTTATGAAAACACTTTTTTTTTGCAAATTTTGCCAAATGTCCCTGGCTGCCATATGTGTCCCACCATGTGACAACATCAAATCTGTCTCTATCTTCCATTGCATGCAAAGAACCAAACACTCAAGTGCTAATGAAGTATTTGCCAAATTCAAAACGCAATCTAGCACGCTCCTCCCTGTTAGGGACCAACTTGTCTAATGCTGTCATATACCCATTTTGTACCTCTGGATCTGTAGGGGGTTTGGTCCTAACCCCACCCCCATGTGCAAGTTTGTGCAACTAAGATGGGTAGTATTTTGGCCTAAGGACATATGCCAAGGCATTTAGTGGAACATTAAGTTTATCCCATCGTGCACACAAAATATTGTGAATAAATATCATACAAGTTGGGATCGTTTTCTTGAACAATATCTTTTATTTGCCCCATCATGTTATCCATCTACTCATACACCTCCCCAATCACTGGTGCATATGTATCTGCTAAATGAATCATGTTATAAATGGGCTTGGTGTATTGTAGAACATCCCTCACACGTGCCTGAAATTGACCATCAAGAGCGGTCTCCTCCACTTCATCAAAACCTTGCTTGTCAAGTGTGGTTTGGAGCCCCATCCTTTAATACCTGCCATTGTTGACTTCATACCATGCTAGCCAATGACTCTCTTACCTTCAAAAGGCGCTTGAAGGTCAGGTAATAACTAGCAATTCTAGTCTTTGTAATTTTCAACATCTCCAAACTTCAGTGACCGCGGAAAAGCCCATGGGTATGATCATGATTGGTAATAAATTTTATCATTCTCTTGCCTCTCTTGTACAAATCACCAATCCATCTATATTTAGGGTGTTTGTTCTTAATAATATTATGCATCAAAAGATTCATTGTGTGAACCGAACACCCAAACCAAAATATGTTGGGGTATCTATTCTCAATAATCCTCCACTTCATCAAAACCTTGCTTGTCAAGTGTGATTTGGAGCCCTATCCTTACCTGCCATTGTTGACTTCATACCATGGGTATTGTTATGATTGGTAATAAATTTTATCATTCTCTTGTCTCTCTTGTAAAAATCACCAATCCGTCTGTATTTAGGGTGTTTGTTCTTAATAATATCATGCATCAAAAGGTTCATTGTGTGAAACAAACACCCAAACCAAAATATGTTGGGGTATCTATCCTCAATAATCCTACACTTCATCAAAAACTTGCTTGTCAAGTGTGGTTTGGAGCCCTATCCTTTAAAACCTGCCATTGTTGACCTCATACCGTGCTAGCCAGTGACTCTCTTACCTTCAAAAGGCACCTGAAGGTCAGGTAATAGCTAGCAATTCTAGTCTTTGTAATCTTCAACATTTCCAAACTTGAGTGACCGCGGAAATCCCATGGGTATCTATCATCAATAATCCTCCACTTTATCAAAACCTTGCTTGTCAAGTGTGGTTTGGAGCCCTATCCTTTAATACCTGCCATTGTTGACTTCATACCATGGGTATTGTTATGATTGGCAATAAATTTTATCTCTCTTGTACAAATCACCAATCCGTCTGTATTTAGGGTGTTTGTTCTTAATAATATCAAGTGTGGTTTGGAGCCCTATCCTTTAATACTTGCCATTGTTGACTTCATACCATGCTAGCCAATGACTCTCTTACCTTCAAAAGGCCCTTGAAGGTCAAGTAATAGCTAGCAATTCTAGTCTTTGTAATCTTCAACATCTCCAAACTTTAGTGACTGTGGAGAAACCCATGGGTATCTATCCTCAATAATCCTCCACTTCATCAAAACCTTGATTGTCAAGTGTGGTTTGGAGCCCTATCTTTTAATACTTGCCATTGTTGACTTCATACCATGCTAGCCAATGACACTCTTACCTTCAAAAGGTCCTTGAAGGTCAGGTAATAGCTAGCAATTCTAGTCTTTGTAATCTTCAACATCTCCAAACTTGAGTGACTGCAGAGAAGCCCATGGGTATCTATCCTCAATAATCCTCCACTTCATAAATTTTATCATTCTCTTGCCTTTCTTGTACAAATCACCAATCCGTCTCTATTTAGGGTGTTTGTTCTTAATAATATCATGCATCAAAAGGTTCATTGTGTGAACCAAACACCCAAACCAAAATATGTTGGGGTATTTATCCTCAATAGTTGCCCCTGCTTATTAGTGACAACTTACATTGTATGGCCCAATACATTAAATTGTTTGAAGTAATGGTTGTGCAATGTTGATGGCGGTCTTGAAATTTCTGAGTAATCATATGCTGAAAGTAATACTGCACCATTAGTAGACACACCAAGAACACTTATCAATGGCTTGCCTTTTACATTTTTCCAACCATTAGATACAATGGATACCCCATAGTCATTCCAAGCATTTGTCATTTTACCCAAAGCATATGCTATTTTTGCTTTTTTCATAATAAAATTCCACGGTTCTAGCCTTGTCATACACAGTGCTCTTGTCTGCTTTGGGGCTAAGTCACTTGACAAGGGGACACGAGACACGATGGACACACGGATTCGAGTGTCGGACATGGATACAGTGACCCCCTGGAACAGGTTACGTTATATATATATATATATATATTAAAAATTAGATATTTCTTACACAAATTCATACAAATTCATTGATTCAAACATAGATCTTCATCTAGATGTAAGTTTTGCAAAGATACATCATACAATCATACAAAGTAATAGACATATTCATCAATGATCCAATAGGAGAAAGACAAGATACTGTAGTTTTCTCAATCATACATGATTTTACGGTTTACCAATCAAATCTCATTTAAGCTTAAAATTTTGTTCTTTGGAGGTCATTCACTGATATTTTGTAGGACATGGATGATGGCTCGTTATGTATAATTGAAAACGAAACTGAAGTTGTGGTCCTAATGGCCCTTTCTTCTTTCATGACTCACATTTAGTGGGTTGTTATAACCAACATTGGTGGCTGTTAGGTGGGGTTGTGGTGCCATGTTTTTATGGAATTAGGGGCAGCTAATCTACTAGATATTTAAGGCTAATTAGATATTTCTTACACAAATTCATACAAATTCATTGGTTCAAACATAGATCTTCATCTAGATGTAAGTTTTACAAAGATACATCATACAATCATAAGTAATAGACATATTCATCAATGATCCAATAGGAGAAAGACAAGATACTGTAGTTTTCTCAATCATACATGATTTTACCAATCAAATCTCATTTAAGCTTAAAATTTTGTTCTTGGGAGGTCATTCACTGATATTTTGTAGGACATGGATAATGGCTCGTTATGTATAATTGAAAACGAAGCTGAAGTTGTGGTCCTAATGGCCCTTTCTTCATTCATGACTTACATTTAGAGGGTTGTTATAACCAACATTGGTGGCTGTTAGGTGGGGTTGTGGTGCCATGTTTTTATGGGATTAGGGGCAGCTAATCTACTAGATATTTAAGGCTTTGCCTCAATTGTAATATATTCAAAGCTAATTTAAAGCTTTGATTTCTCCCGCAGCAGGTCCTCCCGGGATGAAGGACTTTCTTGCCCCCACACAGCAGATTGTCAATGGATTTGTGTCCATGGAAAGTGCCGAAGAGGTCAATTTGGCCCCCGTCAGATCTGAACTTAATGGAACAGGATTCGGTTCAGAAAGAGCTGATGGAATTAATGCAATACATTACAGAAAGAAGCCTATTTACTCACCCACTATGTTTTGAACTTAGAATTGAAACAACAGATACATAATATGAAGAAAAATCGCTTATTTTATAACGCTGGACACTTTTCCTTGCTAAGCGAGTCAGGAAAATTGGGATTCGATCGTGTCCATGTACAGGACACGATTGGGACATGACTTGTCTTGTATGGACACAATTGGATTTGGTCAAATGGACACGAATCCGTACGAATTGTGTCCAATTAGACTGATTCGGGACACGTGGAGGGTAGACGACGAATCCGGTTTCATAGCTTTGGGGACATCATTGATGGTGCTAACCATTTGATGCCAATAAGGCGAGCGATGAAGATTGAATGGTATCTCACATGCATAGAGAAACCGGTAAATTTTTGTATCCACATCATTCCTACACCCTTGATATGGTTCTATGCCTTAAAGGGATGTTTGTGCCTGTGCCTCCGTATCCACTGCCATGGGAGGATGCTGATGGAGTTCTTAGTCTATGTGATTGTGGGCTAGTGTTGTTATGTTGAAAATCACCCTTTGATCTTTTAGATTTGTATTGGGCTTCCTCCTCTTCCCCTGTGTATTTTTGGCTCTTTGCTGTTGTGACACACTTCCACAAGTTTTGATTCCTATTTGTTTATTTCCATCCCTTGGCTTTTTCCCATAGAGATGCTTTCTGGCACAGGTTTATGAACCTGTGTAAGTGTTTTTGCAATGGAAGCATGTAAATTTAGTGGTTCCACCGCCTTTCTCTGAATTTGTGTAAGTGTTTTTGC
Source organism: Pinus albicaulis (assembly GCA_034641835.2). Classification (NCBI taxonomy): domain Eukaryota; kingdom Viridiplantae; phylum Streptophyta; class Pinopsida; order Pinales; family Pinaceae; genus Pinus; species Pinus albicaulis. The sequence continues at coordinate 829,057,909 of CM076569.1, forward strand.
AATGGAAACATGTAAATTTAGTGGTTCCACCCCCTTTCTCTGAACCTGTGTAAGTGTTTTTGCAATGAAATTAAATCATGTAAATTTAGCGGTTCCACCCTCTTTCTCTCTTGAAGGCCTAGAAACATATTTCCACAATGCTGTTTGGTCTGCTTTGGTTTTTGTGCCATCATCATCTCCACTCTCATTATCCTTCTCCTCCTCCTCCTCAGCAAGGTACTCTTCTCCAAGGTTTCTTATTCCCCCACTACCCACTTCTTCATCATCTTCATCAGTCCTCTTGCTCCCCAACATCATCCTAAAGAGGAACCAATGAGAGAATGCCAAGCCACCTACCCATCATGTTTGAAGTTTTGAACATTGGTGGAGTTATAATTTTTTGCCTCCAATAAAATGGAGGAACAGGAATGAGAAAGAGAAGAGAACATTTTCATTTAACAATGAACATATAAAATCAAATAATAGATTAGAGTTTAGTCCCTACCTCTTTGGCTCTCCAATAGCCTTCAATCCCAAGTTCCAATTTCCCTTGCAAGTTAATCAAGGTCCCAAGCAACCCTCTCAATCATCCTCTCAATCTTTCTCAACTCAAGCTCCAATTCCAAAAGCCCTCTCTTGCTCTCTCAATATGCTTGGTTCATTGTGGGAGGCGAGAATGGCCTCGCAACCTGCTTTTTTGTATGTACATGTCAAATTTTGTATTTAAAGTTCGTCATTTTCATTCATGGAAGAATATGGAGATTACTTTCCCAATGGAGCTCTGTTCAGGGCTAGCAGAAGTTTTGTTGGGGCAGTTGATGTTTTTGATATATATCGTAACAGATTCTTTCTTGGTGGTTTTCATGTCTAGGTTTCCTTGGGAATATTTTGTCGGAAGTTCATCTTTGTAGTCCTGATGCTTTCAAATTTACAACTGTGTGGTGCATAAAATAGTCATTTGTTTCTGCTTTTAGTTTGAAACCAAATTGAGTGAGCTATAAAATGAATGGCAAGTACACATCAAAATATTTAATTATTTTCTGTGTGTAAAGAGAGAAGTCCAAGAAAGGAACCCATCCATCTAGATGTACACTTCCTCTTATTTCTTGTATATATTCTTATTTATCTTGAATCTATACTATTTGTAATCTATTTTTCTAACTATTTATTGAAGACATTGTCTGATTCAATTCAAAAAATCTCTCATGCCCTTATGTTTATCCCCAAGGAAAATCAACATAAATGGAAATTGGGTAGCTTGGTGAGTCCTATAGCAGTAATTTGTTGAGTTCTGTCTGAAGAAAATATCAGTTCATAGCAAGGAATCATAGAGTTTTGCTAAAAGATCTATAGATGTGCTGACAATGAAATTCGAAATAATTACCTGTGTTCTTGTTATTTGATGCTCTGAAGTGCACTGCTAGTGAGCTCGACAATGTGGGATCAGGTAGAATTGCTTGGTCAATATGGTTGTCCTTGCCACAGTTTGCTCTCTAAAGACAAGTATCCATGCATAATTGATGGTTACCTATTACCATTAGCGAAGGCTGATTTGTCAACTGACTTATCCATCTTATCTATTTCTTTTGTTGCCAACTTTGGAGATACTTCTTTGGCTTGCAATGATTTGATCCCTGGAGAGAAAGTTAGCATACTGGTAAATTCATGGTCAATCTTTGCTGGTTTGTCTGTTCTAATTTATTTTGATAATTGCATGCCATAAAAGCCCTTGATGTTTACATCCAGTGCTTTTTCTCCGTTAAAAAATGCTTGTTTGGACTCGAGTATGGAACCTTGTGCTTAGTTTCAGATATCACATCTGTATGTCAGGACTCAGTTTGCTTCATCAACTTTGCTTTCATTAAAGTGCTTGTTATGGGATCTATTTTAAATTGGTTTTCTTCTAATGATTACTATAACAGAGGAATACATGTCTGAGAATAGCTCATTTTTGTATCTTGTTTTAATATAAGTGCATACCACAGGGATAAAGCAAGACAAACAAATTTGAACATGTTCTTAATAGGAAATGTGCCATTTTCAATGTTTTAGACCTGTCCGCTATATTTTCTCAGCTCTGTGATTCCTTTCCTTTTTCTTTGGCTCAAGAAATGGAAAAGTGATTAGTTTACAATAACATTTTCTTGGGTATCCAAGGATTACAAAGTTTTTTCTGTAATATTGCCTGGAAGTCTGGTTATATCCTAATTTAATCCAGAAGGCTTTGAGGGGTCCTGCTAGTCAGATCAATGAAATCCTTCTATAATTAACAAGAAGACTTTGAAGGGATCCTACTAGTCAGATCAGTATGTACCTTTTCTTTCCAGCTTTTGCATAAAGATTAAAGATTAAACATTGATGTTGACGAGAGTGGACAGAAATCTCCAACCTATGGCTGGAGAGACTCAACTTTGTTAGTGGCATTCCTCTAGTTACCCTGCTTCATGTATATAACTGCTTTTAATGTTTTGGGAAGCCTGTGTATAACTGCTTCTGGACATCCTCTATTTCAGCTTGACTAGTTTTTTGAATTTTGCTGGCGGCTTTTTCATTTGTTTGCCTTTTGGCTGCCCATAGTTTAGTTTCACAAACCTCTTTTTTGTTCTTGTAGGACTAAAATTTGGGGCATTTTTTTGCCTGGTCAGTCACTTTGCATCTGAATTCAGTCTCAGACTACCTGCTGTGTTGCAGGATCTTTGGTCCACCTTTGGGACCAAGCTCTTGTTGGAGGTGGCAAGACCTTTTGGCCCAAGCCGAGTCTTTTTTGGTTTAAGTCTTTGAATGGCTGGACTGGTTCCTTTGCTTGTTCCCTTGGAGTTGCCTGTTTTTGCACCATTTTTAGTTCCCTCCTCTTTTGATTCCAGAGTTCCTAGTGAATCCTTGACTCCTCAAATACGATGGAATTTCACACCTAGGAGATCTTTTTATTCTACCTCCTTTGAAGAACATCATAGCATGTTCTTCTTGATAAAAGCTAAATTATGTGGAGTTGGATTAGGGCTTTTCGTGTCCTCATTGGAACATGTGGGTGTACTTGCTTCTCAGGGCATTTCTTTGAAGCTTGCTTCGTTCAAGGTCTCAGTTAGAGGAATCATTTATAGTGAGATAGCCTGTTGAACAAAATCCGTTGTCTTAAGATCATAACCTCAACCCTTCTTTCTTTCGAAGAAGACAACTGAGTGCCTTTATTGCACCTCTGCAATTAAATCACATTTGCAACAAATAAAGTGATCAGAATCATCCACTTTATGGTTTCAGCTTGGTGATTAGGTTTTTTGTGATTTGGAAGGTAAAATAATGAGCCTTGTCCAAAGGAATGAATATGTCAAGTCACCTTTTCTAGCTTGGTATCCTCAAGTGAAATCTGCCTTATTCCTCGTGTATCTGTGTGGAATCAGGTACTTCAATTCTTGGTTGGAAATAGGTAGATTTTGCTCCAGGGGTAGTTCCACCCTGGCCTGGTTTCTTCCTTCCAGTTTTCATTATATGTCTGCCCTCGTAGATGTTATATGCCAAGTCACCTTTTCTAGCTTGGTATCCTCAAGTGAAATATGTCTTATTCCTTGTGTATCTGTGTGGAATCAGGCACTTCAATTCTTGGTTGGAAATAGGTAGATTTTGCTCCAGGGGTAGTTCCACCCTGGCCTGGTTTCTACCTTCCAGTTTTCATTATATGTCTGGACTCTGCCCTCGTAGATGTTATGAAATGAGCTAGATACCTATATGCTGAAATCCTAGGTAGGGTTGAGATGGAGATACACATTAACATGATATTATATTAACAAATACTTGACTCCATTACAACGCGATTTTCCTCTCTTTGACAGAGTTCGATTGGTTCTATTTGTCCAAACCTTAAAACACTAATAATAATTGGAAAACCTATTTTCTATCCTAAGTCACTAAGGTGACTTGTGACTTTATTATACATGCAAGCCTTATATTCTAACACCCTCTCCCAGGCTTACAATAATGGAACAAAACACCCAACATGTGATGTAACTTGATATGACACAAACCCCCATTGGAAAGTAAAATAAACCCGCATGGCACAAATGGACCCCATTTGGAAAATGGAGAGAACATGCATCTTTTTCTCACCATCTTTTTACTCTCAAAATAATCATCTATTTATTTTTAGAAGCTAACTTTAAATGGAGAGAACATGCATCTTTTTCTCACCATCTTTTTGCTCTCAAAATAATCTTCTATTTATTTTTAGAAGCTAACTTTTAGAGATTGTTTTATAATATTTATATGTGGGATTTACTTTCTTATGTGCTTGAGTTTGTTTCAGGTACATGATATCCTCAAATATTGGTGAAGTTGCTTCAATATTTCTAACTGCAGCTCTAGGCATGCCGGAGGGATTGATTCCTGTACAGCTTTTATGGGTCAATTTGGTGACTGATGGGCCACCTGCAACAGCTCTAGGTTTCAATCCACCTGATGTAGATATCATGAAAAAGCCCCCTCGAAGAAGTAATGATTCTCTGATTGATGCCTGGGTGTTGTTCCGTTATTTGGTAAGTGTTTGCCATAATGCTTAATTACTTTTCAATGAAACATAACTTATTTTGAATGAGAACTTTTGATGATCTGTCTTTATCTTGCAGGTTATTGGCCTGTATGTTGGCTTGGCTACAGTTGGTATATTTGCGATATGGTATACTCATGAATCATTTTTGGGCATAAGTTTAGCAGAAGATGGTCATACACTTGTGAGCTTTTCCCAACTCAGGACATGGGACCAATGTTCCTCCTGGGAGGGGTTTAAGGTGTCTCCCTTCAAGGCAGGATCACATGTTTTCTCCTTCGATGGTAATCCATGTGATTACTTCTCAACTGGCAAAGTTAAAGCTATGACCCTTTCCTTGTCTGTGCTGGTTGCAATTGAGATGTTCAATTCACTAAATGCATTGTCAGAGGATGGAAGTCTTCTTGTAATGCCACCATGGGTTAACCCTTTTCTCTTATTGGCTATGTCTGTTTCATTCGGTCTCCACTTTTTGATTCTTTATGTGCCCTTCCTAGCACAAGTCTTTGGCATTGTACCCTTAAGCCTGAATGAGTGGCTTTTGGTACTGGCTGTGTCATTGCCAGTGATTCTCATTGATGAGACATTGAAGTTCTTTGGGAGATATATGTCCAACAGAGGGAGAAATCTGAGGAAACAAAAAGAAACATAAGCTGCCTTCTTCTTTAGAATTTGACCTCATCTATAAACTGATTTGAGGAATAGTAAACATTCATGATTTGGAGCTGCAGTCAGGCAACTCCCAGTACTTTTGAGAATGTTACTTATCGGAAAGAGTTGTACTTTTCTCCACTATCTCAAATTTTTTTCCTTTGTTTTAAAAATTCAAAATTACGGATGTATCCATTAGAAGAGTTACAGATATATCGAAACATCTAGTGTTGCTCCATCAATGCTTTAAAGGCAAAGGCTCTATTGAAAACTAGCGTTACTCCTTTTGGAGGCAACGGCTCTATTGAAAATTGTGACATATAACTATATAGGTGATGTGGAAGGATGGAATTGCCGTCAAAATCTCTTTGCTGCATCATGTTCACAAAGCATATGCATGACCCCAGCAATAGCTTTTATGATTTGTTAAGTCAACCTGTTTAATTTGTAATATTTAATATCCATGCATGGAATTTTGTTTATTTATTCTCTGTAAATTAACTTCGATATTTTGTGGTACTTGAGCATTAATTGCGTGCAACCTTTATTCATTGAAGGTTTTCCTAGTAGTATGCATGGAAGGATGTGGCTGAGAGTCCCGAACTTCATTATTTAACTTTACAAGTGAATTTACTGTATTGTTTACCAAATGAGCAGAATTTTGTTTAATTTAAGGTGGATGAATTATATTGAAACTACTGTCCATATGTTGTCCACTATTATCTACGTTGTAAGGAGGTCATTTGTCTTTTTGGCTGCAAAAAATGGCTACTGATGGTATTATGACATATCAAGTTACATCACATGTTGGAATGAATGCTAGCTTATGTGGCCTTTGGACATGAAAATGATTTGTAATGACTGATTTAAGTGTCAATGGAACACAACGTTCTCATTATTTTGAGTTTTAGAGAATCCCCAAGTCACTAGGATCACTGAGTGAAGTTGTAAGCAGGTGAATCACGAGGACTGAAATTTGTAAGCAATCATAGTGAGAACAGGGGTGGTCAACAAGATTGGAATTGCATTTTAGTTCCAAGCTTCTCTGGCCTAATTAAATCATTATTTAGCATCAGCACGGAGTGTTTCCATAAGCAAGAAAGAGCATGTGATCACATTGGGGGGTGTGTTAGTTCCTACTTCCACTTTTCTGGCAAGTCACTGTTGGCATATATAGTTATCCTTGTGTTAACTAAGGGGTCTGTTAGGTCCTACTTCCACTTATCTGACAAGTCACTGTTGGCATATATAGTTATTTTTGTGCGTCAACTAAACCAGGAAATTGCGAAATGATGCCAATTAATTGTGTCCTTGACCAGATTGATGTCTTCATCCTCAAAGATAAGGTCATGCAAACTAGTCTGTATTGATCGGAGAGTAAGTGGGATACATATAACCACTCGGTATAGAACAATTTATAACAGCCAGTTGCCAGATTTGTTAGAAAACAAGTGAATTGGTTGCACCAATAGGTGCTCTCCAGCGCAGTATGCAAGAGGTGTTGTAATGTCTAGTCTTGTAAACATTTTAACTCAGTTAAAATAAATAAAATAAAAATAACATTATGGTAAATTAAAATTCTATGTTATTATTTCTTTTGATCAATTTTTGTTGGATAGTTAAAAGAACTTGAAAAAAAACCCTATGTTAAAGTGGGAATTAAGCCAACCTAGCTTCATCTTAACTCTATATCTAGAAATTGCTCAAACAATCAAATCTCTTGAGATGCAAATATCTTAATATGCATAGAGATTTGATTCCTTTAGTGCTTGGTAGATTCAAAACTGTGTACATGTGTTTGAAAATGTGGGACAAAGAATCAATGAAAGTAGGACCTTGTTTATTTTTGCCCAACTTATAGCACATTTACTTGAGAAATCTCTTGAGATGCAAATATCTTAATATGCACAGAGATCACTGAAAGTAGGACCTTGTTTATTTTTGCCCAACTTATAGCACATTTATGTGAGAAGCAATGGTGGCACTGTCAGATGTTACATATTTGGGGGAAACAAAATGAAGAATTTCTGATGAGAAACATTTGAACTACATGTTGACCTAATAGAGGATGACATCTTATTGCACTATATAGTTAGGGAGTGTTGAAAAATGCAAAGTGACAACTAATCAATTCTGATTTCCTTCAACTTTAATACTTGCTTGTGAACTTTATCAATCTTTTTGATGTTCTTTAGATAGTGTTTTTCATCAAACAAATATCAAGAATAAAAAATGAAACAACAACAAAGGGCACAAAAATTAAGCTCTTAGTGAGGGAAAAACCCTCGAGGGGAAAACTCGAAATTTTCCCTTATAGAATCTATTTCAATTGAGACACAAAGACTGAAACCTTAGACCAAGTCTTTTTCCAAGTACCAAGTCATCCCTTCAACAAGACATTGCTTCGTTTTGCACCAACCAGCTTCAACATTGCAACTTGTCTTTCAACTTTCACCCTGTAATTTCGGCCTTGCAACTTTTCTAGAAGCCATAATCTTGTTTCCTCCTGAGACCTTACTAGAGCAAGCTAACTCCTTCCTAAGGTCAACGAGGTCAAGGTGTAGGGTATTCTCCCTTCTAGCAATAAGATTTTGCACTTCGTCTTACTGCAACTCGGATTTGCAACTTCAACCTCCTTTTGCAGCACAAGAAATCCTAAATCTTCTCATGTGTGAGAGAGATAGAGCCCAAAAGCAAAGAATTTTCGTACTTTCTTCTCCTAGACCTCTAGTGTTGCTTTTCTTGCTTACCAACTATATATTGAATTCTTTCTTCAGAGATCAAATTTTTGAGTGAGTTAGTCCAAGTGAGGTTGATCTGTTTCTTTATATAGCCTTTCTAGGGGGTCAAATTCCCTCATTTAGGCCGATGACTTGTAATAGTTCTTTTTACAATTACATTTCGCTCGGAAGGGTCTTATAAACATGGTGTTGACTCCTTTGAATCATGACAATAAATCATAACAAACTCATGAAGCACGAAGCACGAAGCACATGTATTTAGAAGACCGTCAATAAATAACATGAAACCTATGCCTTAATAATAATACTTTTTTCTTTTCTTCACTTCTTTGTTACATAAGATGCAATACAACAACAATACAAACAAGCATGATACACATTTTCAATCTCTTGTTTCCTCCTGAGACCTTACTAGAGCAAGCTAACTCCTTCCTAAGGTCAACGAGGTCAAGGTGTAGGGTATTCTCCCTTCTAGCAATAAGATTTTGCACTTCGTCTTACTGCAACTCGGATTTGCAACTTCAACCTCCTTTTGCAGCACAAGAAATCCTAAATCTTCTCATGTGTGAGAGAGATAGAGCCCAAAAGCAAAGAATTTTCGTACTTTCTTCTCCTAGACCTCTAGTGTTGCTTTTCTTGCTTACCAACTATATATTGAATTCTTTCTTCAGAGATCAAATTTTTGAGTGAGTTAGTCCAAGTGAGGTTGATCTGTTTCTTTATATAGCCTTTCTAGGGGGTCAAATTCCCTCATTTAGGCCGATGACTTGTAATAGTTCTTTTTACAATTACATTTCGCTCGGAAGGGTCTTATAAACATGGTGTTGACTCCTTTGAATCATGACAATAAATCATAACAAACTCATGAAGCACGAAGCACGAAGCACATGTATTTAGAAGACCGTCAATAAATAACATGAAACCTATGCCTTAATAATAATACTTTTTTCTTTTCTTCACTTCTTTGTTACATAAGATGCATATTGAAAGCAATACAACAACAATTATGAACACCGAAACTAGTTACATTTTCAACAAGCATGATACACATTTCCACACACTTCCAGTTTTTTATTTTTATTTTTAAATTTCTGGTATATTTATAGTTTTTTATTTTTTATTTTTTAATTTATGCTATAGTTGTTATCGTTTTTAATATTTAATGGATCCACTAAACACAATAAAATGTTAGATAATCCACTTAGCTTTCTAGAGTTGATATGTTTTAACCTTCTAAGCCTTGAGGGTTTGCTCAATCGAACGAGTCCTCGCTAAAGCACCATTGTTATCAAAAGGCCATGTGTTCAATTCTCTCGACATCTTTTGGGTCAAGCTTTGTGATTGAGTTGGCAGGAAGTGATCCCTTCTAGTGGATCTGTATGGTACAAATATTTTGTGGACGTAACAATCACTGATCTCTGGGTCTGTGAACCACATAGATAAGAAGATGTCTTCATTTTCAAAAATAATTGCGAGCTAATTACTATAAAGTAAGCGAGATAGATATGGCCATTCAATGTAGTAGAAGCCGTAACTATAATGGTTATAAAATAAGTGAATTGGTTGTGAACAATTATCTTATCCCAGAATGAGTGAAATTAAGAAGAGATTTTCGAATGTATCAATGTAATAGAAGAGCCATGCACATTTTAATATCTTATGGTCTTGTTAATGAGAGGCTTAAGAAGAGATTTTTGAAGTGTATCGATGTAATAGAAGAGCCAGGCACATTTTAATATCTTATGGTCTTGTTAATGAGAGGCTTAAGAAGAGATTTTTGAAGTGTATCGATGTAATAGAAGAGCCAGGCATATTTTACCTTATGGTCTTGTTAATGAGAGGCTTGGTATACTCGCACAAAAATAAGTATTAAGTAATAACATGTTTATATCCATCTTTTTAATCCATGTGGGTGGTGTTTAATAAATCCAGGGTTAATTCACTGGTTAGTTTCAACATATTTAATGTGGGTGTGGGTGGAAGATTAGAGTTATGTTAGTTTCAACATATTTAATGTGGGTCGAAGATAAGTAATGTCAACCATTTATGTTACTTTCAACCTAGGATTCATGTTAGTTTCAATATATTTAATGTGGGTGTGGGTGGAAGATTAGAGTTTTGTTAGTTTCGTGGGTTGAAGATAAGTAATGTCGACAATTTATGTTACAGTGAGTGTGGGTGGAAGAGAAGTAATATTATTTGATATATTGCAATTATTTAGTTTAGTTTATACTTTGGAGTTGTAAATTAGCAAGAACTTTATACCTTCTTGTTATTCATCTCTATATTTTAAAAATGATTTTAAATGAATTTCATATTTTCATGTTTTTGACCTCTTATAATAGCAACCTTCAAGGGCAGTGAAGAGGAATGTGGGGCTAGATGTGAATGGTTACATGCTCTTAAAATGAATCTAATTTAATTTAATATTTTCATTTTTTTGACCTTATAGTAGCAACTTCTCATGGTAGCAAAAAGGGTAATGTGGGTCCAAATGTGAATGGTTACATTTTTTAATCAACAAGAAGTTGATGGATCTATGTTAGTTGTAACACTTCTCAGTTTTTTATCTTTCAATCCGAAGTCTAGAGGTGTACATCCAAAGTGCTTGTAGTAAGAAAATGATAAATGAAATCTAAATGTGAACCTGTTACATTTGACACATCTATAATAAAAGGTATATACATATTTAGAAACTATCAAAGTTTATGGATTGAACTTTAATTTCCCATTGAAGTTGTTTTAGGAAATTGAATCATATATTAATTATTGAGAGCTATATCTTGTGGTTTATGAACACTATGAATATGAGCACTCACCAACATATCTTTTTGCTAATTGTGCTACCACCCACGGACTATATATGCTAGAATAATTAATATCATCACATTACTATTATTATTGTTGTTTTCATATGCTAGCACAAAGTTATGGAGTGCAAGTATGGATTCTTATGACCCTTGGTCTGTTTAGAGTTTGGAATCCAACTTGAAACTACTTGAATTTCTAAGTCGGGGCATCCTTATCACGAATCGCTCGAAAAACATTGCAGGGTGCGATTTTGTTTACTCAGACTTGGGGTGAATTGCCTTTCATACATAAAGTGCGTCTCTATGTGGGCCAATCAAGCGTCCAGGATGACTAAACAAGAACTTAAGAGATTTTGGACTCGTTGGTTGTCATTGAGGCGTATATTGATTTTGTTGTAGTCTTCTTGCTTCTTGAATGTCATAACCCAACATTGTTTTCATTTTACAATACAAAATTTTGGAGTGCAAGTATTGACTCTCACAACCCATGGTATGTCTAGATTCCAGAATCCAACATAAACCAATAGCTTGAAGTTTTGAGTCGGAGTGGGAATTTTGTCACAAACAACTTGAGCCTTAAGAATATATGTTTCATCTTGAATTTTCGAGTGGGTGGTTGAGTGGTAGATATATGCTGTACACTGAGCCTAAGATCGTGCTCTAAGCTCGCTGGTGGGGCCATGACCACCAGAGCTACGCCTCGAAAGCATATGTTTATGTGGCATAGTGACAACGAGAAGATCTGCAATAAGAGTGGGCACAAGACACAAGATACCAACAATAAACATAAGGGTGGGGGAAGACTAGCATGGGGCGAAAAAGTGAATGGACTTTAGAAATAGCGTTGAAGAATAAAGCTAGAATCGATTGAAACACAAAGAGAATTGGAACCAAATTCGTTAAAAAACATCCACCTTTCGAGGGAGAGAATATGGAAACCCTGCACCCAATATACAACAGATTGTAGTGATTAGGCCAATGACCAAAAATAGCCACTTGCATTGGATAAAAAGACGCACGAGACTAAAACTAAAATATCACATGGGAAGGAAAATAAGTCTAGAGTTTACTGTCACACTTAAAGGAGATGAATTCCAAATGAACCTAGAAGCAACTAAACCATTCACTTTCTCCCATAGGGATAACTGTGTTACAAAGTGTAAAATCATCAAGAGAGAATGGAGAATGGAAGATTAGGCCAAGGGGCCTAAACCTCCCTCAGTCGACTCACAACAATTCTAGACGCACATGAGGAAAAATACAAGGGACCTGAGGGAAAATAGAAACTCTGGATAACTGTTTTGTGCCACTAGTGAGGCTAGGAAGACAAGTGGGAGCAAGTGCTCTGTGTTTAATGTGCTAGGGTGTCTTAACTCTTAGAATTGTGTGAATGCATGAGGTCGGTTAGCCATTGCATCCCCCCTATTTAATGCATGGAATGGTTGTAGGGTTCCAACTCCCCCCTCCTTGACACCCCCATCAAAGACAATGTTTTATTATTATTATTATTATTTTAAATTCTATTTTTTTTTATAATTTATAATTTGAAATTTTAGTCATTTCTAAGAAAATTTGGTTGGCTGAGAAAAAATTATGCATAATTATGTTTTTTTAAAAAGATGATAATTGTAAATATTATATAAAGAGGTCAGAGGTATTGTCCACAAAAATAATTAAATCCTAAAGTTTTTTTTTTTCATTGTAAATATAATATGTTTTATATCATTTATAAACGCTGAATATTATATGAGCAACAGAAGCATAGTCATATTAGAAACCAAACACCATCATAAGTTTGGAAAAAAAAACAACTCACACCCATACAATGCCACTGAAATGAAATGAAATAGAATTTGTTGTCAGCTCCTCATCATCTCAACTTTCACTATTTATATCTTTTGTGACCACCTTTCATTCTTCATTCATTTCTTGTCCTGAATATGGATCCCCGTTGGGATTTGAAACGTCGATCATCGTTATGATACTGTGGATAATTCGGATTCTGCGATCAACGAAAACCACAGAAGTTTGAAAACCATAATGAAATTATATGAAATTGAGTACCAACACTCCAAATGCCAAGCTACAACGCTATAAGGTGGCCACATAGAAATCCCCATCAGACAAATAACACCCTAGACAATAAAGTCACATCAGCGAGAAATGAGCCAAAAGAACCAACGTCTCATAGATCCAATGAAACCCCCATGTTCCACCATCCTGAGAGAAAAGACACCAAAACAAACACCCCAGAGCGCCGCCTAGAAATAATAGAGCCAGGTAACACTATCAAAAGGGAATGACAAATGTCTAAAACAACCATACTAGTCATGGTCCGAAGAAATCAGAGCAAGAGTCTAAACATTATCCATTGGAGGGTTAGATCTCCAAAAGAAGAATCACTAACAAAGAAGCTCTCCACCCAGAGTCAACATTATCCACACAAAATATCATGTTACGAAGCATCTTAATATCTTCCAATGAAGAAACACATTGTAATTTTTAGCTAGTTTATCTTTGAAAATGAGATACAACATACTCGTCATCTATTGATTCAGGGCCAAAGAAATCATGAACTGCAACCTCCTCCACCTGAATCTACCAGGAGCTGGGAGCCATTTATCATCCTCCCCCACCAATTCCGAGTTAGAGAAGTAAGGATGATCCTTTTCTTCTTTTTTTTCCAGGACTAATATCTCCTTCCTCACTTCCAGAGGAACAACATCAAATCTAATATCCATAGAATCATAGGCAAAAGGGAAAACCCTTTTGTGCTATCAAATCTAATATCCATAGAATCATAGGCAAAAGGGAAAACCCTTTTGTGCTAAATGTTGCTGCCGCCTCCTCTCCGACTCATCCTCTGTCTTGGAGGCATGAGCACCATTGTAAATAGACACAAAGGACAACGACTAGACAAACCTCGAGTAATAAAATTGGACAAAGAACGATAAGGGAGCTCTTGAAAACCAAAGCTTAAACCAAGAAGGTCGTCACCCAAAGACCATACCAGAGGCCCAAAACCCAGGAGATTATCCAACTCACTACAATTCAGACTCATAACCCAACATGAAGACCTTTCTACCTTCTTATGATCCAAACTGGACTGAAGGCAGTTAGAACAATTTTTAGACACCTGAAATGACCAAATAGCCAAGGCTGACCACACACTTTGAGCTACTAACAATAGACTCAGATCCACAAGAAATTGACTCAAAAAATTAGCAGTAAAATCTCCAGACACTAACAGTGCCACACCCAAAGACGAAGAACCAAGTGCCCAAATTAACCCAGTTATCTTGAACCACTGAGCATATAAATCCAGAAACTGAGTTGAAACAATACATGCATATAATTTCCCCAAAGGCCCAAAAACTATCAGGAAACACATAACCAACAACCTAAATATACATACTAAGAACAATAATTTCCAGTGAGCTCATACTAAGTAAATAACAACTCACCATACTCCAATGATGCTCACTGAATACCCTAGAGGATACCAACGAATTGAACATCAACTACCAAAGACAACCAAATGTAGAATTCCCCCGCGTATTACTCGAAAACCAAAATACCCACAACTTATAACAAAAAGAAATATCAGCCAGAGAATCCACCCAACATAGAATTCCCAATCCAAATGTTTAGGTGCCGGAATATACACAGTGCACCAGAGAAACCACTCCCAAACTTTAATTGATAACAATATTCGACCTCTAGTGGCGGCTGAGAAATTATCTTCGCCTCCTCGCTCAATCCAACTTGAAAGTGCATCCTTCCATCACCCCGTAAGCTTGCAATTTAATTCACCTCGCGACACACATACTAAGGTATTGACATTAACTGTCTCCTGCCACGCCCACCTGAGCATGAACCAAGTGTTCATTTGGCACCATATCCAATGCATCGAACAAAACCATAGTAACACCCTATCGAGAGAATTAAATCATAAAGTTACATTGTGCACTATTAAAATTAAAATTCTAAGTTCGGTGAAAAGTATTTTAAAATTTTAAAATTTTGAAAATGAGAAATATCTTCTTTTTCAAAAGAGGATTGCTTTTTGTTTCATCTTTATAAGTGCTTTATTAGGTGAAAGTGGAGATTTAGTGAGCTATTGTTTCATCTTTGTAAGTGTTTTATTTGGTAGTGACAAACTTAGTGAGCTATTTTATTGTTAATTTTTATCACTACTTTATTGTTATTATTATTTTTTTATTATATAAAGTGAATTTTTAAAATTATATTTGAGATTTTTTTAGGGAGTAGTTTTGAATTTTATATTAAAACTATATATATAGTATTGACAGCTACCATTTTCTAATAAAATATTGTTTAATCGTTTAATACAAAAGAAATTTTAATATTGTATTTTAAAAGTTGGTTTGTGGGAGGTGCTTTTCTCTTTTGGATCTAGTGTACCTAGTGGTTATTTGTGGAATTGTAAAACTTGATTTTATGGGTAAGAATATGCATTTAACTTGGCATTGATTTAGCAAGTAAAGGGTCAATGGATTCAAATGTGAATCATGTTATATATGACACATTTTCAACTTGTAAGAAAAATATAGATTAAATAGGTTTTGCTTTTTAGTATACTTATGTTGCAATGTATGAAACTTTACTGATTGAGTTTGGTTTTACCCTATGTCAATTCAAGAAAAAATTGATCTTCTGACATGTGGATATTATAGTAGTTGAAACATGACTAATTGATATTATAGTAGTTGAAACAAGATTAATTGGAAAGCCCTTTGACCAAAGCTTTGAGCCACATTATCAATGAAATTAAATCTTCAATCTTACTGTTCAACATATTTTAAAATAGGAAAACAACATTATTTAAGATGATATATGTTAGTACACTAATATTATTGCACATGTATATTTTTTTGTTTTGTTTTTTTTTGAAAATTCAATATATTTAAACCCCTTATTTTAAAATTTGAGAAAGTAGATGTTTTTTAAACCCCTTATTTTAAAATTTGAGAAAGTAGATGTTTTTTAAACACCTTATTTTAAGATTTGAGAAAGTAGATGTTTTTTAAACTCATTATTTTAAGATTTGAGAAAGTATATGTTTTTTAAACTCATTTTAAAATTTGAGAAACAAATGCTTTAAATAAAATTGGTTAGACAAAAAACATTTTATACATTAAAATGTGTTATTTATTATATCAATTTTTAAATAAAAGAGGTTTAAAGTTTTTCTCGATAGAAACAAATGATGTATACTCAAACACATATTCTTATTGTTAAATTTCTTTATACAAAAGAACATTCTATTTGAAAGTTCTTTCACTTTCTCAAAGATGTAGGAAAATTAGATGATGCTTTATTTTGTTGTACTAATTGTTTGCCATAAAGAGTTTTTGAATTTCATTATTGTAGCTGAAACAATAACTACATTGTCATTTATGTCTAAATCATGAATATGTAGTATTAAGAAGTTGTTTCTCTTTTAATTTAAATTTAAAATTTTGGAATCAATAAGGTATTAATTGAAAATATTTTATGACAAAATATACAAAATTTTGTTAATTTATTTATAGTTTTATTGTTTGCTAATTAACACAGAAATGAATCTTATTTATTGATGTTGTTTTCACAAATGTGTTTTACCAATCATGTAAATGCACACATGTATGTTTCAAGTTTTTTTACGAGGAAAAAGTCACAAAAACTAAATAAAAAGTTGATGACTCTTAAGTATTATAAACAAATATTTTATATCATTAGTGTTATCAACATTTCCATTTTAATTTAGATTTTATTGCATTTAATTGTTCAAAAATGATTGTTTAATTATGATGTTTCACTTTTGTGAAAACTTTAAGAGTAAATAAAGTTTATTTTATAATCAACATCAAGACACAAAAGTTTTGAGTCCCATATGAGGGTAGGGAGGCTAATAGTGGCATAGAGGCTAATAGTGGCATAGGAACCAATGATGGAGTAGTAAAATTTTAATAGGTTAAACATTTGATATGTAAATAAAACATAATAAAATTGTTTTCAAATAATATAAACGGTTCAAAACAAGTTCACAAATTGAGTGGGTTGCAAAACTATCCAAAAGTGACTTTCACAAAATCTTGACAAATGTGCCATTCAAAACATCATGTCCAATACACATCATAATGTTCTAACATATGTACACTTCAAATATAATTGTGAGAAATTAAGCATTGTTTTAAGTTAAGGGATTACCTTATTGAAGTTTGTTATTGAGTGGAGGGGAGGGAAGCCAATTGTGGAGTAAAGACCAATAGTTGAGATAGAACACAATAAGTCAACATTCAATATGTTAATAAAACATAATAAAAGCTTGGAATAACTCACTTAAATTGTGCGGGTAAAAAATTATCTAGAAAACAACTTTAATTATATCGAATTAATAGGTTTGTAATACAAAGCATCATGTCCAATACACATCATATAATGTTATGATACATGGGCTCTTCAAAAATTTCAACATCTGACATTGCCATATATTAGGGGAATTTTGAAGTTAAAAATGAGTTTCAAAATGAAAAATATACTATCAAAATCAATTGAAAAAGAACCAATAGGATTCAAAATGATGATGTCAACTAGAGAGTAAATATTTTTGGACAAGAAGAAAGAATATTATTTTGTTTAATTGAATTTTTTGAATTATATCCTTATTAGTGTATTCATTAAGTGTATACACTTATTTGATGTAGATTTTTATATCAAGAAATATGTTTTTTGTTTGTTTGTTTGTTATGTATTTCCAATTTATCTTACTATGTATGTATCAAAAGTATGTAGAATGAGTATTTGTTGGATGGGAGGTGGTTATGCTTCCCATACGACATAATTCATTTTAAGTACATATTTATTATCATTTTTTTTTTCAGGTTACAAAGTTTGGGAAAGTACTTCCCCTCATTTTAAGGATGGTACCCGTGGTAAACCTTAGAATCCTCATTGCACATGGTTGGCCAACAACCAGACTCCAAGTTATTACAAAAATATACTCAATATGAGATCAACATGTTACTTTTGGGAATTGAACGTAGGCTGGAAGGACAACAATATTCCTCCCAATCACCCGAGATAAACCAAATTAACACATATTTCTTGTCATATCTAATTGATTGGTCGATATTTGGGGAATGTTTGTAGTGAATGGTATTTAAATATGCATAACATCAATTCCATATAAATCCTATTCCTAATTTTCACTTATACATTCAATCAAATATTTATAGTCAAATTAACCTTCCAGTATGTTCAACAACTCAACATTAAATGTATTTTTGGGAATTGAACCTCGGTTGGGAGGATAACAATATTCCTCCCAATTACTTGAGATAAACCCAATTAACACATATTTCTTGTCATATCTAGTTTCTTAGTTAATAGTCGGAGAATGTTTGTAGTGAATGGTATTTAAATATGCATAACATCAAATTCCATATAAATCCCATTCCTAATTTTCACTTGCACATTCAATCAAATATTTATGGTCAACTTAACCTTCTAGTGTGTTCAACAACCCAACATTAAATGTGTAATCTATAATGCAATCAAGGGCCATGTATTGTTAAATTCATCAAATCAATTTCATAGGAACATTAAATTTTTTAGAAGCATAAGTATCAAAGAGGGGAGTTTCCAACAACTAGATCATACTTAATCAACCTTAGACACAAATTTAACTATTTGACAAATATACAATCCATGCCAATCAACATCAATAGTCTATTCGAACAACTAAAAGGTCTATAAAATGTGTATTTCTTCATGCAAGAACAATGATATAGGAATTTACAGGGTAAGTTCCATAGATCAAGAACCAAAGGTCACCGCTCACAAAAAGATCACAAATCAGTACACCAGTATAATCACGTGGTTAAAACTGATGCAGGAGCATCAAGGCCAATTTTCATTTTTTAATATGTAATAAAGGGGGGTTGTGACATTTTTATTATTTTATTAATTAATTTGTTATTTTAAAATAAAATAGGAGATAATTTAGAAAAGTGAGGATTTTGTAAATATTCTTTTATTAATTAAAAGGATATGAGAGAAATAGAATTAGGAGAAAAATTAGGGAGTAGGAATTCTATGTATGGGACTTTGTTGAGTCCACACCTAAAATATATTTAAAATAGATTTAGTTGAGGATTAGGTGGAGAGATTTTTGGAGTGAATTAAATTCATTATTTATGTATAAAATATGAGTGGTTTTTGTGAGGAAAATACACTTGAATAGTTGAAGAGCTGAGGAGAGTGAGTGTGAGTAGTGAGAGGGTTTCTACTTGGGAGCCTACGGGCTTTTGTAAAGGGCCAATAATTGGGAAATCAGGCCAAGAAGGAGGACTTCCATTTCAGGTTTGCATGATTAATGAAAGGATTTGATTTTGAGTTAATTTCCATTGTATAGCTATGGGATTGTTGTTTATGAATGGAAAGACAATTGTAAGAATCAGATTTTGTAAGGGACTGACAGTTTGATTTGACTAATCGGAATCGATATTGTTTGAAGTAATGTTGACTTGCTGTTGTGAAGATATACAAATAGCGCACATTTGAATTAAATCTGCAGACAACGAAGTAAATGAAATTCGATGTTTTTAGCTTCTGGTAAGAGTGAAGCGATGGATGAGTCGATAGTTTAAACCTTTGTTGCCAGACTAATTGATTATTGTTGAATGTCAATGCCCAGCGCCAATTTGAGTCTACATTCTCTGTGAATTCTAATTGATATTTTGTAATCTTGAATGATGATATCCATAAAAGGGCGCAGATTTCGTTTTTGAACGCTGTTTATTTTGAGTAGATCAAAAAGTGAAACGATTGATGCAGTTGGTGGTCGATATCAACGTGGAGAAGCATTAATAAAAAATTCAGTGGAAATTGAGTCACGCTGTGGGTGGAGTGTACACAGGAGTAACTACTGTGTAAATTGAATTTTTACAGTACATGTCTCATATGCAAACTATGCAATTGCCCAAACGCTGGCGTAGAGTACAGGTTTATAAACAAAGGGTAATGTTGTTTTAAAACCCACTTTGATTATCAATCAATTGAAGGTTCGATTGCAGATTCTTTGTGTAATTGTTCTGTGTGTAAGAAGTTGGAACAGAATTGTGATAAATTGCCAAGTTCACGTGCAGCGTAGAGGCGGAATGGTAAGTGCGTGGTTCAATTATTGTTAGCATTCGATTTTAAATCAAAGCCTGAGTTGGTAATTGCTATAACGAAAATGTGATGTGATGAAAGACGAATTGTGGATTTGTGTAAGCATTGGCTCGAATGGAATTTGATGTTGCATTGTTAATCAAATAGTCAACGTGTAATGTTGTATGAACGATGTTCTTTTAAATGATATGCAATTGGCATAATTTGTTCAATCGAACTCTTAAGCAGATGGTGGATTGTATAAATTGGGAGCGCTGGCATTAAAACAAGCCAGTTTGAGTCTGATGCATGAAATCGATAATGCAGTGGTATTTGCAGTGGTATGAGTGCATTTGTTGTAATGAGATTTATTTTGAAATCCGGGTTTTAATAGCCATGTGTGAATGTTGGGCAATACACTGATAATTTGGTGCGAGGACTGAAAGTGCCAGCCGATAATGGGTAAGATGTGTTGAATAACGGACGCTGTAGTGGAATCTTGAAACAAGTCATTGAAACCATAATATTTCATAACCTTGGTTTATGGGAGCATTGGAATGTTAATTGATTTGATTTCATTTGATTTGAAATGAGAGTTAATATATACCATAAATGAAGGAGAAGGAATCTCACATATAGATTGGTTGATTATTATTGGTTCTATCACTTTACAAAGATTATTGATGGAGTAATGCTTCCGCATATAAATATGTGTGTGAGATTTCTAGAATGGGAGTTTTGGAACTTAATTATTGATGATGTTGGTAAATTTCTTAGACAATGGAGTCTTATTTGGGCAAAGATTGGGAGATGCATTTGTATATGCATGAGGTAATTAAAGATTCTAGGTATTGCAGGGTTAGCCCTGCATAAAAAACCCTCAAAGAGGGAAACAATCCACGCCTTGAGCCAACACGGCCACTTCAGGGAATTTATTAATATAAAAGAAAAGTTACATATGTTTCTATCATAAACAGTTACCGGACAAATGACCCTCCATGCTCTTTAAATAGATATCATGGACCAATCGGGTGTTAAACCACGGATCATGTGCCGTTAATACCGAGGTGAGAGATAACCATTGGATCACTACAAATCGTGACCGTCGGATTATAAGTTACAAATGTACATGGTAAAGAAACACACTTTACCTAACTCTACACTAGACTAAGTTATTCTTAACTATTTCCTATGTGTCGGAATATCCTAAAATCCCCCCTTAAGAACAACTTGGGATAGGATTGAAGGATTTACAAACGTGACACAAAAGGAGCCTATTTCCTATGTGTCGAAATGTCCTAACATCCCCCCTTAAGAACAAATTGGGATAGGATTGAAGGATTTACAAAAGTGACACAATAGGAGAAGGAGGCATTAGAGCCTATCCCCCCTTAATGACAACTTTCCTGAACTCCAAGCACGGATCGAAGTTTGGTAAACTTCACTTCTGTGAGAGCCTTCGTAAAGATATCGACTACTTGATCATTGGGCAGACAATACTGCACTTCAAGCACACGATCATGAATGAGCTTTTTGATGAATTGTATGTGGAGTTCAATGTGTTTCATACGCTGATGATGAACTAGATCTTTACATAGCTGAATGACACTCTGATTATCACACCAAAGTGTAGTGGATGCTGCTGATGAAGACCAAATTCAGACAGGATTTGACAAAGCCACATGGCTTCCTCGCTGGCTTCAATTGCACCACGATACTCTGCTTCTTCTGAAGAAAGGGAGATGGAAATTTGTTTCTTACAAGACCAAGTAATAGGTCCTGAACCAAGAGTGAATACATATCCTGCAGTGGAATTCCGATCATCAGGGTCACCAGCCCAGTCAGAATCAGTGAAACCAATCAACAAGGGAGATGCTCTTGCACTGTAATGAATCCCGAACTGAACTGTACCTCGAATATATCAAAGTATTCTTTTAGCTGCTTTCTAGTGACTTTCATGAGGTTGGTGCATAAATCGAGCGACAAGACCAATGGCAAAGGAAAGGTCAGGATGGGTATGGGTTAGATACAAAAGTTTACCAACAAGTTGACGGTATAAGGTAGCATCAACTTCAGGGGTAGTACAGTTGACTGAAAGCTTGACTCCAGACTGAAAGGGAGAAGGGGCAGGCTTACAGTCTTCCATGTGAAAGTGGTGTAGAATATCACAGGCATACTTGGACTGAGAGAGGGTAATGCCTTCCTTGGATTGCAAGACTTGAAGACCAAGGAAATAATGCAAGTCTCCTAAGTATGTCATTTCAAACTTCTTTTTGAGGCTAGAATTCACATGGTTTATATGGTTTAGATCACTATCAGTAAGGATAAGATCATCAACATAAAGAACAAGGATGGTGAAGGAATTACCCACCTTCTTGGCGTAGACAATGTTGTCAGAATGACACCTAGAAAAGCCATTATCTAAGAGAAATCTATCCATTTTGGCATACCAAGCCCGAGGATCTTGTTTGAGACCATAGAGAGACTTCCTAAGGCAACAAACAAGGATGGAGTCTTTTTGGATAAAGCCAGGGGGTTGTTCCATGTAGATTTCTTCATGCAAATCTCCAATGTAAGAAGGCGGATTTAACATCCATCTGATGGACTTCCCATTTAAAGGAGGCAGCAAGGGAAAGAACAAGGTGGATAGAATTCATTTTGGAAACAAGGGGAGAAGGTTTCAGTGTAGTCAATGCCTTCAACTTGTGAAAAACCTTTAGCGACAAGACGAGCTTTATGTCTATCCACTTTTCCATTTGGTCCAAACTTTGTTTTGTAAACCCATCTGCATCTGACAAGCTGGCCATGGAAAATGAGAGAGTCATGGAAGCTCTCAGGAATTTCTGTCTGAAAAAATTCTTCCTAACGCCATGTCTTTGAGCCCAACCAGAGTTATTGCAATATCTGATCAGCATATGGGACGAAAATCAAGAGAAGTTCATCCTTCGGGATCAAGAACTTGAGATTGAAGTCTCTGACGTCTATTTCATAACAGGATTATCGCGGAGGGGAGTAGCACCAATCCTAACCGACACTCAGCCCTGCATGGAAAACATGACCATGGTAATAGACAGGGTATGTCCAGGAGCACGGAAAGGATCGGGCAGCGGGAAAGTTGATATCCAGACTATCCCAGACTTGACACTTAGAGTAGTGCTACATACCATCACACGAGATGCGAGATCACAAGCACCACATGAAGCAACAAAGACACAGTTTCTTGTTGCTGTAGACTGATTGGCACCGACCATCTACAACTGGGCAGAGGCTGTGACAATAAACATGAAATGCCAACTAACAAACTGCAAGAAGACCAAATTGAAGCAATTTGGTTATGGATATATTATGGTATCATTCTTCTTGGAACGACTACCCATTTTCTAGTGACAAGAGGTCATAGTGCCTGCACCACCAGTGAGAGAACCACAGATGGCCCGATGGGCAACTCTGATGCCAAGGGCAGGGGGTGGTCAACAGATGTCCTAGAGACCGGAATTATTTGATTGGATCCGCTGACAACTGATTGTTGTGGAGGACTGGCCCTACCATGGTACATATTTCACTGATGATCTGGACCTCCCACTCCCAGAGGGAGAGGATTGGGATGAAGATTTGGGTGAGACTCATTTTTATAAGTTTAATGAGTATTTTTTTTGTTTTTTTGTTATATCTATGTGTGTTCTAACATTAAATCCATGTGTTTGCAGATGTTGGCCTAGAGAGACTTGTCGATATGTCATTGATAGCGAGGCGAATCCCTCGCGATTTCGACCCTCAAGGTGAGGGCGGCGAGGAAGATGAGATAGTGTGTAATCTGGAGGGAATCACCCGAGGAGTTCCAGACTATGCACGTTTTGACGATGTTCCATGCGCCTACCAGAGGCATATTGTTGGGGTGCCCACCCGAATTCACCGCTTGCTGAGGCGGATCGTACGAGCAATGACATGTTATCACGAGCACCATGCTGATTAGACACCTAGGTTTTATTTTCATCTACATATTTTGAAGACGTGATGTCTCAGGATGTAACGGAAACACACATATATTTTTTGAATTTATGATGCACACAACTGAAAACATGCGATATATATATATATATATATAGATATATACATCTATTTTCCTACATGGATCTTTTACATGTGATGATGATTTTACAAATTATGCAAATGTCTATCTAATACAACGTTAGCCACTGTATCAGCTAATGCGTTCATTCGTCTAGGAATATGATGATATGTAATAAAACTAAAATGTATTTCTATCAAACGAATACGTAAATACAATCTCAGAATGTGCGGATTTCTAATCGAATAATGACTATTGAGTTGCAGAATGACAAGCTGTGAGTCTAGATTTACAAGAAATGCGCATATGCCGAGGTTGATTGCTTCGGTTAATAGCTTAATAATAGCGCTATATTCAACGACATTGTTTGTAGCTCGTCCTAGACAAATACCTTGCAGATCTATCAACTCACCAGCAGGATCATAAATTACCCAGGCTGCCGAAGACAAATTCTTGGTACTGCGGGAAGCACCATCCGCGAAACCGACATAAGGGGAAATAGACATCTGCACCATAAGCAAGACCCAATAAGCAAGAAAACACTTGCAAAGCACATCGAACCAAAATATGTACAAAAAATGAAAATGACACCTATGTATACCCATTACACATGGATGACTCATGGATAATATCTTTTGAGATACAACCCATTTGTGGGCTATTCAAGAGGATGACCTTCGTAATCAATAAGCTCATAGGCCCCATTCTGCAATACACATTTAATGATGTAGGGCCCATGCCACATAGGTTTAAATTTACCTGCCCCCAGCTTATCATGAGCTTGGTCATACAGGAGGATGAGATCTTCTTCAACGAAAGAACAAGGGGAAACTGATTGGTCAAAATGAGCCTTGACCCGCTTTTTCTGTGCTTCAATAAGCAGAGCAAAAAAACGACGAGTTTCATCCAACCTTTCTAAATAAAGGAGAAGTTCTTCCTCTGGTGAATTATTCAGAAGTAATTCAACAACTAACTTGAACGAAGGTATTTCACATTTAATCGGGAGAGTAGATTCCAGGCCATAGATCAACTGGAAAGGAGTGAACCCGGTTGCATTCTTAACTGAGGTTTGAATGCCCAAAGAGCTGAAAATAACATGAGATGCTAATTTGATTTATGGATCCCAATCTTACGTTGAAGCATAGTGACAAGGACTTTGTGCACAACCTCAACTTGGCCATTGGCTTGAGGGTAGTACGACGTTGAGCTGTCATGATGCAGACCCAACTTAGAAGTCAACTCCGCCACCATATAATGTCGAAAATGGGAACCATGATTGGTAACGATGGCTTGTGGGACACCAAACCTAGCAATAATGTGATTTAATATGAGCTGAGCAGCTGTCTTACCGTCGGCAGCAAGTGTAGGCATTGCTTCGGCCCATTTGGTGAAGTAGTCCACGACTATGATAATATAAGCATGCCCCCCGCCAAGTGAGGGTTACACGTCATAAAATCAATGCCCCACTTCGCAAAGGGACCAACGGTAATGACAGGATGAAGAGGAATGGGTGGCGCACGCATCTTGCGCTGGTAAATCTGGCAATCATGGCATTTACGAATTGCGACAATGCAGTCTTTGAAAATAGAGGGCCAAAAATAACCAGCACGAAGGATTTTTTGAACAGTAGCATAACCAGAAATGTGACCGCCATAGGCGCCACTGTGACAGTCATTGAGGACTTTCTCAGCTTCCTCGAGAGTCAAACACCAAAGGATAATGGAATCTACTCCGACACGATAGAGGGTATCCCCGACTATACGATAAGGTTGCGAGATAAAATCAGATCTAAAAGACGAAGTCTGGAGATAAATGATGATATCATCGTACCACAGATCGAGGGTGCTAATCAAGAAAAGCGAATCGTCTGGAATGGATTCCTCAGAATGAAAAGGAGCGGAGTCGGAAGGGAGAGAACAAAGCAAATCAGTGAAAACTAATGATTTCTTAGACTTGGTAGCAGTAAATTCCAAATCAAACTCTTGGAGGATAAAAATCCATTTAGAGTATTTCCCCCCCAAAAATTTTCGAGACAAGATGTAAGTCATGGGGTTGCAATCAGAAATCATCGTCACTATGCGTAAGAGAATATAATGACGAAAACTTTGGACTGCTTGAACCGCAGCTAACGCTAACTTCTCGACGTGTGCATAACGAGTTTCTGGGTCGAGAAGGTTAAGAGAAAAGTAATAGATAACATGCTCATGACCATCATCATCGTCTTGTACCGAAACCATTGCAATTGTGCTGAAAGTGGTAGCTAAATAAAGGGAAAAATCACGATGATAATTTGGAGGGCGGAGTAGAGGAGCATTGACAAGCAATGTCTTCAACGTATCAAAATATTTCTGAGTGATTTCATCCCAACTGAAAGGAACACCTTGCTTCAACAATCGTGTGAATCCTTTAGCTACTTCGACGTAGTTAGGTATAAAACGACGTAAAAAATTAGCTTTCCCTTGTAAACTCTCCAACTGGTGCAATGAGGAAGGAGAGGGGAGATTAATAATAGCCTCAACCTTGAGAGGATCAAGGCGAATTCCATCTTGAGACACGATAAACCCTAAGAGTCTACCAGAATCAACGCAGAATACACACTTATGCAGATTAAGCCAAATGTTATAGTGTCTACAACGAAGAAAAATCTGATGAAGATGGTCAAGGTGATCCCTACGCTTAGCCGAATGAGCCAGAAGGTCATCCAGATAAGGCTGCACGATGTGACGAGTATCATGAAAGGCGTAGGACATGGCGTGCTGAAATGTGGCCCCAACATTCTTTAAACCAAAAGGAAGCTTCTTATATGCAAAGGTACCCCAAGGACAGATGAAGGCAGTCCTGTGTTGATCAGTCGGGAGAATGTTTATCTGATTATAACTAGAAAAACCGTCCATAAGGGAAAAAATATTGCTCCCGACACAGTTGTCAATGATCTGATTGATGAAGGGAGTAGGATAATTATCCTTGGGACATGCTTGATTGATATCACGATAGTCAACACAAACAAAAATAGTGCCTTGTTTCTTATCTATAGGAACAATATTAGAGACCCACTCTGTCAAGGGAATTGGATAAATGAAACCAGATTTGAGAAGCTTTTCCACTTCAGCTTTAATGGCAGCAACTTTCCGAGGATGAACCGGACGAAGACGCTGGCGAACAGGTTTCGAACCGGGGTAAGTAGGAATTGCATGTACCACAATGCAAGGATCAATGTCACACATTTCTTTGTAGGACCACGCAAAGACATCACAAAATTCGCGAAAAAGGCTATTATAGACTTGTACTTCATCGGAAGAACAAGTAACCCCGATATGGATGTTCTCAACAATTCTCGGTTTAACAGAAATGTCAATAGGCATCGTCTATGTAATGTTACTCAAGTTACCTTCCAAAAAAAATTCATGAATCTAAACAGGCGTTTGAAGCAGAGGAGAGGGAACCTGAGAAACAAAATTCTCAAGACAATCAGACATGGCCCCAAGACTTGGGAGAAACAAGGAACGATGGTGATTATCGTCCCACGGGGGATCTTCGAGAGACATGGTTTCCACGATGGCCTCATCGGAGGGAAATACTTCCTTCAAAGGATCAGGTGAATCAAAATTACCAAGCCAAGGGATTGAGAATAAATGTCAAGAGACATGATCGAAAGCGCAAAATCAGGGGACGGAGTATCCGATGCGGCGATGAGTTCACAATAATCAATTTCAATCAGACTTAATGGCATCGAATCTTCGAAAGAATTGATTTGTTCAGGGGAAGGGGTAACCCATGGGTCATCGGTGCGAGAAATCATGTTGACCTGAACAGTATTTGGTGGTGGAAGAGGAAAAATACCCAAGAGGGCAGGATCCTTGAAAAGGCTTGGCCTTGCGCTCTTGTAGGGAGTAGAAATATTATCCACATACGGAATGTTGTTCTCAGAAGAAGAAGTGAAAAAATACAATTGATCGACAGTAAAAATCTTTCCTTTGTGCGGGAATTTCAAAACATTAAAGAGAGTGGATGGAACACATAGAATTGTGTGAGTCCAATTGCGACTGAGGAGAAGATTATAATTGAGCTTATCATCAACGACTTCAACTTCGACATTGATTGCCTTCCCTTCTTATGTGATCAGTAAACTAGCAAGAACACCAAGAGGTTTAGAATCTCTTCCATCAAATGCTTCAAGGGCATTGGGTGACAAGGTGAGAGCTGGAGAACCAATGGATTTCCAACAAGTGGATGAAATAACACAGGTAGATTCACCCTCGTCCATGACTGCCAGGTGAATGTTCAAACCATTAATACCAACTTGAATGATGAGCGCAATTTGGTGTGGGAGTTGCGGGACGAAATTCTCTAAATCGAAAGCAAGCAAGCTAGTATCGGCAGGATCAACCCACCTATCGCGAATAACAACGCTTTCCATTATGACGGACAACTCTGAAGTACTTATAACGCAGACATTGCGGATGGCGCCTGAGCCAAATCCTCAACAATGCTGTAATGCTGAGTGGCATGAGTGTTAGGATTGTACGAAGACTTGCGGAGCACACCTTTGGAAGGTGGTCGTACAATGGATTCAATATTAGGACGTTCAATCTCAAGAGGGCTAGAAACAGGTGGAGGAGGAGGACCATCAACGATCTCCTTCTCAGTTTCCTGAAGTGAACCAGAATAATCTTTCGATCGAGTAGTAATGGAAACGGGTGCAAAACCGTTCATCATAAAAACCTGAGAACCAAATGGGGTAGAGGACTGAGGTTTCTCTACCATGTAGGTTTTCTGAGTAGGAAAAGGTTCTTTAAGAATAGCCGGAGCTCCTTGAGTGCCTTTAAGCAATCAGCTCACTTCAGACCGTCGAGGACAGTCTTTGGTGGAGTGCTCTTCGTCACAAATTAAACAAGGATACTTCGGTTTGCGTTGAGAACTATCAACAGAACGAGGTTTCGATGAATCTTGTTTCGAGGTATCGGCTTTGGCCTTACCTTTACCCTTCTTCTTACCTTTAGAAGCATTATCCGTAGGATTGGCCTGAACGACATTCACTTCTGTGGGTTTTCTAGAATTCAGATTTGGTTGAGAAGCAACATTATTGGAATAAGTAGACTTCTGCTTCCTAGAATTAGATGGATACTTTTGAGAAGTCTGAGATACAGAACCAATAATACTGTCAATGAATGGAGTTGCTGGAGGTTTAGAAGTTCCAGGTCGAGGAGCATCAGGAAAGATATCATATAAAGCGCTGGATTGAGAGTACACAAGATCAAGGTACTGGGCATAAGCAATGGCTTGTTCTTCGGTTACACATGCCCCCATAGCTATGTATTTGGCGATTTGATTGACGAAGGAGGTAGTGGACCAATGAGTTAGAAGTTGATCAAGAATTTCAAATTTGATCATGTGATGATGTCGCCTCCACTCATGAATATGATCCGAGATATGAGTAGCTCGGTCCTGTTTCAATGAAGTGAGGAGGTACGTCCCAGTCTCATAGCGGACTGACAACTGGAAATGTGTAAGGAATTCCATAACTAAGGAATTGAAATCTTGAAAAACTCCACGAGACAACTCAATGTATCACTTTGCAACGACACCAGAAAGAGTTTGCTGGAAAAGACGGAGTCGAATAGAATCGTCAACCCAAGAGTTAGAGGAAGACCACAAATGGTAAGTCATAACATGCGTTTGGGGGTCTTCACCAGGTTTACCCTCAAATTTAGGACAATCACCAGGAATCTTGGTCAGAACCGGAGGCCAATATGGATTATGAAGAATGGGATCATTTGTCAATTTTGACACATCAGGTAATTCTAACATAGCAAGAAATGGTAATTGAGTATTAAAAGTCATCGAAGGTCTTTGATAAGGACCCATGTGTACATTCCACCCAGCCTGAGTAGGATTCTGTCCCCATATATTCTGTCCCGAAAGATTCGGATCATAGGGATTAGAAGCAGGATAATTCGATTGATACTGGGGTTGAGGACCAGGATATGGAGTCGAAGTAGACCACTGAGGTCCTTGCTGATCAGTATAAGGATTCTGTTGTGGAATGTAAGCATGGATTTGAGGTTGATGATACAAAGGTGGATTTTGAGGGTAAGGAATCTGAGGCGTGCTATATACCGATTGATATGGAACTTGAGGGTAGTAAGTGCCATGTGGTTGAGCAGGTTGACCTTGCGGAGTAGGCTAAGCAGGCTGCTGAGTAGGGTAAACAGGTAGAACCGGACGCGGAACCGAAGGAATCTGCTGGTGGGCAGGTTGAAACGACTGCTGAGATGGTTGAACCGGCTGTTGAAACTGTTGTTGGGGACCTACAGGTTGTCCTTGCGGGAAAGGTTGGCCTGATGGTTGCGATGGACCAGGTTGTACTTGATAAATAGGTTGACCAAGAGAAGGACCAAAGGGTTGTCCTGGTTTCACAATATTTGGGCCATACTGAATGTGCGGCTGTGATTGAGGTGCAATAGGTTGTCCCTGTGACGAATAATTCCCCCCCCCCCAGAACCAAAAGATGATCCTGGTTGATTCAAAGGTTGACCCGAAAGACCAAAGGGTTGCCCGTGTTGGGCCAAAGGCTGACCTTGTGAAGGTTGGCCTTGTGGACCATATGGTTGTCCTTGTGGACCAGAAGCAGGGCCCTGCTGAGCTAAAGGTTGTCCCGATGAGGGTTGTCCTTGGAAGCCAGAGGGTTGCGTAGGAAGGGTAGGTACCAAATGAGTAACAGTCTGATAAGGATCAATAGGAGGCAAATAGACTGGATTACCATACACATCATATTGGTGCGGATAGATATATACGGGATTATCAACAACATCAGAGTGATGGAATCGAGGATTAGCAGGAGCCTGAGACTGCTGAGAACCCTAAGAACTCTGCTGCTGAACAACCAACATATATTCTTCAAAAGTAAGACTTCCAGGAATCACAGGAGGAGTGGAAAGTGAACTAGAAGCCACACAAACTGTTGGTTGAACTGGAACAGACGTGACAGTAACCAATGAACCAGGAGTCGAAGGTCATAGCCCTGACGAAGGTAGGACCAAAATCTGAGGAGGAGTTACTGTACTGGATTGTGCAATGGAGGCAACGCCAGATATGATCTGACTCAAGGATCTATATCCAAGCAGAAGTGAGACAGACGATGGTGAAGATTGGATGGAGGCATGAGAGAGATCATCAGGAAAGAGTTGATATTCTCTTGTGGAAACATGCATTCCGTCACTGCCAACAGGACTGGAGGAATCCATATCTGAGTCCAACGTAAGATCTTCGAAAAGACTACGGGGACTAGGAGGTACCGTAGCAACAACAAAGGGCGATCTTGACGTAAGAGGAGAAAATTCTCCTTCTTCCCCTAAACCAGACCAAGCACTTGAAGGAGGCCAATTTAATTCAACTGGCTCGTCAAGCAGAGATCGAGTAGCAAGGGGTTGGACAGACGGAAGAATAGACTGCGAGAACTCGACAGACCTAGTGGATTAAGGGGTTTCAAAATAAACATTCGGAAAATAATCACCACTAGGAGGCAGTGAGGATGATGAAATTGGATGTTCCGCCACTTTGAATAGATATCCGAACATGAAGGAAAAGAGATAACCAATCGAAGGTGCCAAAAAAAGAAACAAATAAATCAATCAGGCCAAGTACGAAACTTTTAATACATGTGTGATCGTAGGTGATTAATTTTATAACACTGAAACCAAAATTTACTGTTTCATATTTTAAGAGTCGAGAAATAGGAAAAATATGACTCTAGTCACTTTCAATTTGAAATGAGCGTGAAAGGACAAGTGCTTAATGATTTATTCTCTTGTTTAAAGAGTCACTAAAATATCGAAATGACTTCTCAGGAATTCTAGGCAAGAGGGTGTACTAGGTTTCTGTGAACTGCCATATACACCTTGGTGATCAAATGAAACATAAATGACCAAGGACTTGACATACGTGTAGGTAGTCTCCCCGAATGCTATGTTCGGTGTATCACGGTTACAAGGCGACAAACTCAGCTTCCTATGGATAAAAGGATTGCAACCTAGAGGGGTCTCCCTTTATATACGCGACGGTACGGGGAGCACAAGTTCGTACTAGCACTGTCTGAAGCCAACATGCGAACGAAAGCTACTAGGTTTTAAGACGTCGGAACACGTATTTAGCCTAGACCACTAGAAATATGCATTAGGTTTCAATGTTTCCTTAGGTTCATTGAGTAAATTTTAAAGTTAATCTTGAATTAGGTTTCAATTTCCAGGCCCCAACGAATTTGGAGCTCAACTTCCTAAATGTAAACTATATGCAAATGAACATCATTTCAGTTCGATGAATGCTAGTTATAAGAAGGATATAAATCTTTCAAACAACAACAAACAAAGAAGGTATACGAAGAAAATTATAATGCCTCTAATGCAACAAATTGAAAACTAAATTCCTTCCTAGATGACAAAGGCTAGTTATTCACAGGAATGTTTCAATTTTGATGCAACGAAAGAATGCAATATATATATATATGATTTTTCAATGAAAAAAGCACACAATGCACTAATTCAAATGGAAAACACAATAAACACTAGTTTGAGTTTTTCGAATGTAGGGATTTAAAATTGAATGACTCAACCGAAGCGAAACAAACACAAAAAAATTCAAGCTAATGCAACAAAATTTCGATAAAATAGAGAGAATTTCCCAAATCGACCCAACACAAGCAATGTAATCGATGCCTGGAGCACTAAGGGGAAAGATCAATCGATGAAACGAAAAGACCATTCAACCAAAACACTAAAAAGGATCAAGGAAAACTCAACGCAAAATGAAACGAGGCTGACAACAATCAAAGAGACTTGTATTTCAAACAAAAGGCTCGGTGTACAAGGACACTTAGAAACCCTAAGGTCTTTAAATGAAACTGACAGGAAAATGGACAAAAAACTGAGAGAAAGAAGTCTACAGTAGTCAACACAGTTCCAAAGGCTAGATCACACCCATAAAATAACCCAGAAGCAAGCACAATTGACCAAAAGAATCATTAAGGGGGTCAAAATAAAACCTAGAGGGGTTGGCATGATTGTAAGGCTGTAATCCGCGCCATACAGGGGTTGGCGCGAGTGCAAAGAGAGCAACCTGCGCCAATCGGCGCGACTGTTCAGACCAAAACCATGCCAAGATGGATACCTATGGGAAAAAGAGGAAAAACCAAAACTTAATGAGAAGAGGCCAACCTTGACACTCTGGAGCTGAACAGAGGATAGAAATTAAGTAAACAAACTAGAAAAAGACAGAAAATGAAATCGGTAATTGAAACTGATCCAGTAGGAAGAAACGACAAACTCGCACTTCTTCCCCAGTGAGTCGCCAATTTGTTACGTAGGTAAATCCTCTCTGCGGACAAAGACGATCCCTCTAGCCCTAGGGTGGGTCTAGAAAAAAAAGGACATGCTAAAGTGTTGCTTCCTAGTTAATGAATGAACGAAAGACATAGTAGATCGACCTACCTGGAATCCATTGCTATCATCGTTGCAAAAAGAGTACTAGCCTCTCGCTACTATCTTGGAAAATCACAATCCGTTTGCTGTTACGCCCGGATAACTGCACATGTAACAAGAAACGAGAACAACATACAACATCATAGTTTCACTCACAACTATTAACCAGTCAAAGAGGGCTCAAGCTATCTCATTATACAAACATCATAACACAATAGTGGAACCAAGCATTAGTCATGTATATATAAGTAGAAGGAAGAGGTACAACCGGTGCTTTGATGTCGCAGTCTCCTCCAGTGGGGTTCAGCCGAAGCGCGTCTCAGTACCTGTTGAGGGATTCAGATGGAATGAGGACATGGATTCAAGCTCTCCTCAACGTGATTCCTTCTATCTATTTTCTCTAGTCATTCAAATATAGTATCAGCTCTCCAAGTTCAGCTATTCAGCCATTCAGCTAGTTTGTACTAAGAGAGATAGCTTCTTTTATAGAGGAAAAGGAGGAGGTTCAGATCCCTACAAAGGTGGGAGGGAGTCCTATCCTTTAGGAGAGTTCCAAGGGAGGTGGAAACTACTAACTAAAGGAGGGAGTCCGTAGTTGTTTCAGTTCAACCACTCCCAATGACTCATCCTCGAGGTGGTTGGAATAGAACCTCCGCCTCTATTTTTAAAAAACATTTCATAAAAATATTGGTGCGTCGAGTGCTTAACTGGGACAGAGCGCCAACTAGCGCGGGCTCAGTGTTAATTTTCCAGCTCGACGCGGGAGTGTAACTGGCTACTTGCGCCAAGGAAAAAACAAGGGTTTTTACAGTCCTGCTCAGGGAATTTTCAACAAGAGGAATGTTACTCTCATGCAAAGGAATGCAGTGATGGTTTTTTCCAGGCATGACACTGCTTATTGGTCACAAAACGACCCTCCAATGGGCGAGATGGGGATTGCAAGGACAGTGAAAAAATGCTGTGTAACAGCTGCGATTAGCGCTAAGAATAAAACACGCTTATCCGACCACTAATTTCCGATTAACACTAAGATATTCTTGGGATTATGTTGGCGGAAAATTTGAAGGTGGCGCAAAACTTGGTGGTATTGCTAAATTTAGAAATCTAATTGTCAGTCTCTCTAGTTTTGGAGGAGAAATTGAGGCAAAAACAATTTTGGTCATAACTCACTCAATTTTCGACCAAACTGAGCTCAATAAAAGTCAGTCTTGACTAATTTTCATGCTAGGAACTCAATGGAGTAGGTTGTAGAGGCAGAAAATTAGATCTACATGTGTTTTGGTACATTTGAATATTTTTGAAGGCCAGGGCCAACAAGTGTTAGGGTCATTTCCAGAGCATCCAAAGTCCAATTACAACAAAAAAATAGTCATTTTTGGGAGATTATGATGTTATAAACTCATTGGAATAGGTTCCAAGAGGTTATGAAGCTTGTAACAACAATTTGAGCACACTTGAAGCTAATACAAAGGTCACACTATGAAGATGGACCAAGGAGATGTAGCCTAGGAGGGTTGAACTCCTTTATCAAAATTCTCCGTGTTAAGCTCTGTTATATGTGATTGATGTGTTTATTATTGCTTTTGTTATGTCATTTAAAATTATGCTTTTTAATCTTATGACAAAATCATAATTTCACTAAGTTCATTGTTTGCGAATCACATGCTCTTAAACAAACTCATGAAGGATAAGTAAAACAATGCAAAGAAATGTTTATATTTGAAATGAAACTAGAACAAAATTAACTAGCAAGTAATTTCAGATCAACACAAGATGTAGGTGATCAGCCAGGGTCAAAACCTCTCCCACTTGAGAGGAAAACCCATAAGAATTCTTCTTCTTATAGAATATTCAATTGAATAATTCCAAGACCTAGACCCTTGACCAAGAACCTCTCCATGACCAAGTGAACGCTTCCTCTTTGAATAAATTCTTCTTCCAACAAATTCGACCTACTCAACAATTGTGACAATAAATATAACTTCTACTTTTCCACAAATTACAACTTCTACTTGCCCAGAAATTGCAATTTAGACTTGCCCAGAAATTGCAACTTCAATTGTAACCATAAACTACAAATTCGACTCTAACCAGAAACTATAGCTGAAACTGCAACAAAAAACTGGAACTTCAACTAGAAACTGCAACTGCAACCAGAAATTTAAACTACAATTGCAACTACAACTGTAACCAGGAACTACGATTGCAAATTCGGTATGCCTAGAAATTGCAACTTCTCCTCTTCGATTGGGTAGATTTTGTCTCCTAGAGAATTAAACTTCCAAAACAACTCTTCTTGGTGACCTAACTTCAATTTTGAGATTGAGCTTCACTGCAACAATATATGCCCTAATTTCTTTGTATGTGTGGAGAGAATTAGCCCAAAATCAAATCCAAAAGTTCGACTTTTCTCCTTCTTTAGTCTTCCTCTTCTTCGCACTTCCTTTTGCCCTTAAGCTCGAACTTGTGTGAGTGAGAGTATGTATTCCAAATGACTCGAGGTATTATTTACATAGGATTCACATAGGGTTTAATTGCTTCCTTTAGGCCGAATAGAAGTTTCCTTAGGCCGACTTGAACTTTATACCACGACGAGGTCTTGGAGGGTCTTTTGACTTAATTATGACTCAAGAAATTTTTATTCACAATATGTAACATGCCCAAATGGGTCATTCATGCATGAAAATGACTTGATGACTTTATAACAAACCTAGAAGTACTCAATGGGTGCTTTGACCTATAAAAGTAAATTCTCTTGAGCGTGAAACCCATGTCTCCAGAATTACAATAATAAATTTATTTTTCTCTTTTCATTAAATACATAAAATCACATTATTTTTCTGTCATTATGAAGACCAAACGTAATTACATATTTCAACACAAACGTGTATTAGTATTTAATTATAGAGTAATAAAA
Source organism: Pinus albicaulis (assembly GCA_034641835.2). NCBI lineage: Eukaryota > Viridiplantae > Streptophyta > Pinopsida > Pinales > Pinaceae > Pinus > Pinus albicaulis. The sequence continues at coordinate 829,094,242 of CM076569.1, forward strand.
CAATATATCATGCTCATCATTTCCATGAAATCTTGGTTTGATATCTCTTGGCTTGAATGATAACAACATATATTGTGGAGCTTCGATAGTGGTAAAAAACCGCAAAGTTGAAAGAATAGCTATAGTGGGAGAGTTGTAATATTCAAATGCATGGGTTCTAGATAAGGCACGTGAAAAACTTTGGTTATGGATGTTAGGGTTCAACCCTAACCCATTTATTTATGTAATAAGCCCGAGAGGCCTAGTTTGAGTCATAGTTAGTTAGTTGAGTCAATAAATCCTGTAAGCGGTTATCCACATTAATAATAATTGTAAGTGGTTGACCCACATTATAGAAAAGGGACCACAATTAGTAACGATACATAGTTAATAAATAATGTGGTTAACCCATGTTATGGAAGGGGCTACTAGTAGTTATGGTTTTGGATGTCATTAAGCTATAAATAGTCTTAGATAATAAGGGAAGAATCATCGAGTCTTATTATAATTGAGCTCTTCTTTATTGGAGGTTTCCCCATTGAAGAGGCAGGTAAGTAAATTATTCTGTTTCTGAATAATAAAATAACTTTGCAGCTTGTCCCATTTCATGTGATATTTATGTGTTTTGGGCTATATTTTTTCGTATTTCTGGTATTTGGGTTTTCTCGCAGGTCAAGTGCATAACAATGGATCAAGCTAGAATTTTTTTTGTCTATATTACATTGATAAGTTGAACCTAATAATGATATATCTATAGGTTCTCATTAATATTTGATGAGATATGTATAAAGGAAACTACTGTTTACATAAGAAATTGATCAACTTGAGGATTTGTTGTAAAGTAGCATAAGAAGTGAGCTGCTAAACTTAAGGCTTAAATTTGCTAATGTGACCTTGCAAGGATGTAAATGATCATGCTTGTTCAATTTATATATTTGTATGGAGAGCCTTGAGGCATGATTGTTCAAGATCATTATTATGACTATGGTGGATCATAATGGTGATTATGTTTCAACCACTCCCTTATGCATATAAAATTGTAAGTTTCCTTTTCAATGGTTGTGAATGTGAGTGACATGTAGGACCACAAGAGTATTTTTTGGTTGGTTAATGAAGAATTTGGTAGTCTCTATAAACTAATATTATTGTGATGAAAATGAGATACTTCTGTTGAATAGGAAATTATATTTTGTTGATGTGCAATTGATTTCTAGGTGAAGATAACTAAAATTCATTCATGAATCATTGTATGCATTTTGATGGACCCTCTTATCTATCAAGCATATTTTTTATGATGGTTTATTTCTAAAATTTTCCTTCACATTATATTTTATATTTTCATTTAATATTGTATCATATATGTTTTTTTAATTTTTATTATGAATAAAATTATCATGAATAATACACTTCCATTAATGGAGTGACATGATTTCTCTGCCACTTGAATTAAACTAATAACACTTTGAGGTTTCTGATGAGATGCCATAATGGTGATTCCATCACATTACAATAATGATAATGCACAACTTATCATCCTACCCGATGACATGATAACTCTAACAAAGTTTTGATATTTTCTCAAGTCTTACATCAATTAGTCTATATGTTTCTAAGTTTTGAGTATACATATATTGATACAAGTCAATTTTCACCTAACTTGTCAAAAAAAGAAGTTTAAGAATTAAGTATATGTAAATAATGATGCATAGAGTTCAAAATTGCTAGTACATGAGGGATAAATAAAGAAAACCAAATTTAATCACTTGCCACTATTGGGGGTGGTTAAAGGATTTTTGGTGTGCCTACTCTGTGCATTTGGGAAATAATATGGATCTGACATTCATTGAATGAACCTGTGAAAATTCCCTATTTAGTTGCTGGTAGAGCACAAGATAATGTTCACGTGAAACCCCCACAAATTTCGATTCTTGGTCATTGGGAGGTGTAAGAATTTTATTTTGTGTTTTGATTTTTATAGCTATCACTTTTCTAAATTCTCAAGTGGTCTAACACCCCTTTCCAATTGCACCAAGGTTTCTCAGTTTCCTCATATTCATTTCTTCTCTTTCCTCCATTTGGGCTACAACGATGGGTAAGTCAAAGTGCATTACTGCATGCCACCACACTTTACATTTTCATCCCTGTTAAATCCTGAACCTAGCACCCCAACAATTAGTCTCTAACACATTATTATAGATATAATGAATAAAAACACAACAAGGTTCTTAACACAAAACTGACTGAAAGCACAATTTTACCACCAATATCAATCATATGTGACACATAATTTTTTCCCAATTAATACATATTCATTAAATTAATATTATGAACCTACTTGGTTTCCCATCCAGGGATAATGAACCAATTGAGGAAAATACACATACAACATACTTTGGATCTGATCCAGCTGATCAGTACCTAGATATTTTCTTTATCAACTTAACTGATTTGCATCTCTAATTTTGTAACCTTGCACTTTCCTTAGAGTTGGCACTTGAGTATCTCACTTCTCACTTAAGAAAATCTCTTTCTTAATAGCTTGTACCACTACATGGTGAGTTCTTCTCTCATTAGCCTTGCTTTTATAACATTTCGTTGAACTAAATCCCTAACCCTAATCTCCAAATTAATGGAGGACTAAGGTTAGATCTCACCTCATTTGAGATCAACGACTGAGAATAAAACATAATAACTAAAGTAAATTGTTTTAATTTTCCTAAGTTTCTCTAGCTCAATAGCCAACATAGTTAATTATGTGCTTTTACTAAGTTAGACTTAGGATAATTTATGATAGCAACTTACTTAATACTTGATAAAGTGTCCTAAGGAGACTTTGAGCAAATTTTTCATGTCTAGACACTTGCTTGTGCAAAAACACTTTCTTGAGCTACAAATATCAACACTCCTTTGTTAACACTCACTCTTAGCAAGCAAGCGTTTTTTCCACTTGGAACTGGCTTTAATCCTGGAACTGCATCTGCCACCATGGATGCTCCCTTTGAATTGGAATCCTTCCTTGCTACCTAGTTCAAAATCATCCTCATTTACTTACTCCCTTTGTACCTGTTTCTATAATTCTCTGTCTTGTGAACATCCTATAAGGTAATCTCATACCAAGATACCTTGAAATACTTGGAAGGATTTTTTGAATACTCCTCCCCACATTAACTTGGATATTAACTCCCTTTGAACTACTCAAGCTTTAGAGCTTTCCACTCCTTGTTCTCTGTCACTGTTCTGCTTCTTGCCATGGTTCAAAAAGGCTATTCCTTTAGCCTAAATCAACCGAGCTAGATCCCCTAGATTTTATCAGTGTCTTTCCATCCTAAAATGATACAACAAAACCATTCTTCTTTGTCATAGAGAGTGCAAGAAAAATTTTCTTGCGTTTTGGAACCCATAACATGTCCTTTACTTCCACGAAGCCTCTCGAATCAAGTTCAAATATCACCATTCCAACTCCGTTTACTGCATGTTTGGTATCAACACAAAACTCCACATGCAACTCTGAGTCCCACTATGTCAACATATCAAACAACTCCCATGATCTTGTCATATGTTATGTGGCTCCACTATTCAGTAGCCATGCACTCGTTGGTATGGTGCTTGAGGAAACGTAGGAAACAAATGAGAATTCAGTTTCAAAATTCCCAGAAAAATCTTCCACTTGAGCTTCTGCCATCGTAGTGTTGAGGCCTCAACCACCTCCTATAATTTCTTTGAAATTATGGGGCCTTCCATGTAAATTTTGCTAATATTGCTTTAGGGATGCTTTAATTTTGCCAATTTTGAGTGATTTTATATTTTCTTTGATTTCTATTTTGAAGCATATATTGCTTTCAATTTTCCCTCCAACTTTACATTGGTTCAAATTTCGCTTGATTTTGTTGCACGATTTGAAAGTTATGACTGGTCAAAGTTTGGTCATTTTATCGTCAGCACATTAAAATATGTAAATATGTGTTTTATAATGTTTTATAAATTGCATAAATTAAATTGATTTTAATATGTAAATATAATTTAACTAATTAATTTAGTTCATTAAATTAATTTATTATAATATAATTTAATTTAATTAAGTTAATTGAAGTTAATTAATTTGTTTAATTTACTTAATTAGATTAATTTTTAATTTAGTTAATAATGTAAATATAATTTTAAATTAATTATATATTAATTAATCAACTAATTGTTTAATTATTTTTATTAAATATTTATATTTTATGTTCAAAATAAATTATAAAAATAAATTTACGATTTAATATTTCATTAAATTTAAATTAAAAAATAACAAAGTAAAATAAAATTTATTATAAATATAATAATTTAAATAATAATAATAAAATTTAATAAATAATATATTAAGAACCACCGTAGACGAGCACATATGACATCACCCCCGACGATAAAATCTTTGGGATTTCATATGGTGCTCCATCCAAAACTCGTGATATTTTATCGCCATGTGACGTTGATCATCTCACATATATCATATAAGGGGGCACAAATCATGTCATATAAAAGGGCCTCAAATCACATATTAAAGGGGGCTGCATGTTTCGTTTTGATCAAGTCATGGTGGAGAGGGGGTCCCACTCTTCACCCAAGTGGCCCCCCTTCTCCACTTCCCTCCATCCACTTCACATGCCTCAATCCTTTATACCATAACATTAACATGACCCCCCCGTCCCTTCCACACGTATATATATATATATATATTCCAAGGAAAAAGACACATAATTTCATTCATATATGGATAAAGAAAATTACATTTTCTATATAAATTTTCTAAGGGTACTCTGAGTGAGTGAGTAGCAATTTGGGAAAATAAAACAAATCTCCCAAAAACCATGCTAATAAGTTACACATTACAATAAAGATGAAAAAAAAAAAAAAGCGCCTCGTGCTCATATAGACACAGAGTGCATAAATAGGGTACATGCCCAAAAAATGTAATCCTGCACACCATGTAAAACCATAAATCACTGTAGGAAGTTAATTGAAATATTGACATCGTGCATTGTTTGAGCAAGGAAAAAAACCATGTCCTTATATATATATATATATATATATATATATATATATATATATTTTAATTTATTAAAATAAAAAACTAAATTATACAAGTCTAATTTTTTTTTTTTCAAACAAACTTCAAACTGTTTTGGAACTCCAACTTTAGAGAGTGATATCTCGATATCTACTACACCAAATGAGACATATAAGGGCTCATAAAAAAACTATTTAAGAGGAAAATAATATCGTAGTGGTTATTAGACTAAATCTAGATATTTATTGCCTCTAAAAATTAGCAGATATTAAAGTTGTAAATTTGCAACCCATAAATATTTTCTAAATTTGTTTTGGGAGAAATTTCGTTTGCCAAGAAGATTTGTTGTCGGTAATTCATTCCTAGTTTGTTCATTTTCCAATGATCTGCCAAAATAAAGCTATGGAAAGCATGAATTTTGTTTCTATTAATTTATTTGTTTGTTGTCGACAATTTTGAATTATTCGTTTTTTTTTGTGCAAAAATGATATGTTCATTAATTATGATTTTGTGATTACTTTGTATAGATTGTTGGAGAAAATCATGACCCGGAGCTTCTAAGCAATGAGATTGGAACATTAGAGATGAAAAGAATATTTCTTCAACATTCAAACAAACTAAAAATATTCGCTCAGTTGTCTTGTAAACATAAATCCGTTTTTGGGATTTGATTTGTAAATTCTCCGCAAAAAGAGCCTTTTTGCACTACTGTAGAAGATTGATTTTGTAGAAAATTAGCTATCTATTGGGTTAACGAATGAAAAAATCTTCGTTGTAATAAATTATTATGCACTATTTCCAATTTTTGGAGATTTAATAAAGAGATTATTCTGCTTAACGTCATTGTTCCACAAATGAGAAAATTGCAGACATCTTCACCAAAGCGCTTGGAAGAGAAAAGTTTGAAAAATTCAGAACAATGTTTGGATTCACCAACATCCCTTAAGATTAAGGGGGGGAATTTTGACACCTAAGATTGGGAGAAATTGTATAACAATGTAAATAGAAAATAAGGAAGTTGAAGAGACATTGGGAAATGAATCCCAAGAGTCTCACCTCCATGTATATATTCATATGCATCCTTAATCAATTTAATTCAGTATTTTGGTGGAGTTACCTCCTGGCCTGACATATATTAGTGAATGAATAAAAAAAAATCACTTTGTTGCCACTGTAAAAAAATCAATTATGATGCTAAAATTTTTTTATACACTTTTATTTTTATTTTTTTGTTCAGAGGTATCAACTGGGGGAGGGTTTATCTAGAGGAGTTATTTATTTGGGGAGGGGGGGTGGGTCAGACTAGGGGAGGTATTATATGGGGGAGGAATTTATTGGGGTGGTGGGTCAGACTAGGGAAGGTATTATCTGGGGTAGGTATGACTTGGGGGGAGTTAGACGGTGGAATGGTCGACAGAGGGGAGGTGGTAGTCACAGGTTCGAGCGTAGGTGGGAGTGGGAGCCGATGGAGAGCCATGAGGTGTGAGAGCCGACGGAGAACCACAGGGTGTGAGAGCACAATAATGTGGAGAGAGCCGACAAAGATCTATAGCATTAGGAAAATTTCGAGGTCTAAAATGGGCCTCCTAAGAAAAATGTACAACCAAAATAAAATTTATAAGAACCAACAGGATTCAAGATGACGATGTCAACCATGGGGGATGATTCACCATTTTTGGAGTAAAAAAATAAAAATATAAAAAAATAAAAAAATAGTAAAACTACTTTTTCAACTCATATTTTCTACTTATATCCCTAAGGTTTTACTCAAATTTTGAGTGGGAGTACTCGTTGGATGAAAAATTTAATTCCTCATCCAAGGAGTACCCATGTTTCATACTTTCGATTGACCATACTACATGAAAAATGATAAATACATGAAAAAATGTGTTTGCAATCACATTTTTCGTGTATTTCTCATTTTTCGTATAACAGGGTTCATCGAAAGTATGCACCATGGGTACTCCTTGGATGAGAAATCAAATTCTGCATCCAACGAGTGTTTCCGCTCAAAATTTGAATAACCCATAGGGAGATAAGTTGAAAATACGAGTTGAAAAATAGTTTTTCCTTTTTTCCCTCTAAAATTTGATGATGTAATCAAATATTATTTATTATTTCAACTATTATTTTATAATTTCCTTAGGAGGCCCATTTTAGACCTCAAAATTCCCCTAATGGGTATGAGAGTCGGTAGAGAGCCATGGGGTTTGAGAGTTGGAGGAGAGCCACAAGGTGTGAGAGCGCAGTAATGTGGAGAGACCTGACGAAGAGGTGCCACAGGCCGGCATAGTGATGTGATGCTAGGAGGTAGGAGATTCTAGGAGGGAGGCTGGTGGCGTCGGCCAGAGGGCCTACAGATAGGGAGATCGGCCACGAGACTATGGGAAGGCTAGGGGAGGGAGCACAGGGTGAAGCGCGTAGGTGGGGAGTCGTTATTGACGTTGGGCCAAGAGGGAGGCCACAGACTAGGACGCTGACGCAGCAAGTGGAGGAGGCTGGTGGAGGAAGCTGACGTAGCAAGTGGAGGGAAGCCGAGCAACGTCGTAATGATGCATCAATGGAGGTAGGCCGAGCGCTATTGCAACAATGAAAAAGTATGGACCACACTAGGTAATTGATTGAGTGAGGATGAGAAAATCAACTAAATGAGGGAGAGCGCATTTACTATGGAGAGCATAGTGGGAATTTGGTAGATATGAAATATTGCAAATATGGTAGAAGGAAAAAGAATATTTCAAGAAGGGAGTTACATAACCTAAAAATGGAGCTGGATCTAATACCATGTCAGGCCAGAAGGTAACTCCTCCAAAAGACTAAATTGCATTGATTAAGGATGCATATGAATGTATACATGGAGGTGAGACTCTTGGGATTCATTTCCCAGTGTCTCTTCAACTTGCTTATTTTCTATTTACATTATTATATAGTTTCACCCAATCCCTTAGGATTAGGTGTCAACAGTAGAAACCATGCATAGTGGAACTCTTTCCCTTCCTATTGGGCTTTGCGACAATGATTAAGAAAATATTTGCACAAGTAACCCGCCCAATTATATTGCACCCCTTTACTACACTGCGCTGCCAAAGAGCCCACATGTGCTGACACTTAGTTTACATGGCATTTACACATGATATTCCCGACAAGGATTTGTGCGGTGAAGTGCACAATTGGATCACTGATGAAGCTAATATCATAGCCCCTTGACTTCTTCACTATGCTGAACTGCTTCTTCATTTGTTCAGTGTTTGCATTGTCTTGAATCTTCCCCATGAACTCCTCGGCGAGGTTATTTCCTTGGTAGGGCAGCATTGTGATTCTCGTGATCAACATATCATCTATGGGTATCCTCTCTCCCAGCTAGAGGCACCCATAATGCACCAAAGCCAACAGTTGTCAGACACATATGGTATTGATGTTACTTCGCCAAAAATGTGGGACATACAACATTTTTAGCAACCCTCCTTGTTGGATTCCTGCAGCCCACCTATGTGGCTCCAATCTGGTGACATTTATTGTTGGGTAATGAATCGGATCTAGGTATCTGCTGGTCTCAAATTGGGGATATTTTCTCCTATTACTGAAGTCCCAGTTCTCCATCCTTAGGTGTTGTACTTTTTCCAATAGTTCACTCTAAAACTGCACATCATCAGGTAGCAGTGGAGTGAATACAACGAACTTCACAGCATTCGAATCCTTCACTGACTTCCCACTTGGCTTCTTGGGTGCTACATATGGCGAAAACCAAGAAATAGGCTCCACGTCTTCTGCTATCACATCCTTTGGAATGTCTGCTGCAATCTCTTATTCCTTGCTCTCCAAGAACTCATGATAGGTTTCTTCTGCTTGTCTAACTGCTCCTTAAACCTCCTTTCCTTAGGTATTTTCTGTCTAGGGGACTTTCTGACACTAGGGGACACAACTGGTTTTTTGTCCTTTTTTGCTTTGACTGCGCTGCCTCTCCCGCAGTCAATTGTTTTCTTGGTGATATTAGACTTGTGATGGTTGGTGATGTGGTGATCATGGTTATTTCTAGTCCTCTTCTGATCAATTCTTTGGCAATTTATTCCCAAATCTTCACAAATATACAATGAACCACTCTAGTCACACTTAGGTGCAATTTCACAATTCTAATTCTTAGGAAGCAAAGTGACCAAATATAGATCAGGATGCGATATTTATAACAAATTTTAATTTTAGACCCCATGACTGTCTTCAGATTCAACCCATTAATGCATATTTGGCAACAATTTTTCCCAGTTATGCCCAATAAATGTGTTTCCGCCTCTCCTTTTAACGGAAACATCCATTTCAAATCAAAATTTTCACTTCCAATGGTCATATTTTTGGTGGACTTCGACATATCCTCTTTCAAGTCGCATCAATTCCTCCCTCGTCGCAGTCCCCTCAGACTTTGGCATCCTCCTGAGTTTCGCACAATAATCCATCTTCGACGAAGTTCGACTTCGGCAGAGTAGTTTATAGTCCCATGCCCACTTTCAACTGCATGTGGCACTAAGACTTTCCTCCATTCATATAGTCAGTGCGAAGTTACAGGGACAAATTCGTCCTTGTATATCTTCAATCTTCTCCCATTCAATCGTCCTGGCATCAACTTACCATCCAACTTCGCAAGATGAACTGCGCCTCCATCATATACGTGCCTGATGATATATGGCCCCAATCAATGTCTTTGGAACTTTCTCGGGAATTTCGCGAACTTGCTATCATATAATAATGCAAGGTCTCCCTCCTTGAATGTTTTCTGCTTGATATGCTTTTCATGCCAGGGTATTTCCCTTCCTCTTTCACTTGCTATTGATAACCTGCAATAAATATGTCTTCCTCCAAAGCGAGCAATTGATCCATCCTTTCTTCCATTGTGTTGCGGTCTGCCATGTTTGTAAATTTTTCAATTCTTAAACTAGGCACAATATACTCCATATACATGAATGATTATTTTCCATAGACCAACGTAAAAGGTGTATGTCCTGTTATATTCTTGCATGTTGTCCTGTATGCCCATAACACCATTGGAATTCTCACATCCCAGTCATTTTTTTTCACATTGCATACTTTGGTGAGTGCATTCTCCAAAATATTGTTTAAATCTTTGACCATCCCATTCGCTTGAGAATGATATGGTGTACTCTTCTAATGGTGCACTTGAAATTATCAGTGCCACAATAGTCTTATGAAATAAATGCAAATCCCTGCCACTCATCAAGATCTTCAGATACCCAAATCTGGAAAAAATATACTCAAAGATGAACTTCGCGTCAATGTTTGTGCTGCAATCCTTCATTGGATTTTCCTTAGCCCACCTCATCAAATAATCGATTACGGTGATGATATACCTTCCAGTCTTCTTTCCTGATGGATTGATAGGTACAAAAAATTCAATCATCCACTTATCAAATTCCTGCAACATTACTTATGGATTCAAGGGCATTGCATCCCTTTGAGACAGACTTCCTGTTCTTTGGCATGCATCAAAAGATCTACAATACTCCTTTTCATCCTTATGCATTGTGCGCCACCATAATATAACTCTCAAAATCTTCTGCGAGGTGGACTTCCCTGCATAATGACCCCTTGCAACTCCTCCATGAGCCTCTACCAATATATGTTGCCTTTCATGCTCATAAACACATCTACACAATATTTCATCTGGTCCCATTTTATACAAATGACCTACAATCAATGAAAAATCAGTTGCCTTGACTACCAACTCCTTCTTCTGCTGCGTAGTGTACTCCATGGGCACCATTCCTGTGTCTAAAAGCTGAATAATATCCGTGAAGTGACCATCTGTAACCCTGATTGAGAACAAGCACATCAGGAAATTTATCCTTAATGCTCGTGGGTTCTTCACCTGTTTCTATCCTTGAAAAATGAGCAGGTCCAACATTTAATCTCCCTGGCTTGAATATAACTTTAAAGTCATACTATTGAAACAAAACAACCACCGAAAAATATTTCCTCCTAAAATAGGCTTATTCACCAATACTTTAGCGCAGAGTGATCAATTAACATCTTGAAGTGTGCTCCCAACAAATAGTTTCGAAACTTCTATAAAGCATAGACCATAGCCAACCCCTCTCTTTCTGCCGTATAATAGTTATTCTCTGCCTTGGACATTTTTATGATTTTAAAAGCTATGGGGTGATCAATATCTCCTTCTCCTGGCTGCGTCAATATTGCACCCAATGCTATGCAATAGGCATCGACATGTACATGAAATTACTTATTCCAGTCCGGGAAAAATAGAGTCGACGCAGTTACCAAATTTTCCTTTAGTGTGTCGAGGCCCTTTTGGAATTATTCATCCCAGGAAAAAGTAACATCCTTATTCAATAGCTTCTCCATCGGTGCAATGATATATGCATATGCATTTATAAACTTCCTTTAGTATCCAGTATGTCCCAGTGTTGTGTGTAGTTTTTTTACTATCTTAGGTGGGTCCAAGTTCACAATATCAACTATCTGCGTGGGGTCTACCATCAATCCCTGCCTACAAAAAACATGCCCCAATAGTATACCAAAAGGTACACAAAAGATGCAATTATTCAAATTCAACGATATTTGATACCATCTACAGGTATCCAACATCAATCTCAAGCTTGCTACATGCGTTTTCAGCAACCTAAAAACAATCCAATCATTAAAGTAAACGTCCAAAAATTTGTGTATATACTCCTTGAAAGCTGTGAGTATAGATCTAGAAAAAATAGCAGGGGCATTATTCAACCCAAAAGGAATCACGGTGTATTTGTAACAACTCCACTCAGTAGCCAAAGTTGTCTTTTGTCGATATTCCAGTGCAATCCTGATTTGATGGTAACTCGAAAAACCACCTGTGAAAGAGTAATCCTCCTGTCCTCCTATATTGTCCAAAAATTCGTCGGTGAATGGTGTGGGAAAAGGGTCATGTACACATGCATCATTAAATTTTCTTAGGTCCACACATATTTTGATTTCACCCTTTGTCTTCTTTTCCTGAAATACCATAGGACTTACCCATTCAGATTATTCAACCAGTTTGATGACCCCTGCCTTGGTCATCTTTTCTAACTCTGCCTTTACTTTTTCCTTGTATTTCAGGTTCAATCTATATGGTCGTTGTTTTGCTAACTTCACATATGGTTTTAGATTAATCCTCATAACTCTAAGGTCTCCTACTATCCCCTTCAGTTTAGAAAACTTCGTGGGAAAGAGCTCCCGATATTCGTGCAAAAACTCTACAACTTTGCTAACTGTGTCTTCGTCCCAATAATCTCCAATCAGTGAAAATTTTGGCTCTTATTCTGACCCAATATTCACCTTATTTGTCTTCACAGGTTGCGCTATGTTAGTGTATTTAGGCTCTAGTCCAACAACTTCGCGATGTCCTTCTTACTCTGGGATATCAATATTGCACAAATCCTCATCCTCCTCTTTCATTGTCACATTATATCATTCTAGTGTGTGCTCCAACTATGCGACCCAATCGGGTTGTGTCCAAGTTGGCATAATGATAGTCTTAAAAATCCCTGCTTTGAATTCCTGAAGGGCTTCATCAATGCATTGACAATTGTCCTCAAAAGTAGATGTCAGGAGGACCCTTCAACTAAATTTTTCCATCTTGTCGTTCCATGGCGCAACTTTGTCTCAAGATACTAGTTCAAAGGTATTAGGTCCAATGTGTGAAAAATATATATGTACCCACTTTGGCTCTGGATCTTCGCCCCAAGCCTTAGTCCAACAATACATATGCTCCTGGGGATCCTCTCTTCCATCATATTTTACTTCTATTCTGGTTTTTACTTGGCCAAATATAATCTTCATTAATCTGAGATACTCTTTTCAACCTATACTCTTTTTAACCTCCGATATTTGCTTTATGAGTACCCCACCATATAGTAAGTGTAGATGTGAGGCCTACATCCAATGCTTGGAACCTTTGTTCTTTTGGAACTTATTTTTCAGATTCATCAAGAAAAACACATACATCTCTTATCCCATCATAATAAGTAAAATTAAATACCTCTGAAGTTATGCAACGAAGTGATCTTGTAATTATGTTACATCGTCTTGTGGAGACTTCATGAAATCTGTTCTGCCAATTTTCCAATTCTTCTCCAGAGTCTGAAATACAGTAACTGTCCTGCTGCCAGCTTAGCTTGCCATCTGTAGTGGGATAAATCCAATCTTCCTCCTTATCTATTATCTTGTAGATATTATCAATGTCAGCATCACAATACTCATCGCGGACCGACTCTGTATACTATGCTCCTTCTGATGGGTCTAGAGGGACAATGAATCACAGATCAGCGTTTTCAAACACCATCTCTCTCATTTTTAGATTGATTATATCTTTAGTGTTGAAAGAAAAATGCAATACAAGAAGCACCGAATACAGGTTTTTATCATATGCAATCTCAATTACTTTGAAATATGCAATAACACACACTCCTTCAATATCTACTACAACTCTAGATAGCCTTCCCATAGGGATGATATTCTGCTGATTGGCCATTCTCAACTGGATTGAAAACCATTGCAACCTTGAATTCCCATTCACTCCCAGCTGTCGCTCGCCATCTGGCATTAGACAACGCTAGTACGGACTTGTGCCACCCATACCGTCGCGTATATAAAGGGATACCCTCATAGGTTGCAACCCTTTATCCATAGGAAGCCGAGTCTGCCGCCTTATAACCGTGATACACCGAACACAACATTCGGGGAGACTGCCTGCACGTACGTTAAGTCCTTGATAATTTCTCTTTCATTTGATCACCAAGGTGTATATTGCAGTTCACGGGAGCTTGGTACACCCTCTTGCCTAGAGTTCTTGAGTAGAAATTTTGATCTTTCTGTGACTTTAAAATTTGAAAAGATCATCGATCACTTGTCCTTTTGAGCTCGTTCAAACTGAAAGTGACTAGTCACCTTTTTTCCTTTTCTCGACTCTTAAAACATGAAAAGGTAGAGTCTTGTTTTAATGTTATAAAATTAACTACCCACGAAATATTCCTGGTTAGAGTAGTATTCCTTAGTGATTATTAGGGTGAGGTCAATGGAGACAGCTCTTGATTTTACCAACCAAGGAATCCCCTCGGATGGTAATCCTAGTCCTTTTCCTTCTTTTGGAAACGTTGGAGCTCCTTATATTGCAACGTTGTCCCTTCTGGGACTAACCATTGGTCTCCCGGTTTGGTTGTTTTCAACCCCTCTAGTTTCAAATTTACCTACTGTCTCTCAACCGAGTTTTCCTTCGCCTGAACTGCATCCACCCCATGTTGATCCTAAAGTTGACCCATTGCCTTCTTTGCCCATTTCTTCACCGCGTTCTTCTTCTTCACCTGGCGAAAGTCTGGATTCTAGTAACTAGGTGGCTAAGAAGAAGAAGAAGAAGTTGAAGAGGAATAAGGAAGATAAACAAAAGGGGAAATCCGTAGCCATTGCTACTGATGCGGCTGATACCATGGAAGCTCTCACTCCCTCTCACAGAGTCAAATTCCCTTGCAAGATATGCAAGGGTGATCATCTTCTTCGAGACTGCCCTGGTATTCCCAAGGTATTGGAAGTATGGTTTGTTGGCCCGAATCGACCTTTGTCATCAACCTCCTGTGATCATGTCGGTGATAAACCTTCGACTAGAGATCGTAAGACTCACAAGGACTAGGGTAAGATTATATTTCCCTGTAGGTTATGTGGAGGGATTCATCCCATTCACCTCTGTCCTGGTCTGGATGAAGCCTCTAAGGTGTTGGATACCCTTTCGACTTTCGACTTCTGTCTTCCTGTTGGTTAATGGAAGATTTATTTGAGCCCTCGGCTAGTTGATCAAGTGATTGATCGAGATTCTTCTCCAGTTGATTCTGCTCTCCCTGAAGGTCAGTCTCATGAGTCCATTCCCAACCAGTCGTTGGTTGAGGAAAAGGTTGACTTGATCCCACCTATGGTCCATCAGGTCTTTTCTATAGAGAGTGGATCTCATACCACTCAAGTTATTTTTGTTTCCTCAGATTCCCCAGGATTGGAGGGAGATCCTCCTATTCCCGTGGTCGAGGAGGGTAATTCTCCGAAAATTTTTCCCGCTGTTTAGGAGGGTGATCCTCCTGCTCCCGTAACGCAAGGGGATAGTCCTCCCATTCCTATGGCTCATCCTCCATGTAGTTTGGTCGCTTCCTTTGATTGTAGTTGACTGGCAGGATATCGTCTTCCTCCTTACGTGCCTTTTGAGATTACTGTAAAGGCTTATAATCTGGCTGTACCTAGCATGCTTATAGATGAAGGCGCATCTGTTAGTATTCTGTCCTTAAACACATGGAAAGCTTTTGGTTCTCTGCAGATTGTGTTCGTTACACAGAATCTGTTGGCCTTTAATAGAGGAACGAGTCAACCATTAGGGATACTCCCAAAGTTACCTGCTATTTTGGGAGGCAAGATTGTCTATATAGATGTGATGGTTGTCCAAGGCCCCTTGGATTTTAAATTACTCTTGGGGCGCGACTATATTTATGTCATGGGAGCACTTGTCTCTTCCCTTTTTCATGTGATCTTTTTTCCACCTGAAGTTCGGATCGTGACCGTTGATCAGCTTTCGTTCATCAGTCCCAACGTGACATCTAGTCTACCGTCATCCCTTAATGGTACTTATGTACTAGTGGTATCTACCTCGCCACAGGTTAATTATGTCGCCACCTATTCCATGTCTGCGTCCACTGATAATTCAGTCAGTGCGGTAGTACACCATGTACTAGAGGCATTGGATCCTAAGTTTCAGAGTGTTGTTCTCCCATTAGATGAGAAAATCTTAAAAGCGATGACTTCTTATTCGTCATGATCAGGTCATCGGAGAAAAGTTCGTTTTCTTGGGTCAAGCTCCTTAAAAAATGAAACAAGGTCGTCGGAGCACAGTTCATTTTCTTGTGTCAAGCTCCTTAAAAAATGAAACAAGCTTCTTTTAGAGCAGAGTTCATTTTCTTGTGTCAAGCTCCTTAAAAAATGAAACAAGCTTCTTTTGAAGCATAGTTCCTTTTCTTGTGTCAAGCTCCTTAAAAAATGAAACAAGATATTATGAGGATAATTCTTTTACTGTGTCGACCTCTTTAAAAAATGAAACAAGTTCCCTTTTCAATTCGAGTCTTTGATCAGATCTCATAAAACCCCAGTCGAGTCCTTTACTTGATCTCGTGATTGAACCTTCACCCCATCCATTTGTTTACTTAGGGGAGTGGACTGAAGCTTGGGGGGCATGTACCTCGAATTGAGTCACCATGCTGGGAGCATGTGTAATATTCCCAATTAGCCCAAGCTAATGGGAATATACAATTTTGTTTCATTTTTCTGTTTCATGACTAGAATTGTAAACGAGGATCAATGAAACTCCTAGACAACAAAACAAATCAATGCCACATGTGAACAAAGCTAAATCTGGGCTATTTACATAAGCACACTTAGGTGTGAAAGAGGCTGGATCATTTGACTAAGTCAACCAAGACCAAATCAACAACACTGCCTAGATACAGTGAATCTCCTAGATGCATAGCGCAGTTTTAGTTGGAGGCTACACATGTGAAAGGAGCTAAATCATTGAGATGGTTTAAGGTTTGATAAGACTTTCATTTTGTAAAAGGAAGAGGAGGACAACAGAAGAGGGTTGTTGATGATATTATATTTCTCAATATATTTTCTATTTAGACATATATCATTCTCTTGCTATTTAGCTGAGAATAATGCTGTTTAGCACTAGGGTGTTCCTGATCGGGAATCCTACCTCTTTCCTTGAGAGGCCTCTTGGAAGAGTCTTGCTGATTTTGTCCACTATCAGGCACTTGGCCAAGCTTCAGCTTCCAACTATAACACATATCCTGTTGAGGGTTTGGTTGTCTTTGTAAGCCGCTGCAGCAAGTGGAGGCTAGATCTACTCAGATCTAGGCCATTCTAGTGCCTCTTTTCAGTGGGAGAATCTTATAACCCCCTGGTAAGAGAGTATTAAACCTTTGAAGCTGAATTTTCAGATCTTGGCATCAGGCCAAACCAGTACTAGAGCCTACAACGCATTTTTCCTTCCAGGACTACGTTATTTGCAAGTATACAGTTGCAGGGTGTTTTGGCATACTTTTGGAGGAGAGATCTCTAGTGTTGGGGTTCTGCCCTTCACTGTGGTGATCCATGGATTATAGACCTAATCCATGTTTTGTTTAGATATGATCTGCTTATTATTGTATTTACTTCAGAAATTTCTGAATATTACTACAGATCTGCAACTTATATCTCAGATCTACTCTTTGTATTTCATGTTTTGATCAAAACCCCAAGGGGAATTTGTAGAGGAGCTCTTCTAGTGTACATATCTGAAATAGATCTTATCTTTTGTAAAAATATTTGGTCTAGATATGAAGTGTAATATACATCTTCTGCAGCTCTCTAAGATATCGTTTTCAAGCCTTTTTGCAGTCTAATACATTGTTGCAACACCTTTTTTTGAGGATTCTCTTCATAAAAGTCTTCCATTTTCCTCTTATACATTGTATGGTCCACATTGTAAATATGATTTGCTGATGTATAAGTAATTTTTGAGCCTCCATATTGGCCTCCTACTCTTAACTTACTGAATTGCGTTATTTTCTGAGCAGTATTGCTTAATATTGCTGTTGTGCCAATTTGGGATATTACTGTAATATCCCCAAATAGGGACTGTCAGCAATGCATGCCTGAAAAACGATTTTTTTAGGAATGTATGCTACAGAATTGGAAATGGACTCTTGGATTCCTTAGATCAGTCAATCTATCAACTAAATCCAAGAGGGGATCAGAAACAAATCTCTCTAGGTGAGGTAAACAAGTCTCCCACACCTAGTATGGATGAAATATGCCCAAAATGTGACTGCAGCAATAGATGAACGCTACTGCAACTAAATAACGTAGTTTTATTGAACAACAGTAGGAGGCCAATATGGATGCTCAAAATTTACTTATACATCAGCAATACAGATTTACAATGAGGCCCATACAATGTATAACAGGAAATAGAAGACAAGAATGGAAAAATCCCTCAAAAGAGGTGCTGCAACACATGTATTCACTGTGAAAAGGCTTGAAAATGTTATTTTATGGTGCAAACAGTAGCTGTAGATTACAAGTTAGATCTAGCACTGAATAATGCATGAAAGGTCAGATGTATAACAGATCCATACACTATAGAGTCTCTACTTTACATACCCCTTGGGGTTTTCAGCATTACATGAAGCATGTGGAGTAGATCTAAGATTTCCTGCAGAAGATCTGTAGAATGATTCAGAATTTCTGAAGCATATATAGAAGTATTAAGATCAGATCAGAATATGACATGGAATAGAACATAAATCCATGGATTACCACAGTGAAGGGCAGATCCCCAACACTAGAGATCACTCCTCAAACCTTTCCAAAACACCCTGCAACTTCCTTCTTTGTAGATAACATAGTCTTGGAAGATAAAATGCACTATAGAATTGATGGATAGTTTTTTCTGATGCCAAGATGTATATCTAAAGCTCCAATCAACTAATACACTCTTGCCAATGAGATAGAAGACTTTCCCACTGAAAAGAGGCACTAGAATGGCCTAAATCTGAGTATATGTAGCCTCCACTTAATGCAGCTTACAAAGACAACCAAACCCTCAACAGGATCTGTGTTGTAGTTGGAAGAATAAGGTTGGCCAAATGCCTGATAGTGGACAAGGAATGCAAGAATCCTCCAAGATCTACTCAATGGAAGAGGTGGGATTCCCGATCAGGAACACCCTAGTGCTAAAAAACACTATTCTCAACTAAACAACAAGAGAATGATATATGTCTAAACAAAACATATATTCTGAAATATAACATGTTCAACAACCCTTCTCTTGATGTCCTCCTCTTCCTTTTATAAGATAGAAATCTTTCAAAACCCTAAACCATCTCAATGATTTAGCTCTATTCACATGTGTAGCCTCCAACTAAACTGCACTGTGCATCTAGGAGGTTCATTGCATCTAGACAACACTGTTGATTTGGTCTTGTTGACTCAGTCAAATGTCTCAATCCCTTTCACACATAAGGGTGTTTTATTAAGGCAACCCAAATTTAGCCTTGTTCACATGGGGCATTGATTTATTTTGCTGTTTTAGGAGTTTTATTGATCTTCCTTTACAATTTTATTCATGAAACCAGAAAATGAAACAAAATTGTATATTCTCATTAGCTTGGGCTAATTAGGAATATTAAAGTCCTCCCCTCCAAAATGTTGCTTGTCCTCAAGCAACTAATAAGGTGAGTGAGGCAACTCCTTTCCTCTTCTGTTGGTGACACAATCAAGTGATAAGCTTCCTCCATGAGCTGAGTGTTCACTAAACCAACCTTCCATGAATTGTTTCTCCAATGTTCTTATAACAGGTAAATGACCCATCCCATAAGGAGTTAAAAACTCAAATGAAACAAACATGGCTGAGAAAAAACTCTCTCTGAAACATGTAGCATATGGTACACAGAGAGTCCCCATCCCATGTGTTACATACATGGCTCCCATCCTTACTCCATACATTCCAATAAGAAGTACAAATACATCATCCATGTATGGAAGCAAAACTATGTACATACAAACAAAAAATTGAGAATGAGGAGGTGGGTCATAATCCCACATATGATACCAATGCAGTGCATCTCCTGCCTGCCTCAAATCAAGGCATGGTAAGTGGTTTTCCCACCACTTACTTGCTGCCCAAGTCATCTCACTATTGCTGAAGGTGAGAGATATGTTTGGTGCCTTGGGGAAGCACCCATCATGACGAAAAATCTCCCTTTGCTCATTAAGGGAGTGGCCAAATTCAGAAATTTTAATGGCCCAATAGTTGCCATGATATTTATATGATGCATTTATCCTTTTAGGAGTCATGGCCTGCATAAAAATGGTAAAATAACATGTACAATTAGAGAATAAAACTTGCTTTACATGAATAGATCCTTTACCCATAATGCCTCTCATACACATGGAGTTGTGCATGGATCTTTCTCCTCTTTCAAAAGAAGGAAGAGATGGCTGAAATGACTCTTGCATAGAGTCCCATAGCTGCCCCAACTCCACATAGCTCATGCACTCTTGAAAATTCTGATATAGTTCCTCTTTCAAGCCTTCCCAATTAAAGCTCCTCATGATGATGTTGAAGATCCTCATGGAATACAGGTGGCTGAAACAGAACTCTTTGTATGCTCCTTGTAGTATCTTATGCTTGAGCTTAGAAGCTCTAGACAAAAATATTCTACCATGATGATAAATGAATCCTCCTTGGACTAAGTAGCCCTCTTCATGCAGTTGGTCATCAAGTATCATACATGTGTGAAGATCTTTGGAATAATCCACTAGCAGTTGGGATTTCCAATACAGATCTACACTGCTCAATAATGACAGCGCTGATGATACATCAATAAAAGTGTCTGTCATGTTGCTAATCCTCTCCTTGAAATCTCCTATGCCAAAGGTGTGTGTTGGAAGGCTGTTCTTTCCATTCTTCTCCTCCCAAAACGCAGATCCAGAAAAGAGAGTGGGTGATGATGATAGGGGAAGAAGATTTCCCTCCTCCTTGAGCTTACCCAAGTCTCCCAACACTGTAGCTTTGTCTTCAAGTGCTCCAATCCCTCCTGGATCTAAGTTTGGAGCAGAAAGTTGTGAGGTCTTCCCCACAAAATCTGAATCAAGTGGCCTCCCAGGTGGTTTTCCACTAGATAAAGAGGTTTTAGGGACCATCCTCATATGCATAATAGATGGGATCCTCATGTACCTGCTTCCACTGCTCAATTTCAACTCTGTTTCATGCATGGAAGTCTCATGAAATTTGGATACCCCTCTTAGTGGTGCAAGAGTGCCTATGATTGGAGCATTTTCTCCATTCTCTTCTCCTAGCAATAGTGGATCATCTTCTTCTATGTTAGCTTTGTGATCCCTCCTTTGTTCTACCTCATTGTATCTTATCATAGACACATGCTGCTCATGTCCTCCATATGGAAGATCCTTTGGAACTCCCTGCAAAGATGCAAGATCCTCTTTAGTGGAAGCAATGGCTTCATCTCCATATCCTAATAAAAATGGATCTCCTCCTGCTATCACAACGCTGGAGGATCTTCTCTGCTCTTTCTCTCCCTTCTTTTCATCAATGGAGAATGCCTCATCATTAAGAGACCCTTTTCCTTGATTTTTTCTTGAAGAAGGAACCTTCATGTCTTCTCCTTGAGGAAAGAGACCTTGCAGTAGTGGGGCTTTGGACTTTGGCCAATCATGCAACAGATCTTTGACCCCCTCAACAATGTTCAGAAATGGAGTTGGCTTTATGGAATATTCCAACTCATGCAAAGATTCAGATTTCTTGGGCTTGATTTGCTCTCCCCAAGAAGTTTCAAAATGTCTTAAATCAAATCTTCTCACTAGTCTCCTAGTGAACCATGCATAAGAAGAGATATTTACACTTTTCAAGGAAGAAGACTCAAATAGCCACTAGGCATAAGCCTTACCTTGAAGATTTAGTGCTGCTACCCTCATGGCTTCTTCTTCTGACACTTGATGCAGCTGGAAATATGTGTCAAGATTCTTTACCCAAGACTTGATTGAGCTCTCAAGTGATCCATCAAAAGTAGGTAGAGAGAATCTACCCAAAGTGTGCTGCATGCACCCTCTTCTTTTAATGTAGCTACTGGATCTTTCTTCTTTAAGTTGACAAAAATCTGGGAAACTAAGATGCTCCTTGAATCTCTCGGATTGAGACTCATATTCTTGGAGATAATCACCAAGAGCTTCCTCCTTTGGTGCTCCTCCTTTTCCTCCTTCCTTTGTCAAGAAAGTAGGCATGCTCAAATGTTGTAAATCAGATTGTGTGGTTGAATGCTCACACACATAGTAAGAGGTACTGGGGATTCCTTGATGTAACAATCTCCTTGAGGGATCTGCATGTCTTTCCCTCCTCATTCCCCGGATTTCTTCTTTCAGCTCATACATAGCTTGAGAAAGAGTTTTAGAGAACTCTTCTGCTTTCAATATTCCAGATAAAGGGGTCTTACCCTTTTCTTCTATGTATTTAGTGTAATCATAGTTCTTCTTCAGTCTTTTATTTTCATGAAAAGACATATTGAATCCTTAGAATGCACAGGCTGTGCCAAGATGATGCTCTGATACCATTGTAATATCCCCAAATAGGGACTATCAACAATGCATGCCTGAAAAACACATTTTTCAGGAATGTATTCTACAAAATTGGAAATGGACTCTTGGATTCCTTAGATCAGTCATTCTATCAACTAAATCCAAGAGGGGATAAAAAAAAAATCTCTCTAGGTGAGGTAAACAAGTCTCCCACACCTAGTATGGCTGAAATATGCCCAAAATGGGACTGTAGCAATAGATGAACACTACTGCAACTAAATAATGCAGTTTTACTGAACAGCAGTAGGAGGCCAATATGGATGCTCAAAATTTACTTATACATCATCAATACAGATTTAAAATGAGACCCATACAATGTATAACAGGAAATAGAAGACAAGAATGGAAAAAATCCCTCAAAAGAGGTGCTGCAACACATGTATTCACTGTGAAAAGGCTTGACAACGTTATTTTATGGTGCAAACAGAAGCTGTAGATTACAGCTTAGATCTAGAGCTGAATAATGCACGAAAGGTCAGATCTATGACATATCCATACATTATAGAGTCTCTACTTTACATAACCCTTGGGGTTTTCAGCATTACATGAAGCATGTGGAGTAGTTCTGAGATTTCCTGCAGTAGATATGTAGAATGATTCAGAATTTTTGAAGCATATATAGGAATATTCAGATCAGATCTAAATATGACATGGAATAGAACAAAAATCCATGGATCACCACAATGAAGGGCAGATCCCCAACACTAGAGATCACTCCTCAAACCTTGCCAAAACACCCTGCAACTTCCTTCTTTGCAGATAACGTAGTCCTGGAAGATAAAATGCACTGTAGACTTGATGGACAGTTTGGCCTGATGCCAATATGTATATATGAAGCTCCAATCAGCTAATACACTCTTTCCAATGAGATAGAAGACTTTCCCACTAAAAAGAGGCACTAGAATGGCCTAGATATGAGTAGATATAGCCTCCACTTGCTGCAGCTTACAAAGAAAACCAAACCCTCAACAGGATCTGCATTGTATTTGGAAGAAGAAGCTTGGCCAAATGCCTGATAGTGGACAAGAAATTCAAGACTCCTCCAAGAGCTACTCAATGGAAGAGGTGGGATTCCCGATAAAGAACACCCTAGTGCTAAACAACACTATTCTCAGCTAAAAAACAAGAGAATGATATATGTCTAAACAGACCATATATTCAAAAATATAACATGTTCAACAACGCTTCTTTTGGTGTCCTCCTCTTCCTTTTATAAGATAGAAAACTTGCCAAACCCTAAACCATCTTAATGATTTAGCTCTATTCACATGTGTAGCCTCCAACTAAACTGCACTGTGCATCTAAGAGGTTCATTGCATCTGGACAACGCTGTTGATTTGTTCCTGTTGACCCATTCAAATGTCTCAATCCCTTTCACACATAAGGGTGTTTTATTAAAGCAACCCAGATTTAGCCTTGTTCACATGAGGCATTTATTTATTTTGTTGTTTTAGGAATTTTATTGATCCTCCTTTACAATTTTATTCATGCAACCAGAAAATGAAACAAAATTTTATATTCCCATTAGCTTGGGATAATTAGGAATATTAAAATTACAGTGTTATCAGAGAAATCATCTTGGCAAAACCTGTGCTTGTTCTCTTAAGAAGCCAATATGTCTTCAAAAGAAGATGAGCATTTTACTGATAGAGAGAAGAGGTATCTAAAGAGAAGACAGAAGAAATTTGATTACACCAATGATGATCAAGACAAGGGTAAAGCCCCTGAATCTAGAAGTGATGTATAAAGAAAGGACTTTGCAAAGATCCTTTTGAAAGCCATGCAAGAACTTGCTAGAGAGATCAAAGAGATGAGATTGGACATAATCGAAGAATCTCCCAGGAGAGTCCATCTTGGAGAAAGCTCTGGCATGTCTCATCACTGGAATGATCAACCAGTGAACCAACCACAAGTTCCAGAGGCTCCCTAATGCTCTACCATGCCTACCTTTTTGGCTGTGGAAAATGAAGGGCCTCAAGAGAAAGCATCCCTTGAAGACTACTTTGAAGAATATGAGTCTCAGAATCAGATATTCAAGGATCACTTGAGTTTTCAAGAGTTTTTTCACCTCAAGGACAAAATAAGACCAAGGCATCATCATAGAGATGGTGGATTCACTCAGAATCATGATCGACATCACTCTATCGGAAGATTCTTTTTACCCAAGTTTTATGGGTCATCTACTTTTTCTGCCAAAGCATGGGTAGAAAAACTGGACATCTACTTTCAGTTGAACAAGGTTCCAGAGATGGAGGCCATCAAGATTGCAGCGCTGCACTTTGAAGGTGAAGCAAACAACTGGTGGTTCCATGGCTTGTCTACATTGGGTCATGCCAATGTGACTGCTTATTATAAGTTCACTAGAAGGCCGATGGAAAGGTTTGACAGAAAAGATCCAGAGGCACCTTTCATGAGCCTTGCAAAGTTGAAGCAATCAGGTAATACAGAGTCGTATATCTCTGAATTTTTGAGATAATCTGTTATGGTTCCTGATTTTTCTGCAGCAAGAAGGGTGTACATGTTCATCGATGGCCTAGATGAATCTCTTCACAGGTTGGTAAAATATACCAAACCCACTACTCTGCATGATGCCATTGAGAGGGCTAGAGATCTTCAAGATGCCTTGCCAAAATCATAGGCAAACTTCCAGCACAAGCCCTCTTTTCCTTCTAAAGGAAAGGAAGAGAAAGTTGTTCCTTCAAAGGAGAGCTTATATAAGAAGCCTCTTGATGATGATGTACGGAGAGATCTAAGGAGAATGAAGCTATGCTTCACTTGCCAAGAACCATGGGTATGTGGACATAGGTGTGCTACTGGTAAAGCACATTACATAGAGGTCTTCTTAGATCTTGAAGAAGATGAAGATGAGGAACCAAGAAGGGGTCATAGCACTGACAATGTTGAAGGAGATCCAACACCATCAAGAGATGGAAATGGAGCCTTTGCTCCTATTTGAGGAACTCTTGCATCTTTGAGAGGAGTAACCAAGTACTTGACCTTAAGAGTTCAAGGTTTAATCATGAATCAGAGGGTTTCTGTATTGATTGACAGTGCGACTACCCACAACTTCATTGATGCCCATCTTGTGCAAAGGAGGGCAATACCCACTGATAATTTTGAGGGATTCTGTGTCTTGGTCCCTGGAGATAGAACAATGAAATGCATGCATTATTTCCCATCAATTTTAGTCACCATGGGATCCTACACTTTGGTGGATCACTTCTTTGTAGTTGAAATACCAGACACCAATGTTATTTTGGGTGTTCAATGGTTGATTACATTGGGGAAAGTCACCACTGATTGGGAGGCTTTGAAAATGGAATGGGTAGAAAAGAAGAGTGGTGAACCTCAAATGATAAAAGGCATGCATACTTACCCCTCACATAACACTTCCACATAGAAAACAGAGATGGATTTGCGCAGTGGAAGCAAGGACCTCATAGTCCCATCTATTATGTTCATGAGGTTTCTGCATGGGACACTCTTATCTAGTGGCAACCCACCTGGGAGGCCACTTGATTTAGTTTTGGTGGGAGATATCTCACTACATGATGCTCCATGATCATATCTAGGAGAGATGGGTGCATTAGAAGACAAAGCCACAACATTGGGAGGCTTGGGCCAACACAAGAAGGAGGGAGATTTTCTTCTCTCATCATCATCACCCACCTTCATTTCTGATTCTGCGCTGTTGGAGGAGAAGAAGGGAAGGTATGTCCTTCCAACATGTACTTTTGGCATAGGTAATGTCAAAGAGGAGATCAAAAACATGACATATATTCTTGTTGATGCATCATCAGCGCTGTCATTGTTGGGGAATGTAGATCTATACTGGAAATCCCAGCTGTTGCTGGATTATTCCAAAGATCTTCACACTTGTATGATGCTTGATGAACAGCTGCATGAAGAGGGCTATCTAGTCCATGAGGGAGTCATATATCATCATGATAGGGTCTTCTTGCCTAGAGCCTGCAAGCTCAAGGGGAGGATTCTACAAAGGGCCTCCAAAGAGTTCTATTTCAGCCTTACCTATTCTATGAATATCTACAACACTATCATGGGATGCTTTGAATGGGAAGGCCTTGGAAGAGAGCTACATCAGCATTTTCAAGAATGCATGAACTATGCGGATTTGGGGTAGCCATATGACTCTATGAAAGAGTTATTTCATCCATTTCTTCCTTCTTTAGAAAGAGGAGAAAGATCCATGCACAACTCCATGTGTATGAGAGACATTGTTGGTGAAGGGTCTGATCATGTAAATCAAATTTCATTTTTCTTATTTTTCATATTATTTCACCATGTTTATGTAGGCCATGCCTCCAAGGAGGAGTGACGTATCATGTAAATCTCATGGCAAACATTGGGCCACTAAAATTTCTGAAGTTGGCCACTCCCTTGTTATGCAAAGGGAGATTTTATTTCATGATGGGTTCTTTCCAAAGGCACCAAACATATCTCACACTTTCAGCCTTGGTGAGATGACATGTGCAGCAAGTAAGTGGTGGGGAAACCACTTACCACACCTTGATGTGATGTAGGCAGGAGATGAACTGCACTGGTACCATATGTGGGACTATGACCCACCTCCTCATGCTCAAATTTATGTTTGCTTGTATGTAGTTCTACTTCCATACATTGATGATATACTTGTTCTGTTTATGGGCTTGTATGGAGAGAGGATAGGGAGCATGTATGTACCTCATGGGATGGAGATTCTCCATGTACCTTATGCTACGTGTTTCAGGGAGAATATTGGTTTAGCCATGTTTGTTTCATGTGAGTTCTTGACTCCTTGTGGGATGGATTATGTACATCTCATAATGACCTTGGAGGAACAATCCATGGAGGGTTGGATTGGTGAACACTTAGCTTGTGAAGGAAGCTTGATCCTTGATGGTGTCACCAGTGGAGGAGGAGAAGTGTTGTAGCACTCACCCTATGAGTTTCTTGAGGACAAGCAACATTTTGGAGGGGAGGACTGTAATATTCCCAATTAGCCCAAGCTAATGGGAATATACAATTTTGTTTCATTTTTCTGTTTCATGAATAAATTGTAAAGGAGGATCAATAAAACTCTTAAAAAATAAATAAATCAATGCCACACGTGAAAAAAGCTAAATCTGGGTTATTTACATAAGAGCACTTAGGTGTGAAAGAGGCTAGATCATTTGACCAAGTCAACCAGGACAAAATCAACAACGTTGTCTCCTAGATGCACAATGCAATTTTAGTTGGAGGCTACACATGTGAAAGGAGCTAAATCATTGAGATGGTTTAGGGTTTTGCAAGACTTTCATCTAATAAAAGGAAGAGGAGGACAATAGAATATGGTTGTTGATGATATTATATTTCTCAATATATTGTCTATTTAGACATATATCATTCTATTGCTATTTAGCACTAGGGTGTTCCTGATCGAGAATCCCACCTCTTTCCTTGAGAGGCCTCTTGGAAGAGTCTTGCTGATCTTGTCCACTATCAGGCACTTGGCCAAGCTTCATCTTCCAACTACAACACAAATCCTATTGAGGGTTTGGTTACCTTTGTAAGCTGCAGCTAGTGGAGGCTATATCTACTTAGATCTAGGCCATTATAGTGCCTCTTTTCAGTGGGAGAATCTTCTAACCCCCTGGTAAGAGAGTATTAGAACTTTGAAGCTGAATTTTCAGATATTGGCATCATGCCAAACTAGTACTAGAGCCTACAAAGTAGTTTTCCTTCCAAGACTGTGTTATTTGCAAGTATACTGTTGGAGGGTGTTTTGGCATACTTTTGGAGGAGAGATCTCTAGTGTTGGGGTTCTGCCCTTCACTGTGGTGATCCATGGATTATAGATCTAATCCATGTTCTGTTCAGATCAGATCTGCTTATTATTGTATTTACTTTAGAAATTTCTGAATATTACTGTAGATATGCAACTTAGATCTCAGATGTACTCTTTGTATTTCATGTTTTGCTCAAAACCACAAGGGGAATTTGTAGAGGAGCTTTTCTAGTGTACAGATATGAAATACATCTAATCTTTTTTACATAGATATGATCTAGATCTGAAGTGTAATATAAATTTGCTACAACTCTCTAAGATAACGCTGTCAAGCCATTTTGTAGTCTAATACATTGTTGCAGCACCTATTTTTAAGGATTTTCTTCATAAAAGTCTTCCATTTTCCTCTTATACATTGTATGGTCCACATTTTAAATTTGATTTGCTGATGTATAATTAATTTTTGAGCCTCCATATTGGCCTCCTACTCTTAACTTGCCAAACTGTATTATTTTCCAAGCAGTATTGTTTAATATTTCTGTTGTGCCTAATTTGGGATATTACAACATGCCCACTTATTTCAAGCATAGTTTGTTCCTGATTTCAAGCTTGTGCAAAAATGAAACCAACTTCAAGTAGATTTTCCTGATTTCAAGCTTGTGTAAAAATGAGACCATTCTTATTTTACCTCTCATATTTCCATTTTATCAGCCTATTTTTCAGATCCACCTTGGTTTTCTCATTCCATCGTCACCATCTGCTTGGCTAATCATACCCCTTCACTTGGTTATTCTACCCATTCCTGAGGAATCGCTGCAATGAGTGGTCTTGTTAGCCAACCTCTTGAAATTTACTTGTTCTGAGCAGCTCCACCATTACCGGAACCAGTTGCTACCCTTAATGCCACTCGTCTAGGAGGAGTCAACTTTCAGCTCTTTATAACTCTAAAAAATTGAAAATATTGCCGAGACTCTTGTCATTTTGGACTCGTTAAATGCTATGAAACTTTGTATGCCCAGTATACATTTATCCCTTTTTCGGGCTAGGACAAATAATTTACGAAAAAGGAATACCTTAGTCGAACATGGCTAAGAGGTTCTCTCATATATTGTTTTCTACCTTTTTAGATCTGTGAGACTACCTACGAAAAGG
Source organism: Pinus albicaulis (assembly GCA_034641835.2). Lineage (NCBI taxonomy): Eukaryota > Viridiplantae > Streptophyta > Pinopsida > Pinales > Pinaceae > Pinus > Pinus albicaulis. The sequence goes on from CM076569.1 coordinate 829,123,395, forward strand.
GACCTGCTGGAGTTTTCTTTTCTGCTTCTTTTCAAACTCTCTAAACATGAAAATATGCCGATTTTTACCTTTTTTAGACTCGTTAAAACTAAATGACATCGGAAATCGTCATCATGACGTTACGGAGTTCCTCCTTCCCAGGGCTCGTAAAATGTACTAGGATGGATTTGTTCGAAGGAAAAACTTACATGACAAGCATATGCTATCTCCTTCAAGCTTGTTTCCAATTGGGGTACTCACCATAAATGGTGGGGAAAAAATAGAACCAGTTCTTAGTCGTTTCAACAATATATCACTCTTGAGCATGACACTTGTCTGCAGTTCGTGTCAGGTTGGGGACATCCTACATTCATCATTTTTCCTCCATGGGTTTGGGTTATCTGTTTTGACCTCTCATCTTCTCTTTGCCTCGTCATCATGACCTCAGATCATTTGATGTCAAATATTTCCAAATTCCAAAGTCGTGTCACCAATATGTTCAAGAGAAGTTCCTTCTGCAGTTTTAAACCCTTGATCCTTTGTTTAGTCATGATTCACTATCATATTATTCCTCTGTCTCGTGTCAATGATGTGGGAAACATTATGGCCCTCCTTCACCGGTCACTTCCTGTTGACTTCAACTCATTATCCAGAAAGCTGATCTAAAGACTCCCTTATGGTACCTTAGAGCTTGCATGCCTCAATGGCAAATTTTTCACATTCGAAGTTAGGTTCTCATCATTGGCCTTCGATTGAGTGATTTCGCGGGTGTTCGACTCCAGCTCATTCTTCACATTCTCTAGTTTGTACTCGTAGTACCTTGAGAACCATTATCATTATTGGTGGTTTCTCTTGTGCCTGTTAACAACTTTCATCATGGGCTGGTAATCAAGTGAATTTCTTGCATGTTTAACTATAGCTCATTCAATCTTATGCTTGAATTTGTACTTTTTCGAGTCGAGATGGAGCACAAGGCCCTGGTTTTTGTCTGATAAAATACAGGTTGTGGGACGATTTGGTTTATCATGACTATATGAATGACTCTTATGATTGGATGGTTGCAGCCATACCTAAGTCTATTTGATGATAGTTCTCACTGGATGGTTGCATCCATACCTTGGGTCTTATTACATGTTATCTATTATGGATGGATGTGCCCATACCACATATTCATGTATCAGAGATATCAGTTGTACTTGATCTTGCAAGTCTTATGAAAACAAAATTTTGGTTTGGGCATTTTCTCGTGAAGCATTTAACCCCTCCCTCTCTCTCGGACTTCATGCTTTAGGGGGCATCTGTTACACAGTATTTTTTCATTGTCCCTGCAATCCCCATCCCGAACATTGGAGGACCATTTAAGCGACCCCTGTGTACTATCATACATTACCATAAATGTCATTGCATCCCTTGTCATGTTTGGAACATAATTTTTGTTGATCACTCCTCAATCAGACCTTCATAAACCTATGCTTTTGGGTCAGTGCTGGTAGGTAGTTATGTCCTCGCACCCATGAACAAATTAACACTGAGCCTCGCGCCCATCGGTGCTCTGCCTCAGAAGGGTACCCGCGTTGAGATGATTTTGGAAAGTTTTAAAAATAGAAACGAAGCTTCTATGGTTTAACAACTTCGTGAGTAGAGTCATGGTTGTTTGTTCGGCTGGATTAAGTTGATTTTCTCCCTTTGGCCTATTATTTCCTACAAATGTGAAAATCCCAAAAGGGATAGACCTCTCCTCCACCTTATGTGGATCCCAAACCTCCTCCTCCTCTCCTATAAATTCTTCTTTCTCACATTTGATTCAGCTAGTTGAACAGTCATAGTTATAGCTGGTGTGTTGAAGAAAGCAAGAGAGAATCCATTGTTGAGAGAGAGAGTTTAAGCCCATTGCCTCATTGAGCTGAACGAAAAACGAATGCTTGAGACGTGCCCGATCGAACCCGTCGAAGGAGATATACAACGTCAAGGCATAGGTTGTAATCTTCTTTTCATATATCAATATTACACGACTGGTTTCTGGTTCCAACTTTGTTTCCACTTATATTCGAAGTGTTTAAATCTCCTTGACTAGTTGAATAGTTGTAGATGAACATATATGTTTGTATGCTGTCAACACTTGTTTGATCCTTGTTCAGGTGCATGTACATCGTCACCAACGGAACGCAAAGCATGAAGAAAAAGATCGAAGGATAGTTGCTGCGTGCCACAAAAAAAGCATTGGACTGAGGTAGGATATATATTCCAGTACATATTTCATTTACAAGCTAGGAATTTAGGAATTCAGTGTGTTCCCTTGTTGCTAGATCCACCCTATGGCTAGAGGGATCTCTTATGTCTGTAGAGGGGATTTGATCGCTCAACACCATTCCAAAGTATCTCACAAAGTTCGTTCAATGTCGGGATGAGATGGGGAGTGTGGGAATAATAGTCACTGATGATGATTTGGTGAGTTTGGTTGTCCTAGGACTTCCTAAGAGTTGGCACAGTTATGACGACTCTGTCAATGGAGGGAAAAAATTGCCAGATTGGGAACGACTGTGGTCGGATATGGTGGAGGAGGAGTTCAGGCGGAACACTAGAGATGGCTCTTCATCAAAGAATGATGATGAAGAGGATTGTGCTTTGGATTCCAAGGTGAAGAAGGGGAAGGGGAATAAATTCCATTCTAAATCTGAGTCTAAAGGCAAGAAGTAGGACATGTCCAAGGTGAAGTGTTTTCACTATCACGAACATGGGAATTTTGCTACTAACTATCCACAAAAGAAGAAGAACAAGAAGGTTGCTGGATTTGCAGCTGGTGAGGCCCTTGCCTCACAATTTGAGCTTGAATTATCCTTGATTTCATGCATGGTGTCAAGTGCATTGGGATCAATGTGGTATTTGGATAGTGGCACTTTCTTTCACATGACGATAGGTAAGGAACTTTTCAGTGACTTGGAGGAGAAATATCTCCAGATGCATATTGAGATGGGCGATGACGGATGGTATAGTGCTACCGATATTGGTACGATTACCTTTAAGAGGGAGTTAGGTAAACCATTTCAATTAAAATATGCAATGCATGTTCCAGGTCTGAAGAAAAATTTGGTCTCAGTCGCAATGTTGGAGGACAGAGGCTATGACGTTGTTTTTAGTGATGGAAAATATTTCCCGCGACATAAAACAACGAGTCAAACCAAGAGGATAGGGATTTGAGTTAAGAACCTATACAAGCTGGAGGTAGATGGCTACAGTGCAATGATGGGCAAGGAAGAAAAAGTGGTGAGACGAGATGAGGGAAAATTATGGCACAAGCGATTGGGCCATCTTCATCATGGAGCCTTGAAAGTCATGCAGAAAATATCTATTGGACTTACAATGGGAACACTTGCTTAGTTAGATCAGTGCAAGGGTTGAACCATGGGGAAGTATGTAAAGTCCACCTTTCATGAGAAGGAGAACCATGCTTCGAGGATCCTTGAGAGAGTTCAAACATACGTGTGTGGACCATTCTCGGTTGCTTCAACAAAAAAACATAAGTACTATGTAATATTTGTTGATGAATTTTCTCATAAATGCTGGATCTTCTTCATGCAGAAGAAAGATCAAACATTCTCTAAGTTCTGTGAGTTTAAGGCATTGGTGGAGAAAGAGTCAGGGAAGAAAGTGAATGATCTTAGGAGTGATAATGGTGGGTAATACATCTCTAACGAATTCAAGAACTTCTGCAACAAAGAAGGAATTCAAAGAGAAATCATAATGCCACAGAACGCACAGAAAAAATGGGTTCGCGGAGAGGAAGAACAGAACGATCATGGGTGTAACACGAGTGATGTTGCATGATCAAGGCCTACTAATGCATTTATGGGCGGAAGCATGAAACATTGCGGTTTATGTGCAGAACTCTTGTCCTCATAGAGTACTTGGAATGAGTACACATGAAGAAGCTTTCACTGGTAAGAAACCCGATGTTCCACACTTTAAGATTTTTGGCTCATCTGTTTATGTGCATGTGACCAAGGATGCTAGGAAGAAGCTGGAACTGACTGTTGAAGTTGGGAATTTTCTGGGGCACACAGAAACACCCCATAATTATCGTGTGTATTTTCTAAACAATAGAATGATTTTTGTGCGATGGGATATAAAATTTGATGCGGGGAAAGCCATGTAGTTGTTGCTTGAGAGGGAGCTAGACTTGCATGCAAAGTTGGAACTACTGGTTCCCAAAGATGAGTCTCAAGATGTGGATCAACCACATGAGGAGGTTCATGGAGTGGAGGAAGCCACTCATGCAGATCCATCCATCAGAAATGGAAGAAGGCGCACCATAGAAGCTAATAGGTTGAGACTTGATGTTGCACAGAATGTAGGAGCCCCTACTTCATAGCGTAGACAGAGACAATCTCTTGGATGATTTACTGGATACATGGCTGTCATGAGAAGATGTATTGTGACTGAACCATCTTCCTTTTAGGAAGCAGTGCAACAACCTACTTGGGTTGATGGAATGGTGGATGAGTACGACTCCATTGTCAAAAACAGTGCATGGGAAATTATCCCAAGACCGGTTGATAAATCCGTGGTAGGTTCGAGATGGATCTACAAGGTAAAGCAAGATGTTGATGGGAGTGTGGAGAAGTACAAGGCTGGATTTGTGGCCCGAGGCTTCTCAAAGATTGAGGGGATAGATTATGATGAGACCTTTGCACCCGTTGCAAGGTACTCTTCCATAAGGACCATCCTTTCACTCTCAGCATAGATGGGTTGGCACATTCATCAGATGGATGTGAAAATTAATTTCTCAAAGGGATCATTGAGGAAGAGGTGTACATAGATAAGCTTGAAGGTTTTGAGATCTTCAACAGCGAGCCGCATGTGTGCAGACTCAAAAGAGCGTTGTATGGGCTGAAGCAAGCACCCCATGCTTGGTACACTTAGATAGACAACTATTTCACCGGACTGGGCTTCACCAAAAGTGAAGCAAATGAAAACATGTACCAAATTATGGTGGAGGGTAAGATTTTAATCATTGTTCTTTATGTTGATGATTTAATATTGACTAGTGATGAGCAGTTATAAATGAAGGATATGGGCCTCCTTCATTATTTCCTTGGATTGGAAATATGGCAGCGAGATGGTGAAATTTTTGTGTCTCAAGGCAAGTATGCAAAGGAGATATTGGGTAAGTTTAACATGGAGAGCTGCAAACCCATGGATACTCCTCTTCTAGGAAACTGGAGGAAAGAGGATGTTACTTCTGGAGAGGTAGTGGATGCTACTGTTTATCGACAGTTAGTGGGTTCGCTAATGTATCTAGTGAACACAAGACCGAACATTTGCTATGTGGTTAACCAATTGAGTCTTGCTATGGTTAAGCCTACCAAGCTCTTTTGGAAGGCGGGGAAGCATGTCTTAAGATACCTGAGGGGCACATTAGAGTATGGTTTATGGTACAGATAGATGGATGGAGTGAAGTTGCATTGATTCATGGATGCAAATTGGGTTTGCAGTCCATTGGACATAAAGAGTACATCAGGGGGGATCTTTAGCATTGGATCTACAGTTGTTTCTTGGTACAGCAGGAAGCAGAGATCCGTGGCACTCAGTTCAGCGGAAGTGGAATACATGGCAGAAAGTCAAGCTGCATGTGAGGCTATCTGGATGAGAAAGATATTGGTTGGTTTGTTTGGTTCTCAGATGGATCCGACATTCATTCATTGTGATAATCAGAGTTGCATTAAACTCTCGATTGATCCTATGTTTCATGATAGGTCCAAGCATATAGATATTTGGTACCATCATCTCAGACACTGTGTGAAGAGGAGAATCATGTTTCTTCTAATACATTCCCACGGAAGATCAGGATGCAGATATTTTGACGAAAGCGTTCACTAGGAGAAAATTTGAATACCATAGAGACAGGATCGGGGTGAAGGATAATCCCTTTCTTGTTGGGAGGGATTGTTGAGATTCAACAAGAATTTTTTTTGGCACCCATGATCCTAGTGAAAATTAACCACCTACACTAGGGTGGGGCCCATAGGCTATTTTTATTATCCCTTAATTTATATGGACATTAAACTATAATCTATTCTCAGTGTGGACTTGAAAATAGTTAACTCAAGTGGAAAATAAGTTAACTAATTGAATTTCGAGTTAGAGGTTGGTTGGTGGGACATCGTAACAAAGTTGGAAGTGAAATGGTGCATGAGTTTGTGCAAGTTGTAAATATTTTAACTCAGTTAAGTGAGTTAAACTCAATTGTGCTAGTTGTAACTGAAGATACACTAGTGAGAGATCAAGTGAATTAAATATTGATTAATTCACATGCAGTGATCTCACATGCAACTGAAGATTTACTATTATTAACTACATGCATGTTAGATCCAGTGGAGACCCAATTTAGTTCTAGGTGAAAGGGAAGTAAACTATTAGTTGTGACATTATACGCTTGCACACATGCAAGCACACACACATTGGATGTGCCCATGATACTTGCGCAATGAAGGCAGGTAGGAAGGCATTAATTTCAGGGATTGCTTTCAACAGGGATTGCGCAGTGAAGGTGGGCTGTCTGGAGACATTAAATTGGCTAAGGGATTTGCCAATTTTTGTATGGCAGTGTGAGACAATTAGCTGATGTACTGAGGGCTCTTGTGAGAATAGTTTTTTTTGTAATTGTTTCATGATCCATGATATAATATACAATAGAAGATAGTGGGGTTTTTAGCTGTAAGCTTTCCCTGGGAAATTATATTTGTTGTGTGTGATTGATCTTTCTTCATGTTCATGTGATTAGCGATTGTGTTTTTTATTCCATAGAGATTTGTAGAAGTGATTCAATATTTAAATTTAGCATATTTTTGGATTGGGTGAATCCAAGATATTCATGTATATTGTATAATTTCTACACCCGGGTGTAATAGTAATTTATATTAGAAATTATTTCAGTTCTTACTACATGTTAGAATACATAATCGCATCCATCACATCCCATACAGTTTTATTTAAAGGGGAAATGGTCCCAAAATTCCAATCGGAGGCATCATTCCAAACAGAAAAGGATCTGACTTAGGATCCCGGCCGGGCAATATCCCCAATGTTGATGAATTAATTTAGGACCATCAACATTTTTGGTGCCCGAAGGAGGGAAAGCTGACTATGAATTGAAGCAAAGTCTCATCCTAAAACCAAAGTTCATTCAAAGAGTCACTCCCCCTAAAATTATCCTCCAACTTCCAGATCTCATTCTAAATCCCATGATTCTAGATCTGAAATTTTCAAACCTTCAACTAAATCTCCTAGCTCAATTTTAAAAAATCTCATTGAAACTTTTACTCCTCCTCTATATCAGCCTATCAGACCTCCCGAACTGCAAAATTTAATTCAAAAATTGGAAGGAATTTCCATTTCTGGAAAACTGGTTGCCGAGATAGACCTTTTTGAGGATAGTGTCACTTCATCACTAAAGTCTTCTGGAGTTTTAACCAGATATCAAAGTGAGAAGCTTGGAGTTAAACCTTTTGAATTTCCATTTTCAAAAAATAAGAAAAAGAAACATATTTCTAGATTCGAGTCTTCAACTAGTGGGATCATTTCATCTTCTCCACCTCATACTCCCTTGTTTAACACAATTCTTCTTACCCTAATTTTCCTTCTTCCTATCACCCTCTGACGTATACTTCCACTGATATTCCTCCTCCACAATTGACCAATGCTATTGTTGTCAGTAGTACTACAGGGGAAACCTCTTCAACTGTTAATACTTCCACATACCCTTCATCAAGTACAACTACTAATGGACCTAATATTAATCCAAGAATGGAAAATCGACCGAATAGACCATGGAACAATCTAGGAGCGGTTGCAATGACACCTCCCTTGCACCCTCTTCCTAAGCATCCAGATAGGTGGTTTACAAAATATAATCTAGATGATGGTTTACCTGCAGAGGAACATCTTAATAATTTCATGTTGGAAATCAATCTTAATGGGGTTTCTAAAGAGGACGTAGTTTGTAGACTATTCTCTTATACATTTGAAGGATCTGAAGGGTCCTGGTATTTCTCCTTACCAGTTGGATCAATTACAGATAGGGAAACATTTGAAGAGAAGTTTCTAAATAAATTTTGGGATGAAATAACAATTGATACTTTGATCAATGACCTATCAAATATAAAGGCTACCCAAAATGAGAAAATAAAAAAATTTAATTCTAGATTTAATAAATTATTGAATAAAGTCCCAACTGCATCCAAGCCTGATGTTGATGTTCAAACTGAATGGTATATCAGTTCCCTCCCTTCAAATATTGAAATGTCGACAAATTTCAAAAAACTATAGTTGTTGATAATATGAAGGAAGCTTTGGTTGTCAAGAAAAGAGTACTAGCCCTTGAAAATAAATATTCTACGGAAACAAGAAAACAAACAAAGAAGGTAAATTTCAAAGAAGAACCCAAGAAGAAATATTCCAAAGAACGTTATGATTTGAAAGGATTGCAGAAGGTCCTTAAAACTATATCTAATGAGATGGTAGAGCTTAAGAAGCAAGTTGATGAGTTTTCAAGGAGATCTTATACACCATTTAAGAAGAATCAACCTTGCCAACCTCAACCAGTTGCTCAAATTTCAAATGCAGATTCTGATGATGAAGATGAAGAAGAAGAAGCAACTGCATATGTAGAATAAATATAAGAAGAAATGATAATAGAATCTCATGATTTCTGGGATTTTATACTCCCTACTTCGAAGAATGAAGAAGAGGAAGAATATTTCCCAGTTAGTACCCAAAGTAAAGGAGTTGTAGATACTACTCCATCAAGAAAAACTCATAAGATCCCCAATAACTCAGTAAAGGAGAAAGGTACGTCTAAAAAACCTTCTAATTAGTGTATTGATCCTACTTTGAGTATTTCTAAATTTACTTCCCCTTTTCCTTCTTCATCGAAAACTTTAATAGCATTTGATGCCATTGAATAAAACATAGTATAGGACATGAAAAAGACCTAATCCAATATTTCCTTATACTAGGTTGGTAAATTAAAGTAACAACAATTTTTTTTACTTAATGAGCTAAATGTGGTGCTTGCATCTCCATTGCCTTCAAATGATGTTACTTCAAAAGTCTCATAAGAAAAGAGTAAGCCACATAATGTGCCCTTAGATAAATTGGATCCTTTTGATGCAATCCTCATTGGATATAGGTCTAATTACCACACCCCTCCATTTATTTTGACTTTTGAAATTTTTAACAAAAAATTTCATCATTGTTTAATAGATTCAGATGATTCTTATAATATCATGCCTTACTCGATATGTATTAAATTAAATGTGACACCTAAGAAATATGTTGTGAAAATTGTTTAGCTAGATAGAAAAAAAGTCAAAGTTTTAGGAGAAATGAATGATGCATTGATTGGACTATCTTCAAATTCAAAAGTATTTCAAATCATTGATATCTTGGTAGTCGATATCCCTGAAGTTTATGGTTTAATCTTAAGCAGGGATTGGTACAAAAAGTTGCATGGTTATTTTACAACATATTGGTCGCACATGAAACCAATTCATGTTAGAGTTAATAGGGGGAAGCGTATGAAATACTTTATTACCAATATAGATGAAGAGAATGAACTTGTAGCTTTTACGAATAATATTTTGGGAAACTATTCTTCAGAATAATTTTTTGGCAGTTTTCCTGCCCAATGTTCTCCTTCTTTTGTTGATTCTGTTTCATCACAAATAATTTTTTTTTCACAAATAGATTCATCAAGGTGTAACAATATTGTATAATATCTTGTAAACAAGCCTGCTGATTTATTTTGGAAACTTTATTTTTACGGATCGAAGTCCAATGATGGTGTGGGAGCTGGTTGTATTCTAGTTAACCCAAATGAGGATAAAACCATGCATGCCTATAGTTTATAGTTTGATTTCAATAATAACATATTTGAATACTAAAGCGCTTGTCCAAGTTTTACAAAAAGCTGTTAGTTTGAACGTGAAATACCTTAAAGTTTTTGGTGATTTAGAAATCATTATTTAACAAGTAAGGAATAACATCCAATGTGTTTCTAATCACCTTAAACATCATCAATCATTAAATCAAGATTTGAATACACATTTCATGGCATTTAATATAACTCCAATCCCTATAATTCAAAATGTCATTGCAAACTTCTCGACTAGCATGGCTTCAAAACTCATTCCTTCCGAGGACTTCAGTCCAGATAGATTTTCAATAGAATTGATTTTTCGCCCTTCTATCCCCAATAACATCATGAATTGGTGAGTGTTTAATGATGATAAGTATATTATAAGTTTTCCGAATTCTGAAGGTTCTTATAAATACCATATTGTTGGTGAAGATGAACATGATAGGGAGCTTAATAAGTCTTCCGATGAAAATTCATTACCAAAACCTATAGTAAAGTTATAGAATTTATATGACTTGAAGGGTAGATTCAAGAAACCTACCAATTGTAAACTCTAGATTATCACTTTAATGTTTTAACTTGTTAATTTAGGGTTTGAGGAAAAACCTCAAAACATTAATTTAGGACTTGGACTCACTCATGACGAAAGGCTCTCCTTCATACATTTGTTAAGGAGATACAAATATGGTTTTTCTTGGATTTATGATGACTTGAATACATATGACACCTCTATCATGCACTATACCATACCCATTGTTACACAGTAATTTGTCACCGTCCCTACCATTCCCCGTCCCGCACAATGGAGGACCCATTTCGTGACCTGTGAACATTTTCATGCCTTGAAAACATCATCAATGCATTCCTCTAAGCATGAGCTTTATTTGCCCTTGAGACATCTCCTTGCAAAAATCATGAAAAACATCCCTTTTGGCATTGGCGCGGGCAGGCAGTTCAGTACTCGCGCCAATGGGGAAAATCCTGCAAAGAGGTCGCGCCACCTGGCGCTCTGTCATAGAGCAGCAGTCGCGCCACCCATTTTAGGGACTGCTTTTTAAATAAAGATGGCGGAAGTTGAGTTCCAACAAACTCACAAACCATTACCTATCTTAAGTTGGGAGGTTTGGCTGCGGGAGTTCTATGGAAGGGAAGTGGTTTTGCCACCTCTCATGGAACCTTCCTTGTTGATAGGGCCAATCCCATAATAATAGGGATCCCAACTCCCTCCTTCCCCATCTATAAAAGCCTGCTTAAATCCATGGCAAGCTAGTCTTGAAGTGCCTAAGCTTTGTATCTCCATATTCCCAAGAGCCTTTGTGCTGTAAAGAATCCTCTCTTTCCCTTAAGGCCGACTCAAGTAAGGAGACCATTGTCGAGAGACTCCGGAGAGGTTTTCCCTTTCCTTGGCGAGCTTTACGAGACGTGGACGACCGGAGACCCGTCCGAAGGAGGCTGCGACGTCAGAACTTGGTTGTAATCTCTCTTCGTTTATTATTTAATAGATGATTATGATTATGGTTCCACTCTGTTTTCCATCATGTTAATGCGAGTAACATCCTTTCTGACTGATGTTTAGTTACGTGTGCCGGATTTTATGCTTGTATCTGTTCGTTTCTTCCATGTGCAGGTGTTCATCCGCGGAGATCGTGGAGGGATTGTGATCTGCCGGGGCTGAGGAACGGGGACGTTTCTTCTTCAGATCATAGCGTTGGAATCCAGGTTGGCTTCTATTCCTAGTCTTTCCATTCATAACTAGGAGCTTGCGTCATAACATTGTTTGATTGTTGCTAGACCCCTGCTGGGCTAGTAGGGATCTCCTCTGTCCGCAGAGGGGATTTACCTCCTCAAAAAATTGGCGACTCCGCTGGGGAACGTCCGGTTTTCATTGTCTCGTTTATGTTGTTTCGCTTTGATTGTTCTTCCTTGCTTGATGAACCTTCTGGGTTGGATTCTTTCATTTTTTTAGCTTCTTGGTTTGCTTAGCTTACATTGGTCTGCTTCTGGAGTAGCTTGTTTTTTAATTTTAGCTGAGAAACTCGACTGGCGCGGTTTTTAACCCGACAGTCGCGCCAATTGGCGCACGTTGCCTTTGTCTAGCCCGCGCCAATTGACTTCTGGCGCCAGTTTCACACTTACAGTCGCGCCACCCCTGTGAGTTTTTGAGTTTCTTCATTTTTGGGCTCTCTGGATTTGATCAGTGCTTTTCTTCTTGATTTCCCGACTGCCTGAGTGTGTTGGAGTCTTGTTTGGCTGGGAATTCACCTCTGTCCTTTGGTTGTTTGCTTCTATCTACCGATTTCACGTTTGAGCCCTAGGTCATCTAGTGGCTTAGTGTATCGAGCCCTCCTTGGGAGTTTTGGTGTCTTGATTGTCCTGTCAACTTGCTGGTTAATTCTCCACATCCTCTTAGTAGTCGTTGATTGTTTTGTTGCGTCTTTTGGGTGATTGTTCATTCCTTCATTCGAAATTCGTTTGGCCTTGCTTTGGACCTAGATCACACGGTCCATTGGAAGCTTTTGAGTCTTTTCTTTGCTTTGAGAGACTTTGGTCGATTTGGGGATCTGATTGCTTGCATTGTTGAGTGAATTTTGTTTGTTTCGCTCTCTTGGATATCATTTCTCAAATTGTTCCTTTTGTTTTCAGTGCACATTAGCCATTAAACATTGAAAATAAAAAAAAATCTCTTTTGTTTTTGTTAATTAGTGCAAATTGTGATCTTTTCCATATCGCTAGTGATTAGTGTTTTGAATGAAAAGCTTTCAATTGCATTAGTTGCATTAGAGTCATTGTTGTTTGTATTCCGTTCATTTCGTTTGTATAAAAGCTCTCAACTCTTATTTAACTAGTTTTCATCGAACGAAATGTTGCACTGTAGCATATAGCTTGCATTTAGGAGTCTTTCGAGACACTACATACGATAGGGCCTGGAAATTGAAACTTAATTGAAGATCAACTGTAAAATTTATTCAATTAACCTAAGGCAACATTGGAACCTAACGAAACATATTTAGAAGGTCTAGGCTAGAGACGTGTTCCGGCGTCGTTAAACCTAGCAGCTGTCGTTCGCCTATTGGCTTTAGACAGCGCTAGTACGGACTTGCGCTCCCCGTACCGTCGCGTATATAAAGGGAGACCCCTATAGGTTTTCAATCCTTTATCCACAGGAAGCTGAGTCTGCCGCCTTTTACCCGTGATACACCGAACACAGCATTCGGGGAGACTACCTGCACGTATGGAAAGTCCTTGGTCGATTTCTGTTTCATTTTTGAAACCAAGGTGTATATTGCAGTTCACGGATATTTGGTACACCCTTTGTGCCTAGTTTTTCCTGAGCAGTCATTTGGTCTTTTCTGACTCCCTAAACTTGAAAAGACCGCCAAGCGCTTGTCCTTTCACGCTTGTATCAACTCTGAAAGAGATAGAGTCATCTTTTTATCGTTTCTCGACTCTTAAAACATGAAGCGGTAGAATTTCTTACTTTCCAATGTGGTAAAATTAATCGCCCACGATTACACACCTGTTTAGACATTGCTTGTTGACTGTTTGATCGTGTGTCTTAACTCGTTTTCAGCCCGTGTGTGTGTTTGCTCTTTTCTTCTAGTATTTTGCCACAGTGGCGGAACCTTCGGTTTCGTCTACTGGTAGTCCTTACACGGACGATTCTTCAGAAGCTTCTCAGCCTTCTGTTGAACCACAGCAGCCTGTTTTTTCCGAGTTTCCTGACGGGGGACCGGTTCTCGCCGAGCAACCCTTTGGAGGACCAGTTGAGTTCAATTGGCCCTTTTCGGACCCTGTGTCTGAATTGAGATTAGGAGCTGATTTCCTTTCTCTTACATCGGGTTCACCATTTGTCGCTGTTGTTTTTCCTCCTAGTCCTCGCCGTCTTTTGCGTGATTTAATGGCAGGATCAACCATGAGTGATTCTGGTGAGGAAATTCCGGGGTCTGATGACTATCAGCGCATCCCTCGTAGATTGTTTGAGGGAGACGACTCTGAGCTGGCTACCATGTCGTCAGCCAGTCCTTCTTTACCACAGGGATACAGATCTCTGGGTCAGATCATTTCGGCTGCTGCCTCTATGGGAATATCATCTCCTGCTTCGAGGCCAGCTGTCACTACACCCGGGGTGTCTCCTTCGACGCCTGTCACTTCTGTTCCCGTTCGGCCCACTGTTTGTGTGGCTGCCTATTCTTCTGTTGTCTCGGCTACCAGGGCTGGGCCAACTCCTGAAGATGTTTATTTAGCTACTGCTATACCGGAGAATATCTCTCCGGAGGAGTATCGGTTGTTTTTGCAACAGCCGAACGCCGGAGCTGGACAGATTCCCCAAGATCCTTACCGATCTTTCTTTTCGCACTATGCACAGGATGGCACTCCCGTGTATGCTTTCCCAGGTCAGTTTGACGAGCACGGGGAGGTTTTGCGCCTTCCTGCTCCTGAGGCTTATCTATATGCTCAAGGTTTACCGTACAACCAGGCTTATAACCCGCAGGGACAGCCTTTCCAAGGCCAACCTGCGGGCCAACCTGGCTATCTGTATGACCCACAGGGACAGCCCATCCAAGGCTACCCTGCGGGCCAGCAAGGGCCATTGTACAATCCGCAAGGACCATATTATAGCCCTGCTGGTCAACCTGCTCAGCCTCAGCCGGGGTATCAACCGGGACCGACCTATGGTCCTGGGGGGAAAATCCAGCCTTCTTTACCAATGCAACCGCAGTATCCTATTGTCTCTAACGTTGCATATCAGCCAGGGCCACCCTATGGTTCTGCTTCAGGTCAAACTGGTTTCCAGCAAGCACCTGGTCCTGTTCCACCACCAGGCCAACCGGCTCATCCGGTGCAACCTGGTGTCCCGCCCCCAGGCCAGCCGGCCTATTCGGTGCAACCTGGGGCCCATTTACAACCAGGTCAACCTGCGCAACCAGCGCCGCCTGTTTATTCGGGCCAACCTGGTCATTCAGGCCAGCCCCCTCACTCGGGTCAACCTGTTCATTCAGGGCAGCCCTCTCATTCTGTTAACTCTGCTCAACAGCCTGTTCATTCAATGCCGCAGCCAAATCAACAGCCGCACCCTACGTACCAGGCTCCGTAGAGTTCCACTTATCAGCAACCTACTCATCCTCAGAGTGGTTATTATCCTCATGGTCAGTCTCAACCAAACTATAACCACCCTGGAGGCTCTCAATATTATCCTCCTCCACCCGGTTCTACCTACGCTCAGCAGCCAAATCCAAATGCTGCTTATACGGGGTAGACGCCTAATCAGGGCCCGAACCCTGGTTATCAAGCCCTGCACTATGGTTACCAGAATCCAAATCAGTCTGGCTATATGAATTATGCCCCCTACGGTCAGAATCCTGCGGGACAGAACCCGTGGGGGCAGGGATATTCACAACCATCGTGGAGCACGGGTACCGGACCTTATCCTGGGACTGGCATGGTAATTAACCCTCCATTGCCGTTCCTGGCTACCTTGGAACTGTCGGACGTTTCAAAATTTACCAATTATCCGATTGCACATAATCCATATTGGCCTCCGGTTCCCACCAAGATACCAGGTGATTGTCCCAAGTTTGAGGGCAAAGCTGGCGAAGACCCCCAGGCGCATGTGATGACGTATCACCTCTGGTGTTCGTCTAACTCTTGGGTCGACGATTCGATTCGTCTGCATCTTTTCCAGCGTACTTTAACAGGAGCTGCTGCTAAGTGGTACATAGAACCGTCCCGTGGTATTTTTCAAGATTTCAACTCGTTAGCCATGGCTTTCCTCACGCATTTCCAGTTACCGGTCCGGTATGAGGTCGGGACGCACCTCCTGTCTTCTTTGAAGCAGGACACGGCCACTCACATCTCGGATCACATCCATGAGTGGCGGCGCCGTCGTCGACTGATCAAGTTTCACACACCTGATCAGATTTTGACTCACTGGTTCACCACCTCCTTTGTGAATAAAATCGCTCAGGATATCGCGATGGGAGCGTGTGTGACGGAGGAACAAGCTATCGCACGTGCCCAGTACCTGGATCTTGTTTATTCGCAATCTGGCACGCTTTATGACATCTTGACTGATGCTCCACGGCCCGGAACCACTAAGGCTCTGCCTACCCCTACGGTGGATGGTGTCATTGGTTCCGTTTCTCAAAATTCGAAGAAGTCTTCGAATGGGAAGCATAAGGCTAATTCTTCCAATAATACTTCTGCTAATCCCGCCTTATCTGATTCTGGTAAAACCGCGGAGGTGAATGCCGTCCAGGCCAATCCTACGGACAAATCCTCCAAGGGGAAGAAGAAGGGCAAAGGCAAATCAAAATCTGATGCCCCGAAACCGGAATCTAAATCTCGGACTGGGGATGGCTCCCAACGTAAGCCGAAATTCCCTTGCCTCATCTGTGAAGGTGACCATTATACTAAGGATTGTCCACGACGGTCCGAAGTTAGTCAACTTCTTAAAGGCTCAAAAGGGACTCCGGCTGTTTTAAAAGAGCCATTTCCATCTCAACAGACCCAGATGGTCGAACAGGCGTCACCATCTGCACCGTTTGGGTCTCAGGTTTTCATGATGAAGACTAATGCACCTATCACTATCGCTACGCGATCGAAAGATTACAATGAACCGCGGCAGGCACCCGAGAAGGCAGTTGCGGATGGGCCGCCTCCCCCACCTGCCTCCGGCCCATTGGAAATCGAGAAGCCGACTCTCGAACCCGTTGTGAAGCCACCTCCCAAAGGTGTTCTTCGGAGATCTTCTTATAATCCAAACACTCGTGCCGCTCAACATTACAGTATTGTTGAGGATCTGGCACAGGCGCCATGTGCTATGTCCGCACTTGAGGTTCTTCAAAGTTGTCCTTCACAACGGAAGGCTTTACTGTCTGCAATCGGTGGTATCGATCCCGCCGACTCGAGTCTTCTCACTTTTGATCTGGAGAATTTTACTCCCCGGCTTCCACATTAAATCGCTTTGGTCATTCAAGTCGGGATTAATGGTCTGAACATTCATAGGGCCGTCGTAGATGAGGGTGCATCTACCTGCGTTATGTCCTCCGCTTGCTGGAAGGCCATCGGCTCTCCAGCCTTGTCGTCATCTCCCAATGCCCTTGAGGCATTTGATGGTCGGGAATCTAAACCCCTGGGAGTTCTCGAGAGTCTTGCGATCACATTACAAGGAAAAACTGTCAATGTGGAAGTAGAAGTGGTTGACGCTCGACTCAACTACAACATACTTCTTGGCCGCAGCTGGACCCATGCCATGCTCTGCGTGCCGTCTACCGTCTTTCGATTCATTAAGTTCCCTCATGAGGGAAAGATTGTCACGGTAGATCAGTTGTCATTTTTCACCTCTAGCTCTGAGAACAACGTGCCATACGTGGATCAAATTCCGAATCCCCCAGACATCATAGGACTTGGTCTTTTCAAAGACCCAGTCCTCATGGGTATTTTCCCCGCACCGCCACCGAATACCGCTCAAGTCAACATGTTGTCCAGGACTGATGACCCCTGGCTTATTCCTACACCTGAGCAGGTATATGAGTTTGGAGAATCCATGCCTTTAACGCCAATAGAGATCAGCTACTGTGAGATTGTTGCCGCATCGGACCCTCCACCTCCTCAGCATGCTCCGATGAGCATGGCTCTCGACGTCTACTCGCAATCCCCCTGGCTTGGTCAGGCTGATTCACTTGATCCTCTCAGAGAGACTTTTCCTTCAGATGAGGCTATCATTGAAACCATGTCTCTTGAGGAGCTGCCCTGGGGCGATGGACATCATCGCTCCTCGTTTATACCCAGCTTGGGGGCAATGACTGATTGTCTGGAGCGCTATGCTACTCAGGTTCCTTCCCCTCCTCTTCAAACACCAATCTTGATACACGAGGTCTTTTCGGAGGGTAATCTGAGTAACATTACTCAAACTGTTCCAATCAACATCTCTGTTAAACCAGGGATTGTTGAGAACATTCATGTGGGTGTAACTTGTTCTCCCGAGGAGATTCAAGTCTATACTGAGCTTTTCAAAGAATTCAGAGATGTTTTCGCATGGTCCTACGAGGAAATGCCGGGAATTGATCCTATTATTGTCATGCACGAGATTCCAACCTATCCAGGTGCGAAACCCGTACGCCAACGCTTACGTCCCATGCATCCTCGGAAAGCCGCCGCTATCAAGGCAGAAGTTGAAAAACTTATGAACGCGGGTTTTATTTATCCTATCCCCCTTACAGAATGGGTGTCCAATATCGTCCCTGTCGATAAAAAGCAGGGTACAATTCGAGTCTGTGTGGATTATCGCGATATCAATCGCGCCTGTCCTAAGGATAATTATCCCACTCCGTTTATCGACCAGATCATCGACGAATGTGCCGGGAGTGAGATCTATTCCTTAATGGATGGTTTCTCAGGCTACAACCAAATCAATATTGCACCTGAGGATCAACATAAGACCACATTCATCTGTCCGTGGGGCACTTTCGCGTACAAAAAACTCCCGTTCGGCTTAAAGAACGATGGCGCCACGTTTCAGCGTGCGATGTCCTACGCTTTTCATGAAATTCGCCATATCGTTCAGCCTTATCTGGACGACTTGCCAGCCCATTCGGGTAAGCGAGAGGACCATCTTGAGCATCTTCGCCAGATTTTTCTTCATTGCAGACGCTATAATATCAGGCTCAATCCTCATAAGTGCGTCTTCTGCGTTGACTCTGGCCATCTTTTAGGCTTCATAGTCTCGAAAGACGAAATTCGCCTCGACCCTCTAAAGGTTGAGGCCATCGTAAATCTCCCATCACCCTCCTCCCTGTATCAGTTACAGAGTCTGCAAGGGAAAGCGAATTTTCTTAGACGCTTTATCCCGAATTATGCCGAGGTGGCCAAAGGATTCACTCGTTTGTTAAAGCAGAATGTTCCCTTTCACCGGGACGAAATTGCTCAGAATCCTTTGAGAAGTCAAGACATTGCTAGTCAATGCTCACACAGCCGTCCTCCCATCACCACCGCGACTTCACTTTTGTATCTAGTCCGATCTATTAAGCACCATCGCCATGGTCTTTGTGCGTGATGATTTAGAACCCGTGGATGAACATGTTGTTTATTACTTGTCTCGGAACCTTCTCGACCCGGAAACGCGTTATGCACATGTCGAGAAGTTGGCCTTAGCAGCAGTACACGCTGTACAACGCTTTCGCCATTACATCCTTTTACGCACGATAACAGTGGTTTCAGACTGCAACCCTATGACGTACATTCTTTCTAGACAATTACTAGGGGGCAAGCACTCCAAATGGATTGTAATCCTGCAGGAGTTTGACTTGGAGTTCACCACTGCCAAGTCAACTAAATCACTGGTACATATGTGCCTAAAGTATGTTCTCTCCCATGATTCCCGTTCCCCACACTCCAAGACCATATATCCACTTCAAACGCTCGTTTCTTATCGATACTCGTGATCCCTTTGGCACGTGACATCATAGTGTATTTGTGATCGCGACATTTCGGTCTGAGTTGGATAAAACTGCCCGCCGTCGGATTCGGCACCAGTCCCAACCCTATCGTATAGTAGGAGATACCTTATATCGCATTGGAGTAGATTCGGTGCTCCGACGATGCCTTACCTTGGAAGAGGCTGAGAAAGTCTTAAATGACTGTCACAGTGGCGCCTGTGGCGGACATATGTCCGAGTATGCTACTTCCCAGAAGATTCTACGGGCAGGATATTTCTGGCCTTCCATATTCAAGGATTGCATCACTGCAGTCCGAAAATGTCATCCATGCCAGATTTTTCAGCGCAAGATGCGCGTGCCGCCGTTGCCATTGCATCCCGTTATTACCGTCGGCCCGTTTGCGAAATGAGGCGTGGATTTTATGACGTGTAACCCTCACTCGGCCGGGGGGCATGCGTATATCATTGCCGCCGTCGACTACTTCACTAAGTGGGCCGAGGCGATGCCTACACTAGCTGCTGACGGGAAAACGGCTGCTTCATTTATATTCAACCATGTTATTGCACGATTCGGGGTTCCTCAAGCTATCGTCACTGATCACGGTACTCATTTCCGCGATTACATGATGGCGGAGCTGACAGCTGCGTTGGGCTTGCGTCACGACAGCTCAACGCCATACTACCCTCAAGCGAACGGTCAGGTTGAAGCGGTGAACAAGGTTTTGGTCACTATGCTTCAACGAACAGCTGGGATTCATAAATCCAGTTGGCATCTCCAACTGTTCTCAGCTCTCTGGGCGTACCGAACATCTGCTAAAAGTGCAACCGGATTCACACCATTCCAACTGGTGTACGGTCTGGAAGCTACTTTGCCGGTTGAATGTGAAATTCCTTCGCTTAAATTAGCTGTGGAGCTCTTACCGGGTACTTCTCCTGAGGAAGAACGTCTTCTGTATCTCGAACGGTTGGATGAAACCCGTCGTCTAGCTGCTTTGATCATCGAAGCACAAAAGAAGAGGGTCAAAACTCATTTTGATCAATCTGTTTCTCCCCGTTCTTTCATCGAAGGAGACCTCGTCCTCTTGTACGATCAGGCACATGATAAGCTTGGAGCCGGTAAGCTCCAGCCAATGTGGCACGGGCCCTATATAGTAAAGCGCGTTTTGAAAAATGGGGCCTACGAGCTTATAGACTACGAAGGAGTTCCGCTGGCGCAGCCCAGGAATGGGTTGTACCTTAAAAAGTACTATGCTTGAAATGATTTTTTGGTGTGATGTGTGTACATAGGTGTGTGATTGTCATTTGTGTGCATGGTGTGGTGTGCTTTGTAAACATATTTCTGCTGATCGGGTCTTCCTGGTTGTGCAGATGTCTATTCATCCATTTGTTGGTTTCGCGGATGGTGCCTCCCGCAGTACCAGGAATCTGTCTTCCGCAGCCTGGGTAATCTACGATCCTGCTGGTGAGTTGATTGACCTGCAAGGTGTGTGTCTAGGACGTACCACGAACAATATCGCGGAATATAGTGCCATGTTGGAATTATTAACCGAGGCAGTAAACCTTGGTATCCGTGAATTGCTCGTGTACCTAGATTCACAACTTGTAGTGTTACAGCTGAACGGACACTATTCGGTAAGGAACCCGTCCATCTTACGTCTGTATTTGCGTATTCGATTACTGGAAAGGAATTTTGACTACATTACATATCATCATATACCTAGGCATTTGAATACATTAACAGATGCAGTAGAAAATTTGGTATTAGACAGACATTTGCGCAATTTATAAATCATCATCACATGTAAAGAAAGACTCATCCAGAAATAGATATGTATATATATAGATATCGAAATGTTTACATAGAGTGTGTCACATAAAACTCAAAAATATACATAGTCGTCTTAGTACATCCGGAGACGCTATGTCTCTCAAAAATAGGTGTGGTATAAATCCTAAGGACTAATCCGCATGGTGCTCATGATAGCACGTGACTGCACGCACTAGGCACCTCAGGATTCGGTGGATCCGATTCGGGACTCCCACCGTATGGCGCTGGTATGCCATCGGTACGTCTGCTAGCCGGGCATAGTCTGGAATCCCGTGGGCGATTCCCTCGAGGTTCTGGATCAGTTCATCTCCTCCGGTGCCTTCCCCCTGAATCTCAGGGGCGAGTTGGGTCCTCCGGGAGATTGGGGACATCCCGGCTGGTCTCTCAGGTCCCACATCTGCACGCATATATGATTGTGCTAAGACGAATGTGTATTTACAAAAAAACATATAAACATAAAATCAAAAATATGAGGTATTACCCAGCTCCTCGTCCCAGTCGTCTCCTTCTAGTAGCGGGAGGTCTGGGTCCCCTGTAAAGTCAGTTCCCGAATAGGGCCAGTCTTCCACGACAATCAGCGGGCGCCGTAACCACCTAAAAAACTCTGGCTTCCAGGACATCTGTTGGCCACCTCCAGATCTGGGCATCAATGCTGCCCAGCGAGCCATTCTTGGCTCTCGTGGTATCGGACTCCCCACTGCGGCCCCTTGGCCCTGGAAGATTGGTAAGCGTTCCAGAATGAACGATACCAAGATGGAACCATAACCGAACTATTTCAGTTTTCCCTGTTTGCACCTTGTGAGCTGCCTTTTCATATTGATAGTTACTGCTTCTGCCCAGTTGAACAGTAAGGGACCCATGCATTCTGAGGCCAGCAGGAGTTGGGTCTTCGTGGCCTCGTGCGGAGCCTGCGACCCAGCAACCCGCGTAATGGTATGGAGAACTACTCTCAGTGCTAGATCAAGAATAGTATGGATGTCCACCTTCTTGCTTCATGATCCTGTTTGTGCCCCTTGGCACACTCGTGCCATTAATTCTTCCATATTTTCCCCAGATGGTCTGCTTCCAGTCAGTACAGGGATTGGACCTCTGCGGGACAATCCAGTAATGAAATAAACATCGGTGACCTCCAGTTCTAACACCTGGTCTCGTAATCTGAACACCTGTTCATTTTCATCCCAGATATTGATTAGATATTGGAGGAGCTCGGGCTGAGCTCGTAAGCATGGCATGAGGAAGAACTTTTTCAATCCACAGTCTCTAAGTGCATTCATGCAAGCTTGGCTTTGCATGGCTTGTTCATCCTCTTCTCCGTGCTCTCGTTCCTTCCATTCGATTGCCATTTCGAGTGATTATCTGCATTCACATGGTCAAATACCCTTAGTTAGATCTTTGATGAGCTTCAAATTCCAAGCAATTTGGTCTACATGTCGAAATTTTGGGCGGAATTTAAGGTTCGGCCGCTGGCGCGGCTGTTTTGCGAACAGTCGCGCTATGTGGCGCGAGCCCTTTGTAAAAAAGAGCTCATTGGCGCGGGTCCGTGCCCGATACCCGCGCCAATGGGCGCAACCCTAAAATTTTAAGAGTGGCCTCATAGAACTGATTCTTAAGGAAAAATCATTAAAAAATGAATGAAAATGTAGAGCAAGGGAGCGCCTTTTACCTGTGATAGACAAGAAGCTGAATGGTTGCCTGGATTGGTCGCAATCGTCGACGAAAGTTTCTGCTCCAAATGGACCACTGTTGCTTTCTACCAAGGTAAATAGTAAAAGTAATTTTGTTTTTACCAATTTGACATATTTATAACTTTTTCGACGTTAAATGAGTTGTAAAAGTTATTTTTATCAAATATTTGCATATGTTATGTCGAAAATGGATTTTACGCTTGCTTGGTATGTGCAGCAACAGGTTTTGCGACTTAAACGATGGAAACGAGCTGTATTTTATACTTTTTCGGACTCGGTAAATACACGAAAAAGTCACTATGGAGTTATCTTTCAGCTCTTTTCTGACTCTCTAAATATGAAAAGATTGCCGAGGCCCTTGTCGTTTCGATCTCGTAAAAATGGACACGAATCGACATCCACCCAGTATAATTTTAACCCTTTTTCGGGCTGGGATGGATTGATTACGAAAAAGGAATACCCTAGCCTGTCGCGACTAGGAGGTTTTCCCGGATATTGTTTTCTACCTTTTCGGATCTGGGGAACTATTTACGAAAAGGGACCTGTGGAGTTTTCTTTTCCGCTATCTTTTCAAACTCTCTAAACATGAAAAGACGCCGAATTCTTCCTTTGTCAGACTCGTTAAACCCTGATGACATCGGATCTGGTCGAAATGACGTTCTCCGAGTTCCTCCTTCCTAGGACTCGTTAAATGCACTAGGATGGATTCGCCCGAAGGGTGGACTTATATTGCAAGCATATGCTATCCCCTTCAAGCTTGTTATCAAAAATAATTGGGGTACTCGCCAGAAATGGTGGGGGAAAAATGGAACCATCATCGTTGTCGTCGGCAGTATGTTGCTCTTGAACATGGCACTTGTCTGCATTCGTGTCGGGTTGGGGACATCTCATCTCGTTGCTTCACTTTGCCTCCGTGGGTTTGGGTAATCTCTTTTGACCTCTCATCTGTTCACTGCCTCGTCGCCATGACCTCTGATCCGTTGATGTCAAATACTTCCAAGTCCATTGTCGTGCCGTTCATGTGTTCAAGAGAAGTTGGCCTCTGCAAATATCAACCTTCCTCTGTTTCTCATACGATCTTGATTCACAACAAAAACATCATGTTCCTCTGTCTCGTTTCGATGATGTGGGAATCATTATGGCCCACCTTCGATCAAGGTCACTTCCTGTCGACTTCAACTCATTATCCAGGAAGTTGGTCTAGAGACTCCTGATGGTACCTTGGAGCCTGCATGCCTCAATGGCAGGTTCGTCGCATTCGACGCGAGGTTTACATCATTGGCCTCCGATCGAGTGATTCTGCGGGTGTTCGACGTCAACTCATTTATTCGCACGCCGTAGATTGTACCTGTAGTACCTTGAGGACCATTGTCATTATTGGTGGTTTCTCTCGCGTCTGTTAACGGATTTCATCATTGGCTGGTAATCAGACGATGTTCTTGCATGTTCGACATCAGCTCACACATTCACATGCTCGAACTTGTACTTGTTTGGGTCGAGATGGAGCGCAAGACCCTGGATTGTGTCTGTTGTAATCCAGGCTGCGATTGTGGATTATTATCATTATGTACATGACTCACTGATTGGATGGCTGCGACCATACCTGAGTCTATTTGTTTGATCTTAGTTGGATGGCTGCGTCCATGCCTTGGATCCGAATTATAGCATACTCTGTTTCGGATGGCTGCGTCCATGCCACATATACATCATGTAATTGAGATATCAGTTGTATCTTTCTGCGTAGGTTTTCCGACGGCGGGCCTTCAGTTGAACATGTTCTCGTAAAGCATTTCACCCCTCTCTCTCTCGGGCCTCATACTTTAGGGGGCATCTGTTACACAGTAATTTGTCACCGTCCCTACCATTCCCCGTCCCGCACAATGGAGGACCTATTTTGTGACCTGTGAACATTGTCATGCCTTGAAATCATCATCAATGCATTCCTCTAAGCACGAGCTTCAATTGCCCTAAAGACATCTCCTTGCAAAAATCATGAAAAACATCCCTTTTGGCATTGGCGCGGGCAGGCAGTTCAGTACTCGCGCCAATGGGGAAAATCCCGCAAAGAGGTCGCGCCACCTGGCGCTCTGTCATAGAGCAGCAGTCGCGCCACCCATTTTAGGGACTGTTTTTTAAATATGGATGGCGGAAGTTGAGTTCCAACAAACTCACAAACCATCGCCTATCTTGAGTTGGGAGGTTTGGCTGCGGGAGTTCGATGGAGGGGAAGTGGTTTTGCCACCTCCCATGGAACCTTCCTTGTTGATAGGGCCAATCCCATAATAATAGGGATCCCAACTCCCTCCTTCCCCATCTATAAAAGCCTGCTCAAATCCATGGCAAGCTAGTCTTGAAGTGCCTAAGCTTTGTATCTCCATATTCCCAAGATCCTTTGTGCTGTAAAGAATCCTCTCTTTCCCTTAAGGCCGACTCAAGTAAGGAGACCATTGTCACGAGACTCCGGAGACCCGTCCGAAGGAGACTACGACGTCAGAACTTGGCTGTAATCTTTCTTCGTTCATTATTTAATAGATGATTATGATTATGGTTCCACTCCGTTTTCCATCATGTTAATGCGAGTAACATCCTTTCTGACTGATGTTTAGTCACGTATGCTGGTTTCTATGCTTGTATCTGTTCGTTTCTTCCATGTGCAGGTGTTCATCCGCGGAGATCGTGGAGGGATTGTGATCTGCCGGGGCTGAGGAACGGGGACGTTTCTTCTTCAGATCGTAGCGTTGGAATCCAGGTTGGCTTCTATTCCTAGTCTTTCCATTCGTAACTAGGAGCTTGCATCATAACATTGTTTGATTGTTGCTAGACCCCTGCTGGGCTAGTAGGGATCGCCTCTGTCCGCAGAGGGGATTTACCTCCTCAACACCCATGTTGCATTATGTAAAGGAATTTCAACAGAAAATTAGAAAAATACATCCCAATCTTGAAACAAAAATTAAGACAGATCTAAACAAATTGCTTAAAGCGAAAATCATTTTTACGGTCAGAAATTCAAAGTGGGCGTCAAACCTTGTCCTTGTTATAAATAAGAAAGGGGATATCCGAATTTGTATTGATTTTATAAATTTTAATAGAGTGCCCAAAAATGATAACTTTCCTCTGCCTCTGA
Source organism: Pinus albicaulis (assembly GCA_034641835.2). Classification (NCBI taxonomy): domain Eukaryota; kingdom Viridiplantae; phylum Streptophyta; class Pinopsida; order Pinales; family Pinaceae; genus Pinus; species Pinus albicaulis. The sequence continues at coordinate 829,149,363 of CM076569.1, forward strand.
TGGAACAAATCTGCAATCTGTTGTAGGTTATGAGCTTATGTCATTCTTAGATGGTTTTTCAGGTTATAACCAGATTCTTGTTCACCCTGAAAATAGATTAAAGATGACATTCAGAACCAAATGGGGAACCTACACTTATCAAAAAATGTCTTTTGGTTTAATTAATGCTAGAGCTACATTCCAAAGAGCTATAGATATTGCTTTAAAAGGTCTAGTTAAATTGTAGTTTTTTTTTTTTAGATGATATCACAATCTATTCAAAGGAGTAATCATCTTAATGACTTAAAACAGATCTTTGAAAGGTGCATGAAATTTGGAATATATTTAAATCCTTAAAAATCATTCTTTTCTCTAAGTGAAGGAAATATTTTAGGTTTTATTGTTTCAAAATATGGAATTAGTATAGACCCGGAAAGAGTTAAAGTCGACTCAGAAATTCCCTTACCTCAGAATAAGAATTTGATGCAATATTTCCTTGGGAAAATCAGTTTCCTTAAACGTTTTGTTCCTGATTTTTCACATATTTTCGTTCCTCTTAAGAACATGATTAAAAAGAAGGCAATCTATAAATGGCGATACGCTTAGAGAACATATTTTGAATCAATTAAGAAAGCCATTATTGATGGTCATTCATTGTCGTCTCTTGATTATTCCAGGGAGTTTGTCCTATATAAATTTTCCTCTGATCATTCTTACACAACTCTAAAAAAAATGAGGAACAAGTTGAAGCTGCTATTGATTTTTATAGTTCTACTTTACAAGGAGAATAATTAAATTATTCATAAGTGGAAAAATAGGTTTTCACAATATTTAAATCAATTAAACATTTTATACCTTTTCTCTTAAAATAACACATGAAATTAATTGTTCCCTTCCCAAAGGTTAGGCAATTACTTATTCAAAAAAAATTAGGAGAAAAGAGAGCTAAATGGGTTAAATCTTTACATGAATATGACCTTGAAATCAAAGCAGCTAAGATTTTTAGAGGTCAAGTTTTTTGTAGGTTGATAGTCGGTGCATCTGAGAATACATAAGAAGTTTATTTAGGTAAAAACATTCAATTTTCAGAGGTATGTCCTATTGATACCGAATCTCAATATGCTGATTTGATTTTCTATTTAAAAAATGATTATGCACTAGTTGAACTTGATTTAAAAAGGAAAGGAGCATTGCGACTGAAATCCAACCAATATCAACTTGTTAATGACGTTTTATTAAAAATAAATTATGATTTTGTCCTGCTTAGATGTTTAGAGAAGCCTGCAGCTGAAAAAGTGTTGCAGGAATTACATGATTGGCCAACTAGTGGACTTTATAGTCGATATACTACTGCCCATAAAATCCTTCATGATGGATACTATTGGACGATTTTTTTCAAAGATACACATGCTTATGTGAGAAAGTGAAAAATCTACCAGACCGCTTCACGAAGAGAGATGAAAGAAACCTTACCTTTACAACCAAAAAATATTAAACAATCCTTCAAACAATGGGGGTTAGATGTCATAGGTGAGATTGTTATACATTCTTCTAAGCATCATAAGTATATTCTAACTGCTACTGATTATTTTACGAAATGGGTGGAGTTAGTGCCTTTGAAGGTGGTCAATTATGAAGTTATTTTTGATTTCATTGATCAAAACATAATTACCAAGTTTGGCTTTCCTAATGCTCTGATGTTTGATAATGCTTCATACTTTTCTGGCAATGTAATTATTCAATTTGCACTAAAAATGGGTTCAAAGTTAAATATCCTGCAAATTATTATCCCCAGTGGAATGGATTAGCAGAATCCACTAACAAAAATCTCTTGAAAAATATAAAGTGAACTATTGATGAAAATCAAAATAATTGGAATAAAGCTTTAAGTTTTTCTCTATCAACAGACATAATTACTTGCAAAGCTTCCCTAGGGAATTCACCTTATTATCTAGTTTATGGAAAATAATTTTTTTTGCCTCCTAATGTAGCTTTACCTTAATTATCCCTAGTGCAATCATTTGAAGGACAACCCCGCTCTTCTCTCCAATTCGGATTGTCTCAAATATTGAAATTAGAAGAATGGAGAGATAAGGCAAAGCAGATTCATGCCAAACACCAAAACACTATTAAGTCATGGTTTGATGCAAGTTTAGTCGGGAAAAAAGCTTTTGAATTTGGAGGTTTGGTTTTGAAATGGGACAAAGCACATGAAAAGAAAGGTAAACATACAAAGTTCCAGAAATTTTGGCTTGGATAATTTCAGTTTGTTGAAAAACTTGGCCCATCTACTTTTATTCTTCAATTCTTACAGGGTAGGAAAGAATCACTCCTTGTAAATGGGATGATCTTAAATTTATTTTTTTTCTTTCTTGAGAAATCATGCTTTGTTGTAAATATGTAAATAATCATATCTAATTACCGATGTGTCTTTAGGTTAGTTTTGTTGAATGTTACTATCTTGAATTTGTACTTGGGTTGTTATATTTATTCTCTAATCGTTTTTATGAAATTTATATAAAAGGAAAAATTATTAAGAAATTAATTATTATGTTTATGTACACACTTTCATAAATATTATAATCTCTAATTTTGTTTCCATTATTTTGTGAACTATTCATAACTCGAATCACTAGAAAGATAATTTTGTCTTATGACTAATCATATTTTAGAACAATTATTGAAATACATAAATAGTATGAAAAGGTTTAGAATATTATGAATCTGATAGTCATCCATAACTCTTAAGGAGAGGACTTATCTCCCCATATGCTAATCAAATATTTTATTAGTGTAATTCAAAAATATTAAACTTGAAAGATGAGGGGTCTCACTAAGAGCCAACTTACCATGATCATGGGGAACTAATGGTATTGATAATATCAAATTTGGTCACCAAGCCAAGATAGTGGCTTATAGCCATAATATGTAATACAAGAGATCTCATCATGAGCCAAATTGTTCATTATCATTAATACTTGTGAATGGAATTGTCAACATCTAGTCACCAAGCCAGGACAATGGATTTCAAGGAAAATAAAAATTTAAATAAGTTTTAACTATAAGTCTCTAAAATATTTTCTGGTGGATGGGATATTGGTATTTCTTGCTTAAATGGTAACCCTGTTGAGGCTATGATCGTCTGTTGGAAGCGGTGGCACTACTAGTGACAAAAGAGTCTATCTTAATGCAAAATTTTAAATAGTTCTTTATTTCATCTTTACAACTGATATTATAAAATTATTTTCAGAGATAAATAGAGTATTTCATAAATAATAGGTTATGAAGTTTGCAAGTAATGAATTTTATTTTATTCATAGAAATTTTATCAAAAATATGAATTTTGGCATCCTAGCCTTTTCAATTTTTATTCCTTTATTTCTTAAAATTTCATTTATTTAAACAGAGATAGTTGTTTCGCCCAATGCATCGCCAATTATTGTAGCAATTCAACAACCCCATTTTTACTTAGTTCCTAATAAATAATGGGGACCCTTTTTAGTTTGCTTAGTTTTTCGAATAAACATAGTTTGTTTTTATTCAATAAAAGATAATAGGGAAATTAGTTATAAGCACTTTTGAATTTTTTTTATAAAACTTAAAGCTTTTTCCTTTTTTCGGAACGAATATCATCGTAGATGAATTGAAAAAATGTTACGAAATGGAAAAGCTCTTATGGGCCCACTCCCCAAATTTCCCTTTATATTAAGCCATTCATTATTGGCACCTCTTCATTTCGTAAGTTATGTTAGTAAAGAGTTACGAGAAAGCTTATTTTTTAGCCCAACCTCCTGATTATTTTCCTTAATGTTTAAAGGCTTTCCTATTTCAAAGCTTTTAATATCGCTAGTGAGATTTAGTTGCGCTTCAAAAATTACAACCCCCATAACTTTTATGATTAAAATAATCTATTTCAGAATTGCACATTTCAGAACTGAATTTTGATTACACTTCCGAAAAACACACACCTCTGAAAAATCCCTCATGTTTTGGTGCTGCTCATATCATGGATTAATATTAACAGAACTCCTATTATCAAAATTTTTTCTAAAGAACGTTACAAAAATTTTTAGCTCCGAAATCATAACACCTGATGCTCTTTTTATGATTTTATATTCTTTTTTGGGTAATACAATTTCGGGGTTTCACATTTCAAAAATGTTACTTGATAATTCTTACGAAAAACAATCCTCCCGATAAACCTTTCATATTCCATATATAATACTCATCAAAACACTTATTTAGGTATTATTTTTAGATTTCTCTTATAACCCTTTGTATTTCAGGAGCTTCTCATTTCGGAGAATTTAAATATCATAACTCCATTTTAATTCCCTCTATGATATTTCACTTATGATAATCTGGCATTGCATCCTCCACGTGGTTTCTCGTTATTACATTTAATAGATTTAAAAGGTGATTTGAATGCGCTTTAATTTTTTCAGTTCACTTCAAAAAGGGGATTTCTTATTTTAAAGTTTAATTTATTAGTGCAAAATTCCTAGTCCCGTTCATTTCAGGTAAACTCTGATTCTTGGAACACTGAAGAAATGAAGAAGGGAGGAAAACTTAAGAAAGAGGCTCCACCTCAACAATATTCTAGCCCATTTGTAGAAGATATTGATGAGAAGAATACAAGAGCGTGATTGCTCTGACATAGTCTATACTAAAGATGTTGTGCTTTCCTCCTAGGAGGAAATTTATCAGTATTTTGAAGAAGAGAACCCCACGATTACCCAAAGAATGGTTATTGCTGATTATAATGTCTTTGTTTTAGAAGCTACTTATAGTGACGTCGCTAATTCTTTCTTGCATAGGATTTCAGCTAGGCCATGACTACTTCCTTATACAGATATGGTTCATTGGGTTATGGAGAATTTGGAAATTTTCGATAAGCGAATTCACACCAATAAGGGAACAATCATTGGGTCTTTCTCAAGCGAATATTTGCAGAGCATGTACGAACTACCCAATCCAAAATATAAATGTAATAACGAATATGTTTAAGCTTTTATAAAGGAACATGGACACCCATCAGAAAAAATAATATCTTGGAGAAAGGATCTGAATAAGCATAAAGCATAGGAAAGTGGTAAGTACTCAATTGATTCTCTCACCAGTCCATTTTCCCAAGTCACTGCTATAATGTGTATATTGCATGAAAAACCTAATGTGTCGAAATTCCCCAATGACTGTTACCTCTTATTGATGGAGCCTCATAAGGATATATTCAATTGGGCTACTTTACCATCTGATAGTTTGGATGCTCATATTTCATCTTTTAGAAAAGGTCGCAGTATCTCTGAGAATAAAATTACTCCTTTCTATATGTCCACCTACATCATGGATGCTTTATTTTTTTCAATGGACTTTCCTTCCATGGGATGGAAATGGACTATCCAAGATCCAAAGTCTATACATATTTATCACGATGTCCTATGGGAATCAAAATATCAGGAATACTTTTATCAAATATGTCACAGAGTCATGCTTCCAATTTATAAATATATTTTTGGGTTTAAGCCATCTCGGATGTCTCAGGAGGCTGAAGATGACCTTTAGAAGGTTGGGATTTGGTTTTTAGAGGAATTATTTACTTATGTTAGAGTTTATGGTAGTCTTTCTCATCCTCTTGTCTTACCCTTGTTCATTCTAGACAAACTCTTAAGTAGAGAAATAGCCTACCAAATAGTGAGTTATGGAATTTCTAAGACATTTAGGGATTCAAATAAAAGGATGTGGTCATCTTTTCCTGCTAAATTTGGTATATTTTCCTTATAAAATATAAGCATGTAGAGAAGAAAATTCTAGAAATTCGGACCCTCAAGCTACCTTTTTGCCTAACATGAAATATGATCTTGATTTTGTAGTAAATAATTTCACTGCTTCTCAAAATATCAGGAAATTTATTCATGAAAGAGATAATTTGGATGATGTGTTTGAAAAATCTTCTACATATTCTACAATTATATGTAAGGTAGAAGAGCAGTTAAATTTGGAGGAGAAAAACAATTTTTCTCAGTACCGAAATTCTCAGATAGTTAAACTTCCCTTACATTTGTTAAAGATCTCCTCATAACAGTCGTCTGTATCTAAAACTCAGTAAGATACTTCTACCCAAAAGGATGTTCTTCCTAAGACCCATCAAGAAGTCATTCTTATTTCTTCTCCTGCTCTAACTAATGATTTTATTTTTAATCCTCAATTAAATGATGCATGGAATGAGTTTGATATGGCTATAAATTACAAGGCTATGAGCCACAATCCGGTCTCTATAGTTTTACTTCTTCAAAGAAAATAGATATTCAGGGAAATATTGGGAGTGTTGAAAAAAATACCAAGTCAGAGAAAGATATTGTAATATCTTCTATTCAAGCTAAGAAATATGTCGAAGTTATTCCTTCTTTTCTCACTTCCGAAGTGATTCTAAATGTGGAATAAATTCCTCCTCTTGATTTTTTTATAGTCCTCATCATAAACTTGTGTTTAAAAGAGGAAGGAAAAAGAGAAATTTGGATCAATCTCAATCATTTAATTCTGATAAAGCCACGAGTATTTCGAAGTCTTATGGAAAGGATCTACTGTAACCCCAACAGATGAGTTGGGGAAATAGATTCAATTCACCTATTTTGTGAAGACAATCTCCTTTGTGGACAGAGGCAAACTGTTTAGCCCTGGAGTGGGTCTAGCAATGTACGATACTATCTAATGGATTAGTAAATATTCAAAGGGAAAAGGACCTACCTCTTCTTGATGCTATGGTCAACCCTTTGATGAAGGTCTTGATCCACAACCCTTCAGGCTCGATCCTCGCTACTGGTGGCATTTGAATACCTGCAAGAGATCAAGAGACAACAAAAAACGTGATCCAATGCAAAGCATACATTGAATATCAACTACCTAATTGATCAAGGAGAATTAGGCTACTTGTATGGATATCCAAAAAAATATAGAAAGTGAAAGATCAGATGTATTATTGATCATATAAAAGAGGAAGCTTACAACCATGGCCTTGATGTTGGAGGCCTCCCTTTGGTGATGTCCAAGTCCTCATCTAAGCTCTTTAAGCGATCCTTCTCCCGAATGGAAATTTAGGCATTAACACAACATATTGATACAAAGGCTTAATGATCAGACCAACCCAACAATGACCAAACAGTAGTGGAGGCATGGGGATTAATTTATAGGAAGGGGGAGGGAGTTAGGAGCCCATGAAAGAATGAGGAAGGCCCAATTCTCAAGGTATAATCCCATATTGATAATATAAAGAGCTCCAGATGAGAGAGCTCAACCATATCTCCATTTAACAATATCCAACTCGCCATCCTAGAAGCTTCTAGAGCTCGAAAATTCTCCTCCATTTGAGGAAACACTGACAGAAAGGGTTTAAAGTGGTTTTTCCAATCAGAAGAGAGTTGGAAATATAAGGCTAGAATATGCAACCTACCATCAACACGACTAGATAAATAGAGAAAAGCGTTGGCCTAGAAATCTAGTGTTTGAGCTAGGCTTCTTCATAAACTGTTCAAGGCAGCTTTACTTTAGTATTTAAAGGATATCTTTATGTATTTTTCCAAGGTGGATATATTGCACAATATTCATCATAGGGCACTTCAGGATTGGGCACGGGAAGTGAACAGGGTGACAAATTACAGTGTAGCATATGCCCCTAAAGCATGAAGGCAAAACAAGGAGTGATGGGTGAAATGATTTACGAACCAAGGCAAGGATGCAAAGAACCATCAGGAAACCTGCCAAATAAAAAAAAATAGAATACATGAAATATCCGATATGAATATGACTAATAACATATATTTGAATAGGCATCAAATAACACATGATCCCATGACACGGTCACAGCCATCCGTCTGAAAGGATCATGTGTACAATCATGAATACTCAATAACTCCACGCAACCTAGATAATAAAAAAATGTGATCTAGGGTCTTCATCGCAATCTCGATCTACCTAATGTATGAATCTAACCATGTGAATAGATGTGTTGATGTCGAACATGGCAGAAACCACCTGATTACTGGTCAATGATGAAAACCCTTAACATGTACGAGGGAGACCACCAATAATGACAATGGCCCTCAAGGTACAACATCACAATTTACAAGCATGAATAAATGTGTTGAATTCGAACATGTGCAGAATCATCCGATCGAAGGCAAATGAGGTGAAACTGTTGTTGAATGCGAAGAACTTGCCATTGAGGCATGCAAGCTCCAAGGTACTGAAAAGGAGTTTCTAAATCATCTTCCCGGATAATGAGCTGAAGTCGATGGGAAGGATTCATCGAAGGAGGGCCATGATGATTCCCACATCATTGACATGAAACAAAGGATTTTCTCAAGAGAACAGGAGTGATTCAGGATTGTTGCAAAGAGGATCATATAAGCAAAGGATGTTTGACTTCGACAAAAAGGACTTCTCTTGAACATATCAGCAACACGAATCTGGAGCATGGCAACATTTGAATCAAAATGGGAAGAGAGGTCATGATGATAAAAATTATGATCGAATAAGAGGAAAATGGATTTCCCAAACGTAGGAAGGAAAGTGAAAAATGAAGGATATTCCCAACCTGACACGAAAAGTAGATGACTACCATGTTCAAGAGCAACATGATGCCTAATACAAAGGACATTCCACTTTCAATTTTCCCTTGTTATTGCTAATGAGTACCTATTTATTTATGACAGAAAGAATGAAGAGGATAACATATGCTGAGTGTGTAAGTTCATTCTTTGAATGAATCCATACTAGTAATTATTACAAGCCCTAGGAAGGAGGAACTCAGTATTGTCATGGTGACAAGTCTTTCGCCGTTTAATTTTTTACGATTTTAGAAAAATAATAACTTGGTGTCTTTTTCATGTTTAGGGAGTTTGAAAAAGAAACAAAAAAGAAAGCTCCATCATGTCCCATTTCATAAATCATCCCTCGAATCCGAAAAGGTAGAAAACAATATCCGAGAGAACCTCTTGACCATGTTTGATCAAGGTATTCCTTTTTCTTAAAGAGTTAATCTCAGCCCAAAAAATGGGTAAATGTATACTAAGACCACGTTAATTCATTTACTTTAATGAGTTCTAAATGACAAGTACTCAACAATATTTTCATTTTTTGAGAGTCAGAAAAGAGCTGAAAGATGACTCCAGGGGGTTACTTTTTCATTTATTTTCTAACGAGTCCGAAAAAGAGATCAAATAAAACTCGTTGCATCAGTCAACAATGATTACTGTCACCATAAAATATCCTATTGCTGCACAAAAAATGACAAGCATCATCGATATCGAGAAAAATAATAAAATATTGCTAAAAATATCTTCAAAAATATATAAATAGAAAAAAAGTAAATCATTTTTACCATTCTATTTGGAGTAAATTGGAGAAGACATTTTACCCCATTTTCTCCCGATATTCAGACGAATAGTGCGGTTGATCCAAGACACCATTTGGAAATCGGTCAGTTGCAGGTAAGAGCCCTATCTTTTATCTTCAATTTGATTCCATTATTAGGTCATTTAGTTTAGAAATTTTGGTGTTGGGGAAAGTATTTAAAAAAATTGTATCATAGGAAATCAGCGCGGGTTCGACCGATCAGACCCGCATTGATCACCCCTAGCCCATTAGGCCATCACACCGAAAATGCCTTTTTAATTATGACAGGCGCGTTGACCATGGAGAATATTTTAAAACATGAAATCACTCCACTTTTAATGATTCATTTCCAAATTTACTACAATGAAAGCTCCTAAAATGTCATTTGAACATGTTTTGCAGGTGTCTTCATTGAAGATGGTGAAAATGGAAAGAGATGGGTCATGAGGTGGAAGACCACGAAGCTATCCAAAACCCAAATTACATAAATGTGTTGAGGAAATGAAGATTGTGTTAGAAAAATATATATATTACAGAGCAATGAAACACATAAAATATGCAGAAAACACAAGCACGCAAAACACATAAAACCAGAGAGACACAGAGATACGTGGTTCACCCAGTTTGGGCTATGTTCACCCTGAATATCCAGTCCTTCCTTTCTATTATCCAGAAAAATGAAGAGATATAACCTACAACAAATTCGCTGTAATATCCTCTGTTCTCTCTCACTGTCTCCCTATCTGTTTCTCGCTCCAAGAATACACCTACAATACACAGCCGCAATAAAATACCCTCATACAAAGTAAGGGGTTTCCTTCTAGCGAAACAAACCCTAAACTAAACATAACTTCTACCATCAGATCATTCGCCTAATGAATGGCTCAGATTGACTAGAAATTACTATACTTTTACAAGGCAATTTTACATCTGCTTTTAGCTTTGGGGGCGATGCCCCCGAAACCCCCCGCCAGGGGGGGGATCCATAAAGTCGTAGCCGCCCTCCCCTGGACCCCCCAGGTAGCGTTTAATTTTGGGCGGTGTTGCCACCCCATTAAGGTATAGGGGTCCAACGCTGTGATACAAAATAAACAAGATAATCAGGCTCCACACCCAACAATCTCCCACTTGGAGACTGATTGTAGCAACTCCACCGCTGCTTCATTTGCTGGAAAATGACTCCTCTTTGGACCTGGCTATTTCTCATCTTCATCTTCATCCTGAAGACCAATTGAAACCGAGCATGTTCTCAGCTCCCCTCGGTTACGAATTTTGTTAGCATATCTCAGGATTCTGGCTAGTGTGTATCTTTCCACTAACTGTCCATCTTCCAATACTGACCATATGAAATGGTACTTGAGTTGTATGTGTTTAGTCCTGGAATGAAATGTTGAGTTCTTTGCAAGATGAATGGCACTTTGGCTATCACTGTATAACGTGCCCATATCATGATTCTTACCTAATTCATCCATAAACCTTTGTAACCAAATCATTTTTTTACTAGCCTCTGTAGCAACAACATATTCTGCTTCTGTTGTTAAAAGTGCAAAAAAACTTTGGATTTTTGAAACCCAACTGATAGTTGTTCCACCTACAGTAAATACATATCCTGCAGTGCTCCTCCAGTTATCTCTGTCACCTGCCATATCTGCATCAACATATCCCTGTAGATGAATGTTTGAACCACCAAAGCATAATGCTTGATTTGTGGTACCTCTCAAATATCTGAGAATCCATTTCACTGCCATCCAATGTTCTTTTCTTGGATTGTTCATGTACCTGCTTACAACTCCCACTGCATGTGAAATATCAGGCCTTGTGCAGACCATTGCATACATTAAGCTTCCAATTGCTGATGCATATTGAACTTTAGACATGTAGTCCATTTATTCTTGGGTCCTGGGGCACATCTCCTTACTAAGTTTGAAATGGCTAGCAAAAGGTGTACTAACTGGTTTTTCATTTTGCATATTAAATATTTTCAACACCTTTTGTATGTACTCATTCTGAGACAATGTTAATTTGCGATTTTTCCTGTCTCTAGTTATTCTCATACCAAGGATTTGTTTTGCAGCTCCCAAATCCTTCATTGCAAAGGAATTTTCCAATTTTCTTTTGAGAACATTTATTTCCTGCATGTTAGACCCTACAACAAGCATGTCATCTACATACAATAAAAATATAATATAGCTACCATCATTTTTATTTTTCAGATAAACATAATGATCAAAGTGACATCTAGTATAACCTTTTTCAGACATAAACTTGTCAAATTTTAGATACCACTGCCTTGGAGCCTGTTTTAAGCCATACAAGCTCTTATTTAACCTACACACTAATTTTTCTTTCCCTTTGACCTCATATCCTTCTGGTTGCTCCATATATATCTCTTCCTCCAATTCTCCATGGAGAAATCTTGTCTTTACATCTAACTATTCAAGATGTAAATATTCCGTTGCTACAAGACTTAAAATAGTTTTGATTGAAGTCATCTTAACAACAAGAGAAAATATTTCATCAAAATCAATACCTTTCTTTTGTGCAAACCCCTTCACCACAAGTCTAGCTTTGTACCTCTGTTTTCCTCCATCTTCTTCCTTCAGCCTGTAAGCCCATTTATTCTGTAATGTAGTTTTACCTGCAGGAAACCTGACTAAGTCCCAAGTCTGGTTATGCATTAAGGATTCCATCTCTTCTTCCATGGCTAGCTCCCACTTCTTCCTGGTTTCAACCTGCATTGCTTCTTCATAACATTCAGGTTCACTAGAATCAGTAAATAATAAATAATATAATGAAGGAGAGTATCGTTTAGGGGGTCTGCTTATCCTGGTAGATATTCTAACACCACTTTCAGGTGTTTGAGGTGCCTATTGCTATTGTGGTGGTTGCTGTTGTTGTGGATCTTGATTATTATTATTTTCAGGCACCTTTACCTTTTCTGTGATCTCATCAAGAACTGTGTATTCTTTGTTTTCTTTTTCCTGTTTCTTTTCCTGCAACTGATTCTTATACAAGACACCTTTTCCTGCAATGAAACACATAAAATATGCGGAAAACACAAGCACGTAAAAAAAAAAACCAGAGAGACACAGATATACGTGGTTCACCCAGTTTGGGCTACGTCCACCCCGAACAACCAATCCTTCCTTTCTATTATACAACAAAATGAAGAGACATAACCTACAACAGATCCACTTTAATATTCTCTGTTCTCTCTCACAGTCTCCCTATCTGTTTATCGCTCCGAGAATACACCTACAATACACAGCCGCAATACAATACCCTCATATAAAGCGAGGGGTTTCCTTCTAGGGAAAAAAATCTTAAACTAAACATAACTTCTACCGTCAGATCATCCTCCTAATGAACGGCCCAGATTGACTAGAAATTACTATACTTTTACAAGGCAATTTTACATCTGCTTTTAGCTTCGGGGGCACTGCCCCTAAACCCCCTCGCCAGGGGGGGGCTCCATAAATTCACAGCCACCCCACTTGGACCCCCCAGGCAGCGTTTAATTTCGGGCGGCGTTGCCACCCCATTAAGCACAGGGGTCCAATGTTGTGATACAAAATAAACAAGATAATCAGGCTCCACACCCAACATATTTCTCAAGTTCTTCCAAATCTCAGTACTTAGAGATTAGCTGGAGTTTTTAGAATATCTTATCGGGATATAGGACGTTGATCACCAAATTTTCATTATTGGGGATCAAGAGATTTGTTGTAGTGCATTTGGCATGTGGGTGGATGAAATGCATTGTGCTTGGTAGGGGAGGTTGCTTTCCTACAAGCATGTAACATGGAAAAATTATTTTTTAGATGGTTAGTGAAACATCATAACATGTAGAAAACTGAGTACAAAACATAACATGCTACAATAGAGGAGAAACAAGAAATAAAAAATACAAATACAATACAAGATCAATATCGAGCTTAAACAAACTAATAATACCAACGGATAACTCTTTCCCTTTTATTAGTTGCTGGTGGTAAACATAGGTAGGATGCTAAAACACTTGCAATGAATCTTTAGAGCTATGGAGCTCTAATATTCAAAGCAAGGAGGGCTCTACCCTTAAGATTCTTGCATGCCTCTCTCTCTCCTTGACGAGTGGTAGAATAACGAACAACTGATGCAATTCTTCTCTTGGATTGAGATGTTGGATGGAAAAAAACTGAATCCTTCTACTCCTTGTTGCTTGGACAACACAATGCTAGTTTTCTCTTGGGAAATTTTTCCAACATAATAATGTGTTCTCAATTTATCTTCCCATGGTTGTCTTTTACAGGAAAAATTCATATTTCCCTCCCTCTATTGGTACAATTGTGGATGGTGACACAAGAGTGGGAGGTTGATTCCATTGTATGCTACACTTGAGGCCTCAAGGTGGCTGTACTTGGTGGCCTTGAGTGGAGAATATTCATCCTTAAGTGTGCCAAGTGGTCCCGGATGGTGACCTTCCACCATACCCAAGATCATGCGGCTATTTGAGGGATATCCGTGGAGATATTTGCTACTATCGAAGAAAAGGCTGCACGGATCGGTTAGGGTCAGTGTTTTCTGTGCGCTACTTGATAAATTTTCCTTCTTGAACTTAGGAAAAGTTAAATTTTCCATATTCTGTAATGCCTTTCTTCCCTGTAAATCCTTCTGCTTGACATTTCCTGATGTATTTTTCCTTTCCAATTTTCCAGTGTCTCAAAAGGGGTTTTATCGTGACATGGTAAAACTTGAATTGATGCATGATGGATGGATGAACATGAAGTGCTTCCCAGAATTGGATGTTATGGCCTTGGCGTCATATTTTTGATGCATGGTCTACTTGAGTGATGGACGCCATGAAAGGTGAGGCTCTACCGACCAACAAGAATGTTTATCATGTGCAAGGTGGGTTGATGATAAACATGGTGGGGCGATTGGACCCTGCGTTTGATTCTTGTGGAGAAATGATTTTAGGATATTCAAAGCTTCTTTGGGTAGCCTATCATGTTAGGTGCAGAATGATACCTGCTCTTGAACCTTTAGTGGTTGGGGTAATAGGTGGTTTATTATGATTTGTAACACCTACAATCAATACTCCAAGTCAAAGCATATTTTCCATTCAAATATATTGAAAAATATGTTGAATGAAAAAATGATAAGAAAGGGCATACTTGTCGTAGCTGAAAAATGATTTTTTATGAGGCGTGAATGTGTGGAGCCTCCTTTGGACGTTATGAGGTGCTGATCACTATGTTGCTTTTGGCTTTGCAATTGGGCTTTTTGAGCTCCCATTATGGTTTGTAAAATAATTCAAAAAGGGTGATATATGGGCCAATATAGCTCATTTCAGTTCATTTGTGCTGTTTGAGAGCAGTGAGGTTAGAGATGAGGCCTTGCTTCCGAGCCTTTCTTGCCATTGCAGTCAGCCTATGTACCCAAGATTTGCGCCGTCAGTGCCAGGTAGGGACCTGAACATCCAACATTTTATTTTTTTCATTTTTATTTGAGGGGGGGTCCGTACAAATTAGGTTTGTATGGATACTTATGTCTTCCCATCCTTGATCGCGTGGGCGATCAAGGTTACATGCACGAAAGTTCCACGGGAAAATAAAATTTCCTGTGAAATTTACGCATATGGAAAAACCTTTGCGCAAATAATCGTGCGTCTGTTCATGATATGGATGCGTGAACATCGTGCCTGTGTAGAAGATAGGTGTGATGAAGAGCCAAAAAATATTTTTTGTTTAAAATTTTGATTTTTTGGTTTTTTAGGTCACTAATGTAGTTGTTTTTGGTAACAGGATGTTGTGGCATGAGCATGATTGGCCTAACCTATGCATAGATTTGGTACAAGATGCCAATGCTAAGGGCTTCTAGCACAGTGGGGCCTTTTGAAGTTCCTAGAGAATAACAGCCTGAGGTCTCAGGATAGTCTGCTTCGCTTCTTGGTCCGCTCCTAGAATAGGAGGTGAAAGGAGATGGTGTTACAGGGTCGGGATGTAGCCATCCGTCCAGAGACATATGTTTATTTTGTGACCAACTTATTGCCTCAGGGTGAGGCGCTTACACACCCACTCTCGCCTGGGAGGGTGAGTATTCGTCGGTGGGCAAAGCAGTATTGTGGAAGAGCACCTCT
This sequence comes from Pinus albicaulis, assembly GCA_034641835.2. NCBI lineage: Eukaryota > Viridiplantae > Streptophyta > Pinopsida > Pinales > Pinaceae > Pinus > Pinus albicaulis. Next base: position 829,164,853 of record CM076569.1, read on the forward strand.
TTCTCAGGGGTGTGTCGTTATTGCATTAGTGACTGACTTAGATGAACTATCTTCCTTGGCTATGATAGTTCGGTTTAGGAAGAACTGTATAACTGAAATAAATTATAGTTTCTTTTCTATATAATCCGTTTTGAGAGAGAGAGAGAGAGAGAGTAACTTGCGTGAAACCTGAGGTTGGAGACCCCTTTCCATGAGTAAAAAAGGGACCATGTTATTTTGGAAACCTTCAAGAGATAACATAAATACAATATTTATATGAGGCGGGCATGTCCCATGCTCGTGATGCTTTTGCTAGTTAAAGCCTATCAGACAAATAGAGGTTCTCTCTGTGTTACTTGTGTGGTAGTGACCTACTAATTTGGTTGATGATGACGATTTATGACACCCTCAGGGGCATTTTTTCTTTGAAAATAGGTTGAATGTAGTTCCCACATGCATAATCTTGGTATGGCATATTTTTTAGAATAAATTCTCATTGCATGCATGGGTTTGTGACTAGGACCTTCCTGCATAAGCATTGCTGAAAGAGATGCTTATGATGGCACGGGTCTTCGACGAATTCTGATAAAGTGCAATGGTTTTGAAGTACGATACCATCTTGACATGAAAGCTTGTGTTGTAGTCGAATGTTAGGAGGATCGATGACATCAATGGGAAATGATGACTCCCATAGTGCCATCCGATAATGCCCCTATTGAGGTGAGGAGAAATCCAAGGTACTACTTCCTTCCTAGAAAATGGTTATTGAAGTCGACAAGAAAGAAGCCTCAACCGATTGAGAGAAATAGTGATGCAAGGGACCAGGTTCTCTGATATAGCAGGTGGGTATGATAGGTTAACATAGGCATGATGGCGAGAAATGGATGAAAATGATGTTGGGACTCAAGCGGCCCAAGTCAAAGCTTATAAATGCAAGTGGCGGAAGTCATAACAATATTTGGTGAGGAAAGCCCTGGAGTTGATAGGACGTCTAGGGTGGGTATATGTTTGTTATGAATGTCGTGGTGGCTTTGGGTGAAGGATATGAAGCTCCGACCAAGGGTGATTATGGATTGCTTGCAGGGGAGAAAAGTGGATGGATGGGGTGGTTCTCCTAAAAAATATTTGTACACTTTCCAAAAGAATATAAAATGGGTTTGGATGTACAATCACGGAGACAGGTGCCCCAAAAACATGAAAATTATCACTCAGTGATGATGTGAGGGAGGTGTTTTTGTTGAGGGTGGGGGATCCATTGGTTAGTCTTGGTGCGGGGGTGGTGAAGCAGATGAAAAGTGTCGGAGATGGGCTATGATGATGGAGGTATGGTAGGCAAAATGTGAGACGCGGTGGTGTGTGTTCAATCTGCTTGCGAAAATGGTAGTCCGGGAAAGGGGTTTTATCGTGACATGGTAAAACTTGACTTGATGCATGATGGATGGATGAACATGAAGTGCTTCCCAGACTTGTATGTTATGGCCTTGGTGTCATATTTTTGATGCATAGTGTACTTGATTGATGGATGCCATGGAGGGTGAGGCTCTACATACCAACAAGAATGTTTATCATGTGCAAGGTGGGGTGATTATAAACATGGTAGGGTGACTGGACCCTATGTTTGATTCTTGTGGAGAAATGATTTCTAGATATTCAAAGCTTCTTTGGGGAGCCTATCATGTTAGGTGCAGAATGATACTTGCTCTTGAACCTTCAGTGGCTGGGACAATAGGTGGTTTATCGTGCTTTGTAACAACTACAACCAATACCCCAATTGAAAGCATCTTTTCCATTTAAATATATTGAAAAATGTGTTGAATGAAAAAATGATAAGAGAGGGCATACCTGTCGTAGCTGAAAAATGATTTTTTCTGAGGCATGAATGTGTGGAGTCTCCTTTGGAAATTATGAGGTGCTGATCACTGTGTTGCTTTCAGCTTTGCAATTGGGCGTTTTGAGCTCCCATTACGGTCTATCAAATAATTAAAAAAGGGTGATATATGGGCCAAGATAGCTCATTTCAATTCATTTGTGCTGTTTGAGAGTAGTGAGGTTAGAGATGAGGCCTTGCCTTCGAGCCTTTCTTGCCGTTGTGGTTAGCCTATGTACCCGAGATTCGCGCCGTTAGTGCCAGGTAGGGACTTGAATGCCCAACATTTTATTTTTTGCATTTTTATTTGAGAGGGGTCCGTAAAAATTAGGTTTGTATGGATACTTACCTCTTCCTATCCTTGATTGCGCGGGCGATTAAGGTTACATGCACGAAAGTTCCACGGGAAAATAAACTTTCCCGCAAAATTTATGTGTATGGAACAACCTTTGCGTGAAGACTCGTGTGCCTGTTGATGATACATACATGTGAACATCTTGCCTGTGTAGAAGATAGGCGCAATGAAGGGCCAAAAAAAATTATTTGTTTAAAATTTTGATTTTTTGTTTTTTTAGGTCACTGATGTGGTTGTTTTTGGTGATAGGATGTTGTGGCGTGAGCATGATTGGCCTGACCTACACATATCTGTGGCACAAGATGCCAATGCCTGAGGGATTCTAGCACAGTGGGGCCTTCTGAAGTTCCTGGAGAATGACATCTTGAGATCTTAGGATAGTCTGCTTTGCTTCCTGATCCACTGCTGGAATAGGAGGTGAAAAGTGATGGTGTTACAGGGTCGAATGTAGCCATCCATCGAGAGACATATTTTTATTTTGTGACCAGCTTATTGCCTCAGGGTGAGGCACTTCCACACCCACTCCCACCTAGGAGGGTGAGTATCCATCGGTGGGCAGAGCAGCATTGTGGCAGAGCACCTATTTCTTAGGGGTGTGTCGTTATTGCATTAGTGACCGACTTAGATGAGCGGTCTACCTTGGCTATGATAGTTCGGTTGATAGGGTCCTCGTTGCCCAACAGGGGGTCATGACCGGTGATTGGTGTACTGCACCAGCTCAGGGTCAGACATTTTTATGATTGGGCATGCCATGTATACGATGGCATGGTGACGCAGCTGGGAAAGGCCCGGGGCAAGTCCAAAGTATTAACTTATGCCAAAATCCTTTGTAGCATTATGTTTGAGAGCGTGGTGATGTTACGCCCCATCGTGCCTGTCCCCATTGGCCCTCGTCGAGATCCTAGGATGCGGCAGTGGGCACCGTTTATGCCTCGTTACGGAGGCAGGAAGGTGGGTCACTACTGGTATGCGACATAAAGGCTGCCTGGGGGCAGTCTGCCTTGCATTAGGTTCTCTTGGCTCTAGACTGATTATATCCCATCGACACGTTTCCAATGACCGTATGATGTTTATTAGCGGGTTCACTTAGGGATGTAAGTATAGTGTTAAGTTTGATGGTTTCCTTGAAAGACGAGACAAGAATGTCCTTCTTGGGTATTCCCTTCCCTCTGGGTTGGTGAAGTGATTGGATAAAATCTACAGAGCAATTCTAGGTCTGGGCAATGACGTAATGGGTGATCGCCCGAACATTAACACGAATACCGGGCTGCCCGTAGATAGACAGCGCATACGGGGTTAACAGGATATCATCTCCGAAACATCTCTAGGGCTGCACAATTGGCGATGAAATGATCACGTTCATCATAGAGTGCACAACGTTGGACGAGAGGTGGAGTGATAAACTAAGGTCTCTCAAGCGTCTGCCTTGCCTCTTATAGGTATAATATGAATCGAGGTTCTTCCTCATCTGTATACATGGGGGGATGTGAGGGATCCTCTTGGTATGATTGCTCTAGCACATGTAAGGCATCCCTATATCACGACATTTCTGGGTAATGATGAGTCTAATGCCCATAATTGTTGCAGATAGCGCATGCATGGTTGGTGCGTAATGTTTTTCCTTGATTTTTTGTGGCTGGTTCTTTTTTATGGGAACTTGTGGCCGCGTAATTTCTTTAGGAGCTTAGAAGAGGTTTTAATTCATCTAATTCCAGGAAGATATTGGTAGGATGGCCTACAATATCGCATAATGCACAAGGTTGCAGAGCCCTTGGTATGCTAGGGTTTTCTATGTTTTTCCCTTTTTTGTGGGTTTTCTTAGTCACTTTAACTGGTGTCACCTCCTGAGAAGTGATGGGGGTTATTCCTGTAGATGTGATGCCAGGGGTTAGTAGCATGTCTGGTGGGACAAAATACCAAACATGTCTTGTGAAAGAAATGTTTGGCAATGTTACCGTTATGAAGACTTGTTGTGACACAAAACCAGGTGGAGGGTATAAGAATGGATTTTGGGAGATGTCGTAGGATAGAAACGCCGATCCAGTGGCCTTGGTATCATTACTACTAGTCTCTATCTCTTGGCTGGTTTCGGTTTTTGATGATAACATCACGCACACCAGGGCTCCTGTGATATCAGAAATTGCTTCTGGTATGACAAGGGGGTCATCTAGGAATGATCCGAGGATAGATGATTGTTTGAACTAGCTGGGGCCATATTCTTGGTACCACATGAACAACTTTGTAGATGTGTCTACATAGGGTAAAAATACATCGACGATCTTCATGGGTCGCTTGCCATGGTATTTCAATTGGTCAACGATGATGATTTGATCCTCGTCAAGGAAAATCATCACCCGAAAAACGGAAGATGCTATGGCAGACATGGCATACATATAAATCCGCCCAAGGCGTATATTGTAGTTAAGCTGAGCATCCAAGACCTCAATATCTATGAGTACCATTTTTCCGGCCAAGCTGACAGGGACATTTTGATAGAGACCGATGAGAGTAGAAAGGCACCCGTCATATGCTCTGAGCATGATGTCAAATGACTTCAGTTTAGGAGATCCCAACTTCTGCCAAACAATTTTAGACATGATGCATGTAGATGCACCCGCGTCGATGATACATCGGTGTATAGTGATGTTTTGGACTGACACCGGTATGTGAAAGGCAACCAATGAAGTAAACCTGGGGTGGCTCTGCCTAAGTCAAAAGCCATTAGGCGTGAATCGGCAGGGTCGATGGCACCTAACGCATGAAGTAAGGCTTTTAATTGCTTTGGGAAAGATTGCAGGACCTATAAAGATGACATGGCAATGGGAGATTGTGCTAAATCATCCTCGATGCTGTATTTATGGGCTGCTTTGGAGTGGTGTCCAACTCACCTTGTTGGACCCTTAGCCATCTAGGGAAGGGGTTCAATAGGCGTTTTGGATATAGTCAACGGTGTGGTAGGTTCACTGCTGGCGCCTGACGAGTTGGTGTTTAGGGGGCATCATAGCTTTGATTCCTTGTTTGAAAGAACATTTCCTTTCCAGCCATATAGATTTCATGGTTTTTGTTTTCGGAATCATTTGGGGGTGGTTGTTGCTGTTGGGTACTAACCACCCCTTGGTGGGGGAAGGGATCCTGCATTACAACAGTTTGATGTGCAAGTCCCCCTTATCCATGGTTACCCTGAAGTTTCTTAAACTCAGGGAGTTCGGGACAGTGATGAGTGTAATGGCCATACTCACCACAAATAGCATAAGAATGGTTTTTCCATAGATTAGCCCTCTTGTTCTTCCCTTGGGAGTTATTTGGCTCTTGGGTTTGATTTCGGTTGGGGTTGCCCCTAATATGATATCGCAGAGGGCATTGCTGGTTACTGCCCCCTGTCTAGAATCTCCTTTTTGTTTATTTTTAGGATTTTTCCTTGCAATGTTAGGAGGATTACTACGATTCTCCTAGTCGTAATACTGGCGCGACTGAGCCTGGGAAGGTTACACAAAGTTCACCAATGCATTTTTTTACGGCTGTGGGTTTTGTGCTAGCGAAGGGGAATATTGGGGTCCTTGTCCATGGTTGGTATATGGTCGCTGGGGGGGAGCTCTTCCGTCAATGTTCCTAGCTGTGTACTAGGTCCCCTGCGAGGGAAGGTGACGCAACAACAAGTGAAAGGCAGTCCAATGGATGGATGGTCAACTGTAGCATGGACTCTGTCAACGGTTCCCTTAGTTTACCCCTACGGATCTTTGTTTTCTCCGTGGTTTTATTTATCAATTTTGAAGAAATTGATAAATAAATACAATTGGCAGCTTGGTATGTTTATTTTACTCTCGGCTTATGTATATGTCACCAACCTTATACAATAATCCTCAAAAATTATATTAATACTCCACCCTTTATAACCTTATACAAATACACCCCACCCATTTAAATAAACGCTTACCATCACCTTTGGCAATTAATTATTTACCTGTCCTTATATTAATGGTCTAGCGCTTATTTACATATAACTTTATAATCGCTCGTGGCCCTGTGTCCCACTTCTATGATAAATCGAACGATCAAACGCATGCATAGTACCTCTCTTATCCTCTGCGCATTTCCGTTGAATGATCACCCTTCGATGCGCCTGCGCCAGATCGACGACCCTTGACGATTTCGCTTGGCTTCATTAGTCGAAGTATAACGTGCGAAATGGATACGGAAAGGCGGTTTTTTGAACGGTCCACTCCGCCACGTGTCGACTCCTCTATGGAATCGCTCCTCGACCCAGAAATACCACCGCCGTACCAAAAGTGGTGCGAAATGGGGCAATCCGCTCTCCAAAACTACTCGCGGTTTTTCCACAATGTTTAACCAAGGTTAATGCGGGTACGTTCTCCTTCGTATTCATTAACTCGGGGTCTTGACCACGATACCGGGTTTCTACCTTGTGACCAACAGCGTCTTTTCCCTTTATAACCGGATTTTAACTCGACAGAGTTCGTCCAACCATTTAATGGGATTTACACCACGACACAGACAGAGGATGTGAAGAGATTTGCACAGTGTTCTCCTATAATAATTGATTTCAGGAACAGAGGATTCAGTGCTTCGAACTAAGCGATAGCGCATACAAAGACAATTTCGTTAACTCTCAGGTACTCAACAGACCATATACATATATTCAAGCAGAGAAAAAATGTTAATTACACACAATCTTCCTGTGAAATCTCCTCCCCCTTATACATCCGAAGGATACAATTATTTACATTTCAGAGTGACTCTTCTATTCCTCAGTGAGGGCCGTTTGGAAAATTAACAGTCTAATTACAATAATTCGATTAACTGAAACATGACATCAAGAATAACTAAGCTATTTGACTTCCTATGACTCTAATTAACCTAAATAATACAATCAGCTAAGGTATTGACACCTAGCTGTAACAATTCGAACGTTTTCAAACCCTACTAGCCACAACATGTGGACAAAACCTCCTACATTGCTGGCTAGTGTCTAATGCCCCTGCATCAGAAGGTATGATCCTCCCTACTGATGGTGGTATGACAACACCCTATTGGTCATATTTTGCATACGTGTAGGATGACTGTGGTGGTAGCCAGGTTGCGTGATGTTCTGGTTAGGATCATACGAGTAACCTGGGTACTGGATACTGCTGCCTAGATGACCTTGGGTCAATGACATGATCAATCCGTCTGCAGTATTCGACGTGCTTGGAAATTATTTGTAAGTTTTTAGTCGTGGGGATTTAAGCAAGACGTTGTAAATGTATCCTGATTGGGTGTATATAAGTTCGCGTTACTGGGCTTTGCTAATGGTGTCCTCCTCGGAAGTAGGTCCTTAGGTTGCCACATATTTTGAAATTTATGCTGTGAGAGTCTTCAAAAATAGGTCCAGTAAAACTCTATCATTGAGTTTGGCTTTACACAAACTTCGACGTTGCCGCCATTGATGGAGATGGTCCGAGATATGGACAACTAGCGTTTGCCTAAAATGAGTCAGTAACTCCATTCCTGAATCATGGTGGATGGGTAACTAAAAATATGTGAGGAACACAGTAGCAAGGGTGCTAAAGGTTCCATGCGAAGTAGAAGGCTTCTCCACATACCATTTCATGGCTGGTCCAGTTAAGGTGCGCTGAAATAGTCTTAGTCGAATAGTATCATCAATAACACTATTGGATGAACATTATAGGTGGAAAGTCATTACATGATTTCTAGGGTCTTCTGATTGCTTCCCTTTGAATTTTGGAATGTATGAAGGGAAATTCATGGGCATGGGGGGCCAATTGGGGCTATGCGCAATGGGATTGTTGGTTAGATTTGATATATTTTGAAGGTTTAATGATGCTAGAAAAGGTAACTGAGTATTGAGTGCCATTGTGTACTATGGAAACACAAGAATCTGGTTGTGTATGGGGGGTTTCTGGGGGAAATTACCTTGTGACGTACCCTGCTGTGTGTTCTGCTGACTCCCCGAAGGGGTAGCTCTCCTATACCCTCTGGGGGTTGTGGGAGTTGTGTGTGGTGACCCTGTGGGGGTTTCCACAGGTGTGGCATTGGGTGACCCTTGGGGGTTTCCAACTAAAGATGCCCCGATAAAGGATGAACCAATAATGGTGGTTGTGTGATGTATTTGACGCCTAAATGGATAAATACCTGACACTCCTCCCTCTAATGGGGGGAGGTCCAAAAAATTTCTAGATCGACGAGGTCCCGTTGGGTCCGTTATGGTGTCGACTCGATTTAATTTTGGAAATATTGTTTTGTTTTCTAAGAGGAGAGAGATTATTACCAAATGAAAATGTGATCACATACATAAAACAAAGTGAAAAATAAAAGGTAAGTTTCTCCTTTAGATTAAAGTTATGTGATTAGTCAAGCAAAAAATATGGTTTTGGTTGTTTCATGTATGATACTAAAAAAGCCTTGAAAGACCTAATCTTCCTCACACTATCAAATGTAACTGGGCCTTGCGAAGATATCTTCTGATGGGTACTAGGGCTAACGTCTCGAAATAACTAGCGACACCTTCCAGCATCTGAAGAATCGACCAAGGTAAAGGTATGAGGATCTAGTGCTGCCTGCACCGTCAACTATAGGGAAGGATGCCCTAGATTTGTCCACTAAAGTACCATCGTCCCACGTGAGCATTTGAGTCTTGAGCTTATTGGTATTCAGATACCAGTATTGAGCACTATATGGGTTAAGTAGCCCCAAATAGTACCACACGCACTGGGCTTAAGCTTAACCCCCTCGGAATTGGGTCTCTGTAGCGCTCGAAAATTCTGTTCCATGGGCGGATAGATGACTTTTAAGCTCCCTAAAAAATTAACATCTATGTTTCAATAATGAAAAATGACCATGGCGGATTATTGGATGCCTACCCCAAGTCCTAACCTGAACTACAATTTCTTTTGTGGCTCCTATGGGAAGAATTTAGTAAGGTCAATTAGTGGTTAGTTTTAGAGAGTCTTAATTTGCGTAAGGTGTGCCTTGGTGAAGCGACCGTAAGAAGAGGACCAAGGTCCTAACTTAATTAAGCTTCATGTGTGCAATGACGTGTACAATCGAAATTTTATAATATGTGGATATGCAATGATCCTTTACACTCCTTTCCTAATTACACTATGTGTGATTGTTCCTTTCAGAGAATAAACAATGCGCAGATAATGGGCCGCTTACACTTTTTCTTAGTTAGACTAAGTGTTGCACTATAGGGAGATGGAAAACTATCACAAAAAAGCTTTCATATGCGTACCCAGGCTCACCAAGAGGTGCAAGGGTGGCAGGGATTACTTTCCTTCTTCCGATACTTTGATCCTAGTCCCAAATCCTAATGCAAAAAATTAAACTAAACTAATGCAATATTTAAAAAAAAAAATTGAAAACTAGCTAAATATGCATGGATAAAATGGCCACTTAATTTTTGCGAATTAATCCTATGTGTTTTGTGTCTATTATCATCAACTTAGTTCATTCAGATAGCATGGGTGGATTTAAAGGCCACTTACTTGCCCCCTAATTAAACTATGCGAGATTTGTGATAATAAACTAAAATTAAAACAATGTAATAGCTAAGCTAAAGTTCAGCAAAAAATGTGTCCTAATCAGTCAAGAAACACCAGAGAAAAGTGATGGCATATTTATTATGGGCTTCCAATCACTTTAAAATTGCTAAAAATGAAGAAAATCAATGAAAAAGTGCTCGTTGGTTTCCGTGTGGCTTGTTTTGTCACAGGTGCATGATTTGCACGTCTATCAAGGCTGAACGCGCGCAGATTTGCTGTGCAGGAAAATTATGCCTTCTCTAAAATGAATCTATTCACAGAGGGTGAATGAGAGATGCTTAGGGAAAGAAGGAATGGTCCTGCAACAATTTTGGGCAGGAGAGAGGTCTTGCAAACAACAACCACTTAGCTTAAGAAGAACAATAAGTGGAGTCGCCAATCCTGTTGTAGTGCATTTGGCATGTGGGTGGACGAAATGCACTGTGCTTGGTAGGGGATGTTTCTTTCCTACAAGCATGTAACAGAGAAAAATGAGTTGTTAGATGATTAGTGAAACATCATAACATGTATGTAATATTCGTAATTAGCTTTTTGCTAGTTGGAACATTAAAATTTTCTTTCATTCATAACTTAGATGAATAAGTAGGTAGAGAGACCCTTAAATATTTTGAGTAGGAATAAATCCAATTCTAGTGTGAAGGTGGATCAGCGTAGCTAGCTGAAATAAAGAAACCCTTAGTGTGAATGGGGTCAATGGATGTGGATGGGGTTGAGGTTGTCCAAATCAACAGTGCTGCCATGGAGAGAGTGGAGATAGTGGAGGACAACGCAGTTATGGTGAAGGAGTGTATGAATGGGAGTAACATCTTTAATGGGTGGGACCAAGGGTGAGGAATCTCACCAAGAATATAAAGAAGGGGATGGAAGCCATAGAAGGCATTCTAATTATTTTTTATGTCTTGGTATTTTATGAATTTCTGCACGCTTTAGCTGTTTAGCGGAGTCTGCTGTGCTGTTTAGAACAAGGGTGTTTCCGGGCGGAAATTCCACCCTCATCCTCGGGGGAATTCGAGTGCCCACTCAGGAGAGGTACATTGAGCTTAATTCCACCATATGACATCAGACCAAGCTTCATCCATCTACCACAATGCATTCTCATTCAGAAATTGCGTTATTTTGTAGGGAAGTTGCAGTGAGGGTTGAGAGACCCATTTTTTGAGCTAGTTTCCTAGTGGAGGGAGCAACCTTTCATTGGGAGGATCTATTGGGAATATTTTGAGCTTTTTTCTTGTCATATCAGCCACCTCCTTTCAGTCATGGAGTTGCAGAGCGTTATTCAGCCTGAGGGCTGCATTTTTCATATAGTGTATTTCTGAAAACCCTTTCTGGGTTGTCTTGGAATGGTGCTTGAGAGCCTAGATCTCTGATCCCGACATTTTCTGAGCAATCTATCATCAGATCTATGTATTTATATTTTCCAGCTGCAGTTATTCCCCCTTGGACTATGCAGTCATAGCATTCCGACATTTAATGTATTAGTAGTATTTCACATTTTGATTTATTGGATCATGGGAGGCTTGTTTGCCTAGCTTGAGTGACCTTTTCCTCAAGACATTGTACTTATTTTCTGCTATTAAAAATAATGGAATGGTTCTATGATTGTCTCATTTTTTGATGTATTGATATTCACTACAATTTCCATTTTTATGTTCAATATTACTGCTTTTCCTGTTTTGGAATATTACATTGGCACCAGAGCATAATCTTGGCTCAGCTTGTGGGGCACTGCATCTATAACATCTATAGCAATGGGGGAAAGAGAATTTCCTAAACTTATTTTCCAAACTATGCAGAATATTTCCAAATAAATCAAGGAGATGAGGTTATAAAGACAGAAGGAATCCCCTAGAGGGTTTCAACATGGAGAGAATTCTGACACCTCACATTATTGGTGTGAGCAACCAACATTACAACCTTCTTCACAACGCTCCACCATGCCTACATTCCTAGCAATAGGAAATGAGGTGGGAGGACCACAAAAGGAGGAAAATCTTGGTGATTATTTCCTAGAGTATGAATCTCAATCTCAGAGGTTCAAGGAGCACTTGAACTTCCAAGAGTTCTGTCAGATCAAGGATAATAGAAGACCCAAAAATCACAATAGAGGTGGAGGGTACATGCAGAATAATGATCTGCAATGTACTATGGGTAGATTCTTTTTTCCCTCTTCTGATGGGTCACCCATGTGCATAACCAAGGCTTGGGTAGAGAAGTTAGATACTTATTTTCAGCTCAACCGATTTTCAGATATGGAGGCCATTAAGATAGCAGCGCTGCATCTTGAAGGTGAAGCACATGAGTGGTGGTTTCATGGCCTATCTAAAATAGGGCATGCTAGTGTCACTTCTTATGCAAAATTTACCGGAAGTTTGGTGGAAATATTTGATCCCAAAAATCCAGAAGCACATTTTGTTAATCTATCTAAGCTCAAGAAAACAAGATATCCAGAGAATTATATCTCTAAATTTCTAAAACTCCCAGTCATGGTGTCCAATGTATTTGTAGCTAGGAGAGTGTATATGTTTATTGATGGGCTAGAAAAGCCTTTGCATGGGTTGGTGAAATCCACTAGAAAAACTACACTCCAAGAGGCTATTGACAGGGCTAGAGTTTTACACCATGCTTTGCCAAGGGAAAAAACCCCATTTCAGCAAAGGTTCTCTTCTCAAGAAAAGGGAAAAGATGTGAAGTTTCCTCCCTCAAAGGAGAACCAAGAAAATGGATCTCTTGGTGATGATGTCTAGGGAGATCTAGGGAGGAGAAAAATTTGCTTCACTTTCCAAGTGCCATTGGCACTAGGGCACCGGTGTGCTACAGGGAAGGCACATTATATTGAGGTGTTCTCTGATGATGAAGAAGAGGAAGCATAAGAATTAAAGGAGGATACCAGCGCTGTAGCATTAGGAGGAGTTGCACCACCACCATGAGGTGTGAAGGGATCATTTTCTCCAACTGGAGGGACTCTTGCAGCTTTGTGGGGAGTTCCTAAGTATCTAACATTGAGGGTTAGAGGCACTATTCAGGGAAAGAGAGTGTCAGTGTTGATAGATGGTGGGGCTACCCACAAATTTATTGATACTCAGTTAGTGTAGAGGAGATGCATTCTAATAGATGATTTTGAGGGATTCTCAGTCTTGGTTTCAGGAGCTAGAACCATGTAGTGTGTCAGGTATGTTTTGGCACTAAATATCACTTTGGGGACTTACACATTGACAGACCACCTCTTTGTGGTTGATATTCTGAACACCAATGTGATATTGGGTGTTCAGTGGTTGATCACTTTGGGGAAGGTCACCACGGATTAGGAGACCTTGGAGATGGAATGGATAGACAGGGGGAGTGGTAAGCCCCAAAAGGTCAGGGGCATGCACATCTATCCACGTGAGATTGTATCAGCACATAGGATGGAGGCTGATTTGGGAAAAGAGGACATAGAGTGGGAAGTGGAACTGCGTATGTTAGAGGTAAGAGGCAAGGGTGAACCAATACACTCGTATGTGCAGTATATTATAGACCATTATTCTACAGTATTTGGAGATATACCACTAGGGAGGTAACCTAACTGACAATTTTAGCACACTATTGAGTTGGAGCAGGGGATCTAAGTAGTGATCACCACACCCTATTGGCATCCCAAAGCCTATAGGGATGAGATTGAAAAAGCCATTCATGAGCTCTTGGCTTTAGGACATATCCGACCCAGCACCAATCCTTTTGCTTCTTCTGTGGTCTTGGTAAAGAAGAAGTATGGCACATTGAGGATGTGAATTGAATATATAGATTTGAACAAGAAAACAAATAATAATAGGTACCCAATTCCCAGGATCGATTAACTGATTGATGAGCTATGGGGATCAAAGTACTTTTAAAAGATCAAGATTAGGGTGAGGGATCAAGATATCCCCAAAACTTCATTTAGATGCCATTATGTCCACTTTGAGTTCTTCGTGATGCCCTTTGGGTTAACCAATGCTCCAGCTACTTTTCAGTCTTGCATGAACCACATCTTCCATGGTCAACTGAGGAAGTTTGCATTGGTTTTATTTTATGACATTATTATTTACAACCGCACATGGGAGGAGCATTTGTAGCATATTGAGATAGTATTACGTATTCTTGAGGAGCATCAATTCTATGCTAAGCTCTCCAAGTGTGAGTTTGGGCTCATAGAGATGCTCTATTTGGATTACATCATTGTAGTAGATGGAGTGAGAGCTCATGAGGAGAAGATCTGTGCTATTTGATATTGGCCTGAGCCAAAGAATGTGACAGAACTTCGAGGGTTTGTAGGCATCTGTACCTACTACCGAAAGCTTTTCAAAGGGTTCTCTCAACTAGAAGCACCACTTACAGATTTTACCAAGAAGTGAGCCTTTAGTTGGACAGCCACAACACAGAGGGCCTTTGATAAGCTCAAGGAGGTGATGAGAAGCTGCCCGGTGTTGGTATTACCTGAATTTACCTAGTCCTCTGTGTTGGAATGTGATGCTTCAGGGGAGGGCATTGGTGCAGTATTGATGTAAGAAGTTGCTGCCTCCTGAGAGGTTGTACTCTATATATGATAAGGAAAGGTTGGCTATCATGCATGCATTAGCCAAATTCCGACAGTATTTGGTGGGCAACAGATTCCGAGTGAAGACTGATCACAATAGTCTTTGGTTTTTCCTTGAGCAGAAGCAACTGCAAGAGATGCAACAGAAATGGGTTAGTAAGATCTAAGCATATGACTTTGAGATTGAATATGTCAAGGGGAAGAGAAATGTGGTAGCAAATTCCCTATCACAGAGACCAACAATGCTGTCATTGATGAGTGTGGATATAGATTGGAAGGCCCAACTATTGATGGAGTATTCCAAAGACTGCTTTGCATGTGAGATCCTAGATGGAAATGTGACTGATGAGAGGTTTAGATTGATGGATGAGATCATCTATTACTGAGACCGGATCTTCTTGACTAGATATTCTAGACTCAAGGAGAAGATTTTGCATGTAGCACATGATTCACCACTCTCCGGTGATCAAGGATTCACCAAGACATATTGGGCCATTCGGGAGAGATTCTCATGAAGGGTCTTAAGGAGGATGTGCTCCAACACATTAGGGAGTGATTATTTTTCCAGCGGAACAAAGGAAGGAACAACCATCCTACAGGATTGTTGCAGCCACTTCCTATTCCGGAAGGAAAATGGGAAAGTATCTACATGGATTTCATCACCGGTCTACCTATAGTATAGGGTAAGGATTGTATCTTTGTAGTTGTTGATCGACTAACAAAGTATTCACATTTATTTGTTATTTCTGCATGATATACTAATTTATAGGTGGTCGAGCTCTTATTTAGAGATATCTTCAGATAGTTTATTTTGCAGCATCTGTAGTTTATTTTGAATATTAAATTTTACTTTCATTCATAACTTAGATGAATAAGTGAGTAGAGAGACCCTTAAATTTATTTAGTAGGAATAAAAACACTTCTAGTGTGAAGGTGGATCAGTGTAGCTAGCTGAAATAAAGCAACCCTTAGTGTGAATGGGGTCAATGCATGTGGATGGGGTTAGGGTTGACCAAATCAACAACGTTGCCATAAAGAGAGTGGAGATAGTGGAGGAAAATGCAGTTATGGTGGAGGAGTGTATGCACGGGAGTAACATATTTAATGGGTGGGAACAAGGGTGAGGAATCTCACCAATCATATAAGGAAGGGGATGGCAGCCATAGAATGCATTCTGATTATTGTTTATGTCTTGGTCTTTTATGATTTTCTACTTCAGCTATTTAGCAGAGTTTGTTGTGTTGTTTAGCACAAGGGTGTTTCTGGGTGGAAATCCCACCCTCATTCTCGGGGGACTTCGAGTGCCCACTCAGGAGAGGTACATTGAGCTTCATTCCACCATCTGGCATTAGGCCAAGCTTCAAACATATACCACAATGCAATCTCCTTCAGAAACTGCGTTAGTTTGCAGGGCAGTTGCAGTGGAGGGTTGAGAGACCCATTTTTTGAGCTAGTTTCCTAGTGGAGGGAGTAGGCTTTCATTGGGAGGATCTATTGGGAGGAGTTTCAGCTATATTCTTGTCATATCAGCCACCTCCCCGCAATCATGGAGTGGTAGAGTGTTATTCAGCCCTAGGGCTACAATTTTCATATAGTGTATTTCTGGAAACCATTTCTGGGTTGTCTTGGAATGGTGCTTGAGAGCCTAGATCTCTGATCCCGACATTTTCTGAGCACTCTATCATCAGCTCTATGTATTTCTATTTTCCAGCTGTAGTTATTTCCTCTTGTACTGCACAGTCATATCATTTCGACATTTTATGTATTAGTAGTATTTCACATTTTGATGTATTGGATCATGGGAGGCTTGTTTGCCTAGCCTGAGTGACCTTTTCCTCAAGATGCTCTACTTATTTTATGCTATTAAACATAATGGAATGGTTCTATGGTTGTCTCATATTTTGATGTATTTATATTCACTGCGATTTCCAGTTTTATGTTCAATATTACTGCTTTTCTTGTTTTGGAATATTACAATGTAGAAAACTAAGTACAAAACATAGCATGCTACAATAGAGGAGAAAAAAAAAACAACAAATACAAATACAATACAAGCTCAATATAGATTTTAAACAAAATAATAATACCAACGGAGAAATATTCCCGTTTTATTAGTTGTTGGTGGTAAAAAGAGGAAGGACGCTAAAACACTTGAAGTGAATCCTAGAGTTACGGAGCTCTAATTTTCAAAGCAAGGAGAGCTCTTCCCTTAAGCTTATTGAACGCATCTCTCTCTCCTAGACGAGTGGTAGAATAACGGACAACTAATGCACTTCTTCTCTTGGTTTGAGATTTTTGATGGCCAACAACTAAATCCTTCCACTCCTTGCTGCCTGGACAACAAAATGATGGTTTTCTCTTGGGAAATTTGGCCAGAATAACAATGTGATCTCAATTTTTATTCCCATGGTGGTATTTTATAGGAAAAATTCAAATTTCCCTCCCTCTTTTGCTACAATTGTGGATGGTGACATAAGAGTGGGATGTTGATTCCATTGTGTGTTACACTTGAGGCTTCAAGGTGTCTGTACTTGGCGGCCTTGAGTGGAGAATGTTCTTCCTTAAGTGTGCCAAGTGGTCCCAGATGGTGACCTCCCGCCATACAGAGGATCACGCGACTATTTGAGGGGTAGCGACAAATATATTCACTACTATCGAAAATGCCACGCATATTGCTTAGGGTTAGTGTTTTCTGTGTGCTACTTGATAAATTTGTCTACTTTACCTTAGGAAATGTTAAATTTTCTAGATTCTGTAATGTATTTCTTCCTTGTAAATCCTTTTGCTTGAAATTTCATGATGTATTTTGCCTGTCTGATTTTCCAGTGATAGCAAGCTTGAACTAGAAATTTCAGACATCTACTTCATAACAAGATTTTCCAGGAGAGGGGATAGGATCCAAATATCCAATGCTCATACCGAAGGAGAGAGCACTAGCATGCTCATCCAGAGACATTTTCCAAGTTTTAGAAATACTTCCAGTGGAAAGGTGGATATCAAAACCTTCACCAATCTACCTTTGAGGAAAATTTTGCACTGTGTGGCTCAAGTAGCTGGGGCCCAAGTTTTGCATAAGGAAACAAAGTATCAGTTCCAATACATAGTAGATTTCTTGCTCCCACAATGTTCAATCGGTGTGAGGGATTGTTAGCTAACATTAAGATCCAATTAACCAAGTGCAAAATAGAACACCTGAAACAATTCAAATATGGATCCATCCTGGCCACTTTCTTTTTGGAGAGAGTGCCCTTGTTTCAGTACCAGTGGCTTGAGGTATGCGATCCAACCCCAAGATATCTGAGGCTACTCACATGGTGTGAGATTATGCCCCGCCAGGGAGGGGGTCAACATATGCACTTCCCAACATCATTTTTCAGTTGGCTACGACATCAACTGATCGTGGTGGAGGACTATGAATATGTCGACATTAATTTCAGAGGAGACCCATATCTACTTCTTCTGCTAGGTGCTCAGTGGTCTAATGCAGGTACAGAATTGTGTTGGATTTTTTTACTTTTTTTTTTTTTTTATGTATTCTGAGATATTAAACTTATGTTATTTTTATAGATGTTGTACCATATATACCAACATGTATGTCTCCAATTGCGAGGATGGTGGCACACCAAATTGAGGATGCTCCTTATGAGGAGGGAGCAGACCCACTAGCAGATATGGAGTGTAACCTGGCAAACCTGACCAGAGGCATACTAGAATACAAAATTTTGATGATATCCCACTTTGTTTTCAGAGGCACACTGTGGGAGTCCCATGCCGACTGCATCATTTAATATGGAAATTTATCCGAGCAGTCACATGCTGTCATGAGCACCATGTGGGTGGATAGAAACTTGTAGTTTATTTTTTCACTGATGTAGGCTTGTAGAGCCATTGTGTCACATAACACATATTTTTTGATATTGTGATGTAACAAACGTTCAAAAACTCGATATATATATATATATATATATATATATATATATATATATAGATGCTTTATTTTGTTACTAAGCATTCTTATATCATGATGATGTGCTTGGTTTTTACATATGACGCAAATGCCGATCTAAAACATAATTTTCCAATGTATCTATTAATTAATTCAAATTGCATGGAATGTGTTGATATGTAATGTAATCAAAATTTCTTTCCAGTAATTAAACACGTAAATACATGCGCAAAATGTAAGGGTTTCTTACTGCATAATGACTATTTAACTGTAACGCAATGACTTGTGAGTCCATGTTGACAACCAAGTCTCCGATACCGAGAGAAATTTAATCTGATAATAGTTCGATGACCACACTATATTCGAAAATAATATTATTTGTTTGGCCCAAAAAAATACCTTGTCAATTGACCAACTCGCCATCAGGGGAAACGAGTGTCTATGTTGCGGAAGATAAGCTATGTGTGCTACGACAAGCACCATCAAAAAACCAACATTATGGTTCAATGACATCTACAAACCAAGTGGAACACAAGGTAAGCAGAGAAAACATGTCTACAAAGCAAACAATCACACCAAAAAAATATAAAAGCACGCAAATGAATCACACATTAATGTACAAAGTACCATACTTGCGATTAAGCATAATAATTTTTCCAGATAGAACTCATTCCGGGCCTCAGCCAATTGATTACCCTCATAGTTGACAAGCTCATAAGCACCTTTTTCTAATACGCGTTGAATAATTTAGGGCCCATGCCACATTAGCTCGAGCTTCCCAACCCCTAGCTTGTCATGGGCTTGATCATAAAGCAAGACCAAGTCACCTTCAGAGAAAACATGAGGAGTGACAGAATTATCATATTGAGATTTAACTCGTTTCTTTTGTCCTTCAATGACTAAAGTAGTGATTCTTTAAGTCTCATTGAGACGATCGAGACAAAGTAGAAATTCCTCTTCTGGCGAAGTACCAGGAATTAGTTCGAGGGGTCCTAAAAACACTTCATGAACCAAAATGGAATGCTGAAGTGGTCTAGTCAATTTAGAGAAACACAGGATTCCAGACATGTAGAAATGTCACCCATGCCTGGGAGAAATGAGGAAAGATGATGACCATCATCCCAATGGGTTTCGTCGAGAGACATAACTTCCATGATACTCTCATAAGTGGGGAATGCCTCATTCAAGGGATCATTTGAATCCCAAGAACCAAACCAAGGGGATTGTGAATACACGTCTAGAGATGAAACCAGATTCTCATTGGCTTCAGAATATGCCTCAGAAGCAAGAAAAATGCTTTGATACATATATTCTGCAGGGATGAGGAGAATAACATCACAAAAAATGTCAATTTGATTAGGGCTAGGAACAATCCATGGATCGTGACCAGATGATATCATGTTATCGGAGGTGACATTAGGAGGCATGAGTAAAAAAATTCCCATTAGGGACGAATATCTCAGTCGAATGATCTCATAAGGAGTAGAGTTATTCCCAATGTATGGAACATTTCCATTTGAGGAATCATAGGAAAAGAAAGCGAGTTGATCGAAAATGACAATTTTCTCCTGATGAGGAAAGTGGAGAATGCGGAAAAGAGTGGAGACCACGCAAATCATAGCATGAGTCCAACTACGCCCAAGCAGAAGGTTGTAGTTCTGGGAGCGAGGCAATATAAAACGTATTGGAACTAAGACTTTGTTTCCTCATGCAAAAAAACAGCCTCGACTACATGGGCCATACAGTGAAAAAATTTCCTCAAAGGTAGATCGGTGATGGTTTTGATATCCACCTTTCCACTGGAAGTCTCTCTGGCACTTGGACAATGTCTCTGGATGAGCATGCAGTGCTCTCTCCTCCGGTACAAGCTCCAGAGAGTTGGATCCTATCCCCTCTCCTCGACAATCCTATTATGAAGTAGATGTTTGAAATTTCTAGTTCAAGCTTTTGATCCTCAATAATGAAAATTTGGCGATCAACGTCCCATATCCGAATATGATATTCTAACAACTCCAACTGAGCTCTAAGTCCATAGTTTTGGAAAAAATTGAGAAATTTTCAATTCCTCAACGTATTTATGCAATTTGGGTCTTGGAGGGCTTCATGGTCTTCCTCATCATGACCCATCTCTTTCCATTCAATCACCATCTTCACTGAAGACACCTACAAAACATGCTCAAATGACATTTTAGGAGCTTTAATTGTAGTAAATTTGGAAATGAATCATTAAAAGTGGAGTGGTTTCATGTTTTAAAATCTTCTCCATGGTCAACACGCCTATCATAATTAAAAAGGTGTTGACGACGCGCTGGCCTAACAGGCTAGGGGTGATCAGCGCGGGTCCGATAGATCAAACCCACGTTGATCGCATGTGAAATAAAATTTTTAAATACTTTCCCTAACACCAAAATTTCTAAACTAAATGAAATAATAATGGAAGGAAATTAAAGAGAAAATATAGGGCTCTTACCTTCTTTTCACAACATTTAAGTAGCTTATCTACATAGGTCTACATTTCTATATGGTTATGAATGCTAGGATTTCTTGAATTGAACCACTTGTTAGTTAATTCATAATATTGGTGCTGATAACTTTGATACAAGACAAGTGATAAGAACATTATTAATCGATGTTATACTCACATTCTTATGAAACTACGATATTTTTACCAACAATTCTTTCAATTGATTCACCATATTAGAGAATTATTTGCATATGTAACTTCATATATATGATTCTAGTTTCATTTTTTTGTTGCTCACATGATTGTAATTACTTCATATTTCATAGATATTCTAACACTAACAAGTTTTTCTTTCCTTAGCAACTCCCACTGAGACTAGGTGGACTTCACTATGTCACTAAAGTAACGAGTTGCTCATTTTTCTTCCTCTTCCTCACTTTATAATATTTCCCCTTTTTATCTACATTTTTTTTCAACTCAATGTTGGGTTGACTTGCAGTAACTTCCATCTTCTGTCTGGATTTCTTTAGAGTATAGGGAAACTTGTAGTCTTTGGCTATATGGAAAGGATTGTTACACTGATAACACCTTACTTGGATCGACTGCACCAATCGTCTGAAGATCAGGATAAAATGGGGTAAACTGCGCTTCTCCAATTTACTACAAATAGAATGGTAAAATTGATTTACTTTTTGTCTATTTATATATTTTTGAAGACATTTTTACCAATATTTTATTATTTTTTCTTGATATCGATGATTCTTGTCATTTTTTATTGAACAACAGGGTCTTTTATGGTGACAATAATCATTGTTCACGGATGCAACAAGTTTTGTTTTATCTCTTTTTTAGACTCATTAGAAAATAAATGAAAAAGGAACCCCCTGGAGTAATCTTTTAGCTCTTTTCTGACTCTCGAAAAATGAAAATATTGCCGAGTACTTGTCATTTTGAACTCATTAAAGTAAATGAATTAACATGGTCTCAATATACGTTTACCCATTTTTGGGCTGAGATTAACTATTTACGAAAAAGGAATACCTTGATCAAACATGGTGATCAAGAGGTTCTCTCGGATATTATTTTCTACCGTTTCGGATTCTAGGGGTGATTTACAAAAAGGGACATGATGGAGCTTTATTTTTCGTTTATTTTTCAAACTCCTTAAACATGAAAAAGACACTGAGTTATTCTTCCTCTTCCATCACACATCTACCCATAGCGATATATTTGGTGATGTTAGCGATAAAATATTTTATGAGCCATTCATTGAACAGCTGATCAAGGATTTTGAATTTAATAAGGGAGCACCTGCTCCTCCATTCATGAATATGATTTGAAATGTGAGTAGAAAGTGACTGTTTCGAAGACTTCAGGAGATGGGTTCCAGTCTCATAATGGACATGAAATTGGAAATGCGTGAGGAAAGCCATGACTAAGGTATTGAAATCTTAGAAAACACCACGTGGAAGTTCAATGTACCATTTGGCAGTAGCACCCATCAAAATGTGCTAGAAAATACATAGACGAATTGAATCTTCAACGCAAGAATTGGAAGAGCACCATAAATGGTATGTCATGCCATGGGCTTGGGGGTCTTCCCCCGATTTTCCTTCATACATTGGGAAATCTCCAGGAATATTAGTTGGAATTGGAAACCATTGTGCCATGTTTTGGATGGGGCAATTTGTCAACTTAGACACATCAGCAAGTTCCAACATAACCAAGAATGGAAACGAAGGGTGATACAGAGCAAAAGGGCATTGGAAATTTTCCATATGGGGGTTCCAACCTTGTTGGTACAGGTTCTTCCCCCATTGGGGTTGATTCTGACCATACTTTCCCCACTATCCCCACTGTTTTTGATAAGGTATATATGGTTGATAGGGACCTTTTTGGGGCTGCACTCACTGATAAGTACCTTATTGCAGTAGTTGTTGAATGTATGGTCCTTGCTAAGGCTATTGATAAGGCCCTTGCTAAACATAAGCACCCTGTTGGGGCTGTCAGTAGGGCGCTTGCTAGGGTTTCTGGAACTAACCTTGAGGAATTTTCTTGTGTGGAGAACCAGGCTGATTAGGGTAAGATCGAGTTTGACCCATAGGATTCAGACCATATTGGACTTGAGGACCAAACTGAGGGTTAGTTGCAAATTCACCCACTAGATTTTGGGTTTATTGGACATATGGTTGAGAAAAGTTCGGTTGCTAAACATATTGATATTGCATGTTCGGTTGTTGAACATACTGATATTGTACGTTTTGCTGCTGAACATGGGTTTTTGAACATAAGGATACTGGACATGGGGTTGTTGATAAACAAGGTGGGGTGAAGTAGGGTGACCACTTGGTATAGAGGTGCCTACGACAACACTTGTTGGCTGTGAAAGTAGAGTTCCACCAAGACTAGCAGTAGGTTGTCCTGCCCTTGATACATTTCTTGAGTTAAGATTTACCCCACCCGATAAGGGAGGTATGTATAAAGGATGTGATTTCCCCTAAGGCCTAGATGAAGTTGTAGATTGACCACTCAAATGTGGAATCGCAGTGGTTGTGGATAACGATAAGGGAGTAGATGATCCTAGTGAAAAGGTCATTTGACTGACATAAAATTAAAGTTGTGAAGCAATAGCCACATTTGAAACAAATGGGCAGGAATATGGAGAAACACCCATTGACCAAACAGGATGGTGAAACAGGAATGTAGCTCCAGAAGCTCCCAAAACAAGGCTTCTGAGAGAAGTATACCCAAGTGGAAGCGTATCTGCGATTTTACTAAAGGGAATACTCGTCCCACTCCCTTCATCTTGAGGAGTGGTAACATACATAAAACCTTCTGGAGGAAACATATATGTAATGTAAAATTTTGGAATGTAAGATGCAGAATTTTCTAGGGGAATACTCTGAGGAGTACTCACGGGTGGAATATCATCGACATTCGATGCCATTTTTGGAGGAAAAAAATGACAAGAAGTAGTATGAGATTTTATAGGAGAAGCACGAAGAGGAACTCCAAGACCTTCAAAAGGACTATACAGCCATTTAGGTGAGACCGCATGTGGATCAAAGAGCGGATTTGGAGGAAAGACTATAAAATGTGCAGGAATTTCAAGACTTTACAACTCTGTATCCTCATATGACGATGAAAGCCACTCGTGAAGTGGTGGTCGAGACGAGATCTGTTAGGCACTTATGAAAATTCCAAGTTCAACACCTTCAGCTTCAAGGGGTCCAATTGGAAATTGCAGAATCTGAGGAGGAGGCTCTTGATTTCCTTAGAAAGAGGTATGAGGAAAATTCGAGGATTCAGCCACGATGCCCTTATCAACGAAGAAAGAAGTGAATCAAATTTGAGCAATTAATATTTATAATTAACCACGCAAGATGAGGCCAAGAGCACTGCACAGGTAGGATGTTATCGTGGGAATTTTATTTTAGAAATTAAACAAAAAATAAATCAAAAGGGTAAACTAGGCATAAAATATTACCAGGTATCCGCGAACTACAATATACACCTTGGTGAAAAAATGGTAGAAGAATTTCCATGTACTAAACATACTGCAGCCAATATCCTTGAATGTTGTGTTCGATGTATCACGTCTATAAGGTAGCCGAATCAGTTACCTATGGTAGGTTTGAAACATAGTGGAGTCTCCCAATATATTGTTGAAAATTCAGTAAGAAATTTGTGTCTAATTTAATTTTCCCTTAATTAAATTGGACAATAAATTGTAATCTTATCTCATAATCACTTGTAATAGTTAACTGAGTGTGTAGACTCAGTTAGCTAATGAAATTCAAGTTAAGGGTGGTTGGTGAGGCATGTAGAGTGATTCTATTTGTTTTAGAGTCCAAGTTTCAATTAGTGTATTAGTTTAATGCATGAGAAATCAGTTAACTCAATTAAGTGAGTTAAAGTGAGTCTAACTAGTTGTAACTGATTGTTGCACTGGTGAGAGATCAAGTGAATTAAATCAGATTTAATTCATATGTAGTGATCTGTCAAGTGACTGATGATTTACTATTAATAGTTGCATGCATGTCAGTTCTAATGAAGACCAAGTTGAGACAGAGGTTAAAGAGATGTTAACTATTAGTTGTATTATTAATGGATTTTGGAGCACAATAAAAACAACCATTTGGATTCCCATGATGTATTGCACATTTTTGGAAGGCTAAAATTCGTAAATAATAGGGATTTAATTCTCTTAGAATTGTGCAAGGCAGGCTGGCTGAGAAGAGGTAGGAAATTGACTAAGTGTTGGTCAATTTAGTTCGGATCAGTGTGAGACAGTTGGTAGAGTGCAACCGATTCTTGTGAGAAGAGTGCATTGTATTGTTTCATGATGCCTTGGTTGGTTATACAATAAATATAGAGGGGTTTTGAGCAACAAGCTTTCCCCATGAAAAATATATGTGTTGTGTGATTTATTTGCTTCTTTCTCTTACTTGGTGTGATTTTGCGATCGTGTTTATTTTCCGCAAATATTGTAGAAGGATTAAGTATATTGTTTTAGTATATTACATGATCATATTGAATCCATTAGTATACATAGTATTTGTATAATTACTACATGGTATCAGAGCGCCAGAAATCACTACAGTGGAGAAGAAATTGAGTTTGTTCTTAACAACATTCGAATTTGCAAAAATGTTCTTTGGTGCGACATGCAGATCAAGATGGATTTCAATGGATTAAGATTGGAATATGCACTTGAGGTCAGTTCTAATTATATTTCATGGAAAGACAAAATAGAGGCAGTTTTGGAGGACAACGGGTTGAAATAATTTATCGACACTGATATTCCAAGGCCTGCAACAGCAGGCGACACTCTTCTTGATGCTTTGGAAAAAGAAGGTTGCAAAAGCGAGGAGGATATTATTAGAGGAATTTCGAGATCACGTTGTCTCGAGTCTCCATGGAAAGGTGACTCCATATGCAATGTGTAAGGCCTTGACAGATCTATTTCAGAATAGTAGTGACCACAGAAAATTGGTATTGAAGGACAAGCTCAGAAAAATCAAAATGGAGAAAGGCGATACTATTCCGAAATACTTGACCAAGTTCATCCAATGTCAAGATGAGCTTGGAAGTGTCAGGATTACTATATCAGATGATGAATTGTTGAGCCTAGCACTTCTAAGCCTTCCCAAGAGCTGGCATAGTTATCAGGACTCTATTAATGTGAGGGAGAAGCTACTAGATTGGGAGCGACTTTCGTCGGATTTGGTATAAGAAGAATTCAGGAGAAATACCGGGGATGGATCCTCATCCAAGATAGATGACAATGAAAATTTCATATTGGCTGGTAAGGCAAAGAAGGGGAAGGGAAAAAAATCCTTTTCCAAATCTGAGACTAGAAAAGAATGCTAGAAGCGTGACATGTCGAGAGTGAAATGTGTTCACTGTCACGAGCATGGACATTATGCCACTAATTGTCCATAGAAGAAGAAGAACAAAAAGAAGGATTCAGGATCTACAACGGGTGATGCTTTGGCTTCACAGTTCGAGTTGGACTTCTCACTCATTGCATGCATGGTGTGCGATGGGATTAGTGTGGTACTTGGATAATGGTGCATATTTCAACATGACGGGAGACAAAGAACTCTTTAGTAGCTTGGAGGAGAAGGATCTTCAGATGCACATCGATATGGGTGATGATGGGAGGTATATCACTACCAGGATTGGTACAATTACTTTCCAGAGATAGTCAAGTAAAAATTTCTTATTAAAATATTTCATGCATGTACCAGTCTTGAAAAGGAATTTAGTTTTAGTTGCTATGTTGGAGGATAGAGGATATGCTGTAGTTTTAAGAGAAGGGAAATAATTCCTTCATCACAAAGCCACATGAAAAGTTAAGAAGATTGGGGTTCATGTGAAGAAACTTTACAAACTTGATGTAGATGGCTATGCAACATTGATGAGTAAAGCAGACAGAGTGGTGAGACGGGATGAGGGTGAGTTATGGCACAGGATATTGGGCCATCTACACCACAGTTCTTTGAAGGTCATGCAACAGATTTCTATGGGGCTTCCAAAGGGTACTCTTGCGCAGATAGACAGATGCAAGGGGTGTACCATGGTGAATTATACAAATGCCACTTTTCACGAGAAGGAGAACCGAGTAGTGGAAATCCTTGAGAGATTTCACTTAGATGTGTGTGGACGATTCTCTACAGCTTCTACAACAAAGCACAGGTATTATGTGATATTTTTCTATGATTTTTCTAGAAAGTGTTGGATCTACTTCATGTAGAAGAAAGATAAGACGTTCTCAAAATTTTGTGAGTTCAAAGCACTGGTTGAGAAAGATACAGGGAAGTAGGTGAAGGCTCTTAAGAAAAACAATGGTAGTGAGTACATCTCCAATGAATTCAAGAACTTCTGTGCCAAAGAAGGAATTCAGAGAGAGTTGATTGCGCGTCATAACCCACAAAAGAATGGGGTTGCAGAAAGAAAGAACAAAACAATTGTGGGTGCGGCATGAGCTATGTTACATGATGAGGGACTACCGTTGCATCTATGGGCATAGGCATGCAACACAACAGTATTTGTGCAGAACCGTAGTCCTCATTGGATACTTGACATGAGTACACCAGATGAGGCTTTTTATGGTAAGAAACCTAATTTTTCATATTTTAAAGCTTTTGGCTCATCTGTCTATTGCCATGTGACCAAATATTCCAGAAAGAAGCTAGAACCAATAGAAGAGATTGGGATATTTGTGGGGTATACTGATACTCCCCACAACTACCGGGTGTATTTTCCGAACAACTAGATGATAGTTGTTAGACGGGATGTAAAATTTGATGAGGAGAAAGCCATGCAATTGTCCCTTGAGAGGGAGCTTGATTTTCATGTAGATGAGGAACTCTTGGTTACAAAGGATGAACCTCAATATGTGGAGCATCCACATGAGGAGGATCATGGAGTGGCGAAAACCACTCATGCAAAGCCATCCACCAGACATGGTAGGAGGCACACCACAGAGGCTGACAGATTGAGACTTGATGCGACAGAACATGTAGGAGCACCTACATCACAATGCAGACAGAGACAGTCACCAGATATGTATACTAAATACATGGCTCTTATGAGCAAGTGTATTGTGACAAAACCATCCTCTTTTGAGGAAGAAATGCAGTAATCAACTTGGGTTGATGCCATGGTTGAGGAGTATGACTCCATCGTCAGGAACATTACATGGGAAGTTGTCCCAAGACCAGTCAGGAAGTCAGTGGTTGGATCTAGGTGGATCTATAAGGTGAATAAAGCATCATATGGGAGTGTGGATAAGTACAAGGCTATATTTTTAGCTCGAGGATTATCACAGGTTGAGGGGATTGAATATGAGGAGAATTTTTGACTGGTTGCAAGGTACTCATCGATTATGTTAGCTCCCCGTAATTTGCTAGATTTATTGAGATACAAATGTACAGGGTAACATCAAACCGAGCTTTGGAATCCAAGGACCTAGCCTTCCTGGATTTAGAGAGGGATCTCTCTAGTAGGTGCAAAGATATGAACTTGTTTTGCTGATTAGGGTTGATTTTAGGCTAGATGTTAAGTGCGGGGTATTTTGATTGTTTTTGGTTGGGTATGATGCTCAGATGGATTTAGATAGAAAAGATGGAAGATTATTAAGTCATTGGGAAATGGATTCTAACAAGGTCATGATGAGTTCATCAATGGTTTCAAGAGCATTTGCAGGGCAATTTTAACTTGGTTGGTAGGTCTTTGAGGTTGTGGTGGACGATGAGATGAACATTAAACTTGAGAATAAAATCTAGTGAAGGGAAGAACTAAATCCTTAATAACTTTTTAGACTAAGGGAGTTAGAAAAATCATAAGCATGGAAAGAGAATCAAAGGTATAAGTGAAACCTAATCATTTTGATTTCAAACTAAACACAAATTATTATCCAAGACAAACATTCAAATGAAATTACAGAAAGGCAAGAAACTTATTTAACTTTCATAGATTTAATTATCAATAGCAGAAAAACATTTAAGATGCACAAGTAGTTATAACCATAGAAGAAGGGAAAAATATGAACATCTAAAGTTACAGATGTGAAGGTTCTTTGAAACAAATTTAGCTAGTAAAGGCAAAGAGCATGATTCAAACAGACTTCTTTGACAAACCTAGGCAAAGCTGCGTTAAAGAGTTGATTCCAAAATCGAGTATTTCAGTAGAAACAATATGTAGGAATAGCCATAAATAATACTTGACACTAACTGATCTAAACCATTCAAGAAATGGACAAGCTAAGAAATTCTTAGAGAGCAAGAGATGGATTCCCTAACATATCTCGACAGAAGAAAACATTACGGCAGTGAAGGACAAACAAAAGTAAGGTGCCATCTAGAAACATTTCTTAATCTAAATTTTTTGTCCTACTGCAACATAGCAAGATGGAAAACATAATGGAAAACTAGAAAACATGAACATAAGAAACACTTCACCATCAACCAAGCTTATGGATCCTGCAAGCAGTCTCTCTCCATCAACAAGCAAGCCAAGGCATGCATGAGCTCCAAGACATCAAATTTCCATAAAAAACTCCAAGAGACTATGTATTTGCTTCAGCATAAGTCATCAAAATCCAACCAAATACATAAGACCCTCATGCTCTATTTATGGAGCAACTAAGGAGGTGGAAACACTAGGAGGCTTCCAGAGACCCTAATTTAGCCATAAATGTCATAAATGTGCTTAATGACCATGCAAGGCCCAAGACACATAATAGATAAGGAAATAAATGAAAAACATCAAAAAATAACTACCCAATCAAATCAGGAGTGATTTTTCCAAGAAAATAATAAAAAACTAATTTGCCATTAATTTTTGTCTTTTGTTGACTTTTTGGCCAAAAGCTATCTCTGTGCGTAGCGCCATATCAGCAGAAAATGGGGTCTGTTGTAGCTGAGTTTTGGACCCCTTCCCGGCATCGGATTTGGCCCCATGATGGCTCGTTGGAAAGCTTGAAGAGTATAATTTCCATAAATACATGATTTGTGCTGAATAGATGCCATTTTCCTGCTCAAAAATCCAATCTCCCATGACTGCTCTGTGTGCAGCGCCAGGCCTAAAAAGGAGGTAGAAAGGTCAATTTTGAGGTGTTTTTTGACCTTTTGAGGGGGGAAAAATGCTCCAATTGACCTGAAATTTTGTGGGTAGACTGCTGGTGATATGAAAAAACAAAAAATTTAAAATTTAGCAGCTGAGGATGCCCCAAAAAAGAGCGTAGCGCCTAGGGTGCTGCGCTCCTAGGGGCCAAAATTTGGAAAAAAACAAAAAGTTTCTGGATTTTATTCAAAATTGGTGTGTAGACCCCTCAAGGGGTTTTAGACCTGATGAGAAGCATCAACCAAGATCCCGAGGTTGTCATGCACTTTGGGCCTTTTTATCTCTTCTAGCTCTACGAGGGATTGCTTCAATTTTGCATTAGCAAGCATGCACTTCCTTGCATAGTGTTTGACCAATTTCTTCTGCAAGGCAAGGCCCCTCTTCACCTCTTTGAAATGTTTGTGCTCCTGTTTATAATAGTAGATAACCCTTTGTGCCCTTTCAAAGTCCTTTCCCCATTCTTGAAGCTGGGCATCCTTTTCTAAGAGGAACAATTTTGTACTCATCCCTTGGTCCTCATTATCACTGTCTAGATCAAAAAAGAGAGGCCCTTGAGAAGCCTTTTTGATCCTTTTGCTCCTCTTGACTGGTGTCTTTTGCTCAACACTCTTCATTTTTTCTTTGCCTTTGTCCAATGCTTTGGTATTTTGTGAGGAGATGGCCCTTTGCCTTTTAGAGGTAGCAAACACATCTCTTTTCCATCTGTGATAAGTGCATGAGAGAGGGGAAATAATGGGAGTCTCAAAGGCAGTGTTGTCATCATTTTTTCCTTTAATCTGCTCTACATTTTCTGTACCTTCCTCACTCTGATTCTCTTTGTCTTCTATGGACTGATTTTTTTCAAGACATTCATGACAGCTGTCATGACTGTCATGAATCTTTCTTGGACTGTCTTGGGCACTTAGATAGTTGTCTTCCTCATCTGGTTGTTCTCCCTCTTCACTGTTTTCCTCTTCCTAATCATTGTTATCCTCTTCCTCATCATCATGTTCACTGCTTTCATCTTTGTGGCTGCTTTCACTGATGTTATTTTTGTGGCTACCATTACTAGTTTCATCTTTGTTTTCTTCTTCATCGTCTTGCTGCTCTTGACCATTTCTTATTTCTTCTTGGCCACTTTCCTCTCCTTCATTTTCTTCTTCATCTACATCAGCTTCTTCTTCAATGCTTTCCTCATGATCATCACTGCTTTATTCATGGCTACTTCCCTCCTCTTCATAATTTTCTTCATTTTCATCATCTTCTTCTTCACTGCTCTCTCCTTGTCCATCATTATTTGTCTCATCTTCCTCCTGAATGTTGCCTCCTATTTGTTTTTCACTAGGGCTACTGTCAGCCCCTTCACTTGGAAATTTAGGGAAGGAGGTAATAGGTGAAATTATTTGTGGAGAAGGCACATGGGGAGATGATGGATGTGTGGAGGTAGATGGCTATGAAGTGGGAGGCAAGTTATGCTAGATGAAGGCCCGGGGGTCTGCAAACACATCATGTGAGATGAAGGTCTCCCAAGATATACCTTGTTTCTCTAGCTAGTATAGGACAATAATTTTGATCAGGGAGTGATGAAAGAGGTTAGGCATTTGGTGGTCATAGATTTTCCTCTTGACAGTGGAGGCCATTTTATCAATACTCCGGAAAAGGTAATAAGGTAGGTTCATCATCTTGACTTTGGTAAAATGCATCAGCAACCTGATATGATATGAGTAGAGCTGGGAGTATCTTCCATCACATGTGAAAAAACTGATAATCTACCTCATTAATGCTGCATACCTCTCTAGAAAATGAGAAAAAGGGAAAATAGCCTTACAATTTTGTTGATAGGTGGGTTTCAAATAAGGCCCATAATAACCCAAATCCAACTTCTTTTTTTTGAACCAAAACTCACCAATGTCTGGTATACCTGTTGCCTTAGAAATGATTTCAGATGAAAGCTCAAATTGGACCCCTGCTAGATTAACTTGGTGGTTTTTTAGGCTACAGGAAAATAATCTAGTCAATTCTGGATGACTGTTGACTTGCTTGACCTTCTCACAAAATTTGTAGCACCCTACATCCTGGAAGCATGAAAGGACCATAGGAGCGGAAGTGATTGGAGTGGTGTCTAGGGGATCAAATATTTTAGATTTTCCTCCATGATGTTTTGGCTTGGTTGGAGTGTGAATCTCATCACCACTGGTGTGACTATCTCTCTCTGACATGATGGCTGGTCCAAAACAATAGTAGAAACCTTGGGCTTTTCTTGAGGGTTTTTTGGAATAAAACAAGTGGTGTAGGTCAAATCTTTGTAAAAAAGGAAAGCTAAGGTGAAGACAGTTTTTTCAAAGCTTGTACTTGGTGGTGGAGGTCAACCTTATAGTTACTCAGTCCTCTCTTTGCACTCAAAACCAAATTTTCTTACAAACCCTAGCTCAAAGACATAAAAATTAATTTTTGTGTAGTCTAGGGTTTGGTCAAATTTTGACTATAGATGACCTCTTTGATTTTAGAAAAATAAATGCTTGGGAGGAGGAAAAGGGTTTCACCAACCTTATATTTAGCTTGCAGAAGTTTAGAGGCCAAAAATTTGATTTTTGAAGGTCTTTGGAAAAATCTGGAAAACGCTGCCAGGAGCACAGCGCCGGGCCGGTCGGGCTGTCGGAGCGTAGCGTCGGGTGGTCTCCCGGGTGCTTGTTGAATTTTATGGGCCTGAGCATAGTGCTAACCCAAGCATGTAGCACCATGCTTCGAGCACGTAGCGCAGTGTAATTTTACACTACTCAGCTCGCCTTTGTGCGTAGCGCAGGAGGCCAGGGGCGTAGCACCAGCCTTTGCGTGTAGCACCGGTAAACTCTCATAGTTTTTCCCAAAAAACACTGAAACTCTCTGCCAACGGTTTCTTCTCTCTTTCAAAGTGGAAAATGGTGCGGGGGGAAAATTAGAAGGGGCCCTTTATAGATTTTTTGAAAAATAAATCAAAAGGGAAAACCCACTTTTGTAAAGTTCATGTTTCCCTCTATTCTTGCATGTGTCTTTTTACTGACATTTCACTGTGTAGAACACTTTTGGCGTAGTTTTTACAAAATGTTTACTCATGCTTTTATCATCTTTTTGCAGCACAATATTTTGACAAGGATACCCTTGTTGGGGGTCTTCAGCCAAGATGTAAATCACGAGCAAAATGCTTCTTAAGCTATGTTTGTTAATGAATTATGTCCCATTTTGATCTTAGGGTAAAAACTCTCTTTTTGCCTCTTTGGTGAGATGAGGCTCTGCATACTGATACTCTTTATCCCTTTCCTCTTTTAGTGCAGGTGAAGAAATGCTATTTTTGCAAAACCCTAAGGAGGAGGCTTCTGTCCTTCAATTCTCTAAGATGGTTCTTTTCTTGCCACCACTGTTTTGTTAAAAAAACTAAAACAACCCTTGATACTCTTTTACCTATAGGTCTGTTGTTTTTGTTTTGTTTGTGTCTGCCTCTTGGTGATAATCACATCCTATTACCTTGCCTCTTTTTATTGCTGGTGGCCACCTTGGCTATTCTTTGAAAAAATGTGAACAAGGGCAGCTGTCCCTTGCAGTTTTTGTGCTCTAAGCCAAGTTTTCTTGAATGACTTTGGGTCAAAATGCTTGATTTTATTTCCCTTTGAATGCAACCTCTTCATGCAGGAAGGAATAACTTGTTGGGCACCAAATCCATCCTATGACTCAGTGAAAACTTAGGTTCCCTAATCGGGACCTTTGGACTTGGATTTTGGACAGAGATCTAGACTTAGGGATCATCAAGTATAAGATAGGACCTGTGATAAGCTTAGTGTGTTTTGAATACCTAGGATCTAGCATACTTGACTATCCAAAGGGTTTGTAGAGACAATCAGTGTCTGAGAATATTATGGAAGAGTCAACAATGCTATTTGATTGGTAGGTTTGAAAAGTAGTAGGGAATCTTGTAGGTAAGAAAAACATAGGATTTGAGCAAAAAGGCAAGACATGGTGAACAATGGGTGACAGTTGGGGTTAAAATAAATGGCTTGAGCCCATGATGGGTCTTCCAGGAGTGGTGGGATAGGCATGACTAGATAGGAAGATGAAATAGTGAAATTTTTATCTCAGGATAATGAAGGCAGTGAGATTTCTAGAACTCACAATACTTATGAATTTTGTTTCTAGAAATCTAGAACCACTACTTAGTCATCTTCAAATAGTGAAAATTATGGATGACTAACAGATTAGATCTATCTTTTCACTCTCAGCGCATATGGGTCGGCAGATACATCAGATGGATGTGAAGACTACATTTCTCATTGGAGTTATTGAGGAAGAAGTGTACATTGAGCAACCATAAGGTTTTGAGACCTTTGACAGGGAGTCGTATGTGTGCAGACTCAAGAGAGCACTGTATGGGTTGAAGCAAGCACCCTGTGCTTGGAACACCAGGATTGGCAGCTATTTCACCGGGTTGGGCTTCATGAAGGGTGAAGTGGGTGCAAACCTGTCCCAGATTGTGGTTTATGGTAAGCTTCTGATTATCGTACTTTATGTAGATGATCTTATTATGACAGGTGATGAGCAACTCATAAATTTTTGCAAAGAGGATCTTGCAAGAGAGTTTGAGATGAAGGACATGGGACTCCTTCACTATGTCCTTGGTTTGGAGATATGGCAGCGGGATGGGGAGCTATTTGTTTCTGAAGGAAGTATTCCAAATAGATTCTAAGGAAGTTCCACATGGAGAGCTGTAAACCCATGGAGACTACTCTTGTAGGAAGCTGGAGGAATAAGTATGCTATTTCAGGTGAGTTAGTTGACGCTACTATTTTTAGGCAGCTTGTGGGTTCACTCATGTAGTTAGTGAAAACACGACTAGACATATGCTACGCAGTTAACCAACTTAGTCAAGCTATGGTTAAGCCAACCAAGCTCTTTTGGAAGGCGGGGAAGAATGTCTTGAGATATCTCAGGGCACTACAATGTATGGATTATGGTATAGATAGACATAGGGAGTGAAGCTTCAAGGCTTCACTAATGCAGATTGGGAAGAAAATCCATTAGACATGAAAAGCACATCAGGAGGGATCTTCAGCATAGGATTGGAATCATTTTTTTGGTACAACAAGAAGCAGAGATCAGTTGCACTCAGTTAAGCCGAGGCATAGTACATGGTAGCCAGTCAATCGGCATGTGAGGCCATATGAATGAGGAAGATACTTGTTTGTTTGTTTGGTAATCAGATGGATCCGACGGTGATACATTGTGATAACAAGAGTTGCATAAAACTCTCCGTTAATCCAGTATTCCATGACAGGTCCAAGAATATTGACATCCGATACCACCATCTCAGAGATTGTGTTCAAAGACGCATTATGTTACTTCAGTACATTCCCACGGAGGACCAGGATGAAAATA
Organism: Pinus albicaulis; assembly: GCA_034641835.2. Classification (NCBI taxonomy): domain Eukaryota; kingdom Viridiplantae; phylum Streptophyta; class Pinopsida; order Pinales; family Pinaceae; genus Pinus; species Pinus albicaulis. The sequence goes on from CM076569.1 coordinate 829,200,092, forward strand.
TTCAGAAGAAGGCGCTTGCCAAGAGAAAATTCGAATACCACAAAGGCATGATTGGGGTAGCTGATAATCCATTTATTTTTGAGAGGGAGTGTTGAAAATTCAACAAGAAATGTGTGTCTAATTTAATTTTCTCTTAATTAAATTGGACAATAAATTGTAATCTTATCTCATAATCACTTGTAATAGCTAACTGAGTGTGATATACTCAGTCAACTCATGAAATTCGAGTTGAGGGTGGTTCGTGAGGCATGTAGAGTGATTCTATTTGTTTTAGAGACCAAGTTGTAGTTAGTGTATTAGTTTAATGCATGAGAAATCAATTAACTCAATTAAGTGAGTAAAAGTGAGTCTAACTAGTTGTAACTGATTTTTGCACTAGTGAGATATCAAGTGAATTAAATCAGATTTAATTCACATGCAATGATATATCAAGTGACTGATGATTTACTATTAACAACTGCATGCATGTCAGTTCTGATGAAGACCCAGTTGAGACAGAGGTTAAAGGGATGTTAACTATCAGTTATATTATTAACGGAGTGCGAAGTGCAATCAAAACAACCATTTGGATGCCCATGATGTATTGCATAGTTTTGGAAGGTTGAAATTCGTAAATAATAGGGATTTAATTCTCTTATAATTGCGCAAGGTAGGCTGGCTGAGAAGAGGTAGGAAATTGGCTAAGTGTTGGTCGATTTTGTCTGGATCAGTGTGAGACATTTGGTAGAGTGAAACAGACTCTTGTGAGAAGAATGCATTGTATTATTTCATGATTCCTTGGTTGATTGTACAATAAATATAAAGAGGTTTTGAGTAGCAAGCTTTCCCTAGGAAAAATATCTGTGTTGTGTGATTTATTTGCTTCTTTCTCTTACTTCGTGTGATTGTGTGATCGTTTTTATTTTCTGCAAATATTGTAGAAGGATTCAATATCTTGTTTTAGTATATTACATGATCGGATTGAATCCATTGGTATACATATTGTTTTTATAATTTCTACATATATACTTGATGGTACCTGGGAGTCCAATCTGTAGTAGCGTTGTCTAATGTTTAACCGTACGATGAGCCTGTCCCCTTATACTTTTCATACGTGAAGCATAGTCCTATATACTTCCATACGTGGGATGGGATATCTCCCCTGGGATGTAACAAAATTTTTTAGTGACAACTGCTGTTCTTTACGATGGTGGAACACGTCTCTAGCCTAGAACTCAAGATGTCTATGTTAATTTCAAATGCTCCTTAAGATTAATTGAATAAATTTTAAAGTTGATCTTTGATTATGTTTCAGTTTTAGGCGCAATAATGATGCCACCTGAATCCTATAATGCAAATAAATACAAAAAAAGAATACATTTCATTTTTATGAACTCTAAACTAATGAGGGATGAAATGCAAACAAGAGTGCAAAACAAAAGCAACACAATAAGCAATGGTGCCCCCCAACTAGCTCAAAATTAGTGAAATGATACTTTTAAAAACTAAATTCGCTTTCACTATCCAAAAATGAAAACTGACTGAAAAATGAAATCACTTCTCTTTTCAATAAGATGCATTAAACATATTTTTGTTTTCCTTTTAATTTGAATGCTCAGATGCAAAATAATGCAATAAAAAAGCAAAGTAAAACTTAGCCAAACGAGCAAAGAATTTGAAAAAGAACACACTTTTCTCTTTTACTTTCTTGAATGGAAAATAAATCGTTTCAAAAGTACTTAAATGAAAATGGCTTTCACATTTTTTTTCAAAACGAAGAAAAACAAACCAATTCAAAAGCTCGAAAATGAAGATGAACTTGCGAATCAAACAATTGTGATCTATGTTTGACAATTAATTGAAGGTGATTCCAAAGTGAGGTGATGACTTAGTGAAAATGAAAAAAAACTTCAAACACAAGCCAAAAGTAATGTTAAATGTTGTTTGGAATGATTGCAACAAAAATCTGAGACATAGTAAAAAACTCTCCGATGATAAACACAAGTGACAAGTGAAGGTCAACTAACCTAGAAAACCTAGAAGATTATGAAACTCCACTCAAGCATAAGAAAAGTCAAAGAGGCAATTCAGTCACTCAAAAAAATTGAAAAAAACAAAGACAGTGGTAGAAATTCATTCAGACTTGAAAGACACTTCAGAGGTCAAGGTACACTGGAAAGCTTAAAGAGAAACCCTAGAATTTTCCTATCTTTGGAGTCAACATGTCTATGAGGAGCCGACTGGTATTGAAAGGCATATCAACTTGACTGTTTTACAGATAACAACATTGCGACACAACTATAAGAGCATAAAAAGCGTTGAGCGAGAAATACAAGGAAAAATAAAAAATAATTTCAACACATAAACCAGACTTGACACCCTAAAGAAATGTCCAAATCCTATGCAGACCTACAGAGACCTAAATAGACTTAGATCTCAATGATCGGTCAAACTGATCAAAATCCAAACTGAAAAAGGGAAGGCAAAGAGGCTAAAGATCCCCAGCGGAGCCACCAATTTTGTTGTGAAGACTGTTAGGGTCCTATATTTCATAAGATCTCAAGGTGACTGAGTTTATTCTATCTGTCAAATTTATTTTGTAAAATTATTTCCAATCTGCAAATAATTTTCAAAATAAATGAAAAAAGGGAGATAACATAAAAAATAAAAAGAGGGTATATGTTATAAATAAAAAAATATAAGATGTGAATCCCATCAAAAATAAGAAAAAACAATAAATTCTGAAAGTGTTGCACATCCAAATGCCACTACTCTTAGTTTAGCTTATTTTGGATATAAATTGTGTGCAGCTTGTTTAAAATGCCACAAAATTTCAATAAAATTCAATCATACTATTTGTTGAGATTCAACAAGATGATGAGCTTAGTGAAAAGAGTCGCCTTCACTAAGTGGGCCCGCAGGCTATTTTTGGCGCAAAGTCTATTTTTAGACTATGTCTATTTTTAGACATGTCGATCATATTCTATGAGTTGTAGGATGCTATTTGTGGATGGTTGGTCAAGTTGGAAAAATAGATGGACTTCTATTTTTAGACATATTGGGTGGAGTCTATTTTTATATTGCCAGTCTAAAATAGATATGTCGAATATTATTAGCTCTTAATAATATTTGGACTCTAAACATTATCTTATTCTCTTGGAGAACTTCAGTTAAGTGCACAGATGTGACACAACAGCTGGCAGAAGGAATTACACTATTCCTGAGGGTTTACTGAAGTTATTGCATGGAGGAATTCAGTTAGAACTCATGTGACAAAATTTGGTGGAGTTGTATTTAGTTTAACTCAGTTAGACTCAGTTGAGCTAGTTGTATCTAGTCTAACTGATTGATACACTAGTGAGAGTGGAGTAAATTAATTAGTTAATTAATTCACAAATAATAACTCATTAATAAACTGAAGAGTACATCAGTTAACTATAGTGCATGGCAGTTTCAGTGGAGACCAGTGGAGAGATAGGTGAAAGAGCAAGTGTGACTATCAGTTGTGACTATAGTGTTGCATTGTTTGCACCACACATTCATTGGAGATTCCAATGAGGATTGCGTGAGCAAGGATGGTGTAATTAGAAATCATTCGGAGCCATTATTTAGCATGGATTTCACAGTAAGGCAGGCTAGTAGGTGGCAAATATCGGTGCATGGATTTGCAAGATCGGGCTTGATTAGTGTGTAGCGATTGTATTGTACTGAGAGATTGATATGATCAGCTTTATATGAGGATTGTTACATGATCTCTATGACATATATTATATATAGATATTTGGGGTTTTCAGCTTAAGGCTTTCCCGTTAAAAAACTGTGTTAATGTGTGTGAATTTTTATTGTTTCATGTGTGCATTGCAATCTTGATTTAATTTCCGCAAATGATTAATGGTGGAATAGATTCTGTATTTTGCATGAAGTTAAAATAGTGTGATATTAGGAGAATCTTGGACATATAACATATAAGTTATATAATTTTTACATGGTATCAGAGTAGTTGATCATTGGAGGAGATTGCAATTATTGAAGCGGTTGAGTTTTGTGCTGGTGGAATTCGAATTTGCTGCAGTGTTTTCTTAGTGTCGAAGTTGAGCATTCATTGAAATGTCTTTCAACGGATTGCGATTGGAGTATGCCCTTGATGGGAGATCGAATTACATAGCATGGAAGGACATGATGGAGGCGGTGCTATATGATAATGGGTTGAAGGAGTTCATAGATGCTTATATTCCGAAGCCTGCTTCTAGCGATGCAACCGCACTTGACGCATGGCAAAAGAAGGTAGAAAAGTGTCAAAGAATTCTGTTGGAAGGTGTGAAGGACCACATTGTGTCCAACCTTCATGGTAAAGTCACTCCATTATTAATGTGGAAGGATTTTACAACCTTGTTCAAAAGCAGAAGCGACCAGAGGAAGTTGGCGCTTAAAGACAAGCTCAAAAAAATAAAAATGGAGAAAGGCGATAGTATACCAAAATACCTCACGAAGTTTGTCCACTGCAAGGATGAGCTGGGAAGTGTGGGGGTTACTATTGATGAATAAGACTTGGTGAGCTTGGCTCTCCTTGGGCTTCCGAAGAGTTGGCATAGCTACGAAGACTCTGTCAATGGATGGGAGAAACTGCTAGGATGGGAGCGAATTTGGTCAGATCTTGTGCACGAGGAGATAAGGCGGGGTACCAAGGATGGATCTTCATCGAAGAATGAAGATGAAGAAAATTGCGCTTTTGTTGCCAAAGCAAGGAAAGGGAAGGGGAAGAAAAATCCTTCTCAATCCGGTGCGAAAGGCAAGAAGCAGGATTTGTCCAAGGTGAAGTGTTTTCACTGTCACCAGCACGAACATTTCGCCACTAATTTCCCACAGAAGAAGAAGAATAAGCAAGGTGCTGGATCTGCAGCTAGAGAGGCCTTAGCCTCGTATTTTGAGCCGGATTTTTCTTTGATTGCATGCTTGGTTTCAAGTGTGATGGGATCGGTGTGGTTTCTTGACAGTGGTGCGTCTTTCCATATGACCAGAGACAAAGATTTGTTTAGTGATCTGGAGGAAAAGGATCTTGGAGTGCACATCAAGATGGGTGATGATGGTAGATACAGTGTGACTGGTATCAGGACCATTTCCTTTGAGAGGGAGTCTGGTAAACCTTTCATCTTGAAGGATGTCATGCATGTTCCAGGATTGAAGAAGAATCTGATCTCTGTGGCGAAGTTGGAAGAGAAGGGTTATGAGGTTGTTTTTAGTGAGGGAAAAGCCTTCCTTCGACATAAAACAACTGGTCAAACCAGGAGGATAGGGATGAGGGCGAATTGTGGCACAGGAAAATTAGAAGGAGTGGTGAGCTGGGATGAGGGCGAATTGTGGCACAGGAGATTGGGCCATCTTCACCATGGTGCTTTGAAAATTTTGCAGCAGATTTATATCGGGCTTCCCAAAGGTACACTTGTGCAGTCAGATCAGTGCAAGGGATGTACTTTGGGAAAATTTGTGAAGACCACTTTTTATGAGAAGGATAGTCATTCCTCAACGATCCTTGAGAGAATTCACACAGACGTGTGTGGACCTTTCTCGGTTGCTTCAATAGCAAAGCACATGTATTATGTGATATTTGTTGATGAATTTTCTCGTAAGTGCTGGATCTTCTTCATGCAGAAGAAGAGTGAGACATACTCAAAGTTTTGTGAGTTCAAGGTGCTGGTTGAGAAAGAGTCGGGGAAGCAGGTGAAAGCTATAAGGAGTGATAACGGTGGTGAATACATCTCTGGCGAATTCAAAGACTTCTGTAGCAAAGAAGGAATTCGAAGAGAACTCATAGCGCCTCATAACTCACAGCAGAATGGGGTTGCAGAGAGAAAGAAAATAACGATCGTGGGTGCTGCACATGCGATGTTGCATGATCAGGGCCTTCCCATACACTTGTGGGCTGAGGCATGCAACACTGCGGTTTATGTGAAAAACCGTTGTCCTCATAGAGTACTTGGCATGAGTACACCCGAAGAGGCGTTTTTTGGTAAGAAGCCTGATATTTCTCATTTGAATATTTTTGGCTCACCTGTTTACATTCATGTGACGAAGGATGCCAGGAAGAAGCTGGAGCTGACCGCAGAGGTTGGGATATTTGTGGGGTACACAGAAACACCCCACATATATTGTGTGTATTTTCCAGACAGTCGGATGACTGTCGTGCGACGAGATATCAAATTTCATGAGGAGAAAGCCATGAAGTTGTCGCTTGAGAGGGAGCTACACATGCATGCAGAGGAGGACCTAATTGTTCCTAAATATGAGACTCAAGATGTGGATCAACCACAAGAGGAGGTTCATGGAGTGGAAGAAACCACTCATGCAGCTCCAAAAATCAGAGGGCGGAAGCACACTACAGAATCTGAGCGACTGAATCTTGATGCAACGCAGAATGTAGGAGCTCCTACATCACAACGCAGAAAAAGATAGTCACTTGACCGATTTACTGGATACGTGGTTCTGATGAGCAAGTGTATCATGACAGATCCATCCTCTTTCGAGGAAGCTGTGGAGGATCCCGCATGGGTAGATGCCATGGTGGAAGAGTATGATTCGATTTTCAGAAATAGTGCATGGGAGATTGTCCCAAGGCTAGAAGGGAAATCAGTGGTAGGTTTGAGATGGATCTACAAAGTGAAGCAAGCTGCTGACGGGAGAATCGAGAAGTATAAGGAAAGATTTGTTGCCCGGGGCTTCTCACACATTGAGGGGATTGACTATGAAGAAACCTTTTCACCTATTGCAAGGTATTCTTCCATACGGACCATCCTTGCTCTCTCAGCGTAGGTGGGTTGGCACATTCATCAAATGGATGTGAAGACTGCGTTCCACATCGGAATCATTGAGGAGGAGGTGTACATTGAGCAGCCTGAAGGATTCGAAATCTTCAGCAGCAAGTTGCATGTGTGCAGGCTCAAAAAAGCGCTATATGGGCTTAAACAAGCACCTCGTGATTGGTACACACGGATAGACGGTTATTTCACCAGAATTGGTTTTGCCAAGAATGAGGTGGATCCAAACCTATACCAGATTGTGGTGGAGGGTAAGCTTTTGGTCATTGTGCTTTATGTAGATGATTTAATACTAACGGGTGATGAACTGTTGATACACTCATGCAAGGCAGATCTTTCAAAGGAGTTCGAGATGAAGGACTTGGGCCTCCTTCATTATTTCCTGGGATTGAAAATTTGGAAGTGGAAAGGTGAACTGTTTGTGTCTCGAGGCAAGTATGCCCGGGAGATACTGGAGAAGTTTCACATGCAAGGCTGCAAGCCTATTGACACTCCTCTTCCTGGTGGTTGGAGGAAAGAGGATGCTACGTCAGAAGAGGTAGTGGATGCCACTATTTATCGACAGTTGGTTGGTTTGCTCATGTATTTAGTCAATACACGACCAAACATATGCTATGCTGTGAACCAACTTTCAAAAGCGATGGTGAAGCCTACCAAGCTCTTTTGGAAGGCAGGCAAGCATGTCCTGAGGTATCTCAGGGGAACACCTGGGTATGGATTGTGGTACAGATAGTCAAATGAGGTGAAGCTGCATGGCTTCACGGATGAAAATTGGGCAGGAAGCCCAACGGACAGAAAGAGCACATCTAGAGGGATTTTCAGTATCGGATCTACAACAGTTTCTTGGTACAACAGGAAACAAAGATCCGTGGCACTCAGTTTAGCGGAGGCCAAGTACATGGAAGAAATTTTGGCTACATGCGAGGCTATATGGATGAGGAAGATCCTGTTCGATTTGTTCGGTTCTAATATTGACATCCGGTACCATCATATCAGATATTGTGTGCATCGGAAGATCATGTTGCTTTCTTACATTCCTACAGAGGATCAGGATGCAGATATTCTGACGAAGGCGCTCACTAGGAGCAAATTCGAATACCATAGAGACAGGATCAGTGTGGCAGATAATCCCTATCTTGTTGAGGAAAGTGTTGAGATTCAACAAGATGATGAGCTTAGTGAAAAGATTCGCCTTCACTAAGTGGACCCGCAGGCTATTTTTGGTGTAAAGTCTACTTTTAGACTATGTCTATTTTTAGACATGTCGATCATATTCTATGAGTTGCAAGATGCTATTTGTGGATGGTTGGTCAAGCTGGAAAAAAATAGATGGACTTCTATTTTTAGACATATTGGGCGGAATCTATTTTTAGATTGCCAGTCTAAAAATAGATATGTCGAATATTATTAGCTCTTATTAATATTTGGACTCTAAACATTATCTTATTCTCTTGGAGCACTTCAGTTAAGTGCACAGATGTGGCACAGGAGCTGACAGAAGGAATTACGCTATTCCTGAGGGTTTACTGGAGCTATTGCATGGAGGACTTTAGTTAGAACTCATGTGATAGAGTTTGGTGGAGTTGGAGAAGTAGTTGGTGGAGTTGTATTTAGTTTAACTCAGTTAGACTCAGTTGAGCTAGTTGTATCTAGTCTAACTGATTGATACTCTAGTGAGAGTGGAGTGAATTAATTAGTTAATTAATTCAAAAATAATAACTCATAAATCAACTGAAGAATACATCAGTTAACTACAGTGAATGGCAGTTTCAGTGGAGACCAGTGGAGAGATAGGTGAAAAAGCAAGTGTGACTATCAGTCGTGACTATAGTGTTGCATTGTTTGAACCACACATTCATTGGAGATGCCAATGAGGATTGCATAAGCAAGGATGGTGTAATTCGAACTCATTCAGAGCCATTCTTTAGCAGGGATTGCACAGTAGAGGCAGGCTAGCAGGTGGCAAAGATCGGTGCATGGATTTGTAAGATCGGGCCTGATTAGTGTGTAGCGATTGTATTGTACTGAGAGCTTGATATGATAAGCTTTGTATGAGGATTGTTACATGATCTCTATGACATATATTATATACAGATAGTTGGGTTTTTCAGCTTCAGGCTTTCCCGTTAAACAACTGTGTTAATGTGTGTGAATTTTTATTGTTTCATGTGTGCATTGCAATCTTGATTTAATTTCTGCAAATGATCAATGGTGGAATAGATTCTTTATTTTGCATGAAGTTAAAATAGTGTGAGATCAGGATAATCTTGGACATATAACACATAAGTTATATAATTTCTACACTGTTTAAGCATGATTGAATTAGGTTTAAATTGCTTGTTAATACGTAGTGAAATTTTTTTTTCAAACTGTTTAATCTTGATAGATTGATCAGTTACATAAAAAATAAACATTGGTTCAATATTTTAAACTGAACCAAGGGAGGTCTTGTAACATCATTTGTTTTGATAAGTTAGCATAATTCGTTGAAATTTTTTCAAAATGATAAGGTAGGATATGGATGCAAAAGAATGAAAAAGTTAAAAATGTTAGGAAAATTATTATTTTTGTAGGCATCCATGTAAATAAAATTCTAGGTGTTAGGTTCCCTAAACAAAGAAGGAAAAATAAAATGTTAGGTGTTAGTGCTCTAAACAAAGGAAGCAAAACAAAACGATAGGGAAGCAAGAAAGAAAAAGAAAAGGTTCATTTTGTTTTAAAGGTTTTGATTGGCTGCTAGTCTCAATGCACCTATGGAAAAGTTATTTGTATGGTTTAAATTACTATTATTAACTTATAACCTAAAGTTTTAAACCATAGCATATTTCCCCCCTACTTTCATTTCATTCATTTCCCTTTATTTTCATTTCCTTCCCCGCTCATATATTTCCACACATTTCATTATATTCCTGCAAATTCAAAATCATTTTTCTCATAGGCCAAAACTTAAAATCATTTACATTGCTGTCTCCTACAAACCTTTCAGAAGTGCAATATATGATGGAGCAGGACCCATTTTACCCACCACACTTCCCTTCCATTTCATTTTCCTTTGAAAAACATTAAAAACTTACCTTTTTCCGCCTTTTCACTTTACCCTTCTACCTTTAAATTTTCATTGCCTTTCACTTACTCCGCTTCATTATTCCCCGATCGCAATTAAAGTGGGGCCCTCATTGCATTTCACAGATTTTACATGTTTCGCATCGGAACTAAACTTTAAAACTTGTGTTTGACGATTTGCAATACATTACATCGCATTTTTTTTAACTTACCTTTGAAAGTGCCTGTAATATATTTGTTTTAACTTGCGATGCGACGATTGACCCCACCTCAGCAGCTCTGCCCCCCACTTCATAGCCTTTGCAATACATTGATATATTATGAAAACATCATAAAACCTTACTTTACCGCATAAAACTCCTCCTTTTGCAATGGGCTCAATTTCTTCTTGACACGTCATCCTCCAATCAGTGCAAATCGTACTTCGCGGTTTTAAGCGTTTACCGTATTTCTCAAGTGCTAAATTCTGCGATGTGCGATGCAGGTAGGTCCTTCTTCCCGCAAGTTTTAGATGTTAACCCCGCAACTTATAAATAAAAAACTTAAAAGTTGTGATTTTCACCTGCAATCTGGTCCCACTTTTCCCCTACCACGTCACTTACCTCCTCCCTTGCACTTCACACTTCGCGGTTTTTAGTGTTTACATCCTCCGCGCTTATTAAAAAAACTCAAAAACTGTGATCTGTGCTGCGACCCGGTCCTACCAATCCCTCCACGTCATCTTCCGCTTCGCATCGCATCTCCGGTACCATTATTCATAAACTTAAACTCTAAATATTGCTAAGTGCATGGATGCGGTGTGGCTTCAGAATTGAAATTTAAAAATTTTCAAGTCCGGTATATTGGTTTTTCACATTGTTTTGTTTACAAAAATATTTTAACATGACAAAAGGATTTCGGGTGACAAAACAACAGAAAGGTCGAGTCGGGTGGCAAAAGGAATTCAACACTTCATTCATAAAATAGTTCATTTGCCAACACAACATTTAGTCTGCCAACATATTAGAAAATTGTGGTCCACATCCTAAACTGCCCCACTACATCAGCACCTGCTCTGAACAACACATTCCATCGAAACTATAATTTTGTAATAGTTAGAGTGTTTAGTTCAAGTCTGTTAGAGACTGTTTTGTTGTAAATTTTTTGTATAAATACTTCAGTTTTGGAAGTATCAAATGTCGATGGATTGAGATCATAATTTTTACTGTCTTTTGGAGTACTGTAAGATTTTTCAAAGAACTGGAGCATCAATAATAATCAGACCATTCACAGGATTCTTGTGGCTTAAATACTGGTGATGATTTTCTTCTGTTCTTATGTTTCATTTTTATCTTTCATTGTAATCATATGAATTCTAATTGTAAATCAGAAACCTTGATGAATAGGATTTAATTTTGAGTACCTTATTCAGGTTGCGTTTACAATCATAATATTTTCCACTAAAATCCAAACTAAAGAATTATTAATTGCTCTTTAGTTTTGTTGAATATGTTCATACTTCTGTCATAATCCATTTATAATTCAGAAATATCCAGTAAATATTCCTAGCTTGCCTTGTGTTTACTCTGTGAAAATTTAATGCAACCATCTAGTTATATTTTTACTCCATTCCCAATATATATTAATAAATTGAATACAATCAATCCTTCAAAATCCAAAACAAACTCAAAACCCCAAGTACTATGATAAATAGCCTAAAAAATTATCCAAACAAAGATAAATTTTATAGAGAGAGCCCTCTCTGAAGCTGGCATGACTAGATCCCAGTTTCCAAAGTTGGTTTGATGTTGGCCTATGTGATTAGTTCTCACAATCTCTAGCAAATTACACAACACTAACAAAAACAATCCCCTCTGCAGACAAAGGCGATCTGTCTAGCCCTAGAGTGGGTCTAGCAATGGACGAGACTATCTAATGGACACTTTCTTAGTAAATATTCAAATTAGGATGAGAAAGGGAAAATGACCTACCTATTCCTGATGCTACGCTCAACCTGTTGGGGCCCTTGTTTTGGAGATCAGCAGATTTTGAGTGGTGGAAAACATGTGGTGGAACGCAACCTCGGTAGGCAGGGAGTTGTCAAGGTTGCGGAGGAGTAGAGGACATGTGTCATGGTGGTGGCGATAGAAAGCATAGATAGCAGAAGGGCACGAAAGGAAACAGGCAGTGACCTCCCGGTGAACGGAAAAAAACGAAAGAGCGCCGAGCAAGAAACAGGGAAGAAATGTCAGTCACACGAGTGGGAGAATAAATAAGAAAGTAGCCAATAGAGGAGAAGGTTGGTACAAACAGGAATAGTCAATAGGGAGCCACAGGAGAGCTCCATCGGGTTGCACTATTCTCCTCTCTTCCGGGTCACTGTAGTTTCTCTCTGTCCCTTGGGACGTGTTGTATTTTGTTATGTTCTATGCTCTTTTGTAGCAAAGATTTGTAATGATTTGCCTTTGACGTCGGTTGAATAATATATCCAAGATGGTTGTTATGATATGTGATGTTGAATATGAATGAGTACTGTCATTAGCTGTGTTTAAATTTTTTTTTATCATTGGTTTAACTGTTTCCTGGAAGAATGTATGTTGCAAAATGTTCTGTCATGGCTGTTTAATTCCTTAGTTTAGCTTTGGTTCATCTATTTGGATGTTGGGGAAATGATACTGATCTACTCACAATCACAGTGGGGTCATGGCATGCCTCGAGTGAGACTCTTTGCCCTTCAGAGTAGAGTGGAAATGCCAGCTTGAATCTAGACAACGACAGAAAACCTTGTTGGCCCTCAACCCTGAACCCGGGTCTTCTCTGCGAGACCTGTTTTCTTGCCAACAAATGGTTCCGTTGCTGGGACAAAAAAATACATTGGGAAGCTAGACCATGGTATCTCAGATCTTCGAAAGAGAAATACGAAGCTGGTGGGATAACCACCTAGATCAGTTCATAGCCCAGCAAGCGAAGTTGAGATGACAGAAAGAAAATACGATTAAAGACTTGGTCTTATCTGTTAGGTAAACATGAATCGGGATAGAGTCAATGTTGAATAGGGTAAATAATAGTGGTTTTTGGGCACATGGTATTGTGCACCCATGGTTTTAGCCCATGGTATTGCATGTAATGGAGCCTATAAGAGGCCGGGAATACTTCATTGTAATGTAGGCCTGGAGGTGAGCGATGAAGGCTCACTTGGCCAGATTGGCCAGGGTTTTGGTCAATGGTTAATGAAATTTCATTGGTTGGGTTTTGCCCCGGATTTGGGGTTTTTTCCCGGATAAACATATGTGTTTATGTTAATGATTTGTTGCTGGATATTTATGTTTATTTCTCTCGGTAATTATTTATGTTCTCCAGTAAATGTTTCTAACAAATGGTATCAGAGCTAAGTTTAGTGATTTTTCTATATCTATAGTTTGCTGCTATTGCGTGAAATTTTCTCTTGGAAAGATATATGTAAAAGGGTAAATCTATGTGTGAAGGGTCAGATCTACATCTAGATCTGGTTAGATCGGCATGTGAATATGATGGACGCAATCATTTGGAAGAGATAGAGTTTGTTTCGATGGTTGATCTGGGTTTGATTATTTATTAGTTGTGGATTTTTTTTGTTGGTTGGAATATCATGTTTTTTCAATATGCATATGAAGGTATGGATCAATATAGATCTGGTTAAGATATGTCTGTGAAGAAGGCGGATTTGTTTAGATCTGATCATTAGAAAATTTATGGACAGAGTCGTGTGAAAAATATCAAGAAGAGCCGCTTCAGTATTGCACAATGCCAGAGAGCCGTTCCCATGTGGTATGGCCCTGCCCGTGTAAACTAGAAAGACAATTACCATAATGAAAAAACAATTTCCGATCAAGTTGAGAAAAATGGGATCGACAGCCATGGACGAGGAATCACAGAAGAGGATTGTGAGAAATTAAGGTTGTGGTGGAGTAATCGACTCACTCAGTATTGAGTGGCCAAGCCACTTGAAACCAGAAAGTCGTGTTCTGGACTGGTGCAGGATTGTCCTGTGTCATGGAGTGCCCAAATTAAACGTGATGACGACCTGCACAGGATAAACGCAACATCGTCGAGTTTTCAAGGCTTTGGAAGTGCACGGGAAAATGGTGGTCCAATGTTGGAAGTCGTTTCCAGGTGCGAAACGAATGAGGAGACTCTCAAAAGAGGTCACTGGTAGCAGCACGAATGATGCAATATGATGGGTTCGTAACTATGTGAGAGGTGTGACAAGAGAGAGTCGTGAAGAGTACATTAGTGGCCGACGCTAGAGTCAAAGCAATGGTGAGGAGGAAAATGTTGCTACATGAGGAAAGCAGAGCTACAACAATGCACAAATCAATTGTGTGGAGGTTATGCCAGTAGGTTGTAACAGAAGAAAATCAGGGTCACCATCATGAAGAGGATCCACAGTGGAGGATAACGCTGCTACATGCGGAGATCAAAGTCACGGAAAAAAAACGTGGACGGTGCAAGGGTCGACGCTGCTGCAGGTGGAGATCAGAGTGTGTAGATTTTCATGGCGGACTCTCTATGAGAATAGTATTTATTTCGTAGAGAGAGCGAGCAAAGGATGATTAGCATCATGCTTATCATGCTTTGAAAGTGAGAACCAAGAAGGAATAACCTTTGTACCTAGGAAAGTGTTGGTGAATGGAAACGTTAATGGCTATGGTAAATTTGAGTAAGGTTGCATAGAGTAAATTTAAATACAAAGAGGATATTATAATCAAGAAATATAGCAGCTTTGGAAAGCACACCCATGAGAGTATGGAGCAACATCAAAGCAGTTTCTAATCAAGGGTTTTGGTAGATCAAAGAGAGCTTGTTAAACTGAGAGAGGATATGTGCAGATGGATTAATTAATTGATGAACCATGTATTTGAAGAGAATTCCTAGAGGACTGGCGGTTACAGAGGCTGGTGACCCATGTAATTCGGTAGATGGATTATTTTTATATGGACATTGATGTCATTCGGCAGATTTATGTACAACTATGATGTCCTCTTTGGAGAGGACATCATGAATGAATGTAAAGAATGGTCATACAAAGAATAGCAACAATGAAACAAAAAAAAAATAAAAAATTATTATAATGGAGTTAATTACATGTAAATGGGCATACTGCTGTAAGACCTAGTATGGCATGCGTACCCCTAGGTAATCATTGGTAAAGTCTGGGTTAGACCTAGGTGATAGGGGGGATGTCAATTTAACAATTACCTTGGGTAAAAATTTGAGGGGGGAAGAGCTAGAGTGAGCGGGGTTGTCTCATCTAGCAGGTTTGGCTGGATTTAGTCAATAATCCCCAAGTCAAGTTTAAGGGGGGAATTGTTAGGTAAACATGACTCGGGATAGAGTCAATGTTGACTAGGGTAAATAGTAGTGGTTTTGGGGCACATGGTATTGTGCACCCATGGTTTTAGCCCATGGTATTGCATGTAACGAAGCCTATAAGAGGCTGGGAATACTTCATTGTAATGTAGACCTGGAGGTGAGCGGTGAAGGCTCACTTGGCCAGGGTTTTGGTTAATGGTTAATGAAATTTCATTGGTTGGGTTTTTCCCCGGATTTGGGGTTTTTTCCCGTATAAACATATGTGTTTATGTTAATGATTTTTTGCTAGCTCTTTATGTTTATTTCTCTCGGTAATTATTTATGTTCTCCAGTAAATGTTTCTAACTTTATCCTCTGACTCTGCTAGTGATACCTACGAAATCTTCTTGGGAAAGTTTCCAGAAGAACTCTATGACTGGTTGCGGAGGCTCCATACCAATATTGTCAAGGAAAAGTTGCGCAAGATCAATTGTAATTGGGCCCACGAAGATCTGGTGTTGCTTCATCGGTTAGACACTGATCTAACCTGAGCTGTAGATTTTTGGGTGGAATCTACTTTGGAAGGATACATAGTAGAGTTTGTAGCCGAGTGCTACCATTATTTCTCAAAGGCAGAAAGTAATTTCAGATCTGGGTTAAGAGGAAAACTACTGAAGGATATTCCCTTGTGGATCAAGGCATTAATGGTAGACGAAGGACTGAGGGGATTCTGGAAGGCAGGGATGGAAGCGTAAAACCTCAGTTCCGGGGGAAGGGATTGAGGGAGAGATGTTATTAGAACCGTGAGAAGGGGAGTAGGAGTATGGATGTCGAGATTGCCAACAAGCTCAGGGAGCGGCGAGCACATCGGAGGGCGCGGATTGCAGAAAGGTGGCGAGAGAGGGTGATGAGGGAGTTGAAGAGACAAGAAAGTAGTTGGAAGGGAAAAGAAGAGGCGCCTCAGAAGACGAAGGGAATGGAAGGTCAGGTGGGTGCCCAGGATATAGGAGGGGTCACGAAAGAAGTGCAACAGGTGTATAGGAGTCCAGCCCAGGTGGAGCAAGGAAGGAAGTCTGACGAAGAAGGTACAAACGCGTGCCCAGAGGAGGTGTCCGATGTGGAGATGCACGTTGCAATGGAGAAACTCTTTCAAGAAAGGCCGATGTCCATATCTCAAGGTATTCCTAGTCCCCACAGTTATAATAGCTCTAATCCTGACCTTCCCCTGGTGCTATACAAGCCCATAGGTGAAATTTTTGTTAAGTTACGTGAATTAAGTAGATTGTACCACACAGTCTCCAATTGGAGCACAAGTTAGAAGCGAGATTATTAGTGGCCCTGTCTCACAACCAGGATCCAACGGTTTTGTTTTAATACCGTCCAATCAAGTAAGCATGGTGGGATCACTTACACGGTACCCAAAATTCTCTGGCAAAGGGAATGATGATGTCGAACAACACTAGTATCTTTGTGAGGTCATCTGGAGGGCACGACAGACACCAGATGTTGGAAAGTTGATAGAATTTCAGAACACTCTTAGGGAGAGGGCCCTACGATGGTTTATGAGATGGTCAAAGGCCCACCTGAATCCAACGATGGCTGATGTGAAGAGGGATTTCATCAAGGAGTTCAAACTGCCTCAGACGGACCAACAGGGTTTGTTAGAGATGTGGGAGATCAAGAAAATAGAAGGAGAAACTGCTTGGGATTTGATGCGGAGGTTCAAGGATGCCATTGGGAAACTCAGCTACCCAATCGACCCCAACCATCAGAGGGATTGGTTCATTAAGGCCTTATTACCCTTGACTCGAACTCCACTGACCCAACAAAGGATCGACACATTGCAGGACGCGCTGGAGCAGGCGATGAAGATAGAAGCCATGGCGGGTTATCCGCAAGAGTTCAAAGGGGGTGCAGCAGTACAGGACCCCTCCATAATAGGTTTGCAACATCAAATAGCCAGCCTGACAGAGAAAATTAAGGAAATGTAACCCATGCGACCACCAAGACCTAATGTGTGGTGCACACACTGTCTCGTGGAGGGACATGTAGCCACGGAATGCCCCTGGTTGCGAGGCCAAGCTGTGGGGACATCGGCGGCAGGAGCACAGGGGACCCCACCTCTAGGAGCAGTCACGCAAATCAACACCCAAGGGATATACCCACCACAACATCCATATACGGGGTTCCCTGCACAACCAGGCCCAACCACCAATGAATACTGTGAGGTATGCAAAATTATGGGTCATCAACCTCGCATGTGTCCGATCCTACATAAGTATTCCAATGTTCTAAATAATGTATACTGTGAGTTCTGTGCCTCGACCACTCATAGCATAGAACAATGCCGAGCACTAGACGCCTTGGCGGAGCGGCTGGACCGGCCATCATACAGAGTGAATGAAGCTCCTCGAGGAAGAGGAGGAGGCATGCGAGGGGGCCGAATAGGAGGTAGAGGTATGGTACGATGCTATAAATGTGACCAGGAGGGACATGTGGCTAGAGAGTGTCCACTCCCTAGGAGACCCTGGTGCTCGCAATGCCATGTTAACTCAAATGCAACAGAAGACTGCTCGGAGCTCATCAAGAGATGGGATGAAATATCCAGACAGAGGGGGGCGAATCTAGTGAATGTGGAACCCCAGCTAACGGGAAATCAACCGATGCAAAATTTGGCCATAGTGACATGAGGCGGAAAAATAATGGGGGAGGATGCACACACTATGGACCCCATAAAAGTAGTCCGACCAGCATACCCAAAGCTCGTGTTCAAACCCGAACGACAGAAACAATTTTTCCAAGAAGCAGCAGAAACATTTGCCCATTTGGGGGGAAATAAAGGAATCGAGTTACAAAAAATTCAAGAAGACAAGGAGACACAGAATACTAATGAAGCCTTAATACAAGAATGGTTCCATTTGTTCTTGAAGATTGTTAACAATGCACCAATGCTGGAACGGCTGAAGCAAAACTTGGAAGGGGTGCTAAAACATAATACAGGAGAAAAAGAAGCAGCAGAAATGGACCAGAAATATGTTCAGAGAATAAAAAGAAACAAACGAAGGACGGAAAAGGAATTATGAGTAAATACGCAAGTGGCGGGATTCCAGATTAGGGACACCATGCTTGATTTTGGATCCGACGTCAAAATCTTACCAAGGAAAACTTGGGAAGCGCTTGGAAGGCCAAGATTAACATACTCTCCGATCCATCTTTGGATGGAAAACCAGTATTGCATTGCCCCCATCGGCTGACTAGAGAATGTGGAGGTTGATATTGCGGGGGTAAAAACTTTTACGGATTTCGAAGTCATTGACATCGTGGGGGACAAGGATCCGTACCCAGCACTATTGGGGATCGATTGGGCTTTTGAAAATTATGTGGTAATTGATCTAAAGAAAGAAATAATGATCTTCGAGGACGGGGAAATCAGAGTCACTCAACCGGTTGACCCCTACCAAGGACCGAGGTATACCGAGACTGTGGATAACCGAGAAGATGCTCAGATCTTGGACCATCTCTACCAGATGACTGCCAGAAGAAGGGAAGATTACATCAACCCAACGGCAGAAGGCTCGATAAGCTGGAGAAGTATTCAAATCTTGGAACTAGGATTACTACTTGCATGGGACGATTGGCAGCAAGGAGGCTACGAAAAAAACACCCGGAGGTGTGCCAGTGTTGCAAGAGTCAATTGGATCGGGGCTGAACTTCAAGGATACCCAATATTGTCATATATGAATGCTGTAAGTGTTTTCATAGAGAAAGTAGAAACCATGGTGCCAAAATACCAGAGGATACCCTTGATGGATGTGGCATTGCAGTCCACAGCTACAAGATGGTGGAGTAACCATTGCGACTCACTGACGCGATGGGATGAGGTGGCGGCAGCAATGAAAGCCAGATTCCAAGAGGAAAAGGAGCCCAGGCGGAGAGATCGGTACCAAGGGGATGCAAGTCCTAGGAACCATCTGAAAGAATGTGAAGCACAATGGCAAGTTGATGAATACCCCGAGGAATTGTGTGTCCACAAGTTCATCCACTCCTTGGATGTGATCCCAAAGGCCTGGTACTTACCGGAAGAAAAGAGAAGAGGGACCCAAGACTGGCAGGGAGTTGTGGTGAAATTCATAAAGTTTTTCACCTTTGAGGGACAAACAGAGTAGATTATGCAAGCTTTGCAAGCTATCAAGCAGATTCTATTCTTTCCTGATAACCTACAGATGGACGAGCAGTCACTGTGGTATTAGGGTATCCAGCAAAAGGTGGCATGTCAGAAGATTAATAGTGAGATGGACGATGAAAATCTGGAGGACCTTAGACATCTGTATTTCAAAGAAACAGAGGGGGAGAGGGACATTAAAGAAGAACCAACTACAGAAGGAATCCACCTCCTGCCACTTAGGACTAAAAAGGTAAACATTGGGACGGAGGACAAACCCAAGCTGGCGACCATTGGAGACTACTGGGACGAGCAGAAAACAAAGGAAATATTCAGTCTACTTGAGGAATATGAGGACTTGTTTCCGTCATCAGTAGCAGATGTCAAAGGCATAAAAGGAGATATGGGGGAAATTAGAATAATATTGAAGCCTGATGATAGGCCTGTCAAACATAGACCATATCGGCTAAACCCAAGGGTGAAGGAAAAAGTGAAAGCAGAGATCGAAAAAATGCTGAAAGCCGGGCTCATATTCCCCGTAGAAGAGGCAGAATGGGTATGCCCCATTGTTATACAAAGAAAAAAGGAGAAATCAGAGATACGAGTCTGCGTGGATTACAGAAGCCTAAACAACGCCTGTATCCATGATCCATTCCCGACCCCATTTAGTGATGAAGTTCTCGACAATGTTGCAGGGAACGAAGCATACTCATTCACAGATGGCTTTTCAGGTTACCATTAGGTGAGAATAGCAGAAGAAGTCAAGACAAAGACAACCTTCACTACCGAATGGGGCTCCTTCACATACAACGTGATGCCATTCGGACTGAAGAATGCACCTGCAGTTTTCTCTTGCATTGTGATAGCGGCGTTCCGAGAATACATTCAAAAGTTCCTAGAAGTCTATATGGATGACTGGACTATGTATAGCTTGCTAAAAGACCATGTGAGCCTGTTAAGAGTAATGTTTGATAGGTGTAGACAACTATAGATCTCATTGAATCTGAAAAAATGCATATTTTCCGTACCATTTGGAACATTGCTGGGGCATGTGGTATGTAATCAAGGTGTCTGTGTCGATCCGGCTAAATTCGTAGTGATTGTCAATATGGAGGCTCTGGAGACAATCAAACAGCTGCGGTCACTTTTGGGACACACGGGCTAATATCGGAGTTTCATCCGTAATTATGCCAAAATAACAGCGCCCTTGGAAAAAATGCTAAAAAAATCAAAGAAATTTCAGTGGACGGACAGCTGCAGGGAGGCACTGGATGTGTTGAAAGAAAAATTGGCAAGTGCACCGATACTAGTTCACATGAACTGGGATAAATAGTTCCACGTACACATTGATGCATCTGGCATTGCGCTTGGCGCGGTTCTAGCTCAGCTGGGGGACACCTCAGTTGATCATCCAGTGTATTTTTCTAGTCGCAAGTTGTCAACAACAGAGCGCAACTACACGACAACAAGGCGAGAAGCACTGTCAATGGTGTACTCACTCCAGAAGTTCCACCACTACCTGTTGGTGGGTAAGTTCAAATTCTTCATGGATCATTCCACATTAAAATATCTGGTAAACAAACCAGTCTTAGAAGGGAGAATCTGCAGATGGCTCCTACTTTTCCAAGAATTCACATTTGAAGTTATTGTAAAGCCTGGAAGGCTCAATGTAGGGCCTGATCACTTATCCCGACTAGAGAATGGCGAAAGTGGAGGTTCTCTAGATGATCAGCTACTAGATGCTGATCTTTTCAGAGTAGAAGCCATCACAGACTACCTGAATGAAATAGAAACCTACCTCACCATGGGACAATGTCCGCAGGAGTATACTACAACACAAAGGAAACATCTGGTAGTTCGAGCGATGGAATATCAGCTGATCGCAGGGCAGCTATACAAGATGGGGCTGGACCAAGTTCTTCAGAGATGTGTTCTGGATCATGAACGAGAAGCTATACTATGGGAAAGCCACAGTGGTGTTGCATGAGGGCACGTGGGAGCAAGACCAACAACATGCAAAGCACTGCAAGCAAGTCTCTGGTGGCCAACAGTGCACAAGGACAGTAAAGCATATGTTCAGAAATGTGATGTATGTCAGCGAACCGGATGACCCTCCCATAGGGATGAGCTACCACTCCATCCCATAAGGACACTCTAGCCATTCGAGAAATGGGCAGTCGACTTTGTGGGACCTATTGCACCACCTGCAAGAAATTCAAAGGCAAGGTACATCATAACAATGACCGACTACTTGACCCGATGGGAAGAGGTTGCGCCAGTAAGGAACTGTAGTCCGAACACTGCTGCTCGATTCATCTTTGAAAACATAATCAGCTGATTTGGGTGCCCAAGAAGTCTAACCAGTGACCAGGGTACACATTTCATCAATGAGACAATTAAGTCTCTCATGCAGCAATTCCTGATACAACACCACAAGAGTAGCCCGTGTCATCCACAGGAAAATGGCACAGTGGAGGAATTTAACAAAATGCTGGAAAAAGGCGTGAAAAAAATATTGAACACGGAACAGGATGAATGGGACGAATGGATACCAACAACCCTGTGGGCATACCGCACAACGGTAAAATGACTGCATAATCAGACACCATTCCAGCTGGTCTATGGACGGGAAGCGGTCGTCCCAGAAGAATTCACGGTACCAAGCCTTCTGATTGCCACCTCACTACAACTATCTAAAGAGGAGTCTTTAAAGGAGCAGCTACATGAGCTACATGAACTTGAGGAAGGACAGTTTCTTGCGGAATTCCACCAGATAGTAGAAAAGGAGAGACAGAAAGCTTGGCATGATCTACACATCAAACACAAGACTTTCCAAGTTGGAGGCAAGGTCCTACTCTACGATAGCAAGTTCCAGAAGTTCCCAGGGAAATTATAGATGCATTGGATGGGACCATTTTATGTCATAGAGATCAAACTGTCAGGAGAAATCCTCTTGGCACAGTTAGACGGACAGGTTCTACAAGGATGGGTTAACGACGCATGCTTGAAACCCTACCATGAGTAAGCTCTTCATTTCAATTTCAATAACTCTCGCACCCGAGAGGAGTATGTAGGGTAGATTAGGGTCAATAAGTCTCTCGCACCCGAGATGACATAGATAGGTTTACTTTACTGCAATACACATTAGCTCAGTTGCGGAGACCGCAACGCAACCATTAGTGGTCGGGGGGTGGGTAGCGTCCAGCGTGTTGTCCACATCATAAAGGAAAGCGTGCCGAACATCAATCCACCATCATTTAACATAGTACTAGTGTCAGTCCGTAGGATCGCCAAGATTTAGAAATAATGGCCATAATTAGAACTATCCATACCGTAATAAATTTTAAACACAGCTAATGACAGTATTCATTCATATTCAACATCACATAACATAACAACCATCTTGGATATATTAGTCAACCTCCATCAGAGGAAAATCATTACAAAGCTTTGCTATAGAAGAGCATAGAACAAAACAAAATACAACACGTCCCAAGGGACAAAGAGAAACTACAGTGACCCGAAAGAGAGGAGAATAGTGCAACCCGATGGGGCTCTCCTGTGGCTCCCTGTTGCCTATTCTCGTCTGTACCAACCTTCTCCTCTGTTGGCTGGTTGCTTATTTATTCTCCCGCTCACGCGACTGATAGTTCTTCCCCGTTTCTTGCTCGGCTGTATTTCATTTCTTTCCGTTCACCGGAAGTTCACTACTTGTTTCCTTCTGTGCCCTTTCGCTGTTTATGATTGCTCTCGCCACCACTGCGAAACCTATCCTCTGCTCGTCCGCAACCTTGACACCTCCCTGCCTACCGAGATTGCGTTCCGCCACGTGTTTTCCACCACTCAAAATCTGCTGATCTCCGAAACAAGGGCCCCAACAGGCCCCGATCACATCCTTTTGACTCGTCCCGAGTCAATTGTCCTGAGCCGTCTCCACCTCCATAAGGCCGCCTGACCCTGTGCCCTGTTCCGGCTGCACGCCTTATCTATGCTATCGAAACAAGGGCCCCAAATTTGGGACCTTGGTCAGAGCTGAAGCTTTAAGCTCTTGGAAAGTTGCCACGACTTGCTACAACCCCTGCAGCAACGCGTTAGTCTCCGCCGTGATTTTGGTGACAACTTCCTCCCTGACGATTGCCGGTACAGCGTCGAATACTGTGTTGACTTGGTTACCGGCCTCAAAGGCCAACTGCTGCATCATTTGGGTGCTGATCTTTATGGGCTGGAGAAGCTCCCGAATTTCCTGCTTGGCTGCCATCGACATCTCCTCTACTTGTTGAATTTGGACCTCTAGCACATCCACCTGGGCATACAATTGGTCTAGCCTAGTTGGGTCCGTGGCTTCCTGTATTTTCTTGGAGATTTGTTGCAGCTGGGTTGAAATCGGTTGTGTCTTCACTGTGAGGGTCGTTGAGCATTCCTGTAGACCTTTCAGGAGGTCATAGGCATCTCTGGCTGCAGTACTGAGGACTTCTTGCATCTTTGTTACCTGGCCCTGTTTCTCTGATATTTGTGCTATGTACACGGATGCTGGGTCAGGCAGCGCCGGTTGTGCTGCCAATGCCACCTTGAGTTCTGTATTCTCCTAGTGGAGGTTGGAGTATGCCACCTTGAGGTGGATTGCCCGCTCTACTACTACCGTTTCTTGCACATCAGCTGGTATCTGACTGTAGTGGGCCGTCAGTGTAGGCCACACTTCCCTGAAAACCCTGGCCACTATGTCTAACTGGTTCTATAGCTGCCCGTTTTCCATTGTAAGCTGCTCACACTGTTCAGTAAGCGTGATTATCTGCTGCTGCTGTTGCTCACATTTTTTTTGTAGCTCTGAGTGGAGCCTCTCATCCTACTGTGCTGCCCTCTGGATGAAATGGTACAGCTGAGCTGTCCCCCACGTCTCCATGCTCTCGGCCCCTGAAGTACCCTGATATAGCCGCCACTCCTGAAGTGGTTTCCCACTGGAAACCGATCTTGTTGATTTGCCTTGAGGTGATTGCGGTGGACTTTGTTGGGGTGCAGAGTCTGCCATGTTTAGGTCCGGTCGCTCCCCTTGATTTGCTTGGTTGGGCTGTTGGAGCGGAGTAGGCTCAAGGAGTGGCCCAACTATGTCTTCAACTATTTGTTCCATCTGAGTGATTAGGTTGGTAAAATTGGTCTGGGGGTCCACGGTGGGGTTGGATGGGGGTATCACTTCTATACCCAAGTTAACCTCTGTCCTGTGGTCCCCATTGAGTAGTTTCCTAATAACTGGATCAGACATGGTGGTAGATGAGGTGGATGGTGCGGATGAGGTGGTAGGTGGTAGTGGATCGGTACGAGGTGGTGATATACGAATTTTCAGGAAATCGAAGGGGTTAATGGGGTTGTGGGGTGGTAACCCGCTTGATTCCCCTGTCTCAGCTATTGGCTCTTCTTGGATTAGGACCCCTGTGCTTAGTTGCCGAGGTGGATCCTCCCCTGTGAGGTCGACCACCGGACTTGATTCTACAACTTTGGCCTTCTTGGCCTTGGGTGTCGCTATGGGTTTCGCGGATCTACTCTTTCCCACCAGCGGTGTGGTTGCTGGGCTTGGTGAACTGAACAATACTTTTGGAATGGGTGTGGGGATGGAGGTCATGTTTGGAAACGGGGTCGATTGAGAGACTTGGAATTCTGAAAAAACTGGGAATGGAGTGGAACTACTTGATATCACCTGAACTACTTCGTTAAAGATTCGTATCTTTGTATTCAGTTGCTGAATGATCGGGAGGAGCTACAGGTTTGATACCCTGTTTTTTGCCTCCTCCACCGTTTCTCCTGGCAACCGATGTGGTAGCATCCCATCAAAAATATATGTGTACACCCCGTTTTTGACTTCGATCGCAATGAAACCATTTTTTGGCGAGAAAACAGGTCTCGCAGAGAAGACGTGGGTTCAGGGCTGAGGGCCAACAAGGTTTTTCGCCATAGTCTAGATTCACGCCGACATTTCGACTCTGCTCCAAAGGGCAGAGAGTCTCACCCGAGGCATGCCGTGGCCCTACTGTGATTGAGAGTAGATCAATATCATTTCCCCAACATCCAAATAGGTGAACCAAAGCTAAACTAAGGAATTAAACAGCCATGACAGAACATTCCGCAACATACATTCTTCTGGGAAACAGTTAAACCAACGATAAACAAAATTTTAAACACAACTAATGACAGTACTCATTCATATTCAACATCACATAGCATAACAACCATCTTGGATATATTAGTCAATCGCCGTCAGAGGCAAATCATTACAAAGCTCTACTATAGAAGAGCATAGAATAGAACAAAATACAACACGTCCCGAGGGACAGAGAGAAACTACAGTGACCCGGAAGAGAGGAGAATAGTGCAACCTGATGGAGCTCTCCTATGGCTCCCTATTGCCTATTCCCATCTGTACCAACCTTCTCCTCCGTTGGCTGGTTGCTTATTTATTCTCTCGCTCGCGCGACTGACAGTTCTTCCCCATTTCTTGCTCGGCTGTCTTTCGTTTCTTTCCGTTCACTGGGAGTTCACTGCCTATTTCCTTCCACGACCTTCCACTGTCTATGCTTGCTCCCGTCACCACCGTGACACCTGTTCTCTGCTCCCCCGCAACCTTGACACCTCCTTGCCTACCGAGGTTGCGTTCCGCCATGTGTTTTCCACCACTCAAAATCTGCTGACCTCCAAAACAAGGGCCCCAACAGGCCTCGACCACATCCTTTTTACTCATCCCGAGTCAATTGTCCTGAGCCGTCTCCACCTCCATAGGGCCGCCTGACCCTATGCCCTAGTCTGGCTACATGCCTTCTCCTTGCTGTCCAAACAAGGGCGCCAAATTTGGGAACTTGGTCAGAGCTGAAGCTTTAAGCTCTTGAAAAGTTTCCACGGCCTGCTACCACCCCTGTAGCAATGCGTTAGTCTCCGCCGTGATTTTGGTGACAACTTCCTCCCCGACGATTTCCGGTACAACACCGAATACTGTGTTGACCTGGTTACCGACCTCAGAGGCCAAATGCTGCATCGTTTGGGCGCTGATATTTATGGGCTGGCGAAGCTCCCGAATTTCTTGCTTGGCTGCCGTCGACGTCTCCTCTACTTGTTGAATTTGGACCTATAGCACATCTGCCTGGGCATACAATTGGTCTAGCCTAGTTGGGTTCGTGGCTTCCTGTATTTCATTGGAGATTTGTTGTATCTGGGCTGAAATCAGTTGTGTCTTCACTGTGAGGGCTGTTGAGCATTCCTGCAGACCTTTCAAGAGGTCTTAGGCATCTCTGGCTGCAGTACTGAGGACTTCATGCATATTTGTTACCTGGCCCTGTTTCTCTGAGATTTGTGCTGTGTACACGACTACTGGGTCAGGCAGCGCCAGTCGTGCTGCCAATGCCGCCTTGAGTTCTGTATTATCCTAGTGGAGGTTGGAGTATGCCACCCTAAGGTGGATTTCCCACTCTACTACTACCGTTTCTTGCACATCAGCTGGTATCTGACTGTAGTGGGCCGTCAGTGTAGGCCACACTTCCCTGAAAGCCCTGGCCACTGTGTCCAGCTGGTTCTGTAGCTGCTCATTTTCCATTGTAAGCTGCTCACGCTGTTCAGTAAGCGTGATTATCTACTGCTGCTATTGCTCGCATTTCTATTATAGCTATGAGTGGAGCCTCTTAGCCTGCTGTGCTTCCCTATGGATGAAATGGTACAACTGAGTTGTCCCCCACGTCTCCATTCTCTCGGCCCCTAAAGTACCCTGATCTGGTTGCCGCTCCTGAAGTGGTTTCCCACTGGCAACCGATCTTGTTGATTTTCCTTGAGGTGATTGCGGCAGAGTTTGCTGGGGTGCAGAGTCCACCATGTTCAGGTCTAGTCGCTCCCCTTGATATGCTTGGTTGGGCTATTGGAGCGGAGTAGGCTCAGGGAGTGGCCTAGCTGTGTCTTCAACTATCTGTTCCATATGAGTGATTAGGTTGGTAAAAGTGGTCTGGGGGTCCATGGTGGGGTTAGCTGGGGGTACCAATTCCGTACCCAAGTTAACCTCCATCCCATGGTCCCCATTGAGTAGTTTCCTGATAACTGGATCAGACACAGTGGCAGATGAGGTGGATGGTACGTATGAGGTGGTAGGTGGTAGTGGATTGGTACGAGGTGGTGATATACAAATGTTTAGGAAATAAAAGGGGTTAATGGGGTTGTGGGGTGGAAACCCACTTGCTTCCCCTGTCTCAGCTATTGGCTCTTCTTGGATTAGGACCCTTGTGCTCAGTTGTCGGGGTGGATCCTCCCCTGTGAGGTCGACCACCGGAATTGATTCTACAACTTTGGCCTTCTTGGCCTTGGGTGCTGCTATGGGTTTTGCGGACCTACTCTTTCCCACCAGCAATGTGGTTGCTGGGCTTGGTGAAATGAACAATACATTTGGAATGGGTGTGGGGATGGAGGTCGTGTTTGGAAACGGGGTCGAATGAGAGACTTGGAATTATGAAAAAACTGGGAATGGAGTGGCACTACTTGATATCACCTGAACTACTTCGTTAAAGCTTCGTAACTTTGTATTCATTTGCTGAATGATTGGGAGGAGCTGCAGGTTTGATACCCTGTTTGCTGCCTCCTCCGCCATTTATCTTGGCAACCGATGTGGTAGCATCCCGTCGAAAATATACGTGTACACCCCGTTTCTGACTTCCATCGCAACCCCCGGCCACGAAAAAACTTCTGAATGGAAAGTTGCTTCATAAATTTGGAATTTCAGCGGCCTCATCTGGAATGTTGCCTCCAGTACACAAGTGGGTCTAAGGAACGTGTGCTTGTGCGTGACCCCAAACCATACCTACTCACTATATCCGTCCAACAGGTTTATGGGGATCCTTTGTTGGCTCGTCACCACGTCGACCATTAGGCCATATCAACTTCTGAAGGCCTTTGCGTTTACTTCCTTGGTGCTGGGGTCTCTAGACACCTTCCATGGGGTAAAATTCATCGCTAACGGCTGATCCTCCGCTATCTCCACTGGTATCCTGATGAGGGGGAAAGTCCACTTCCACATGGCCAGCGCTACTATCAAGTATCTGTAGATAAATCCCGTTGCCCTCTTATAATTGTCTTCACATGCCTCGAACAACTCCTTCAGCAGGAAGGATCACCAGTTCAGCCTGGTCCCCTGGACGCAGTGCTCTGCTACCGAAATTGTGTCCAAGGTACACTCCCCTTTGGTGTAATGCTTCATTGTCTTGCTGGAAATGAGGTAGCATGCGAACCTGATCTCTGGCTTGTTGATTAGCTCAATTTTGCCCCCTTTCCTCCCCTTCGGGTGCCATACTTTGCATAATAGTCTGTATCCCCCGACTTCTTTGCCCATTTGGAGATGGTCTAGAATGTTGAAGAGACGTCCCTGCCTTCCTGTGAGAGCCCTGTCAGCCTACGAATGTCTTCGGCGTGGATCGAAATCTCTTTTCCCAGCCACAGAGCCATTCTGAATTCTACTCAGCAAGAATTTGGTGCATTGCATTGCAGCGCCTGTCGTCCCAAACACTGGCAAGTTCCTCAAATTCAATATTGAGGACTGTTGGATACCTCTAAACTCAGGAAATACCTTTTCTACCACTCGTCCTACTTCTGTTGTATAGTTTTCAATGTACACTTGTCTTTTGAGCGTAGGGAACTCAAAGGAGTCTGTGAGGTCTGCGTCAATTAGAGCTGTACTGTCATACTTCCCGACGAGGGATTCCATTTTTTGAATCCTGCTGTCCAGCTCCTGTTCTACTACTGCTGGGCTTACTTTTTTCATCTTTACTCGTCGCTGATACACCTGCAAAATAGTTCTCTGCCCCTTCTCTCGACTTTCTTCTTCTGGACACCTTCTCTGCTCTGGTTCTGCTCCAACTTCCTTTGCTCCTTTGGAGGTTTCCAACTCTAACTCAGATTTCTCTGGCATTCTTGCGCTTTTCTGCATGCAAGTTATGTCAGTAACCGGCATGGGTGAGGTTGATGAGACCCCATAACTAATTAATGTTTCCCTGGCTTCTCCCGCTGCTATGATCGTGCGATCCGTTAGCTGCTGAGGTGGGTTCTAACACTTGTTGACTGTGGTCTTGGGATTTGGGTAGATGCGACGGCTGGTGGTCGTGTCTACTTATGGAATTATGAATTATGAATATTCAATATTCACTGCTTGAACTCGTACAATAGAATCGATATGTTGGATCAAAGTTGATACCCTCAAGATGGATAAATCCTGTAAAGGGTTGAACATTGCCCCAAGTACATGAATCATTATTGCCTCCAGAGTATATTTACTAAATATATTAATATATTTTAAATCTTGTTCAGATAGGCCACCCTTTTGCCGTAGATATCCCTGAGCAGTAATGATTTCTAGAGAAATCAATTGTTTGATCAAGCTAGGAACACTTTTAAATACAATTTTTTCGTCAAAATGCATACTCAACCCCTCAATTGAATGTTGTAAATCAATCAACTCATTATTTATCCTTTCTTCCAACTCCTTTTGGTGGCAAACACGTGGCAGAATGCAACCTCGGTAGGCAGGGAGGTGTCAAGGTTGCGGAGGAGCAGAGGACAGGTGTCGTGGTGGTGGCGGAAGCAAGCATAGACAGCGGAAGGACGCGGAAGGAAACAAGCAATGAACTCTCGGTGAAAGGAAAGAAACGAAAGACAACCGAGCAAGAAACAGGGAAGGACTGTCAGTCGCATGAGCGGGAGAATAAATAAGCAACTAGCCAACGAAGGAGAAGGTTGGTACAGACGGGAATTGGCAACAAGGAGCCACAGGAGAGCTCCATCGGGTTGCATTGTTCTCCTCTCTTCTGGGTCACTGTAGTTTCTCTCTGTCCCTCAGGACGTGATGTCTTTTGTTCTGTTCTATGCTCTTCTGTAGTAGAGATTTTTAATGATTTTCCTCTGAAGGCGGTTGACTAATATATCCAAGATGGTTGTTATGCTATGTGATGTTGAATATGAATGAGTACTATCATTAACTGTGTTTAAAATTTTGTTTATCGTCAGTTTAACTGTTTCCCGGAAGAATGTATGTTACAGAATGTTCTGTCATGGCTGTTTAATTCCTTAGTTTAGCTTTGGTTCACCTATTTGGATGTTGGGGAAATGATACCGATCTACTCTCAATCACAGTAGGGTCACGACACGCCTCGGGTGAGACTCTCTGCCCTTCAGAGCAGAGTGGAAATGATGGCGTGAATCTAGACTATGAAGAAAAACCTTGTTGGCCCTCAACCCTGAACCTGGGTCTTCTCTGCGAGACCTGTTTTCTCGCCAACACAACCCTTTGATGAAGGTCTTGATCCACAATCCTTTAAGCTCAATCCTCCCTACTGGTGGCATTCAAATACTTGCAAGAGATCAAGAGGCAACAACAAACGTGATCCAATACAAAGAATACATTGAATATAAACTACCTAACATATCAAGGAGCATTAGGCTACTTGTATGGATATCCAAACAAATATAGAAAGCGAAACATTAGATGTATTATTGATAATATAAAAGGTGAAGCTTACAACTATGGCCTTGATGTTGGAGGCCTCCCTTTGGTGATGTTGGAGTCCTCACCAAAGCTCTTTAAGCGATCCTTCTCCCGAATGAAAATTTAGGTATTAACCCATCATAGGGATACAAAGGATTAATGATCATACCAACCAAACAATGACCAACCAGTAGTGGAGGGATGGGGATCAATTTATAAGAAGGGAGAGGGAGTTAGGAGCCCATGAAAGAAATAGGAAGGGCCACTTCTCAAGGGATAGTTCCCTATTGATGATATCAGGAGTTCCAAATGAGAGAGCTCGACAATATCTCCACCTAACAATATCCAACTCGTCATCCTAGAAGCTTCTAGAGCTCGAAGCTTCTCCTCCATTTGAGAAAACACTGCCAGAAAGGTTTCAACGTGGTTTTTCCAATCAAAAGAGCGCTGAAAGTGCTATGCTATAATGTGAAACCTACCATCAACACGTGTAGATAACTGGAGAAAAGCGCTAACCCAGAAATATAGGGTTTGAGCTAGGCTTCTTCAAAAACTCTTCAAGGAAAATTTATTTTAGTATTTAAAGGATATCTTGATGTATTTTTCCAATGTGGATATACTGTATAGTATTCATTAGAGGGAAATTCAGGATCGGGGACATGAAGTGAACAACCGGTGCTTATGCATCACTTACCATTGGTAAGGCATTAGAAGTCCAAGAACTTTTGAAGCAGAAAGAAGAAAGGATCATCTTACTAGAGCATACAAATGAAGCTAAGAAACTAAAAATCAATGAGCAATGGAAAAATCAAATGATAGTTACAAAATAGATTTGATTCACATAAGGTACAATATGATAAATAATTACAAATTAAATATGATAAGATCAAGGAAATGCAGAAGAAGATAAAACGGTTGCATGTAAATCCTCAAATGACAAAATTTAAAATGAAAGCTAAAGAATTAAATTTTCTTCTCAGGAATCAACAAAAGGTCTTCTACAATAAATTGGGGATAATTCAAGATCAGTGTAAAGCTGCAGATTTCCTTGTAGATCAATTGTTTGATATGTCAAATTACTTTGAATAATAAGATGAAAATCTCACAAAATTTATTAATTGGTAGGAAAGTGAAGAGGGTAGATCTTCTAATCTACTAAATATTGATGAGGCCAATAAAATCATTATTTAAAGAGAATGGGAGATTCTAATGAAGTAGGTCGAAGCTGTTAGGATATTCCGACACATAGGAAATAGTTAAGAATAACTTAGTCTAGTGTAGAGTTAGGTAAAGTGTGTTTCTTTCCTATGTACATTTGTAACTTATAATCCAACGATCATGATTTGTAGTGATCTGACGATTATCTCTCTCGGTATTAACGACACTTGATCCGTGGCTTAACACCCGATTGGTCTATGATCTCTATTTAAATAGCATGGAGGGTCATTTTTCCGGTAACCGTTTATGAGAGAAACATATGTAACTTTTATTTTTATATTAATAAATTGCCTGAAGTGGTTGCTTTGGCTCAAGCCGTGGACTATTTCCCTCTTAGAGGGTTTTAACCATGTGATAATACTAGTGTACTGATTTGTGATCTATTTGTGAGTGGTGACCCTTGGTTCTTGATCTACGGAACTTACCCTGTAAATACCTACATGGTATCAGAGCTATTTTGAGGGCCACATCCGTTGTTTATCAAAATCTGAAGCCGGTTTGACTGCATGCGACTACTGTTTTCTAGATCTACTATTTCTGAAAATTTTCAGGCTTGGAGAACCACTCTATTGTGTCTGGAGCATCTATTATAGTGAGGAACGCCTTTAATTTCATGCAAAAAGGTTTCCAGTTTCCCAAGTTATGTCAGTTTAGATCTGGAGGTATAGAGTATCTGTTTTGCAGTTTTGTTTGTTAAAAGTTCTGCTTATTTCTTATTTCGGTTCCCTCTGTTTATTTTTGTTTTAGGTTTTATTTATTTACCGGATCTATACCCTCTTCTTTGCATATGCTCTGTGCTCTGTGCTGTGTGCGATCTTGGCAAATCAGAAATAGGAGGAAGGGACTTTTTTGCTACGTATGCTCTTTCCCCGCGTCTTTGTGCGAATTCGGGAAATCAGAAATAGTGAAAAAATAGATAGTTGCCGGTAAGGCTAACCAAAAATCTAACATTCTGCTGTAAGGCTTGCATTTCATTTTTTTTTGCTAGGTTTTTTGTGTTTTTTGTGCAGGAAAAGACACGCACACCGAAGAGTAATTCCTCCTTTCAAACAATTACAGAATCCTTTTATTATCTCACTTGGTGAGAAGTTAGTTTATGAGAATAAAGGTCTTGGGTTCAAGTCTCTTTCTCAAGCTTCTTTTGTAAAATTTTTTTTGTTAAAGGGGCGGGATTTTTTTTAAAAGTCATCATCAAATTTCAAACCGTTCCTGTAACTATTCGACATCTTCAACTCGTTTTTTCAAAAAGGCATAACTTCTTCATCCGAAAGCCGTTTTTCGAGCCGTTTTTTTTGAATTAGCCTAATTGTTCAAGATCTTTCCATTGGAGCAGTTAGTTTCATATTTTATCAGCTTCAGGTTTTAAAAAATGGAAAGTGCATGCCCGATTATTCTTAACAACACCAATTATTTCCAATGGCTACTTCACATGGTATATATACTTAGAAGTAAACGGATTTATAGAATAGCCACAGGACAAGAAAATAAACCTTCTGATGATGATAAAGTTTCTAAATGGGAAAATAAACAAGATCAAGCACGAGGGTTGATAGGAATGTCCATTTCACAAGATCTTCGATTTCATATCCTTGACATTGACACCCCTCATGAAGCCCTGGACAAGATGAATACTGTATTTGGCATTCAAAATCAAATTTGGGCCCATTAGATTGAAAATAAGTTGCTTACTTTGGACCCCAATAATTTCTCCTCTATTGAAGATTTTTTGTCCAAATTCAAAACCCTTAGACTTCTTTTAGAAGGTTGTAAGGTAAAAAAGGAAGATGGTATCCTCATCTATTGCATTCTTGCTAAGCTTGGCCCTGCATACTCTGTATTTGTTTCTGCCTTCCATTCCACTAGAGAAGCCATCATTTCTTCAGGAACCACCTACAAGAACCCCTCTTTTGATGCCTTTTGTGATTCTTTGGTAAGAGAAAAAGAAAAACTCTTACACCTTGGTCTTATCACTCCTAGAAATGCTTCTAAGAAAGCCTTAACAACCCAACAAAAATCATATCAAAAGAATCCCAAGAAGTAGTATCCTAAAAAGTATGGTCTGAAACCAAACAAGGGTCCTAAGCAATTTCAACTGCAAACTGAAAAAGAAACTCACCAAAATGATAAGGCAAATAAAAAAAAGGGAAGAAGACAGATAGAAATTGCAAATTTTGTAATCGTGACGGCCATATAGAGTCCAAATGTTCCATAGAAGCAACAATGAAGAAGCACAACATCAATTTGGAGCACTCTTCACCCTCATCTTCAGGAATGGCACTTTATGCTTGTGGTTGTCAAGCATCAATATCTGGTTATGCATTAAATGTATCTTATTCTTCTCATTCTCATGAGTGGCTCATTGATTCTGGAGCTTCTTACCACATGGCCAAAAATAAAGCCATGTTTTCTTCTTTAAATTATTGTAACACCAAACATATTTATGTTGGTGATGATAGATCTCTTGTGTTGTAGGATCTGGAACCATTCATCTAGATAATGGCCAGTTTAATGATGTACTATGTGTTCCTACCTTGTCATGCAACCTTCTCTCTATTTATCATATAACTCATTCAGGTGAAGGGAAATAATAGAATTCTCACCTCATGATGTTGTAATCAAGGACCTCAAAGATCCTAAACATATTTTAGCTACTGACATTGCTAATGATTCCACAAGGTTGTATAAGTTTGAAAAATTTGGGTCATCATGTCTTCCCTCCGTTTTTTTGCTCATAATGATGAAGTGAGCAAACTTTGGCATGAGCGATTTGGTCACTTAAACTATCGCTCTCTTCAAACTCTATCTAAGGAAAATATGGTGACGGGTCTTCCTATGGTATCTTGCCGAGATGGTGTTTGCTCCGAATGTGTATTCGGAAAACATCATCGGGATAGCTTTGACAAACGTGCCTCTTGGCATGCTTCAGCCCCTTTGTAGCTTGTGCACAATGATTTATGTGGTCCACTTCCTGCTGTTGCTTTCTCTGGTTGCAAGTACTTCTTAAATTTCATTGATGATTTTTCCAGACGCACTTGGGTATAATTCTTAAAACTCAAGAGTGAATTTTTTAACATGTTCTTGGCCTTTAAGGCCTTTGTTGAGAAACAATCTGGACATCCAATTACTAAGTTAAGATTAGATAATGGAGGACAATATGTTAACAACAAATTTATCAACTTTTGCATTGAGCATGGCATTCAATTGCAACATACCATTCCATATGCTCCACAACAAAATGGTGTAGCTGAAAGGAAGAATCACATCTTAAAAAAATGGCTAATTGTATGCTTCAATCTAAAGGACTTAGTCTCAATTTTTGGGTAGAAACAATTAAATGTTCAAATTACATAGTAAATCACACTCCTACTAAGGTTCTAAAGAATATAACTCTAGAAGAAGCTTGGAGCTCAATCAAACCAGATGTAAGTCACTTTCGTGTTTTTGGAAGTGATGCTTGGGCTCATATTCCAGATGCGAAACATAAAGCCTTAGAATCTAAGAGTGAACAATGCATTTTTGTTGGATATTCTAAAGATGTTAAAGGATATAGACTTCTTCAACTACAATCTAAAAATATAATCATTAGAAGAGATGTAAAATTTGATGAAAAAATATCGGCCTACCTAGTTCGATGGGTGTGCCACCTTTGGCTTGTGAGCCTGATTCGGCATATGTGCCACCTCTATCTCTCTCTTCTATGTTTAATAAAATTCCTTCTACTTTAGATGATGATAGCGAGGATGCAAATCCTCCTCCACCTCTTTAAATTATTCCTTATACTCCACAGCTTCCAAGATGGGTCCGCTCTACTCAGGATGCAACAGGTTCTCTTGCAGGTGACCTTGCCGATCGACTACGTACACGTTCTCAGTTTGAAAGAGCCTCTTCCTTATTGGCTCAAGTTCCAGAAAATCTTGATCCAGAAACCTTTGAAGAAGCCTCTGGTCATCTAGATTGGGATGAAGCTATGAATGAAGAATATCGTTCCTTATTGGCAAACGATACTTGGGATGTTGTTCCTCTTCCAAAAGGAAGAAAACTTGTCAGATGCAGATGGGTTTAAAAAAAAAAGTTTGGACCAGATGGAAAAGTGGATAGACATAAATATCGTCTTGTCACTAAAGGATTCTCACAAGTTGAAGGCATTGACTATACTGAAACTTTCTCCCCTGTTTCCAAAATGAATTCTATCCGCCTTGTTCTTTCCCTTGCTGCCTCTTTTAAATGGGAAGTCCATCAGATGGATGTAACTAAATCTGCCTTCTTACATGGAGATTTTCATGAAGAAATCTACATGGAACAACCCCCTAGATTTATCTAGAATGAATCTATACTTGTTTGTCGCGTTAGGAAGTCTCTCTATGGCTCAAACAAGCTCCTCGAGCTTGGTATGCCAAAATGGATAGATTTCTATTACATAATGGCTTTTCTAGGTGTCATTTTGACAACACTGTCTACACCAAGAACATGGGTAAGTCCTTCACCATCCTTGTTCTTTATGTTGATGATCTTATCCTTATTGGTAGTGATCCAAACCATATAAACCATGTGAAGTCTAGCCTCAAAAAGAAGTTTGAAATGACAGACATAGGACACTTGCATTATTTCCTTGGTCTGCAAGTCTTGCAATCCAAAGAAGGCATTACCCTCTCTCAGTCCAAGTATGTCTCTGATCTTCTACACCACTTTCACATGGAAGACTGTAAGCTATCCCCTTCTCCCTTTCAGTCTGGAGTCAAGCTTTCAGTCACTTGTACTACTCCTGAAGTTGATGCTACCTTATACCGTCAACTTGTTGGTAAACTTCTGTATCTAACCCATACCCATCTTGACCTTTCCTTTGTCGTTGGTCTTGTCACTCGGTTTATGCACCAACCTCATGAAATTCACTGGAAAGAAGCTAAAAGAATACTTCGATATATTCGAGGTACAATTTAGTTCGAGATTCATTACAGTGCAGGAGCATCTCCATTGTTGATTGGTTTCACTGATTCTGATTGGGCTGGTGACCCCGATGATCGAAAGTCTACTGCAGGATATGTATTCACTCTTGGTTCAGGACCTATTACCTGGTCTTGTAAGAAACAAAGTGCCATCTCTCTTTCTTCAGCAGAAGCAAAGTATCGTGGTGTAGTTGAAGCCAGCAAGGAAGCCATGTGGCTTCATCAGATCTTGTCTGAATTTGGTCTTCATCAGCAGCATCCAACTACACTTTGGTGTGATAATCAGAGTGCCATTTAGCTATGTAAATATCCAGTTCAACATCAGCTTATGAAACACATTGAAATCCACATACACTTCATCATAAATCTCATTCATGATTGTGTTCTTGAAGTGCAGTACTGTCCAACCAACGATCAAGTAGCTGATATCTTTACAAAGGCTCTCACAGAAGCGAAGTTTACCAAACTTCGATCCATGCTTGGAGTTCAAGAAAGTTATCATTAAGGGGGGATAGGCTCTAATGCCTCCTTCCTTCTCCTATTGTGTCACCTTTGTAAATCCTTCAATCCTATCCCAAGTTTTTCTTAAGGGGGATGTTAGGATATTTCGACACATAGGAAATAGGCTCCTTTTGTGTCACCTTTGTAAATCCTTCAATCCTATCCCAAGTTGTTCTTAAGAGGGGATGTTAGGATATTCTGACACATAGGAAATAGTTAAGAATAACTTAGTCTAGTGTAGAGTTAGGTAAAGTGTGTTTCTTTACCATGTACATTTGTAACTTATAATCCGACGGTCACGATTTGTTGTGATCCGATGGTTATCTCTAATCTTGGTATTAACGACACTTGATCCGTGGCTTAGCACCCGATTGGTCCATGATCTCTATTTAAAGAGCATGGAGGGTCATTTGTTCGATAACCGTTTATGAGAGAAACATATGTAAATTTTCTTTTTATATTAATAAATTTCCTGAAGTGGTCACGTTGGCTCAGGCCGTGGACTGTTTCCCTCTTAGAGGGTTTTAACCACGTGATAATACTGGTGTATTGATTTGTGATCTGTTTGTGAGCGGTGACCTTTGGTTCTTGATCTACAGAACTTACCCTGTAAATTCCTATAGAAGCAGCCATAAATGAGTCATGAAATCTTGCTAGCTCAATTGTTGAATTAGTCAATGATAATTTGTTGCGGTATAATCTCATTCCGAACTACCCCGAAGGTATTTTTCCAGATTCCAAGGTATTTTCAAATACATGGCAGGAACACTGCAAGAGGATCACTGAAATGGTCGATCAATTTACCAAGTTTAGTCTTGAGAATTACTAACAGTTTCTAGTGAAGCCTCACATCGAATGGTTGGTCCTACGATGCCTTTCAAATGTCACCATGTAGATGTTTCCATCCCTGAAAAATGTTATTTTTATAGTTCAAATGAGGATCAAGTCCAAATATCCACCGGAGCTTAACGATTTAAGAGATATCTACAAATTGCAATAGCTAACTATTGGACAATATTCTTCCAAAGTTTGGAAGTTGTTGCAACCATTTCCCAATTTGTCTTTTATTGTTGTTTTTGTCGAAGATTTTTTAGATGAATCTATTTTTATCCTTTATTGTAATAATATAAATTCCCTCTCCAAGATGGAGAAGGGGTTTTGAATTTTTTCAAGAAGCTACTTAAGTTACACTACTGTAATTAAGTTTTTCTTCATATTAGGTTGAACCACTTGCTTTTCCGTGATGATAATATCTATGGTGTATCAGATACTAATATCCCATTTATGTATATTTATTTTGAGTGTAATGGCTTAATGTTATTGTTCACATTATATGTCTATTGATCAATATCTCATTATCACTATTGGTATGCTTTGTTGAAATTTAAGTTATATTGTGAATGACAAGATTTCAATAAATGTGATTTTTTAATAAATTAGTTTAATTAACTATTTAATTAAATTAATTCTCTTTAATTTAGTTCATATCATAATTGCACGATGATATATATTGTTATGTTAATTGTGACATCTTTATAAATGCATATGGTATCATCTTACCTTGGTGTAATTGTAATTTATATTATTTATTATTTCAGTTCTTAGTATAGATTAGAATACACAATCACATCAATCACATCCCATATATTTTTATTTAAAGGGAAATTAGTCCCAAAATTCCAGTCGAAGATATCATTCCAAATGGAAAAGGATCTGATTTAGGATCCCGACCGAGTGGTTTCCCTAATGTTGATGAAGTCTTTTAGGACCATCAATAGGTTCCTTATCCTTTCCATTAAAATTTGTTTCATCTGGCTCCATTTCACCTTGCTTCCTTATGTTCCAATTAGATTTTATGGATTACATATCTTCCTTAATTGAGGAGAATATATGTTGCTTGAATTCCTCTCTATTTGCAGTACCCATTTTGGACAAGCATCCATTAAATGGTTTGTTTTTTGGCAGGTTCAACATCTCGATTCTAATTGTCGTGCTCTCATAATATAAAGGATGAGTACAAAGAGTACATTTGTATTCTCGGACAATCCTATCAGTCAAGCTCTTACTTACTTCTAGATCTACAATCTCTTCTCATACAATTTTTGGAAATGCATTTTAAAGACATATTTACAAACTGAGAACAAGTAGTTCCAAAATGTCTAGTGAAAATTTGCAAAATGATTTCTAAATGTAATATTGCGATAATAAACTTTATAAATTCAAAATAAAATGATAAATACTATTACAAATAAGGGTATAACTATAGGAAGGGTCTGAGAAAGAGTTAAAAAAATTACTTAGTTGAATGATCACCATAGGTGGGGATACTTGTGTGCTTTCCCACAACAGTTTATCCTAAAAAATTTAGCGTGGGAATTAGAACTTAGAATCTTCTAAATGAACAATATGTCTTAATCAATCTTTGAACAAGCAAGCTATACCACAACAACCTTTACAACTATGTTGGATCTTCGACTTGTAGGCTTAAAGTAGCCTGAAGAGGGGCCATCGTGATTCACAAATGCAATATTTTCCATATAAAATTAAAAAGGTTAAGAAATATGGCATATAAAAATACATATTACTCAAAAATTTAAATAATCACAAAAAGGCACTGAAACATATACACAAGTAATTAAAAAAATGATATACATTTATAAATATTGTATATGTTGGATCTTCGATGTGTAGACTAGAAGTTAAGAATAAACTCTAAAGTTTGGTAGAGGATTATCTTATTTCTTATGAGTTGTGATAAAGAAATTAATATTAGTGTCCTTGATAACATCTTCAGAGTTGGGATAAAAGAAAGATAAACCCCACAAATTTCAAATAGAAACATATAAAAGGGTTTGGAAATATGAATCTTTATGTCAATAAGATATCAACCAAATCTTCGAGCAACCTTGAGGGGGATCATCATGATTCACAAATGTAATCTCTTCCAAATAGATTATAAAGGTTTATAAATGTGCAATATACACATTATACATATTACATATTACTCATATTTTACCCGAGTTACCCAATTTTCTTAGCATCCCAGACCATTGACTCTAAAAATATCATGTTTAGAAAGGCTATAATGTAAATCGACATGAATACACATGCCCTTTCATTTTTTAACTACATTTTATACGTTCCAGTCCATTTTGTTTATTGATATTCTTGAGACCTTTTAATTAAGTCTCAAATTAATTAAAAATAGATGAGTTGAATGTGATTGTGGCAGTGAGATGCTTTGTGAGGTTTTATATTATTACTATTATTATTATTTATGTATTGTTATGTTTGTTATATATTTTTTATTGTGACAGTGGGTCAGAGATTTGACATACGAGTCAGAACAAGCAACCAATGTTGTTTTGCTAAAAGTTATGATATATATATAATACATTGGAAAATTAAATTAAATTATTATTTTCTTGATTATGGAAATGAGTCTACAACTTTTTCAACTTAATAATATTATAAGTGTCTCTTTGTACCTTTTGAGGCAATTGCTAGTTTTATTCCTTCTTAAATGCCATAATGCAAGATAACTCTTTTTTATATATTTTTTAACATCATAGTAAGACATAATGTGGTTGTGCACGATATAATTTTTTATGGTATATATTGCATAAATTATTACATATTTCTAAAAATATTACCATATATTTATATATATAGGGTTATCTATTGAAAACATAGATGAAATAACACTTTTTTTGGGTTCATGTTTAACATTACAATGTAACATAATAAAACCTCTTAAAATATTATATTTGAACGGTTTAAATGTAACATAACATTTCCTTTATTCCTTTTTTTCACCATATGAATTTTGTATTTATGCAACATAACGTTGTATCATATATGTTGTCATAATTTATTGCATATCGATAAAATATTACAATATATTTATATTAATCAAAATTAACTTTTGAAAATATAACTCAACTAACCCT
Organism: Pinus albicaulis; assembly: GCA_034641835.2. NCBI lineage: Eukaryota > Viridiplantae > Streptophyta > Pinopsida > Pinales > Pinaceae > Pinus > Pinus albicaulis. The sequence goes on from CM076569.1 coordinate 829,241,521, forward strand.
TATTTCTAAATTTTAAATATCATAATGCAACATAAAAATAACTTTCTAAATTCATTTTTAAATATCAAATAAAAACTCATAAAGTTTTTAATTCATTTTTAAATATCACAATGTAAAATAAAAACTCTCAAATTTTCTAGTTCAATTTTAAATATCACAATGTGAAATAAAAACTCTTAAAATTATACATGTGAAATGTTAGAGTGTGGCATAATCCTGTTTTCTTTCTTCTTGAATTGTCAAAAGTGAGGTCTTCTTTCTTTTATTTATTTTAAAAACAATAAATTGAGTTTGTTTAATGAAATTTAATATTTATTTATATCATTATAATTATTACATATTAATAAATATTCCACCATATATTATTTCTTCTTGAATTGTCAAAAGTGGAGTCCTCTTTTATTTATTTATTTTTAACGTCATAAAGCAATAAATTAAGTTTGTTTGATGAAATTTAATATTTACTTATATCATTTTAATTATTACATATTTATAAATATTCCGCCATATATTTATATTAATCATATTTGATTTGGAAATAATAATGGCTTAACCCTCTATTGTTTATTTTGAACATCATAATATGATGTAAAACCTCTTAAAGTATATACTCTCTTTTATTCCTTCCTGAATGTCATGAATTCATGTAACGTTTTTTTCAATCGTTTCTTAAACATAGTGCAACATCATATTACATAATTGTCATGATTTATTACGCATTTACAAAAATATTCCCATATAATATTTATGTTAATTAAAGTCAACCTTTAGCAGCATGGATTAACTAGTACTCTTTTATTCATTTTTGAATTTCACATGTGAAATTAAACTAACCCTCTTTTATTAATTAATTTTTTTTTTTAGTTTTGAGTTTCACATGTGAAATTAATCTAACCCTCTTTTATTCCTTTTTATCTTCAGAATTTGATATAAAACTTTTTAATGTGTTATATTTGAAATGCCAAAATATGATATAATCTTCTTTTATTACTTATTGAATTTATATCCTTTTATCTTCACAATTTGATATAAAACTTTTTAATGTGTTATATTTGAAATGCCAAAATATAATATAATCCTCTTTTATTACTTATTGAATTTTGATATAAAACTTTTTAATATGTTATATTTGAAATGCCAAAATATGTTATAATTTTTATTATTTATTGAATATTGTAATAATTAATTAATTATTATTTTTTTTAAGTTTTTTTTTTTTACATTAAAATACTAGAATTTATCCAAGATGAAATGACATCTATTTATGAATTTACTAATGCTTAATTCTCCTCTTCTAAGATGTATATTTTCCAACAAGATGCGAACACAATATTCCTCATCCATGGTGGTCTATATGTGTCCTTATGCAAAATATTACTCTTAAATTATGTGCCACATGTCTTCTCATATTTATAATGCTCCTCTTTTGTGTGTCAATATGGTTTAGCTTAAGCTCCAATTTTCCTCCTCATATTTATTATTCTCCTTTCTTGTGTGTCAATGTGGTTTAGCTTAAGCCCTATTTTTCCACCTCAAAAGATGTCTCTAGATTCACAACCAAACTCCATGAAGTATACTACTCATCCCAAACATTCTCAAGTCAAGTTCCCAACCTCTAAGGAGTAAATTATCACATGGTTCGAAGATCCTAAAACTATATTCCCTCCTCCAAGTTCCCATCACTCCTCCTCTTAAGTATGTATCTTCCTTACCTAAACAACTAACTCTTCCATTCTTTGCACTTAATGTGTTAGTCATCATGTCATTTGAGTTAACTACTTCCTATTATAAAGGTGTTATGCTAGGACTTTAACTAGTGTTAAGAATCCACTCAACATTAGAGAACTTTTGAGGTCTAAAATGGGTCTCCTAAGAAAAATGTACAACCAAAATAAACTTTATAAGAACCAATAGGATTCAAGATCATGATGCTAACCAGGATGGATGATTCACCTTTTTTGGGGTAAAAAAGTAAAAAGATTAAAAAATAATAAAACTGTTTTTTCGACTTGTATTTTCAACATATCTCCCTAAGATTTTACTCAAATTTCAAGCAGGAGTACTTGTTGGATGAAAAATTTAATTCCTCATCCAATGAGTACCCATATTTCATACTTTCGATGGATGTTGCTATACAAAAAATGAGAAATACATGAAAAAACATGATTTCATTCATGTTTTTCATGTATTTCTCATTTTCACGTTTTTCACATATTTCTCATTTTTCGTGTAGCAAGGTCTATTGAAAGTATGCAACATGGGTAATCCTTGGATGGGAAATCATATTCTTCATCCAACGAGTGTTCCCGCTCGAAATTTGAGTAAACCCATAGGGAGATATGTTGAAAATGCGAGTTGAAAAAGTAGTTTTTTCTTTTGGCCCTCTAAAATTTGATGCTGTAATCTAATCTTATTTTATTATTTCCACTATTATTTCATAGTTTCCTTAGGAGGACCATTTTAGACGTCAAAATTCCCCTAATGAATTGAGGTATCCATATGTGCATAAAATGTTGCCAAGGGGAAAGGGAGACTTAATTTTCTCCTAGCTAAGTGAAAGCACTTTCAAAGTAACATCGGAAGCCAACATAATTAAGAGGAAAGAAATGGTATTGACAAGTTTTTAACTTATGTGTCTTTTATTACATTTTTAAATGTTAGAAATACTTTATTTGATTGAACTTGCATTTTTTAATTGTGTTTTTATGAATGACAACAAAAAATAGTTTGAAATATAAAGAGGGAATTAACAACAATTCAATTAACATGTCAAATTTATTTCATTTATTTATATATATTAATATGTTTTTGTACAATATTTTTTAAACAATGGGAAAACTTATCATAACTCAGTTGTCAAACCAAAAGTGAGGACAACCATTATTGGTTGTTATCCACAAATGCAGGTTGACTCATCACTATTATTCAAGGAAAACCATGCCACCTGGAAATACCCATTGGTGGTCATAAGGGCGCATGGCTTCACTCTTGTTAGATGTCTCTAGGTCTTGGGTCATTAGCTTGTTTCCATACGTCCAAGGAAGATAAAATCTTAGCCAAGCAGAAACAGTTTTAGGGCATACTCCAGACCCAAAATTTTTAACCAATATTATTTACAAAATTCATATTTTTATGAAATATATAACTTATTATAAATACAATAATTTATATAATAATTTTACAATTGAATTTTAATTTTAATAATTATATTTATATAAGAGATTTTTTCCATAATGTAATATTTAAAAAATATTAATATTATAAAATTTTATAACTATATATATCTATACACAATTTTATTTTATGATATACAATTAATTCATTATTAATATTGTAAAATAAATGTATACTCATACTCATCAATATAATTTTTTCAATTTTAAAAATTATTTTTAATTTAATATTATTATCGTAAAATAAACCTTTTAGTTTAGAATAAAGTTTTTAGAATTTTAAATTAATTATGGTAGAGATTTAATGTTAATAAAATATTTTAATATTTTTAATATTAATTACAAATTAAATGTTCAAATTTATCTTAAAAATAGTTATGATCTTTATACCTTTTTAATTAAGTTGATTAACTAAAAAGAAATATTATATGAACATAAGTTATGATTTTTTGAGCATATGATATTAGTAAACATGATATCCACCCATAATATTTTAAAAAACATATTTATAGATTAAGAATTTCAATAATAAAATGAAAATGAATTTACATGGTTATGAATTTTCATTTTCATTTTATTATTGAAATTCTTGATCTATAAATAAGCTTTTTAAAATATTATGGGTGGATATCATGGTTTACTAATATCATATGCTCAAAAAATCATAACTTATGTTCATATAATATTTCTTTTTAATTAATCAACTTAATTAAAAAGGTATAAAGATCATAACTATTTTTAAGATAAATTATATATATATATATATATATATATATATATCTATATCTATATATATATATATATATATATATATATATATATATATATATATATATATATATATATATATATATATATCTATATATATATATATATATATATATATATATATATATATATAATTCGATTAATTTTAATTTTTTAATCATTATAATATAAGATGTATTATAAAATAGATATTTTAATTTCTATTAATATTTACCAACTATTCATTCAATGTGTGGTCTTAGATAGATGAGTGACCTATGCTCATAATGCACTCATGTAAATTATCAATAATCTCTGCCGTAGATCGGGGTGATATATTGGACATGATGAAGATGTAGTCCTGCCAAGATTACAAAAAACATATATTTACCAACAATTTAAATGCAAAATTCATCGAAGACAAGTTCAACACAACAATATGTTTCATTACAAACATATATAAGATCCTTCAAGTGCAGAATAACGATAAAAATGAAAGCGCTCATCGAACACAAATTCAACGCAATATCATATTTCATTACAAACACATAAGATCATGTACAGTTTTGATTTCATGATAATACAAAATTTGAACTGCACATGAAGTGGAATGGAGGGTGAACCAGGGGGTAATGAATGAAGAGTATCCTGAACTAGGGACGAGCTAAACAAGTTGTTTGTTGGTTTTAGTCTCTTCAAATGCTTCCAATGTTCAGTTTGGGCCTCTCTTTGATTCTTTGCACTTATTTAATATTAATTCTCATTAGTTTTGTCTGTTATCAGGTGCACTTTATTGGCTTTGGGATGGTGTCAACATTATGACCATATCCTTGAATTTGGAGAATTTCTAGGACCCTTTCCCTCTTTTTTCTGATTTTGGTCTTGTCTATTGCTCTTTGTGTTGCTGAGGCTGCTTTTGAGGGCTTTTTCGATTATTCTATGTCGTTACTCTTCCTTATGAAGCCAATAGGGGTGGAATATATTATAGACGAGGAAAAGAATTAGATTGATGGGACACTTGGTCCTAGGCCAACCCGGGGCATGAGGATTTCAACATAGGCCCATGTTTGCACTAAGGCCTTTTCTAGTAGCTAATCCCACACTCTAACATTCATATGTCCCTGTGAGGAACGACCATTTCTAGCATTAGGTTTCGATGTAGAGATAGGAAGGGTCTCTAGTTTATGACCTCGGGAATTGATGGGTAGATTCTACCATATCTCTCTTAATAAGTCACAATTTAAAACATGAATAACCTTGCATTGGGAACCCTTATTAGGATATTTCCCAACCATCAATTTTCTCATGAATAGTTGGATTCATTTCCACTTTTTTTATGAAGGCGACATCATTGTGGTTCTTCAAAAGGCTTGGTTAATATGAAGAGGTTTATTATGGCTACAAATATGGATTGTAGGCTGATATCCATTAACAAAGAAACCAAGAGCCTAATATGTATGGGCAAAATTAGTGGGATTCCCTCTTGAAATTTGGACTCGACATATTGTGACGGAAGTTCCAAAATGTATTGGAAAGTTTGTATACTTTGATGAGATGTATTTGGTAGCTTACGATAAGAGGATTCTTTGGATCTTGGTCGAGATGGATGTCGCGTAGGGGATTCTTGCAGAGTTGGATATCATGATGGGGGATTTTACCTTTTGTTAAAGACTTTACTATTGGAAGATCCCATTTCAATGCTTCATGTGCCATCAAACAAGACATCTTGAAGTGCACTGTAAGGCGATAAGGAAGAAGGAAATAAAAGCACCGAATGATTCTGATAAGGCCATTTCATTTATGATGCTTGAGTTTTCATTTTCGGTAGAGGTCACCTCAAGTGAAGATACTAACTCGGGTGGGAGATCTAGGCTACAGTGGACTCCTAGTGTGTCAGGGAACTCTATAGCACATCCTCGTTGGGAGCAGAATCACAACCATAATGAGAACACAACGCACGACCTTTCATTTGCAGCCTAGGGTTATAAAGGCCCATAAAGAAGGACAAACAGGGAACCAAGAATCTAGATAATACCTCATCCTACTTATAGGATATAGTGAAGGGAGATAAGGGCGTGCAAGTGGAAACACTCGATGTTGGAAGATAGAACATAAATTCAACAACTTTCTCGCTCTCTCCATCCCAGTCATATTGATCCCCTTTGGAAACTATCTTTGGTAATATCATACAATATATGTCTACTGAAGGCGAGCTACTACTAGACAAACTTGTCATTAGCGCATCCAATCCACTAAATATCTCCCTAGTGCCACCTCTTGAGATCCATGCCTCTTTTCCTCACCTTCCTTATGTTTTTTCTCATATTCATGATCGACCTTCCCGTATTAACCCAGTGCTACGATTTTATAGAATGGTCATTTCATCCTTGTTGTCTTCAAGCTTCTCAAAGGAACCTTCAGGCTCATCTCTAATCCTATTGGCTTAAACTCTTTCTGATATTTTCTCTCTTCTAGGATTAGAATATCTCTTTGTGAGTTTCACTAAGCTGATTTCTACTTTATTGGACCCCTTATATCAATATTCCATCAATATAAAATCCATTTCCTTGATTCCCTCTCCTTTATGCTCTAAAATCCGATACATGATCAATTTCCCTCCTTTTGAAATGTAATTCTGCGTAAGAAAAAACTAAATAAAAAAAACCTTGCTCATGATAGTGCCATCCAGGGGGAGCTTGTATTTGATACCTCTGTTGCTTTAGACTCTTCCAGGGCCCTTAGACCTACGACACCCTCTAAGGAATTTACATCATGATTATATTATCCATGAATATCAAATGAGTGGGAGGTGCCTCTCAGAACGTGGGCCCTCTAGAGATTGGTTTTGCTGCATCACCCATCCGTTATTTTATTCTAGGAGATAATGATTTCTGCAGATAAAGCTACATATGTGCTCCGAAAAATCTTTCCAAACTGGTGCATATGTGTTGTTGACATTGTGGGGAATTCATGGGGTATTTCGGTCATGTGGAATCCTAAGGATGTGACCCTTAAAATATTTTCCTCCATGGTGGGAATCATTATGGAAGAAAATCTAAGGGGCATGGAGTATAAGGTGATCTTACTCAACTATTACAGGCCTTACCAGAATCAAGAGAGCTTTTGGAATACGATCCAAGGTAGTGGTCTCCTCAAGGAAAAATTTCTGCTCCTTGCGGGAGACTTTAATTTTACGACCTCCATTAATGAATCCTGTGGTGTGTTTTTTCGACCTGACCCTTTTGTTCCAGTGATATCCAAAATAATACAGGACTCCAATCTCATGGAAATTCAAACAATCCCCCTAGATGCAACTTGGAGGAATGGAAGATCAATGGATAATGGAGTTGCAAAACGATTGGAATGTTTTCTCATTGTTGAATCCATGGTGTTGAAGGTGGGCAGATGCTGATCCTGTGTTTTCCAATATGTAATATCTTATCATTCTCTCATTTGTTTACAACTCAATTTCAATAGAAGTGTTCAAAAGACACCATTAAAGTTCAATCACTACTGGCTCAAATATGAGTCCCTCCAAGCATCAATTTATGACTATTGGAGGATATGTTAGGTTGGATCTTCCTATTCAACAATGGAAGCGTGGAATATAAAAATTATTGTCCTAAAAAAAAGGTTAAGAATTGGGTTGGGTTCTTGTAAGAGACAACAGCCTCCTCCCACATTTACCTAAGGTAACCGGTCCAACGGGGTAAACATGTGACGAAGGGTTACTATGATATGATTCAACTCACTAAGTGGAGTTAAGGAAGTGGAACCAATGAACAAGAACTTTACAGACCTTCCTCACGTGTTACATGACCCTTAGAGCTAACTCACCATTCCAGGTGCCCAACCCATGAGTTAACCTAGCCTTTCATTGAACTAAACCTTGAGTCGCTCCCATGACAAGGCCACCATGTGTCTGGAACCCTCTAGTTGTCCCCACAAGCTTGCAAGGGAGAGATTTCAGTTTTTTCAGCTAGTTTTGTGCTAGAGACTGCGAGATTTAAGACATTTTTTCAGGACTAGTCTCCAAACAACCCATAACTTGATGAGACTTTCCAAGAAAATAAATGAAACCAATACAAAGACTCTAACACAAAACTTGATCAAGGACTTGAAACCAAGCCTAACCATGACATACATTTTGTCGAACACATTGTGCACATGTAATCTACAGGTCATAACAACATATTTGAGCATAGGGGTCTCATACTTATCTGAGATTCATAAGGAAGCATTGACGCCTCATCAAAATAGTTGCATTATCATTTATTAGATCATAGATTCATTTTTAATTCAATTTTTAATCAAAACATGATGAGAGACATACATCATAAAAACCATAAATCATACTCATAACCAACATATAACCAACATAAATAACAAGGATACAACATCCATAAACACAACATAGGAACCAATACAATTACACATGAAACACCAAAGAGAAGAATCTCTTATTAATGAATGCATAAGCCAACCAGGTTTGGGACTTTCACGTACCACCCAACCATAGTTTGGTTGAACCAAATATTTCTTTCATCCAATCACCCCCATGCCATATTCCAAGCATGAATGTCAGAATCATAACCAAAAATCAACTTAGGTTTACCGAGGCTAAACCACCTCACCTTCACCAATAAAACCAATCTTTACTGAAATCCCCACTGATTCACTAGGCCCTAGACAAGCATGAATGCCACCGTATTTATCCATCTACATCATGAGGAATTAGCTTTCCTCCTAGTCTCTAGGATTTATCGTATACCTCTCCATTCACTGATCGAGGATTCCTAGGCATAATTGAGAATCCACCCTCTAGGCTTTACCGTATATCCTGTCATTCATAAAACAAGGATTCTTAGGCCTTATCGATGGAAAAAACCTCTAGGATTTACTATATATCTAGTAATTCACCGGTCAAGGATTCCTAGGCCTACCGAGGTACACAAAATATGGCTTTACCTCAACCCAGAGTTTGGTTCAGGGGTTACTAGCCCAATGATTTACCACAATCCACAGTCTAGTTCATGGATCACTAGGCCATTTTTTCTTTCTTTCAGAGACCACCTCACTGAATTTCGAATCCATTCGACAATATATCTCAACCAAAACATGAAAACCCCATCACACCACGCCTATCTAGAAATGGAAAGGCTAGGCTGAAGAACACTGTCATGCCTCACAAAACACATGCCCATGATATTGCAAAGTAATTTGTCACCATGCTCATTTTCCCGTCCTTGATCCCGAAATGCCTCGTGACATATCCTTTGCAATTTTTCCACCATCAAGAAATATGTTAACATATCCCCTTGAAGATCCAAAGAAGACTGCCTCGGAATATCACTTAAAAAACTTGGTCAAATTCCTAGTTTCTTGGGTCGGTTCTGTTCCTGGTGCCATGACCGCGTTGATGTCCTTTTCACAGTTATGTCTTAGCACTTTCAGTGCCATAATTTCTTGGAAAATTGTGCCGATCCCCTTTTTGGCAGTGTTTCCTCAAATGGAGGAGAAGCTTCGACCTCTATAAGCTTAAGGGTGGCGAGTTGGTTGTTAAATGGTGGTGATAAGGTCGAGCTCTTTGATTTTCGAGACTTTATCTCATAAATGGGGGTTCATCCCTTAGATAGTGGGCCTTCCTCCTCCTTTCATGGGCTCCCAACCTCTTATCCCTTCCTATAAATTCACATCTCTCATTCCCCCAATTTTAGAGCTTGGTTGATCATTGTCAGACTTGTCTGAACTCTCATTCCTTTGCATCCTAGCATTGTGATAAAGCCTAATCGTTTGGGAGAAGGAATGCTTTTGAGCTTTGGTGAAGGAATCATATTTTCACCAAAGGACGCTTCCAACATTAAGGCCTGGGTAGTAAGCTCTCCTTTTTTATTTATCAATAATAACATTTGATGTTTTCTTTATATATTTGTCTAAATTTTTATGCAAATATTATGGTACTCGATCTAATAGATAGCTAATGTTTACATTTATTATGTATTGTATTACGTTTGATGTTGTCTCTTAATCATCCACAGGTATTCACATGCCATTGGTAGCAGGGAGAGGGCCTACAAGGATCGTGGATCAAGGTCATCATCAACGGATTCATGTGCAACGTTGGGAAAAAGGTATTTATGTCTCTTTTATCGTTGCATTATAAACATTAGTTAAGGGAGATTTGTATTAGAAAGAATCTCGTGTTGCTAGACCCACTCTAGGGATAGAGAGATCGCCTTTGTCCGCATAGGGGATTTATCTTGACAATAGAACTAGCGACTCCACTAGGGAGCTTAGTCTCTTTATCTTCCTTCCCTGAACTAATATTGGATTTGTTTCACCAATTTTTGAAATCTAAATCTACTAAGGCCTCTATCAGCTCGTTTAAGGATTGATAGTCACTTTATTGTGTCAGGTCTGGTGTTTGTGTGAGACTTTGTTTTATTTTTCCTTGTTTTTAGTGACCATCGCGCCTTTTGTTTGCACAGTAGCACTGGCATCACTGTTCTATATAGTACAACTGTGCTAATTGGCCTTTCAACATCCTTCTGCTTAGCAAAAAAGTGATGATCTCAGACCTAGGAACATTTGAGTTCCCCTTTTGATTTTCCAGTGTGTCCTGGCCCTTGAAGGAAGTTTGTAGGATTTCTGTGATGTCCTTGTTGTGTGTTTGACTTACTTGTCTTCTCTAAGCCAATATTTTTCATCTCTTTTATTTGTTTGTAAGTTTGGGAATTCTTCACCATTTTAAACACCCTTTGTCGCATTGTTCTTGACTTGATTCGAAGTCATTTGTTCTATGATCTATTCATCACTGCGTCTCTGATTTTCCCTTCGGTTTAGTGTAAAACATAGGATCACAAATTGTTTGAAAAACAAGTCTAGAAGAGTGTGTTTTTTGTATAACTTCAAAATAAATTGGAAGTGATTTTATTTTTAGTTTTGATTTAGATTATATTTACCATTTTAAGAAGAGTGAAAATCATTTCATTCATGCATTCTTTAAAGCGATTTTTGTTTTGTTCAATTGAAAGAAAAGTGAAAGGATTTGCATTTCTTCTTTCATTCATTTGTTTTTCTTTTGATTACATTTCAAATTGAAAAACAAAAAAATATTTTCCGTGCATCTTAGTGAAAATAAAATCATTTTCATTTTTTCAATAAGTTGCATTTGTTTGGGAGAAGTGAATTCGATTGAAAAGAATTGCACTTCGTAGATTTGAACTAGTTTGGGGGAAATTATTGTTGCTACATTGATTTCATTTTGCTAGTCTCTCTTCCCTAAATGGTTTAGGCTTCATCGAAATGGAAAGCTTTCTTTTTTGCATTCAACATGCACTATAAGGATTCAGGTGACACTTGTTTTGAGCCTTGAAATTGAAACTTTAATCAAGATCAACTTAAAATGAACCCAATTTACCTTAAGTATCATTGGAACTAATGAGAATATTTAGTGTTCTAGGCTAGAGACGTGTTTCGACATCATAAAACATAAGAGTTGTCATTAATGGTCTGCATTACAACCTGGGGGTGATATCTCGAACCACGTATGGAAGTATATTGATGTATGATAAGTATATTTGGGGTGCGTGCTCTCATCGAATGGTTACCCATTAGACAAAAATACTACATACTGGACTCCCACGTACTGTCACGTATTTTTGGGAGACACCATTAGGTTGCAAGCCTGCCATAAGTAACCGAATCGGCTGCCTTGTAAACGTGATACACCGAACACAACATTCGGGGATATTGGGTTCCGTAAGTTAAGTCCTTGGTCATTTTTCTATCATTTATCACCAAGGTGTATATTGCAGTTCAAAGATACTTGGTAAACCTTTATGCCTAGCACACCCCTTTTTATTTATTTTTTGTTAATTCTAAAAGTAGTTGCCCACGAAAACATCTTACCCGTGCAGTTATCCAGCCTCATTATTGCTTGGTAAATTGTGAATTTTTTCACCTCCTCCTTATTTGATATTCTTTTGAAAGGTCATCGTGGCTGAATCATTGAATTCACCCATTCCCTTCTGCGATGGATCTCAAGAACCTCCTCCTAAGGTCTGTCAGTTTCCGGTTGGACCCCTTGAAGCACAAGGTGAGGAAATCGGGATTGTCATTAGTGTTCAAACCATATCATCTTGACCACCGCCTGACGATTCTCCTTGGATGACATCGAAAGACTCTGATCCGGAAAGCCCTGAAACATATGCATAGTTCTCGGCCTTTCCTTTGAATCCGCTCTTTGATCCGATTGTGGTCTTACCTCAAAAACCTTATAGCACTTTTGATAAACCCGTAATCCTCTCTCGAACTTCTCCAGTAGTGTCTCGCTCTACTATTCATCAGTTATTTCGATGATGATTTTCCTTTCGTGAGCGCTAATCAAGGAACTCTTCAGGAAACTTGATGCAGAAAGTATGTTAAAATAAATTACATGTAATGAACATAAATTCCCTTTACCACTTCAATCCCATTAATCCATGTCGTGCTATTGTAATCTGGTGTGATAAAGCATGTACTGTTTTTTATGGACACATTCATCACATTCGTTCTCCTCTTAATAGATATCGACCAGTGTGATCCGGCTCTACCACAATCATATGGTAAAAATCTGTATATAAGAAATGAATACAGGCCACAATATATATATATATATATATATAACTGAGGTGGATGGATTTTACAATCAACTTAAAACACAAAATCATGGGAATGCGTCATTCTTAATTCAAATGTCAGCAAAATGTTAATGAACTGTTCATTTGGTAGGCAACGTTGGATATAAACAAAGAGATGCCGACTTGTCATGCTATTGCATGGCTTCTAGCGTGACTTTAGATTTCTATTAACCACTGTTATATCGTTTCTGGCATACATATTACACAGTGTGACAACAAGCTCGTTAAAATGTTGACACTGGTTGGAAATGTTTTAGGTTCGAATCTGTAACAATGGTTTTCTGCTTTCCAAGTCGGTCTTCATGTCTCATTTCAATCAGCCTCCAATGTTTGTGTTCAACGTTCTGCTGCCTCCACACTCCTACTGGCATTCTAGTCTACAACATTTGATTGCCATTCTATGCTGGCCCGATTCCAGCTTTGGATTTCACGTTGAAGTCGTCCCATCCACTTTCTCAAATTGATTGTTTTTTCCCAATCAAAGTTTTCCCAATTGCACACCTGTTCCTGCAATTAACACAATTATATTCTGCAATTATAAAATTTATCCCAGAGTCAAATACACATAAAACGTAAAACATAAAAGGCATAACAGACACACGGAAAGAGTTATAACCACGATGATAAAACTGTATCAATACTTATGGGCGAATTTTACATTTGTTGCCCCTTTGTGCTTGGCACTTTTCGCACTATCACAATCCCTCTCACGATCTTATTTTTTCCTCTCTTATTCCCTATTATTTATACTTTTCATGTGAAAATATTCTCTTTAAAATATATTTCTTCTCGAACTATTTCAACAAATCAATGCCTTCCTATTTTTAAGTGCTTATCCCTACTTGGCTCTATTTCCACATAGGGAAAGAAACCAATTTCTAATTATATTCCTGATTAATTAACAAAATACAAACAAATAACTACTCTCATAAATAAATAAATAATAAAATATTAATGCTAATTTTTAATTCCTCTCGAATTAGCCACAACATGTGAACATATTATCACATTGCTGGCTAAGTTCAGATGCTCCTGCATCAGACTCCCGGGGAAGAAAAAAAATGATTCCTCAATGCTTCAGGATCTACTCAAAAATTCTGTAGCTTTGTTATAGTCATCCAACTGGCATCTTCCACTGGTTGTCTTTTCCATTTGACTAAATACTGAAAATAGGTTTGACCCCTAGTTTCCTTTGATACTCTTTTCTCCAAAATGGCTTCGACTTCCTTCTTTCCTGTTTTGGGCATTTGCTCTTCCCAATTTACTGTTGGGTTTTCTTCTACTGTGGAGTCCCCTTGTGGTTCTTCTTATGGTTATTGGTATAGATACAAATCTGCAACATTGAAGATTGGCAATATTCCAATTCCTGTTGGCAATTCAATTTCATATGCATTTGAAGAATTTTTCCTTAAAATTTTACATGGCCCTATATTCTTCATTTTTAATTTGTTATAAGTTTTAACAGGAAATATTTATTTTCTTAGATATACCATGACTAAGTAACCCACTTGGAATTAATTTTATCTACTTCTCATATCCACTCTTTGCTTGTATTTGCTACTGCTTTCCTGCAATCTGTTTTTGACATCTTCCTGTAGTTTTTGCATATGTTCTGCAAACTCTTCAGCCTTTGCGCTCCTTACCTCTTTTTTTCCCAGATCTCTGAGTTCATACACACCTCTTGGATGCATTCCAAAAACAATCTGGAATGGACTCATACCAGTACTTTGATTTGGAGTATCATTGTAAGAAAACTCAGCTTGAGCAAGGGCTAAATCCCACTGTTTAGGATTTTTATACACCAAGCTTCTCAATATGTTTCCCAAAATTCTATTCACTACCTCGGTCTGTCCATCCATTTGAGGATGATATGCTGAATTGAAACTAAGGTTGGTACCCAGTTTCTTCCACATATTTCTCCAGAAATGTCCCACAAACTTGGTATCCCTGTCAGACACAATAATTACAGGTAATCCATGTAATCTTACGACTTCTGAAAAAAACAGATTAGAAATATGTGTTGCATCACTTGTTTTCTTGCATGCAATAAAATGAGCCACTTTAGAAAATCTATCCACAACAACATAAATGGAGTCATTTCCCCTTTGAGTTTTTGGAAAACCCAAAACAAAGTCCATACTAACTGCATCCCATGGTCGGTCGAGTATTGGTAATGGTTGATACAATCCTGTATTCTGACTTTTCCCCTTAGCATGCTGACAAGTCCTGCATTTTTCCACAAACCGTTTAACATTAGTTTTCATCTTTGGCCAGTAATAAAAAGTATTTACCTGAGCAAAGGTCTTGTCCTGTCCAAAATGTCCAGATAGGCCTCCACTATGTTTCTCCTTGATTATGTTTTTCCTCATAGAAGATTTAGGAATACATAATTTATTACTTTTGAATAGCAATCCTCCTTGAATAAGTCAATCCAACCACTGGCTTCTGTTATGAACTGCTGGATTTTTGACAGCTGCATAAATTTCTTTAAACTCTGCATCATCTTTATACATTTCAACCATTTCCTCAAATCCTACAACACCAACTTGTAATTCTTGCATAATTAAGTTCACTCTACTCAAGGCATCAACAACTTTGTTCAATTTACCACTCGTACGCTTGATTAAAAAAGTGAAACTCTACAAATATTCTACCCATTTGGCATGTTTCTGATTCAATTTTGGCTGGTTGTTTATGAATTGTAATGCATGATTATCAGAATATAACACAAACTATTTTGGCAACAAATAATGTCTCCAATTTTTTAAAGCCTGTACAACAACGTAAAACTCTTTATCATAAGATGAATATTTCTTCTTTGCTTCGTTCAGTTTTTCGCTAAAGTATGCTATTGGTTTATGCTCTTGACTTAAAACTGCTCCAATCGCAATTCCACTAGCATCAGTTTCAACCTGGAAAACCTTTTCAAAATTTGGTAAAGCTAAAAATTGTTTTTCAGTAATTTTTTTCTTCAGCAATTTGAAGTTTTGATCTGCTTCTTCTGTCCACTTGAATGGCTTTCTATGATTGTTTCAATAATGGGTGCACAAATCTGACTAAATCTCCGGATATATTTTCTATAGAAACTTGCAGGACCATGAAAGCTTCTTACCTCAAATATGCATTTAGGAGTTGGCCAATTCAAGATTGCTTGAATTTTTTCTAGATCCATTTTCAACCCTTCCTTAGAGACTACAAATCCCAAATAAATTAGTTCTTCCTTCATAAAACTGCACTTCTTCAAATTTATTAGCAGTTTTTCTTTCTGCAAAATTTTTAGAACTAATTTAAGGTGTTCCATATGCTCTTCTTTACTTTGACTAAAAATGAGAATATCATCAAAATAAACAATTACAAACTTACCTACATATTCCTTCAAAACCTCATTCATCAACCTCATGAAGGTACTGGGTGCATTAGTAAGTCCAAAAGGCATTACTAACCATTCATACAAACCACTGTTTGTTTTAAATGCAGTTTTCCACTCATCCCCTTCTCGAGTTCTTATCTGATGATACCCACTCTTCAAATCTATCTTAGAAAAATATGTCGACCTACTCAAACAATCCATTAAATCATCCATTCTTGGTAAAGGAAAATGGTACTTGATGGTGATTTTATTTATGGCTCTAGAATCTGTGCACATGCGCCATTCACCCCCTTTCTTTGGATTGAGTATTTTTGGTACAACACATGGACTGAGGCTTTCTTTGATTAATCCTTTATCCATTAACTCTTGCACTTGTCTTCCAACTTTGGCATTTTCCTGTGGCGTTAACCTGTAGGCTGCGTTATTCGGAAAACTTGCTACAGGGACAAGATCAATATGGTGACTAATAATCCCGATTGGCGATAACGCATTTGGCAACTCATCCACAATAATATCAGCAAAGTCATTCAACAGATTTCGAATTTCTTCAGGTAAATATTCTAAATTTGTAGAAGTTAAAATTACCTCGGGTCTCCCTACAATATAAAATTGCATCTCCTCGCCTTTCTCAACTTCTTGCAACAGGGCTTTACCACTCATCAACATAACGTTGTTTCCAGGTGCTTCCTCGTCAGCTTCGACTTTCAATGGCAGCAGTGTATGCTTGTTCCCATCTTTCTTGAGAGTATAAGTGTTTCTTTTTCCATCATGTATGGCTTTCCGATCACACTGCCAAGGTCTTCCCAACAATATGTGACATACATTCATTGGAATTACATCACATAAAATAACATCCTTGTAAGTACCAATTTGGATTTCGACCTTACATTGTTCAGTTACAATAATTTGATGGCCCTTTTGGAGCCATGATACTTATAAGGAGTAGCATGTATCGTTTTTTCTAATTTCAATTTATCCACCATTTGTGTAGAAACAAGGTTATCAGTACTTCCACTATCAATTACCAATTTGCAACATTTACCTTTTGACTTACATATATTTCTAAACAGATTCTTTCTTTGAGCTGGTTCTCTGGCCTCCTTAGTTGCTTTGAGCAATATTCTCTTCAACAAGAAGGATTCTCCGGCTTCAGGTGGTTCCTATTTGGTTGCAGTCTAAGGAATGTCTTCTTTGGTTTCAGCAACATTCACATTTTGCTGGGTTGTTGGTCTATTGTGAGGACAATCCCATGACCTATGTCCCCACTCACCACATGTAAAGCATTGAATATCTCTTCCTCGCCCTCTACCTCTGGGCACAAACCTTCTGCGACTAGAGTCTCCTCTCTGTGGTGGTTTACTACCCAAAATCCCTACTTCGTTCTGGGATTGTTGAAATCTGGACTTAAATGTTCCTCTTCCTCTTGCTAGACTCTTGCCTCTATTCCTCTGATTTTGTTTACACAACATTTTCTCCTCTGCCCTCAAAGCTGCTTGATAGGCATCCTTAATCATCTTCAAATTTAATAAGATGATTTCATCCTGTATTTCATATCTTAAACCATTTATATATCTAGCTACCCTTTCTATGTCATCTTCAACATGTCCCGCTCTAATAATCAGCTTATAAAATTCTTCAATATATTCTTTGATATTCATTCCTTTCTGCTTTAAGTTTTGCAATTGTCTAAAAAGATTTAATTGATAATCTTTTGGCATGACCTTACATTTCAATTTACTCACCATATTATCCCATTTCTTGATTTTGGGTTTCCCTTTTCTTTCTCTGGACAATTGTAGTTCATCCCACCACATGGATGCATGACCCTTCAATCTCGTGGCTGCAAACTTCACTTTCTTCTTGTCATCGATTTCTTCATAGTCGAAGTATTTATCTAATGAACTGATCTAGTCCATTAGTACTTCCACACTAAAGTTTCCATCATATAAAGGTACTTATACCTTTGGTATTCCATTGGCCTTTGCTAGCATCTTGATAACCTTAGCTGCCTCGCTTTCTTCCTCTATTTCTTCTTTGGTGGTTTCTTCTTCATCTGCACTGGAAATTCCATCATCTGTTTCCCTCCTCTGAATAGTTTCTATTGTTGCCATCCTTGTACGCAGGTGACGGATTTATTCTAGCAGAACTGCATTTGCTATAGGTCTCCCTTGACCTATTCCAACTCCATTTCTGGGCGGCATTCTCTCCGACTTTCAATAACAACTAAACGACTCTGATACCAAAATTTGATGCAGAAAGTACGTTAAAATAAATTACATGTAATGAACATAACTTCCCTTTACCACTTAAATCCCATTAATCCATGTCGTGTTGTTGTATTATGGTGTGATAAAGCATGTATTGTTTTTTTATGGACACATTCATCACATTCGTTCCCCTCTTAACAAATATCGACTAGTGTGATCCGGCTCTACCACAATCATATGGTAGAAATCTGTATAGAAGAAATGAATACATGCCGCAATATATATATATATATATATATATATATATATATAATCAACTTAAAACATAGAATCATGGGAGCACATCATTCTTGATTCAAATGTCAGCAAAACGTTAATGAGCTGTTCATCTGGCAGACAACGTTGGATATAAACAAAGAGATGCCGACTTGGAATGCTACTGCGTGGCTGATAGCGTGACTTTGGATTTCTATTAACCACTGTTATATCGTTACTAACATACATATTACACAGTGTGACAGTGAGCTCGTTAAATTGTTAACACCGGTTGGAAATGTTTCAGGTTCGAATCTACAACAATGGCTTTATGCTTTCCCAGTCGGTCTTCATGTCTCATTTCAATCGGTCTCCAATGTTTGCGTTCAACATTCTGCTGCCTTCGCACTCCTACTGGCATTCCAGTCTATAGAATTTGATTGCCATTCTATGTTGGCCCGATTCCAGCTTTGGCTTTCACGTTGAAGCTGTCCCATCCACTTTCCGAAATCGATTGTTTTTTCCCAATCGAAGTTTTCCGAATTGCACACCTGTTCCTGCAATTAACACACTTATCTTCTACAATTAGATAATGTATCCCAGAGTCAAATACACATAAAACATAAAAGGTATAACATACACACGGAAAGAGTTATAACCACGATGATAAAAATGTATCAATACTTATGAGCAAATTTTACATTTGTTGCCCCTTTGCACTTGGAAATTTTTGCACTATCACAATCCCTCTCACGCTTTTATTTTTTCCTCTCTTATTCCCTATTATTTATACTTTTCATGTGAAACTGTTCTCTTTAAAATAGATTTCTTCTCGAACTATTTCAACAAATCAATGCCTTCCTAGTTTTAAGTGCTTATCCCTACTTGGCTCTATTTCCACACAGGGAAAGAAACCAATTTCTAATTATATTCCTAATTAATTAAAAAAATACAAACAACTAACTACTCTCATAAATAAATAAATAATAAACTATTAATTCTAATTTTTAATTCCTCTCGAATTAGCCACAACATGTGAACATATTATCACATTGCTGGCTAAGTTCAGATGCTCCTGCATCAAAACCTCTGGCTCTTATATCCCGGAAGTTGCTTCATCGGTGTTTCCCTCTAAGGGCGAGTTGTTCGGTTCCACACCTCATGATTCAGGTAGTGGGACCAAAATACCTTCCAGTCATGTTGTGTCCACGCTCCCGCACGATTACACCTCTTTGGGAAACCTTATTTCTAGAGCTTCTAATGGTACACCTTTATTTCTGGATCTCGTTTGGTCAACGGGTATTCCTCCGTCTTTTGGCCCATTCTTTTCGAATGTGGTCACTGTGAATCAACCTGTTGTTCGACCTATGATCACCCTTGATCAAATTAATGTGTCTGTCAGATCGTCTGTCCATTATTCACCATCTATGATTACTGCAGTTCCACCACTGAGTGGGAAATCCATGGTTTCATCTATGCCTGGGGTGCAGTCTAGCGCTATTTATGTACCTCTCCTGTTGGGTGGGGAGAAGCCGAGTTCTGGGTCTATTCCTGGGGTAGTAAAACCTCATGTTAAATATTATCAGGTTCAACAGCCCCTTCAGCAACTGAATGTATCATATTTGTATGTTCAACAAGCTAACATCCCTTATGTTCAATGACCGAACATACAATATCAGTATGTTCCTCAACTGAACGTATCTCAGTAGTACGTCTAATAGCCCTAGACTTCGGTGAGTGCTGTTGTGATTAATACTCAGTTTGGTTCTTACACCCAAGTTGGTCTGAATCTCCTCCCGGGTCAATTTGGTCCTTTCCCCAATCAGTCTGGTACTCAATACCAATCATTTCCTCAAGGTAAGTACCAACAACCCTAGTCTGGGCCTCAGCCTGGTCCTTCATATCAGCATATTCCTCAGTACCAACAGGCTCAATAAAGACCTTATCCTAGATCCTATGTCCAACAAGGTCCGCAACCCCAGTTCTCGTGGGGGTCTTATCGACAACCCCAACAAGGTCCCTACCAACAATATCTGCAGCAAGGGCCTTACCAGCCATGGGGGAAATATATGTATCCGAGACAGAATCCGTGCTATTGGGGGAAGAATCCGTATCAATTAGGTTGGAACCCTCGACCTTTTTCGTCTCATCATCCACCCTTTCCATTCCTTGCTACGTTGGAATTGTAGGATGTGTCAAAGCTCACAAATGACCCCATCCAACATCAGCTGCATTGGCCGCCAATTCCAACCAAGGTTCCAGGAGATTGTCCAAAGTTCAAAGGAAAATCTAGGGAAGACCCCCAAACCCATGTTATGACATACCACTTGTGGTGTTCCTCTAATTATTGGGTTGAAGATTCTATTCATCTTCGTCTTTTCCACCGTACTTTGACCACTACCATGGCCAAGTAGTATATTGAGCTCCACCGAGGAATTTTATTTTATTTAAATTCCTTGTCTATGTATTTCCTCACTCATTTCGAGCTACCTTTTCAGTATGAAACCGACACCTATATTATCAGTTCACTGAAGTAGTCAACTACTACACATATTTCAGTTCACATTCATAAATGACGGCGTTGTCATCTCCTCATCAAATTTGAGATCCTTGATCAAATGTTGACTGAATGGTTTAAAAAATTGTTCGTTCCTAGGATTGATAAAGATCTTGCCATGGGTGGGTCTGTCACAGAAGAGGAGGTCATTTCCAGAGCTCAACACCTCAATTTGGTTTATTCCTAGTTCGATACTCTATATGAGTTATTACTTGACATGTCGCGACCTTCGATTGATTTCGCGTCATCTCAGTCTCCTGTTATGCCTCCGGTGGGTGGTGTTATAGGGATATGGCTCATACCGGTAGTAGTGCGCCTAAAACTTCTTCGAAGCCTAAATCCACTGTTGTCGCTGCGCCTCCTACTCCTTCCAATAACTAGAAGAATCCTGGTAAAACCTTAGAGGTAAATGATGTTTAATCTACCGCAGATGATAAATCCTCAAAAGGTAAGCCTAAATGGTAAAGGCAAGTATAAATCTGAAAACCCTAAACAAGACTCAAAGAATTCATTTGTTGGCGATTCTTCAACACGTAAGCCCAAATATCCTTGTTTGATATTTGATGACGATCATTACACCAAGGATTGTCCTCGGCGTGCCAATGTTGCCCATCTTCTGAAGGGCACACCCGGGAATCTGGCCATATTGAAAGAACCTTTCCCTTCTTAGTAGATGAAAATGGTAGATCAAGCTCAATCATCTGGAAGCTCTCATATTTTCATGGCTGGAATGAAATTTGTTGCCATTACCATGAGAATGAAATATTATCCCAATCCGTCCAAGGCTCCTATGGAATCGGAAGTTACAGATCACCTTTCCTCTTTCGTGCCTCCTACCTCTGGTCCTCTCTAGATTAAGAGACTGAGTAGTGAATCCATCATCCGACCACCCCCAAAAGGTGTTCTTTGGAAATATTCTTATAATATGAATGTGAGAGCACCACAACACTACAATATTGTAGAATATCTGGCTCAAGTGCGTTTGGTGATGTCGGCTTTGGAGGTCCTTCAATCGTGCCCATCACAATGGAAGGCACTACTCTTTTCTATTGGAGGGATTGATCCTACAGATTCTAATATGATTACTTTTGATCTCGATAATTTCATTCCTCGCCTCCCATCTTAGGTATATTTCCTGATTCAAGTTACCATTATGGGAAATAATATTCATCGGACTGTCATTGATGAAGGTGCTTCAACCTGTATCATGTCTTTTGCATACTAGAAAGCCATACAATCTCCCCAATTAAGTCAGTCCCTAACTAATTTAGAAGCTATCGATGGTAGAGGTTCTCGACTGTACGGTATTATAAAGGCATTACCCATATTGTGGGAGGGGAAAACGGTAATCATGGAAGTTGAAGTGGTAGATACCAACTTGCACTATAATCTCCTTCTTGGATGTAGTTGAAAAAACGCTATGGTTTGCGTGGTCTCCACCCTTTTCTGTGTCCTCTGTTTCCCTCATCAAGGGAAGATAATGACTGTCGATCATTTGGATTTATTCCCCTTTGATTCTTCCACAGGAAAAATTCTGTATGTTAGGAAGATCGCTACTCCTTGTGAGAACATCAGGCCGGGTATATTCAAAGAATCGTTGCTTATGGGAATTTTTTCTCTTCCACCTCCGAATGTCGCCTCCTTCAATATGAGTTCGTCTAGTTATGATCCATGGATTGTTCCCAATCCCAACCAGCTCGAGAGTTTTGGTGACGTTATGCCTGTATAATCAGCTAAGAAAATGTATCAAAGTATTCTCACGGCTTCTGAGGCTACATCCGAAACCGACACTCATTTGGTTTCCTCTATAGGCACTTATGTGCAGTCTCCCTAGTTTGGTTCTTGGGACTCTGATGCTCCCTTGAATGAGACTTTCCCCATTGACGAGAGTATCATGGAGGTAATTTATATCAAAGAAACTCCGTGGGATGATGGACATCATCATTCCTCATTTCTCCCAATTGTAGGTGACATCTCCGCCTGTCTATAATCCCATGCTTCGCTAATATCGAATGACCCACTTCAGAGTCTGACTTTGATTCATGAAGTGTTGTCCGAATGAAACATGGGGAATATCACTCCACCCATTCCGTTCAACATATCTGTGATTGTTGAGAATGTCTTTTCCGGGTTTCTTTTTCTCCCCATGAGCTCAATATTTACATTACTTTTCTCAAAAAGCATGACCCACCCACTCCCTTCGACCTTGTTCTTACCGTTTGGTCATTTTCCCTTGGGGGCATTATTTCCATTCTTTGTAACCCTTACTCAGCCAGGGGGCATTGGAACTTCACTGTTGCTGTGAATTTTCTCACAAAATTGGCCGAGGTAATGCCTTTACGCAATATCGACAGTAGAAATGTGGGTCTATTTCTGTTAATCATGATAGAATTTTGTTATCTGAGTTCATTCTTGAACTCTATCTGAAAAATATTACGCTTAATCATAAGTGTGATACTTTTTACATTAGTGTTTTATTCATTAGTGTGCTTTGAGTTGATTTTTGGTGTGATTGTTTGCCTTGAAGACATGTTTCCTCTGGTCACCTTGTGTTACACTTGGTTTGCATATGTCTTCAAATCATTACGTTGGTTTTTTTGATGGCGCTTGCCATAACACACAGAACCTGTCTTTCGTAGCATGGGCACTCTTTTCTCCTAATGGTGAGTTGATTAATTTAAAAGTTATTTGTTTGGGTCGAACAAATAGCAATATTGCCAAGTATAGTGTGGTGATAGAGCTATTATCGGATGCCATTGATCTTGGGATTAAAGATTTTGTTGTTAAGTTAGACTCACAAATCTTTGTGTTACAATTAAATGGTCATTACTCTGTGAGAAATCCTCAAATTTTGCTTATGTATTTGCGTGTTAGATTATTGGAAAGACATTTTGATTTTATCACATATCAACATACTCCAAGACGTTTAAATACATTAACAAATACGTTAGAAAACCATGTATTAGATAAGAATTTGCGCAATATGTAAAATCAAGACATCATCATGATACACAAATAGACGTAGAAACATGTATACACACACGCACACACGCACAGATATATATATATATATATATATATATATATATATTTCAAGTGTGTGCATCCAAAATATCAAAAAATATGTGTTCTGTTACAAAAATGACTCTTCGAGCCTATATCCGTACAAAAATGTAAAAATATGGCTGTTATCCGCCCACATGGTGCTTATGGTAGTAGGTGAATGCTCGAATTACTCGCCAAAGTAATCGATGCAGTCTGCCCAAAACTCCGACTGTATGTCTCTGAAGGCGTAGAGGAATATCATTAACGTAGCATACTCTGGAATGCCTCTCGTAAGGCTAACCAGGTTCTGCTCTAGCTCAGATAGTGTATCTGCTACCTCCTCATAAGGAGCATCCTATGCTAGGTAGGCTACCCTCCGCACAATCGGTGACATGTTAGGAGGTCTTTGAGGACCCATATATGTAAACACATCATAAGTTTACGTTTCAGAATACATAAAAAAAAACATTCAAAAAGTAAAAAATGTTAAAAGAGCATTTTTTACTTGCATCGGTCCACTGTATGCCTGGTGGAATAAGAAGATCTAGATATCCTTTGAAGTCGATGCTGGAATATGCGTAGTCCTCAACTACGATAAGTTGATGCTGAAGCCAACTGAAAATGGCTGTGGGGAAATGCATCTGTTGGCCTCCATCCTGTCGGAGCATAATTTCGCACCATCTCATCAGCCTCGGATCTCTCGAGGCTGGATCATGGATCTCTAGTCACTTGTACTAGAACAAGGGTACTCTATCTAGAAATAAGGTCACCATAATTGACCCATGCCTGAAATGTTTCAGTCACCCTGTCTTGCACATGGTTAGATGGCTCTTCATGTTAGCCAATAACCCCTTGCACCATTTGAACATCGTTTGGGCCATGAAGTCCACTGCGTATTGGAACTAAGATTTTGTTTCCTCATGCAACACATGGGCTCCTACCAGTATTTTAATGCAATGTAGAATCGTGCGCAGGGGAAGCACTGTGATGGAAGAAATGTCTATCTTATCACTCTCTATTTTTCTAGCCTCAGGATAATATCTCTGGATGAGCATGCTGGTACTCTCACCCCCTGCACGAGCTCCGAAGATTTGGATCCTCTCCCCTCTCCTGGACAATCCAGTGATGAAATATATTTCCATCACATCTAATTCTAACTCTTGGTCCCTAATGACAAATAACTATCGGTCCATGTCCCATATACTGATCAAGTATTGGAGTACCTCTAGTTGAGCTCTTAACCCAGATGTTTGAAAGAATTTCAACAACCCACAATTGCACAAAGAATTGATGCAATTTTGATTATGTAAATCTTGGTGGTATTCCACCTCATGAACTCATTCTTTCCATTCGACTGACATATTTGATGAAAGCACCTGCAAAACATGTTCAATTTGATTTTTAGGAGTTTTCATTGGAGTAATTTTAGAAATTAACCGCGAAGTTGGGTGGATTTCTTGTTTTAAAATCATTCTCGCAGCTAGTGTGAATGTAAGAATTAATTCAACGCTAGTGGCGCGATTCCCTAATGGGATAAACATGACCAACATGACCTCGATAGCTCAAAATCCCTTTGGTCGCACACAATTTTAAAACTTGAAATTCTTGCTACTAATCTCCCCATTTCTGAAAAAAATGACAAATGAATGGAATCATAATGAAAATAAGGCTTAGAGATCTTACCTAACACTAACGGATCGAAAAATGGTGTCCTGGATCAGCCGCACTGCTAATTTAAAATTCGGAGGCAAAATGGAGAAAATTCTCTTCTCAAAATAGAAAGGTGAAAATGATTTTGTTTTTTGGTCTATATATAGATTTTTGAAAAATTTTCACCACTCTTTTATTATTTTTCCTCAATATCCATGATGTTTGTTGTTTCTTTGCAATACATGACTTCCACACTCTTGATGATTATTTCTAATACAAATGAGTTGTATTTTATCTATTTTTCGTGCTTGTTATATGTTTACAAAAAAGGAATCAACCTTGAGTCAAGTTTCAGCTCTTTTCTGACTCTCGCAAAGTGAAAATATTACTGAGTACTTGTCATTTCGAACTCGTTAAACTGAATGAATTGAAATGGTCTTAGTATATGTTTACCCCCTTTTTGAGCTGATATTTACTATTTACAAAAACAGAATATCTTGACCGAACATGGTCAAGAGGTTCTCTCGGATATTGTCTTCTACCTTTTTAGATTCGAGGGATGACTTACGAAAAGGGACATGATGGAGTTTCATTTTTGTTTCTTTTCAAATTCTTTAAACATGAAAAGTTACCGAGTTTCCCTTTTATTCTACTTTAAAAATTAAACAACGAAAGGCTTTTCACCATGATGAGATCGAGTTCCTCTTTCCTAGGGCTCGATAAAATTACTAGGATGGATTCATTCAAAGAATGAACTTACACGCTCAGCATATGGTATCCTCTTCATGATGGCTATAAAAAATAAATAGGTACTTGTTAGCAATAATAGGGGAAAATTGAAAGTGAACATCCTATGTGTATTTTGGGCAGCTTGTTGCTCTTGAACATGCCAATCATCTATATTTCGTGTCAGGTTGGGGACATCCTACATTCGTCACTTTTCCTAGGTGGGTTTGGGAAATATGTTTGCCTCTCATTTGATTACTAATTTTTTCAACATGAACTCTGATCTTATTTGAGTCAAAAGCTGCCACACTCTGGAGTTGTGTCGCCAATATGTTCAAGAGAAGTCCTTTTTGTCAAACATCCTCTGCTTATCTGACCTCCTCTATTACAATCCCAAATCACTTCTATCATCTTAAGATATCTATTGTTTTGTGTCGATGATTTGGGAATAATCATGACCCTCCTTCGACAAATCACTTCCTATTGACTTAAGCTCATTTTCTGGGAAGGTGATTTAGAAACTTATGTTCAGTACCTTGGAGCTTGCATGCATTAATGGCAAGTTCTTCGTGTTCGATGACAGGTTCACACCATTGGTCTTCGATCGAATGATTCTGAAAGTGTTCAAATTAAATACATTCATTCACACTTGTAGATTGTGTTGTAGTACCTTGAGGTCCATCATCATTATTGGTGGTCTCTCTCGTGCTTGTTAACGATTTTCATCATTAACCGGTAATCAAGTGGTTTCTACCATGTTCGACACCAACACATTTATTCGCATGAATAGATTTGTACAATGGGTTGATTGAGATTGCAGTGAAGACCCTGGGTCACATCTGATTTTTGGTCCAGGCTATGGGGATTTATTGAGTATTCATGATTGTATACATGATCCTATCTATACAGATGGTTGCGTCCATACCACAGATCCATTTCTGTGATATTTTAGATGGATGGCTGCGACCATGCCGTGGGTTCATGTTTTATTTGATGCCTAGTGCAGCATTATGTGGTTGGGAATATTCATACCAAAGATGTCATATATTGTAAAATGTTTGATTTGGTAGGTTTTGCAGAGGTGGTCTACGTTTTTTGCCTCGGTTCATAAATCATTTTAGCCATCACTCCCTATGTTGCCTTCATGCTTTAGGGGGAATCTGTTACACAATAATTTGTCACCATGCTCATTTTCCCATCCCAAATCTCAAAATTCCTCGTGGAATATCCTGTGCAATGTTTCCACCATCAAGAAATATGTTAACATATCCCCTTGAAGATCCAAAGAATATTTCCTTGGAAGATCACTGAAGAAACTTGGTCAAATTCCTAGTTTCCTAGGTCAACGCCCTTCTTGGTGCCATGACCACGTTGATGTCCTTTTCACACTTATGGCTTAGCATTGTCAGTGCCCTAATCTTGGAATACCATGTTGATCCCCTTTCTGTCAGTGTTGCCTCAAATGGAGGAGAAGCTTCAACCTCTAGAAGCTCAAGGGCAATGAATTGGTTATTAAATGGTGGTGATAAGGTCGAGCTCTCTGATTTTAGAGCCTTGATCTCATCCATGGGGGTTCATCCCTTAGAAAGTGGGCCTTCCTCCTCCTTTCATGGGCTCCCAACCTCTTCTCCCTTCATATAAATTCACATCCCTCATTCCCGCAATTTTAGAGCTTGGTTAATCATTGTCAGACTCGTCTGAACTCTCATTCCTTTGCATCCTAGCATTGTGATAAAGCCTAAGTGTTTGGGAAAAGGAATTATTTTGAGCTTCGATGAGGGAATCATATTTTCAGCAAAGGATGTGTCCAAAATCAAGACCTGGGTTGTAAGCTCTCCTTTTATATTTATCAATAATAACATCTGATGTTTGCTTTATATATTTGTCTAAATGTTTATGAAAATATTCTGGTACTCCTTGAGCTGCTAGATAACTAATGTTTACGTTTATTATGTATTTTATTAAATTTTCTATTGTCTCTTGATCATCCACAGGTATTCACGTGCCATTAGTAGCAGGGAGTGGGCCTACAAGGATGGTGGATCAAGGTCATCATCAACGAATTCAAGTGCAGTGTTGGGAAAAAGGCATTTATGTCTATTTTCTCATTGCATTGTAAACATTAGTTAAGGGAGATTTGCATTAGAAAGAATCTTGTGTTGCTAGACCCGCTCTAGGGCTAGAGAGATTGCCTCTGTCCGTAGAGGGGATTTATCTTGATGACACATGACAAAAAGAGAACCAAGAACACAAATGCATAACCATGCATGTCAAAACTATCAAGGAAATCATACATGCAACTTGATACCTACAAATAATCTCGTTGTATTTGTTTGATCCTACTCTTCCTTACTTGATATTTTCTTCCTCTTTCCTTCTCTGATTTTCTTGATCCAATGCTAGAATGCTCCAAGAAAAATCTAAGTGTCCAAGAGTCAGAGAGAGAGAATAGAGAGAGCACTCCAAAAATAATATGAAAAAAGCTAATACTGACAAAAGGTTACCAAATGATCCTCATAGGCCTTTTTATCAATGAGGCCTCCATTTTCTTCATTTCCATTATTTTCCTTCATTTTCCTCCTCACATGCAACTTGTGACCTTTGACCTTCATTTTCTCCTATTTTCCATTATTTTCATAAAGAAATGTCAAATAATGCCTCATTCCATTCCAAAGCCTTTTCCAATTTCCTTTAGCCATAATAAACGAAATGAACACCCGCTAGGATGTTTCACCCACGATTCAGCTTGGAATTCGTGTCCCGTGACCTTGGTCTTATATATATATATATATTTAACATGGAATTTTAACTAGGGTTGTTACAAAACCCTCCCCCTCAGGGAACATTGTCCTTGGTGTTCAATGACACCTATAAACAACAAAATCGGTGAAAAGAAAAACATACTTCTTACTAAAGATTTATAACACCAATTATTATGGTATTTAAAATAATAACCACATATACTTATGCACATTTTCTTCAACGAGAAAATAACCATATTATTTATGGATATTTATAAATCCAGTTCGATATAGTATTTACAATAATATACACATATACACATATGCACATTTTCTCAACCAACAAATAAAAGGATATGGTGCTCGCATCCATGATAAGGGAATCTAGAGGTTCACACCTCCACCCTCAAAAGTAGTACCAGGATTTACCTCCTTCCCAGGAATTCCAGAATCCACTGTCAAAATAAAATCTGCATATAATGTCCAGTGTTACAATCCTATGCCACTTGTCCTCTCAGTGAAAAATTACCGTCTCATTGTTCCAGGGCACACTTCCAATGTGCACCTGATTCCATATGGAAATGCTAATGGCCAAAAATAGATCCATTCCCCAATATTCCCTTCTCTGCTACACATTCCTTGGGAAATTTGGTCACCCCCTTCCGTGCAGTCACTCACCTTCCAGGTTCCCTGACATCCCCCATCTCGGGTGATCCATCCCTTAGAAAGGCTTCCTTGCATTGGAAGTTCAAACAACCAAGGCATATCCCTACCTCAAAACCATCGTAAGGTCATAGCATGCTCATGGAAATCAATGGACATTATTGGGTACCAGTGTCCCATAATAGCCCTACTCCTGAAGTCATTTTCCAACATACTGTCGCCTATTCCAATTCATTTTTTTGTTGCTGATAATTCTTGCAATCAATGTCAATCACCCAACCCGGGAATTTTCCATGTTTTCCTGTAACAAGCACATAAATACCATTAGATTTAAATGAATTGAAATAAATCCAAATCATACCTCATTGGTGGCTTGTCAATAACGTACACTTTCACTTATGTTCACTTCCTGTCACAACAAGTCAAACTAGTTGTTTGACCAAATCATCATGTATAAACATATCACATCTAGTTAGCTCAAAGCAAAATCATCATAAATCAAAATCATGAATCACATGTAATCATCATAGACAAAAATCATAAATAACATGTAACCATCATAAATAGGAATCATAGATCACATGCATAATAAAACTGAAATAAAATACTGATACTTATCCTTTAATCAGTCCTTCGCTTCTATTGTTATCCTTGTCCCTTTTTGTACACACGACGGATCGGTTGCCACACCCAACAAACACCCAATGCCTTTTTATTTTCTTCAATCACGTACACATACAAAATGTACATCACAACACATACATCCACACAGAAAATGCAATATGAACACAAAACCATATATGCAATATGCACACAAAACCATAAATACAACAAGCACACAACACCATAGGTACTGTAGAAAATCTAACAACAGGATTAAAATTTATATTTGTACTAAAATAAATATTGAATCCTTTTACAATTTGCAGAAACCAAATACGTTCGCACAATCACATAACAAGTAAGATAAATAAATATCAATCACACAACACTAGATGTATCTAGTTTAAGCCTCAACGAAAAACCCTACTATCTATATATTGCATAAAGTCAAGAACATGAAACAATACAATTTTATTTCTCCACTAAGAAACTTCCTGCACTCTGTTAATTGTTGCACTCTGATCTGGCTCGGATTTGGCTTGCAATAAAAGCAAGTTTGGTCCAATATTTAACATGTTTCTTGCCTCTGCTTGGCCTGCCTTCCTTACGCATTATTGGGATAATTTAGCACCAATTAATTAGGAAAAGACCAATTAATGATTGTAAAATCCTTCAAGGCCTTCAAGATGACCTCATGCATGACCTATACAATTTTCTAATAGTACAAATGATAGATCTCTTCCCTTTAACCTCAACCTTAATTGGGCCTTCCTTATAACTGACATGGATTATCAATTAACTGATTGACCACTGCATGTGAATTAAATCAAATTTAATTCACTGGACCTATCACTAGCTCATTTCTCAGTTCGACCTAGTTAAACTAATTTTAACTCAATTTCTTGAGTTAACTAATTACAACTCACAAATAACTGTAACTGGACCCCCTAAAATCATGGAAAGTCCTCTACCTGCCTCCTCTTTGACCTCTAACTCGAATTTCCTAAGTTAACTAAGTCTTCCTGACTCAGTTAACTAATACAAGTTGTCATGATATGAAATTAAAATTTTTCTTCCAATTTAATTAAGGGAAAATTAAGTTAGAAGCCTCATATGGTGCCATTTTCTAGATTCCATTTCTGGTTGCACTTTTCAATGTTTCTTGTTGTTAATTTCAATACTCCCTCTCAAAAAGGAATGAATTAAATCTATCTCGATCTACTACCTTTGGAATGTTCTGCATGCAACACTTCTCTAGTGTTGTTTGATCCTGCAACTGAATAGCCTACAAAAAAAAAACTGAATCAGTATGATGTATCTATCATTTGACTCTCTGACTGATACTAGCTACTCATTATCTGCTGGAAACTTTGAATTGTTGTTGACTTTGCATATGTGCCCTATGCACTTCTTCCAACTCTGATTTTCACTCCAATAAATGACACATGTCACTCTGATTTATGTCTTTCTGACATCTGACTTCATCAATCCTACTGATCCTTCCTACTGCTATGTACTTTGGGCTCCTCGTAGCTAGGTTTGATCCATGAGACAAGCCATCTCAATGGGTCCTTCCCAAATTTCTTCTCTTGGGATTATGTCTACACATCACCCCACCTCTCACCTGGAGGTATGGGTGCATGTGCTCCCTCTACCCATCTAGTTCGAAATTTCCCCCTCCTATAGGTCTCTGCTTGAGTGGACGCCTCCACTCAGTCTCTTCTCTACTTCTCCAATTTTGGATGCTCCACAATTTTTTGAGACTGCTTCTGAGGCTACATGTTGAGAGGTATTTTATGTTCCCTCTCAACCACCAAGTCACTAACCTCTGCTTTGCTTTTCAAAGCTTTGCATGCATCTTCGACCTCGAGAGCATACAGGTTCTTGACTCTTACACCGATTTGTTTCACCTCTCTCGTGGAAATGTTTCTAAGTAACACCTTTCCTTTTCTAACTATGAAATCATAACCATGGTCTTCAATACCGCTGCAGATATAAGATTATTCTTTAGTCCTTTAACATAAAAAAATCTCTTAGTATGAGAGGGGAGCCAACCTCCCTCTGAAAGGTAACTGTATCTATTCCGGTAGCGCTATACCTCTTGTCATCTCAAAACTCTATGTTTTGCTCGAGGTCCTTCTCCTCCCAGTCACTGAAGAGGTCTGTATTCCACATGCATCCCATTTCAGTGTTGGCAATCCATGCAATGAGAGTAAAATCAAGCTCGAACTTTGAAGCTAGCACTTCACCCGCTGCAACTACAGACTCCTTATTGCTTGCCTTCTTCTATGGAAAATTTGAGGCATAGTTCCCATGCTCGTGATAGTGAAAACACTTGATCTTGGACATGTATTTATTTCCATATTCGCCTTGGGACTTATTTCCCTTGGTTTTATTTCCTTTTATGACCAATGAAAAATCTTCTTCTTTGTATTTGTCAAAGGTCCTGTCTCTGGTGCTCTGCCTTATCTCTTTTATTACCAAGTCGGACCACAAACGCTCACAGTCTTGTAAATTTTCCCTCCCATTCACAGAGTCCTGGTAACTATGACAACTCTTGGGAATTATTAGAAGAGATAATCTCACCAAATCATCATGGGATACTGTCACACCAACACTTCCAAGCTCATCTCGACATTGAGTGAACTTCATCAAGTATTTTGGTATCGTCTCACCCTCCATCCATCTTGATATTTTTGATCTTGTCTTTCAACGCCAACTTCCTATGGTCACTCTTATTCTGAAATAGATATTTCAAGACCTTAAAAATAGCTATGGAGTCACCTTCCCATGGATACTTGATACAATATGCTCTTAAACTCCTTCTAACAATATCCTTCTCGCCTTTTCTATCTTCTTCTTCCATGCATCAAGAAGCTGAGCATCTGCTACTGCAAGCTGGGGAATATCACTGTCTATGAATTCCTTCAGTCCATTTTCCTCTAGCACTGCCTCCATCCTTTCCTTTTATGCTATGTAATTCGAATTTCCCTCAAGGTCATATTCGAGTGTCAAGACATTGAAAGACATCTTGATCTGCTGTTGGATCCTTAAGAATAAATCTGCAAATTTGAACCTGTTAAAAAAAAAATCAATTTCTTCTCTTCTATTGTGATTCTTGGCACTATGATACCATGTAGAAAATCTAAAAATGGGATTAAAACTGATATTTTAATGTACTAAAAAATATATTGAATCCTTCTACAATTTGCAGAAACCAAATACGTTCGCACAATCACATAACAAGTAAGAGAAATAAATATCAATCGCACAACACAAGATGTATCTGGGGAAAGCCTCAGCTAAAAACCTCGCTATCTCTATATTTAATAAGTCAAGAACATGAAACAATACAATGATATTTATCCACTGAGAAACTTCCTTCACTTTGTTGATTGTCTCACTTTTATCTAGCTCAGATCTAGCTTGCAATCAAAGCAAGCTTGGTCCAATATTTAACTTGTTGCTTGCCTCTACCTAGCCTACCTTCCTTACACATTATTGGGATAATTGAGACCCTATTAATTATGAAAATACCAATTAATTATTTCACAATCCTCCAAGGCCTTCCCAATGACCTCATCCATGACCTATACAATTTTCTAATAGTACAATTGTTAGATCTCTCCCCTTTCACCTCAGTCTCAATTGGGCCTTCCTTAGAACTGACATGCAACAAATATTTATAGAAAATTATTAGTCAATTGATTGATCACTTCTTGTGAATTATATCAGATTTAATTCACTGGACCTATAATTATCTCATCTCTTAGTTAGAACTATTTAAGCTGCTTTTAACTCAATTTCTTGAGTAAACTAATTACAACTCACAAATAACTGTAACTGGACACCTTAAAATCATGGAAATTCCTCTACATGCATCCTATCTAACCTCTAACTTGAATTTCATAAGCTAACTAATTCTTCCTGACTCAGTTAACTAATACAAGCTGTCATGAGATGAAATTACATTTTTTCTTCCAATTTAATTAAGATAAAACTAAATTAGAAGCCTCATATGGTGCCATTTTATGGATTCCATTTCTAGTTTCCATTTTCAATGTTTCTTGTTTCCAATTTAAACAGTTAAAATCATTTAATATACAACATGCACAACACATACACAACAGTAGCATTGCACATCCAAAACCATACCATCTCTAACAAGAAACCTTGCTTCTAGTGTCTCTCTGCCATCCATGCGTATCCTAGAATTTCGTGGGTCACATTGTTTTCATTCTACTGATGTATCCCTCAACATTATTTTCCATAACATAACATAGACATAGTATAATCACATAATATCAAGTCATATCCACATAATACTGACATCATAGATCTGTCAGGTTACTCTTCCCACTTGATTCCTCATAAGACCATGAACCTCTTCACGCCATTCATCTACATAAGAAATCATTCTTCCACAAGAATGATCCTTGAAAACCGTGTTAGACAGTCACACACACACACACACACACACACACACACACATACACACAATCATTAGCATAAAACAACCATGATCCTATCAGAAAATGACATACATACACACATATATACATATAAAAATTAGCATTAAAAAATCATGATACATGACAACCCTATTAGACATGACATACACACATACATACATACATGTGTACATATATAAACATCAACATAATCATGATCACAACATAATTAAGATATATCATAAGTTCAAGGTTAAGAGAACTTCCTTTATTTGTGCACAACATGCACAACATTGAGAACAATAGTTCCCAACTTAGTCAAGGCATCTAAAGGCTCAAATTTATTCACTTTACCTTTTGTATTACCTTTCTCATGATTGTCCTGCTAATTCCCATTTATAAAAACAGACACAACCAAGCCAACCAATTGTCATCTTCTTGCCTTCAACTGCCCTTAGACATGCACTGAGATTCATCTGAGTCTTACATTACCTGTTAGGTTTCATTCAAATCTCCGTGGGCTCCATTAACTTTCCTCTTTCCCAAAACAACTCCCAAGACCCAAAAAACATAAAGGCATGAGCAAGAAATAAACAAGAAGAAAACCATGAAACACCAATAGCAACATAACACCACAAAAAAATGGAATGTCTTGCACCAAACTGAATCAAAATCATAAATCAAGCATAAAAAAATCATAAAACTCTGAAATCACAGTACTTCCAACAAACACCATGGCTCAACTCCATGGGTCCCCAATTCTTCCAAGGGAAAGATCAAACTGAGCCTTCCTATAAGATTTCATGGAAGACTCTTTTTCCATGCAATCCCCTGCATTATACCGACATAAAAACATATATGTCAATGTATAATAAATATAAAAATATTCCAGTTACCTTACCTTGTTGATATGTTTCCCTATAGTTGAACACACACATATATCATCTCCTAAGGGACTCTAGTTCCTTGACGAATCCTGCCATAACTGGAAACCCACTATCATACCTGTCAAGTACATGTTCATACATATAGCACATATCCACATAATGTCAGACCAAATCAAGGTTAACAAGACTTAATGTATGCAAAGCACTCATTCGTTTGGAATTGTGGTTTCCAAATGTAGCCAAAGGAATTCTCACCCAATTCCTTTCTTTTACCTTTTTCATTGCTGCAATTGAGTCTTATTATGTATTGTCACATCACCCAACTGTTAGTTGTATAAACATATCAACCATTATCTTTTCATGTTAATACCAAGCATGTTTCCCTACAATTGTTTACACATGTCATCCACATTTCCAAGGATAAAAAAATCATGTTTATTAATTCGAATCAATCTTTACCAATACTAACATCCATGTCATAATCAACTAATCGTCAAAACCATAATACTATAACTAGAACACACTTACACTCAAGTACATATCAGTTGTCTCAACACATAATTTTTTAGTACAACCATATTAAAACAAGATCATTCCTTCAGGAAATATTATAAACAGATACTCATATTATGAAATAAATCAAACATTCAAGCAAAAAATAGACGACATAATAGACACCAAACACTCAAACACCAAATAGAAGAAATAATAAAACTCTCAAACACCAAATATAAGACATAATCAAACACTCAAACAACAAATAGATGACATAATCAAACTAATACCTTAATGCATCTCCGGGGAGGCTATATTGTTTGTAGAATCAATCTAGGTTAGCACGATATAACTTCACAACACCTCAACTCAACATAAATAAGGTCATGATATCCATAATAGTAACTAGATAACATGTTCACATCATAAGCTCATAAACAATTGTCATTCATGAATAACAATCACATTTTCACAATTAGTCTAGATTAGAACGATACATATAACATCAAGGTATTAAATTCAATAACCCTAATCATCAAGTTAAATAACATATAACAAAAACAAGTTAACATATAAAATAATCATCAACAACATATAACATAATCATCAAGTTAAATAACATATACAATCAACAACAAGGCATATAACAATAATTTATTATCTTACATGACTATCTAATGCATGTGCATATGACCACACTTAACTAGCATCAACCATGCATGTAACCACAACAACAATAGAATGATAAGTATATTAGTAACCCTAATTATTATAACAACCATTAACTTACATACCCGCATACCCCTCATACAAACCTATATGACGATATGCTCTCACCCCGAGGTCCAGTGCTGCAACCTCACTTTAATAGTTTGTTTCTCCTACTCTATCTCATCCAACCCATTAGGATCACAACATACCAATAGCATTGTGATTACCTCATTGCATACAATGACCTCATATTGCATGTCTTACCTACTACACATGCATAACTATAACCATGACAATGCGTGCATAACAACATATAAAAACTGACATGCATAACAGATGCATAGACGACTGCATGCATTCATGAATAACGTATCCCAACAACAATATCATCAAATTCTACATGGAAAAACAACCGTAACAATGAATACCACCATGCATACATAGTACGTACATATACATCCTTCATGCATGCATAAAAAATAATTTTTTGCCATCCAATCCAAGTGTTGAACCATGCTCTGATACCACTCTGTAGTATTAGATATCACACAAAAAGACCCGAAACTAGACAACGCCCAAAGAGAATGAAACTCGCTCTTATACCACTCTGTAACACCTTCCTCCCACTTTTACCCAAGCTAACTGGTCCATCGAGGTAAACATGTGATGAATAGTTACTATGATATGATTCAACTCCCTAAGTGTAGTTAAGGAAGTGGAACTAACGAAAAAACACTTTACATACCTTCCTCATGTGCTATAGGACCCTAGGAGCTAACTCACCACTCCAGGTGCCCAACCCCTGAGTTAACCTAGCATTTCATTGAAATAAATCCCGAGTCAATCCCATGACAAGGCCTCCATGTGAATGGAACCCTCTAGTCACTCCCACAAGCCTACAAGGGAGAGAATGCGTCTTTTTTCAACTAATTCTATTCCAGAGACTGCGAGATTTAAGCCATTTTTCAGGGCTAGTATCCAAACCACTACCCAAAACTTGATGAGACTTTCCAATACAATAAATGACACCAAGAAAAAGCCTCTAACACAAAAATTGATCAAGTACTTAACCTAACCAAGCCTAACAATGATAGACATTTCGTCGAACACATTATGCACATGTAATCTACAGGTCATAACAACAGATCTGAGCAAAGGGGTCTAATACTTATCAGAGATTCATAAGGAATCATTGATGCCCCAAAACAATAGCTAAATTATCATCTATTATGCCATAAATCCATTGTTCATTCAATTTCTAATCAAAACATGATGAGAGCCATATATCATAATTGTCATAAATCATACTCATAACTAGCATATAACCAACATAAATAACAAGGATACAATAGCCATAAACACCACATAGGAACCAGTACAATTACACATGAAATATCAAGGAGAATATCTTATTAATGAATGAATAAGCCAACTAGGTTTTGGACTTCCACGTACCACCCGATCATACATTGCCTGAACCAAAATTTTATTTTAGCCAATCACTCTCGTGCCATATTCCAAGCATGAATGTGGGACTCATAACCAGAAATCAACTAGGGCTTCCTGAGGTTAAACCACCCGAACCCTCATAAATAGAACCGAGATTTATCGCGATCCCCACTGGATCAATAGGCCCTAAATAAGCATGGATGCCACCGTATTTATCCACCTACATCATGATGGATTTTCCTGTATCATTATCTCTAGGATTTACCGTATATCCCATCATTGGATTCCTATTCCTAATTGAGACTCCAACCTCCAGGCTTTATCGTATATCCTGCCATTCCATGGCTAAGGATTCCTAGGCCAGATTGAGGGCACACACCTCTCATTAGAGAAATTTTTAGGTTTAAAATGGACATCCTTAGAAAAATGTACAACCAAAATAAAATTTATAAGACCCAATAGGATTCAAGATGATGATGTAAACCATGGGGGATCATTCACCATTTTTGGAGTAAAAATATTAAAAAATAATACAATAATAAAACTACATTTTCAACTTATCTCCCTAAGTTTTTACTCAAATTTCGAGCAGGAATATTCATTGGGTGCAAAATTTAATTCCTCATCCAAGGAGTACCCATATTCCATAATTTTGATGGACCCTACTACACTAAAAATGAGAAATACATGAAAAAACGTGATTGCAATCATGCTTCATGCTTTTCATGTATTGCTCATTTTTCGTGTAGCAGGGTGCATTGAAATTATGCAACCTGGGTACTGCTTGGATGAGGAATCAAATTATGCATCCAACGAGTGTTCCTACTCGAAATTTGAGTAAAACCATAGATAGATAAGTTGAAAACATAGTTTTTTTCTTTTTCCCTCTAAAATTTGATGATGTAATCTAATCTTATTTTATTATTTAAACTATTATTTTATATTTACCTTAGGAGGCCCATTTTAGACCTCAAAATTCCTCTAATTAGGCTTTACGTATATCTCGCCATCCACTGGTCGAGGATTCCTAGGCCTACTGAGGTATACAAAAATTGGCTTTACCACAACCGACAATATGGTTCAGGGGTTACTAGGCCGAGGATTTACAACAATCCATAGTTCGGTTCAAGGATCGCTAGGCCATGTGTTCTTTCTTTCAGAGATCACCTCACCCAGTTTTGAATCCATCCGACAATCCAGATCAACCAAAACATGAGAACCCCATCACACCATGGATATCCAGAAATGGCAATGCTAGAATGAATATCATTGTCACACTTGGAAAAACCAATTCCCATTACAACAAGAGAACCAAGAACACATATACATAACAATGCATGTCAAAACTAGCAATGAAATCATACATGCAACTCGATACCTACAAATAATCTCAATGTAGTCGGTTGATCCTGCTCTTCCTTGCTTGATCTTTTCTTCCTATTGCCTTCTTTGATTTTCTTGATTCAATGCTAGAGTGCTCCAAGAAAACTCTAAGTTTCCAAGAGTGTGAAAGAGAGAATAGAGAGAGAGCTCCAAAACTGAACTAACAAAATCTAATACTGACAAAAGTTTACCAACTGATCCTCAGAAGCCTTTTTATTAATGAGGCCTCTGTGTTCTTCATTTTCCATTATTTTCCTTCATTTTCCTCCTCACATGCAACCTCTAACCTTTCACCTTCCTTTTCTCCTAATTTTCATAAATAAATGCCAAATAATGCCTCGTGCCTTTCCAAATCCTTTGCCATTTCCTTTTCCATTTTTCTTTAGCCATAACAAACCAAATGAACACCTGCTAGGATGTTTCACCCACCATTGATCTCTGAATACATGTCCCATGACCTTGGTTTTATATTTTTTTTACGTGGATTTTTAACCATGGTTGTTACATGTAAGTCCTCCCTAATGTATATAGGCTTCTTAGATATTATAAAAAGTAAATTATGTTCCCTAGTAGAAAGAAAGGCTCTCCTCCTAAAAGTAGAAGAAGAACGTTGGCATTTAAAGAGCAGAGAAATTTGGATAAAGGAAGGATACACAAACACAAAAAAATCTCCACAAATTTTCTTCCCATTGGAGAAATAAAAATGATATATGGGAAACTCAGGATAATGAGGGAAATAATGTGATCATCCAATGGGATTTGGATAATTATGTGAGGACCCACTTCTTTGGACACTTTAGAGATCTAGGAGAATGTTCACTCAAAGCCTAGATGAAGGTATTACAACATTTCCCTCAGTTGCTTTCAATGAAAGAGGAAAATAGGATAGGATAACTAGTCTATTTTGATGAAATTGAAGAGGTTCTTAGATCTCTAACTAATGATGAGAGTACAGGTCCTAACAACTAGACTGTTGAATTTTATCTTTCTTTTTTTGATATGATTAGAAATGATTTACTGAGTGTTGTGGAGGAGGAAAGAAACTCTATCAAGATTTCATGGGTGATCAATGCTACCTTCTTAGCGTTAATCCCCAAATGCTCAAAGCCTTTTTCTTTCAACAAGTATAAACCGATTTCACTATGCAATCTCATTTATAATGTCATCTCTAAATTTGTGTCAAACATAATGAAAATAGTTCTTTGTTCTTCTCTGTCACTTGAATAGTTTGGATTGCTCCTAAAAAGGAAAATTCATCATAATATTGGAGTGGATCAGGAGACCATGCACTCCATCACGACTAAACAATGCAACATCCTGATTCTTAAAATTTATCTGATAAAATCTTATGAGCATGTAAACTATAGCTTTCTTAGACTCCTTCTCCTCTACATCGGACTGGACTTCCCGATGACAAATTGGATTATGGTATGTATTACTACTGCAAACTTTGATGTTCTCATAAATGGACTACATTCCTCTTTTCTTCAGCTTTAAGAAGCATGAGACATGGTTTTCCTTTGTCCCCTATGTTATTTCTATTAATCAACAAGGGTTTGAGTAGAATGATAAATTGTGCCAAGGAGGAAGGTCTCATAAAAGGTGTTAAAGTTTCTAGGCCTATTTCTGTTATAAACTTGCTCTTTGTTGATGGTGTGCTCATATTTGGTGATCGCACAATCAGTGAATCACAAGTATTCAGTGACATTTTCAATACTTTTTTATGATATAATCATGAATATCAGTCAGAACAAATCATTTTTGTTTCATTGTAATATGATGGACCAAAACATTTTAGTCATTGTATCTCTTCTACCATATAAAGTGGTTGATCTGGAACAAGGATTTATATATTTAGGCTTTCTAATGAATTTGAATTGTAACATGGTAGGAAACTAGTCCTGGCTTCACAAGCGCATTAGTAACTAGTGTTATAGATGGATCTCTCTTGGTGGGAGGTTGACTCTAGTAAATTCAGTTCTAGAAAGTATTCTGATTTGTTGGTTCACCCTTTCTAAGGTGACTAAATCTACCATTAATAAAATCAAGCAAACCATGTTCTACTTTCTATGGGTCAGTATGGAAAATAATGGAGTTTCTCACATAGTAAGATGGGAGGTGTTATCCTAACCTAAAAAATGTGGGGGTTGAGGATTAAATAATTTTAATTGGTTTGGAAATGTGTTGGCATTAAAAAGCATATGGAGGGTTCTAATTAGATGAGGGTTATGGAGAAATCTCATCACTAACAAATATGTTCATCAACACCCTTCCATAGAATGGTTGAGATCTATCCAACCTCAAAAATTTTCTATTGTTTCAAATATTTGGAGAGGAATTATGTTAGCTCTACCTTGGATTACATCCAAGATGAACCAGAAGGTGGGAAAGGAAATCAAGTAATTTTAGGGAAATAACCATTCATTGGAGGAATGTATTTCTATATCTGATCCATGGAACTCATAAATCAACTCAATGTGAGGGGTCTCCATAGGCTATGTGATGTTTTTATTTCATGTTCATAGGCCTTTTTCAATGTAATATGGAAGTGTTCCTATGATTTGGGACTACAAGGCATGTTGGAATTTGAATGGGAAGGCTTCACCAACAAATTAAATCAAAGAGACCTAACCCTATTTGGGTAGGAGGATACCATTTTCTGGCTAGCAAACCCCTCTACTGGCCAGGTATTATGTAACACTCTCCTCCCACATCTACCCAAGTAATCGACCAACCAGGGTAAGCAGGCGACAAGAGGATACTACTATGAGATTCAACCTCCTAGATGACCTTAAGGAAGTGGAATGGACGGAAAAAAGACAAACACACCTTACAAAACATCAACAACATCCACATGGGGTAACCCAACCTTCCAAACCCCTCACCCCTAAGGGAGACTAAATTTTTGACCCTTTTAGACCATAGCCACATGCATGCCAAGACAAGGCAGTGGTTGGGAGCCTATATCAATAGGCACAACACAACAAGCATGTGTCCAGGGCACCATTTGGCCAGTTATGTGTCTAAAACTCTGAGATTTGTGCCACCTTTTCAGCCCCAGAGCCTAGGTCACTACCCAGAACTTCATGAAACTTTAGGAGATGATAAATAACATTAAAAAAAAGGTATAGAATAAATCATATCATCAAGAACTCATCTAGATCCATCCTAGAGGCTAGCCATAATAGGAATTTCATCAAACATGTCACAAACATTGCATCTACAGGTGTAAACAAAATATTTAAACATACGGGTCCCATACCTATCTGAGAATCACTAAGAAGAATTTCTCCCTTACATAATTAGCTGCAATACAATCTATTTGAAGGAAGATCCATTGTGCATTCATTCACAAGTAAAAACATGGATAGAGCCATACATCATCACTGATAAAATACATGCTTATAACCAACATAATAACAACATAAATACCATGGATACAATAGCAATAGAATCCACATAATAAACAATAAATTTTCATACAAAATACCAAAGGAATTATCTCTTCATTAATGAATGTAAAAACCAACTGGAGATGGGAATTCCACGTTCTACTTGACCATAGATTGGTTGATCCAAATCTCTCTTCAGTTAATCACTTGAAAGAACCAACCAAGGAATCTTGATGCTAAACCATCTCACCCTCATCAATATAAATCAAGCTTTATCGTGATCCATCCTAGATCACTAGGCCAACAAAATAAACATGTCATAACCGGATTTATCGTGATATACACCCGATCATTAGGACAACAAAAGCATGGATATCACCGGATTCTCTCTGCCTACACTGTGAGGAATTTTCCCGTCTCCTAGTCTCTCAAGATTTACCACAGCCCACAGTCTGAATTAGGGGTCACTAGGCCCTAAACCAAGACACCACCCTCTAGGCTTTATTGTGTATCCCGTCATTCACCGGAAAGGTTTCCTAGGCCTAATAAAGGGAAATCACCTCTTAGGATTTACCATTAGGGGAATTTTGAGGTCTAAAATGGGCCTCCTAAGGAAATTGTAAAATAATAGTGGAAATAATAAAATAAGATTTGATTACATCATCAAATTTTAGAGGGAAAAAGAAAAAAATAATTTTTTCAACTTGTTTTCCTATGGGTTTACTCAAATTTTGAACAGAAACACTAGGCCCTAAACCGAGGCAATGCATAAACTAGTTATGTGTCATAAATAATAATGATATTCAGAGATCCACCTCACTCAACTTTGAATCCATCCGTTAATCCATATAAAAAAAGACATGAAAACTCCACAACACTATGGATATCTAGAAATGGCAATGCTAGGTTGAATACACTGTAACACCTGGAAAAAACCCATGCCAAAATAGAAGAGAACCTAATGCAATATCATGCATGCCAGATCTAGTAAGGAAAACACACATGTAAATCGATACCTGCTAAGAATTCTGTTGTAGCTGCTTGATTCCTACTCCTTGCTTGCTTCCTCCTTTTTTCCTGCTTTCTTACCTTTCTTAGTCCAATGCCAAAATTCCCCAAGAAACTCTAAGTGTTCAAGTCCCAAGAGTGAGAGAGAGAGAGAGAGAGAATAGTGAGACAACTCCAAAACTAAACTGACCAAGCTTTCCCACTACTCCTCAGAAGCCTTTTTATTAATGAGGCATATAATTTCTTGAGTTTTCTTTATGCTTCCTTCATTTTCCTCCTCACATGAAACCTGTGACCTTTCATCTCCCTTTTCTCCTATTTTCCACTATTTTCATAAATAAATGTTCCAAAAATACTTTTTTCCTTTCCAAATCCTTTTCCATTTCCTTTTCTAATTTCCTTTAGCCATAATAACCGAAATGAATACCCACTAGGATGTTTTTCCCAACATTCAGCTTGGAATAAGTGTCCCATCAGCAGTGGTTATTATTTTTATGTTTTATTACATGGAATTTTCACCATGGTTGTTACATATTAGCTAAAATGGATTATGATTTTTATCTGTGACAACTCCATTCAAATCGGAAAACAAATGGTGGTATTGAAACTTATGGCAATGGCACATTTCTCCTAAGCTAATATGCTTCATTTGGATGGCCTTAAAAAAAAAAATTATAACTTGGGAAAACCTAATTCAACATGGATTTACTGGACCCAATATCTGTGCCTTATGCTTGAATGGCCCTGACATGACGAAATGCATTTTT
Organism: Pinus albicaulis; assembly: GCA_034641835.2. NCBI lineage: Eukaryota > Viridiplantae > Streptophyta > Pinopsida > Pinales > Pinaceae > Pinus > Pinus albicaulis. The sequence goes on from CM076569.1 coordinate 829,286,482, forward strand.
TTTAGTGTGTGTTCGCCCAAGAGTTGTGGCATAAAGATCTATCATCTCTTAATATTTCATAAGGCGGCTTGATTAATTTTATGGAATCTAGCCTCCACTAGCGAGATCAAAGAGTGGGAAGGAATAAATATCTTCCAATCTACATGGTGTGGGGTATATGGAAATCCCGTAATAAGAAAATTTTGAGGGAAAATCTATCAACTTATACAAGAATCCCTCACAAATTCTTGGGTTCTTCTTGGAATAAATCCCGCCGCAGAAGCCTGAGAATCATTGTTACATTTCTCCTCCCTCAGTGTCGCAGTCATAGGTTGTTGGATTCTTTGATGGAGCTCATCAGGGTTGCACATGTGGTGTAGGGGCTTATATTAAGATCCAAGGAAACATCTATTATCACATTTGGCTACACATTGGGGAAGGATCTAATACAAAAGAGGAATTTATACCTTGTTGGGCTCTTTTACTCTTCAGGTTATCATTAAAAAGTTGAATGGGAGAAATTAGCATCAAACTCTCAACAATGAATGTTGGATGGACATGATTAATAATTTAAGGAACCACTCTTCTCATTTGTCCTTTGGGAATATTTACATGTAATATAATAGTCAAGCATATGCCTTGTAAAAAAGCGATCACTCGGCGGAGAAAGGTTGCATCCATGTTGAAATGTGTTAGGAATTGAAGGTTACAAACATGGGAAGATTAAATTTCCTTCCAAGCCACTAGTTTCAAACCTTACATTTATAACAATTGCGTTGTAGTTAATGAAATTTCTGGACTCCTTATAATTCATGATACTTGCCTCTAATGACTTTATTTGTTAGCTACGAGGTAGGGATTTTAAGTGCTATAAAAAAAAACTCCTTTGTGTATTACTCAGAAGTCTAACAATTTTGTTTCTTATATATAGTAAATCTCATTAGTCTTGTTTGTTGTTTAAAAGAGTTTTCTGGAAAAAATAATCTCTCCAGATGTGACTATACACCTTTTTAAATAGAATGAAAAGGTCAGGTTTTCCTTTCTGGCTACAATTTTAACAAAATAGTAACGATGAAAGTGCCATGTGTTACATCATGTGAAATTGACTTTTAACGTCGTAAAAAGATAGTGAAAAATGATGTTAGAGCAGAAAACATGATAGTTATTGGAGTATTATTGACCTCACATATTAATTTATCTTTATTCCTCCATTATGAAAACCTAGAAATTTTCAATATACTAACATCATGAGGGGTACCACCTAATCATATCCATACCTCATCCCATACCATTAGTTTTGTGCATTGATAAAGAATTATTACTAGCAGTAACCCCCAAAGGTGCAAAGAGAGGCCGATAGGTTTATTAATTTGGAAAATTTGTATGAGAAAGACATTTGTAGACATGTATGCCATATTTTTTTCATTTTCAAAAGTAGCAAGGCTCCACTAATTCTACATCCACAAAAATTTATACCATGTAAGTTTTCCTAATAGACACTCGAATAAGTCTAGATTTAGTCTGGAAAAAACAACCTTGGGAATTAGTAATTTTCAATCTAAAACGAAATCCTTTTACTCCTGTATTCATGTTGAGCTACTATCCCTGAAGTCTCCATAGCACCATTTTTTATGTTTCTCTGTTATTTTCCCAATTCATTTGATTTGAACGAACTACTTTGTTGCACAAAGAAAGAAAAAAAATCATGTCTATACATGACCAAAAACTAGGCACTAAGATTGATAAGTACATAATGTATAACATTTTGAGTTGGTGCCTTGCAGTTTTTATTTGCTTGAAAAGAGATTATTGCTCGTTTCCAAGCATTAGGTCGGGCTTGATTTGAACTTTGGAGAGGGCATATTCAAGAATTATACATACGAGCTTCCATGCTTTAATTTTGAACGTTTGTAAGAGGGGTTATGGTAGGAAATTAGGGATACATTGTATTTAGAGATATTTGTTGAAAATGGAAACTACCAAAAACCATGCCTCACCTTCAACTTTTGGTGGTATATTAACGAGTAGATTCATTTCCATTAACTTTTCAGGAAAACTACTTCTAATGAATTTCAGCCACCAACCACGTCCAGGTTAGCTTCACTCAGGCCACAATATAAAGAACAAGACTCCATTTACACATTGGAAGAGTGGAAGAAGAAGTGTAGGACGCTCGCTCACATGCAAAGGTCTCTGGTTCAATATTTGCAATGACCCTTAATAATTATATAATAATTAAGGGATAGAATATTTGGGAAGATCATCTCACCAAGAATAGAGCCAAAAATAAGCTCATAATTGAATTTTAGAATTCTAAATCAACTACATAATTTGTTTCCTACAGATATACTTGCATTCTAATAACTGCTCCCATGGGGATCTTAAATCTATGATTTAAAACTTTTTAATGATTTCACTTCAAACTGCTTGCCAATAAGAGGAGTGGTTCTTGTCTTGCAGATATAATTGAGGAGATGATATAGTTAAAGAATAAAATAAATTCTATGGAAGGAGTAAATGTTATTCCATTAATTGTGTTCCAACTTATATGTGAAGGATTAGGGTCTGTAAAAATTATTTGAATGATGTGGCAAAGTCACGAGATTTGGTGGCTAGCAACCCCCAGTCAGGCACCACCTGTGTGTAATATGGACATTTAGCATTGGATCCAATTTTGCAAATCTCTTTCAAACCACACGCCTTCTTTCCAATGTAAGGCTCAGGGCACAAATATATGTTTCCCATTTCGCCTTTGACTCGCATCTGTGCCACTCTAATTCACTCAACAAATTTCACTCTAATTCAACGAACAGATGTCGGCGACGTAAGAAAAAGGAAGACGGAAATGCATAGTGAACAAATTCTAAATAAATGCTTTTCGGCATCGCTCACCATTCTAAAATTCAAATTTTGAATCAAACATTTTCTATTTTTTCTCTTAAGCATAAGACTATGGGCATAAGAGGTTATTATCTAAAATAGAAGTATTGATAACGAGGTCAACATCAACCTAATACTTGTTTATGCTAATCATTCCAAAATTCAAAATTTGTAATCCATAATTTTTTTATTGAAATCCAACAAAATTATAACTTTAACATAATTCATAAACACATCTCAATCAATTGAAGAACTCAAACTCTGCCTTTGGGGATGGTTTGGTCTTTATGTGAGTAGACCTAGAAATTTTATAATCTCAAAGGAAAACTAACAAATCATTCCAAACTTTATTTGTAATAAGAACATAGTTAACCATATATGAGGTGGTTAGAATATGACTAGTAAAAGACCACTCAAAAGAAAAATCTTAGAATAACTCTATATATAATGATTAACCAAATTTCAACATAAATCATAAAAAATGACAAGTTTTGGGTGACCCTTAAACTTACCACTCACAAGCCAAGAGTTGTATTCCTGGATGTGAAGAAAAGAATACCTAGACCATGTTATTTTATACTAATGGTAATTATAAAAAAATCCCAGCTGACAAATGGATTTACCTGCATAAATAAACCACCAACAAGCATAAATGCCATCATGGTAACATAAGCTAGAGTTTTTTCCTTCTTAAGATCCATAAAGGAAGCACCAATGGGTAATCCAAGATCCTAAATCAACAAATTATAGAAGTTAAACTAGCATAGAAAATCCTGTGGAAGTGTTAAAAATAGTTTAGTTATTAATTCCCAGAAAATTATTATGGAAGTTATACAAATAAGAATAACATAGTGACATACTAATAAATAGGCTTCATTTCCTGGAAACACACACCTGAGAATAAAAAGTGTTGAGGAATGTCGTAAGCATGGTGATAAAAAAGGTTGCAATAGTCATGTGAAGGTGTGCTATGAAGTAAACAATAATAAAAAATCCAATGTGGAGGAAGATATCTAGAGGCAGATCACTGAATATGCGAGCCATGAAATAAGCACTCAATCTGTACATGTCAACATCTCGCTCCTTAGCCAACATTGCTAGCTCTTGAGGGAAAGTAAAAAGTGTTAAAAAGATCAGGAAGAATCCCAAAAAAAAAGAAATAAAAAAATACCAACCCTATCTACATTGAATCATTCACCAAACAACACCCAAGCAAAAATATAATTGGGCCTTGTTACCAATCTCCCTAACAAGTATAATTTAACGAATGTATATATTTTGATAATTATATAGTATATATATTAATAGAAACCAAACTAACCAGATATTGAAGTCCTTTGGTAATATCTATATTTGATTGCCACTTGAGAAACCTAAGAATAAGAGTTTTTAGGAAGATCTGTGAAATTCTCAGAAATCTAAAGTATTCGTGACACCTTTCCTTTAGGCCACAAAAAAAAAAAATCGAGAATTGATCCCACCATGTTGCACCCCATTCACGTTTTACAAATACTGATGATTTCAAATCATCGGTTACTTCATTCAATGCCATTAATTTTTCCCTTTCCATAGGTGCATCGTTGGTCTCATACACTTCTATCAGATACTACTTTTAGTTGAGAAAGAAATTATAAAAAAAAATAGTGTTAATTCATTCATACTTAAGAAATTTGTAACACAAGGATTTTTTCAAGCGCACCTCAAGCACATCATGAGAAGATAGAGTCCTTGGAAACTGATCACCGTGACTATCCTCGCCTTCTGCATGAGACATATTAAAAAACTATGCAGGAATTGAGATATCATGAATGTTTCCATTTTCCAGATCAAGCAATACCAACGGACTTTCAAGTGCAGGGATCAACCCCCGACAACCGTGACAAGCGTAAGACAAGGCGTAAGAGGAGGTGGGAGGACAAATGTCATAGTTCTATGGTGCACAAATGTCATGTTTAAACATTCCACTAATTTCACACTTAAACATAAAAGGTAGACGAAAATATGAGGTTGACTGATTAAGAAGAAAGGCCTATCGCCCTAATTTATTACATCTAATGTTTTATGTATATTTTTTTTAAGTAATATATTTTCCTAATTTTGTTTATTTAATTTTTTGTTAGTTAAAATTATTATTAATTCATTATATTTCTCGAAAGCATTTAAATTTAAATTGTCTTTATTATTTATTATAATTACAAAAAAAAATTTAAAACAAAAGAAAGAAACATTTTAGAAATTAATTAGTTATTCATTTTGGAGGTTTAGATACACTAATATCTATGTAATCTAAGCAAATATTATATCATCCTAATAAGGTCATCACCTTCTTCTTGGTAACTTGCAAGTGCCCTATGCAAGTTCCTTGAGGTTGAGCTCTTTTGTCACATCATCCTTCTTATTTACCTTATTCTTCCCCTGCCATTTTTGTGGGTTTTTTTTAACCATTACTTCTACAACCTCCAAACCCATGTAGATTTTCTTCATGTGGCTATTTTTGCTCTATTTTGTGATCAAATGTTGTTGGCATATGTTTTCCTTGATGGAAACCTACTTGATGAAGTTGATGGTAACCTACTTGATGAAATAAGATTGTTGGCAATATGATGAAGAGTGTTGTCCTTCATGGCAACCTACTTGATAAAGTTGATGACAACCTACTTGATGAAGTTGTCCCTGATGGAAACCTACTTGATGAGTTAAGGGGAAGATTGTTGGCAAGGTGATTGAGTTGTTAATGATGTAAATCTGGTGTATCTACAGATCAGTTTAGAAGTAGCTCAGAAAGTGCCAGAATAATGTTGAACAAGGTATGTCACAATGCATACATGGGTTTGTTAAGGAGAAGTAGCGTATGCACGCGGAAACGTACGTGCCAAGTCGTGTATGCCTATTTGCGCTCTAATTTAGAATACCAAGGGGTGTTACCATGGTATTGACTCATTGTATTGAGCGTTGGATTATCTATTTGATCTCGTCCAGGAATACCATTAGTAGTTGAGTGGTTTTGACTCATGGTATTGACAAAGGCTAAATCTATTTAAGGAGAAGAAGATCATAGTGCAAGGGTGCAAGTCTGGGTATTGAATGAATACTTCACTCTGAAGTATATATGCATAGAATGGGTAACAGTTTGCTGATAGATCTGAATTTATAATGCACCTATGAAGAAAATGATGAAGAGGGATCTCTAGATATGAAATGTATATGTATTTTCTAGATCTGTTTATGGAATGTTTAGATATGAGATGAGGCGAAATATTTTCTGAAGTAAAGGATGAAATATGAGTTGTTTATCTGATCTGAAGAGCTACACAATCCTGAAAAGTTACAGATGTATACGCATGTTCGCTTCAGTAAAAGCGCGTGTATACGCGGGTTTGCTTAAGGAAAAGTGCGTATGGGCAGACAGGGTTTTCTGAAGAATGCACAGAAGTATACGCGGGTCGGTATGCATGAAAGCGCGTACATACGTAGGTTCAGTGAAGTAAAAGTGCGTATGGAATCTAGGGTTTGCTGAAGTAAGTGGAATGAAATGTCTGATCTGTTTTGCTGTTTTACTATTATCTGTCAATGATGTATTCATACAGAACTGGGTTGTTTGAATGATGAACATGTTGCTAATTATGTTAATTGAAGATCAAGTCATTGGTTGATTGGTTGATGATTCAATGAATGAATTGATGGGGTTATAAGTTTCAGTTTGATGAAGGTTGAGCTTAAATGTGTGGAGTGGGTCCAGTCTAAAAATATGATGAAAAGTGGCCTACAAGATGTGTTGTATGGAAGTTGTTGGATCCAGTATGAAAATTGATGAAACGTGGTCCATGGTGGTGCTGAGGGTCAAAGCCTTCAGTGAGGGGGTTGTAGCTCCCTTCCAGTGGTAGCTGGTAAACGAGTGTAGGGGGTAGTGGCTCTCTTCCAGGAGAGGCTGGTAAGCGAGAGCAAGGGGTAGTGGCTCCCTTCCAGGAGAGGCTGGTAAACGAGAGTAGGGGGTTGTAGCTCCCTTCTAGGAGAGGCTGGTAAACGAGAGCAGAGGGTTGTAGCTCCCTTCCAGGAGAGGCTGGTAAACGAGAGAAGTTTGTAGCCTTCTGCAGGGTGGGTGCCTGCGTGCTAGTATGAGTCTGCGCCAGTACATGGTTGTACGATGTTTTCTTTATAATAAAATATTGAAGACTGAGACGAAGACAGCGGTGGTTTTCTCCTGAATCAGGTTTCCACCTTAAATCCTGGTGTTCATGTGTGTTGCTTATGTGTGATGATTTATTCTGTTCTTACTACACATGTTTACTGCTTACTAAACATCTAATGAAGGAATGATGCAATGATCTAAGCTAGGAATTATCAACATAATGAAATCTCTGTTAATACGCGAGTTTTATTAAGGATATCCGCGTGTATACGCGAGTTGGCTTCATTAAAGTAGTGTATGGGTTTTAGAGAAAGAAAAAGTAAAAATTTTTCAGTCTGCACTAAATACTGATTCACCCCCCTCCTCTCAGTATTTTTCCCAACAATTGGTATCAGAGCAGGTCCTTTTGCAGAAGCTTGATCGCTTGAAGGAGATCCGTCGCAATGGGAAGAAAGAAAAAGAAGAAGGCTACTCAAAAGGAGATATCTCAGAAAACATGTGCAGCAGAAAATGAAGAAGATAAAACAGGTACTGATTGTTGTTCTTTTGATTCACCTTCTTGTGCATGCAATGGTGAAGATAGTGAAAGTAATGTTATGGATCTAGAAGAAGCTCTCAATATTAAAGTTGAAGAACAACAAAGATCATCTAATAAGCAAGAATATATCTACAAAGAAATGATCTCTAGAATGAAAGAACAGATAGATATGATGAATGTTCAGATAGAAATGTATCAAAGATGGATAGAAATGTATCAAAGACAACATGATAAAGTAACCAATCGAAGTGAAAGACTTGAAGCAGAAATCATCTCCCTCAAAGAAGATCTGGAAAAATCAAATAAGAAGAATGAAGAAATTTTACAAACTTTTGAAGAACAAGAAAATGAGTTGAAGGAAGAGATTTTAAAATTGAATGATCAAGTAGAAGAAGGAAGAAGGAAAGAAGAAAGCATGAAGAAGCAATGCCAAACTTTGGAGGTTGAGGTAAGTATTTTGAAAGGTAAATTAGAAGAAAAAGATAAACTCTTGAGGTTTCAAGATAGTACTAAGATTCTGGACAATATTCTTAGTAGTCAAAGGTCTCCCTCTATTAAATTTGGTCTTGGTTTTCATGAAACTGTTAAAGGAGAATCTAGTTCACAAGGAAGTACTAAAGATTCAAAGGATATCAATGCAAAACCTAAAGTGTTGGAAGAAACAAAAGGTCAACCGACAAGCATGAACTCTCAAAAGAAATCATTCCCTCCTAACTATAGAAGCATCAATAATGTTGAATGCTTTAAATGTCATAATTATGGGCATATTGCCACTAATTGCAGAAGCATAATGTTTCAGTCACATACAAACAGATTCTACACAGAAAGGTACTCTGGTTTCTTCAAGGGATATTGTTTTTCATGTAGCAAGTATGGTCATAAAGCCGCTGATTACAATAGAAGAAAGAATAGAAGAACACATTATGATCCTTATGCTTACTTTTCTGGTCATGCAAGATGTTATGCCTGTAACAAGTATGGACATGTAGAAAAAGAATGCTGGATGAATGGATATGAGAAATTGGATAATTTCCAGCACACAATAAGAAGTTTCAAGCAAAGCTGGAAAAGGAAGGAGGATCAATCAAAAACGTAGGAGATAATAATCCTACTGCAGTCATCCGCTTCTCAAGCTTACTTCTCATAATGACTTCAGGGATGATGTGAGATACATTCTAGGGATTAGTAATGTATCATCACAAGGGGAGAAATGTATGGTGATTCTCATGGTTGGCTTGGTAATTCTGGTTATGTTTATTTCTGACAGTGCATCTGATGTGAAGAAGACAGGTATAGGTGGTACAAATTTAGGGGGAGATGAAGCTGTGGAAATTTTTAGTGTTTCACTTTCCATACGCAGGTTTAGTGAACTAAAGCCGCGTATACACGCGAGTTCTTCTGGAGACAGTCACATATTCTTTTCTGTTAAGGAAAACAATGAGATGGCTCAAGAACAGGAGCACAGGTTCAGGGGGAGCATCAGTCTAACTACTAATGATTACATTGTTGGCATTGTATCTGCTTATTCCTTAGTTCTCGTAATACTCATGCTCAAATGATGGTGACATGATACATGGTTTGAGATTATGGATGAGACCTGATTGCTTTTTGCTGAAGAGTATCTTGTTTTCACACCTGGATGAGATGTAAGTATTATGATTCAGAGATAAGGTTAGATCATGTAGAGTTTGTTGCTGATGACTTTTATCACGGTTGAGACCTTTTAAACATAATTCATACACATGTTACATCATGATTATGAATCATGAAGATCTTGGTGATATCAGATCACATTGATGATTTCTTGAAGTTGTTCTGGTATGATAATTCCTCTTGTGAAGAATATGTTGATGCTGCAAAGAATCTGAAGGTTTGGTTACTGATGTGCTTATGCTACAACTGTTGGATGACACTTGAAAACATAGCTACATTGTCCCATATTTCTTCTCTCGTATATTCCAGGAAAGAATTTGGATATCTCAAACAGAAGCTGAGTGTAGTCTCTGCCATACAGAAGATCAGATCTACTTAAATTCAGAAGATTAAATGGGATACACGGATTTCCTGAAAGACAGTCGCGTATATACGTGAGTTCATACACATAAAACTGTGTATGGTTAGTTGCTGACAAATTTTACTTGGGGTCAACATTCTTCAGCACAGCTGCAGTGCTGTTTGGTATCTCTAATGCTGTTTGGTATCTCTGATGATGTTTTAGCTCTTATATTTCTGTTTCATTCTCTGATATTGGGTGAAGATGCCTTGATGATTGGCTATTGAAAGTGTTCAGGTTGCACAAGCTAAGGGGGAGCTTTGGTCATATGGAAAGGATGCATTGGATGCATAGTTTCAGGGGAGCAGTAGCCTTGCTGAGTATAATGCATTATGATGTTTCTGAATTATGATCTCTCTTGAGGTCTTTTTGATCTTGATTATAAAAATTCATATTTTTAATTTGATGAAAAGGTCATGATGAGATCTATGATGTAAAATTGTAATTTTCAGTCATGTAAGGACTTGTTCAAATATGTAAATCCACTTGGTTGGATCCTTGATGTAAGTATGAGTCCTTGGTGATAGGAAAGTTCATAAAGTCATGTACTTCATGGAAAAATATGTTTGAAGATTCAACATGAACTCAGGGGGAGCATGGTAACTTCAGTGAACATCAGATCTATAGAGCTCTTCTTTCTACAAGTGGAGAAAAACATTGTCTTGGCTTTGATCCGCCCTTTGCCCTTGATGTCAAAGGGGGAGATTAGCATGGTGTTTGAATAGGGGGAGAATATCATGGTGTTTGCATAATGGTTATAATCAATGTATCTATCTGTTGTGGTGATCAAACACCATCATGGTTGCCATCAAGTCCAAAGGGGGAGATTGTTGGCATATGTTGTCCTTGATGGAAACCTACTTGATGAAGTTGATGGTAACCTACTTGATGAAATAAGATTGTTGGAAATATGATGAAGAGTGTTGTCCTTGATGGCAACCTACTTGATAAAGTTGATGACAACCTACTTGATGAAGTTGTCCCTGATGGAAACCTACTTGATGAGTTAAGGGGAAGATTGTTGGCAAGGTGATTGAGTTGTTAATGATGTAAATCTGGTGTATCTACATATCAGTTAAGAAGTAGCTCAGAAAGTGCCAAAATAATGTTGAACAAGGTATGTCACAATGCATACGCGGGTTTGTTAAGGAGAAGTAGCGTATGCACGCGGAAACGTACATGCCAAGTCGCGTATGCCTATTTGCGCTCTAATTTAGAATACCAAGGGGTGTTACCATGGTATTGACTCATTGTATTGAGCGCTGGATTATCTATTTGATCCCATCCAGGAATACCATTAGTAGTTGAGTGGTTTTGACTCATGGTATTGACAAAGGCTAAATCTATTTAAGGAGAAGAAGATCATAGTGCAAGGGTGCAAGTCTGGGTATTGAATGAATACTTCACTCTGAAGTATATCTGCATAGAATGGGTAACAATTTACTGATAGATCTGAATTTATAATGCACCTATGAAGAAAATGATGAAGAGGGATCTCTAGATCTAAAATGTATATGTGTTTTCTAGATCTGTTTATGGAATGTTTAGATCTGAGATGAGGCGAAATATTTTCTTAAGTAAAGGATGAAATCTGAGTTGTTTATCTGAACTGAAGAGCTGCACAGTCCTGAAAAGTTACAGATGTATACGCATGTTCGCTTCAGTAAAAGCGTGTGTATACGCGGGTCTGCTTAAGGAAAAGCGCGTATGGGTAGACAAGGTTTTCTGAAGAATGCACAGAAGTATACGCGGGTCGGTATGCATGAAAGCGCGTACATATGCAGGTTAGTGAAGTAAAAGCGCGTATGGAATCTAGGGTTTGCTGAAGTAAGTGGAATGAAATGTCTGATCTGTTTTGCTGTTTTACTATTATCTGTCAATGATGTATTCATACATAATTGGGTTTTTTGAATGATGAACATGTTGCTGATTATGTTAATTGAATATCAAGTCATTGGTTGATTGGTTGATGATTCAATGAATGAATTGATGGGGTTATAAGTTTTAGTTTGATGAAGGTTGAGCTTAAATGTGTGGAGTGGGTCTAGTCTGAAAATATGATGAAAAGTGGCCTACAAGATGTGCTGTATGGAATTTGTTGGATCTAGTATGAAAATTGATGAAACGTGGTCCATGGTGGTGCTGAGGGTCAAAGCCTTCAGTGAGGGGGTTGTAGCTCCCTTCCAGTGGTAGCTGGTAAACGAGTGCAGGGGGTAGTGGCTCCCTTCCAGGAGAGGCTGGTAAACAAGAGCAGGGGGTAGTGGCTCCCTTCCAGGAGAGGCTGGTAAACGAGAGCAGGGGGTTGTAGCTCCCTTCCAGGAGAGGCTGGTAAACGAGAGCAGGGGGTAGTGGCTCCCTTCCAGGAGAGGCTGGTAAATGATAGAAGGTTGTAGCCTTCTGCAGGTGGGTGCCTGCGTGCTGGTATGAGTCTGCGCCAGTACATGGTTGTACGATGTTTTCTTTATAATAAAATATTGAAGACTGAGATGACGACAGCGGTGGTTTTCTCCCGAATTGGGTTTCTACCTTAAATCCTGGTGTTCATGTGTGTTGCTTATGTGTGATGATTTATTCTGTTCTTAATGCACATGTTTACTGCTTACTAAACATCTAATGAAGGAATGATGCAATGATCTAAGCTAGGAATTATCAGCATAATGAAATCTCTGTTAATACGCGATTTTTATTAAGGATATCCGCGTGTATACCCGAGTTGGCTTCATTAAAGTAGCATATGGGTTTTAGAGAAAGAAAAAGTAAAAAGTTTTCAGTCTGCAGTAAATACTGATTCAACCCCCCCCCCCACGTCTCAATATTTTTCCCAACAAATGTGTTGCATGTTGCTTTGACTAATTATTTATATTTACTTACCTATATATACAGAGTGACTATAACATATGAAGAAATCACATTACCCTTGCGTACTAGTGGAAAGATTAATGGGGAACACTAAAGTAGTTTACATATTAATTCTCTCACTTATCTTACCATTCTTCTTTGGAGGGGGGGGGGGGCATTATCCATTGACATCTAAAGTTATCCATGCACAAGTATGAAACTATTTGTGTATTCATCTACTTTTCCTTCAACCACTACAATCGATGTACCTATTCTATCTTCTAACATATCATTTAATTATTCCCTCTTAACCTCCCTTTGATCCCTCTTCTACGACTAAACAACTCATATTGGAAAGAATTATGAGACATCTTACGAAAAGACAAAAGATCTGCAAGCAAACTAACTTGATTTCACGTTGGACTTGAATATCATGATACCTATGAGAGGTGGAAGGTAATCATTATCATCAATAAAAGACGGCGAAGAAGAGGTTAACAATGTTTGAGACTCATATAAATAAGGTAAAAATAGCTACCACAAATTCCATTTACAAGACATGTCATTTATTACTGAACAAAATTCCTTAATACACCAAAATTCAAGTAATTTTCTAAAAAATATAAGAAATACAACTAACATGACACACACAAACTTAGCCACCCCATTGCTAATTTAATCACACTACTACACCACCAAGGAGCCATTGCCTTCAAATAGCAGTAAAAAGCATGAACTTTTTATCTTATTCTCACTTTACATGCACTATTGTCAATGATGTGACACACAAGTTTATCTTCATATACCTACAAACATAAAATAAGTAAGTTTTAATTTCTCCATTAGACCAACCAAATTCCCTCAAAAACAAGAATTGTGAACAATTAGAGGCTAGTAAATCTCCAATTAAAATTGCCTTCTTAAAACCTTAAACGTTATATAAAATTGTATAAGTTTACCTTTATACATTTTGATAGATAATTGATTTCATACTGGAAAATATTTGCTTACCATAGTTCAAACAAAATTATAAAAACAAGTTTTTCCATCTTACACATATCATATTAAAATGATCACAATTTATTTTGAAAATGATGTGAAGTCAAGATTTTATGTTTAATTTCTTTATTGTTTTTATCTAACATGTAGGTAGGGAATAAAGATCCAACAATGTGTCTTTCCTCAAGATTCAAAGGATATATCGGATAACTAAAGCATTGGATTTATACCATGAACGATTTTCTATATAAGTGTTAATAATAACATATGAATGATTGTGTGTAATTAACACTCGGTAACCATCTGACTAATATCTTGTTCTCACCGTTTTTCACGTGTGGTTACTACACCTTCGCATTCATAATATAAGTATTGAACTTACCGGGTGACTTTGTCCATGGTAATTCTTATCCTTTTTGCTATATTTTAATTATAGAGATATGAGATGTAATTATTATATTTTTTAATTTTTTATTAGTTACATTATAATTTCACGTATGTTATTATTATTATTTTTAATTTTCTATTGATTATAAATGTTAATAAACATTAATTTATAATAAACATCACTACAAATAAAATTGAACTAAATTGTAATTTTATTTAAAATATTATTAATTATTAATAATAATAAAAAGAAGTAATATATAAATTAATTATATATCTATATCTATATATATATATATATATATATTAAAGAAATGTGTAACAATATTTATAACAATGGAAATTGTAACAACTTTGGGTGGAAGTTTTATGTAAAAAAGGATAATAAAGGAAAAATAAGACCAAGGTCACGAGACACGTATTCCAAGTTAAATGTTGGGCAAACATTTTAGTGGGCATCACTTATGGTTGAATAATGACTATGGAAATTGGAAAAGAAAAATAGACATTAATTGACATTTAATTATGAGAAATAAAGGAAAACAGAAGAAAAGGAAGGTGAAGAGACACAAATTTGCAAGCGTAGGAAGTTAAAGGAAAATGAAGGAAAATGGACATGAATGATAAAAAAAACATAAGAAAAACATTTTGCAACTTTGTCAGTTTAGCTTTTGGCTCTCTTACACTCTTGCACACTTAGAGAATTCTTGGAGCACTTGGGCATTCACTTGGATTTGGAGAAAGGAAAGAAAGCAAGCAAAAGAAGGGAAATGACAAGCAAAGGAGCGCAAGGGGAAGGTTGGATCAACAATTTTAGCAGGATGATCTTGCAGGCAACAGGTTTCATGTGTGATTTCCTTGTTGGGATGTGAATGCATGGTACATGAATTTGTTTATTTGGTTCATTTGTGTCATTGGAATGGGTTTTTCCTGGTTTGAAAGTGGTTTCAACCCTACCTTTCCATTTCTTGGATAGCCATGGTGTGATGGGATTTATTCTTGGTTGAGCTTTGGATTTCCATAAGGTTTTGAAATCGGGTGAGGTGGTCTCAAGAAAATCCCAAGGGCTAGGGGTGGAAATGTTTTTCTCCAAGAATCCCTTGACAGGTGGGTGGAGACAGGAAAATTCCTCAAGGTATGGTGAAGGAATTCTGAGACATCCAAGCTTGGTTTGGTTTTGTGATCTCGAGATTGGTTTAGGTGAGATCACAATAGCTTGAGGTTGGAGGTGGTTTAACCTATGAATTCCGTGTTTGGTTATGTATTGGTTTATCCCATGAGATCCCACATTCATGCTTGGAATATGGCACAGGGTGATTGGATGAAATAAATATTTGGTTCAGCCCAATCTATGCTCAGGTGGTATGTGGAAGTCCCTAACTTGGTTTGCTTTTACATAAATTAATATGAGCTATTTTTCTAATGTAATTAATGAGAACATGTACTTGTTAAAATTTGTATTTCATGGTTGATTTGTCATGGTTTCTATCTTGGTTATATGTTGGTTATAAGCATGGTTCTATGATGTGCTTTAACTATGGCTCTTGTTCATGATTTTATAATTTATTGAATGGTTGATGAATGCATGGGTTAAAAAGTATTGTTGTAGCTAGCTTGAGAGGGCATTGAGCCTTCTTGGTGATTCTCAGATGAAGTTCATAAGTTTATGATCATATATACATTCATAACATGTAACGTATATGTTTGACGAAATGTATATCATGTACTAGGAATGTTATGGTCAAGATATTGTTCAAGTTTTGAATTGTTAGTATTATTATCATGTTGTTTACATTTATGGAAACTTACAGGCAATTCTAAGTAGTGGTTTGGAGGCTTTTATGAAAAATTAGCATAAATATCACAACCATATGCACTGAATAATGATTTTGGGTCATAATCGCATGTAGAGAGGCTTATGGGTGTGGTTTTAGCTTAATACGGCATGCACAATGTGTCAAGAGTGAGGTTGAGGTATTAGGTCAGTGAAAAGGTGTTCCAACTCAGGGATTGATTACTTGGGGCAGTTTTCAGGCTCCTGAGTGATCTGTAGTCCCTGAGGGATGCCAGTTTTTGCTCTGATAGTCGACCCCACTTTCATAACTAGAACTTGGAGGTCGGGTCATGTCATAGTAGCACCCAGCTCATGTTTTCCTTGGAGAGCTTGTAAAAGCGGGTAAATGTGGGAGGGGAATTTACAGGGTGTTATCAAAGACATGTTTCATTCTCTTTGGGTGATATCTGATACCACAAGGTGGTATCAAAGCTTCCTGGAAAGTTCAAACAATTCAAATGAATGGGATAACTTTATATTGTTATACATGCATAGTGAGAATTTTGGTTATCAGGCATGTGGCTGTTATTGCAGTCTTGTGTTATCATGCATGATATTGATGTGTTGATGTCATGATGTATGTATATATATCGTGCTAATCTGTATTTATTTGTGTAGATGTGATAGCCTCCCCTAAACTTCACAAAGGTATGATTTTTATTATGTTTCTATTTTGTTTATCTAACATGGTATGCTTGTAGAAAGAAGAAGAGCATAAATGATGAGTAGAATGGTGGATTACATTTCACTTGACTCCTTACAGATCAATTGAGCGGCAAGGAGATGAGTATTCTCCCGATATAGCGGATACATTGGGAAGTTTGAAGGCATAAATAAGAAGTTTCAAGGTATATAATAATCAACTGATTGAGACACGGGAAAGGATTTCCAGAGCTAAAGAAAATAAAGTCGAGGTTAAAGTAGTCATCCTTTAGAGATTAGCAGATTTGTAGAGGCATGGAAAACTAAGGATTAGTCATGGATAGGAGGAAAGGACTAATGGGGCATATGGTAGCAGATGTCGATCAAGATACATGTTAGACATAGATGATACAGTCATAGGTGGCAGATGGTTGGATACACTTGACATGATAGGTAGTGCTTATGGATTCTATTCTAGTTTTGGTTTAGAGAGACATCACCGCTATCATCCTTATAGGAGTGAGAAACAATACTTGATAGAGGAGTTCAAGAAATTCAAGCCTCCTACATTTGATGGAGAGATGAAGAAATAATAAGATGAAAAAACATGGTTGCTTGCGATGAAGAAGTTATTCAGATTGCATGATTATCCAAAGAATATGAAAGACAAGATAATGATCTTCAGTCTCAAAAGAAAAGTAGATATATGGTGGGAAGATGTGAAGCGTGTCAGAGGCATCAAGGTAGAAGAGTTGAGTTGGCATGAGTTTAAGTTCAGAAAGAAGTACTTGTCTGAGAGATCTTACGATGGAAAGGCCAAGGAATTCTATCAGTTGAAGATGTGTTCCATGACATATGAAGAGTATATGACCAAGTTTCTAGAGTTGTTGAGGTATGTGTCTTATCTTAAGGATGAGAAGACAAAGTTCCAAAGGTTGATCAGTGGATTGCCATTAGTATTCAAGGTTCAAATTGAGTATGGTGAGTCTCAGTTGTTGGAGGAAGTCATAAAAAATTAAAGCATTGTTATGAGCAATCGAAGTTTACCCGAGAACAAATGTGATTGGAAAGGGAGTGAGAAGGATAAAGGAAAATGACCTCAAAAGCGAGGAATACCTCATGATTTAGGTCAGAAAGAAAATGTGGCTCCTTAAAATAATTTTAATGCAACTAATAAGGGACATGGACCTCAGCCTCGAGAGTAGCAGAATAAAGGTAGTGGCAAGGAACCGTTGCGATGTTGGATTTGCTACAAAGACCCTCACAAGAAGTATTGTCCATTGTACTAGGGTGGCAAGCCATATATCTACAATGCTCAGGAGGCATAGAAAGTTGGGGATGTTGGTCAGAGCATTCATCGAATCTATGCAACACTTGATAATAGGCAGGAAGATCATCACGAATCCATTATTGAGATGGAAGGTAAGATTTTTGATCAAGTTGTTTCCATTTTAATTGATCCTGGATCTAATTATAGTTATGTTAGTCCTAACCTAGTGGATAAGTGTGGCTTGAATAAAGAAGGGCATGCAGAGTCTTGGTTGGTGCAGTTGACTACAAGGAACAAGAAAAGAGTTCATCATTGAGTGAGATTTTTTGCATTTGAGCTGAATGGTATGCCTACCTCGACACATCTAAATGTGCTTCATTTGGGATCATATAGTATGATTTCGGGCATGGATTGGTTTTTTAATCACATGACCAAGGTAGACTACATTGAAAAGGATATTGAGTGCCTATATGTAAATGGAGAGAAGAGAGTCTTGTAGGGAAAGAATCCTACATCAGTGAGAATGGTTACAACCATACGAGCTAAGTGCAGTTGCAGGAAGGGGTGTATTGCTTACATTGAATATTTCCAATGAAAAAGGTGTTTTCTCATACTATTTTATTTTCTTTACTGCGGATAGAAGTTTTTGTGTAGGATTTACCATAGGGTACCCTGCTCAGTCTTGAAATAGTACATTATGTTTTGCTCTGAGACTTGGATGCAGAATTCAGAGATGGTCTGCTCTGCATCCAAGTTGAACCACTAGAATGTAGAATTCAGAGATGGTATGCTCTACATTCCCATTGGACCTTAATTACCTCCTCGTTTCCTTTTCACACATTGCAAAGAACCATTGACATGGCTAGATTTCCTGGTTGCACCTGACCTCAGTTGTTCATCCATTTGAATTTTCTTGCACCTGTTTAACTCCATAGCCCAATGGCCCCCTTCTGCTACCTCAACCAAATCTTCAAACACACCCCTATGCATTAATATCTAGCCTAAAATGCCCCTATAAACAAATCTATATTTGACAGAGAGAGCCCTCTCTAAGTCTAGGAAGGCTAGGTCATGGACTCCAAAGTGGTTTTATGTTGCACCATCGTGGTTCTATCCATAGCCTTCATAATTACGAGGTGACAACAAAAGGGAAATATGTTGAGGATGATGAAGTACTGAAGAGGTATCATCCTTTTCGGTAGTTTCAGGATGCGTTTCTTGCAAATATTTCAGAGTTGTCACCTCATAGGGAAGTGGGTATCTCTATTGAGTTGGTACTAGGAGTAGCACCAACATCTAAGGCATCTTACAGGATGAACACTCCAGAGTTGGTGGAATTGAAATTGCAACTTAAATAAATTCTTGATAAGAGATACATAAGGCCAAGTGTGTCACCTTGGGGGGCACCAGTGTTTTTTGTAAGAAGAAGGATGATACTCTTAGGTTGTGCATTGATTACAGGTAGTTGAACAAGGTTAATATCAAGAACAGGTATCCATTGTTGCAAAGTGATGAATTTTTTAATCAATTGAAGGGAGCAACAATATTCTCAAAGATTGATTTGTGATCAAGATATCACCAGGTGCACATCAAAGAAGGAGATATCTACAAGGCCACATTTCATACCAGGTATGGGCATTATGAGTTTGTGGTCGTTCCTTTTGGTTTTACTAATGCTCCAACCACCTTTATGTGCTTGATGAAAAATGTGTTGCATCCTTACCTAGACAATTTTTTGATATTGTTCATTAATGATATATTGATATACTCCAAGAATGAGAAGGAGCATGCAGATCTCTTGGAAGCAGTGTTAAGATTGTTGAGAGAGAATCAGTTGTATGACAAACTCAACAAATGCAGTTTCTTTCAGCCTCAGATTCACTACTTGGGACATGTTACTTCCAATTAAGGGTTAATAATGGACCCAAAAAATATTAAAGCTATCATGGAGTAGCCATCTCCTAGGAATGTGGATGAGGTCAGATCATTCGTGGGACTATCAGGTTACTACAAGAATTTCATCAGGAACTACTCAAGGATTTCCTATCCTATTACATCCATGCAGAGAAAAGGAAAGCAGTTTGAATGGACTGAGGAGTGTGTAGCTAGCTTTGCATAGTTGAAGCATTTTCTTACAAATTCTCTAGTTTTGAAGATTGAAAATCCTGATAAGGAGTTTGTAGATTGTATAGAGGCTTGCAAGAAAGGACTTGGTGGAGTCCTTATGGAGGAAGGATAGGTGGTATGATATGAATCAAGGAAACTGAATGGGCACGAGTAAAACTATGTGACACATGATCTTGAGTTGGCAACTATCATTCATGCCTTAAATATGTGGAGGCATTATCTTATTGGAAGGAGTTTTTTTTTTTATGAATGATCATAGTGGACTGAGGTACTTGTTTCACCAACCTAATATAAATTCCAAATAATCTAGATGGTTGGATACTCTCAATGAGTTTGATTTCAAGATTAGGTACATTAAGGGCAAGGATAATCGGGTAGCAGATGTTCTCAGTAAGACATTGCATGTAAATAATATTTTAGATATGAGCTCTTATAGGACATATTTACAGGATTAGATCTTGCATGCAGGGCAACATGATGAGAGGTACCAATAGTTGAATCTTGCAGAAGAAGAGTGAAGGTGATAGGGATGAGGAGTATCACCTCACAACAGATGGCTTGGTAAAATTCAAGAATAGGATTTATGTGTCAGATGACAGTGATCTCAATAAGCTTATGTTGAGGAAATTTCATGTCAAGCCATATTCAGGTCACTCAGGATATCAAAATACTTTGAAAATTGTTAAGAAGTTCTACCATTGATTGAACTTGAAGAAGGAAGTCATTGATTTTGTTGCTAGATGTTTGGACTGTCAACAAGTGAAATATAAGTGTAAGCACTCATTTATTATATTACAACCTATTATGATTCTAGAATAGAAATGGAAGGTAATTTCCATGGACTTCATTACAGGTTTGTTGAGGACATCGAAGCAGTTGTTAATGTGGACCCTGATTATCTTCCTGATTCAAAGGTCTTATTTCAGCCATGTTTCGATCCCAATCCCTAACAAGGGGGCGTGGGGGGGCTTTCCACCCCACTATTGCTTCCTAGGGGGTCCCAGGGGGGCAGATGCATGTTCGGACCCCCCAGCGAGGGTTTGGGGGAAGTGCCCCTGAAGCTCAAAATAGATGAAAAATTGCCTTGTAAAATATTGTAATTTCATAGTCAATCTAGGTCATTCATTAGGTGGATGATCTGATAGTAGAAATTATGTTAATTTATGGTTTTTTTTCCCTAAAAGAAAACCCTCGGTTTATATGAGGGAAATTTATTGCGAATGTGTAGTATTATTATGAGTGAGAAAGAGAGAGGATACTACGTGAGAGCGAAGAGGAAATTGCAGTGGATCTGCTGTAGGTTTTATCTCTTCATTTTGCTAGACAATGTAAAAGGAAGTACTGATTGTTTCTCCGTGGGCATATCCCAAATCGAGTGAACCACATATATATGTCTCTTTTGTTTTATGTTTTTCTTAATTTTTGTTTTTGCAATATTTGATATGTTCCATTTATCTCTAATATATAATTTTCTAATAGCCACATGATTCCATCATGGTTGTGGCTAACAAGCTAAGCAAGGTAGCTCGCTTCACAGTAGTGAAGTCTACAAATTCAGCTAGTGGGGTAGCTCAGATCTTCATTAGGGAGATAGTGAGGTTTGATGGTGTTCCTAGGAAGATCATATCATATAGAGATGTCAAGTCCACTTCCAAGTTTTGGAAGGAGTCGTTTGTAGGTTTGGGGACAGAGTTAGCTTTCAATACAACTTATCAACCGCAGACAGATGGAAATATAGAGAGGGTTAATAAGATTATTGAGGATATATTGAGGATGTATGTCATGTATCAAGAAAGGAAGTGGGAGGAGTATCTTCCATTGGTAGATTTTTCATATAATAATGGGTATTAGGAATCCTTGAGGATGAGTGCATTTGAGGCTCTCTATGGGTGGAGTTGTAATACTCCTATCAGCTAAAGTGATTCAATGAAGAGGGTGTTGATTGGACCAGATATGTTAGCTGAGATGGAGCATGAGATACATATTATTAAGAGGAATTTAAAGGTAGCATATAACAAGAAAAATAGTTATGCATATCAACATAGAGCATTCAAGGAGTTTCAGGTTGGGGAGCATGTGTACTTGCGCATCAATCCCAAGAGGAGCTCTTTGAGGATTGGGTCATGTGTTAAGTTGGAAACTCATTATTGTGGGACTTTTGAGATCCTTGAGAGGATTGCACTAGTGGCCTACATACATGCATTTTTGCCAACAATGAAAGCCCGTGATGTTTTCCATGTTTCATTACTTAAGAGATATGTGTAGGATGTTGATCATGTGATTGATTGGTCTGTATTACAGGTGCAACCAGAGGGAGAGTTCCAACCATGACCTTAGTGCATATTTCAGCAGAAAAAACTCATGATTTCAAATCGAGAAATTGAGCAATTTAAAGTGTAGTGAAAGCACTTTAGGCCTGATGAAGCTACATGGGAGATGTTTGATTAGATGCGAGTTGTGTATCCTTAATTATTTTTTGGTTCAATAAAATGAGTTTTTGGTGTATATATATATATATATATATATATGGTTGTAAATACCATAATGAGCTATGTTATAAAGGTCCACAGGCAGTATGTTTTGTTTTCAGTAGTTTTATAGGTGTCATAGAACATCGAGGAAGATATTCCCCCAAGGGGGAGGGGTTTTTAACAACCTCGGTTTAAAATTTCATGTAATAACGGATAATAAAGGAAAAATAAGACTAAGGTCATGTGATCAGAATCTGGATTAGGGGCAAAAATTATCTCAAAATGAAAGTGCTCAGAATTGCCCCAAAATAGAACGAAAATGACCAGCCTGTCACAGGGAATCCAACCCAACTCGTTTCATCAAAAACCGAGTTCGGATGAGGAAGTTATGGTCCGCTGATCGTCGTTCAGAACATGGAAATTTTTTAAAAAATATTGCAGAACAGGTACAGCTGATGACATGGCAGTCTAGTCAGCATGCAGAGAAACTTATTCATTTTTTAGCCCAATGGACTGTGACAAGTTTCACTGTTGAATTTTTCAGTTTGGTTTGTGAAGGTAAAAATTTCGAATTATTAAATCCGCATTTAATTTTAAGTTATGGTGGGCAATGTCGAACCATATGTTAACGAATCGTATGTTAACAAATATTATGGTGGGCATTTATAACAGTGGAGCATTTTAATTAAGGTTCGAATTGTATTGGGTGGAGCGTATTATTTGGTCAAACCACATTATTATAATGTTGGCATATAACCATAGTTCAAATATTAATACATTTACAAACCTTGGAGCGAATTAAAACATTTCAGATGTCGTATATATATTACGGTGAAAACACTTATGTGGAGGGACGAGGTCGGGGTTCGACCCCATGACCTCCCTCATGCCACTAATACCTTCAACCAACATGCCACCGCCTTAGTTATTGAAACAAAAGGCGGAGAAATTGTATTTTAAGGGTTATGCAGACCTAAGGGCGGAGGAATGGAGTGGGCCATCCCTCCTCCTCATGTGACCCTACCATAAGACCTCAGCACAAGCGCTCCCACTAATTTAGGCTTAGTGCACTCTTAGCACTAGTTAATATTTAGTTAGCATTAATTAACCATGAGATTAAGTTGGCAGAATTTTGGCAGCCACCTCCAAATCAGGCGCCACTTCTAGATTTGTCGGGGTTATCTGGCAGTTTTCCAGATTCAGAATCTAGGTAAAAATTTAATGAGGCCTATCTTGGTCAATTTTTGACCAATGTTTGCTCAAGGATAGTCATTCTAAGCAGATTGGTATGATATGAATCCATTGGAACATCTTTTAGAAGCAAAGGAGCTCATCTACAGGTGTTTTTGGTCACTTGAAGAATTTTGAAGCCTAGGGCCACCAAGAGTGAAGGCCATGCCTAGATCAGTTGAAGGATGTTTTTAGTGAATGAATAGACTATTTTTAATGTATTTTATGCTATGAACACATTTTTATAGTTTATAGAGGTTTTGGAGCACATATGAAGGTGATTTTGTTACTTTTGAATTAGACAAGCCCATGTCCACCGGGGATGGAGATCAAGCCTAGAGTAGCTGTGAACCAAATTCAATGATTGAATAGTCATTTTTGGGGTATTTGAGTGTTATGAAGCCAATGGAATAGTCAAAAAATATATTGGAGTAATACTTGTGCTTTTAATCATACATTTTACTCATAATCCCAAGAGGGCCTAGCTAGTTAAAATAGGTCCATGGAGATGTAGCCCAGGAGGGGTGAACTCCATTATCATCCATTGTGTTATGTGATTGTTGTGAGTTATTTTAATGTATTTGATTTTATTTTTATGAGTTTTAAAAATCTAATTAACTCATAATTAACTCATCAAAGACTCTTGAAACTTGACACTTTAACCCCTTCACAAATGGTTAAATGAGATGATCCTTAAACACATTTTTAATACTGATGAGGGAGCTTGCATAGAAATAACATTTTTTCCCATATTAAGATCAAGTTGGTATCAGAGAAAAATTTTAGCTCATTTTAGCTAAGGTTAGCTAGAAGAATTAGCTATTGGTTCTATAGCTATTGGTTGTTGAATTTGTGCAAGGATAATTTAACAATTTTCCAAGTTTATGTGTGAAGGAGAAGGTCAAAATTGAGATCTGAAATCTCAAAACACAACAAAGAAGCTTTGTATGCATTGCATGTGTGATGGCAGCTTTATTAAGCATTGTTTCTAGTCAATGTTCCTTAGCAAAACTCTTTTATAAATAGATGTTGCAAAAACTCTACATCATGATTGATAAGATGCAAGAGAAGTATGAAGATAAGAGGAAGAACATTAAACTTCAAGAGAAGTAGTTTTCCATGAAGGAGGAGAAGAAAGAGCTTCTTAAAAGGATGCATGAGATGGAGATTCAACTCCATGCTGCAAATGAAAATCTTGAAAAGCTACATGAGATGGAGACTCGGCTCCATGATGCCAAGGAAGCCTTAGCCATTTATATGCTTGAAAAAGAGGTCAATTCAAGTTTATCTTCAATTTCCTCTCAAGATGAATGTGTAGGTTCTTTTGAAAGAAAAAATAGAGGAATAGGGTCCAAATTATTGATGAAGATGGGCTATGAAGGTAAAGGATTGGGAAAACATGCACAAGGCATAGTTGAGCCAATTGTTGTTGAAGAAAGGCCTAAGTATTTGGGTCTTGGTTATGGACAATATGATGGAGAAATATTTAAAGCCAAGGAGGCACATGAAGGTGTTCCAAGAAGGAATTTCATTTGATATTCATTACCTCAAGCTTGTGAAAATTGTGTTAATGAAGAATGCAAAAGTTTTACACCCACTTTGCAAGAAGGTGCTCATAAGTATGAAACTAATGAGAATGGTGAAA
Source organism: Pinus albicaulis (assembly GCA_034641835.2). NCBI lineage: Eukaryota > Viridiplantae > Streptophyta > Pinopsida > Pinales > Pinaceae > Pinus > Pinus albicaulis. The sequence continues at coordinate 829,311,504 of CM076569.1, forward strand.
AATAGGATGTTGAAAGCTCTAATGTTATTGAATGAATTATTGGTATTCCGAAGAGAGCCACTACCTCATCAAATTCACCTCCTCAATAAGGCGATAAAGGTGAATGTTCAAGGTATAAATCTGCTTTTGATTATGGTAAACATGGAAAATTCTCACATAAGATTTGGAGAAAGTTTGCATGTACATTTTGTGGTTTGGATAACCATAATGTTTCACGATGCTGGAAGAAGATAGCCATGCATAGGAAACTTTTAAGAAAAGGAGGTAGAAAGCCAAAGACAAAGCAAACCATGTTGAAAAGAAGATGCAATTATTTTGCACTCATTTCTGGCATAAGCAAGGTCATCTTGTAGACAAGTGTTGGACTTTGTATCTAGCAAGTCATCCATGACATTTGAAGAAGGTGGAGAAAGAGAGTGGAAAGAATGGAATAGAAGATTCCATAATTGAATAATAATAAATTGATGTGGGTCAAGATGATTCACATGAAGATCATGTGCAGTTGAAAGAAGCGCCATTGAAATGGTTTGGTAAGAGATGGTTAGATTTCTTATCCAATTAAGGCTTTGCATGTCTTTAGATGTTGATGCATTTCTTTGCCAATGGACTGCATGTTGCGTGTTTATGCCAAGAAAGTGATTGAAAGTGGAGTATGTGACTCACTTTTGTTCATTTAAGCTTTAAGTACATGTTCATATGAATGGGGTTCTTGTACTTATGATTATACTTGTGAGAGAGTTGAATAATTGTATACATGCATGAGAGTTTGTGTGTATGAACAGTGGAATTTTGATTATTTCATTGTGCTTGAACATGCATGAGTAATTTACATGTGTTGGTCAATTGCTTTGTTTAACATGTATGTTGTCAACTTGAGAGTGTTGATCATTTGCATATGCATGAGTGTCGACATGTGTTGGTTGATTGTGTGTTGCATGCATGTCATATCAACTTGGAAGAGTTGATTTTGTCTCCAAAGATAAAAATGAGATGTTGACGAAGTGTTCATGAGATGTGAAATTCTTTTTGTTTTGGGAAAAGCATCCCCAAGTTGTTTCACATGCTTATGCTTGAATTCAGAGTCAGTTGTTTGAAGAGGCATGTTTTTGTTGACTTGTGATTGGTCAATGAATTTTGACACCAAGATGTGAGAGTACATGGTGATGTTCACATGGTGTGAAAATAGTTACTTTCAAGGAGCAAGCGGATATGTTGTCAAGTTATGTTTCTTGCATGTGTGTTTGTGACAGGATGTCAAATATTTTGCAGCAATTGTAAACCATGTTATGGGTTGACGCCAAGAAGAGAAGGAGATGACGAATGCATTCTTCCAGATGTGGAATTTAGAACCGTGGAGGTAAAAGAATGGTGATATCTTTTCTTTTTTTTATTGATGTTGGAACTCAATGTTGTAGTTCACTCATTGTGAAAAGGAGGAACATGATTCTCAATGGGAAGGCATTGAGGAAACGATTTGGTACAGCAAAGTGTTATATCATCAAGCAACCAACAAGTTTTGGATAGGGTCAGCAGCAAAAGGAGAATAGTGGTTGGAGAGCCAAGCCATTTGCAAGGCAAGGTAATGCATGCTAGTGAACCGAAGTGGTTGTCAAGGTGAATTTCCAAGTAGAATCAAGATGATAGAAATTGGGAAACATAAGAGTGTTCAACACTCATGAGATAACCGGATTTTGTGGGTCCAAAAGCATGTCAGTGGGAAGGAGTGATCAAAATTTGGATCATGCGCAAAAATTAGCTCAAAACTGAAAGTGCTTAGAATTGCACCAAACCAGAATGAAAGCGACCGACCTGTCATAAGGAATCCAACACAACTCGTTTCGTCGAAAACCAAGTTCGGATGAGGAATTTATGGTTTGTTGATCATCGTTCAGAATAGGTAAATTTTTAAAAAATATTGCAAAACAGGTATAGCTGATGACATGGTAGTTCAGTCAGCATGCAGAGAATCTTATTAAGTTTTTAGCCCAATGGGACTGTGACAAGTGTCACTGTTGGATTCGCCAGTTTGGTTTGTGAAAGTAAAAATCACCCAATGTCCTCCAAGGTTGAATGTGGGTTCATGATTTCTATGTGGTGGAATTTTTTTTTTTAATATATTAAAGTTTGGTTAATATATATATATATATATATATATATCATATGATTTTAAATATCTTATATTATATTAATTTATTTATATATATTAACATTAATTTTATAATTTTATATATGATTTATATTTCCACATATATATCATTAAACCAAATTCAAATTATTAAATCCGCATTGAATTTTAAGTTATGGTGGACAATGCCAAACCTTATGTTAACAAATATTATGGTGGGCATTTATAACGATGGAGCATTTTAATTAAGGTTCTAATTGTATTGGGTGGAGCGTATTATTTGGTTGGACCACATTATTATAATGTTGGCATATAACCATAGTTCAAGGTTTAATTCATTTACAAATCTTTGAGCAAATTAAAACATTTTGGATGGCATATATATATATATGGTTGTGACAAAACTTATGTGGAGGGGCGAGGTTGGGGTTCGACCCTATGACCTCCCCCATGCCACTACCACCTTCAACCAATGCACCATAGCCTCAATTCTTGAAATGGAAGGCAGAGAAGTTGTATTTGAAGGGTTATGTGGATCTGAGGGCGGAGGAACGGAGTGGGCTAGCCCTCCTCCTCATGTGACCCTACCATAAGACCTAAGCACAAGCACTCCCACTAATTTTGGCTTAGTGCAAACTTAGCACTAGTTAATATGCAGTTAGCATTAATTAAACATGAGACTAATTTGGAGGAGTTTTGGTAGCCACCTCCAAATCCACCACCACTTCCAGATTTGTCGAGGTTATCTAGTAGTTTTCCAGATTTAGAGGCAGAATCTAGGGAAAAATTTAATGAGGCCTATATTGGTCAATTTTCGACCAATTTTGGTATATTGGCATGCTCTGAATCCATTGGAACAACTTTCAAAGGAAAAGGAGATCATCTACAGGTGTTTTTGGTCACTTGAAGAATTTTGAAGCGTAGGGCCACCAAGAGTGAAGACCATGCCCATATCAGCTGAGGGTCTTTTTCAGTGAATGAAAAGTCAAATTTTTATGTATTTTATGGTTTAAACATATTGGTACAATTTATAAAGGCGTTGGAGCACATATGAAGGTGATTTTGTCACTTTGGATATTAAACAAGCCCATGGCCACTGGGGATGGAGGTCAAGCCTAGAGGAGCTGTGAACCAAATTCAGTGATTGAATAGTCATTTTTAGGGTATTTGAGTGTTCTGAAGCCAATTAAATAGTTAGAAAATACATTGGAGCAATACTTGTGCTTGTAATCAGAAATTTTACTCATAATCCCAAGAGGGCCTACCTAGTTAAAGTAGGTCCATGGAGAGTAGCCCGGGAAGGGTGAACTCTATCATCATCCATTATGTTATGTGATTGGTGTGAGTTATTTTATTCTATTTCATTTTTTATTTATGAGTTTTAAAAATCTAATTAACTCATAATTACCTCATCAAAGACACAGGAAACTTGATACTTTAACTCCTTCACAAATGGTTGAATGAGCCGATCCTTAAACACATTTTTAATACTGATGAGGGAGCTTGCATAGAAATAACAATTTTTCCCATATTTAGATCACCATGGGACACATATTCCAAGATCAATGCTAGGAAAACACTTTAGTGGGCATCATTTGTGGTTCAATAATGGCTATGGAAATTGGCATAGGAAAAGAGGCATTAATTGACATCTAATTATGGGACATAAAGGAAAATAAGATAAAAAGAAGGTGAAGAGACAAATTTTCATGTAAAGGAAATTAGAGAAAAATGAAGGAAAATGGGACATTAATGATAAAAAGGAATCAGAGAAGAAATTCACAGCTTTTGTCAATTTAGATTTTGGCTCTCTTACACTCTTTCAGGCTTAGATAATTCTTGGAGCACATGGGCATTCACTTGGATTTGGAGAAAAGGAAAGCAAGCATGCAAAGGAAGGCAAAGGAAAAGAAAAGGAAAGTAAAGGAGCACAAGTGGAAGGTTAGATCAACAACTTCAACAAGAATATCTTGCAAGTTGCATGTGTGATTTCCTTGCTGGGATGTGAATTCATGGCACATGCATTTGATTAGTTGGTTCATTTTCTATCATTGGCATGTGTTTTTCCTGGTTTAACAGTGGTTTCAACCTCGCTTTGCCATTTATTGGATAGACATGGTGTGATGGGATTCATTCTTCGTTGAGCTTTGTATTTCCTAAAGTTTTTGGAACCAGGTGAGGTGGTCTCAAAAAAATCCCAAGGGTTGGGGGTGGAGACGGTTTTCTCTGGGAATCCCTCAACATGTAGGTGGAGACATGAAAATTCCTCTAGGTATGGTGAAGGAATTTTGAGGCACCTAATCTTGGTTTGTTTTTGTGATCTTGGGACCGGTTTAGGTGAGATCACAGTAGCTTGCTGATGGAGGTGGTTTAACCTCTAGAGTCCTTGTTTGGTCATGTATTTGTTTATCCCATGAAATCCCACATTCATGCTTTGAATATGGCATAGGGGTGATTTGCTGAAAGAAATATTTCATGGTACGTGGAAGTCCTTGACTTGGTTGGCTTTTGCATAAGTCAATATGAGCTATTTTTCTAATGTAATTAGTAAGCACATGTACTTGTTAATATGTGGATTTTATATTGTATTTGTCATGGTTTCTATTATGGTTAGAAGCATGGTTCTATGATGTGCTCTAGCTATGGATCTTGTTTTTTGTTAAACATATTATTCACTTCTAATTTTCTATAATCCTAAAAATCTATAAAATAAAATTATTGAATAGAGAGACTTATTCTACAACTCAATATGAGGGGATGTGTAAGTTCGTCCATTCGTCCGTCCATGGATTCAACATGTGACTCTTCAAAACAAAAATAAATTATGCTCTAAATAGAAATATAATGTCCACTACAATTAAAAAAAAATGAGCATGTTGTAAAGTAATTAGAAGTAGTAAGATGTTTAAACTTCATATTTTTCAAAAATATTTCAACAAGAGATTTAAATAAACTATTTGAAAATATATTTTAATTAATTTATGTTGATGTCAACTTCATATATATCTATCTATAGAAAAAATTATTAAAATAAAATATTTTAATGTTGTTTGTAATAGAATATTCAATTTGGGTTATCAATAAAATATTTTAATATGAATTAATATTGACATATACTCAAAATATATATTAATAATCAAAAAACATTTTAATTTTTCTTGATAAAATGTCTCGATTTACCTTTTATGTAAAACATTTTAATGTCAACTATGTATATATTATATATTATTTTAAAAAAAATTATGTATTTATCATGAATTATTATTATTATTATTATTTTTTTAATGGTTAAAATGTTAATTTGGTCCTATATATACTCCATTCAAAAATACAATTTAAACAATGAAAAATTACAGATTGTATTTTGCACTCTAAAGAAAATTGCACGTGAATAAATTTGATCCCTCTTAAAATTCCTACTTAAGATGTATCTATGCTGATTTTATTTTAAAACCCATAAACAATTTATATGAACTATATAAATATTTCATTGATATATATTTCTCAATGGGATTGTATTAATTACCTAATGGTATACGAAAGAGTTTTTTCTATAACAAATAATAATTAAACCAATAGGATTTTTATTATGAGGTTCTACCTCATGACATTGTACTAGATTCGTCGGCCCAAAATGAATATGCTTTTCTGGCCAATACGTCTGCACGAACACACAATCTTCGTTCTCATCTTGCTAGGAAAACCATTTTGTTTCAGTTTAGCTTCACTCACTGCATCAACCTTTCAGTTCTGCTTCGCTCACTGCATCAACCTACATCAAGCTTGACACGACGCTCCAAACCCTGATTCTGTCGTTGGCCATGGCCCAAATGGCATCAGATTTTGTTGTTGTTGCTTCTGTCACTACAAGGAAAAGAACCTGTAGCGGAGGTTATAAAGGAGGTTTTTAGTGCTATAAAATTGGCCAAAATTGTCAAAAAACATATGCTACCACATCCGTTTTTGGATACAGAGGTTTTTGCGGAGCTTTGAACGAAAATTCAACACAACTAAAAAGAAATGGGTGGCCGAAGGTTATTACGGATGTTATTTTCATTGGTGCGCTAATCAGGCTTTAACGCACCGGCGCGTACCTGTAGCGAGAGCCTCGGGGTGGTCGAAGGCGAATGCACCAGGCCGTTAAGGTATAAAACAACACCGGGCGTAGTGTTGGTGATACAACGCACGAGGCCATTCTAATTGGTCTTGGGATTTGAGCGGTGCCCATAGGTCGCATCAAAGCATCAGTGCGTATACTTATAGAAATGCCCTGGTGCATCGTATTAAACAAATGCACCAAGATTTATAATTGGTATCGGTATTCGTGTGGTGAAAATATGTCATACAAATGCACCGGTGCATATAGACACATAAACGCCCCGGTGCGCAGTATCACACAAATGCACCAAGATTTAAAATTGGTATCGGTATTCATGCGGTGCCTATGGGTCATCCAAATGCACCGGTGCGTATAGACACAAAAATGCCCCGGTGCATAGTATCACACAGACGCACCAAGTTTTATAATTGGTATCGATATTCGTGCGGTGCTCATAGGTCGTAAAACGACACCGGTGCGTATATGGACATAAACGCACTGGAGCATCGTACCACACAAATGCCTCGATATTTTTAACTGGTTTTGGTATTTTTGCGTGCCCATAGGTCGTAAAAATGCATTGGTCCGCTTAAGAATACAAGCGCACCGGTATAAGAATACACGCACCGGTTTTCATTTTGCATTTTTTAGAAACATCGAAATGTGACATTGGAATTATTGTGATTGTTTTAAATTCATTATTCATCAAAAGTCGACACATATTATAACAATATTCATATTAATTAAATTTTTATTAGTGGATTTGAATGTGATGTTTGGATTAATTTGTTACATCATATCATAATTATTGTGGTTTTTTAAAATTCATTATTAATTAAAAGTCGACACATATATATCTTATAACAATATTCATATGAATTAAATTTTTATTAGTGCATTTGAGAACGACAATGGAGAATGCAATAGCGACAATAGAGAACGCAATATAATAAATTAAAACATTTTTTATTATATATATATATATATATATATATGAATAAGACATTATTTGTCATACAAAATGGGACGGTTATTGGTATCCCTTTATCATTCAATTGGGACACTATGTCCATTACATTAAAGAAAATGTTTGATTTCACAGACATTTTTCAAAAACTACAATGCCTTGCTTTTATATCCAAACATAGTAATCATCATTCTTCGCTTGAACTGTTGTCGCTGCTAGAGCTACTTCCATGACTTGGGTTATTTTCAGAAATGTTTTGTTCATGGTGTTGATTGTTTTCTTCTTCTTCACCTTTCATCTACCAACATAAAAATAAACTGTAATGAGTGTATATACATTGGTGAGAATAATGAAAATTGCAATATTAAATAATATACATCAATGTAAATCGAAAAGAGATGACGTACCAATGCAACAATTGACTCATAAACTATACACATTCTTTCAAAACCATGTAACATGCCATCTTTCAAGATTTGATCTGTTGGCGTAGTGCCATACTTTGTTTCCTACAAGTCATATACCCCATAACAAATCATATATTTAATATAAAAGATTTATTTTTTCTATTAATTATAGATGGAGCTAAGTAAAACAAGATTGATAAATGCTTACAAATTCCACAATTAAGTTTTGATATGCCAACATATACACACAACCCATATTTAACACAATTTCAATCAATTCCTCTGATGGTTCTTCTTTGTATGTTAGCACCTATTTGAAGACATTCAATGATGATTTTTGTAAAACAACTTAAAAAATACAAAAATGAAATCTAGTTAAGTTGTTATAAGGAAATAACAATTACTCACAAACTTAGATATCAATCATTTTCTTCCTTGTCGTCCTGTTTTATGTGCTGAATGGGTTCCATTTTCTTTTCTTTTCTGCAAGAAAATACTTGAAAATTAATATTTAATGCTAAATTGTTTATTTATTTTACCTAATGATTGAAAAAATCAATGATTACATATTACATTTGAAGCAAGTTGTTGTTGAGATGGCTCCTCCAGCGATGAAATTTTGTCCATTTATTTGACCATCTCCTTGTACACCTTTTTGGACATTCCTACTAGCATATTTTTGATATCAGCTCATTCATCTTTTGAGATTTTCATAATCTTCCTGAAAATGTAACATGACAATAAACTATTTAATTTTTATATTGATATATGAAAAGTAAATATAGCAAAAGTGATATTTATAAATAATTCTAGACAAACATTTAAAGGAATATTACTTTTTCATTCCTTCTTTTTTGTTGTTGTACGTTTTTGCTATTAAAAGTCTGACATGTCTCATTGACCAATTCTCTGGAAACTCTTCCTGTAGTTTACATAAAATTTGGTTCTTGGAATCATTGGATTGGTTTTTGTATTGTAAGTGGAAAGAACGTCTATACATTCGTTCCACTAGATCCCTCAAACTTTTGTAAAAGTTTTCCCCCCTTTCGTTAACCTCCAGCACCACTCCAGATGAGCTAAGGACCAATTCATTTTCATTTGCATGTTCTATTTTTTTTCTTTTCTTAGAACAACATTCCTTTTCTAAGTTGTTGGTCCCTGTAGAACATTAAACAGATGTGAATTAATAGACTTTTTCACACATGTTATCTAATAATTTTAATTATATTATTAATGAAAACTAAAAAAATAAACTCATATTGGATCAATAGTATTTTTTCATTCACCTGATTCATCCTTTTGCAATTTTTCCATCAAGATTTTACGCTCTTCTATTCCTAGATCAGAAATAACCTTATCGAGCTTCATCATTTTATGGCTCTGCATGATACACAGTAAACAATACATATTATTTAAACTTACATATGGTTCAAAAATAATTTTTTTGTAAAAAATTTACAAAGAACTTGTCTTTTTTGCTTTTCTTGATGTGTTATCAGTATTTTTGTTACTTGATCTCTTGTCACTCATTTATTTATCAATCTCAAGCCTGTACCATATCATTCAATAATATATTTATAAATAAATTGTCAACTTTTCAAGTAAAAAAATAAATCTCAAAAAACCGGTGTGCCATTCATGGTTTACGCACTGACGTCGGTGTGTGTCGCTCTTCCAAACGCACCGCCAAAATAGTATAATAGACCGTACGTTGCTCTATGTCAACAAGAAGCACCGGTGCATTACATGTCAATGACTGCATCGGTTAACCATGATAAAATAATAAAAATGGTTCAGTGTTAGTTTTTTAGCATAAATTGGTGCCATATTTTACATATGGTGCATCGGTAAAAAAATATATATATATTGATTTTTTATCAAATTTCATTTTGCGATGTGCTTGTAAAATATAGAGCACCGATGCGCTCAGTTAGTCCAGGCGCACCGATAAAAAAAAATATGTTTTTTTAAAATTCATGCCAGGGCCCACATGGATTGGGATTCGACTATGCTAATCATCTCGTCAGTTGGATGCCTAAGGTTTATATTTAGCAATACAAACCCTATAAATCTAAATTGAAAATCTCTAATTCTGAAATCACAAAAAGAAGAAGAATAAAGGGGAGAAACAAAAAGAATGTAAGGTTTGTATCTTTTGAATTTTTTTTTCAAAACCGAACGTTCGCGGTGCGCCATAATGAAATAGCGCACTGGTTGCATATTTTACAAATGACGCATTGAAAAAATATTTTGTTTTTCTAATTTTTTATCACAATACTTGCACGGTGCACTGGGATAACAGAGCACACCGATGCGTTATTCCACACAGGGCTCACCGACAATTTTTTTTTTTTTTTTTAGTTTACGCAAGGGCCGATATGGATTGGGATCAGACTATGAAAGTCCCCCCATTCGTTGGATGTCTTAGGCTTATATTTAGCAATACAAACCCTATAAATATAAATTGAAAAGTCCTAATTCTGAAATCATAGAAAGTGGGAGAAGAAAGGGCAGATACAAAAAGAATGTAGGGTTTGTTTCTAAAATGGTTTTTTTTGCAAAACAACACGTTTGTGGTGCACATAATGCAATAGTGCACTGGTGCCATATGTTACTATGACGCACTGATAAAAAAATATTTTATTTTTTTATTTTTTATCACTGTACTTTCGCAGTGCGTTGCTATAACCGAGCGCACCGGTGCGCTTTGTTACGTAGGACGCACCGACGAAAAAAAGTCTGTATTTTTTTAAGATTGACGCAAGGGCCGACATGGATTGGGATCCGACTATGCAGGTCCTCCTGTTGGTTGGATGTCTTAGGCTTATATTTAGAAATACAAACCCTATAAATATAAATTGAAAAGCCCTAATTCTAAAATCATAGAAAGTGGGAAAAGAAAGGGCAGAAACAAAAAAGAATGTAGGGTTTATTTCTAAAATGGTTTTTTTTGCAAAACAACACGTTTGCGGTGCGCCATAATGCAGTAGTGCATCGATGCCATATGTTACATATGGTGCACTGATAAAAACATATTTTATTTTTTTAATTTTTTATCACTGTACTTTCGCGGTGTGCTATGTTACGCAGGGCACACCGACGAAAAAAAATCCATATTTTTTTAAGATTGACGCAAGGGCCAACATGGATTGGGATCCGACTATGTAATTCGTCCCGTGGGTTGGATGTCTTATGACTATACAAACACTATAAATCTAAATTGAAAAGAAATAGGGAGAAGAAAGGGCAAAAACAAAAAGAATCTAGGGTTTTGTTTCTAAAAATGGATTTCTTTTTTATATTTGTTTCTGAAAACTGCATAAAAGGTAAAAAAAAAAACTGTAGAAAAAAAAAGTTAAAAGAACAATAAGCTTTGATTTTGTTATTTTACTTCATAAAAAAAACTACAGAAAAAGTAAAAAAAACAATAGACTTTGATTTCTTATTTTATTGCATAAAAAAAATTGCAGAAAAAGTACAAAAAACAATAAACTTACTCACATCGTTTGAAATTCTATGGTACAGGGTTTGACTCACCAAAGGTTTGGAATTTTGATTGTCTAAATACTTTTGTTCGAACGTATTTCCCTGCTCCACAGTGCTCTCATGCTCTGTTTGCTCCAGGTATGTATCCTGCAAATCTCTGGCTGGAATTTTTTGCAAAAATAGTGAAATAATGAAAAGTGTTTAGTATTTAAAGAAATGCTTTATGAAATTAAATTTTCAAAAATATTTTGCCGCCCATTTTTCAATTTACCGTTTTTTTTTTTTTTCACTTAAAGAAAAAAGGGTTGCGTTTTTTTTTATTTGCGGTTATTCGTTTACCGGTGCATCCTTTAATTGAACCACACCAGTGCGTCGTGTTATAAAATGGCATCGGTGCATAAAATAAAAAAAACTCACCGGTGTGGTTATCTGTACATTACGCACCGGAATGACATTTAAGTTTGTGCACCAAAATTTATTGTTGTTTTGCTCAAATGTAGGGAGAAAATATCATATATTATATGGAATGGAAAATTCTTCAAAATCCAGCTCGTTCCATAATATTTCTCAAAGTCCATTGCGGAGTTCTCCCTATCCATGTGGAGACGTAATATTTACTTCAGATTTGTTTTATTTTTTCACTATCTAATTGAATTTATGTATGTTTTTTATCCATGTAGTCAATCATGCACAACTTAATTAAATTTATAATGTATACAAATTTGCAGGTTCATGCAGATTCAGCATCGAGTTCAGATGCACAAAATATTCAAACTACTCCAAAACGTCGGAAGTTCTTATCAGGAGCTTCATACCGCAAGACACATTTGGTAGATGAAAATGGACAGCCGTTTTACCCTGCCAATTGTAACAATATTGCATATTCTAGCCATAATCCCAGGACAATGATGATAATTATAATTATAATTGTTTGGTATGTATATTGATTAATATGTAATTATTTCAACGTCAAACCAATTTATAATCATGCAATATTGTCAACGTGGTTACTAATTGATATCATATATTTTGTACTAATCATGTTCAATTTTTTTTTTTTTTAATTAATTAATTTTTTAATTATTAGGATTCTAGTGATGATGAACGACCTACCTACCATCTTCCGTTGCACCCCACGACAATGTAAAATCGAGAGAAGACTGAATTAAGAGAAAAAATCGGAGAGGAACGATACCAAGAATGGTTGAATCAACCATCGATTCAATTCTCGCTACGTCTAGATTCACTTATTAGGAATGACTATAGCAATAGTAGTTCTTCACAAGCTGGAAATGGAGGCAATCAAATAGAGGTTGGTATGGATGATTACTTAAGGGATACGACTGCCACAGAGACAATGTTGTTAGATTCATTCCAAAATGATGATCAACTAGGGGATGATGCTCATATCGCTGACACCTTTTTCGAAAGCCTTAAATTTGCTTCCACCACCCCTCTCTTTGGACCTAGATATCAGTCAAAGTCTACCCAGTTAGGGACAACAATGTTACTGTACAACTTGAAAGAAAAGTTTGGCTTGTCGAATGCATATTTCTCGGAACTTTTGAGGTAAGTTACCATAAAGTACTCCCCTTATATGAATTTGAAATATAATAAGTACACTACAATGAACATTAAAAATGTTAAATTTTATGAATTTTAATAATTATATCGAAATTAATGTACATTTAATATTAAAATATTTTTCCATGATCACCAACTACAGGTTATTCAAAGATAAGGTTCTTCCGAGTGATAATGTCTTGCCCGGTAGTTGTGAAGAGGCAAAGAAATTGTTGAAAATGTTGGGTGTTGAGTACATATCATATCATGCGTGTCCAAATGATTGTATTTTATATAGAGGAGAATATGCAGATAAAGAGATGTGTCCAAAATGTGGGCATGACAGGTATGATAAATAAAAAAAGAAGGGTAAATCACGTATTGGTCCTCCTTTTAAGATATTGAGGCACATGCCTATAATCCCAAGGATTCAAAGGCTCTTTCATTGTAAATAATTAGCTATGTTGCAGGGATGGCATGCCTCACACAGAAGTGAGTTGGGAGTTATGAGAATCCCAACTGATTCAATAGTCATGAAGCATATAGAGGATACATGGCCTGAAAAATTCAAGAATGAAGTACGAAGTCTAAGACTCAGCATAGCTATGGATGGCATCAACCATATTCCCTCCAGAACACCAATTATTCTGTTTGGCCTATAGTAGTGATCAATAACAATATCCCCCCATGGTTGTCCGTGAATAATGAACATCTTATGTTGGCTCTCATAGTCCCTGGTAGAAGACAAGTGAAGAATATGGATGTCTACTTACAACCATTGGTAGATGAATTGAAGGAAGTATGGGATGGGATAAATGTATATGATGTATCAAGACCCATCGCAGCAGAGAGGAGTTTTACGTTGTATGGCATATGTGCTTACATGACACATGATTATCCAGGCTTAGGAGTTTCCTTTGGTAAATTACATGTTTAATTTATTGATTTGTTTAAATATAATGTAACAATATTCTTTCACATATTAGTTATTTAATTTGTTGTAATAATATTTTTTCTGATCTTCATGATATTATTTAACGTGCCATGCATATTAATTAATGTATACAAATATAATCTCGCAAGTCTTGTAACAAAATGGTATTTTGGATGTAAATGTTGTGGACCTTCTCTGAAAGCTAGATGTCCAAGGACCTACGAAAGCCAGTGTATGATTGCTCCAGGATATTTCTACCAGAACAACACCCTTACAAAAGAGCAATGTTCGCTTTCAATGGTAAATGAGAGATAACCCAAAGGCCTCCAATAATGACACCAACTGAATGGATTAGAGCATATGAGAGAGATAAGGAGAAGGAGTTCATAGAAATGTTCGATTCAAATGGGGAGCCTAAGTTCGATGATCTAGATTTCTTCAACACCTATGTTGAGAAATTTCCCATTGGGATGAAAATGAAATCTATCTTTCATGACCTCCCATATTGGGAGCATCTTAAGATTTCCCACTTATTAGATCCCATGCATATATTTAAAAATGTTTCATCTTCTTTATGGAGGCACATATCATCGAAACAAAGTGACACATTGGCTGTTAGGAAAGATCTTATTACTTCAAAACCTAAAAAGAAATATTGTCCAAGACAATTAGAAAGTACAGGATCAGAGGCAGGCACTTGTCCCTCTAATTCATGGCTTTTCAAAGAAGGTGATGTCTCATGGATTTTAAAAAAAGATGATATATCTTTGGCAAAGGAAGTTATAGTGGATGTGGGGGTGCCAACTTCATACGGGTCTTCACTACGGTGCTGCTTCACCATGGATGACCATTTGTCGGGGTTGAAATCGCATGACCATTTGAATCTTCTAAGAGTACGTATAATGTCAAAAGCATGATTTTATTATTATTTTTTATATTAATAAATTTTATTCCATGTGGGTGTTGAGGTATAAAAGGTGTCTTTTTAATGCCTATTTATCTCACATTAATTATCAATCCGGGAGCGACTTTTTATTTCAAGAGTGTACTCAGTCTGAGGCAGAAATTTATCCAAGAGTAATGCAGTAGAAATATGTAGTACAGTGTTTCAAATGCAAAAGTAAACGGATGCTTGAAAAATAAATCTAACTACAACAACATAAACTCAAATGCTCTGAAATAATAATTAAACCAATCTGAAAAACATCGATCAGGGATACAGTAGCAATAACTCCTTCCCTTAGAAATCGATGCAAGATAACCAATCTGGGAACTTGGAAGCAATAACCAGTGTCCTCTACAGTTGGTGATCTTAAATCAATTGAAATGAAAGCAAACTCAATCTTCGTGCTGATGAAAATAATTGAAAGGAACAAAATCTGGAAAGGAACAACAATATGAACAACAATTCTAATTCTAACACAATTAGGCAACTAATCTCAATACTCCAATCCTGTTGATAGCCAAGACTATGAAACAGTTCATTGGAATGAATCATAAATCAATGGAACAACAACGCTTTATAAAAGATAGCGAGATGAATGAGATAGTAAATACGATCCTTGCTAAGATAGAATAGCAGTGCAATTCATTAACGTATACATCAAATCTGAATTCAATCCAACAACAATCAAATAAATCTGTGATCATAATGAATCTAAATGCAATTATCACACAAAAAAAATAAAAGAATATAAATACAAACAACGGATCGCTCCACCAGGGCCGGGCCCTCAACCGCCGGTGAAAGTGCTGCTGGGCTACTGCAGAGCTTGAGAAATGGAACGAGAACACCTCTTTGTATTAATCAAACATGAATAGCTTTTACATCAGTTGCTCTTTGATCACAAGAGTCAAGGAATTACAGTGTTACAAAGGGAATTCAATAATCATCCATTGTTCTCCAATACACAATACATGCTCTCCTTTTATAATCAGAAGGAAGAGAAATTAAATAGAAAATATGATCTCCCATAACAATATTGGATTGTTCCCAACAACTTGATCATCTAGAAAATACATTTTCAACAATATTTCAACAAGAGCAAGGTGAATTTGGCTTTGCAGCTGAGATTTGGAGGACGGCCGCAACAACAAATCTGAGAAAATCTTGCTTAAAGAACCCTACGTTTCTCTCAATATAGGCCGAATTTTGGCAAACCGTTCTTCAATAAAGTTAATTGGGCCCGTTCTGGACAAAACCCATGTTCCAGATTTTCCACAGTCTTCTTCATTTGCCCATAATCTTAACCGCAAAACTGTCACTTCTTATTCCAACGAATTTCTGAGTTGGAATATTTGATGATGATTTGGAGATCAAATCTTCAATCTGGAAAATATCTTGGAGGCTAAAATGGTGAGTGATATTACAAAATATATTAATAAGCCATTATTGATAAAATTATGCATAATAATCATCAATTTATTAAAAATAAATGAGAAGAAATAATATTCATCCATAAGAGCATAAATCATTATAAAATGGATTTATATGATAAATTATAATAAATGACATGATAAAGAAGAGTAAAAATGGATGAAATAAGTGTTAAAAAGTGGTCGTATTCACGGCCCAACAGCGGGGATCATAAAACATAAATAATTTTGTATATTATTACATGTGTTTATAAATTTGCAGTGTCATTATCCTTTGTTTGTGCGTGGGTGTGTGAAACATGAATTCCATCAAGAACTAGGATGTGCCATATCTAAATTATCTACATTTTTACGTTGGATCACGTCAAAGGAGATTCATGTGGCTAGCATTCCACGGTGGTGTCAAGAGATAGGTGAGATTGTTTGTATGTTTGATAAGGAATTTCCGACGAGTTTCATGGAATTACAAGTTCATCTTCTAATCCACCTGGTAGATGAGGTTGAATTAGTTGGGGTTGTTTCTTGTCGTTGGATGTTCTTCTTAGAGAGGTACATGAAGAAATTGAAAGGTTTTGTTCGACAAAGGGCAAAACCCGAGGGGTCTATGGCAGAGGGGTACATATCGTATGAGTCTTTCTACTATGCCAATGAATACATCAAGCAGATCGACAACAGACCAGGTGTGGTGATTTGGGATGATCAAATGGATGAAGACAAAAGAGAAGGAGAGTTGCTCCAAACGAGTGGAAAAAAGCGCTTGATAAAGAGTAAGCAACTTATAGTTTTTCAAATTTACAAAAAGTAATTAATATTCATGTTGAACTTTGATATAATGTATATTTTGATCTCTAAGTACTATATAATGTTGGTTTTATTTCATCAGCAAATGCAGAAATTGAAGCAATCAATAAATTCATTCTTTACAATTCTGAAGCGACACAACTATGGATCGCATTGTACGAACAAAACAGGATGAAATGGGATAGTGACAAGAAATAATTCAGATGGTTGGATGGTAGAAGTGTGCCTTATCCCGATCATTTACAAGAAAATATGCCAAAAATATGCCCCAACAGTTGGGTTGTTGACAAATTTAGAGAGAAATACGGTGCTACCGGTCGTTACCCACGTGCTGAAGAGGATGCGCTAAACATAGGGATTGGGTGTAGCAACTTAGTAATAATCTTTTTCAATTTATATGTAAATTTGAAACTTATATTAAGACATATACATTTCATATTTTAACTACTGTTGGATTATTATTTATAAGACACATGACACTATGATTTTTTTAACTTTTTTATAATAGGTGCATTTGTTCCCATCTATGTGGGCATATGGACACCATTTTCGCACAGAAAATGCCGATGCTGGAAACATCACAGAAGACTATGGAGTGGAAGTCGAGTTTGATCAATCTAGTCGATCTAGACACTGTGATCAACAAATAGTAAGAGGGACGTTAGGTTACGTCGGAAAGATACAAGACATCATTGAAATGGATTTTTCTTCTTTCGAATGTGTTATTTTTAGGTGCAAGTGGTGGGACACCTTTGATCGGAATAATGTAAAGGAAGATCGTGGTAGTAGGCTGATATGTATCAACTCTAGAAAGATGTGGGATGAAGCTAAGGAGCCCTATGTTTTCCCTAAACACTGCAACTAGGTGCTTTTTTAACCCAGATGTGTTGGATAGGGATTGTTGGTTCGTATTGACACATGACCCTAGATCAAAACATATTTTTGAGAACAATAGTGTTATCATGCCATGCGAGCTAGAAGATAATAAGGGTGATCATGAGAACAGAGAGTGATATGGTACATGTGTTATTTCATCAATATTTATACTTTTTAAGATGAGTTTTTCGAAATATTAATATAATATGTATTTTGAATTAATTGGTAATTTGCATTATGTTAATGTTAAAAATCAATAATTCACTTGATAATTTGGTATTATGTTGATCTCGAAAACAATGGCGTATTGTATAAATTAATTCTTTTTTTTGTATCTAAGATCATAATAAAATAATTATAATTCTAAAGTACAGGAATTTATTTGCATTATTTTCTAAAATTTATTATGTTACAATAAATCATATTATTCTAGATCATATATTATTTTAAAATTATTTAAAATTTACAAATTTACAAATTTAAAAATTTTAATAAATTCATTTCACATTAATACAATTAAAATTTTACAAATATTTTACATACAATTACAATTACAATTAGAATTAGATTTAGAATTATTACATTTACAATTACAATTTTACAATTTCACGTACAATTACAATTACAATTACAATTTTAGAATTTTACATATATACAATTACAATTTTATAAATTAAAAAATTACAATTACAATTACAATTTTACAATTTTAAAAATTACAATTACAATTACAATTTTAGAAATTTACATATATACCATTACAATTACAATTTTAGAATTTTAAATACAATTAGAAATACAAATATTACAAATTTACAATATCATGATCATTTGGTATTAAACCAATTACGTTCATGATAACCATCGTACAAACATCATATTTGACTAAAAAACACATTCAAAATCGCTAACTGCATCATCATGATCATGATCATCTAACAAAACACAATTAACATTATATATTAACATCATCAGTACAACACAAACATCAAATATACATCTCATGCTATCACATACACATCTATCTACAAGCTGCACATTAAATGAACATATCTAACATGACCTAACAACATACACATCATGATGATCACTAACATGTAAATTAAGTACAACTGCAACATGAACATAAAATACATGGACCATATAATATATATATATATATATATATATAACTGAATAATGTTAAAAATATACAACTGTAATATAAATGTCATGGATCAGCTGGTGGTAGTTCAAAATGATCAATATCAGTACTAGTGGCCGATCGTCCAGCCTCATCTCCATGATGACTACTGGTAGATGCTAGTGGAGGCTCATGCAAATCTGGCGCGGCACGAGGCTGTGAATGATCATGAGATGATGGTACGATATGCCTCATAGACTGTTCATCATGTGCTGTGACTTGATCGTAACGTGCAGTAGTCCTCATCAGTCGCGTAAAAGTTGTCGTAAATCCTACGACATGCCGAATTAGGTTGAACATGTCATGTGGCATGCCTCTCCACATCCGTAATAGCCTATTATCAGCCTCTATGTGTGAGATATCAGCGGGCCTGATGCCCGCCTCAAAAATCAATGCAATGAGTTGGTCACCCAACTCCATCCTGTATCTAGCATCACTAAGACGCCGACCGCGCACCGGTGCACCAACAGGATCAACAGGTCTCTGATCTGCACCGGCCTGATCCTGATGATCCTAGGTAATATGTGGCATGCCCTCATCCTCATCAGGATCCACACCTGTATCAGGTGGTGGTGGCGGCATCTCCTCACCATTAAAAGAGCCAATGTCTGCAAAATATATACAAGAAAACAACAATAATTAGAGGATTTTGTTACATAATTTAATAAAAACAAGTTAAATAACATGTTAGAATAAATTTAAATAAAATAGTAATATTACCTCTATCATCTGGTGGCTCATCAGCTATGAATAGGATGTTGGCACACCCTCGCCAATCCAACCCCGCATAAGGACAAGGGACCAAAATGAAGGGATGCTCATCAACAATGGCTAGCCACCTCAGTGCATCATTTGATATCCTCACTATAAAAAGAGTCTCCTCCCTCTTGGGCATCATCTGCCCCCACATGTGCATACGTGCCTCAGTAATCGGCCTACAAGGCTGCCGAAGAAAAGAAGGTCTCATCTCTGGAAAAATCTCAAAAAATAAACAAAAAATATTTGAAGCAAAAGGGAAGTTGACCCTCCCTTGTGCATGAGCACGACATCTATCTAATGTTGTACAGAACTACCGCAAAAAAATGGCAGACCACCTGACAAGTCGTGGCTGCTGTAGTAAAGAATCAACATAATATAAAAGCTGGAAACTAATGCGTTGCCCGTCACTGGTGTTGTGCGAAATGGTCAAAATGATAAGTGAGAGACACTAGACCTCCTCACGACCAAACACACCAATACGTAACTACCCTCCAGCGACCTGAAAATCTGTAGGAGATACTAAATGTTCTCCAATGTATCTCTGGGAGTAAACTAACTGACTCCCTGCCACACAGCCAGCTGGAACCTCGGGGAACGAGGGAAAATCCACCCCTCTCCTCGATATCCCTGTAATAAAATATACATCCTCCTTAGTGGGCGTGTACCACTGGTTGATACCAACCCAGAAAGCCTGTCACTGGGCATTCCACCTTCGGATAAGATGTCTCAAAAACAAAATATGGGACTTTAGGGAAGTAGCCTCCTCATAGAAATTGAGGAGGCCTACCTGCCTAAGGAGCCCCTGCGTCGCTGCTGTAATAGGGCAAGGGTATGCATCTCTCTCCCTCTCTCTTGCCTCCAACAGGTGAACCATGTTATATTGTTCCACCTGTTGTTGTTGTTGTTTCCCCTCTTCTCTCCTTTCACGTCTCTGAATGATTGACAGATTAAACACAATTTTTTTTTTAATGACACATGTATTTACAAATATACGTATATAAATATTTTTGAAAAATAAATAAAACAAGAGTCGGTGCGCCACAAACACAGTCACGCACCGGAACTGGTGCTTCTATCCACAAAGCACACCGGATACGGTGCACCTAAGGATATCAACCGCACCAGGAGTGGTGCTCCAGAAAATGTTTTTAGCGCACCGTTCACTACGTGCGGTGTTAGGAGGCCAGTGTGCTGACTTCACTATACGCCCCGGGGCTTATAGCTAAGTCAACACATCGACCTCCTGCCACCGTACATAGTCGTTGGTGTGGTATTTTAAGAGGCCGCACCGTTGAACTAGCCCAAATACGGTAAGAAGTGCATTGACAAAAAATACCCATCCCACGGCGGTTGTTTCAGTCAACGCACTGCATCAAAACTACTCAACTAGGTCAACGGTGTGGCTAGGTAGCCGACTGCACTGCTCATTTTAAAGAAATTTAAAGAACACGATGCACCTTTTTTATCCGCCCCGGAATCGGTGCGGATACCCTTAGCACCGGTTTACTAGCCCAAACCGTTGACAATGTCGAATTGTGGTTCTGGTGCGCTGATAACATTATGCACTCCGGGGTGATAAATTCCGTCAGTGCACTGAGTTGCCGTGATATACCATTGTCGACAGTGCGGCCTGGTAACGCACTGCACCACACTTTAAAATTTTTTTAAAATAATACAGTGCGCCGCACAATACCGTGTCAGAACCAGTGTGGATACCATCAGCACCGGGTGCGGTGCGGCCTGTAAATTTATAGGCAGCACTGCAAACCGGTGCGAGCTGAACAGCTTGAGCGCATTGCGCGACAATTTTTATTTTTTATTTTTAAATAGTTAATTTTAAGGTTTTTTCAAATTCTAATCTGCTAAAAGGTTTAATTATGGAAAAACAAGAAAAATACCTGTACATTTACTCGTCGAGGAGGCATATTGGTTGTACAATTTGCAAAAGAAAATTTGTCCACTGTTTTATAAAATTCAAGCTGGAGATTGGTGGCAACGCACAACAGCAGTGCGTGCAATAAGTGCAATGGGAGCACGGATGTTAGTGCGGCTCAAACAAGGAAAAATTGCACCGGTGCTTGAGAGCTCTGTAGCATTGACAAAAGTGAAAAATGCAGTTTTTTGGCCGTAAATTTTTTTTATTTAACCCTGTTCTGGTGCGTGGGGTTTTTACTGCGTACCGGTGCGTTTGCACTATGCCACCCCGGGCGGTTTCTGTTTTCACGTGCATTTAAGAGGCACCGGGGTGGTGTAGAGGTAACACACTAGTGCTCTGTAGTAATAAGACGCACCGGACACGCTGTCTGGTGAACCAATGATTTGCATAGTTTTTTGGCCGTAATTTTTTTTTTAAGCCTTTTCCAATGCGCAGAATTAATGGGGCTCTGGTGCGTCCCCTTATTTCACACCAGGTGGTTTCTATTCTGCGCGCTTTTTATGAGCTATCGGGGCAACTTAGAGGTAACGCACTGGTGCTCTACAATAATAAGACAGACTGGGCATGCTATCTGGTGAACCAATGATTTGTGCGATTTTTTGGCCGTAATTTTGTTTTTATAAGCCTTTTTCGGTACGTGGAATTAATGGGGCCTCGGTGCGTCCCGTTATTCCGCATTGGGTGGTTTATTTTTCGCGTGCTTTTTATGAGCTACTGGGGTGGCTTAGAGGTAACGCACCGGTGCTCTACAGTAATAAGACGCACCAGGAACACTGTCTGGTGAACCAATGATTTGTGCGATTTTTTGGCCGTAATTTTATTTTTTTTAAACCCTTTTCCGGTGCGTGAAATTAATGGGGCCCCGGTGCATTTTGTGCATTGCACCCGGGTAGGTTTTTGATCCACGCACTTTTTATGAGACACCGATGCTGACGAGTAGACATCCACCGATGCTGTTCCTTAATGAAATGCATCGGGTGGGTGTGTACGGAGCGCACGGTCTCCGGTGTGCCAATGTTTTATGCGGTTTTTTTGCCATAATTTTTGTTATTTAACTATCTACCGGTGCGCGCGTTTAAAGGGATCCCTGGTGCATTTGATTTATTACTTACCGGGTGGTATCTATTTTCGTGCACATTTTCAGAAGAACGGGTGCAGTAGACATGTAAGTACCGGTGCTGTACAGGAATATGACGCACCGAAGGAGGGTGTTAGGATCACACAGTGCCCGGTGTGCCTATATTTTGTGCGATTTTTTGGCCATAATTTTTTATTTATTTAACCCTCTGCCGGTGCGCGGGGATTTCAGCGCGGCTCGGTGCGTTGGCGACCCGATGCATTTACAGGCGACCCGGGCGGTGTCATTTTTCGCGCGTTTTTTATGAGGCACGGGTGTGGAAGTTATGTAAAGTACCGGTACTCTACAGAATTAATTTGCATTGGGCGGATGTGTACGGGGCGCACAGTGTCCAGAGTGCCAATTGTTTAACCGCACCGGTGCTATGTCGTATTGAACGCACCGGTGCGTTTTACGGTGATAAGAGCACCATACGAAATACATCCGCAAAAACCTCCGCTCGCCAACCTCCTCTAGGAACCTCTACTAGAAACAGATGTCTGTGGTATTTTTATAAGGGGTTCCTCAAAACAATTCGCTAGAGGGTCTTTTCCTTGTAGTGTGTATTAACAGTTGATGGGGGATTATCCATCTCAGATACAACAAAAATCCCTTCTCAACGCTTATTATGCCTTTTTATCCAGCCATTCCCCACAAAAATATTACTGTTAAGCATGGATTTGGATTGTCAAGGTTTCATGGAGAAGTTTCTAGGATGGAATGGGAAAAAGAGCAAACCATGCATTACATGTGCCATTCCTGGGGATATTAGTTACTTCCTTAGGTTTCCAGATGTTATTTTCCCATTTTAATTACTGCAAAAGGATCCTCGAGAGCATTAAAAGCCTCAAACACTACACACGGATCCTTAAGAGCATTGAAAGCCTCAAATTCTTCAAAGAGGTAGTTGAAACACGTTTTATAATCCTTCTCCTTGGCATGAAGAATCCCACTCTGAAGATCAATGGTCCCTTGTTGATTAGGCGAAACGTATATCGCATTCACTGATTTTCTGGCTGCAGTTAGGGCAGCCTTAGCCGTTGGAGGATTTATAAGAGAGAAATGAAGTTTACTCTCCAATAAATGGATATCAACAAGAAGAATTTTATCATCCAACCTCCTAACCTCCTTGACCAGACCAAAAATGAGAGTTAAAGCTTTATAGTACTCCTTGGTTTCCATTAATAAAGCAAAAACCCTTGCTTCAACCCTCTGCCTCAAAAATTTTTGTCTCTCCAAGTGGGTCCATTCCACCATTTCCCTAAAAAGTGACATCTGAAGATCTGTTGTTCCAGGGATTTTTGCAACTACATTGATTATTCCTTTGAAAATCTTAGTAGACTTAGCCTTTGGAATTAAAAAAAATAAGGGACGAAGAAATGTCAGGAGACTCCTCAGCTCTTGTCCCCTCTTCTCTTGTGTGAGAAGATCGTAAAGGTTGGAAATCGACTGCTCCTTGACTCGGATAACTATTGAGACTTAGACAGTCACTGCTATTTTTTAGCCCCTTTGTCTACTAGTATCCTTGATAAGCTTCCAACTGCTTGGTTTATTTATTTTTTTATTGTAGTTGGAGTAATTATTTTCATCATTTCGTGTTCGGGTTGTATTGCAGTAGCAACCAGGCATGGATGTTTCCTGTGTTGTTATACTGTGTTAGTTTTCCTGTTAATCATGGTTGAATTAGTGCTTTTGGGCTTTATATTCTTTGATAATAAGTGGGAGAAGGTAATTCTAACAGATAAAACTGGATATTTTGATGACACAAAATATTTTTTGGAAAAGCATGTGAAGTTTGTCAGATGGGTCGCTCTTGGTATTGTTATTTTATAGGTTTTCACTGTAATCTTAGCTTTGGCGGTTAGAAAAATAAACATATGTCCTGAAGAGTATGACAGTGATGATGAATATATTGCTACAAGGCCTAGCAGCCTTCGTAAACCTCTAATCAATCATTAGGGAACTCAAGTTGTCACTGTGTCAACTCTTGGTTCTGAGAAACAGATTTCTCTTAATGATGCTTAGAGCACTCAAACGATTCTTGGATTCTTGGAGCACTCGAATATGGTTTGGATTACATCATAGTTTACATACAATCCAACATATTCTAATAAGTATACACAACCAGTTGTTCCACCTCTCGAGGAGAAGGGTCAGTGCACTAATATGTAAGCAATGAAGAAAGGTTCCTTTTGGAGAAGTTTTCATTGTAATTTCTAAAGGAAAATGTGAATGTGTGGAGCAGTATATCTGAAACAACTGTATAGTGGATTGAATTGAGATTTGGTGTCTTATTTAATGGTTTTTTTTGAATTGTTATATAGGCCAAGTGTGCCTCGTGTTTGAGCACTAGGCATATGAGATTGTTATAATTATGTTAATCACGAGATTTCTATGCATGTCCTTGACTATTTGAATCTGATTCTTTTTAAAACTAGCTTTCCATTTTTTTGACATTCTCAATTGGCCTGTATGTATATTTCTTTAAAATAACACATTAAAGTAATTATGAATAACAATAGCTTCAAATGAAGAAGAAGGGTTCTCAATTATCTAACGAAGGATAGAAATCACCTCTGCAGGGTCAGTATCCTTAATATCCAATGCATGACTAAGAGACTCTATTGTTGTAGGGATTGATGTCATTACTACAAAACTTAAAAACACAAACCGACAGAGCGATCGAAAAGAGGTTTTCTCAGGAAATTGAGCAGTGTCACGTAGGCATGCTTCCTTCAGGTCTCCTTTTATTTCACTTGCAACAGACCATGAACCATGAAGTGAATCTTCAACATGTGGATCTTAGGATGATATTTTCAGACTCGATGACCTTAACATCGAATCCTATTGAAACCATACGAGGGATTAACACTATCAAAGGGATATATTCTTTCCCGATGACCTCCGCCCGCCCATAGTGACTGTTTCCCACTGAACAATATCGCTAGATACACCATTCAGATGAGATGGAGATCCACGTTTTCGAGATATTAATATCTAGGATCGGGTGGCTTTGCAGTGATGCGCTCATACCTACCATTATAGGAAGGACAATGGCATGGGTTTGATTTGGAAATCGTCCTAATTTTTATGTATGTTGAGCCAACTATTCTATGATATGGAATAAAGAATCACTCACGTCTAGTCGTTATTTCATCTCAATCGATAGATCAATCTTCAATTCTACCAGCATGTGGCAACTTAGAATGAATGCAAAAGTGACTTCCAGTTGGTTGAGTCGGGGGTCGATATGGAGATTTCAAACCGTGATTTTGTATGTAGACACCGTATCAGAAACATTGGTAGACCTTGGTGACTCGGCACTTGAACTGATGTTGGGTTCTGCAAGTGTGAAAGTAGATAAGGTGGATCTCTCAAAGACATGTGACGTCGTGTCCTTATCCAAAGATACAATCTCTACAAGTGGTGGAAAGCGTTGAGACAATTCGAGTGCATGTTGTTTAATGTCTTGGGTTTGAACACAATAGATTTGAATTATTCCTTTCCCCATCAGAGACATTCTCACTTGTGGTCGTAAAGCTCAAAATGGGCATTGTTACAAAATTTTTTTTTGAGTCTGTGCGGGTGGCTAAGGGATTCAAACTGTATTCCATGTGTACTACATAAATGGAATTCCTTTTCACATTTTCCAATAAAATCACACTTGCACAGGCCACAACCAAGACTTGATTAAAAAACGCTTCTTCATTCATTGATTCCAGAGAACTTTTAAGTTCAAGGGTTTGAACAGATTGCCATTTTCCAGAACTTGAGGGGGAATATCGACCATCTTGACTTGCACAAAGCTAAAGATTAAATTATTGATTAAGTGGACTCATTGTTAAAAGAACCACATGATCAGGAGAATGCAATATTGATTTGAATGGATGATATTTGTTACGCTATGCAAATTATCCAAACAGATATGATAATTTCTGCAAAAGGTTCTCCTTAATTTGCAGGTTAAACAATTAATTTTGGCTTTGTTTATCAGAATTTTGTGTGAGGATTAATTAAGTATTTTAACTGTTTATCATTGTACAACAGTAAGAATAGAAAATAAATTTCACAAAGCACATTACACAGAAAATTGTTGACGCAGTTCACCCCTCTTGGGCTACATCTGTCGGCCCAGCTCCCAATGGCATGTCCCTGTTTGTATTGATTTGATCAAAATGTAAGTATAATTGAAAATAAGCCTCAATAGGCAAAAATTTCTGTAAAATCAGCTTCATAAGGTATGAAATAGCCAGAGATGACTATTCATTTATATAAAACTGATAAAGAAAACCCAATACACAGCCTTCTCCATGATGGCCCTGATGGCTCCTTAATCTTCCTCGATGCTAAAACTACTGAAGAACACCTATGTTCGACCTGCAACCTATACCAAACTACTTAGAATGTCAAAAAGACCCAAAATTGACTATTTTTGCACTCAATTTGGTTCAATAATGAGAGATTTATGGCCTCTCCAAGAAAAATGCCCAATGTCCCCCAAAAACCCCACTAAATGTGGAGTAACTGCTAGCTAGCAGCGCCAAAATGGCCAACCTCCCGAAAATGGTGGAGGCGCCCAAAATTTGGCAGATAGTTAATGGTCAAGTTTAATGTTGGAGGTAGGCGTGTCACATGGACCTACGCCTTAACCGCCGACGGAATTGACGTTAACCACATCTTGTTTAAACCATGGCATTTAATATTAATTCCACGTACTGACCACATGGCGTTGTTTACGGATGGTTAGGTTAACCACCAAAGGCTTAAGCCTTGGATTATTCGCCGCGGTCATGTGAAGTGTGCGGGCTAGCCCTTAGGGGCTGACCCCCATTTTCTGCCAACAAATTTAATCAAACTTCAAATATGTGATGTGATCCTTTATAGTTAAGAACTGCTAAGTAGACGGGCCGGTCGAGCCTAAGGGCTGGTAGTCGGGCGACCAGCGATCAAATCCTGCAGCTTAATTTTTTTTTTGATAAACCATAATTCCTCCGGTATGGGGCCACGTGGCAGCGCGTGATAGGCCATGACCAAATAAAGTCAACCCATCCGCAAATCATGGTCTGCCACTTGTCAATAAACAATTCGCCCGAATGGAATATCCCAAAGAATAGTTTGGGGAATATTTCAAGGAATATACCTGTAATATTCCTTAGAATATTATTTTTAAAATTTTTCCAAAATTATAAAATACAAACTTGGTCAACATATTTTTGGAGTTTACTGAGCTTTTCAAACCTTCATAACTTCTGCATACAACCTTGGTTTTGAGAATCGTTTGTGGTGCCATAATCGCAGTGATGAGACCTTTTCGATCGTTTAGATTGCAACCACTTTTGAGAACTTTCATTTTTGAGCAATTTTCATAACTTGGACATGATCTCCTGATCACACCTCCCCAATGGGAATCTTTTGGACCCCAAAATCTCTCTAGACTACTGAACCTGAAGATGAGAAGACTGAATCTCCACTCTTCCAATCTCGATCCACTGAAATCTCCCTGGTTTCATTAACTAAAGCTTCTCATAAAAAGACAAATTCTTCCTTGAATCTGTTGACCAACTGTTGCTAACTTTGACCTTGTCATGCTGCAAATTATCGAAACTTGCAGAACAACAATTGAAATTTGCAGTAAACATATTGTTCCTACATTGGTATACCTTCAAAGGAAGCTAAAAATTACATTCACCTTGCCAACTGTCCTTATGGTGATTTTTTGTTGAATTAGCCTTGTAATTGTGTCGATTCCCGACCAAGTTTCCTCACCATGGTACACTGCCATTCTGAAACCATAAATGATCATTGCTCAAATTTGTGCCTTGTTTGCTTGGATGCTTTACCCTCTCTTGGATTTTTGCACCACCTTGCACTGACACTTTGTTTTTTGCACCGATCGACATCAAAGACAAATGCTGCAACTTCTTGTCATCTTCTTTCAAAGACAACCTGCTTTCAGACTGAAACAACTCATTATTTAAATCAACATTAACATGAAAAGGATTATGTACAACTTCTCTTTGTTTAATCATCAATAAAGTCAAATTTTGACTTGCATTGACAAGCCTTTTCATCTGCCCAACATTTACTAAAGAAGAGTCTAGTTTTTTGCGATGTGCTCTCATAATGTACTCCTTGTCATCCTTGAATAAATGGTACTTGTTCTCATGGCGATGGAAGATAGATTTCTTGACATACAACTAAGGACTTCCCAACACCACACCTGTAATATCAAGAAGAAAAACATCTAATTCAACCGTGTCAATAAAATGTGCTATTATGGAAAAGCGCAACATGCACTTCTTTGAAACTTGTAAATTTGCATCCTTACAAATCCAACCAAGAGGATATAGTTTAGGATGTGGAATGGTTTCAAGATTCAGCTTCTTGAATAAGTCTTCAGAAATAAGGTTCACTTGTGACCCACTGTCAAATAGTGTGTCTATCTTTGTGTGTTTGGAAATGACCCTCACGTGAAACAATTCAATTCTCTTCTCTTCACTTGGAGCTTCTATGTGACAGTTAGAAATACTAGAAATAGGTTTAGTTTCATTCTCTTTTCCCTTCAAGTTCTTTAATGCCATAGCTATAATTTTAGTTTCATCACCTGATTCAGACCCTAAGTCTTTTTCAGCTATTGCAATTGTCTTGCCTTTCTCCTTGGCTTTATCTTTGGTTTTAAAACTTTCTGGTTTCAACTCCAGATGAAGTTTCCAACAATGGTCCTCATCATGTCTTGTTTTAGAACAATGTTTGTAGAAAAAATTTCCCTTCTCTTTCCTAGAATTTGCATTTCGCTTTTTTCTCCCTTTGCCTTTAAACTCACTTTCCTCATTCCCATCAAAATATTGTTTACCCCTTGCCTCTAAATGTGTGGCTTGAACACAAACCTCATCTGATCTTGTAGGGTTAAACATGAGAATGGTATGTCTTAAGTACGTATGAAAGCCTCCTATATACTTGAGTAAAGTGTCTTGGCTATGCAAATCAATTCCTAGTAAAAGAGCTCTTCTTTTAAATTCTTGAGTATAAACTTGAACATTTTGTCCTTTCAACTATTTAAAAATTTTCCAATCCATTATGACTTTCTACATGTGAGATAATGGATAAAACTGTTGTTTAATTGCAGAAATGAAATTAGACCATGATAAGATAACCTTACCATATTTTTTGATCTCCTCCTTTGTTTTGGCTTCCCACCAAACAAGAGCTGCACCTTCCATTCTCAATGAAGCTAGCTGAATTTTAGTTTCGTCATCATGAAAATTTTGAATTCTCAATTAGATCTCTAATTTCCTAATCCAATTATCTAGATTTTCTGCATTTAATTCACCATCAAACTTTGGCAATTCAAACTTAACATTGAGTTTAAGAAAAGGAATTTTACCCGTGTTCTTGACTTTGTGAGAATGATGTACTGAAGATGATGTAGAGGCAGACGATGATGAAGATGAAGATGAGGGTGATGATGGCGACTTTCCACTATCTCCATTTCCTCCATTACCCTTCTTGGATTTATCCTCATCATTATGGCCTCCTGACGATCCTTCTCCTTCAGGTATTTCATTCCTTTCTTGATAAAGGACTCTCACCATTTATGTCAAATCAAGGAATGCTTTTATAAACACCCTTTCTTCCTCTTTGGGATCAACTTCTTCATGGATTTCTCCTTCCCTTGAAGACATGCTTATGGCTTCTTCTGCTTCTCTTGGAGGTGAAATTGAAGTTGGAGATACTGGCACTCTTTCCCTCCTTGGTTGAGGATTTCTATGAGCTCTCACCAATTGACCTTCTCCTCTCTTGAGCTTAAGCCTAGTAAGCATCAAAAACCTTGCAAACAGTTAAACAAACCTTGCACAAAGACAATACAGCGAGTAGAACTCTAGCTCTAATACCAACTTGATATGAATGGATGATATTTGTTATGCTATGCAAAGTATCCAAACATATATGATAATTTGTGCAAAAGGTTCTCCTTAAGTTGCAGGTTAAACAATTAATTCTAGCTTTGTTTATCAGATTTCAGTGTGAGGATTAATTAAGTATTTTAACTGTTTATCATTGTATAGCAGTAAGAGTAGAAAATAAACTTCAAAAAGTACATTACACAACAAATTGTTGGCACAGTTCACCCCTCTTGGCTACATCTGCCGGTACAGCTCCCAATGGCATGTCCCTGTTTGTATTAATTTTCTCAAAACGTAAGTATGATTGAAAATAAGCCTCAATAGGCAAAAATTTCTATAAAATCAGCTTCAGAAGTTATGAATAGCTAGAGATGATTATTCATTTACATAAAACTAATAAAGAAAACCCAATACACAGCCTTCTCCATGATGGCCCTGATGGCTCCTTAATCTTCCTTGAAGCTAAAATTCCTGAAGAACACCTCTGTTCGACCTGAAACCTATGCCAAACTGCTCAGAATTTCGAAAAGACCCAAAATTGACTATTTTTGCACTCAATTTGGTTCAATAATGAGAGAGTTATGGCCTGTCTAAGAAAAATGCCCAATGTCTCCCAAAAACCCCACTAAATGTGGAGTAACTGCTAGTTAGCAGTGCCAAAATGGCCAACCTCCCAAAAATGGCAGAGGCGCCCCAAATTTGGTGAACTGTTAATGGTCAAGTTTAATTTTGGAGGTAGGCAGGTCACATGGACCTCTGCCTTAACCACTGACGGAATTGACATTAACCACATTTTTTTTAAACAGTGGCATTTAATTTTCATGTTGACCACATGGCATTGTTTGCGGATGGTTAGGTTAACCGCCGAAGGCTTAAGCCTTGGGTTCTTCACCGTGGTCATGTTAAGTGTGGGTGCTGGCCCCCATTTGCTGCCAACCCAACTTTAATCAAAATTCAAATATGTGATGTGATCCTTTATAGTTAAGAACCACTAAGTAGATGGGCCGGTTGGGCCTGAGGGTTGGCAGTCGGGCGACCAACGATCGAATCCTGGAGCTTAACAACATTTTTGATAAACCAAAATTCCTCTGCCTTGGGGCCACGTGGCGACCTCCGGGCCTGCCACATGGCAACCTGTGATAGGCCACGGCCAAATAAAGTCAACCCATCTGCAAATCATAGTCTGCCACTTGTCAATAAATGATTCACCCGAATGGAATATTCTAGAGAATATTTCAAGGAATATTCCTGGAATGTTCCTTAAAATATTATTTTTAAAATTTTTCCAAAATCATAAAATTCAAACTTGGTCAACATATTTTTGGAGTTTACTGGGCTTTTCAAACCTTCATAACTTCTTCATACGACCTCGGTTTTGAGAACCGTTCACGCCACCAGAATCACAACGATGAGACCTTTCTGATCGTTCAAATTGCAACCACTTCTGAGCACTTTCATTTTTGAGCAATTTTCATAACTTGGACATGATCCCCTGATCAAATATTGTAAGAAAACAAACTAAACCAGTAGCCTTTCCATCATGAGGCTTACATGCTATCACTAGGATATATGTAATAAAAACAATAGCATTGCATCTAGGTATCCAACTTCTCACTGAATATGAGGGTATGGTTTTAGATTTGTATTGTTTGGTGTATCCATTTTACTCTAACTTGTAATGATGAATAGTTTTTTGCCTTAGATAACAACAACAACAAACTTATATACTGTATTTCCAAGTAGCCTTCTTTATAAAAAAGTTGTGAGAATTCAGAGTCTTGAACACTTTACAACTTTAGAAGTATCCTTCTTTGTCACAAAGCCATGAAGCCTCTAGGCCTTACGAGTAATGATGTCTTTCGAATCTTGAAGCGTTTGTTGAAGGTATACTTGCATTTAAGCATGTATGTTGTTCATTGCATTTTTATTTTGGGTGTTC
Organism: Pinus albicaulis; assembly: GCA_034641835.2. Lineage (NCBI taxonomy): Eukaryota > Viridiplantae > Streptophyta > Pinopsida > Pinales > Pinaceae > Pinus > Pinus albicaulis. Next base: position 829,343,976 of record CM076569.1, read on the forward strand.
TGTACCACAATTATAGGTATAAAAAAACAAAAAAAACTAGGAAACAATAAGAGTTGCATAGCATATTGGACTATGTAATATTTGCAAATTATCTTTGGATACCAACCAACTGTTTTGTTCTTAATTTTCACCTACATGCAACCAATTTTAGTAGTTTATAGGGTTCCTCCTACAACCAATTTTAGTAGTTGGTTGGGCTAGATATTTGTCTGGCCTGACATCAACCACTGTTGATTTTTTGAATGAGAAGAGCTAGTGGAGGACATCATTTCACATGTAAATTTGTGGGAGATTTGTAGAAATGGTGAAGGACACCGGTTACTATCCTACATTGATTCTTCTCTGTTACTTCGCTTTACATGTTGGTGAAAGGGTATCTAAGTAGGTTTCTCTCATTCAGAATATTGATTTGGAGAGCCTTCTTCCAGGGGAAAAAACCATCTCGAACTCTACCAGTCCAAAAGGAACAAAACAAGTTCTAGCATAAAGGCTAGAAGTGAGAGGGTGTAAAGACATGTGAAGGGAAGTTGAATGGTTTTTAGACGCTGATTGAAACCAAAAAAATCTTGTTCTCCCATTAAAAAGCTTGAGGAGGATTTCAACAATGGAAAGAATATAGGAAAGTCATTGTTTAGTAACAAATAGCAAGCATATAAACATTTTGAATCCTAAAAATAATGTATAAATTGAAAGATCCCTCACATCTAACGAAGCTCGGGAATGCTATACTCCATTAGGTTTGAGGTATTTAGGAATTGGTGATAATCATTATCATGACTCACTTGATTTCCTACAGTGTTACCACTGTGTCACTCTACATTCATGTACACTTCTATCAACGTGTCTTTACACCCTTTCAGTACAAATGCTAGTTACTTTTTTCTGTGTAAAAAACTCTAAGTCATGAAAAATATAACATTGTAAATCAAATTTTTAAACATTGATGGAAGATGACTTATAATTATTGAGATAAAACATACATTTTTCTTTAAAAAAAATATTATATATATATATATATATATATATATATATATATATATATATATATATATATATATATATATATAATCAAATATTTTATAAATTTTAAAATACTAAAATTTCTATATTATAAAAAAATGTGTTAGATTTTTTTTAAATGTATTTGATTTTTTTTAATAATTTTTTGATAATGTAAATCTCATAATTCCAACAAATCTCTTCTTTTAAATAAAATTATTTAAAAACATATTTAAAAAAAAAATACAACTTAAAAAAATCCAAACTAGCTTCATTAATTTATTTACGTTGGAAAATGAAAACCATAACCTTGATCTCTTTCTACAGATTAAAGCATTTCAAAATTCAGCGTTAAATTCCATTCAATTTAAATAGTTTTGGTGTAATTCCATTTAATTTTTATGTTATTGAATATTTTATACGTTGTGAAGGTGGACAATGTCACGGAGTAGGATATTCTATTGAGTTTTTGGGTCAAACTTATGTTGGTTGAGGTTAGAATAAGAAAAATTGCAAAATTTTTATATTTTAACTTTGCACATTAAAATTTAATATTATTTGATATCTTTTTAAATTTTTCTGTAATCTAATTGACTATCAAATTAAACATGTTATTTCTCATCCAACAATATATAGGTTATATCATTGGTAAGAATAAAAAATAACATAACCAAATTATAATATTGTAGTTTATATATTCATGTTATATTTCTCGAATTAATTAATTGAAGCCTTACAATGTCTCCCTACTTTGACCATACAAAACATTGAAGTTTAGTTGGTTGTCCAATGTAATATAATGATTTGAGGGCCAGAATTAAGATTGTGAGTCATCACATCGTCTGTACCTCATTTAGTTGACAAAATAGAGGTTTCTTTGATTTTTCTTCCCTAAACAAAGTTATTGATGAAACAAGAAAATTACTGATTACCTATTTTATTGAGTTAGCAAAATAAAACATTCGATTTTGAAAAGTGGCGATGCAAAATCACCTTTTTTTTTGGAGCATGTTTTTGGCATTATATATATATATATATATATATATATATATATATATATATATATATATATATATAATGTCATGATTTTCATGTCGATTTTGAAAAGTGGTGATGCAAAATCGCCCACTTTTTTTTAGAGGGTTGATTTTCACACTTTACATTTTCTGATGTTTTCTTCTTCCTTGAGATGTTTATTTTTAAGTGTATTTATGTACTTGTTTTATTTTTTATTTTTATTTTGTAATGAAATCTTCATTTTTTTCGCATAGTTAAAAAAATTCAAAAAAAAAATCAATATTTTAAAGTTAGTATTTTCTATATATTTATGTAGTGTTAATTAATATTTCAATGCACATCAAATAATAGTCGCTAAAAAAATATTTTTAACCATATGACAAAAAAATGCACATTTTCAATATACATACAATGAAAAAAATACACATTTTAAGACTTTTTGTTTAAAATGACATGTTAAATAAACGATTTTTTTGGGAAAATCTCAACAAAAAAACTTTAAAAATAGTTTTTTTTATTAATTTTATGTCAAAAATTAATAGTAATCACAAGTTTTTTGCAAAAAATAAGGGTTCTTCTCATAAACTCTCAAAGTCTAAACATTATAAGTAAAACTAATGAATATCTCTCAAAATTGAGCTTTATTTGCAAGGATAACTTAAAGCTAATCAATAATATCAACTAATCCATGTTAAACATCTTCTAGACTATTATTAATGTCTTGAGTCCACAACATTTTCTGCTTCATTTTGGTCATTGTCTTCTTCTAATGAATCTTTCATGTCTGCAAATCTTCCAAATTGTCATTTTCCAATCATTCCATATAACGATGGTTGGGGTTACTTTGCATTTTTTGCCACATGTGATTCATTAAAATCTCTTTTCCTCAAACCAACTTCTTGTATTGCATTTGGAAGAAATTGAAGAGCATTAATTTTTTGTTGAATAAATTTGCATTGCACTGAGTCTTTCTCAATGGCAATGCAATTTCTTCCTTTTTGTAGGCAACATGCTATTGTTGTACCTAATCATCAAGGACAAAATAAATAATTAAGAAAATTAGTATAAACACATAAAAACTAAAAACTAAAATATTTAAATTCAATTTTATATAATAAAACTTACATGAACTTGTGAATAAATCCAAAACCAAATCTCCTTCATTTGAACATAGATTTATAAGATATTTAATTAATGTTTGTGGTTTTTTATAAATGTTAACTATCTCTCCTTTTGCATGCTTATCCTCATATGTAAGTTTTCTTACAATAACATCATGAACCAGTACTTGACTATGACTCTTCCCATCTACTCGATTCAGAAGAATATGCTTATAGGTATCCTCTTTTGTCCAACATTCAACATGGATGAAATCACACTCATTTATAATAGGCCGATCTTCGGAAGAAACAAGATTTGACTTATGCACGTAACACAACATAGTAAAAGTTCAATTAAATTGTACATAATTTTTTTTAACATTAATCGAACATACAATTTCAATGTCTTACCATGTAAGCCACATCCTTGAGTTTTCTTTTCCCTTAAAGCTTTTTAATAAAATTGCAAATTACGTGTCTGAATGAAATGTCACAAATCTCAAAAGTGATGATGTAGTGACTTCTTGAAGCTCGTAACCACTTTACTAAAACCTTGATAAGTATATTGTTCACTATCATATTCAATGTCTGGGAAATTGAAACCATGAGGAATATCTGCAATAACTAGGGAATATTCTCTTTTAGGTATGAGTTTTGCAATGTCTTCACAATCACTTGGTATTATTTGATATTGGATAGTGTCGAGCCCATTCCAAATGAAATGATTAAGAGTATGATCAAGTTCAAAATTCATAAGACATTTCTTTCTCATCTTTTCCAACTTAAATTTTTCAATAAAGCTTTTGAAAATATCTGGTACTCCATTTTCATCCTTCTTCGACATCTTTATATATATATATATATATATATATATATATATATATATATATATATATATATATAGTTTACATATGAATAAAATGAATGTATAAATAAACATACCTTATTGAATGCAAGATAAAAAACTTTAAGTGTTGTTGTAGAACTTGATTGTGGGTAGTTGCACACAACATCGTCCCAAATTTCTTCACTCAACATTTTAACCACATGTTCTTGTATTTTCATATAAATATTTTGACTAAATAAATTAAATAAAAACTATTAATATAGTGTTATGTATAACAATTTCTACCAACAAAAATATGTTATATTTAAAAGAAAATTATAATCAAATTGAAAAATAAAAATACTTCAATAAACTTACTTTTGAACTTCTGTGCACATTTCATCCATTGATAATTCACCTAACTTCACACAGCATAGTATTGATTTGACTAGTTTTTCATCCTCCACTCCTTGCATTGTTCTCCAAGGTGTGATAGTCATATCCTCTAGAAGTTGCTTCATTTTAGGACTTGTCTTACTGTTGGTACATATTATGGGTTTACACCTTTTAATCTTCTGATTTTTTATGGAAATATTCTCCCACCACTCGAAAATCTCATCAATCAATTCTCATATATCCCTAGTTCTAAATGCCAACTAAAAAATGTTATCCATGCCTCTGAATATATTTTAATGTAATTTTCCACCTTTTGAATTGATTATGTCCTCAATTCGATAACCTGTTTCCATTAAACATTCCTTCTGAAAGCTTATATTGACGGGTGAAAATGTGAAGCTGGGTTACAATTTTTTCCCTTTTTTGAGAAAAAACTTTCATTTTTTTCAGTTCTTCAACTTTCTACAAGCTAAAACAAATTTTCAATTTAGAATTTCATTTTGTGATAAAAAAAAAATTGTCATAAATTTTGTTAGCTTTCTATTACTTATTTTTTGGAATTTTTTTATACACATTTGATATGTCAACTTAGCATTTATTTGAGTGTGTGTTTTTTAAAAATCAACGGATTAATAAGAAGTCATGTTAATACGAAATGTTGTATTCTTTGAAAATTTGTGTTTTTGAGAAACAAAATGTGTTACAACAATCTAGACAGATTCTACTTCGGTTTTGTCATATTTACAAAGTCAATGGATGCATATCATAATTACTAGAATTTTTTGAACTGGTCCAATATGAAAAACTGCATATTTTGATTATGTTTCGCGACGCAAGAAATTTCTTAACATATAAGTTATAAACAAAAAATCTAAAAGCTACCCATTAGAGATGACGGACCAATGTAATGTACCATAATTTTTTCAATTTTTTTACAATGTATTTTGGAAGATACAAAATTTTGATTTCACTGAATCACAATGACCTTTAGAAATTGTTTGCATCCGTTTTATTACAAAATTAATTAAAATTAGTAAATATTTATGAAATTCCATGAAAGTTATATTTCCTGAAAGTAGATTCAATTCTGAAAATGCTTGTCTTAGTTCCGATAGTTAATTCAGAATGTTTCATGGAGTTTAATCAGTCCAAAGTTGTAGAAACGTATTCAGGGCTTGGCTCTGCGTAACTGGTGACACGTTAGTTCGGGTGAACTCTTAAATAAAGTTCGGCCGAACTTTTTTTGGCTTTGACGGCACGTTAAATCAAACGACAAAGTAGTTTAGCCAAACTATTTATTAGAAGTTTGGCTGAACTTTTACTTATCTTTTCGTCGGCCGGAAAGTACCACTGAGCCCCTCCAAAAAAACATTTCACGGCAATATAAATTTCCGCGAAACCATTCATTATTTTCGCATATTTTCACACGTTTGGTCTGATTTTACAAAAGTCTTAATCTGATTTTGCAAAGAATTGTTTTTGGTTTAAGGAATTTTCTTGGAGGTACATTCAAAGGAATTTTCTTTGAGACACATTATTTTCATACATTTGATCTGATTTTGCAAGGAATTTTTTTGGGTTTAAAGAATTTTCTTGGAGGTACATTCAAAAGGCATTTCTTGGAGGTATGTGATACAGTTTTTTGGGCTTCATTTTTTTTTTAAAGTGTGGATGTGGGCTTAATTTCAAAAGGACATTTTTTGGTTTTGGGTTGAAGTAAATCTTTTATAATGATTTTTTAAAATGAGTTTTTGTGTAACTTTTTAAATGAAATTTTTTTGTAGGACTTGAAAGGAAATATTTTGAACTCCGTTTCATTTTTATAAGACATTTTTTTCTTGAATTTTTGAAAGTAAGTGTTTTGGATTAGAGTATGCATTTTTTAAAAAATTTTAAAATGATTTTTTTTTTTTTTTTTTAATAAATCTTTTGTGATGTTTTTTTTTAATTGAGTTTTTGTCTAAATTTTTGAAGGAAATTTTTTGAACTTCATACTCTATTATCATGGGAAATCGAAGAAATTGTACGAGAAAATATGATCGAAAAAAAGACCCTGAGGAATGTAGAGAAGAGACGAGACAATCTCACAAAAGAAAGATAGAGACACTCTCAAATATTGAAGGGGAAAATCAACCTCAACTAGAAGTTGAAACATGTATGTAAATGTAAATATTATGATTTTTATATATTTAAAATTTTCCTAGTGTAAAATGTGAAGCTTAATTTTTATTTGATGAACTAATTTGAAAAATATTTTGCAATGTAAACAGAGAGAGATATTCCTCAAAACATTGATGATGAGATGCAAAATTTTGAAAGAGAAAGTGAAAGAGATATTGAACTAATGATTTAAGATGGTGAAAATGATGAAAGAAATTCAAATGAAGAAATTGAATCACAAGGTATATATATATATATATATATATGTTGAACACATGCACGTATTATTGAAATTATACATATATTTATTAATTTAGTTATTTATTGAATATGTAAATTTATTATGTACTATTCATTCGAATATGTACAGATGAAATCAATGTCGATGACGAGATGTTAAAAAATGTTGACACTCACACATATGGAGATAAAAAAGCTGACCATTATATACGATATCGTGTTAACCGCATTTTTGAGAAGTATTTCATAAAGGAAAATGTGACAGTTCAAGCCTAAATGTTGAAAGGTCTCTTATCATTAAGGAAATTAAAAGAAGCTACGACTTTATTGGGTATTCAAAAATCAACCAAAGATTAAAAAAATGAAGGAAAATGTGATACAAAATATAAATAGTGCTATAAATTCAATTAAAAGATCTAGACAGAAAAATGTTTTAGTTTTACGTAGAGCAATACATATGGCAGTGGTTTCATCAAGTACTAAAGAGAATCGCTTGGTAAATTCTATGGCACGAGCATTAGGAACCTCGAGAAAAACTTTGCACAAACATTGGAAATTTCGGTTGCAAATAGATGTAAATGATGAAATTTCTTGTTGGAGAGCTATTTGCAGGCAACCATACAAAGATAGACTTGGAGAAAATGTTAAAAAAATAATATATGAATATTGGAAGAACAATTCACGTGTTTCACCAACTGCAAGGCATGTGATGCGAAGAAGAATAACACGAAATTAGTACGAAGAACATGAAAAACATTTCTTGGAAACCACTCAGATAGAGTTGTTCAACAAGTTCAAAGAAGAGAATCGTGAAATTCATGTTTCAATCAGTGCCTTTGTTAAAAAAAAAACCATGGTATGTAAAACCTATCACCATACGCAACACTTTTTATTGCCGTTATCATGTGGAATTTGAGTTATATTATGACACATTCCTTGATTTTGGTAGAACATTTTGGAAGGATTCAACTCCTCCTTCCACTATTCATGATTTCATATCTCAAATTCTATGTGAAAGAGAAAACGATGAACTATTTTACGAAAATAAATGTGTTGGTTGTAAAAAATGCGATGATTGTGGAAATTTGACTAAATTTCAAAACAAATATCATATTGATATAAATGATCAATCATTGTCTAACATGAAAGTGAAATGGAAGAGATATGAATATATCCATACATCGATTCAAGGTGCAAATAGTGTTAAAAGAATTGAATTACGAGAAAAAGAAATTTTTGTGATAGAATTTTTGAGAAAGTTTGAGGAAGAAATTTACAAATACACCAAGCATTCCCATAGATCTCAATGGCAAGACTTGCAATTCAAAAAATACAGTGAATTTTTTCCACCAGGGACCATTTTGTCAGTGATTGATTTTGCAGAAAACTACACATTTGTTCCACAAAAAGAAATCCAGAGTGAATACTATCATTCTGACCAAGTCTCCATGCTCATCCATATTCTATATAGACATGCTGAAAAAAAAAGTCAATCATATAGAAAGCACCAGTGAAAATCGACATATTATTAAAGAATATCACTTTTATATCATTGACGATCGTACACATGATACATATTTTGTACAACATTATTTTGGAAAAATTTATGATTCCTTGAAAAATCGTGGAATAACATTCAATGAACATTGGATGTGGTCAGACGGATGCGTAGGACAATTCAAATCTGCACGATCATTCTTTTGGTTGTGTTGTCTTCATAAGAAAACCTGCATTAAACATTGTTGGAATTGCTTTGAGACTAGCCAGGGAAAAGGAGAACATGACGGTGCAGGGGCATGCATAAAACGAGCACTTAGAAGATATCAAATGAACCCCTCTACAAGCCGACTTGTGGATGCGAAAGAAGTTATTCAATGGTGCATCACTTCTCTAAGCCATGAGACTAACCGATCAAGGGAAGTGCGAAGGTACTTTCAATTTATTTTTTATTGGATATATCTAATTTTAAACAGTGTACATTTATCACAATGATTATCTTTGATTGTATTTTGATATCATATTTACATTCTTCTTTAAATTTTCCATATAAAGGTTTTTTTGGCATATTGGGATCGAAGACATAGATTGATCAATTGGAAATGACGTTGAAACAATAAAAGGGACTCAAAAATTGCATTCAATTAAAACAAAGTCATCCAGAAATGTGTTTGCATTGGATAAAAGAAAATATTCTTGTTTTTTTCATGTTTGCATAGACAACACAAAATCCAATGACGTTTGTGAAAACAAAATGTATGTAAAATATTGGAAACATACAGAGCTAAATATAAAGGGAAAAATTTCTGTTGCAATGTTTGAAGAAATGAAATCAGAGGAGACTACAACATCATCCGATGGTGATCGAGTTTTTGATCTTGTTAGAGAAGGTAACATTTGAATTGCTTTCTAATGATAAAGATCTAGAAATAAATTCAAATATGTATAATTTTGTCAAGTTTGTTTTATTGTGCAGGAGATGTTTTTGCTGTAATTGCACCTACTGACAATGATGAAAATGTGAAGTATTATTTGATGTGTTGCACTGAACGAAAAATGAAATTATTAGAAGAGTATAATGATCACGTATTTCCATATGAAAGAGGATCTATTATACTGAAAGGTTATTTTTTCAGACAAACTAATCAAAGTGAGAATTTTGTTTACTTTGAAGACTATGAACCTAATTTCATAAGTTGTCAATATAGTCACTTGGAGTGTGAAACACACATAAAGTTGATCGAGGTTCAATCAAAGAAAAAAACGAATATTAAGAAATGGAAAATGTCAAAATCTGATCATGAAAAGATTATTGAAGATGGCATTCCATTGGATTTTTTTTTATTGAACTGCCCAACAATTTATTCTCTTTGGATTATATGTTCTAGAACTTCCAGTACTCAATTAAAAATTGAGCTGCCTTGTTATGTTATCTGTGCAAGTGTTTGCACATGTACAAATTGTTTTGGTACATGCACACTCTAGTATCAACTGAAAGTAGCTTTTCTATACATGCATTGATGAAAAATGTTGCATACATACTGGATATATATATATATATGTTCTAGAATGTAATTAACTGTTCAAGTAGTTTTACTATGTGCATTGATGAAAAATGTTTCACGTACTCAATATATATGTTCTAGAATGCAATTAACTGAAAGTAGTTTTTCTATGTGCGTTGATGAAAATTTTTGCATGTACTGGATATATACACGAACTCAATGCACGTCCAGTTTTTCTTATGGGATTTTTTGGTAAAAAGTATTCACAATGTAAATAAATCATCCGAAATATAATTTTGTATGAAGATTCCTTTCATACAAGAGACTCGGAGCACTTCTTTGACTTTTGGTGGGATTTGACCGACATCTCTATTCCTGATTGAAAATATAGTACAAAATTTGTCTGTCCAATGGTTGAATATGTTCTATGTGCATTGATGAAAAATTTTGTGCATGTATTGGATACACACACACACACACACACACACACACACACATGTTCTAGAATGAAATTAATTGTTCAAGTAGTTTTCCCATGTGCATTGATGAAAAATGTTTCATGTATTGAATATATATATATATATATATATTCTAGAATGCAATTAAAACTGAATGGACCATCAATTTACCAATTTATAAATCAACAAGGCTACCTAGTTGAGTGCATTAATGACATTGACTCCAATTCAACAAACATATATATACTTCTTATATTTCCAACTAAAATTAAAGAGATTTATATAGTAAAGAGGCAGAACATATAGCCTATGAACTACTTTAGTTCATAGGTCAATGAAGGTATCATCATATGGGAAAATGTTTCAGGAACACTTGATCGTACTTAAAAGTAATCTTAAGATTATTTTTGATCTTTAAATACTACATACTATTGTTTGAGTGAACTTTTTTTTAAAAACTTACCAAATGTACTTCAACCATCCAAAACTTGAATTTTAAAAACTTTTTTATTATATCAAAACAAATTACTTCACATGTCATGCCAATTGTAGTTCAAATATCCAATAAAAACATTAAACATTTAACATTATATCACATGCCAAATGTAGATTGAAATGGTATCCAAAACTTAGTTTTAAAAACTTTTTGATTATATCACAACATTACTTCACATGCCTAATGTACTTTAACCATCCAAAACTTGAGTTTTTAAATTTTTTTGATTATATCACAACATTACTTGACATGCCATCCAATTGTAGTTCAACCATCCAATAAAAATATTTAACATTATATCACATGCCAAATGTAGATTGAAACCATCAAAAACTTAAGTTTTAAAAACTTTTTGATTATAACCATCCAAAACTTAAGTTTTAAATTTTTTTTGATTATATATCGTACAACATTACTTCACATGCCATGCCAATTATAGTTCAACTATCCAATAAAAACATTTAACATTATATCACATGCCAAATGTAGATTGAAACCATCCAAAACTTAACCTTTAATTTAACAAAAAATTATAGATCACAACATTACTTCACATGCCAGCTGTACTTCAACCATCCAAACTTGAGTTTTAAAAACTTTTTGATTATATCACAACATTACTTCACATGCCATGCCAATTGTAGTTCAACTATCCAATAAAAACATTAAACATTAAACATTAAATATCACATGCCAAATGTAGATTGAAACCATCCAAAAATTAAGTTTTAAAAACTTTTTGATTATATCACAACATTACTTCACATGCCATGCCAATTATAGTTCAACTATCCAATAAAAACATTTAGCATTATATCACATGCCAAATGTAGATTGAAACCATCCAAAACTTAACTTTTAATTTAACAAAAAATTAGAGATCACAACATTACTTCACATTCCAAATGTACTTCAAGCATCCAAAACTTAAGTTTTAAAAACAAAACAAATTATAACACATCATTACATAACATGCCAAATGTAGTTCATAAGAAAAATGTTAATTTATAGATGACAACATTACTAGTAGTTCAACTATCCAAAACTTAAAAGTTTTAAAAACCAAACAAATTATATAACAACATTACTTCACATTCACATGCCAAAAGTACTAAAACCATCCAAAACTTAACTTTTTGGAACAAAATAAATTATATTAACACTGTAATAAAATATGTCCAAAAATTGTAGATCTCACAAGTATCAAGTTATATATATATATATATATGAATGTGCATCTAGGTAATATATAAAAAAATAAATTTAAGACTAGAAATCTTGAAATCAAATCTACAAATCATGTCCATCAAATATAGATGGATGTAGTTTCTTTACTATCAGAGTCTCAATCCACACACTATCTTGTGAAGCATGGGAAACCTGTATACAATGCACATACAAACATTAAAATTTGATGTTTTAAAAATGAGTGAGAATATATAAAACTTCATGTAAAAAACAAAATATAAAAAAAATCATGCAATACCTCATGAGGTTCCCTCTCCATTTGTTCGCCTGCTACAAGTTCCCCCATGGGAACATCTCCAACAATAAACTATACAATATACATGTACAATTATATATATATTAAAAAATTTCAGATGAAAATGCACATGCGTACATATATAAACTTATTTTCAATAATATTAAAAAAAAAGTTAGACAACTTGTTCAAATGGTTGAAATGGTGTGGATGTTCCTATCTCCATCGCTAGAGTCCGTGGATTAAAGAAATATTCTATAGAAACCTAAAATTCAAAATTTTAAAAGTATAAAAATAACTCAAGATCAAGATCTCAATTTATAATAAAACTTAAATAAACTTTAATTTATAAATTATAACTTAAAAAAAAACATATATATATTTAAAATTGAAAAATTGAATACTTCTGTAGGTGAATTTGGGACATCTCCTAAGAGAGGCTCCAAAAGGAAATCTCCAAAAACCTAAAATTCAAAAAATTTAAAATAACTCAAGATATAGATATATATATCTCAATTTTTAATGGAAATTTTTGAGGTGGAATATATATATATAACTTAAACATAAATTTTAAAGTGAAAAATTGCCCATACTTGTTGTGGATGTGACACATCTTCTAAGGAAGTAGAAGGTACATCTCCCAAGGAAGAAGAAGGTACCGCCATCCCAAAAACATCAGATGGAATCAAAATCTGTTAAAACATTTTAATATTATATATATACATGTACATGTGTGCACAATTATTTATTTTAAAAATATCACTTAAAAAACACTAACATTTGTCAACATATCTTGATGGTGAGACCCATCTTCATTGTTTAAACCAGAGACCCCGAACGTGATATTAACATTTTCATCATTCATCATGCGTGACAACTGCAAATGGTGTTTTAACATATAATGATACATTTTTGTTAGATTAATGTACATAAAAATAAATGTATACATGTACATACACATGTATTTATTACAAATTGTACACATATATGTGTTAAAATAATTGAACCCTAAGGTCATTAACGTATAGCGTTCCCGCGCCCTCTTCCTCATGAAAAATTAGGTCTTGCCAACCATTGCGACAATTCTTTGCATATATTTGGAGATCTTCAACATTCATGTTGTTAATCTCTTCATCTGTACAATACACAAAATTGGCATGTGCATTCTCACGTGCTCTTTGTCGATTTAGACAAACATCGACTCCACCCAATCCACTGTAAACATTTTCGATCATGACATCCATTGCTTCTCAACTTATTTGAGAAGTCGCATCCATCTATGACCACAGAGTTTCGACCTGAAAAGGTCGACTCATCAATGGCGGCTCAGGGCGAGGCAACTCCACATCTCGCCTAGCACCCCTACATTCATACAATCGACCTTTCCCCGGACCAAAAAATTCTAACAGAAGGTCATTGTGATTGGGTTTCATTTTCAAAAAATATTCTGCGTAAAACAATTTTGTAAAATAAACAGGAACCTCGTCGTTCCATGGGAGCCTTCCATAGGTCGCAAGGTGCCTATCATACAAATAGTGAGCTATATCAGGGTGCTTGAAATATTGCACCTTTAGCATTTTTATTTTTGGCCCTTCCTTGAAATTAAACATTGACTTCGCCATATCTTTTATAACTCTTTGTTTTACATCCTCCCATTTATCAGGACCCATTACTGTTTCCATTCTCTTTCTCATGACTTCTACAAATGTATCAGTCGTTGGTCCAATATTTTTGTACACATTTACTATTTCGCCCAATGAATGTGTAACTATTTCGAGGCTTTGTCGACTCTCAGCAGGTAGAGTCAAAGCCACGCAATCTCTCTGCAATTTTGTATGAAGTTGTTAACACATTTCTAAAGTGCATTGCGCCATGTTTCTTTCCCATGGTATATCAGAAATGTCGGCGAGATAAGTTGTGGTGGGTAGACAACCTTCTTCTTGAATGTAGAATTCTTCACCGCGTCTATTTTGACCAATATTTGGAACATTTTTAGCTTCTGCATCAATATATATATATAATTTTGTATATTAGAAAAAAAACATGTAAATAAATTTGTAAAAATTCAATGAAAAAAATATTGAAATTGATGGCAACCTCGACGTGATTGGCTAGCATCTTCGCCACTCTGAAACTATTGAGAACTAGAACGACCCTACTGAGAACCAGCACCACCAGCCGTTGATTGGCCTCCGGGAGAATAAATATCATCACCTTCATGCAACCTGCTACCACTTATTGATAGCCCTCTAAGGGGATTTGAACCACCACCAACCTCTCGAGAGGAGAGCGAAGCTTCATAAACAAATACGAATTTATAATCAATTGAAAAATACATGCATACATATAAATACACGTGTACATATTCATTGATTAAATTGTGTTAAAACCATACCACGACTAGGTGAAACATGGGCATCCATGGCTAGAGTAGAGACCCTTCTCTTCTTATTAGCTCCTAAAAATAAAAAATGAAACTTATTAACAACTAATTTAACTCACGAAGTTAATAAAAAATCAATTCCATATGTACACACATGTATGGAGATTTAAGATTATATTTAAATTTACTATGAACAGCTCTCGATCCCGATCCATGATCCCCCCCTCTCGTAGAGATATGGGATTCTGTTGATCTTCATCGTTCATCCTCCATGATATATATATCTACGGTGGACATTTACAATTATTTTTTTAAATAAATAATTTAAATTTAATTCAAAATAAATTTCAGAAAATTAATGTAATTTAGTGTAAACAAATTATGTGAAACACAACTTTCAAAGCACTAATTGATGTGTGAAACTCAATTTAAGCAAAAAAAATTTATAAAAATGATAAGTTCACCAAATTGTGTTTTACATGGTGGGAGCACACTTGGTAAAAAATTGAAAAAAACACATTGTCATTAAAAAATAAGTGAAACTCCATTTAAACAAATTTTTTTTGAAGTCCCCACATTTTAATTTCATAAAAATGTGAAGTTCACTACTTGTTGCAAATGTGAAGTTCACCAATTTGCGCTTTACATGGTGTGGTGGGAGCACACTTGGTATATAATTGAAAAAAGCACATGGTCATTAAAAAAGACACATTTATAAGTACACAACACACACATATCCAAGATATGTTACAATGTCGATCAATAAATTTTGAAGGAGAGCGTCTCGACACTAATTCATCTTTGAGAGATGAATCTTGAATTTTTGAAGAAGAGCGTCTCAAAACTAATTAATCTTTGAGAGATGAATCTTGAATTTTTGAAGAAGAGTGTCTCAAAACTAATTCATCTTTGAGAGATTAATCTTGCATTGGCATTGCCCCGTATAATTCTAATTCATCTATTAATTCATCTTTGATAGATGAATCCTGAATTTTCATTGCCCCACACAATAAATTAGCAGACATCTTATTCACATTTGTACAATGCCTTATACTAAAAAATTGAAATTGGCTAACAATATTGTTTGCTATTCCATGTAGTTCTTTTAGCCTCTCCTTCTTAACTTGGTATACGCCATTCATCTGGTTGCACACAAGTTTAGAATTGGTGAAAAATACAATTCCATTTGATCCATACTCCATCGCTGTTCCCAAGCCTTCTATCAATCCAATATAATATGCCTTGTTTTTTTGTTGTTCTTCCCGGTATATTCATTTTCCTTTGGACGACTTTGCTAGTCGCAATATTGGAAAACACATATGTAATCACTGCATTCCCTGGATTGGGATAGCAAGAAACTTCTATGCCTAATTTCCATTTTTCAACCATATTTAATGGTTTTCTTATCCCTTAAAAAGAAAAAAATTCAATAAAAATATATATATTAAATTGAAATTTATTGCAAATGCATGGGAGAAATGAAAAACTTATATTTAGATCTATTCCAGAGATTGACTGCAGAGGCATTTACTAGATATGTCACCTTTCATTAAAGATGAGATCCAGAGGCTACCTGGCCCTTTACAGACTCTGCCTATAGAACTACCATGGATATGAAAATGAAAAACTTCTAATTAGATCTATTATAGAGATTGAATGAAATTAATGACTAGGTGACTAAAAATGTTAGTCACTACAATGATTTCAAGTGAATTACTACTAAATTTGAGCAATTTTAAGTGACCGAACTAAAAATGACTAACTTAAATGACTAATTTAGTCTTTGAATAAAATATATGACTAGATAATAAGTGAGTAAACTAAAAGTGACTAACTTAAACGACTAATTTAGTCTAGGGATAAAATATATGACTAGATAATAAGTGACTAAAGTAAAAACAACTATCTTAAATGACTAATTTAGTCTAGGATTAAAATATATGACTAGACAATAAGTGACAAAATTAATAATGATTAATGTAAATGACTATTATAGTCTAAGAATAAAAATATGGCGCCCAAATAACAAGTACAACAAGTATATGAATTAGTCATTTATGTCAGTAATTTTTAATTGTGTCACTCCATATATGGAAATTTTCACTTTTGGTACCGAAGTGTTACATTTCACTATAGGTGTCTCTGAATCCATTTGAAGTGTTAAAATTTAGAGACAAAGAGGTCTCTGAATTTACAGTGTTAAAATTTTGAAAACCCTTTTGTCTCTAAAGTTTAACAGTGCAGACGGATTCATCTACAATTAACATAATTGCATGTATCATCTATCAACTTTACACTAATACCTTCATTATAATTTTAGTAAAGGTAATATTAATTAAATAGCCAAATTAATATTTATATTTATATTTAATATTTGGCCATAAAGTTTAATTTTTAAACTTCATTGATTTATATTAAAAGTGTGAGTTGTTTTAAATCTAAGGTTAAATCTTCATATTTACATTCAATAAATAGATAAATATAATATTTCTTATGTTAAACATGTGATTTCATTTAAATCTAGTATTCAATTGTCATATTTACATTTGATAAATACTAATTAAATAGATAAACCTAAAATATATATTTATAGACCTGTTTAGTAAATAGGTATGAAAATCTATTTATTTTTCCAAAGAAACAATCGAACCCGTCTATTGATTAAGTAGAAGGTTATATATAGTATATGCATAAGCATTCAAAGAACTGCATTTTTCCTTTCTTTTGAAACAAAAGAAAAAATGGAGTTGCAACTGATGAGGAGACGTGTCTATCAATCCTCTTAGATTTGTCAAAAAAACAAATATTTTAAATGACGTCTCCGTTCAGCCCCCAGGCTTCCACTTTATTGTGGAAGAACCTGAAACAGGGATGAAAGCAGACTGTATCTATTTGATCAAAAGGACGAAAAATTGGGTGGTAGACACTATTCCAATTTTGAAAGTTTTCAAAGGAATAATGTTTTAAGCAGAGAAAAGACCAGTCTCCCAGATCTCCTAATGAGGAAAAAAATCTGAAACAGAGACAAAAAGTATATACATACTCAGATATTTATACCAAACAAGAATCTACAAAAACAAAAAGTATATTATGATTAGAAACATCAGGAGCAGGAAGTAAGAGCGGTTGGAAATTAGCGGGCAAAAGGAGGTTGTTCAATCCCTCGGTCTGACCTCCTTCAACCGCTACAATGATCCAGTGCCCCATATCTTGACGAGCGCCCTCCTCTGATAGGAAGTATGCTTCACTATTTCGTTCCCTGTAAATATGACAAGTAGATATCTGGTTAAAATAGGCTTTTACAATATTTACCTCATCAAGCAAAGTAGATAAAATGAAATTTTGGCATCTCTGTGTTCCATTGAACCATTTCAAGATGTTCGTAGAGTCCCCGAATGTAGATATGAAAATTTATTAATTTAAGTATGAAACTTAATTAATTTTTTAATGATGTATGAACCTTTGTTTTTTTGTAAGTCAATGTTATATTCATGTAGGAAAAAATGATTACATATAGCCAGTTACAAAACAGGTGGTCTCACCTCGACTTGGTTTGTTGACAAAAATTTGCACTAGATGCAAAAAAACACAAAAGAGGGACTAGGCACATTGTCCATAAAAAGATGGGCCAGAGGCACCAAAACACATATAAAACATAAATAACACCAAATAGCATAATAGTCATCCAATGTTATGGATGCAAGGTTGTCAGGGGTTGTTCCTAGATGCAGTGGATCAGGACAGAAGTCACGCTGACCACGCCCTTCAAAGTGCGCCAACCAAGTCTCCAACTTTTCTACTTTTACAGTGAGTTGATTTTGGCCTTTCCAAACCAATACTAGTCAGAGAGACTTGGCACTGTAAATAGTGCATTCAGTCCAATGTTTCGATATGCTCTGCATGCTCCTCATGACAAAATCTCTCAGTTGTGTCCACTCTTTCCATCAGGCTGTTGATAAGTGCACGACAGTTCTATAGGCAGCAATGTTGGATAACTTGCCACTCATTTACCTAAAATCAATCAAACCCGCGATTCCCCTTGCCACCACAGCCTCCTGTGCCTCGACGACTCTGCTTTTGAACCCTCAAACCCCCACCTCAAATATCCCCCCGCTTACCTCCTCCATGGCCCCCATGCGCACCCACACTAGCGAGTCGCGCATGCCCCCACATTCTTTCCACCTTGGCGTGGAGCCACCATGATAATTTTATGAGTCTGCCACCCCCACAGGGCCATGGACGACAAGGGAGGGAGAGCACCCACACCACACCGGGGGCTTAATAATTCACTAAGGTCGAGGAACCCCGCCATGTGCAGAGTCCAGAGACCAGATCCCCCACTATAGAAAACAAACACCACCAACGAAGGAGCCAAATGTCGTCTCCCACCACCACAGAGAAGCACAAAGACACCTCCGACTGCTTATATATGGGAAGAAGTTTCCTTTTGGAGGAATGATGACTTTGGTACATTGATAGAGGAAACCAAATATGTATGATAGCCAATGTCTCAAGAATTCCATTTCTCTATCCAGATTTATTCGTCAAATACTCATAATGCCCCTTAACCCGACATGGTGCCAGGCTTATGTACCCAAGCTCACCCAGTGGACCAGAGATAAGATAAAAACCCCTACAATGTCACCATCTTAGAACTCGAAGGTGTGATCGTGAATTTGAGACAAGGTCAAAACCCCTGTAACTTCACCATCTTAGAGCTCTAAGGCTTGACCTGCGATAATGAAAGGGTTTTCAAGCTTAGAATCGTGGGATTTGGCCTCGAAAAAACAATATATCTTTCCTTTCATTTTCAACTGCACCAACTTAAATTCCCTTGACTTGTTGGAAAACTGTTTGACTGGGAAGATACCAATGAAGCTCCAATATATGGTCAATGTAATCTAATTCCCTTGTCGTGAATCCTCTGCTGTTATCCAAATAACAGGCTCACGGGAAAAGGTGGCAAACTTTGGATATTCAATGACTGGATCCAAAGGTAGTTTTGGCCCTTGGGTACCTTGATCTTGAATACTTCAAAAGGCAGCAATTGACAGAAAAATCTGATGTGTATTATTTTAGAGTAGTGTTACTGGAGTTCTTGTGTGCAAGGGAAACACACTGGCAGAAAAAGGGCAAGCTTGAAAAAATCATTGACCCTCACCTTGTTGGGACCATCAACACTGGTTCTTTGAAAATGTTTAGGGAGACTACCGAAAAGTTCTTGGAAGAGATGGGCTTCGACAGGCCTTCCATGGGAGATGTTCTATGGAACCTAGAATATGCATTTCAACTCCAAAAGATATCCATGCAAAATGATCTAAATGAGAATAGTACAAATCATATTGCAGATGTTCCTTTGCGCTACCCAGATCTTCAGCCTTTTGGTTCAAGTTCAGTATGACTTCCAGTCTTGTACGAAAGTTCTTAATTTATAGATTTCATTAATGAGCATGTGGCATTTTGGAGTTCTCAACATCCCACAAAGGGATAGTTGTGAGAATTTACCTATTTTTTCGAACATGTTCTCCTTCAGTGGATATGACACATAATGGATCCATACCTTGGTGCAACAGTTCGTTACCTCAAGATGTTTGCACAAGATTCAGGGAAAAGTGAACACCCAACACTAGTGGCTTTGGTTTAGGAGGAGATCTACAAGTATGTAGAAGAGATTGAGGGCACATGCATTATGTTCCTTTTCGCTGCCGAGAGCCTAAGACTTTTTAATCTAGCATAATTGGATAAGGTGTTGGTGAATCCTCGTGGGAGGTGATCACAAAACAAGACTCCTTTGCCATGTTCCAAATTTACCAAATTAGCAGATGTAGACAAAAAATTGGTGAGTGTGAAATGGTTAGGTTCAGTACTTGTTTTTTGCATATCACATTAAAAATCCAATGCCTCCTCGTAAAATCCTCTCCTTGTATAATCGACCACCATTACAGACGATTACACCACATTTGGTTTAATCGAACAAGATGGTGGCATTGGTTTTGAGTTTCAAGGAGTTTGGTAAAATATGATTTTTGTGACCCCATTTTCATAATATACCTTGAAGTTTCGGTTAATTTTAAAGTAACACCTTCCAATACCCGAGAATAACCCCAGGGAGTAGGAGGGTTTGTTACACTACTCATGGTTAAGGCCACTCTCCTTTGATAAGGTTAAATAATTACACTTCAATGCTAAGTTGGGGCCTCGCAACACAACAAATAGGGCCATGTAAAACCTGCATAACAAAAAAAGGAGCCCTACCTTTAGTTCTTCCCTTCTCTAACTATGCCTTACGTTCTTTAGTCAAACAAATTTTCAGAATTATTTCAGGTCCCCGAACTTGGTGAAACCCCTCATTGATTGCCAATCCCCATTCACTTCAGTGTTTACCTCCACACCAAGTGCCCCTAACTCAAGAGGCTTCATATTGCCTTCCATTGCACATCACTTCCTTACACTCAAGTGTGGAAAGGTTTTGTGCACCCAATTCACAGGTTATAATGCTTTTATGGTAAACAATTCTCCATGGTTCTCCTCCTGTTCCCTTTGCATTATTTTTAATCTTCACTTTCTCTCTATTTTTTCCCAAAAGTTATTCTATTCCCCATTCCTTATTCCTCAAGTTTGTCTGTTGATTAATTAATTTAGTTAAATAGAAATTTTTCCCAATCCCCTCACAACTTTCCCTCAATGAAGTTTCTCTCCTAGATATTGAGATTCATATATATTTCTCCCTTCAATTTCAACAATACATACATTTGAAAAAAATATTTACGTCATAATAAAGTGTGGCATAATACCCACACTGATTATTAAATATTAATAATCTTAATTATATTTACAAAATTAATGGTTTAAAAAATATATCTTATAGCTTTTCTAATCAAAGAAGTTTGAAAATTACCAACCAAAAAAAACCAACACACACCATATGATAAAAACCAACATGCACCTTGGAAGAAAACACTAAATATTTTATATACTGTTTAACTTCAAATTAAATAATATATATCATGGATATGTAATATTAAATGCTTTGTTTCTTATGTACTGATATAGAATTTAAAATATATAACATTTCTGTTTGGCTACTTTAAAAGAAATTTAAAACCAACTCATATCATTAGGAGACACCACTTTGTGGCATTAATTTCATTTTAAATAAATAGTGGGAAGTGAGCGGTTTCACAATTGTGGTTTATAAAAGGAGTTGGTGGGAGTCTGGACGATTTGAACATTGGTGGAGAAGAATTAAACTTTTGAATTGTAATTGGCGCCAACTTTCCTCCAAAATTTTTCCACCCCTCCAATATCTGTAGTCTCTTTCACACAACTACCCTCTTTGTTCTTTCAATCGATCGCAGCCTTCTGCCGCCAATGGAAAAATTCACCAGGCTTACCCATAGCGGGTCTCACAAGCTGCTATGGGAAATGGGAAAAATCGCCGAGAAATCACTTGAAAAGGCTCAACAATGGCGGATAAAAGATAAAGACAAATTTTCTGACTTCAGTAGTTGTCGAAGAATGTTTCCATTTTGCACTAAAATGCCGAAGGATCTTGCAAGTAAGAAATGGATTTAAATTTTACATTCAAATTGTTTTCCATTTTTTGATACTTAGTTCAGATATCGCTAGCCACAATATTCTTGAACATGGGCATGGTGCAAATGTTTCCAACATTACTTCTTCAGACATGGAGCTAGAATGACTAATAGGGTTCTGTCCAAAAATTAGTAGCAGTTTAATGAATATGAACGAAATTCTTGAAATATATTAAAAAAACTTCCATAACATGTAGCTTTGGGGCGGATTCTTCTTCAATTCTCTATTTTCTACGTCATTCCATGTCTAGGTCGCTTTATTCTTCGAATTTGCTATCAAACCACCCTTACATTGGAGGCGCTGAGCCATATTCTGACCATATTAAGTTCAGCTATTTGCATTTTAATTTCGGCGATCTACACGGAATGTTTCGCTTTGAAGCTCGCTAAGATCAGATATTCGTGGTCGATTTCGTCATTTCTCTACAAGTCACCCAAATCACGAACAAAATCATTTGTCTACATGTTAGTCTCCCCATCGTCATGATAAGCACACTCGACCTTCACGTCTACTTTTCTTAGGCTAGCATCAAGATTCAGTCAAATTACACGCTCTGCAATGCATCTTTGACGAAACCCCGACAATTCAGGCTGGAAAAGGAAATTTCTCCATAAGAAACTCCATGAAAGAATGAAAAGGCAAATACACCATAGTTGAAGGTTCTTTGGAAAGCTGATCTGCTACATTTAAATCTTTGAACACAGAATGAAAAGAGCCGATCTCCTATTTTATTCAATTCTTTGAACTTCTTGAAAGACAAAGGCTTCTTTGAAAAGCTGATCTACTATTATATGTAATTGTTTGACCACACTGTGAAAATACTAGCGTGTTTGTTTACAGAAACGGTTAATGGATAACATTAGATACTTGGCCTAAATGCAAAAATTTGAATTACAGAAAGTGGGGTTGAATCCCCGAATGTTTCACCACCCAGAAAGGTCATGGCGCTTATGCTTAGTTCACATCTCTTTTTAGTTGTGACTATGAGATCAATTTCAGTGATTTTCTCAAGCTTTTGGATACACACGAACTGATTTAATAATAAATAGTAAAACATGACAGCTAGCTAATTTAAGGAATTGGATCCCTTTGTTGGCTTCTAGATTCGTGTCCTTGTTGTTGACTCTCAACACATGGAAGAAGTTCAAATTCTGAAATGAGTCTCCTAGATCTTTTATTCTAGAGATCAACCTTGCAAGTCTTAAGTCCAACGACGAAGAATTTGTCACAATAGTGTTAATAATAGCCTGAGAGTCCCCAAATACATTAGCCTCCCTGATGTTCAGCCCTTTAAGACACTTAAGGCCTTGAAAAAGAGCCAATGCCTTTGCTTGAATGCTAGAAGTGAGGCCCAAACCCTAGGCGAAGTTGTGAATCCTGATGCCATCTAGTTTCATTATGACACCTCCTGCTCCAGCCCTTCTTGAATTTCCCTTTGCTGCCCCATCAAAGAATAGAGAATGTCTCGATTGGTTTGCAATCCAACCTTGAAACTCCTTTATCGTAGCCCTTATTTGCCAAAATTTGGAGAGAGAGAGATAATACTTGCAGCTTTTTGAAATTGAAGGTCGAGAGAAGAGTCCCAAATTATGTCTTTCTGGCTTAATCTTAAATCGTTTTTTTGCTCTCTCAGACACTCTTTTAATTGGAATTTTATCTTGACTCCCACAAGCTTGGCATCCTGCTCATAATTTCTGAAGATCCTTTTATTTCGTTCAAGCCAAATCTACCAACAAATTATTTTTGGGAGGGAGGACCAAGCAGCTTTGATAACCTTGTTTTTTTGGAGGGGGAACAGGATAACTATGCAGCCAATTTGGGAACAGTTCAGGGATGGAGCTTGGAAGAGCGAAGTTGGAGTTCAAAATACCCAACAGCTCGAACCAAATTTGCAATGTGAATTTTCATTCAAGCATTAGATGAGTAACGCTTTCCTCTTTTTCCCTGCACAGGCTGCACCTTGAAGGGCCATGGAAACCTCGCTTCTGCAAGTTTTCATCAGTCAATATTTTGAAGTGGCATAAAAGCCAACTAAAGTGGTCAATTTTGGGTAAAGAGGGATAGTGCCATATCCCTTTCCATGGTGCAGGGTTCGGAGCTACGTGAGGACGCTCACACAGTTTGGCGTAGCCTTGTGCCACTGTGTAACCTCCAATCTGCGATCCCCATCCTCTAGTGTCGATTTTTCGAGTTAGCATTGGAGCCATACTGTGAAGCTTGGAAAGCAGAACATCATGGTCATGCAGGAGCTTCGAGGGTGTTGGGATGCATTTCCAACCAGCCTAGCATGAGTCATTCCAATTTGAAATGTCCCACAGAGAGCGCAGGCTTGCCTCGTTCATCCATTTGTGCAGCGACTGGAGAGAGCTGCAGTCCTCCAACGGATCGTTGTTCATGATTCTGTCAGTCCACAGGTTGATCCTTTTACCATTGCCGGGAACCCAATATGCATGAGTTTTTATTAGAGGGCAGGCTTTGACACAGAGTTTTAGGAAAGGCGAATTTGATTGAGGAAGAGGTTGATCTAAGCAGTGAGAATGCTTGCCTTTGAAATATTTACGCCATAGAGATAATTGAGCCTAGCCTGGATTAGGAGCTATGATTTTCTAGATTATTTTAGCACCCATTGAAATATTCTGGTTACAAAGATTTTTGAAATTCAGACCCCCTTCCAACAGAGGTATGGAGATGGATTCCCAATTGACTAGCAGGATCTTTTTCTCGTTCTTTTTTCCACGTTTCCAAAAGAAATGGCGAATGATCTCCTCCATCTTTCTGAGAATGCCAGTGGGGGCAAGGAGAACAGAGAATTGGAATAAGGGGAGATTGTTGAGAACAGATTTGATGAGACCAGTCTTGCCAGCAATGTTGAGCCAGGAGAATCCCCAGGCCTGTAGCTTGTTCTTGAATTTCTCCAATTGGGGAATCCAGTCTTTGCTGTAGGCTCTTTTGAGGAAAATAGGAAGTCCCAAGTACTTGAAGGAAGTCCAAGTAGAGGAGGCAGTGAAACCAAAGCATCTAGAAATGGAGTTAAGCAGGCTGGGCGAAATGTTCAAACAATAGATGTGGCATTTACCATTGTTTAATATGTTGCTCTAAACCCTACAAAAATCATCCAGAACTCCTTTAAATCTGGAAGCCATAGGCACAGAAGCAGTCCCCAGCAGCAGGGTGTCATCAGTGAAGAGGGAATGATTGATGTTTTTAACTCCTCTTGCTATGCAAAGCCTAGTGATCTCATGTTCCAACAACTTCTTGTCTAGATAAAAACTGAGGACTCAGGCTTGAAGGACAAAGAGCAGAGGTGAGAGGGGGCACCCCTGTCTGAGTCCTCTTGTGGCTTTGAAGAAGTCGACAGCTTTGCCATTCACTAAAGGGGAAATCCAAGGCTCCGAGATGTAAGCGCGGATCCAATTTATAAAGCTCACTCCAAATCCAAGCTTATGCTAGACTTTCAGCAAGAAACTATGCCTAACTCGATCAAATGCATTTACTAAATCATGTTTGACAACCATACCTTTTTCGTTGCGATGCAGACTTGAGTGGATTGCCTCTTGGACTAATATGAAATTGTCCACAATCTTCCTTCCATGAATGAAGCCTCCTTGATTTTCCGGAATGATTTTGGGGAGGATGAGCTTCAATCTGTTAGCAATTACTTTTGAAATCAGTTTGTACCCAATTTTGCAAAGCGAGATCGGGCGAAACCTGTTGAAGGAGTTGGCTCCTTTCTCCTTGGGGATGAGGGCAAGGAAAGTGGAGTTAGTGCTACCTCCGATTTTCTAGCATGCTTGGGACTTTAGGACCATTTTGAAGAGGTATTTTTCCACAATTGGTCAGCAGATTTGGAGAAACCTGGCTAAAAATCTGTCCGGCCTAGGGGCTTTGTTGGGGTCCATAGCAAAGAGGGCATCCTTGAATTCATTCTTAGTGACTTTAGCTTCTAGAAGGTGATTCGTCTCGGTTGAAATCGAGGGGGGAACCACGTCCAACATGTCAGAGTTTTGATCCAGATCCATATCCTCGCTATACAGGCTTTTGAAGTGAAGGAAGACCGCTCTTTTGATGTTTACAAAGTCCTTGTGAATAATAGGACCTTCCTTGATTTCAGTAATGGAGTTGGTGCATTTCCTTGCCTGAGCTTGCTTATGAAAAAAAGAGGAATTCCTATCCCCTGCTTTAAGCCAAAGACTACGAGACTTAAGTCTCCAGTATTCTTCTTCAGCTAGGTAGGCCTTATGGAAATTTTGCTGGAGATGGGCCTCTTTGTCTAGAATCTCTTTTGTAATATCAGCTTCTTTAGCCTGGAGATGATTGTTATCCAGAATGCTTTGGATTTTTTTCCTTTCAGTGGCAGGCTTGGGCAGAGATTTGGCCCAAATTTTCAGAGCCACTTTCACTCTTCTGAGTTTCTCCTCCCATACAAAAAATGGGGAGCCTTTGACAGGCTGTATCCAAATGTCCTTGACTATTTTCATGAAGTCATGCTTCTTGGTCCAGAGAGGGCTAAATCTGAAGGGAATAGGCCCAAGATCAAGCTGAACCAAGAGCTCAAGATTGATGGGTTAGTGATCAGAGGTGCTGCAGGGGAGAATATGAACTCTATCCTCTAATCCAAGAAAAATGAAAGAACTTTGGATGGAGAATCTATCAAGTCTAGCAGCGATATGACCAAGACCTACTCTTTTATTAGTCCAAGTGTACTTACCAGAGATTGGCTTGATGTCCAGCAGATCCTAGTCCTGCATTAGGTCCTTCGCCCATTCCCTTGCGGATCTCGAACAATGCTGCCTCCTCTCTTATCTGCCAAAAGAAGAGTGAGGTTGAGGTTGCTGGCAATGATGGTATTTTCTAGATTCACAAGGTCTGCTTGGTTTCTTATGGAGTCCCAGCAAGCCTTTTTTTCCCCAGCGTTAATTGGGACATACACATTGAAGAGACAAAAGATCTCTTTTGTGAATAAATGCTGCATTTTTAATAACAACCAATGAGAGTTGGGGTTCTCAGAAATAATTGAGAACTTACTAGTGTTCTAAAGAGTGCCTAGCCCACCGGAAGCCCCTCAGGCTAAGATTGATTTCGCTTCACATTTGTTCCAGAGTTTCTTACTTGCATGCAGGAAGACACTGTCCTCCATTTTGGCCTCCTGAATGAGGAGTATGTCAGGAGCTTCTATCCTTATTAAACTTCTGATAGCTTCTTCTTTGATTCTTCTCCCCATACTTCTACAGTTCCAGGAGACGACCTTCATCATTTATGTTTCTGGTGGGCTCCCTTGGAGCCTTGGGGCTGGTTTCTCGCCATCTTTGGTTTTGTTGCTAATAGCTTCTCAAGGGTTGGCTCACTGCCTTGAAGCTTATCTTTATATGTTTCCTACTCTCTTTTTTCCAGATCTATCTTGCGGCCTCTTGTGGATCTCCTCACTAAGGCTTGGGATCCTGCTATTTCCCCTTCTTCCTCAGATCCTTCTGATTCTTGCTCTTCATCCTCAAATTATATGGTGTTTCCTTTAGAGCTCTCTGTAGCACTTGTCCCCTTGGGAGAAGAAGAGGGGGTGCCTTTTGTAGGGGAGACTATTTTTTGAATCTCGACTTCCTGAGTCTCCTTTATTTGCGAGCTTAGTGGAGCGAATTTATTTTCTTGCTCCATTCTGGGAGGGGGATGCTGAGCAGGGGCATGTTGGGGCCTTTACCATTTGGACCCCCTGGCTTGTGAGATTTGTGAGAAGTCTTGGAACACTTAACTTGATTCCAGCCCTCCTCCTTACCTTTTTCTGACTCAAACATTGGACGGGCATCCTCTAGTGAAGTGGCCATAGACGTGGCATTTCTGGCATTTGAAGGGAAGCTGCTCATAATCTAGGTTCCGCACATGAGTCCAACTATCGACATTGATTTTGATGGCTTCTGGGAGACCCACCTCTAGATCTACTTCTACGCAGATTCTGGCATAGTCATATTGATCTTTGTCGTTTTCCCGGTCTATGAATTTCCCAAGGGCATTGCCGATGTGCTTCAAAGAGTCCTAGTTCCAACAGTGAACTGGAAGGTTTGGAAGCCTGACCCACACCGAGACTGTCGTGGGCACATCGACTGCAGGGTCGAAATCTGACGTCCAGTTGTTAAGATAAAGACCTTGGGGGCCCATGAAGTAGGGGCCATTCTGGAAAATTATATCCTTATCGTCTTTTGAGAAGAATTCAAAGAGGAAGAACCCTCGTCCCAAAAAATAAGATGTGACGTTGTTCTTAATCAAGGGTGCCCAGTTCTTGTTGACCCAGTTTTCAGTGGATTTAGGAGAAGGCTAGAGTCTGGTGAACTGGCCAACGAGGCCACGCTCAACCAAGGACAGGGCTACTTGGATTGGAGTCTCTAGAGGCAGGGAAATTTCAGGAATATCCTCTAGCTTCTTAATGAACTTGGCTGCTTCACTCTTTTTCTTCTGCGACAATCTAGCCAGGAGCAGGTTGAAGGCATTAATAGATGATGGCAGAGGAGGGGGAGGGGGAGGTGCCTGGGGCATGCCCGACAACTCCATGGGAGCAAACCCTAGCTTGATCGGGCCGCCTCACTGTAGAAAACGCAACCTCACAACGCTCTCAGCGCTTGCTCAGTCCGTCAAGAATTTCTCATGAAAAGACCAACGTTATTCCTTAAGAATTTCTCCATTAGCAACTCCATGAAAGATTGATTCCTTGTGAACTTCTCCAAAGGCAACTACACCATAGTTGAAGAATGAAAAGATAAAGAGTACAAAGGACTGAGCGTAAGGCAGAGTGAGTACTACTATAGAGCTAAAGGATTAAGTTCCTCTCTGCCAGAACAATAAGAAACACATAGTAAAGATGAGTTTACAGGCACACAACTATTCGCATGAGTCTTTGACGCAAATTTCATCGTCAAATTCGAAGGAATTTGTGTAAGTTTTGGTGCAATTCCATTTTCAAAATTGAAAAATTATTAGGCTTTACTTCTTGATCATTGAAATTTGTGTAAGTTTTGGTGCAATTTCACTGTCAAAATTGAGGAATTCATAGGCTTTATTTCTTGATCATTGAAAATTCAAGAATATAGTGTGTGTAATGTTTTTAAGAGCTAAATTTTGTTCTTGCAAGAAGTCGCAACTCTGTGAATCTATTTTGACAAGAACTTAGGGTAGAATTTGATTGATATTTGATTATGTAAAGTCACTAAATATTTTTGTCTATACTAAATATTTAGTACACTATTTTTTTTCTTTTTTTAACACTTTGATCCCCGAATTTACCATCGGCACGCTGCTCGACACAAAAAATGTTGTGGATGAAGTTCTGAAGGAGTTTTTGGCCAAAGTATGGCAAGAAGTGGGATGGCAGAGGAGATCAGAAGTGCTTGGGCAAAGCCCCACTAGAAGCAGTGGCTCTAATTATAGAGCACTACTAGCTTCCTTGCACTCCCCAACAATTCATGTCTGAAATATGGCCTTCTTTTGAAAACATGTAATTTCTTAACCTTCACTTGTTAATACTTTCACACTACGAATTGGATACTTGATTTATTATCCATCACTGTAACCATTGAAAGACTGCCTCTAATTAGTTATCAAGGAATTTAGCTTTCCTTCAAAATGCAATGGAGGATTAAGGATATGCTCACCGTTTTCTTTTGTCGAAGTTAAAATTAGTTGTCACCAATTTTAGTGATTTGTTTCATTTCCCACCTTTACCTGGTTTTAAGTGGGATCCTGCAATGCCAGTGCCTCGCTACAATTCCGTATAAGTTGAATTCATACCAATGACATGCAAATCTTTCCCAATGCCCTGGTCTTGCATTCTTGCTTAAAACCTATATCCACCATGTTGTTGGTATTGAGTTCAGTTCTAGGGTCACGAGCATTGTTGTGAGCGAAATTTAAATTGATAGACAATGATTATACAAACTTTGTAAGCAATAGGTATAATCTCCCAAGCCAACCTTCTATTTTCAGTGTTCAACTTCATCTTTGTCCAAGCCAACCTTCTTTTTTCAGTGTTCAACTTCATCTTTGTCCAAGCCAACCTTCCCTTTTCAGTGTTCAACTTTATCTTTGTCCATTGTAGTGGCTGGTTTCATTTTCCATAGTAAAGACATATTTGGTCATCGGCACCGCTGCGAGTTAAGCCTTAATGCTAGTATTTGGTTTTATTTCTTACGAATTAAACACTCTCGGTCACCAACACCATTACGAGGGAAATCATAATTGTAGTGGTTGGTTTCATTTACTGCAAATCAATCCCTTTTGGGTTGCCAACGAGTGAAAGTGAAAATGGATAAACTGCAATGATGTAAACGTCATAAGATCTTTCAAACAACAATGAAAACATGGGTTTGTAACAAAATTAGAGCATCGAAGTGATACTAGGGCAGAACATCAACAAGTTTGACTGGGGTTCTTCATCACTTGCAGGAGTTGAGGCCTTTCTTGAAATTTAGAAGTTGACTTACCCTTCCTTGCCCCTTCTTCGTACGAAGAATTATGAGTTAGTCTGCATTTCCATGGACATCTTCCTGGTTCATTCGATAAGCCTAGTTGACTTCACTTGCTTGGTTCAATTATGGATAGATAATTGGGCTCATATGGATCTAATTTTACTATGCAAAGACCATGTTAAAATTAACATGGTATCGAAGCACAGGTGAGGGCAAGCCCAAGTCAGAGAGAAATATATCAGGCCTGAGGGAAAGCTATCAGTCAACAACATGGAAACAATTTCGTCTCTCTCTGCACGTGCAATAATTTCTTCTTCCATCTACGGTAGGAAGGGTCTTGATCTGTGTAAGTTTCAAGCATTAACAACCTCTTTAATATTTTTGAAGCAACTTCTTTATCTCTGCGTCCATTTCCTGTGTATTTCTTAGTATTTGGTTTGGTTTCATAATTCTGAGGAGTAGACTTTCATCCCCTTAAGGATATTGTCTTTTATACAAGGATTTCCTCTGAGACCAATATGTTCATTACTGAAGAGTGCGTAAGAACTAGGGCTATAGAAACTAGAAAGAGTGATATAAAAGGCTCGTCCATGCAAATTCAAATAACTCCCTGCAGCATAATTTCTGAGCAACACCCTTGTCTCTGTGATTAATATAAATTGATGAATAGTAAGGGTTGTTAACGACCCATTCAGGCTTGTTTGAAAACTTTTTCTTTATATAATTTCAGCCCTCATTAGGAATTTATTACTAAGCATGAAAATTTTGGTGGCATCACATTTCACTAACAGTTTGGCTCTAAAAGAAATTGCATGAATAGTTGATGACGTTTCTAGAATTGTAGCATAAGCTCTCATCTTTGTGGAATATCACTCTAATCCTTGAATTTCAGCATATTTTTTATCTTATGAAGTGAGGAGCTATTTCAATCCACTTGGGGCTACAAATCAATCAACAAGGATGAGTTGTTAAGACGTGAAAGTCTTGAAGTTACTTTTAGATTGGCTTGTATTTAAAACTTACACCAATGATCCTTTTATCTTGTGGACTATTTGAACATTCCCCAAAATATTGTTTCAAGCTCCTTGAAGCATTTTAGTCATCTCTGGTTAGGGCAAGGGCATATTACCTATTTCAGATTTGCGGATAATTTTTTTACTGATATGTCTGCAACCCCTTTTAGATCGTGATTCTTTTGCACTTTGTTGGTCATTAATTCAGTCATCTACGGCCCAAAACCATTATAAATATGAATAATTTAAACAATTGATTCAGAATTCTGGAGTTTGAATCTAAATATTTCAAGGTCTATTCATACGTATTACAGTTTCTGAAACATTAAAACTCTGCAATATGCAAGGTATTCAAGCAGAATTTTGTTCTTAAGTTGGCTTCAATATAGCGTCATTATTGGGAATATAATAATTTTGTCAAAGGCTTCCTTCGTATGTAGCATTATGAATAGACAAAGCACTACTATTCATAGTTCTCACGCTGCAAGCCTTTTATCTATATTAGACAGAAGTAGCATATAAAAGGCCTTGCAAGGTTTTGGATTGATGGTAGTCTTGATCTTAATAAGCAATAAAGACTATACTTGACAACTACATATGTTGATGTCAGAATCCCTCACACCAAGATACCTTGTAGGCTTGAGCAGATATGTGACATAGCAATAACAATAGTCTTATATAAGACAATGATCTGATAGTGTTTTTGTTGTGACACACTTTGGAGAAGACATTTTGAGATACCTTAAAGAGTTTCAGACCTAATCCGAAGTCTAGGATTTGAAGAGTAATAACATTCAGTATTTGAAGATGTTTTGAATATGTGCAACAATTTCATCACCATTGAATATGGGCAAAAGCTTAATTAGCCGACCTTGTATATATATTTCAAGTTGGTGCAATGAATCCTTGAAATTGACAATTGGTTGACAATAACGGAAAAACATTGGCAAGACAATGAATCAGGAAGGTGATTGTAATTATCTCTATCTATCTATAATCTATGATGGGATGATGTATTAGATTCAACACAGTGACATACAGTGATAGTGAAGTGTCAATGATAGTTAAGACAATGTTGATTGTACAGTCACTAGTACATATGGTCAAAATTCCGACACTTTAGTTCCGACACTTTTGACGTATTGTTGGAAATTTCCCCAATTTTTCTCATTTTTTAAAATCCCACCAACAAGTGTCGCTCTAGCGATGTTTTTAGAGTATTTTCGTAACAACGATGTTTAGGACAATCGTCGAAATACCGACATTTCAGGACAAACTGTTGGAATACCGACGTTTAGGAGACATATGTCGGTCTTGCGACGTATAGGAGACATCCGTCGGTCTTGCGATGTTTAGGGATACCGCCGATCTTGCGATGTTAAGGGCGAAACCGTCGGAATACCGACGTTTAGGAGACATACGTCGGTCTTGCGAGGTTTGGGGATACTGTCGATCTTGCATCATTTAGGGCCAAGTGTCGCTCTTGCGACTTTTAGGAGCCAAAAATTTGGTCTTACGACGTTAAGGGAAAACACATGGAAATTTTATTTGGTGGCTACTCTAAAATCTGAATCGACCTATTCAAATTTATTTTCCCACTCCACTTGTTTGGTGCTAATTCCGCTGAAGAGGTTTTTGTATGGCAGTCTGCAACCGTTAAGTTCACATCCTTTGATTTAGAGAGCAGCTGCTTTGAGGTAATATAAATTTGTGTGGTTACTTGCGTTGACACAATTATGGCCGTAACAATGATATCCATTGGTTCTACCTTCTCACTAATATTGGCATTGATCTGCAGAGATGACTTGCAGAAGTTTGGGTACTGTGATGCCTGGCACACTAAATCTAGTTTTTGGCTGGAGGAAGATTTATGAACCGATATCTCTTCATAGCCACTGCCGACTGAGGGATAATAAGCTGAGGATAATAATAGCTATGCTAATTCCACTGATGAATGCAGAAAACCGAAGAGGTACATCCATGAACATACCCTGCAATTGGTTTATCCCATGGTAAAGAGTAATAATAGGCACTAGCCTTACATTTCATGATCTGCGCCTCTTTTACAGATTTATTACACTTGTATACATTTATATTCCACTTGGTTTTACACTTGTATACATTTAGATTCCACTTCCAGTCATGACGCTTTGGATTTATTAAAGCAGAGAAGGGGTATCACACAGATATCAATGCTTGCTGCATGTGAGAGTGTGGGATGTGTTTATTTTTCCAGTTTATGCACTGATCCACATTCAGACTAATGAATTTGCTTTTGTTAATGTTGATTTAATGCTGTGGCTAATTGTTCAGTACTCTGCCCTAGTTTCAGATTTTAGATCTCTCCAGATATTGGGATTGTTATTCTGAGTTTCCTTCAATTATAATGGCGCATTTTTGGTTTGCCTTGTAATAGACTAGGATTACAAATCACTAGACATGTCAGTTAAGCATATTCTTGGTGATATTTGGTGATACATGACCGCAAACATTTTCATCTGCATGCTTTAAACAAATAATGCATGAAACACGATGTTAACTACGATATCCGAGCAAACCATTGATTCAAAACATAATCACATTTAGTATTGAGTGCCCTTGTTATTCCAATAGCTTAATCCATGCACAGCTAATATTAGTAAAATAACTGGGTACAAAAAATCTTCTTGCAACACAAAATTTAAAAATACTAGGCAATGAAAATTTATCAACTCATAACAGAAGCATCATTTAAAAGACTACTCATTGAATATAAAAAAAATATGGAACATGCTACTCTTTAAGAGGAGCTTGTTTAGGTAAAAGAATCCTTCAAAACCAGTTCTGTTTTACAGCAAGTTTGGGGGGCAATGCATAAATTATACAAGCCTAAAGTTAAAGTTAAAGCAAGTTACAATTAACTTGATGATTCCCATGCCTGGACCCAATTCAAATCCAAGGTGGGCCAATTTCTTTACCAGAAGAATGCTCATCATTGTATATCTGGATGAAGTACTTTCTTTGCAGCCATTCATTATTATATTTTCCTGGTTATTAGTTCCTACTCTTGAAGAAAGTTCATGTGAAGCAGTTACAGAGATATGGGGATAGCTCAAAACTAACAAAACAGTTTGGTATACACAAACTGTCATCCAACATAACCTACAAATTAGGATCTCTCTTTAACCTGTAGCCATTCAATCAGAT
Source organism: Pinus albicaulis (assembly GCA_034641835.2). Taxonomy (NCBI): domain Eukaryota; kingdom Viridiplantae; phylum Streptophyta; class Pinopsida; order Pinales; family Pinaceae; genus Pinus; species Pinus albicaulis. The sequence continues at coordinate 829,378,778 of CM076569.1, forward strand.
CGAACATTTGCTTCGAATACTGCATGACATTTACCAGTTGAATCACTCATCTCACTCTCCCTATGCTCATCTCTTTGGCTAGAACTCGAATAGCTCATTTTAGATAGAACTTGAGGATAGCCATTGCCTCCTTGATGCATAAATTGTGACTGTGTCTCTCTAGGACCATATATTTCTGAATCTCCTACTCTATCCTCTCCTTGCAAATTCCTCAACATTACCTGTTTCACATAATCCAACAATGTCAAAAAAGTTTCAAATCCTAAGGCCAATAAACCACACTGATTTTTCTGAGCTACCATGAAAGATATGTTACCTGTAGTGATTCATTCTCGAAAGCAAGATTTTCAGATTCCTCTACTATAAGATTTATTTCATTTCTAAGTGTCATGTTCTTAGAAGCCAGTGCCTCAAATTTTGCATTCAACTCTTCACATTCCATCTGTTTCATGGAAGTCGGTGTTAGCACAGCACAGCAGACAGGGTATCAATTGAACAGTATTTACTACTTTCATAAAACAATGACAACAAACTTTGTCTATTCATGTCTCCAAATTTTCCCTCCCTATCTCTGGAAGCCTCTGAAAAAAAGATTAAGAACAAGTCAAATATTAAGAAAAAAACTATGGCATGTGATGGATACAACTTTTGGACAAGAAAATATAAACAATAGTATTTCTTGGCACTCATGATGATATATGATAAGCTTAGAATCCCATCAACTTTAAGGTTTCATTTTGCTAGATGGACCCCCTCGTTTGCAAGGTGGTTCACCTTCTTGTTATTGTTCCCATGGACAAGAAATAATTTGGAGTGAAGGCTTCCGAGCATATGATAGATTCTTTTTACAATAGCTTGGAGTTTGATGTCAGACAAAGGAGAGTCATTGATGAGGTGGCGCAAAAGAATGGCAGGGTCACCATTGATAATGTGATCTTGAATGTTTCTTTTCGCAGACAGAAGGCCACCTCGCAGAAGCGTGCACAATTCTTCTTGGTTGTTTATAGAGATTCCTAGACCCCATGGCATGGTAAGCAGATTATACATTTAGAAATTTAACCAAGACTTTTCATCTTTGGCATTACTTGGTCCATTCTTTGCCACAATTGCACATAAAGTTGCTAGCGATTGCAGTGGATTGTAGGCTTCAAATTCTCTCACTGAAACCCTGATATATGACATATATATGATGCATTTGAAAAGTGACCTTAATAGCTAGAATTTTCAATTTACAATGGAAGTGGCAGTGATAATTGTTGACTGTGATATTTAACAGTGAAGTTTGGGCAGTCATAATCCTTATGACAGTGAGCTTGCATGACTGTGACCTATATATCTGTAAGGCATGACTATGTTCATATAACCTTAACCTGTATATGGCAATGACATTGATATGGAAGTACATATATATGGTAGAGTCCTCTATGGATGATAATGACAGTGACCTGTGAACTAGCAGCAATCTTGTATAACAGAGTCTGATGCATATGGCAGTGATTTATATGTCAGTGACACTCTGGCTCATACCCCTATAACAATAACTTAGATGACAGTGTTGTAATATAACAGGGAACCTAGCAAAGTAATATAATGGTAGACATCAAATGAACCTTATTATGGACAAGTAATATAAGGTAGACATCAAATGGGAAACCACAATTTCACATCTAGTCCATAACAAGAGATTCAAAATGGGGTACCTCAGTACACTATGAGCCATCGTTAGGATGAAGAGGAGGTCCTGAGTGTCATGCTAGGTTAGGTCGTGTATGGCCAAATGAACCATGATATCTGATGGGATGTGTGTGGTCATGGTGTAGAAACCATACATTACAGTTTTATCTTGTGGCGAAGTGTTGATTGTCGTTTGTTCTTTTTTACTTCCTTCAATCTTTCATTTTTCCTTTTTCTCATTAAGAAAATCCATCCATAGTTTTCTAATTCTTTCATCTGGGGCTATTATACTACTGTGTTGTTCTCTTATAAAAAAGAGAATTCCAGGGTTCTAGCTTCCTCTTCTCACTTGGTTGGATTTTAATTTTTTCTTATAAATACCCCTGTACATTCCTAAAACATGTGGCAAATTTCCATCAGATGATGATTTTTATACAAGGAAATTGGGTTTTTCATGCTCAATTTATAAGGCTATATCTTCATAAATCAATTCTGCATTGTAGATAATTTTCCTTACTTTTTCATGCTCCTAATCCTTAATACAGGTAGGCTGAGTCTCTACAAAACCAATTAAGGAAGAATAAATCTTGTGCAATCTTGAAATATCTCGAATTTCACTCATCATCTTATCATTTTCTACAACTTCCAAGTTCTCAAAAGAAGAAAAATCACATAATTCTGCATCAAAATCTAGTTCTTGGTATTCTCCTATATTAACATAGGTTTATTATGAAAATAGATCCCAATAACTCCTTACATTCCTCGTTCCTTAATATGCTTGTTGTAGTTTTTCCATGAACTGTTGTAAGTAGCAGTTTCACTTCATCTAGAACCAATTCTTTTGGAGCTTTGCTTCGAAGACCAATGAGAATAAAGTTTAAACCATATTTAGTAGAAGCAAGACCAATTGCTAGCAGGATGCTCATTCTGCTCCTAATCAATCTTAGGGGAACAAGGAACAAAGCAAAGAAGAGGATCAATCTCAATCTAGGCTAGTGATGATTAAGAAGAAAATACAATTTTTACAATCAAATAATCAAAATCTCCCATGATTGATATGTCTAGGTCCAGTTGATTTCATGTTGTAGGAGTCTCAAAGATGTAAGAAGAAAAAATCTCACAATCTCAACCAACTGGAAAAATTCTGGAAATGTTGGAACTACTTATTCATAATTTTCCACATGATGGGTGAATGTCAAAATAAATGTCTCAAGGCTTGGAACTAGCTTGTTGGACTGCTAGAGATCTAGATTTGATTGATTTCCAATTGACTGCCTTGGAATTATAAATCTGTTTTACTTGACTGCTGAATTTCCTCCTTCAAATATGGCAACTACCCTTTAAACAAGCAAGACTTTTTACCTGTTGTCTAGTTGTCCCTTTGTTCAATTCAGTTACAATTGATATAATTTTTTCAATTTTCAATTTTTACTCCATTTACAATACTTTGATCAAGAATAATTTGCAAACACATCCCACAACCCTCAACATGTGTCCAATTCTGCATATAACATGTCATATCATATGACTATGTCACCACTCTGTAGATCATAAAGTTGAAAATGAAACCCACCATCAACCAATTTGTAAAATCTACAACATTTGCTAAAGGAAGTTAACTTGTGGCTCCAATATGCACTTTTGATCCATATCCTATAACCTCCTTTATACCTACTATTATACTGTGAACATACACATTCCTTCATACAATAAAAAAGAAGCTTCCTTTTGTGTCATCACCCCTGTACATTCCTAAAACATGTGGCAAATTTCCATCAGAAGATGATTTTTATATAAGGAAATCAGGTTTTTCATGCTCACTTTGTAAGGCTATATCTTCATAAATCAATTCTGCATTGCAAATAATTTTACTTACTTTTTCAAGCTCCTACTCCTTAATACAGGTAGGCTGAGTCTCTACAAAACCAATTAAGGAAGAATAAATCTTGTGCAATCTTGTGCAATCTTGAATTTCTCTCATCATCTTATCATTTTCTACAACTTCCAAGTTCTCAAAAGAAGAAAAATCATGTAATTCTGCATCAACATCTAGTTCTTGGTATTCTCCTATATTAACATAGGTTTATTATGAAAATAGATCCCAATAACTCCTTACATTCCTCGTTCCTTAATGTGCTTGTTGTAGTTTTTCCATGAACTGTTGTAAGTAGCAGTTTCACTTCATCTAGAACCAATTATTTTGGAGCTTTGCTTCAAAGACCAATGAGAATAAAGTTTAAACCATATTTAGCAGAAGCAAGACCAATTGTTAGCAGAATGCTCATTCTGCTCCTAATCAATCTTAGGGGAACAAGGAACAAAGAAATGAAGAGGATCAATCTCAATTTAGGCTAGTGATGATTAAGAAGAAAATACATTTTTTACAATCAAAGAATCAAAAGCTCCCATGATTGATACATCTAGGTCCAGTTGATTTCATGATGTAGGAGTCTCAAAGATGTAAGAATAAAAAATCTCACAATCTCAACCAACTGGAAAAATTCTGGAAATGTTGGAACTACTTATTCATAATTTTCCACATGATGGGTGAATGTCAAAATAAATGTCTCAAGGCTTGGAACTAGCTTGTTGGACTGCTAGAGATCTAAATTTGATTGATTTCCGATTGACTTCCTTGGAATTATAAATCTTTTTTACTTGACTGCTGAATTTCCTCCTTTAAATCTGGCAACTACCCTTTAAACAAGCAGGACTTTTCACCTGTTGTCCAGTTGTCCCTTTGTTCAATTTAGTTATAATTGATATAATTTTTTCAATTTTCAATTTTTACTCTATTGAAAATACTTTAATCAAGAATCATTTGCAAACACATCCCACACCCCTCAACTTGTGTCCAATTCTGCATATAACATGTCATATGATATGACTATGTCACCACTTTGTAGATCATAAAGTTGAAAATGAAACCCACCATTAACCAATTTGTAAAATATACAACATTTGCTAAAGGAAGTAAACTTGTGGCTCCAATATGTACTTTTTATCCATATCCTATAACCTCCTTTATACCTATACTATTATACTGTGAACATACACATTCCTTCATACAATAAAAAAGAAGCTTCCTTTTGTGCCATTACCCGTGTACATTCCTAAAACATGTGGCAAATTTCCATCAGATGATGATTTTTATACAAGGAAATCAGGTTTTTCATGCTCACTTTGTCAAACCATATCTTCATAAATCAATTCTGTATTGCAGATAATTTTCCTTACTTTTTCAAGCTCCTAATCCTAAATACAGGTAGGCTGAGTCTCTACAAAGAAGAATAAATCTTGTGCAATCTTGAAATATCTCGAATTTCAGTCATCATCTTATCATTTTCTACAACTTCCAAGTTCTCAAAAGAAGAAAACTCATGTAATTTTGCATCATCATCTAGTTCTTGGTATTCTCCTATATTAACATAGGTTTATTATGAAAATAGATCCCAATAACTCCTTACATTCCTTGTTCCTTAATGTGATTGTTGTAGTTTTTCCATGAACTGTTGTAAGTAGCAGTTTCACTTCATCTAGAACCAATTCTTTTGGAGCTTTTCTTCAAAGACCAATGAGAATAAATTTTAAACCATATTTAGTAGAAGCAAGACCAATTGCTAGCAGGATGCTCATTCTGCTCCTAATCAATCTTAGGGGAACAAGGAACAAAGCAATGAAGAGGATCAACCTCAATTTAGTCTAGTGATGATTAAGAAGAAAATACAAATTGTACAATCAAAGAATCAAAAGCTCCCATGATTGATACATCTAGGTCCAGTTGATTTCATGTTGTAGGAGTCTCAAATATGTAAGAAGAAAAAATTTCACAATCTCAACCGACTGGAAAAATTCTGAAAATGTTGGAACTACTTATTCATAATTTTCCACATGATGGGTGAATGTCAAAATAAATGTCTCAAGGCTTGGAACTATCTTGTTGGACTGCTAGAGATCTAGACTTGATTGATTTTTGATTGATTGCCTTGGAATTCTAAATCTGTTTTACTTGACTGCTGACTTTCCTCCTTCAAATCTGGCAACTACCCTTTAAACAAGCAAGAATTTTCACCTGTTGTCTAGTTGTCCCTTTGTTCAATTCAGTTATAATTGATATAATTTTTTCAATTTTCAATTTTTACTCTATTGAAAATACTTTGATCAAGAATCATTTGCAAACACATCCCACACCCCTCAACCTGTGTCCAATTCTGCATATAACATGTCATATGATATGACTATGTCACCACTCTGTAGATCATAAAGTTGAAAATGAAACCCACCATCAACCAATTTGTAAAATTTACAACATTTGCTAAATGAAGTAAAATTGTGGCTCCAAATGTACTTTTTATCCATATCCTATAACCTCCATTATACCTACTATTATACTTGATCCATAAGCACTTTCAGAAATTGGGAGAAATGTAAAAGGATTGTATTTGATTGCTCCCCATCTCTTTATGGGGAGGGAAGCTGCCTATATGGAGATAGATCCCTCTTGTGTTGTACTTCTCTGCCATATGAGTAAAGCTACAAATTTTGATTGATTACAAATTAATCGTTCTAATTAGTTTCTTTTTTAAATAAGGGAGAGCTATATAAAATTAATATACCCAAACAACAACTCGGCATGTAAAATTTGTAAGGTAGAGCTAGATAAATTAACACAGCCAAAAAACTGTTTTTGTGGGACTCTCCCTGAATGAAGTGTGTATGGTCTCAATAGTGTGCTCAATAACCTGACATATATCAGGAATCCTTGACATTGACATTTGGCAAGTGCATTGAAGTCATTATTTTATTGGGCTAATTTTACTTGTTCAAGTATCTTGGTAGTGAGACATTTCGTTGAGATGTGGATAGGTAAAATAAAAAAAGTAATGTATATTGGATTCTTCGTTCCCCAAATTGTGAGTGATTATTTTTTTACGTATGACATCACTAGAATGGCCATCTATTGCATCGAGGTTCAACATTAACATAAAATCGCCATAATAGCCGTCGATTGCATCATTAAATATAAAATGGGCTTGCCAAATTTCAACATCAAAATTTCGCTAATAGTAATATAATTCTTAAGACAGAAAATGAAGAGTAATATCATATGCATTTTGAGAGACATATTAGTCCACTTCAATCTTAGGGCCAGCACCTCCACCACTGGATGAACCATCCTCGGGAGGAACACCACCAAAGCCACCTCCAGGCATGTCGCCACTTGCACCTTGATACGTCTTTGCAATTATTGGATTGCAGATGCTCTCAAGTTCCTTCATCTTATCATCAAATTCATCAGCCTCAGCCAGCTGGTTGTTATCCAATCATTGGATTCCCTATTCAATTGCATCATCAATCTTCTTCTTGTCAGATGGATCCACTTTGGCTACAATTTTCTCATCCTTGATCATGTTCCTCATGTTATAAGCATAGTTCTCCAACGCGTTTTTGGACTCAACCTTCCTCTTGTGCTCTTCATCCTCAGACTTGTACTTCTCAGCTTCCTGAACCATCTTCTCAATCTCTTCCTTGCTCAACCTACCCTTGTCATTGGTGATTGTAATCTTGTTCTTCTGTCTGGTGGTTTTTTCCTTAGCTGAAACATTCAAGATACCATTGGCATCAATGTCAAAGCACATTGTGATTTGAGGAACACCTCTGGGAGCAGGTGGGATACCAGACAATTCAAACTTGCCCAAAAAATTATTGTCTCTTGTTCGTGTTCTCTCACCTTCATACACTTGGATGAGAACACCGGGCTGGTTGTCCGAGTATGTAGAGAACACCTGCTCTTTCTTTGTAGGAATAGTTGTATTTCTAGGAATCAAAACAGTCACTACACCGCCTGATGTCTCCAGACCGAAGGATAGAGGAGTAACATCAAGAAGTAACAGGTCTTGAACCTTCTCATTTCTTTCTCCACTTCGAATAGCAGCCTGCATTGTAGCACCATAAGCAACAGCCTCATCGGGGTTGATGCTCTTGCAGAGCTCCTTCCCATTAAAGAAGTCCTGCAACAACTGTTGTACTTTTGGAATTATATTGACCCACCAACCAAAACAAAATCATGGATAGAGCTTTTATCCATCTTAGCATCTCTCAAACACTTTTCAACAGGCTCCATACACTTTCTGAATAGATCCATATTCAGTTCTTCGAACCTAGCTCTAGTGATTGTTGAATAAAATTCGATACCTTCATACAAATAATCAATCTCTATGGTTGTCTGAGTAGTGGATGAAAGAGTCCTCTTGGACCTTTCACAAGCATTCCTCAATCTTCTCAAAGCCCTAGCACTACCACTAATATCCTTCTTGAACTTCCTTTTAAATTATTGTAAAAAGTGGTTAACCATCCTATTATCAAAATCTTCACCACTCAAATGGGTGTCACTAGCAGTAGACTTCACTTCAAAAATATCCTCTTCAATAGTCAAAAGTGAAACATCAAATATTCCACTGCCCAAATCAAAGATCAATACATTTTTCTCACCCACACTGCCAGCCTTCTTGTCCAAACCATAGGCAATAGTAGCAACGGTAGGCTCATTGATTATTTTCATCACATTCAACCTAGCAATCACTCTAGCATCCTTGGTAGCTTGCCTCTTGGAGTCATTGAAATATGCAGGAATAGTAACGACGACATTCTTTATTGTGACACCAAGATAAGCCTCTGCAATCTCCATCATCTTCATCAACACCATGGATGAGATCTCCTCTGCAGCAAACTACTTCGCCTCACCCTTGTAATTAAAAATAATCATGGGCTTGTCACCAGGCCCTAGAGTTAACTTGAAAGGCCACAACTTAATGTCACTCTGAATAGTAGCGTCACTGAAATTCCTTCCAATCAATCTCTTAGCATCAAAAACGGTATTGGTGGGATTCATGGCAACCTGATTCTTTGCGGCGTCTCCAATGAGGCACTTAGTATCAGTGAAACCCACATAGGAGGGAGTGGTTCTGTTCCCTTGGTCATTGGCGATGATCTCCACTCTATCATGCTGCTACACACCAACACAGGAATATGTAATGCCAAGATCTATACCGGTCGCAGGGCCCTCTCCCTTGTCGGCCATTACAAAACTCTAAAGAATAAATCACCCCCCAAACTCAAAGAACGATTAAATAACACAGATATACGACAGATTTGCAATTCAGAGGCAGAGCAGCAAAATCTCTCCCCTTCCACCTTTTTGTGAGTGATTATGATTATGGTATGGTTGGGATTTTTTTTATTTTTATTTTTTACCTAATTTTTTATCTTCTTCTTGTGTGCCATCGGTATTTCGACGGCTAGTTCTTTTAAAAAATATTTTGAAACGTCATTCTAGCGACACTTAGTTTCTTTTAAAAACGTTTTGTTTCGTCGGTATTCCGACGTTTACCTTTTTATTTTTAAAAATTCTTTCCATCAGTATTCCGACGTTTACTTCTCAAAAACATCGTTCTACCATCTAGTGTCAGAGATTTGAAGGAGGCAACTTTTTGTGTAGATGACCTTAAAGCACCATTGTTCCATTCAACTATGGTTTCTCTTTGGGTATTATATTCTTTTTTCAGGAAAAAATATGTTGAAATTGACCTTCTGGGGAATCTACTTACACATTTATGCAAGTCTGAGCCTTTCTTGCTAAATCAAGGACATCTTACTGAAGGGTAATGTGAAATTTTGTGTTTGTTCTTATTCAAGTTTGAATTTATTTAAGGACTGCTACAATCTATGGTCATTTGCAATTATGACTATAACTATATATAATGTTGATGTTTCTAGGTTGGAGACTATACTATTTTCATTGGAGGATGCTATTGTTGATGCGCCCAAGGCTCTTGAGTTCCTTGGTCATGTAAGGTCAAAATTCACTAAGCTGATTCCATGTCATTAGAACAATTTTGCATCCTTCCTGGGAAACAAATCCATTACAGAATAGGAGTTTCCCAAGAAGGAATTTATAACATGAAACCAACAAAATTACAAGCAATGTTATTTTGTCTTTCCAAGGCATATGATAGAGAAAACTGGCTTTATTTAGGGCTACTCATCCATATAGGGTTCAATGTGCAATTGGTTAAATAGATAATGAATTTTATTTCCTCAATATATCTGCAATTCCAATTAATGGCTCAATCTATTCTTCTATCATGCCTACAGGAGATCATGGGTAGGTATGACTAATGGATCCTTTGCCATTTTTTACTGTAGAGTAGGTGGTCTCAATAGAGTTATAATAGAGTCAGAAAGAAATATAAACTTGGCAACTATACAAATAGGATTTTCCCTAAACTTGACATATTTACTCTTTGTTGATTATGTTTTGCTTTTGGGTGATATGACTAAGGTAGATGCAATTATGCTGAAGGAACCCACCCTTGAAGAACTGAAATTCCTACCTTAAAAACTACCAACAACTGAGGAGCTACAAGAATCAACACCATCTTTGATTTGAACCTAAATAGTCTTATTATCTTCGTGTATTTCCCTAATCACAATGACCAGTAGATTCTCATCATGGATTATTTCTCTCATTCTATTTATTAGTAAAATCCACAAAATGTATCCCTACATTTGAATCTTGGGAAAAAAAACATATAATTGTTATCATTTAAATTATCCATATCTCTTGGAGCCCAAAAATCCATTTGATTTGGATAAGATTTATTTATAACCTCAAAAGAAACCCTATTATAAGTTGAAGGACCATTATGTCCTCTTGAGTCTTGACAAAATATGATGGAATGAAATGGGGTGAAGACTAGATCCATGTTTACCATGTCAGAACCTAGGCTCATTGAGATGACGACCTTGGTTTGAAGATATCCACCATACAAACTAGGACCACCCATACTTATCATTGCCATCTCTCTTTCATCATCAAGATTAACCTACTGAGGACCTATAACTCGTGGAGGCCCATGGTAGTCATTGCAATGTAATTTATTAGAATACATGCCATTTCTTATTATGATATTTACCACATCTGACAATGGCATCATTCACATCATTTTGAAGAAGTCTACAAATTAAGTCAACATATTTTTTTTCGCATTTACGACTTCCCTCACATTTGTTGGTTCTTGAAGCTCGAGCACTTTCATAAAAAAAATAGGCAAAGTCAAACAAAAAAAATGGTCCACTCTCTTTTCATTTTCTAATATTATAATGAAGTTTTATTAGAGACATTGTTTGTTTGTTTTGGTTAGAATAGGGTTTGTTCTTGGTTTTATGCGAATTTCAATTTATCATATGTAGCATGTTGAGAAATGAGAAAGAATAATGTGTGACATTTATCTTGCAGAAATTGATGCTCAATGAAAGGATACATAGTTTAACCAAGCTACAATACACTTTGGTAAAGGTGGAGAAACATCTTAAAAAACTGCTTAAGAATACACCATATACAAAGTTTGACCATAAGCAATATATGCATTTTTCTTTTGTAGATATGTTATTTTTTCTACCCAAGATATCACAACAAGAAAAATATTGATATTGTAGAAATTGTTTTAGGACGTCATTAAGGTCGATTTTTTTGATGTCCTATTTGATTGATACTTTTTTCATATGTCAGGAAGGCTTTAAATATGAATTAATATGTTCATGAAACAAATCATATTCAAATTTTATAGATATAAAAGATAAAAACGAATGTCAATGTCTTTTTTTGATTGTTACTTGACTCTGCGGTGGGCAGGTTATAGGAAATGTGATTGAAAAAACGATGGGGAGACGATGCATATCACGTCTTGGATATGGTTCATTTGCTGTTAGAGATTTCTTAGACACCTAAGCCATTGACTTTGGAAATGTTTCTAGTAGGAATTCCTATGGTTTTTAATGTTGTGATTATTTCACTTCATGGTTATTTTGGGCAAGAAAATTCTTTAGGAATGCCAGACACGACATCGGTGGACAGGTAAACAAATTTTTTATAACTGCAATTTCCATTCCATGATATCTTTTCTTTATTGTTTGATTGTATTTTAGACGCTTATTTTGATTTTCTTTTGTCTTTTAACTATGAAATTGTCCATTTAAACAACAAACAAAGCTTGAAGATGAAATTAGTATTACACTATATTTATTGGAATCTTTATAGCTATTTTGTGTTAAAATATTTTCATGAATATCAAAAAAAGCTACTTTCATGTTGTTATTTGAGTACATGTTGTTTATATACTTGACTAAGTTCATGCATTAGAAAATGAAATGTTGTTGTGAATAAAATGACAGGGATTAAACATCACATTTCAAATTATTTGTTTTCACAAGTTATCTATAGCTTGAGCTTTTTAGCATATAACTTAGTTGACATGATTGTTCCTAAGCTTTCCTTGAAAGTTGAATACTAAGTCACTAAGGTGTTTTTTTCTATATATGGTGATATTTTATTTTCTTTGTTTATACAAGTTATCTGGCCACATTATAGTGGCAATTATCGCCACAATGAAGATAATTTGTTCGAGTTTCTTACTTGTATGGAGAAAAATGTCTTTGACACTTCTGGTGTTGAGGTATATGTTGTATAAATTATTTATAGTCTAATTTAGTTTATATTATAGTGTTCATTGTTTTTCATGTTTTACACTGTGGATTGTATCTTCTTTTGTTTTCAGAGAATGAACACAATATTGATGGTAAGAAGCATGAATTGAAAAAAGAGGGGAGCAATACCATTGGAGCGACAAATGCAAAAAGAGAGAGGAGAACTGGTCTGGTGATACTCTTAGAGCCAATATCCCGCATAAGACACATATAAAAACTGATGGTCAAGTCTTCAGAGTTGGTGAATTCACCTGCAATGCCTTGAAAACACAACGATAATGTTTGAAGTGATGAAACATCATTTCATGTGTAAATTGTAGTCCAACTAATATTAAGTTGGAAAATCATATTGTAATACTTTAACATTTCATATAATATAATTTATGTGGTTGAAATTATTTATAGTTGCACTTGATATTGTTTAGTATTGTAATTAAAATATGCGACTTTGTGTTTTCATATTAGATGAATATGTACATTGTATGAAAATTTTAAAATCATACAAATTAATTTATGTTGATTAATAATAAGCACAAAATCAATTTAAAACTACTAAATTAATAGTTTATATTGATTAATGATGAACACAAATAAAATGAATATACAACTAAATTAGTCATTTATAATGATTATTAATGAAAGTAAATGAAATGAATATAAACTACTAAATTAGTCGTTTATATAATGAATAAATGACTACTGCAAATGATAATTTTGTGACTACAAATGACAACTAAATTTTGCATATATACGACTATTAGTGGCTAATTTACAGTATCTTATAACACGACTAAAATTTAGTCATATTTCTTCAGTCATTAATTGGTTTCAAACGATGACTAAAATTTGCATATATATGACTATTAGTAGCTAATTTACAGTATCTTATAACACAACCAACATTTTGGTCATATTTCTTTGGTCATTAATTGGTTTTCTCGGGTGATCATATAGTAATATATTTGGTCATTAATTGTGACAATTAATGATCAAATCAAATATTAAATTAACGACTAAATCAATGTCCAAATTAATGACTAAATCAATGAATAAATTAATGATCAAATCAATGACCAAATTAATTGCCAAATATACAACTAGACAACAAAATTGAGATAACCAATTAATGACTAAGCTAAAAACGACCAAAAGTTGGTCGCGTTATAAGATACTGTAAATTAGCTACTATTGGTCACCGACCGAAAAATAGTCGTTTATATGCAAATTTTAGTCGTTTTTTTAGTAACTAATTAGCCATTTTGTACTAGTGTTTGTATCAAATCACTTTTGGTTTCAATGGGAAAATTTTATGGCTAATTTTTGTTTTACATGTTAAATATAAAAGGTTTTTTCTCTCTCATTGTTTGAGACCATGGATATGAAAATGAAAAACTATATACTTGGTTAAAACATATGTTTTGTATCAAATTACTTTTTGTTTCTAAATACTATATACATGTTGACTGTAGGGGAATTTACTGTAGGGGCATTTAGATCTATTCCAGAGATTGAATGTAGGGGAATTTACTAGATATGTCACCTTTCATAAAAGATGAGATCCAGAGGCTACCTGGTCCTTTACATACTCTACCTATAGAACTATCATGGATATGAAAATGAAAAACTTTTAATTAGATCTATTCTAAAGATTGAATGTAGGGGCATTTACTAGATTAGGTTAAAACCTATGTTTTGTATCAAATCAATTTTGGTTTCAATGGGAAACTTTTATGGCTAATTTGTGTTTTACATGTTGAATATAAAAGGTTTTTTCTCTCTCATTGTTTGAGACCATGGATATGAAAATGAAAAACTATATACTTGGTTAAAACCTATGTTTTGATTCAAATTAATTTTTGTTTCTAAATAATATATACATGTTGACTGTAGGGGCATTTAGATATATTCCATAGATTGACTATAGGGGCATTTACTAGATATGTCACCTTTCATAAAAGATGAGATCCAGAGGCTACCTGGCCCTTTACATACTCTGCCTATAGAACTTGTAGAAGTTAACACTACATGTCCCAATTATACGCTTTGAAGGGTGTAGAGGACTCGTGGAATCACTCAAACTACTTTAAAGTTTGATGAAGAGCTACTTGGTAAGAAAAATAACTTGAGGAGGTAGATAATCCTAAATATGTTTGTAGGCTAAATAAGGAACTATATGGACTTAAACAACCACCAACAACATGGTAGTCTTTAAGCTAGACAAGTACCTTAAAAAAATGTGTTTCAAGGGGCTAATGATAATCTATGGATAAAGGCTCATGGTGATGAATTACTAATTGTGTTTGTGTATGTGGATTATATTATGTTTAGAATCAATAAAAATCAGCTAGTAAAATATTTTGTGTTTCAAGGGGCTAATAATAATCTATGGATAAAGGCTCATGGTGATGAATTACTAATTGTGTTTTTGTATGTGGATTATATTATGTTTAGAATCAATAAAAATCATCTAGTAAAATATTTTGGTGAAGAGATGAAATTTGAATTCGAGATGTGAATGATTGGAGAAATTTTCTTTTACATAGGACTACAAGCCATAAATTATACAAAATTCAATAGGCATATCCATTTCTCAATATAAATACCTAAAAAATATGTTGAAAAGTTTGAAATGGAATACTATAAACCTAAGTGAATCTCCATATCAATTGGATGCACATAACATGCAAGTTATGTGCAGATAATGGATGATGAATGAGGTGATGTTGATCATAACCTTTACATCTATATGTTAGGAAGCTTGATATACATAACAAGGTTTAGACTAGATATAATTTTGGAATTCAAGTTATGTGAAGATGATGGATGATGAATGACCTAAGTGAATCTCCATATCAATTGGATGCAAGTTATGTGCAAATGATGGATGATGAATAAGGTGATGTTGATCATAACCTTTACATCTTTATGATAGGAAGCTTGATATACATAACAAGTTTTAAAGACTAGATATAATTTTGGAATTCAAGTTATGTGAAGATGATGGATGATGAATGACCTAAGTGAATCTCCATATCAATTGGATGGAAGTTATGTGCAGATGATGGATGATGAATGAGGTGATGTTGATCATAAAATTTACATATATATGATAGGAAGCTTGATATACATAACAAGGTTTAGACTAGATATAATTTTGGAATTTATATTACTTGGAATATTTCAATCAACAACTAAACAGAGTCATCTATTACCAACAGATAGATATTAAGATACTTGAAAGAGACTACAAACAATGGAATATAGTATACAAAAGGCAAGAAAGTCATCTATTACCAACAAACATATATTAAGATACTTGAAAGAGACTACAAACAATGGACTATAGTACCCAAAAGGTGAGAAATTTACATTGAGAACATATCGAGATTCAACTAGGCTTGTGTGGATGACATGAAAAGTACAAGTGGAAACTGTTTAATTCTACTTAGGAAGAGTCTTTGGTTTAATGGTTAAGCAATAAAGATTCATTACTTTCTATATCTAGAGTAGAAGTGGAATACATAGTAGTTACTTCTTTTTGAGTGTTTTGGATGAAATGGGCTCTAAAAGATATTAAGGTAAATTTCAGTGAACCTATATATATATTAAGTGTTTCAATACAAGTGTAATAATAATTTCAAAAATAAAATATTCTACTTCCTTCAATCACTAAACATATCATCATAAAGTACCACTTCCTCACACAACAAGTCTTTGAGAAAATAGTGAAGATGGAATACATACCCACAAATCCTCTTGTTAGAGAAGCATTTGAATATGTGAGAAACAAATTAGGGATAGTTCTTGTAAATTATTGTCACTTATTTGACTTCAAAATAATATCCTATGAAATTGAGTGCAATATCTATGTGGGAGAGTACACAATATCTAAGGGGGAGAATACAATATAAGGAAGAAATAAAAAGAGTAACAGGAAGCATATGATTGTGTCAATAATTTGAAGTAGTCAAGAAGCATAACAAAGGACCATAATCAAATTCAAATTGAAATATCAAGTAGTCTTCTTCATGAAGAAGCAACATTAACTAGGTTCATCATTTAAAGGGTTCATTTTTTAATGAAAATATTTATGAAAAACAAAGTACATGTATATGTATATATAATTTATATAAACATGTTCCAAAATATTCTCAAATGTACACAGTAGTATTATAAATTTCCATATCTAATTAATAGATGTTGAAGATGAGTCTAGCTCATTCTTTATTGGCATTATCATAACATTCTCAAAATCTCCTCCTGAATC
This sequence comes from Pinus albicaulis, assembly GCA_034641835.2. Lineage (NCBI taxonomy): Eukaryota > Viridiplantae > Streptophyta > Pinopsida > Pinales > Pinaceae > Pinus > Pinus albicaulis. The sequence goes on from CM076569.1 coordinate 829,395,264, forward strand.
TAAAAATGAATATGGAATGAGTCATTGTAAATTATGATAAATCTTGTATTTAAATGACATTGGATCTATGAATAATATGGAATGAATCATTGTACATTATGATAAATCTTGTATTTTATGACATTTGATCTATGAATAATATTGAATGAATCATTGCACATTATGATAAATCTTATATTTAAATGACATTTGATCTATGAGTAAAAAAGAAAATGGGATCTCTTCATGTATATATATATGTGTGTGTGAGAGAGAAATAAAAAGCAAAGGTAATTCCACCAAGCCTAAAGGAGCATGTCCTAATACATTAAATTATGTTTGGTTTCTAGAAGAATTAATCACGAAGAGTCATGAGATCCACATTTCAACCATAATATTTGCAAGTTAAAGGAGCATGTCCTAATACATTATTATGTTTGGTTTCTAGAAGCATTAATCATGAAGAGTCATGACATCCACACTTCCACCATACTATTTGCAAGTTCTATATGAAGATATGTAGTCTAATAACTAATTAGCAAGTTGTGTTACTTATATCATATGTGTTATACTTACATTCCACATTTCCATCATACTATTTGCAAGTTCTATATGAAGATATGTAGTCTAATAACTAATTAGCAAGTTGTGTTACTTATATCATATGTGTTATACTTACATTCCACATTTCCACCATACTATTTGCAAGTTCTATATGAAGATATGTAGTCTAATAACTAATTAGCAAGTTGTGTTACTTATATCATATGTGCTAATATTAAATTTACCTTTATTGAGATGATATAACAGTTAGCTTAAATATAAGCTCTTACATATGAACCAAATGGAATACCTCATCTTACTAGATGTATAAACTCATACGTCTTATGGATAATAGATAAAAGGAGGAACCATAACTAGTGTAATCATGTTGAACAATGGGAATAAAGCTTAATTTCATTACGATAAGCTTACACACTACTTATACGTTTTACTATGAACAATGATCACAATATCTCCCTAATTATTGAGTGTGATTCATATCCAAGGGTTGGGGCTCTGATCTTAATGATAGTAATATATATGGAAAGCTAGTACATCATTACAAAGCTCTCTATTGAAACATGTCATATCAATAAACTAGTGTGATTCATTTACTCGTACATGCTTAGTTATAGTGATATCATGGGAATAATAGAGTACGTATTATCCCTAATAGCTTAGTGTTTACAATATGCTCATGTTTATGACTATTTTATGATTACTATGACTACCATTGTTATTATACACATATAGTTTATCAAAGACTACCAATACCATACTAGCTAATATGGGGATCATAGTACTGCTTTACATGAGTATGTATATCATAAGCTTTAAGCGATCTCCTAGTTATAACACCATGGAGAGATATGTACGTATTCATAGTAATCAATACTTTCATCATTACTATAATAGCTAGTGATATCAACTTACGTGATTTGGTACATAGTAATTACCATAATTAATCACATACCTACTTGGGTAAGAAGAAATATTATGATATAAGAAATATAAAATGAAAATCAAAGTTAGGAAGTTAAGAAAGGGAACTAGAATAGAAATTAAGGTAAGACCAAGACCTTTTACCCAATATTGAAAAAAGGAAAAGTTAGGAGAGGGAATTAGAATAGAAATTAAGGTAAGATCATGACCTTTTACCCAATATTGAAAAAAGGTGAGCAACCATATATATCATGAAAGAAGTTCAAGAAATATTATGATAAGAAATATTAAATGAAAATCAAAGTTAGGAATTTAGGAAAGGGAATTGGAATAGAAATTATGGTAAGACCATGACCTTTTACCCAATATAATGATTCAGTTTATCTCCAAGGTCAAAAGGAAAATAAAAGTTAGGAAAGGGAATTAGAATAGAAATTAAGGTAAGACCATGACCTTTTACCCAATATTGAACGAAGGTGAGCAACCATATATACCATGAAGGAAGATCATAAAGAAATATTAAATGAAAATCAAAGTTAGGAAAGGGAATTAGAATAGAAATTAAGGTAAGACCATGACCTTTTACCCAATATTGAACGAAGGTGAGCAACAATATATATCATGAAGGAAGTTCAAGAAATATTATGAACTTGTTTGCTTTAACCGCTTAGAACTAGTGATTACATAGATAAAATACCATAAGTATAACTGATGTATGATGGTATACCTAGTAGATAAGGGTTACATAAGCTAGGAACCATATATATTATGAAGGAAGTTCATAAAGAAATATTATGATAAGAAATATTAAATGAAAGTCAATGTTAGGAAAGGGAATTATAAGATAAATTAAGGTAAGACCATGACCTTTTACCCAATATTGAACTAAGGTGAGCAACCATATATATCATGAAGGAAGTTCAAGAAATATTATGAACTTGCTTGCTTTAACTGCTTAGAACTAGTGATTACATAGATAAAATACCATAGGTATAACTGATGTATGATGTTATAACTAGTAGATAAGGGTTACATAAGCTGTGAACAAGTAAGCATCATTGATCATACTGGTTTCATAAGAGATGTATACAACCAATAACCCGAGCTATGGTAATTATACTAGTCTAATGTAGATACCATGAACATAAGCATATCCATATTATTTATAACTAGTATATAAGGGTTACATAAGCTGTCTTATCCTTATTAAACTCTATTACAAAGTTTTAGTAATTGACAGTCTTATCAACACATTTCCAAAAATCAGAGAGCCAAAAAAGCGTATACAGTTTAAAGAGATAGTAGTAATAGACATTCTTATCCTTATTAAACTCTATTACAAAGTTTTGTAATTGATAGTCTCATCCTTATTAAACTCTATTACAAATTTGTATTAGTTGACAGTCTTATCAACACATTTCCAAAAAGCAGAGAGCCAAAAAAGTGTATACAGTTAGACTGATTCATTGGTTCTTTGCATGTTCCTTAATTCATTGATATGTGAACAAAACCAAAAGTTTTATGCTTTTGGGGATTTTTGGGGTAAGTTTAAATTAATTTAGAATGGGCCACAATTGTTATTACAAATTTTTATAAAAGAATGGTTCACAAACTATGTGACCCTAGACCAGGGTAACCCTTGAGGTAGAAGTCAAATATGTTGTTAAACAATGATGAGTTGTGATGTATTTGTTTCAAAGATATGTAAAAGATACAGAAAAACAAAAAGCTATATGCCAGGGGAAAAATGAAAAAAAAGAGCCACATAAAAGAAACACTGACAAAAAAAAAATTGGTGAAAGTAAAGCCATTCCTTTTTTAGGTTAATTGTTGTATATAGAGGTAACCAATACAAACTATAGAATATGTGTTTGTTCAGAACATGATTTATCTTCTGCATAAATTCCCTACATGGTTTATTACAACATTATATTCGATCTTGTATTTTGGTTAAATAAATAGGCATCCAAAGTTTTATAGAAAAACTAAAAGTTCCTCAAACTATACCTATGTCTCAACAAAATTATATCCTTTCAAAACATAGCATGAAAATTTAACAAATAAAAAATGCAAAGAAATTACCCCTACCATTTTTTTTTAACAGTGAAATAAAATATTCCTTGACTTTGGATTTAAAAATAATTGAAATTATCAGACGAGGATGGAATGCCAACTATTTAACATATGTTAGGTTTCTGGCTTGCGGGTTTTCCATGAAAATTTTATGTTAAATTTGTTTTGTTAATTTTTTTAAAAATATATCAAATCCTAAATCTAAATGAAGCATTATATTTTAGCTCAGTTCAATATTTGAGACAATTGGGACAGGATAACAGGGAGAATGTTAAATGTACTTGGAAAGTCGCAGTAGAGGATGCTGAAGACACTGAAGACAACGATCCCTGAAGACGCTGAAGACAACGATCCCTGAAGACGTCGTGGAAGGCCTCTGCGACCAAAAAAATCAGATTAAAAACAAATTAAAAAAAACAACAAGAAAAAATTTACAAAAAATTAAAATTTGGATAAACTTACCTCCTCAACGCGGTACAAATCAACAAAACTCTCCTCAGCGCGGCGCAAATCAACAAAACTCTTGCGACGCAATAGCAAATGAGCTAAATTCGCGCGGAACTATTGGGCGGATTAATCAATCTTGCAGACAAGATCGATCTCCCTAGTACCAAAAGGTAATCTAGCAAAAAACAGCCAAATAAACCTATCTTTCTCTAAACATAAGCGATTAACAAAAGAATACTATGAAGGTGTTAAGGAATTACCGTAGATCCAATGCTTGTTCGAAGTTGTCGTCCCTCGTGCACTTGAAGGAGTTATCTTTGTAAACCTGCAGTCACAAACAAGAAAACATTAAATAGCACTTGTATAGTAAACATCATAAATCATGCTTATAATGGTGATCAAGGAATCCATGAAATAAACAGTTAATTAATAGCTTATTGAGAAAAATGAATTCATTTGTATTAACTTTGAAAGAAGGAAAAACTTACAACTTTAGCCTTGACGTTGAACAGGACTTCCCGGGGTCCGAAGCAGGAATCTACTCTACTCTGACAAGCCTTGCACTCTTCCAACCGAGACAGATAGAGGTATGTGATCTCTCCTCACAAAAATCTCAGTTAAATGAGTCTAAATCCCAACAACACTTAACCTCAAATAATTCTAAAGCTTCAAATCCCCTTGAGGCTACCCAATGCCTCCTTTAATAGTGGAAAAGAGGAGGTTTCAGTTCCAACTATGAAGGGATAGAATCCTCCTCAAAGGGATAAGCTCCTCACATCAAGGGGTTAGCTCCATAAGTTAAGGGATACATGAACCTCAAAAGAGCGGTTCTGCCACCGCAAGATTCTTTCTAGAGGCTTCTAGAATTTACTAAAAGTGAGTTTTTTGAGTTTACTTGCGCCTTTTTAATCTTTATAGGGGTCCACACCCATAACACAGAGAAAGTGCGTTCAAATACGCAGGAATCATGAACATTAGGTGCGGGACCACAGGCAAGATAAAGAGAAAGTGCGATACCAGAGTTAAGGAGATTTTTAAGAACTTTTATCTTATTTTCAAGGCTTGATATGAAGAACTGATATGTTAGACTTGCAGAGGAGGAAGTATGAGTGATAATGCGCCCATACACATAGCAGAATGTCAGGATGACAATTTTCAGTGCAACATATTGCCCCCTAAAGTGTAAAGTTTGGAATAGATGAAGCTGAAGTCTGTCATATATGAAGAGTGCAGTACTTTATCATTTCAAGGATCATCCTGTGGACACCCAGGTCGGAACCTGTAAAAGCATTCAATGCAAAATATATATGTGTACATATCATTGCTGAGGTAGGAATTCCCATACTCAGATCAAAACTAACTATAAAATGATTTAAATTGTTCTGATACAGGAAAAATTTTGAATACATCAGCAGTATAGACATGTGTAGACATAGTATGGATGCAGTCATCTGTTTATGAATAGTCCACTGTATAAATGATAAAAAATTCCTCGCAGCCTGGATGGGAGAAACTAGATCCAGGGTCTTGATTTCTGCTTCTCGAACTAGTACGATTCTATCCATGTGAATGAATGTGTCGAAGTCAAACATGTTATAAACAGCTTGATTACCAGCCAATGATGTAAACTATTAACAAGTGTGAGAGTAACCACCAGTAATGTCAATGGCTCTTAAAGTACTCAGTACAATCCATGAAATGTGAATGAATGAGATGAAATCGAACATGTCATGGAATCATTTGATCGAAGGTCAATGATGCAACCTATCATCGAAGGCGAGAAACCTGCCATTGAGGCATGCAGATTTCAAGGTACTGACGATTTCTAGATCAACTTCCTAGATAATGAGTTGTCGTCGATAGGAAGTGATCCGTTGTAAGCAATCCCACAACATGAAATCATAGATCAAGTTTTGAAGAAACATATTGGCAACTCAAGGATGGTCAAAATGGATGACAGATATTTTGTAGATGAATAGTTTGTTTGAACTGTCCTCTTGAACACATAATGACACTGCAGATGGCTTGGTGACAATCGACCCAAAGCTAATACCCAGAAACCAGCTGAAGACTTTCAATATGGTTTGATTAACTATTAGGCAAAGGATTTTCCCAACCCAGGTGAACAAAAGTGTCGTGTTCAAGAGTGGTTAACGGCTTTCCGAATAATCAAAATGTAACAAACAGGTTCGTTTTTCTCTCTTTTCCCCCACCATTTCTGGAAAGTACCTCTTTATTTTTGACAAGCTTGAGGAGGATAGCATTTGCTTGTTTATAAGCTCATCCTTCGAACGATTCCAACTTAGTTTAATATTCGAACCCTAAGAAGGAGTGGTTCGTTCTTGTTTAAAATTGAATAGGTCCTTTACTGTTAAATTTTAATGAGTCTAGTATAGGAGAAACTCGGTGTTTTTTCAATTTTAGGGAGTCAGAAGAAAAAAATTAAGAAGACTCCATGGGGGTACTTTTTCATCAATTTAGTCTCTCGGGCCTGAAAAAGGATAAAATAATGTGAGAGAGAACTCTATTGACCATATTTAGTCAACGTATACCTTTTTCGTAAATAGTCTATTTCAGTCCATAAAAGGGGTAAACTTATACTCAAAGGATGATCATTCATTTATTTTAATGAGTTCGAATAATCAAGTGCTCGGCAATCTTTTCAATTTTCGAGAGTCTGAAAAGAGTTTAAAAGAGGACTCCAAGTTTTCGCTTTTTTTGTAAATTTTTGAAAGAGTCCGAAAAAGTGTTAAAAGTATGCTCTTTGTTGAAAACGATCAATTTTCCTGAAAAATCCAATTTCTGCACAAAAACTCGAAACATTACACATACTTGTTTAAGATAAATAAAAATTCTTTCAAAAATAACCTTTTCAAAGTGAAAAATAAACAAATTAAAAATTCATTTATTTGAAAAAACTTATAAAAAAGACTTTTCTCACTTCATTTTTACCATTTGTGTTCAGAGTGAAAAGTAAGAACTTTGGGTAAAAACGTTCCTGCAAAGATTCTGGAAAATATGTCCAGCGAAATCGAGAATCGTCAGCTCCAGGTAATCCATGACCTCCTTATCTTGCATTTCATCTGTTTGTATTTCATTTTTAGGCTTTAGATTTCATTTTTTAAGCAAAAATATGTTGAAAAAATCGCCCTGCGGGGGTTCGCAGGTGCAACACGCGGGCCCTGCGGACCCCGAATTTTTTCTACATGGGAAAAGGACCTGGGTCCGTGCCTGTTCCACAGTGACCGTGCGTATCTACACACTGTATATTAACTTCAGGTGCGGACCCCGCACAATGAAATTTCAAACTAAATTTTCTCAATTCCCACCTAAAAATTTTCAAAAAATCTTGTTCTAATATGTCTTTTTATGCATTGTAGGACATACAAGATGCTTATTTGGAGAGAACACGAGCATGAAGACGTAGATGATGCCGCAATGAACCATTTTCCTACAATGCAGGCATTAAGAGCATGCGATTTGTATAAATTCTGGGCCATTCAGGGCATGAGGGCACAGGTAGACCTCCTAACGTGGCTGGTGAACAGATGGAATGTACAGGACCAATGTTTCATGATTGGCGGCCACCGGATCGAAATTGAGATGGAGGATATTTACTTTTTGACTGGTTTTTCCAAGAGGGGCGAACAAATTTCTCTGTTTGGGACTAAGCTAGGTGGCCAGTCTGTTGCTAGTCTTCGACTAGAGTTCTGTGATGATCAGGAAGACCCCTGGGATAGACAGATTGACATACAAAATATCTTCTGTCCTGAGCTTAAATTTATTGCATTTACTGTCACCAGACTTGTTGAGAATGCAACAAGATGATGAGCTTAGTGGAAAGAAGTCACCTTCACTAAGTGGGCCCGTAGGCTATTTTTGGCACAAAGTCTATTTTTAGACTATGTCTATTTTTAGACATGCAGGATGCTATTTGTGGATGGTTGGTCAAGTTGGAAAAAATATATGGACTTCTATTTTTAGACATACTAGGCGGAATCTATTTTTAGATTGCCAGTCTAAAAATAGAAATGTCGAATATTATTAGCTCTTAATAATATTTGGACTCTAAACATTATCTTATCCTCTTGGAGCACTTCAGTTAAGTGCACAGATGTGGCACATGTAGCTGACAGAAGGAATTACGCTATTCCTGAGGGTTTAGTGGAGCTGCTGCATGGATACTTCAGTTAGAACTCAGGTGACAGAGTTTGGTGGAGTTGATTGAGGAGTTAATGGAATTGTGTTAAGTTTAACTTAGTTAAACATAGTTGAGCTAGTTGTATCTAGTCTAACTGATTGATACACTAGTGAGAGTGGTGTGAATTAATTATTAATTAATTCACTAATTATTAACTCATAAATCAAATAAATAATACATCAGTTAACTTCAGTGCATGGACAGTTTCAGTGGAGACCAGTGAAGAGGTAGGTGAAAGAGCAGTGTGACTATCAGTTGTGACTATACTGGTGCATGATTTTGCACCACACATTGATGGAGATGCCAATGAGGATTGCATAGTGCATACTAGGTGGATTTGAACTCAGACTGGGCCATTATTCATCTTGGATTGCGTAGTAGAGGAAGACTAACAGGTGGAGCAAATTGGAGCATGTGTTTTGTTAGATCTGAGCTTGTGTAGTGTGTAACAATTGGAGATTGTACTGAGAGCTTGTGAGGAGTTTGTACAATGATTGTTACATGATCTCTATCATTATAATATACAAATAGTTGGGGGTTTTCAGCTTTAAGCTTTCCCATAAATACTGTGTTTATATGTGTGATTGTTTATGGTTTTAATGTGCGCATGTGATTGTTTATATTTCCGCAATTAATAATCAATAGTAGAAGAGGTTATGTATTATGCATGAAGCTCAAATAGTGTGTGATCAGGATAATCTCGGTGAATAATTTAACAGTTATTCAAATTTCTACAAGACTGTGTGGGAGCACAACGTTGCATGTGGCTACCGGTTCCCAGATGCGCATTGCTGTAGACTGTTTTCGAGGCACCATTTTCAACTGGTGCGAAGCTGTGTTGGCCAATGTAAAAGGCCAACTAACCAGAGCAAAGAATGGAAAACTAAATAACTTTGGATATGGATCCATTATAGTCGCCTTTTCTCTAGAGAGGATCCCCATGTTAGCTCTGTAGAACATTCCTGTTGATACTGGTCGACCTTGAGAACCTAGGATGGTTTGTTGGGTTGCTTTGATGGCCCGTCACGCTGCTGAGGGCGTAGAGATTGTTAGATTTCCTCTTTCATATTTTTGTTGGCTAGAACACCAACTTTTTGTTATAGAGGACTTTCCATATTCCGGGATATATTTCCGTGTCGACCGAGAGATGGCTCTCCCGGCAGGGGAACAGTGGGATGAATCAGGTAAAATCATTTTCAACAATTTCTAAGTTCTAATTTTTTTTTGTCTTTTAATCATCTCAAAACTAATAATCAAAAGTTTTAAATGCAGATGTGGGCCCACGGTGACGAACCCATCTCCAGCCTTATGAGAGGAGGCATCCAGCTGCCGCAGCACCAACCCCAGAGGGCCAATTAGCCGATATCCTGTCTGATTTAGAGCATCACCTAGAGCACCTGACTCTAGACATTCCAGAGACCGACATAGATGATATTCTGCTTAGATTACATAGATATGTGATTGGTGTCCCAGGACCTTTTAGGAGGTTCCTATGTAGGGTGGCCCGGGCAGTGGTGTCTTATCGTGATCATCATCAGTGATAGGATGATTGTGTCGTAGACTCATATTTTTGACCTTTTTTATTATCATTTTTGCCTATCATAAGGTGTTTCCAACCTATGATCGAAGATGATGTATATTTTTTGAAACAATTCTATACTATGATATATCACTATTACTGGCTATCTATGTACATGTTATTGAATGTTGTTTAATTTACTGTTTTTATTATTGCAAATGTCGATTTATCATACTAGAAGCAACTGCATCTGCTAATGTATTTAAATGTCTTGGAATATGCTGATATTCAATGTAATCAAATTCACGTTCCAAGAGACAAACTCTTAAAAATAACCATCATAACACTGGATTTCTAATGGCATAAACCCTATTAAGTTGTAATATAACAAGTTCAGAATCCAACCTAACAATCAAACTCCGAATTCCAAATGATATGGATTCAGATAATAACTCAATCACTGCACTATACTCTGTAATGTTATTCATTGTTTGACCAAGGCTTACCCCATGCATGGATACTAACTTGTCAGAGGTTGAATAGATAACCCAAGTTGTGGAAGAGATGCTCCGTGTACTACGACAAGCACCATCAGCAAAACCAATGTAGGTTTGAAGAGACGTCGACATCTGCAATATCAAGAGTAAAACTCAGATAAGCAGGAATAGTGACAAAAACACACTCTAAACTAGGCATGCTTTTCTAATCTAAGACACACCGGCAGTAAAGAAATCTAATCTAATAAATCTCCACACCAAATTTAAGCATAATATCTCTTCAGATAAAGCCCATTTTTGGGTTTATCTAAAGGGACACCGTCGAAATCTATCAGCGCATAGGCCCCTTTTTCTAGCTTTCACTTAACAATGAAAGGACCATGCCACATGGGCACAAATTTTCCATCTCCTAGCTTATCGTTGGCTTGATCGTACACTAAGACTAGGTTTCCTTCTGAAAAATTACAAGGGGTAATACTCCTATCTACTGAGCCTTTCTTCGTTTGACATGAGCCTCATTTGCTATTGTAGCATTTCATCGATTCTCATCCAATTGAGCCAAGTACAAAAAACGTTTCTCCTCTTTAGATGTAACTGGGAGTATTTCTATGGATAATTTCAATGATGGAATTTCGCATTCAATTGGCAACACAGCTTCCAAACCGTAAACCAGTTGAAAGGGAGTGAAACCAGTTGATGTTTTTACTGAGGTCTGATATGCCCAAAGTGCTGAAAATAACATGGAATGCCAATTCAAATTATGAATACCAATAATTCGTTTAATCATAGTGACTAAAACTTTATTGATAGCTTCAACCAGGCCATTAGCCTATGGGTAATATGGACTGGAACTATCGTGGCGCATGCCAAGTTGATCTGTCAGTTCAGTCATCATGATATTTTGCAAATGATTTCCATGATCAGTAATAATGGCTTGAGGAACACCAAATCTAGCAATTATATGATTGAATACGAAAGTTGCAATAGTCTTTCCGTCTGCCGAAAATGTAGGCATCGCCTCGGTCCACTTAGTAAAATAATCTACTGCTAAGATAATATACGCATGCCACCCAGCCGAGTGAGGGTTACATGTAATAAAGTCAATACCCCACTTTGCGAAAGGATTGACATCAATTATAGGGTGAAGAGGAGTGGGTGGCGCATGCATTTTACGATCAAAGACTTGATAATTGTGGCATTTCCAGACTGCATAAATACAATCCTTGAATAATGAAGGCCAGAAATAACCAGCGCACAGTATCTTTTGGGCTGTGGCATACCCAGAAATATGACCGCCACATGCTCCAGAATGGCAGTGATTTAAAACCTTCTCAGCTTCTTCATGAGTAAGACAGAGTCAGAAAACAGAATCTGCTCCATGACGATAGAGTGTATCACCAATAATATTGTATTGTTGGGATTGGAAATGTAAATTTTTCCGTCGCTGAGATCGTGAGATTTCAGGCCGAAAAGATTGGTTTTGGAGATAAACTATAATATCCCCATACCAAGGATCAAGTGTACTGATAAGAAACAAGGATTCGTCCACAATGGGTTTCTCCGCCACAGTTTCTGTATCAGTAGAGGGGAAATCACACACCAATTTGGCAAAAACCAAAGATTTCTTTGCCTTGGATTTTTCAAATCCCAAGTCAAATTCCTGCAGGATAAATATCCATTTGGAATACTTTCCCCCTAGAAATTTTTTGTTCAAGATGTACATCATAGGGTTACAGTCAGAAATTACTGTGGTTTTGCGTAATAAGATGTAGTGTCGAAATCTTTGGACATATTTAACAGCTGCCAAGGCCAATTTCTCCACATTTGTGTATTTGATCTCAGTCGGATGCAGATTCTGACTAAGATACTAAATCACATGTTCATTTTTGAATTCGTCTTCTTGAACTAAAACCGTCCTAATGATGGAATGAGAGGCGGCGAGGTACAAAAAATAGTCCCGGTTGTAATTGGGAGGATGCAATAACGGTGCATGGGTCAATGCATGTTTAAGTGCATCAAAAGATCGATCAGTGATCTCATCCCAAAAGAATAGAACATATTGTTTTAACAACCTGGTAAAACCTTTTGTTAGCTCGGCATAGTTAGGAATGAATCGACGTAAAAAGTTTGCTTTCCCCTGCAAACTTTGGAGTTGGTGCAGAGTCGAAGGAGGAGGCAGATTAAAAATAGCTTCGACCTTCGACTAATCAACGTGAATGCCTTCTTTTGAAAAAATAAATCCCAGTAAGTGACCCGATTCTAAACAAAAAACACATTTGTGTGGATTCAACCTAATTCGATAATTCCTACATCTCATAACGATAGCTCATAAATGAGTGAGATGGTTGGCCCTACGTGATGAATGAGCAGGTAAATCATCGAGATAAGGTTTCACAATGTGCTTAATGTCATGAAATGCGTAAGACATAGCCCTTTGAAAAGTTTCTCCAGTGTTCTTTAATCCAAAAGGTAGTTTGCAATAAGAAAATGTCCCTTATGGACAAATGAAAGTTGTTTTTGGCTAATCAGCAGGGAGTATGTTTATTTGATTGTAACCAGAAAAACCATCCATAAAGGAAAACATTTCATTGCCGGCACAATCATCAATAATTTGATCGATATAGGGGGTTGGATAATTATATTTAGGACAAGATCGATTAATATCCCTATAATCGATACATACTCTTATCGTTCCTTTTTTTTTGTTAACAGGAACAATATTTGATACCCAATCAGTTAAAGGAATTGGATAAATGAAACCTGCACGAAGTAATTTCTCAACTTCGGCTTTGATAGCAGCAATTTTTCTCGGATGTATTTGACGTAAACGTTGACGGACAGGTTTGGCATCTGGGTAAGTCTTGATTTCATGTACGACAATTGAAAGATCGATTCTTGGCATTTCTTCATATGACCAGGCAAACACGTCACGAAATTCTTGAAATAGGGCTTTATAAGTTTGAATTTCATCTTCCGTACAACAAGCACCTATATGAATGTTTTCAATTATTCCTGGCTTTACTGAAATGTCAATTGGAATCGTTCAAGAGATATTTTCCAAATTTAACTCAGAATCAAGATTTTGAAACGGATTCTGCAGTTCTTTGACATATTCAGCAGTAAAAATAGAAGCGAAATCATCTTCAAAATGATCCATGTCAGGTAAAAACGAAGATCGGTGATGTAGATATTCCCATGGTAAATCGTCAACAGACAAAAGTTCACGAATTTGTTCATCAGTATGAACAAGATCAGGAAATGTCGTTATGGATGAACTAGTTATAGAAAGTGATTCCTCATGGATCCCATTCATTGGATCAGTTTCGGTTGAAGAAAAGTCGAAAAGTGACTGTACAGCCTGATATGCAATTTCAAATGGACTCAAAGGCATCATGCCATCAAATGAATGTAACTTGAATTCGGAAGGTACGATCCAAGGATCATCAAACATAATAGTATTTGATGAAATCATATGAATAGTTGTAATAGAAGGCGATACGATAGGAGGAGGAAAGGAAAAAGTTCCTAGTAAACCAGAGTCTTTAATCAAACCTACTCCAACATCCTTGTAAGGGATAGCCGTTTTATCGACGTGCTGGATTGTTTCTGTAGAGGCTGGATTGGAAGAAAAATAAGTTAATTGATCTATTGTAATGATCTTTCCTTGATGTGGAAACTTGATAAGCCAGAAAACCGATGAAACAACAACAGTCATAGCATAAGACCAACTATGACCCAGGAGAAGGTTGTAATCTAGAGGGGCATCAACCACTTCCACATCTAGATTTACGATTTTACCTTCGACCACTATGGGTAAATCTTGCAAAATACCAAAAGGGTGGAAACCTCGGCCATCAAAAGCCTTTAAAATTGTTGGAGACTGATTGAGTGTAGGAGAACCAAGTGATTTCCAACACTGGATCGACATAACACACGTTGAAGCTCCCTCATCAATCACAGTCTGAAAGATCGGTCTGTTTTTTACTAATACTGGAATTTGGAAAGCCATTTGGTGAGGTAGGCGAGGTGTACTATTCTCTAAATCGAAGCTTATTAGGTTCGAGTCCTGAATATCGACAGCTCCTATGGCAGACAAAAGTAATTTACGCTGTGCTGGGCACGATTGTAGCACTTCCAAAGTCGACATTGCTGAAGGGGAAATAGCTAAGTCCTCAACAATGTTGTAATTCTGAGCAGATCTCGCATGTGGATTGAAAGCTGATTTACGAAGAACACCTTTAGAAGGCGGTTTGATTACTAAGTCTGGATTGGGGTTCTCGATCTGTAGTGGACCAAAAATAGGAGGAGGTGTAGTTGATGTGTTTGCACTAGAAGATTCTACTTCTTTACCATCAATAGGATTCTTACTACCATAATTTTGTGATCGCGTCACAATCATGACATGAGACATCATCAGAATAGGTTCTTCTGAGGCATTCGAGGTAGAACCAATCATCTTACTATCTTGAGTGGGAAAAGGATCCTTCAAGAAAGCAGGTTGTTGTGAACCTTTAACGAATTTTGAAACCTCTGCTCAATGTGGGCATTCTTTAATAAAATGATCCTTGTCACAAATGTAACAAGGATAGCGAGGCCTACGTTTTTTGTCATTAGATTCAGTTTTATCAGTTTTCTCTTTTGAATTCTTTTTGTTTTTATTCTTCCCTCTCTTTTTACTGTCTCTAAAAAAAGTCATAATAGGACGTAGATGTCTCTACGACATGAATGTCGGCAGAAATTTCGGGGGAAGACTCTCCTTTCGGGGAATCAAGTAAAGTCATAATAGGAGAAGATTTCTTTGAAGATTTCTTCTTGCTTTTAGTATTGATTGTACCAATCATACGATCAGCGGCATGAGACCCTGAAGGAGCTGCAGTTATTTGACCTTGTTTTGGAAGATCAGGGATTTTTTCGTGTAAAGTACCTGACTGCATATAAACGAGGTCAAGGTACTGAGCTTGAGAAATGACTTGCTCCTCAGTAAAAACTCCGGCCTTAGCTACATCTTCAGTGATTTTGGGTAACAATGATTCAACAAACCATTCTGCCAAAATTTGATCCGAAATGTAAACTTTCACCAAACGCCTTCTATGTCACCATTCATGAATATGATCAGAAATATATGTGGACGTGGATTGCTTTAGTGAAGTTAATAGTTTCGTGCCATTGTCGTATCTGACAGGAAACTGAAAATGAGTCAAGAAGGCAGTTGCTAACTGACTGAAATTATTAAAAGAGTCTCTTGGTAACTCAATGTACCATTTGGCAGCAAGACCAATTAGAGTTCGTTGAAAAAGACGTAAGCGAATTGAATCATCAATTATTGAATTAGACGCACACCAGAGGTGATAAGTCATAACGTGATTTGATGAATCCTCTCCTGACTTACCCTCGAATTTTGGTATATCACTAGGCAACTTATGCGGCATTGGCAGCTAGTACGGATAATAGAAAATTGGATCATTCGTAAGGCGTGTCAAATCAGGTAAATCCAAAGTTGCAATAAATGGTAACTGACGGTTAGGGTCGCGAAAACCTTGAGTAGCCAAAGCAGTTCCGGGAGGAGGATACCCAGGATAACTGGGAATCGGATTTGCATTAGGAATTGTGTAACCTGCCGGGAAATTAAGATTAACTGGACCAAACTGGGGTTGTTGAGGCTGTTGATAAGTATAGCCAGGGTACGGTTGATAATGATAAGCTGGGTTTTGTGAAATGGGACCAAATTGAGGCTGTCCCTGGTACAGTTGATACATGAATTGTGGTTGACTTGTGAAAATCGTACTTGTACCAGCTTGTCCCGCAGGTATGTGGACCGAAGTCTAAATTGAAGGTCCTGACTGGGGTACAGAGACTTGAGGGATTTGCACGGATGTAGGGATAGAAGAACTTGGAGCTACATATACTCCATAAACAGGTGTTATAGGTTGAGAAAATATTGCAGCAGTTGCAACAGTTTGAGGCGGAGTCTGAGGTGTACTAGGCCCAGACTACTGAACAGAACCAGGTGCAGGGGTTTGAATAGTAGACTGAACATGTTGCTGGGTTGGACCAGAAACCATAGGCTATCCGGGTTGAGAAGACAATTGCACATTAGGTTGCATAGGCTGTTGAAATTGGGATGGATCCCACACCATGTTTGTTTCGGGGTATTGTCCCGAAGAAGGTTGAACGTAAGGACCATAGCCTGGTTGGACGTAGGGTTGATAAGTAAGTGGTAAATTTCTGGCTCCTTGTACAGATGATTGACCAGAAGGTGGTTGAAAACCTTGAATTGGGTACTGACCTTGAGGTTGATAACCCCGAGGCGCGTACTGAAGCTGGGGTTGATAAGGACCTTGAGGAACATATTGAGTTTGGGGTTGACCTTGGGGTATGTACTGCCATGAAGATTGATACCCTTGAGGTATTTACTGTCCTTGAGGTTGTTCTCCAAAATAATATTGTCCCACAGTTTGTCCTGGGAAAAATTTACCTTGAGGTTGCCCCCCAGGTGGTAATTGAAAGCCTGAAGGTTGCCCCCCAGGTGGTAATTGACTACCTTGAGGTTTACCCCCAGGCAGTAACTAACTTCCCTGAAATTTTCCTCCAGGCGGTAACTGACTGCCTTGAGGTTGAGGATTCAGAATATTACCAGACATCATAAATATTTTCTCTGTGTTCGACGTTTCAGTTTTAATTCCATTAAGACCAGATGATAATACTTGTTCAATCGGTCGAGGAGTTGCTCCAGAAAAAGTACCAGACAGAGCCTGATATCTCGAAGGAACAGAAGGACCACCGTGTATAAATGCTTCTGGTGTTTGGGAAAACATAGATGAATCTCCTGCCACAATGGATGAAGGATAGTAACCTCTCGGCGTAGGATGAAATGGAATTCAAGGTGGAGAAAAAGCAAGACCTGGGTTTTCTAAAAAGTTTGTCAAAGATAGATACCAAGCGTTAGTCCGAATAGGGCTATAGAAAATGGATTCACGCTCCCTAAGATTTAAAGACTGAGGGGATTAGGGAAGAGATATCTCTTCGTCTGGACTAGCAAGTTCTTCAATAGAAATGAGGCCAGATGGAAGATCTTCAGTAACAATATTTCTTACCCTAGGTGAACCAGGATCGCTAGAAGTTGGTGTAATAAATCCTGAGGATGTTTCCAAAACAAAAGGTTTAGTGTCAGGTTCAGAAATTTCAAATTCGTCAGCTAGTTCACTGGAAGGAGAAATACTACTAGTAACTTTAGAAACTGAAATCGGTTCTTGAATGTGTTCTGTCGTGGGTATTTGATGATCAGGATGAACAAATATAGATGAAGTTCCAATTTCTGTTGATCTAATTCTACCGCTACTAGATGATACTAGAGCATGCATCCCTTCAAGCTGACTTGGTGTATATTCAGGGGGATTCCCCTAAAGTCTCCGGGATTGTCTCGGTAATTCTTCCATGATTAAGTATTAACCAATCACACGCAAACAAAGAAAATCTCAATAAAAACACCTAAAGTCTCTAAAGAAAAAAATAGCTGAATCACACGCCTAAAAATATAAGAGTTCAAACCACACACAAACAGTAACTTCCCATACTAAAAACACTAGTTGGTGATGAAATCCAACTTAGTAGAAATTTAATACAGAAAGGGCGGTTGGAACAATTACCCCGACAACCTCCTTAATGAAATAGACTGGCACAAGTTTCTTCACAAAACCATCTTGAGTGAAGAGAACCCCCCATAGAGTCCAAGTGAGTCTAGTCGACATCTGCTCTAGGTACAGTGAGATCTTTCCTTCACCGTCACCTTAGGAAATAATCTTAAGCTTATGGACACTAAGGTTACCAACAGTAGCAAATACAACTAGGGGAACAGTCTACGATCTGATTCCATGCACAAGGGCAAAGTAACAAATCTCAATCCCCTTGAAGGCTCCTTGACATGGTTAATCTGAGGTTTACCGACAAGGTACCCCAGGCTCCTCGACAATGGTTAATTCGAGGTTTACTGTTTGTAATGCGCACAAAATCTTCTATCTTTCCCAATGAAACATAATTGATTGTCTCAAAGGTTCGGATATGATCTCGTGATTAACTCCTTTAAGAGAAGCTTCCTAGATTGTACCAATTACAATTGGATTTATTTCCTACCGCAAGATTTATCTACTTGTTTTTTTTTACTATCTTGGAGAGTTAATTACTCCCTACTCCAAGATACTAGCCTAAGCTATATTGGTGGTAAGAGCCCTAGAAATAAAAATATTACTAGATGAATTTTAATTAAGCGTTACTTTTATGAGATTTTCTTTAAGTCAATAGGTATGGAAATGAAACTTTGATGGTGTGAAGACTCGACTTCCAAAAACACTAAAAATGCACCTAAAAATGATAATGAATTCGTTTTCTTTCAATGAAATTCTAGCTAAAGAAAGAGTTCGAGAATGTAATTATTTTTAAGAGACAATTCTTTCTTTAAACATAAAGAATAAATGGAAGAAAATATTTTTGTCTTTTCAACAATAACTCAAAACGAGACAAATGATCAATGCTCACACTAAAATCCTTTTACTTTCGAAACTTGAAACTACAAAAACAACTTTCCTTCAAAAGAAATCTATGAATTTTAAAAGCACTCAAAACTACAAAAACTAATCTTGAGATCTACAAACTTTGAAAATCTAATTGAATAAAAGCTTTAATATTTTTTGAAGAATGTTTTACTTAGTTGTTCAGTAAACTAAGGATCTATTTGTCCAGAATAACAAACAAATCAAAAAACATCCAGATATGTTTCCTTTTATAAAAATGAAATTCAAAACCTATAACAAAGTTTTTTCGAAGATTTGCAAAGAAACAACTAGACTTATTTCTCAATTAAAAGATGGATTTCACAACCAGGTCAGACTCAGTAAGAAGGAAAAAATACCAATGTAATATGAGGTATTTCAAACTTCCAATGCTTTGAGTCACTACAGAGATCAAGTGAAAAGCAATCCAAAATGCAAAACTTCTAGAAAATCATCAAAAACATAAATACTGTTGGAACTCATTCACAAAAATATTTTGACAGAAACAACACAAATCTGGGCAGATACTAGAAACCCTAAATCAAATTAAAGATAAACTGGAAGAAGAAATCTAGAATTTTTCAAAAATTTTAACAGGGTCCGCAGGCTCCTAGTAGTAATAGGTGCGGTCCCGCACTGTTTACTAAAGGAAATTGTGAAACTGCTCGCACTGTGCAAGAAAACAAAGTGCGGTCCCTAGAAAAGTTTAAGAAAAACTCAAAAGATTTAAAAATTTTCAAAAACAGAGAAAACCTAAGCTACCCAGGCAGATATCCATCAATCAAAAACCAGAATTTTTTTTCCTCAAATCAAAATAAAGGAGAACAAAAAACAACAAGAATTTTCCCCAGTGGAGTCGCCAATTTGTTGGGTGGATCAATCAATCTTGCAGACAAGATCGATCTCCCTAGTCCCAAAAGGTAATCTAGCAACAAACAGCTAAATAAACCTATCTTTCTCTAAACATATGCGATTCACAAAATAATACTATGAAGGTGTTAAGGACTTACCGTAGATCCAATGCTTGTTTGAAGTTGTCATCCCTCGTGCACTTGAAGGAATTATCTTTGTAAACCTGCAGTCACAAACAAGAAAACATTAAATAGCACCTATATAGTAAACATCATAAATCATGCTTATCATGGTGATCAAATAATCCATGAAATAAACAGTTAATTAACAGCTTATTGAGAAAAATGAATTCATTTGTATTAAATTTGAAAGAAGGAAAACCTTACAACCTTAGCCTTGATGTTGAACAGGCCTTCCTAAGGTCCGATGCAGGAAAATCCTCTACTCTAACAAGCCTTGCACTCTTCCAACCGAGACAGATATAGGTATGTGATCTCTCCTCACATAAATCTCAGTTAAATGAGTCTGAATCCCAACAACACTTAACCTCAAATAATTCTAAAGCTTCAACTCCCCTTGAGGCTACCCAATGCCTCTTTTTATAGTGGAAAAGAGGAGGTTTCAGTTCCAACTATGAAGGGATAGAATCCTCCTTCAAAGGGATAAGCTCCTCACATCAAGGGGTTAGCTCCATAAGGTAAGGGATACATGAACCTCAAAAGAGTGGTTCTACCACCGCAAGATTCTTTCTAGAGGCTTCTAGAATTTACTAAAAGTGAGCTTTTTGAGTTTACTTGTGCCTTTTTAATCTTTACAGGGGTCCGCACCCATAACACAGATAAAGTGCGTTTAGGTACACAGGAGTCATGAACATTAGGTGCGGGACCACAGGCAAGGTAAAGAGAAAGTGCGATACCAGAGTTAAGGAGATTTTTAAGAAATTTTCTCTTATTTTCAAGGCTTGATATGAAGAACTAATATGTTAGACTTGCAGAGGAGGAAGTATGAGTGATAATGCGCCCATACACATAGCAGAGTGTTAGGATGACAATTTTCAGTGCAACAGGAACAACAGTGAATAAAATAAATTCGCACGGGACAACAACGAATCAGCGGGACAGAAATGAGCGCGCGAGATAAATGTGAAGAGAAGCGCGAAGCAACAATGAATCAAATAAATTCATGTGGGACAATAGTGAATAATTGGGACATAAATGAGCGCGCGAGATAAATGTGAAGAGAAACCTGGAACAGTTTGTAGGCGATATATTTATAAAATAATAGTTTGGCCGAATTTTGTTTGCCGGTTTTCCAAACTCAGGCGAAAAATATGTTTGCCATTGTTGTCAGTACGCTGTCAATGTAAATGGAAAAAAAATTTCGGCCGAACTCCTGAATAGTTTGGCCGAACTATGGAGGAAAGAAATTTTCTGCCCCGAATTCTTACAAAAGTGTTACCCATCTTCACATTTTCACCCTAACTTCTACCTTATCCCCACCACACTTTTCTACAAATTCATTATGAATAAATCTGACCCTTTAGATGAAATTTGTAGACATTATGTACTCATTATCTACATTATGATTTCATGACAATAAATTTGCTTATGCTTCTGTTAAACCAACGTAAATGATGCATTTCACTGTTTCAAAAAGAGAGTTATTGGGATATTCCTCAATCAATTGTCTTTTATCCTCTACCGAATGGTTCCCTCCAATTACATAATATTTATATTCAAAACATTATGTCTTGTCAAATCCCTATTTTTTTGGAACCTAACGTGGATCAACAAGAACCACATAATCTACCACATGCGCATATGGATTGAACATGAACAATGTTTTCAGATTATGTACATGTAGGTGATGTGTCTTTCTAATTTGATATTGAGATTTTCCTTCATCTGGCCTATAGAATTGGCTGACTTTAAGTTGTAATGTTTGGCCACTATTAATTAATTTATTCTTCCTCAATTGATATCGAATGGAATTTTGTTTTGTTTTAATAATGGCATCCTCTAACTCCACACACGGTGTTATGATTTCTCTATTGCCTTTAGAGCTTTTAGTTTGTTCTTCATTGATGCTTATGAATTTTACAGGTTGACCAACATTTGATTTCTTTTTCTTCTCGGTTAACATATCCTCTTTTTGATGAAAAAGTTCTTCATCATCAACCAGAAGAGAGAAATCTTTGGCCATTTTTCCTTTTGGTGTTTTATTTTTTTTCTCCTTTTCAACAACAGTTTTAATCTCCTCCTTAATAATGCTAACATATTTTTTAGCTTCATCTTCCACATCTTCAAAAGAAACATGTTTAGATTTACTATATTGACACACCTTAGTGAGACTTCTTAAGGATTTATGTTCCACCATGGGTATGACTGTTAACACTGACAAAAAAAAAGTTATGATTATCAAATCCAATAAGGACACTTATGCTAATTTTTTGTATGACAATAAAAACTTGTAGGAAGTGTCTTCTTACAAGTACCTAGGAATTGATATTCATCACAAGCTCAATTGGAACTATAACATTGAGAAAATGACTAATGGAGGGTGGAAAGCTTATTTTGGCCTTGAAAGTAATTGTAAAGCAGCGAACCTTGTGATGTGAGATAAAAAGGAAGCTCCTCTTTGAAACTTTAGTCACTCTTGTTATCTTTTCTGGATGTGAGGTTTGGGGTTGCAACATCTCTGGAGAATCCTGGAGAAAGATTGAGAAAATCCAAAAGCGTTTTATAACGTATAACCCCAAAATTAAAAGAAATGCACCCTATCATATTCTCGTTATAGAAGTTTCTATTTCCCCTATCGAGAGCCTAGCTATGGCTAGGCTCCTGTTGTATAGACACAAAATCAATAACATGGGAGACCATAGACTTCCTAAGCTAGCTTTAAATTCCATCCAGAACCACCTAAGGCTCAAATGAGGTTGGTATAAAGATACTAGGGCCTGGTTAAACCATTGGGAGATTGACGAAAATGTTGCATTGAAAAATAATAATAACATTAAAAATATTGTTACTTATAATTTTAAAGAGAAAATGTGGTGTGAAAAATATTTAGAGGATAAAATAAAATTAAGATATTGTAAAGAGGTCATCAACCCTACTCTAGAAGATCAAAAGTATCTCTTTGTTTTAACTAGCTAAAAGAAAAAAATTAATATAGCCAACATAAGAACGAACTCTCATGAGCTCCATAGTGAAACAGGTCACTGGGAAGTTCCTAAAACACCATGGGTGGAAAGGATCTGCCATCTCTGTGAGAATATGAACGTTGAGAATGAAAATCACTACCTCTTAGAGTGCCCTGCGTACACCCACATTAGATCTCAATTTCATAATATTTATTGCAATATTGACCTTCCTAGCCTTTTAACATGTCAAAACTATAGTGATCTTGGGATGCTTCTCTCGAAGCGCTTTAAGCATAGAAGTACAATTCTAAAACAAACTAAATAATTCATTTCTTTAGGTCCAATAGAACAAAGTTTGGTCTCATCATCATCGCGCGCACACACACACACACACACACATATATATAACTTTTGTTTTTAATTTTTTTTCATGCATACACTTTAAAAAAAAAAATTGCATGCATGCATTTTTTTATTTTTAAAATTGTGTGCATACATTTAAAAAAAAAAATTGCATGCACTTTTAAGAAATAAAATAAAATAAAATAAATATAACTGTTTTTTTATGTGGATGGTTGTTTTTTGGTTTTTGTTTCATGGAGGAACCCAACAGCCCTAAAATGGAAAAAAAATCTTATTTTTTGTCCTAAAAAGCTTACAAATATTAGTCCTTTTTTCATCTTCTCACTATAAAAATATAAAAAAATAGAGTATTTTTATGTGATTTTTCTCATAGTTATGATATTGCAAAGCAAAATTCAAGGAAAAAATGAAAACAATAAAAAGTAATAGTTTTGGAATATAAAAACCATAAAAAAAAAAAAAAAAAGATTATCCCCAAATTCATCTTTAAATGGTAAAAATAGAAGGAAAACTAACCTTTCAAATGCAAAAAACTCTCAATCAATGTGGTATTGATGCCAATGCAGTGCATCCACAAAATTTATCCAAAAAAACCCAAAAGACTTGATGTGATGTGAGGAATATAAACAATGATTGTTATTATATAGTGAAGATTGTGTGATTGCTTTAGCGTTTTGCAAATGTGGGATTAAAATTAAAATTAAGAAAATTAATATGTAGTTAATATTACGGGTTTATATTAACTTTTATTCAATGTTGGAAAAAAAATAAACATAAATTTTAAAAATTAATTTCGATACATAGTCAATTTTAATTATTTAAATAAACAAATTATTTTAGTTTGGAAAGAATGCATGAAAGAAATATTTTTGTGGACATTTTGAATAGAAAGTAGGGTGAAATATTTCAAGACCAACAGTTTGGTAAGATGTTTTGAAATACATTTTAGACGAATATTTTGGAGGAAATATGTGAAACAAAATTTTTAGAGGGAAATATTTCAAACGAAATTTTTGGAGGGAGATTTTTCAGCGAAATTTTTTTGAGGGAAACTTTGGATGGAAAACTTTTAGAAATAAATTTTTTTTGGGGGGGAGGGGGGAGGGGAATTTTAGAGGAAAATTTTTAGTCTTTAAGCTATATATTTTCATTGCGAGATTGTGCATTTGTATCATTCAACATCTTCTTGTTGAAAGTCATGGATTATTCTAATAGTGAATTTTTTCTTTCTGTGACATCAACATCTTCGCCATGCAACAACTCTATCTAGTTTGATGAATATAACAGGATTTCATTCACCATGAATAGAGAATAAAATTTTCAACTTGGTCGTAATCTTAAGGTTGATGAGAACAGAATTGATGAAGGGTAGCAAAAATATTTTTTTGTAAATCGAGAGTCAGTTATTCCACTTAGTCTTAATTCTAAGAATTATGAGAGCACCAATGATGAAGGGCATGATGAATAATTTCCAGAGTTAAAATTTCCGCTTCATCCTAATCCTAAAGATTATGAGAGCACCATTGCTGAAGGGGGAGATGAAGAGTTTTCAGAGTCAAATTTTCCACTTCATCTTAATCCTAAGGATTGTGAGAGCAACACTGATGAAAGGGGGTATGAATAATTTCCAATAAATAGAGATTCAAAGTGTCCACTTATTCCTAATCCTAAGGATTATGAGAGCACCAATAAGGAAAGGGAGGGGAAAGATGAAGAATTTCTAGTGAATAGAGATTCAAAGCTTCCACTTAAGCCTAATCATAAGGATTATGAGAGCACCACTTAGGAAGGGGAGGATGAAGAATTTTCATTAAATAGAGATTCAGGTTTCCACGTATTCCTAATCCTAAGGATTTCGAGACCACCACTGATGAAGTTGAGGATGAAAAATTTTCTGCAAATGATAATTTGAATATAAATAGAGAGTCAAATTTTCCAATCATTCCTAATCCTAAGGATTATGAGAGCAACTTTTATGAAGGGGAGGATGAAGATTTTCTTGCAAATGATATTTTTAGAGGCACAGATATGAATAATGCATTTTCTCTAAGTGAATGTTTAAAAGGCACTCATGGTGATGAAGAATTGAATCCTACAAGGGAAGATTTCAAAAGCATGGATGAATATGGTGAAGAATTTTGTCTGAGTAAGGGTTTCAAAAGCGCATATTATTTTTGTGAAAAAATTTCTTCATGTGAGGATGGCAATGAATATTTTCTAAGCAATGATGCTGATGAATTTCTTAACTATGTTCAGAATGATGATAGTGGGGATAATATTCCTCCTAATAGTGATGAAACTGCTTCTACAAAGGATAATGGAATGATGAAGCCGTTGAAAGCAAATATTATAACTAGGATTAGGAGTAGAAATTTTCATATCAATCCAAAATATTCCAGTTATACAAGGGTTAGGACAACATATCTCACTAGAAGAAGTTTTTTCGATGATCTGATGTCAAGTGAATTGCTTGAAACATATGGATTTCAAATTTGCTTTGGAGAAAAGGAAAATATATTTGTCAATGAATAAAAGCATGCAAAATTCATATTTAGTGGGTAGCATGCAATCTACACTAGTAAGTTATGATTATCGTATTTGCAATGTATTGCTCTACAAAAAGGCTTTCAAAATGTTGCATTTAATTGGTAATTTTTGTTTGTCAAGAATCCAAGAAAAACTGGAAAAGGATCTCGCATATTATTCAACAATATGTTATAAATGGGAGGTTGGACAATTAGCAAATACTTCTATGTCATGGATGAAAGACTTATTTTCAAAACATGGAGAATGTATGCCAGATAAAGACACAATACATATTCCAGATAATTTATCGAGACGCGAAATCTACAAAATATACACGGAATATGCAGAAGGTGCTGAAAGAGTTGGTGATTTTATTACATATTCATATTTTACAAGGGTATGGAAGAATGAATTAAACAATGTTCATATTCCTAAGAAGATAGGGATGGAGTTTTAGAGTACATGTGCTTCTCGTAAAGAAAAAAAGGATAAATGTCAAGTGGCAGAAAGAGTTATGTGTTCATAACATTAGTTTTAAAAATTGGATAGTTATCAACTATGAAAATATATTTATTAATAGGTTTCTTTTATTTTAAGTGGAGATTCTGTTGTCAAAGCACTTCAAGAGCATCGCAATCAACAAACAAGTGAAATAAAAAAATTATATAAACATCAAAAGAAGTGTTATGATAATACAAATAAATATTTGGGTTTCATAATTGATGGTATGGACCAAAAGAAACACTTCTACCAAATTTTGTCTGCACGCCAAAAAATTTACAGGAGGAAATTTTTATTCAGTTTCACTTGGTTGGTTGTATGGTCTTTAATGGGAAGATATTTCCAAGGGTTTACTTCAGAGCTCCAAATATTCAGAATGATGCAAATATGGCCATAACTATAATCCATGATGTGGTTACTCATTGGTATGGTATTCTTCCTGAAGTTATGTATGTACAATTAGACAACACAAATCGTGAAAACAAAAATCAAGTTATTTTTGGTTATTTAAACATGCTGATTGAATTGGGAATTTTTAAAAAGAGAAAGGTTTGTTTTCTTCTTGTTGGGCATACTCATGACCGTATTAATCAAATGTTCAATTTTTTTTAGTAACATTGAGGAGGAAAGGTGTTGGGAATCTACCATCATTAATTGAATGTATTAAGAAATCCTACATTCCAGAGCCTGTTTTTAATGTGTTAAAAGAAACTGTTAACATGTGAAAGTTTATTTTGGGATCGTATGGTGAGGAGAAATGCATTGAACAACCTAAAGACATTAGCTTCCAATATCAATTTCGTATAAAAAAAATTGATGGGATAACACTTATATGGGGCAAGAAGTATTCAACTGTTGTAGAATGGGAGTCATCATCAGGTTTAAAATTTTTGAAGTTCATTCCAGAGCGTCCAATATTTGCATCAAAGGTATTGTTATTACAATCAGTTGTTGAACTCCAAAATGCACGAAGACATAAGAGAGATATAAATTATTATGAATGTATGGAAGAAATTAAAAGATGTATTAGAGATACATATGAATACTTTGATGTTACTGATTCAGTTTGGTGGGAGTCATTTTTCAATAATCAAAGTGATATGATTTCAAGATCAATAAATGAGGATATACTTTTGAAGACTCCATTTATTTGGCCACAAAATATGCCAAATGAACATGAGGAAATACACATTTTTGAACAACAACACTCTCAAGGTATTATTAATTCTCCACAGGTAGAGGAAAGAGAAATCTATAATGGTTCTCTAAGATCACGTGCATAATGTGAAGCCATGGAAGACCTTTACAGGGGTTTTGTGCAGGATGTTAAGGAGGGTTGCATGATAGGAGTGTTAGTAGATGAAGATCCACTTGGCTATCTATTATGGGTTTCCAAGGTTATAAAGGTAATTAAATAAAATGAAGATATTACAGTTGTTGACGTATAATGGTATGCCACAAATACCCACCCATTCAATGGTATGTACAAGCCAGAGATGGCAAATGAACAAAAAAATTGGCTGAAAGAGAAAAAGTAAGGGTACAAATATAAATCGTCGCCACACAGACCTCTTAAAATTTGAGTATGTTGACATGCTTGTGTATGACTTCAATTTGAAAAATAGTGGAACTCTTCACTTGAAGACCATAAATATTTTGAAGAAATTGCTACCAAAATAAATAGTGTTGAGATGAGACTCCGGTGAATGTAATCGTAGATCTACAAGACTTTTGAAACCTAAAATGGTGGGCATGCATGTTGACCCAGATGGAGCACTAGTTGATGAAAGAGAATAATATAGGTGATTTTCATCTGCATTTAGACATTCATCTGAAGATGTGGGTTTTGTGGCAGAACCTATGAGTGATTTTGAATAAATATTTAAGACATTTTTATGTAATTGATGTTTTCATGGTAACTTGAAATAAATATTTTGACTTCCATATGATCTTACATGAAGTTATGAGTCATTTCTATGTTTGTTGGATTATACATTTTAATTATGAAGAATTCATCTGTTTAGAATATCGACGGTGCAACAATGAATTACAAAAATAATTTATGTTATATTCAATATACCAAAGTTGATATTTTGATTAGAAGTAAAAAAATATTAGAAATTAATGTTGAATTTTTAAATTATGCAGTGATATTTCCATGCTATTATTTATTGTTAACATTTGGTATAATATACTTTTAAATTTTGAAAATTGTATGCCTTATTGAAAGGGGACACTTCATTTTGATGTTTGATTTTTAGGTTTTGGTTGCAATTAGATAAGTTGTCATAGGCTAAGATTTGAAATAGATATATTTTTGGCCTTTAAAATAAAAATTTCTCATAGAATAATAAATATTTCATTTACTTGTTCATTTTAAAAAATTGTTTGTCATATAAGTTATCCATAATTTCATGGTTCAAATATGTTAAAACTTAAGATTTTTAAAACCATGGTTGAAAATTTGTCAACATATTATGGTTTTTCTGCGCTATGATATTTTATCTTTAGTGCTATGGTTGAAGACAATTACAATTTAGGGTTTTTTAGAGTCAAGATATTTTATCTGTAACAAGATGGATGAAAATTTTTGGAAATTATAAGGCTTTCAGATGATATTTTTATCTTTAACATCATGTATCAAAATTGTTAGAATTTTATGATTTTTCAATGTCCTAATATTTTATCTTTAATTTCATTGTTAAAAAGTGTCAAAATTGTGGCCCAATTTTTTTTTTTTGTTATTCCAACATCAACACTTTTTGTTTCAGGAGTGTTTTTTCAATCATTTTTTAAAGAAAAAAATTGGTTTTTAGCATAATTTTAAAAAATATTGAAATCTGACCCAAAAAAAAAAAGTACGCACGTAAATACACACTTTTATTTTTTGGGTGTTTTTTCATATTTTTTGAGTTTTTTTGGACTAAATTTCTCGTTTTGAGGTAATAGTTATAATTTGACAATAACTATGTTCCTACTTTTTAAACAAAATAAGACAACACATCCATCATAATAAATACGCTCTAATTAACAACAACACTAAACCAATAGTGACCATGGAAATATAAATAGAAAGCTATGTAAATTGAATAACAACACTGAGCAGATAGTGTCCATGGAAATATAAATAGAAAGCTATGTGACAAATTGAAGTTGCTCATTAATAGAAAGGAGTACCAGAGCTACCTTTAGTTGGTATTACAACGATTTCATGATTTCATAAATCAGGGTGTGCACATTTATCATTGGTTAATTGTATGATGACTACTTATTTAGTATTTAAACATTCAAATAAATTTTATGTTTTAAAATTTAGATATTATAATGTAATGTAGTTAATTTTTTAATGGCTTTTTATATATTAAAATAAAGAGAAATTGAAATGACATTATTTTTTAATGGTTTTACATATTAAAATAGTAAATAGTAAATTTTATTTTATTTTTAAAATAATATTTAAAATAA
The DNA here is from genome assembly GCA_034641835.2 of Pinus albicaulis. Classification (NCBI taxonomy): domain Eukaryota; kingdom Viridiplantae; phylum Streptophyta; class Pinopsida; order Pinales; family Pinaceae; genus Pinus; species Pinus albicaulis. The sequence continues at coordinate 829,424,860 of CM076569.1, forward strand.
ATTAACAATTTTTATATATAATTAAATAAAAATTAATCTCTCATTTTAAATGTTTATTTTTATTATTATTATTATGATTATAATATATAAATATAAATATAAATATATATATATATATATATATATATATATATATATATATATATATATATATATATATATATATTATTTTATCATATTTTAAATACTTTTTAATATTTGTTCCCTATCCAAAACAAACTATATACTATATGTAGTTATTGATAAATAGTACATTGTATTGTTTTGTGAATTTTTTTAATTTAAGAATAAAATTTTCAAACTAATAGTAAATATATTAAACAAGTGGTTGACTAATTACATTTCTTTCAAACATTGTGGAAATATTAATAAATATTTTAATTTATAATTTTCGAGATTCTTAAATGAATTGAAATTGTTGTTTCAATCTTTACCCTAAAGATACATTTTACAACTAAACTAATTCTTTTAGTATATATTGAAATTGTTGTTTCAATCTCTACCTCAAAAATACAGTTTACAACTAAACTAATTCTTTTAATATATAACAATAGTGATCACATAGTTTCATATTTTTTTACTAAACAACAGGGACAAGCTACCATGTAGCACTTGTTTTATTAGCAATCTATCTTTGGAGTATATGATATTTGACCTTTATTTTTTATAATATTTTTCTCACTCATTCTTATGAGAATAAATAATATTGAAATCCCATTTTCGACCTATAGTGGTTTGAAATCTGAAGCACAATTCATATCTTAATAAATTAGATTATATTTTGTTCCCATTTTTCATAATTGAAACTTGACTCTAAAATTCAAACCTCTAGTGTGAAGGGTTGAAATTGGAAGTATAGTCATATTTGTGTAACATTTTAAATTAATGAAATTAGATCATTAACTGATAATAATTTGATGCCTCTGTTCACAGTTTTTAGTCTTCATATATTTCATGAGAAGGGAGTGGAGAAGTTGCTATAGGGTAATATGATTGGGTGGTGGTTATTAATATCCCTCTCAGGGCTTTCTGGTGCTTGAGGCAAATAGTCAGATTAGCTGTAAAGTTCACAAAGATGATGCACACATGTTCATGCTAAGATATATAGCTCACAAAGTAAGATGGAGAGATTACCTCTTTGTAGATAGTAGATCCTATGGAGAACACCAAGTAGCGAAGTAGGGATCCTGCTTCACTAGCTCCAAATCTAGATCCTGCAATCAATCAAAGCACCCGTGTAATCTCTATAGCAATATAACTTTTGATCAATTAAAATAACATATAATAATCATAAAAAAATACATATCTAAGCCATTCATATCATGCTACATAGATGATTGTAAAACAATTGTGACATGGATTCATCGAATGGACAAAACATATATTGTTCTATTGATTTATAAAAAGGAGGATTACAACTGTCGGTTGTACCAGGACCTCCTTAGTCTTCCAATCCCTCTCTCTCTTTCTCTATCTCCGAGTGTGATGATGCTCAAGGCTGAAATCTCCCAATGAACTTCGCCAATCTTCAAGCCTCACACTACAACAATGAAATTCTGCTTCACATATGATCAAACCTTCGACCTTAGACCAAGAGCCCACAGGTCCATTTTATAGGAGATGGAGAGGGAAAACCTTGCCAAATATTTTAATCAGTTTGAAATGGTAAAGATCAAGATGTTTCCTTGTTCTTCCATGCTTTTGCCTTCCTTAGGAGTCCAGTTATATTTGGCAAGGCCTAATAAAAATTTTGTGTCTTTTAGTTTCTATTTTGAACTGGCTTTTTGTGAGAAAAAGCTGGAATTGCCAATCACTTTTCCACAATATTTTTCCCTTTTCACACTTAAGCACAGATAACACTGCCCCTTGGGTAAGACAGAGCATTGCCCTAGTCACTAACGAACCCTTTGCATGGCTCAGGTGCGTTATAACACTGTCTAGCTGTCTCTAGGGTGCGTTACCATGGCGGAAATGGGTTTTGTCTAGGTCATTTTCTTCCTTCCATGTTACCTTCTCCTCTAAGCTAATAAGGAGGTAATTTGTCCTGTAAAATATGCCCCCTAAAGTGTGAGGTTAGAGACAAAGATGATGGCTGAAATAATTTATAATAAGTGTAGTAGAATGAGAGGAATTGGAGGACTAAGGAAGACCTGAAACAACAACATATGTCAGAAAATATAGTATCTATCTTGAGTCGAGCATTCCCATGCTCAGTAGCTAATCAACATGATTTCTCTAAAACAGAGATATGAACAGTATGTCCACTGATAAGTATAACGTGAAAGTGTTTGTCATAACAGGATCAAATTGAAAGGTTGTCTCCAAAAAACAATATCGCAACTTGGGGGAGGAAACACAGCTATAATGGTGTAACCCTCGACCCAAGGTCTTGGTCACCGCTTCACTATACTGCATATTTCCATACATGTGAATGAATGAGTCATAGTGGAACATGCAGGAAATTGTTTTCTTACCAGTAAATAACAAAAAATATTAACAGATGCGAGGGCGGCCACTGATAATGATGATGGTCCCCAAGATTCATAGTACAATCTAGTGAGTGTGAATAAAATGATTTGATGTCGAACACTCGTAGAATCATTCAATCGGGAGCCAATAATGAGAACCCCCAACCAAACACAAGATGACTTTCCACTGATGTCTGCAATTATTTGGGTACTGACCCATTTCTGGATCAACTTCCTAGATAAGATGTTGAAGTCGATAGGAAGAGATCTTTCAAAAGGTAGACACTGAGGCATCCTACATCAGTTTGACACGAAACGGGAAAAGATGATTTTGTATTGATGGAAATAATCAAGAGAAAGTGGGAATAACTGAAGACAAATAATTTCTGGCATATGATTGCTTTGGTTGATACAAGGAGCAGTAGATAGCGGAATCCTCTTGAACAATAGAAGGCACTCTAACAGGGTACTAGGCAGCTTAGGCTTAATGAACACCAAAGAGTATTAGGATTCACCAATGCAGGAACACTGGGAGATGAAGGCTAAACTCATAGATGGTAGGGTTCGGCTAAATGCGAAAGAGTTTTTTGGGAGGTTCCATGTTCAAGATTTTGTGCTGGTGAATCGACTTTTCGAAAATGTAACATAAGAAGTATCCATGTTGTCCAAAAAAAGTTCCCCGTCTGATTAAGTTTAACGAGTCCAGACGAGTAAACTCGGTGATTTTTTCATGTTTAGAGTCTGAAAAATATCGTAAAAGACAAATCTATGGGGTACCTTTCTCATGTTTGATAACCAGGCGTGATGAAGGGAGAATAGTAAGCCTGAAACCATTCATTTTACATGAGTTAATCCATTGAATCTGGAACAGTGAGAAAGCTATGTTCGATGGAAATTTACCTCATTTTGTTATGAGTATGAGGAGACGGAGTAAACTCAATGTTCTTTGTGAAATTTTAACGAGTCCAACAAGGAAAAACTCAATGCTATCCATGAAATTTTAACGAGTCACATGGAGAAAAACTCGGTCACTTTTACTATTTAAAGAGCTTTGAAAAAAAGGAAAAGAATGGCTCACATGTCTCTGTTGTGGTAGTTTAACAAGCCCGACAAAGGAAACTCGAGGTTTTTTCAGTTTTATGAGCTAGAAAAAGTCCCTAAAAAGAAAGCTCATAATCGGGTCGAATATGGTCAGATCTACAGATAAACATTTAAAACCCATTAGAGCATCGATAACATATAAAAACCAATAGTTGCGACAAAATGTAGCATGAATTTACCAATTTTTATTAGACTAGCTGAGTGATTCTGACCTCCAGAATGGCTATAAGAAGGCTACAGACCTTCATTTTCACTTTGTTGAGTGTTGTGATAGAGCTTTGGAGTAGAAAAAGTGGTGAAACTTCAGCTGTCGATTGTGGACGATCCGAGTAATGGTTTTTCATTCCGTGAGATCCAGGTAAAAGCTTGAACCTTTCTCTAGCATTTCATTATGATTTTAGCTCTTTTTGCTGATTGAAATTATCAATTTTAGAAGGCCCTAAAAAATTTAAGCGGCTAACATGGGTGATCAGTGTTGTGCCCGCATTAAACACTCTTCCTGAGAAGAAACAGAGCATTAGCACTCACTGTTGGGCACTATAGCATGCGTTAGCCGCCAAATATGGTTTAAGAACTTGTTTGTTATCATTCTAAAGTGTTCCATGCAAAAAGTAATCCACTGAAAATGTGGTTTGTGTAGGTATAAAGCTATTTACCATGAGCATTTGGAACGAAAGGGAGCATGAGCGGGAAGAATGTGAAATGGTTACTGATGCATCTACATTTCTAGTTCTCCATATATGTGGATTGCTAAAGTATGCTCGTTTAGAGCTGATGAGGGGACAGGAGGACCTTCTGAGGTGGATAATCCAGTAGTGGGATGACCATCAACATTTCTTTCTTTTCGGGGGTAATGAACTCTCAATTGAGAAAGAAGACATCTGTTTCTTGATTGGCATGTCATGCAGAGGACCGAGGCCCAATCTGACAAGATCTAGGGTTGATCCATGCACCATTGCTGATTTGATCTGCACTCACTGTATAAACAATACGGAGGCAGTAAGTAACCGGGTGCCTATTGCACGAGTGGCATCGATACCGTTGAGGTCTCTGTTTTGGATGATAGTTCGCTTGGCTAGGGCCAAGAGTCAGCACGTGGCCACCAAGGCCCAGGTGTTGTTAGCACTAGATTGTATGCAGCCCCAGGTATTTGACTAGTGTGAAGGTGTTATCTGCCGAGTTCATGCAGAGTTGACAGCATGTAATACCTGGACCCAAAGAGAGTTTGGGTATGGTAAAATGATCATGTCATTCATACTAGAGCAGGTGTCGGCCATGAGGCCAAGAATGATCACAGATGCATTGGGTCCGTGGGAGCCAAGACAGGCTCATTGGGCAGCTTTGATACCGCGGACTGGAGAGGGTCCAATCTGTCATTTTTTTGATGATGGATTCCTCGAGTGGCTTGAAGACCAGATCATCATGATTGAATATTATCCCTATGCAGGGATGAACTATACAGGAGATCCAGTGTTGGTGTTGCCCCCGGGCACTTAGTGGGGTCTAGATGGTAAGAGTGTGATCAGCGCATTTTGAAGTATTTTTTTATCTTTTGAATGTTTATGCAATTTTTTTGTTTAATGGGTGAAAATATGTTTTGACATGAAGCTTGTTGCTTGACACAGATGTGGCACCTGTCCGTCCAACCGGAGCCCCTCGCTATGCAAGGCGAGGAATGCAGCTACCTGGGGTTGGTGCAACATCGGAGGTTGTAAAAGTTGCCGAGGAGGGTGATGACACATAGATTTTGCATGAGCTTACTAGAAACCTGGAGGGTTTAAGTATGGGTGTGCCACCTCTTCCCATGAGAGAGATCCTGATTCGTCTGCAGTGGCATACAGTGGGTGTGTCGGAGAGATACTTGGTGCCTCTGAGGAGGATAGCCAGAGCAGTCGTCTGCTATTTTGAGCAACAGGCTCAGTAGGAGGGATGGATAGATGTGTAAATGTCATAGCGAGGCTTAGTGCAACAATTTTTTTTCAAAACACCCAAGTTTTGAGAAGTTTTTTGATGTAATCTAAACTAGACACGACATATATATCTATATATATATATTTATATATATATTGGCGATTTTGTTCTCGTGTGTTTTTTAATGTTTATGTATTTCTCTGTGGTAAAAAATATACACTCATGTATGACTCTTTTCTATAAAAAATGTGACAAATTCCAATCTAACACAATTCACCAATGAATCAGCTAATGCATTAAATTCTCTAGGAATGTGCTCAAACGCAATGGTTTGAAAGTGACGTTCTAAAAGTCATACCTTTAAGAAATAACGTAACAAGACTGGATTACAGACGCAATAATGATTGTTTAACTACATAACTACGAGTTGGGAATCTATCCTGACCACTAGATTGGAGATGTCGCCAGATGCAACTTCCGTGATGAGTTGGATCACCGACATATACTCAGAAATGTTGATGGTGGCATTTCCCGGGAAGGTTTCCCTGGAACCGAGAAATTCAGACTCTAGTGTGTAGAGGACCTAAGCAGCTGATGCAATGTGCCTAGTATGACGACTAGCATTGTCTGCATATCCGACGTATGATAAGGATGACAAAGGAATCTGTGTAAAAAAGAAAAGAGAGTGTATGAGAAAAACACTCAAAAACCCAAAATATCCAGAGACATTAAAATAAAGGCGAAATTCATATACATAAAATTACAAAGCATATGCCTAGTGGAGAATTAGGAAAAATACTTCTTCATATAGAGCCCGTTGCGGGGCTCTGTGAGTGGAATTCCATTACAGTCCTGAAGTTCATAAGCTCCTTTTGAGAGGACTTTGGTGACTATGTAAGGACCAAGCCATAATGGTTGAAGGGTTCTTGCCCCCAAGAGGTCATGTTTCTGATCATAGAGTAGAATGAGATCACCCTCTTGGAAAGAATGAGGCTTGATAGATTTTCCATATTGAGCTTTGACTCACCACTGGTGAGTTTCGAGTGCCAGTGTCGCATCTCGACGAGTTTTGGCCAAGTGATCGAGCAAGAGCAAGCGCTCTTTTGTGGTGTTGGTGCCGGGTAGGAGTTCAACATCAAGCTTGAGTGTTGGAATCTCACATTTGATTGGGGTACTGCTTCCAGGCCAAATTCAAGTTGGAATGGCGTGAAGCCTTTGGCAGTTTTGACCGACATACGGTATTCCCATAACACAGAATATATCTTCCGATGCCATGTGGTTTTGTGATTGCCGACTAACCAACGAATCATGGTTTTGAGGATGCCATTTACGGCTTCAACATGACCATTTTCTTGTGGATAGTAGGACGAAGACTGATCTTGTCGAAAACCTATCATGGAAGTTAATTCTGTCATCATACGGTTCTGAAAATGTGACCCGTGATCTATGACAATTGAAAGAGGTACACCAAAACGATAGATAACTTGATTGAACAGGAACAAAGCGGTGGTTTCTCTATCAGCCTTAATAGTGGGAATGGATTCTTCCCATTTCGTGAAGTAGTCAACTGTAATGACAATGTAGTTGTGTCCGTCTACCAAAGTGGGATTGCATGTAACGAAGTCTATTCCCCATTTAGCGAAAGGACCAATGGAGACAACTGGATGGAGAGGGGTGGGATGATCATGCACATTTTATTTGTGAAAATTTGATAGGGATGGCACTTCTGGACCATTGTGATGCAGTCTTTGAACAAAGTGGGACAATGATAGCCTACACACAAGATTTTCTGGGCAGTCGCTATGCTAGAAAGATGACCGTCGCACGCCCCCACGTGGAAGTCATTTAAAATATGTTCTGCCTCGTTAAAATTGAGACAACACTGAAGAATAGTATCGACACCATGATGATATAAAGTATCTTTTAGCACGAGATAATGTTTCACTTGGTGGAAAATACGACGGCGTTCGGCGGTCGTGAGAGTTGGGCGGAGGCGTTGTTGGTGAGGTAAATCCCCTCTGCAGACAGAGGCGATCCCACTAGCCCTAGAGTGGGTCTAGACACAAACAAGACAAGCTATAATATTGATTCCTAGTTAACGAATGGATGAAGATTCGATAGATGACTTACCGGAGGTCCTACATTGTTGTTGTCGTCGAAAAATTGGCTTGCTTCTCGCTCCTGGTTTGATAGATCACGATCCACTCTCTTTCACGCTCGGACACTTGCACACACACAAGAAACAACAACGATATACAACATACTAATTCACATTCGTAAATATCAGTCAGTCGAAGAGGACTAAATCAATTGCATTACATAAACAACATAACACAATGATGGAACCAACACCATAGTCGAGTATATTAATAAATGAAAGGAAGAGTACAACCAAGCTTCGACGTTGCGGTCTCCTCCAGTAGGGTTCAAGCAGAGCGTGTCTCACAAAGGCTTGTTGGGAATTTAGATGGGACTCTCTCTACGGTGTTATCCTTGGCTCTACCTTCTCAATAGCAATTACTCAGCTATAGTATTCTTCTCCAAGTTTAGCTCCTTGGCTATATGTTCAGCTAGCTTTCATAAAAGGAGAAGGCCTATTTATATAGAGGGAGAGGAAGAGGTTAGGATCCCTATAATTATGGAAGGGAGGCCTATCTCTAAGGAGTGTTCCATGGGAGGTAAAAACCACTACCTAAAGGGAGAGAGCTGTGGCTCATCAACTTAACCACTTCCAGTGACTCATCCCTGAGGTGGTTAGAAGGAAACTTCCACCTCTAATTTTTTAAAAACATTCCTAAAATAGCTTGGCGCGGGGGCTGCACTAAGATAGAGCACTAGGTGGCACGGGCTCTAGTGCAAATATCCCACATCAGCTCGAGGGGTGAACTAGCTATCCACGCCAAGGCCAAAACATAGGTTTTGTGTGCTTTTTTGAGGAAATGTTCAACAGGAGAAATGATGTCCTTATGCATAAGGATGCAAAGAAGGTGTTTGCAAAGTATGAAATTGTTCACAAGTCATGGGAATGGCCCTCCAATATGCAGTACGAGGGATTGCAGGGACGGTGACAAAATGCTGTGTAACAGAGGCCCCCTAAATCATGAGGTCTGAGAGAGAGGAAGGGGTGAAATGTTTTATGAGAATGCGTTTGACCCAAACTCTGTTGTCAGAAAACCTGCAAGTACAAATACAACTGATATCTCTGATACATGATATGTGGCATGGGCGCAGCCATCCATAATAGAGTACACAAAAAGTAAGATCTGAGGTATGGACGCAGCCATCCATCAATAAGGATCAACAAATAGACCCAGGTATGGTCACAACCATCCAATCAGATGAGTCATGTAATAATTCATAGTAGTCCACAAAGAACTCGTAGCCTAGATTTCATCAGACAAAACCTAGGGTCTTGCGCTCCATCCCGATCCAAACAAAGTACAAGTTCTAGCATGCGAATAGACGAGTTGGATTCGAATATGCAGGAACATTGTCTGATTACCAGCCAATAATGAGAGTTGTTAACAGACGCGAGAGAAACCACCAATAATGAAAATGGCTCTCAAGGTACAAAAGGTACAATCCACGGAATGTGAATAGTGATCTGGCGTCGAACACCCACAGAATCATCCGATCGAAGGCCAATTATGTGAACCTTGCGACGGATGCAAAGAACCTACCATTAAGGCATGCAGGCTCCAGGGCACCTGAAGGGAGTCTCTAGATTAGCTTCCTGGAAAATGAGCTGAAGTTGATAGGAAGTGACCTGGTCAAAGGAGGGCCATGATGTTTCCCACATCATCGACACGAGACAGAGGAATATGATGATTCGTGAATTAATACCAACAGAGAATCAGAGGGAGGTTGAAAATTGCAGAGGCAAAACTTCTCTTGAACATATTAGCGGAACGACACTGGATTTGGAAATATTTGACATCAAGGGATCTGAGGTCATGGTGAGGAGGCAAAGAACAGATGAGTGGAAAAAAGAGATTACCCAAACCCATGGAGGCAAACAAATGACGAAGTGAGATTTCCCCAACCCGACACGAATGCAGATAAGTACCATGTTCAAGAGTGACATACTGTCGACTAAATTTTGGTTCCATTTTCCCCCACCATTTCTGGCAAGTACCCCAATTATTTTTGTAAACAAGCTTGAAGGGGATAGCATATTCTTGCGATGTAAGTTTGTCCTTCAGAAAAATCCAACTAGTTCATTTTACGAGGCCTAGGAAGGAGGAACTCGAGTGATGTCATAATGACAGAGTCTGATGTCATCAATTTTTAATGAGTCTAACAAAGGGAGAACTCAGCATCTTTTCATGTTTAGAGAGTTTGAAAAGAAAGCGGAAAAGAAAACTCCAGCAAGGCCCTTTTCGTAAATAGTCTCTTAGATCCGAAAAGGTAGAAAACAACACTCGAGAGAACCTCTTAGTCACGATAGGCTAAGGTATTCCTTTTTCATAAATAATCTATCCCAGCCCGAAAAAGGGGTAAACTTATACTGGGTAGATATCATTTTGCAGCCATTTAACGAGTTCAACATGACAAGCGTCTCGGAAATATTTTCAGTTTTAGAGAGTCAGAAAAGAGCTGAAATATGACTCCAGTAGTGACTTTTTTGGGTTTTTACCGAGTCCAAAAAAGTATAAAATACAACTCGTTTCTTCATCATAGACATGTGGAAAACCTGTCGCTAAACAAAAGACGTGTGTAAAACCCATTTATAGAAAATAATATGATAAAATAATCGAAAAATATGTTTTAAAACCTAATTTAAGATTTTGAAAAGTTATAAAATTCCATAAGTGGTGAAAATTATTCACTTTTCACTTTTACCTCTTTGTGGAGCAATAGTGACCCATTTGCTTTGCGATCTTGTAGCAACGATTGCGAGTGATCCAGTGAACCGATCTTGATTCCGTCAGTCTCAGGTAAGAGCCGACACATTTGCCATCTTTTAAGCTAAATTTAATTACCTATATTTGTCATTTTTATTCCTTTAAGAGAGGATTTGTCAAAACTAGGGCATTGCAGTTGGCGCGGGTTTCGGGCATGGACTCGCGCCAATCGCCCCTTTTTTACATAGAGGGCGCGCCCATTGGCGCGACTATTTTTGAAACAGTTGCACCAACCGTGCAACCCAAAAATCTGCCTAAATTTAGGGAAAATGCAGTCAATTGTTTGCAAATTTCAATGCCCAAGTAGACTAACAATGCTCATATGAACAATATGCAGGTACTAAGTAGAAAGAATGGTGATTGAATGGAAAGAGAGGGAACACAGTGAGGAAGATGAACTTGCCATGGAGAACGATCGGTGCACAGACGCCCTCGGGGACTGTGGGTTGAAGGAATTCTTCCTAACACCGTGCCTCCGGGCTCAACCAAAATTGTTTCAGTATTTGATAAGAATCTGGGATGAAGACCAAAAAAATTTCGTTCTTCGAGATCAAGAAATTGAACTCGAAGTCTCTGATGTGTATTTTATCACAGGATTGTCGCGTAGGGGTGCAATCCCTATCATGACCAGTACCCGTCCTTCTGGGGAAAGCATGGGAATGGTGATTGACAGGGTGTGTCGAGGGGCACGAAAAGGAACAGGGAGTGGAAAGGTTGACATCCAAACCATCCCTGATCTGGCACTAAAAGTAGTGCTGCACACTATCACGTGGGCTGTAGGATCGCAAGCACCGCATGAGGCCATAAAAACACAACTACTTCTTGCCTCAAAGTGCATGAAATCGACTCTCTACAACTGGGCAAAGGCCATGACTATTAACATTAAGCGGCAACTCACCAAGTGCAAGAAGGGAAAACTGAAACAGTTTGGATATGGATCCATTTTGGTATCGTTCTTCTTGGAACGACTACCTATATTCCAGTGTCAGGAGGTCATTGTCCCGATGCCACCACCCATAGAACCACAGATGGCCCAATGGGTTGCGCTGATGCCTAAAGCAAGGGGTGGCCAACAGATGTCCTAGAGGCCATAATTTTTTGATTGGCTCCGTCGACAACTGATTATCGTGGAGGCCTAGCCTTACTCTGGTACAGACTTCACCGATGATCTAGACCTCCCGCTCCCGGAGGGAGAGGATTGGGATGAAGAGCTAGGTGAGACTAATTTTTTATTTTCACGAGTTTATGATTTTTTGGTATATATTCATGTTCTGATAGTTAATATTATATGTATGTATATGTTGGCCCAGAGAGGCCTGCAGGTATGTCGCTGATAGCGAGGCGAACTCCTCACAATTTCGATCCTCATGGTGAGGGCGACGAGGAGGATATAGTACAAAATCTGGAGGGCATCGCCCGTGGGATCTCGGACTATGCTCGCCTTGATGATGTTCCTCGGGCCTACCAGAGGCATACCGTAGGGGTGTCGAGTCGTATCCACCGCTTGCTGAGGCGTTTTTATGGGCGGTGACATGCTATCATGAGCACCATGCCGATTAGGCACCTAGGCTTTTTATTTCCGCATATTTTGAGAGACATGTTGTCTCGGGATGTAACTGAAACATACATATATATATTTTTGGGTTTTTATTATGTACACACTGCAAACAATCGATATATATATATATATATACATCTATTTTCTACATGGGTTTATTTACATATGATGATGTTTTATAAATTGTGAAAATGTCTATCTAATACAACGTTAGCCACTGCATCAGTTAATGTATTCATTCGTCTTGGTATATGTTGATATGTGATGAAATCAAAATGTATTTCAAGCAAACGAATACGTAAATACAACCTCAAAATGCATGGGTTTCGGACTGAATAATGACCATTAAGTTGAAGAACAACAAGCTATGAATCTAGATTTACAAGCAATGCGCATATGTCGAGGTTAACTACCTCGGTTAATAGTTCCACAACAACACTATATTCAGTGACATTGTTTGTATTTTTTCCTAGAAAAATACCTTGTAGGTTAATCAACTCACCATTAGGATTATAAATTACCTAGGTTGCCGAAGACAAGCTCCTGGTACTGCAAGAAGCACCATCCGCGAAACCAACATAAGGGGCAATATACATCTGCATAACCAGCAAGACCCAATAAACATAAAAAAGCTTACAAAGCACATCAAACCTAAACATGCACACAAATGAAAAAAATCACCTATGTACACATATCATGCATGAATGACTCAAGCATAATATTTTTTCAGATACAACTCATTTCTGGGTTGTGCTAAGGGATAACCTTCATAATCAATAAGCTCATAAGCCCCATTATGTAACACACGTTTGACGATGTAGAGCCCATGCCACATGGGTTGGAATTTACCTGCCCCCAGCTTGTCATGACCTTGGTTGTATAGGAGAACGAGGTCGCCTTCGATAAAAGAATGAGGGGAAAATATTTGGTCAAAGTGAGCTTTGAATCACTTCTTTTGTGCTTTGATGACCAAAGAAACTAAGCGACGAGTTTCATCCAATCTCTCTAAATAGAGGAGACACTCTTCCTCAGGTGAAGTATTAGGCAGTAATTCCACAGCTAAATTGAGTGAAGGAATTTCACACTCAATCGGAAGAGTGGCTTCCACACCATACACCAACTGAAACGGGGTGAATCCAGTTGCACTCTTAATTGATGTTCGATAAGCCCATAGAGTTGAAAAAAAATGAGATTCCAATTTGAATTATGGATCACAATTGTTCGTTGAAGCATCATAAAAAGAACTTTGTTTATGGCTTTAACTTGGCCGTTAGCTTGAGGATAATATGGCGTTGAGCTGTCGTGATGCAGACCCAACTAAGACGTCAATTCCACCATCATATAGTCCCGAAAATGTGAACCATGATCGGTAACGATGGCTTGAGGGACACCAAACTGAGTAATAACATGATTGAATATGAATTGTGTTGTTGTCTTACCGTCTGTAGCCAGTGTAGGCATTGCTTTGGCCCGTAAAATAATTGACGGCGACGATAATATAGGCATGATCCCCGGCCGAGCAAGGGTTACACGTCATGAAATCGATGCCCCATTTGGAAAAAGGACCAATGGTAATGACAGGGTGTAAAGGAACAGGTGGTGCATGCATCTTGCATTGATCTATCTGGCACGCATGGCATATGCATACTGTGACAATGCAGTCTTTAAAAATGGATGGCCAGAAATAGCTAGCATGAAGGATCTTCTGTGTGGTGGCATAACCAGACATGTGACCCCCATAGGCGCCACTGTGGCAGTCATTTAAAACTTTCTTAGTTTCCTCGAGGGTCAGAGATCGGCGGAGCACATAATTGGCTCCAACACGATAGAGGGTATCTCTAACAACACAATAGGGTTGTGACTAATGTTGAATGTGGCGTCAGGCATCTTTCATCAATTCAGACCTAAAAGTAGAAGTTTGGAGATACACCATGATATCACCGTACCATGGATCGAGGGTGCTAATCAAGAAAAGAGTTTCGTCTGGAATATGATCCTCAAAATAAGAAGGCACAGAGTCAGCGGGGAGAGAGAAAATTAGATCAATGAAATCAAGTGATTTCTTTGATTTGGCGGTAGTGAATTCCAAATAAAACTCTTGGAGGATAATGATCCACTTCAAGTACTTTCCCCCCCAGCAACTGTCAAGACAAAATATAGGTCATGGGGCTACAATCAGAAATCACGGTTACCGTTCGTAAAAGGATATAATGAGAAAAGCACTGGATGGCCTGGACCGCAGCCAGTGCTAACTTCTCAACATGTGCATAATGCATTTCAGGGTCGAGAAGGTTCTGAGACAAGTAGTAAATTACATGCTCTTTACCGTCATCATCATCTTGAACCAAAACCATGGCGATCGTACTAAAGGCGACAGCTAGATAGAGGGTGAAATCATGATGATAATCCAGAGGACGCAATAGAGGAGCATTGAAAATAAATGTCTTAAGCGTATCAAAATATTGCTGAGCAATCTCATCCCAACAAAAAGGGACATCCTGTTTTAAAAGTCGTGTGAACCCCTTGGCTACTTCGACATAGTTCAGGATAAAATGTCGTCAGAAATTTGCTTTCCCTTAGAGACTCTGGAGCTGGTGTAACGAGGATGGAGAGGAGAGATTAACAATAGCCTCAACCTTGAGTGGATCAAGGTGAATTTCATCTTTGGATACGATAAACCCTAACAGTCTACCGAAGTCGACGCAGAAGATGCATTTATGCGGATTGAGCCGAACTTTGTAGCGTCTACAACGATGAAATATCTGGTGAAGATGGTCCGGATGGTCTTTTCACATAGGTGAATGAGCTGGAAGGTCATCCAGGTATGGTTGAAAAATATGACGAATATCGTGAAAGGCATAAGACATCGCACGCTGGAATGTAGCCCCAATGTTCTTCAAGCCGAAAGGGAGTTTCTTATACACGAATGTTCCCCAAGGATAGATAAAAGCGGTCTTGTGTTGATCGGACGGGAGGATGTTGATCTAAATATAGCCAGAGAATCTGTCCATAAGGGAAAAAATCTCACTCCATGCACAATCGTCAATGATCTGATCGATGAAAGGGGTGGGATAGTTATCCTTAGGGCAGGCCCGATTAATATCACGATAGTCAACATAGACATGAATTGTTCCCTGCTTTTTATCCACAGGAAAAATTTTAGAAACCCACTTTATCAGAGAGATCGGATAAATGAAACCCACTTTAAGAAGTTTTTCAACTTCAGCTTTTATGGTGGAAGCTTTCCGAGGATGCACTGGATGAAGACACTGGCGAACAGGCTTCGCACCGGGGTAGGTGGGAATCTCGTGAACGATAATACTGGGATCGATTCCAGGCATCTCTTCGTCAGACCAGGTGAAAACATCACGAAATTCATGAAAGAGGCTAGTGTACACTTGTACTTCATCGGAAGAACAAGCGACTCCAATATGGATACTCTCAACAATTCCTGGTTTCACGGAAATGTTGATAGGCATCGTCTGGGTGATGGTACTCAAGATACCTTCAATGAAGAATTCGTGAGTCAAGATAGGTGTTTGAAGTGGTGGAGAAGGAACTTGAGACACAAAACACTCAAGAAAGTTAGGAATTGCCTCGAGGCCAGGCATAAACGAGGAACGGTGAAGCCCATCACTCCACGATAGGTCTTCGAGAGACATGGTTTCCACAATAGCCTCATCGGATGGAAACACTTCTTTCAAAGGATCAGGTGAATCTGTATCGCTGAGCTAGGGGGATTGAGAATAAACATCGAGAGACATGCTCAAAGGAGCATCTTCAGAAGGGGAAGAATCTGATGCAGCTACAAGCTTGCAATAATTGATTTCAATTGGAGTAAGCGGCATCGAATCTCCAAATTAATCAACCTGTTCAGGTAAAGGGACGATCCACGGGTCATCCGACCAAGAGATCATATTAACTTGAATGGTATTTGGTGGCGGAATGGGAAAGATACCCATGAGGGTGGGGTCTTTGAAAATACCCGGCCTTATGCTGTCGAGGGGAGAAGGAATCTGATCCACGTATGGAACTTTTTTCTCAGAGGACGAGGTAAAGAAAGACAACTGGTCAACGGTAATGATTTTTCCCTCATGTGGAAACTTTAGAAGACGAAAGAGGGTGGAAGGAACACACAACATAGCATGAGTCCAACTATGACTGAGTAGAAGATTGTAATTGAGTTTAGCGTCAACTACTTCTACTTTGACATTGACCATCTTTCCTTGCAACGTGATTGGCAAACTGGCGAGAACACCTAAGGGTTTCGATTCCCTTCCATCAAATGCCTCAAGGGAATTGGGTGATGAAGTTAGGGCTGGAGAGCCAATAGCCTTCCAGTAAGTAGATGACATGACAGAGTTGGATGCACCTTCGTCCACAATGGCTCTATGGATGTTGATAACGTTAATGCCAACTTGTGTGACAAGCGCAATTTGGTGCGAAAGTCGGGGAACGAAATTCTCTAAGTCAAAATAGAGGAAGCTAGAATTAGCAGGATCGATCCAAATAATTGCAAATAATAATGCTTTCCATTGAGACGGACAACTCTGAATCACTTCTAACACAGACGTCACGGATGGCGCCTGTGCTAAATCCTCAACAATATTGTAATGCTGAGCAGCACGGGAGTTAGGATTATAAGAAGATTTACAGAGAACACCTTTAGAAGGTGGTCGTACAATGGGTTCAGCAATGGGCCTTTCAATCTCAAGAGGACCAAAAGTAGGTGGGGGAGGAGGACCATCAATGATCCCTTGCCCTGCTACCTGATGTGATCTGCTATAATCTTTCGACTGAGTAACGATGGAAACGGGTGCAGAACCGTTCATCATGAACACTTGAGAGCCAAACGGTGCAGATGGCGAAGGTTTCTCGAACATCTATGTTTACTGAGATAGAAAATGTTCCTTGAGGACAGCCAGAGTTCCCTTAGTGCCTTTGAGAAATTTAGTAACTTCGGCTCGCCTAGGACAATCCTTAGTGTAGTGTTCCTCATCACAAATCAGACAAGGATACTTTGCCTTGTGTTGTGAACCATCATCAGCACGAGGTTTAGACGACTCTGGTTTTGGGGCATCGGCTTTGGCCTTGCCTTTGCCCTTGTTTTTCCCCTTGGATGTCTTGTTCGCAAGATTTGCCTAAACGGCATTGACCTCCGAGGTTTTGCTAGAATCCGGGGTAGGCTGAGAAGCAGAATCATTGGAAGAATTTGATTTTTTTCTTCCCAGTGTTGGAAGACTTACGTGAAGTCTGAGACATGGAACCAATAACACTGTCAAAGGATGGGGTGGCCAGTGCTTTAGAGGTCCTAGTTCACGGGGCATCAGTCAAGATATCATACAAAATGCCCGATTGAGAGTACACTAAATCAAGGTACTGGGCACGAGAAATGGCCTGCTCCTCAATGACACATGCCCCCATAGCTATGTCTTTTGCAATATGATTGATAAAAGAGGTAGTGAACCAATGGGTAAGAAGCTGATCAGGAATCTCCAATTTGATCATACGATGATGACGTCTCCATTCGTGAATGTGGTCCGAGATATGGGCAGCCCAGTCCTGTTTCAAGGATGTTAGGAGATGCGTCCCGACTTCATAATGAACCGGTAACTAGAAATGAGTAAGAAACACCATAGCAAGAGAGTTGAAATCTTGAAAGATACCGCGAGACAACTCGACTTAGTAGTAGCTCTAGTGAGAGTTCACTAGAAAAGACGGAGTTGAATAAAGGCATCCACCCAAGAATTTGAAGAACACCAGAAATGGTATGTCATGACATGTTCTTGGTGGTCTTCTCCAGCCTTGCCCTCAAACTTGGGGCAATCACCAGGAACCTTGGTTGGAACCAAAGGCCAATACGGATTATGAAGAGTTGGATCATTCCTTAATTTGGACACATATGGTAATTCCAATGTGGCAAGAAAGGGTAATTGAGGGTTAAAAGGCATAACAGGTCCTCGATAAGGACCATTACCCACATTCCATCCTGGTTGAGTGTAACTCTGCCCCCATTGGTTCTGTCCCAAAGGATTCGGACCATAAGGGGTATAAGCCGGATAGTTCGGCTGAGGACCGGGATATGGAGGTTAAGGACCAAGATATTGATTCTGAGTATATGAGGGTCCTGATTGAGCAGCATAAAGATTTTGCTGTAGAATGTAAGTATAGCCTGGAAGTTGAGGGTAATGAGCAGGACCTTGAGGCGCACTGTAAACCGGTTGATATTGATCTCAAGGGTAATAAGCGCCTTGGGGTTGAACGAGCTGCTGATAAGTAGGGCCCTACTGAGCTGGGTAAATTGGGCGCTTAAGTTGACCCGACTGCAGTGTAGAATAGAGTGGTGGCTGAGCAAGGTGAATTGTCTGTGCAGGTTGTCCCTGCTGAGCAGGTTGACTTGACTGATGAGGGCCACCAGGTTGCCCCTGTGGAGCAGGTTGGCTTGATGGCTGCAATGGGCCAGGTTGTGCCTGATGACTAGGTTGACCTGGAGCAGGACCATAAGATGGCCTTGGCTGTGGTGGACCAGGTTGTGCCTAATGAATAGGTTGACCTGGAGCAGGACCATAAGATGGCCCTGGCTATGGAACATTTGGACCAATTGGAAGGTATGGCTATTATGGTTGCACAAAAGGTTGCCCTTGAGATGGATAAATTTTCCCCCCATGACTGTATGAAGGCTCTGGTTGATATATCGGTTGACCAACAGGTCCTTGAGGTTGCCCAGGTTGGATCACAGGCTGACCTTGTAAAGGTTGGCCTTGTGGATTGTAAGATTGTCCTTGCAGATCGTAAAATAATCCTTGCTGGACTGAAGGTTTTCCCTGAAAGGGTTGTCCTTGCGGGTCGTAAGCATACCCTTGCTGGACCGAAGGTTGTCCCTGAAAGGGTTGTCCTTTTTGGTTAGAAGATTGCACAAGCAAGGTAGGTCTAAAACCGGAAAGGAACTGATAAGCTTCCGAAGTAGGCAAATAGATAGGGTTTTCGTACTCATCATAATGAAACGGAAGTGTATAAATGGGGTTACCGACTGCATCATAATGAGAAAGATAAGGCTCACCAGAATCGTGAGGGGATTAGTAAGTCTGGGAGCTCTATTGCTGAGTAACCAATCGATGCTCCTCAAAAGACAAGCCGTCAGGGATTGCATGGCAATTGAAGTCTCTACTGAAGGCGAAGTCCCTGATGACTAAGTGGTGACAACTAGTGATGATGCAGCCACATAGACAATAGGTATAGTTGGGACAAACGTAACAAAAGCTGTTGATGAGACAGGTGTCGTTGGCGACATCCCTAATGATGGAAGGACCGGACCCTTTGATGGAGTTGATGCTACCATGGAGGCAATACCGGCCATAATCTGACCCAAAGACCTATATCCGGCTGGAAGCGACACCGATGATGAAGATTGAGCAGACTCTTGAGGGATGTTTTCCGGAAAAAGTTGGTATTCTTCATCAGAAACAAGAATCCCCTCACTGCCAATAGGACCAGATGAGTCCATGTCTGAATCTTCCATGAGATCTTGTAAAATACTATGGGGACTAGGAGGTATGATAGTAGCAAAAAATGGCGATCCCGATGTAAGAGGGGGGAAATGCTCCCCAACCCCAAACCCAAAACAAGAGTTTGAAAGAGGCCAATTGAACTCAACTGGTTCTCCAAAGGGGTACTCTGATGGGAGAACAGGCTGCTGAAGCTCGATAGATCTAGAGGTTTGAGAAGTTTCAGATGAATAGTCCAAGAAAGGAATACCACTAGACGAAACCTATGGTTCCACCACTATGACTGTAGCACACAAGAAAAATAAAAGAGATCGAGAACGAAGACTCTTGGATAAAAACCAAGGAAAACAAAGACAGGCCAAGCGATCAAAATTTAATGGGCGTGTAATCGTAGGTAGTTTATTTTACCACATTGAAACTAAAATTTCGTTGTTTCATGTTTTAAGAGTCAAGAAACAGGAAAAATATGACTCTAGTCACTTTCAGTGTTAAGCGAGCGTGAAAGGATGAGTGCTCGATGATCTTTTCAAATTTATGGAGTCAGTAAAGATCAAAAATGACTGCTCAGGTATTCTAGGTAAAAGGGTGTACCAGGTTTCCATGAACTACCATATACACCTTGGTGATCAATTGAAAGAAGAATGACCAAGGACTTGACGTACGTGCAGGTAGTCTCCCCGAATGTTGTGTTGGGTGTATCACGGTTACAAGACGACAGACTCGGCTTCCTATGGATAAAAGGATTGCAACCTAGAGGGGTCTCCCTTTATATACTTGATGGTACGGGGAGTACAAGTCCGTACTAGTGTTGTCTGAAGCCAGATGGCGAGTGACAACTGCTAGGTTTAAAGACGCCAGAACACGTCTCTAACTTAGACCACTAGATGTTTCGTTAGGTTTCAATGTTGCCTTAGGTTAATTGAGTAAATTTTAAGTTGATCTTGTATTTATGTTTCAATTCCAAGGTCCTACCAAATTTTGGATCTCAAAAAATCCCTAAATGCAAGCTACATGCCAAAAGATATCATTTCGTTCGACGAAAAGATATCTATGAGAAAGTTAGGAGTTTTCAAGCGATAGAAAATAATGAGAACATTCGGAAACATCCACTACAATATCTGATGCAAGTTAATGAAAATGAGCAATATTTCCTAGAATGTCCAATGCTAGATATGTGAAAGACTTCCAATTTCACAATGCAAACAATTTTTTTAATTTTTTTTTAATTTTTCAATGTAATAGAGCAAAAAGTGCACTAAATGACATGAAAAATAAACCAAAACACTAGCTCGAGAACGTTAATGCAAGAGTTGAAGCGAAAAAAATTCAATCAACCCAGGACAAACATAATAACACTCAAACCAATGTTGCAATCTCTCAAATCGAAGAAAGATTCCCAAACATACCCATACAAGCAATGTGATCTATGCCTGGAGTGACAAGAAGAAAAATTGAACAAAAGAGTCAATAATCATCCAACCAAATCAGTCACTCAAATGGATCAAGGGAGATGAATGCAACCAAACAAGGAATGAAGTTGATTGTGAAACAAAAGACTTCAAACTCCTATAGGAGGCTCAACATACCAAAGCACTTAAAAACCCTAAGGTTGCGATGCTCATAGGAAATAGACAAACAACTGAAGGAAGGAAGCTAATCACAATAAAAAACAATCCCAAAGCACTCAATGTATACCTAAAATAACCCAGAAGCACAAGCACTGACCAAAAATCCTCAAAACAGACCAAACCCTAACACCTACAGGGGTTGGCACGGATGTTTGGCTATAATTAGCGCCAAACAGGGGATGGCGTAGGTGCAACACTAGCAACAAGCACCAATTGGCACGTCTATCTAAACAGAAATCGCGCCAAGCCAATTCACTCAGGAAAAATGGAAAATTTTGAAAGACAGAGGTCAGATCTGATCCTCTGGGGTTGAACAAGGCTCTTGGACTTAGCAGAATAAGTGGAGTTGCCAATTTGTTGGTGAGGTAAAAAAAGCAAGCAAAGACCAAAGAAGACCTAATGGGTGAAAGACAAACTCGCAATGTTCGCCAGCGGAGTCGCCAATTTGTTGGTGAGGTAAATACCCTCTGTGAACAGAGGCGATCCCACTAGCCCTAGAGTGGGTCTAGCCATAGACAAGACAAGCTATAATATTGATTCCTAGTTAATGAATGGATGGAGATTTGATAGATGACTTACCAGAGGTCCTACGTTGTTGTTGTCGTCGAAAAAAGTGGCTCGCTTCTCGCTCCTGGTTTGACAGATCACGATTTTCTCCTTTCATGCTCGAACACCTGCACACACATAAGAAACAATGACGATATACAACATACTAATTCACATTCGTAACTATCAACCAGTCGAAGAGGACTAAATCAATTGCATTACATAAACAACATAACACAATAATGGAACCAACACCATAGTCGATTATATTAATAAATGAAAGGAAGAGTACAACCAAGCTTCGACGTTGCAGTCTCCTCCAGTACGGTTCAAGCAGAGCACGTCTCACAAAGGATAGTCACGAATTCGGACGAGACTCTCTCTACGGATTTCTCCTTGGTACTACCTTCTCAATAGAAATTACTCAGCTATAGTATTCTTCTCCAAGTTCAGCTCCCTGGCTATATGTTCAGCTAGCTTTCATAAATGGAGAAGGCCTGTTTATATAGAGGGAGAGGAAGAGGTTAGGATCCCTATAATTATGGAAGGGAGGCCTATCTCTAAGGAGTGTTCCATGGGAGGTAAAAACCACTACCTAAAGGGAGAGATCCATGGCTCATCAACTTAACCACTTCCAGCGACTCATCCTGAGGTGGTTAGAAGGAAACTTCCACCTCTAATTTTTTTAAAACATTCCTAAAATAGCTTAGCGCGGGGGCTGCACTGAGACAGAGTGCCAGGTGGTGCGGGCTCTAGTGCAGATCTCCCACATCGGCGCGAGGGGTGAACTGGCTATCCGCGCCAAGGCCAAAACATAGGTTTTGTGTGCTTTTTTGAGGAAATGTTCAACAGGGGAAATGATTTCCTTATGCAGAAGGATGCAAAGAAGGTGTTTGCAAAGTATGACACTGTTCACAAGTCACAGGAATGGCCCTTTAATATGCGGGACGAGGGATTGCAGGGATGGTGACAAAATGATGTGTAACAGGCGTTGAGTTTGGAGGTAGACCAAAATGTCCCCATACCAAGGATCAGAAGAATCGACTAAGTAGAAGGATTCATCAAGAAATGGATCATGAGCAACATCTTCTGGGTCGATTCTAGGAAGGTCTGATAGTAATTTGGTGAAGACTAGAGATTTCTTTTCTTTGGCAGTAGTGAATACCAAGTCAAATTGTTGGAGGATGAAAATCCATTTGGAATATTTTCCTCCAATAACTTGGCAAGATAAAATGTGTCAAATGGGATTCTCCTAAGCAATGACGGTAGTCTACCGCAGTAATATATAGTGTCAGATTCGGGTGACAGCAAAGACCACCGCGAGAGAGAGTTTCTCCACATGTGAATATTGGAGTTCATGTTCGATGAGACCTTTTTATAAGTAATATATCACATGTTCACTATCATCATCGTGAACTTGAACCAGGACCATTTCAAGTGAGGATGGTGAGGCTACCAGGTAGAGGAGAAAGTTGCGTGAGTAGTTGGGGGCACTAAGAAGTGGGATAGAAATGAGTGCTCGTTTAAGGGCCTCAAATGGTAGTTGAGCTTGGTCATCCCACAAATATAGTGTTCCCTTCTTTAAAAAATGCATAAAGCCTTTCGTCATCTCGGCATAGTTGACTATGAAACGACGTAAAACGTTTGCCTTCCCTTGCAAACGTTGGAGTTACAGAATGGATTGTGGTGTGGGTAATTCAATGATTGCCTTAACCTTGTCGGGATCAACCCTGATCCCGTGCTTGGAGACAATAAAACCTAGAAGGCATCCAGACTCGACAAAAAATATGCACTTATGTGGATTTAGACGTATATTGTAGAACCTACACTGAGCGAAGATTTGTTTTAGATGCGCGAGGTGATGGAATCACTTCTTGGAGTGAGCCGGAAGGTCATCCAAGTAAGCCTATACAATATGCCTAATGTCGTGAAAGGCGTAGTCCATAGCCCTTTGAAAATTTGATCCCGCATTATTCAGACTGAATGGGAGTTTACGATATGAAAATGTTCCCTAAGGACAGACAAAGGCGGTTTTATGTTGGTCATCCTTTTTAATCGCAATCTGGTTATATCCCGAGAAACCATCCATAAAGGAAAAAGACTCACATCCAGTGCAATCATCAAGGATCTGATCTATGAACGGCATACGATAATTGTCTTTTGGACAAGCGGCATTCAAATCGTAATAATAAACACAGACTCAAATGGTGCCTTGTTTTTTGTCTACGGGAACCAGGTTGGAAACCCATTCTGTCAAAGGAACGGGATAGACAAAACCAGCGTTTAAAATTTTTTCGACTTCAGTTTTAATGGCGGCTGTTCTACGCGGGTGGACTAGTCGGAGTCTCTGCCGAACAGGTTTAGCATTATCGTAAACTTTTATTTCATGCTTGATTATATACGGATCTATGCCAGGCATTTAGTCATAAGACCAAGCAAACACATCGCAAAATTCCTCAAAAAGGGATGTGAAGAGTGCAATTTCCTTAGGATTGCAATTTGCTCCAATCTGAATATTTTCCACAACACCCATTTTGACCGAGATATCGATGAGCATAGTTTTAGAAAGGTTGCCCGTGTTCCCTTCTGAATCGATAGTTTGAACAGTCGTGTAAATGGAGGGAACGATCTCAGGTGGGTTAAGAGATAGGATTTGAGTAGTTATCGTGTCTGAATCGAACATCGAAGCGCGATGGTGGAACTCTCCCCAAGGTCGTTCTTCTAAAGACATGATCTCTTGAATAGCTTCGTCCGTAGGTAGGACTTCATTGAGGAGATCCTTAGAAAGAACAGTGATGGGCAGGAGGTTTGTACCTTTGGTCGAAACCAAAGCTGTGGAGGGTTCAAATGTAATTTGGATGCCTTGATAAGCCAACTCAGCTAGTGAGAATAGCATTTGATCTTCGTAGGAATCAATGTCTGAAGGTTCCAGTAGGATCCATGGGTCGATAGAGCCATCCAAAGTGGTGGATATCATTGCAATCGTATGTGGGATCTCAAGCGGCGGGAGAGGAAAGCAACCCATCAGGGAAGATGCCTTCAGAATACTGACACCAATACTGGCGTATGAGTCAGGAACGCCTCCTATTAGGGGTACAATGCTATTTGGTAATGTGGCATAATCAGGGGTGCAAAAGGATAACTGATCCATTGTGACTATTTTCCCATCCAATGGAAGGAGGATGAGTCGGAAAACCGAAGAAACAATGGCAGTCATTGTGTACGGCCAACTGCGACTCGGCAATAGATTATAGAGGAGATGATGATCTACGGCTTCGATATCCACTGTTATCATTTTCCCACTATGGAAATGGGAAAGATAGCAAGGTATCCTTTGGGGAGGAAAGTGTGGCCATCAAAAGCGTTAAGGGAATTCGACGGTGGGGACAAAGTGGGAGAACCCAAAGCGTGCTAGCAAGTAGTTGACATAATGTAGGTTGAAGCACCTTCGTCTATGATAGTACGATGGATTGGTCTCCCTTTTGAGATGACTTGCACCTGGAATGAAATTCGGTGTGAGAGGCAATGCTTATATTTTTCCATGTCAAAGATAGCTAGCGTAGAATCCTGGGGGTCAATTCCACCAATGGCTAAAAGCAGAGCTTTCCTTTGTGCTGGAAAAATTTGCAATACATTGAGAGAAAATATAGTTGATGGTGCCTACACCAAATCTTATACAATTTTTTAGTTTTGTGCGGCACATGCAGAGGTGTTATGAGTTGTGCGTCAAAGTGTCCCTTTGGGGGTACGAATTGTGGGGTCAGCAGCAGGGCATTCGATATGAAAATCTTTGGGTGGCAGTGGATTTGAATTGGTGCTAGGTTCTTGAGTATCAACGACAAGATTTCCATAGAATTTGGCTCGTGTCTGGAGTTCAACGCTTTCTACGCCATAAATGGCGGAGGGTCCTTCACCCGAAGGATGTGTACCACCATTGCCCCTCTGCGGGGGTTGTGGTGGGTTTGCAATCATGTGTTGCTATTGTTGCTGTGGATTAGGGAAGGATTTATGAAGAACAACAGGTGTCTTCCCAGAGTCCTTATTTGTGATAAAATATGTGCATTCCTGCAGCCGAGGACATTTGTATGTCAAGTGGTCCTCTGCACAGATTCCGCAAGGAAATTTCATGGGTTTCTCCTTCCCTTTGTCTGTTTTAGTAGCGTTTTTCTGATTGGGATTATTCTAATGATCCGACTACTCGTCTGAAGAAGAGGTCTTATTCTTGTTCTTCTTGTTTTTGCCACTAAGTTTTTGTGAAATTTGCATAGAATTTACCTCAGTGGTAGGAAGAGTAGTCGATTGGTTAGGGGCGGTGGCAGCCGAAGATGTTTGGGAGGTTTGCCCACTAGGTCGTTTTATGGCTACACTAGAGATTACACCGACGAGACTGTTGGCGTGTGCTCCAGGTTTCTGAGTAGTGGGAGGATTCAGATTACCAGGGGTGTGGGGGAGTAAATCATATAGCGTGCTAGATTGCAAATAGATCAAATCTAAATGTTGTGCATGACGAATGGATTGATCTTCCTTGACTGCACTGGACAGAAAAATGTCCATAGATAGGGTTGGTAAGAGTGACTTACAAAACCAATTAGATAAGAGATGATCCAGGATTGGCACCTTGACTAGCCTCCTCCTATGTCTCCATTCATGAATGTGATAGGAGATGTGGGTGGCGGTGTCTTGGCGCAGCGAGGTTAAGATTTCCGTGCCGGTTTCGTATCTAATAGGCAATTGGAAATTCTTAAGAAATTTCATAGCTAAGGTGCCAAAAATGTTGACGTCTCCGCGTGGTAACTCAATGTACCATTTTGCAGCATTTCCTATGAGGGTTTGGTGGAAAATTTGAAGCTGGATACTATCATCCACCATGGAGTTAGAAACATACCATAGATGAAAGGTGGTGACGTGCATAGCCGGATTGTCCCCTTGTTTCCCGTCGAATTTAGGGATGTCAGAAGAAATCTTGTGCGGTACTGGAGGCCAGAGTGGGTTGTGACTGATGGGATCATTGGTCAGTTTGTAGATGTCGGGGAGGTCTAGAGCTGCCAAAAATGAAAATTAAGTGTTTTCCCCCAGATCTAGCCAAGGAAGTATTGGCTGAATATTTGGACCATAGGGTCCACCTATCAATGTGTTACCAACAGGATACGTAGGACTTTGTTGAAAAAATTTCCTCGTGGGTGGGGCTGTAGGGATGTATGGTTGCTATCCAGTGGGTATATTGTACTGTGGGGCGAGCGGTTGGTTTCCCCCAGTGTAAAAGTTTCCCCCTTTTCCAAATGGATTTTGGGGTTGGTTTGCCCATATGGACGCAATAGAGCTAGATGGAGGCATGCTGCTATTTGCATAGTTAAGCAACGGCATAGACCCTGCACCCGAATTTTTCCCACTCAAAGGAACAATGTTAACAATAGGATGTCCTGTTTGTCCTAATGATTGCAAGGGTACTGAAGTGCCCCCTATCATCTGTGTGTTGGTGACACTACCCCCTGGTATGGTGGCTAAGGTGTTTGAACTCAGTAAGGGATTCCAACTGAAAGGGTTGCTAAAAGGCACCGAAGTAGCCCCACTCGTAGGAGAGGGAACCGTGGGTCCCGGTATAGTCACCGTAGGAGTAGATCCCAAAGGACTCAAAGATCCATTGACAGTTGTGGTGACCGTAGTGTTGGGACTAGGCATAGGCTGGCTATTAGGGCTGCCAATTATAGGCATAGAACTGACTAACGGCGGGGAAGATGGTGGCGAACTTGGGTTGGTTGTCATGGGTACCGACCTTATGGGTGCCAATTGTGAAACGGATGTTGGTGCAGCCGAAGACATATCTTGGCTTGGTGTAATCTGAACTAACATTGGCACTGACGTATCAGTGAGTGGAGGATTGCAAGGAGGTACGACGCTTTCCGTAAAAGGATCTTCTGGAAATTCTGTGTGATACAGTGCTATGTGAAAATCAGGGGTTGTCACTGGAGACTGCTCTTTCGAAGAAGGCACGGGCTCACTGAGACTTGACTCCTCCTCAGGTGTCAACAGAGGGAGACCTCGCTATCGTCGAGACAGATGGAGAGGGTCGAATGATGCCATGGTGACCTGTTTATTTTTAGAAAAATTTGAGTATTTGTGATGTATTATAAATTCTCAGTGATAGTAACCACACACCTAAAAAAGAAAAAAGAAAAAAATGACTATATAAAATCAATAAACAAGAAGCTAGAACAGGGTGGCCCTGTCTGAGAACTACCGTTTTCCGGAGATGAAACCCAGTATCACAATAGCATACAGAGAGGGTTAGTCATAAACATAGTTATGGTTACTCTAGAGCTTCGCCCAAACCTCAGAAAATAGGTGTACGCACTCTCGTGAAGACGAGTACCCTCCCAAAGACCGAAGACAGAGTAGGTCTGTCTGTTTTAGGTACCAGGACAGCCCGTCCCAGTCACCTCATGTAAGTCCCTAAAATTATTGGCCACTAAATATACCTCAAATCACAGACATCATTAGGGGGGTCACAGTCGTAGACAACACGCTATATGGGAAAAACACCTAGATCCCCGATCTATTTTCAACATCCCCAAAGGGAACCCCAATATATAGCATGCCCACTGAATGCACTAGAAGGTGGGCTACCTTCTCATGCACCCTGGTGTTGTCTCATGCTTAACTCTGGTGGCAGTGGAGTGGTCTCGATAATATGAGTGCAGTAGTATTTCACTTATTAATGACTCTAGTCTCAATTTTTGAGATCTTGGGTGATTTTCTCACTTCACCTACCCCAAGATCCTAGCCTGAACTATTGTTGGTGTGAGCTTAGAAAAAGTTATATGATTAATTTTATTATCACTTGATTCTTAGTGTACTTTATTATTAGCCTTGCGGAGGGGGAGTGGATGTATGAAATATGATGACACTCTTACTCAAAACACCATGCAGAAATATGCTCTAAATATTCAATTCAATGAAGAGTTTTTCTACAAGGAGAGATTTTCTTTCAACATCCATGCATCAAACATTCAAATAACACAGTTCAACTTAAAATATTCAGACATCTATCTATCTTCCCGTAACATCTTTTTAACCAAAAATTTTCAGAATGAATTCAGCTAAGTTCAGAAAACTAAAAAAAAAAAAATTCTTCAAAAAGCAGATGATATTGACATTAACTCTTTTAAACAAGAACAAAAGACAGAAATTCTAGCTGGTAAACAAGCACAGGGATCTAGCAAGAGAAGCTATTTTGATGGCCAAGAACTTCATAGCCGAAGGGAAACACAACAAAGGTGTAAACAACAGATTTTGTCTGGGTAACGCTAGTAAGCAGAGGGTACATAATGTTAATATTGGGACTAACACACTGTATCTGAGCCTAGGCTGCATCATAATTCTCTGAAACACTTACAAGGGAAGCGTTAGTCAGGGTAAAGTTACACAGATGGCTAAGCAGGGTCTAATCTGGACTCTGTGAGCTTTTGAGATGTTCACTGAGCATATAAACTGGTCGGAAGGGTATGATAACAAAAGGAAAAAGGTAAAGTGATAGGAATAACCCAGAAACTTGGGGTTTACTCCCTAGCGAAGTCGCCAATTCTACTATAGGGTAATATGCTTGGGTGGTGGTTATTAAATATCCCTCTTAGGGCTTTCCGGTGCCCGAGGCAGACAGTCATATTAGCTGTAAAGTTCACAAAGATGATGCACACATGTTCATGCTAAGATATATAACTGAAAAAGTAAGATGGATAGATTACCCTTTTGTATATAGCAGATCCTATGGAGAACACCAAGTAGCTAAGTAGGGATCCTGCTTCACCAGCTCCAAATCCAGATCCTGCAATCAATCAAAGCACTTGTGTAATCTCTACAGCAATATAACTTCTGATCAATTAAACTAACATAATAAGCATAAAAAAATACATATCTAAGCCATTCATATCATCCTACATAGACGATTGTAAAACAATTGTGACACTGATGCATCGAATGGAAAAAATAGATACAGTTCTATTGATTTATAAAAAGGAGGATTACAACCATCGGTTGTACCAAGCCCTCCTCAGTCTTCTAATCCCTCTCTCTCTTTCTCTATCTCCGACTGTGATGATGCTCAAGGCTGAAATCTTTCAATGAACTTTTCCGATCTTCAAGCCTCACACTAAAACAATGAAATTTTGCTCCACATATGATCAAACCTTCGACCTTAGACCAAGAGCCCACAACTCCATTTTATAGGAGATGGAGAGGGAAAACCTTGCCAACTCTTTCAATCAGTTTGAAATGGGAAAGATCGAGATTTTTCCTTCCTTAGGAGTCCATTTATATTTGGCAAGGCCTAGTAAAAGGTTTGTGTCTTTTAGTTTCTATTTTTAACTCGCTCTTTGTGAGAAAAAGATGGAATTGCCAATAACTTTTCCGCAAGATTTTTCCCTTTTCACACTTAAACACGGATAACGCTGCCCCCTGGGCAAGACAGAGCATTTCCATAGTCACTAACGCGCCCTTTGCATGGCTCAGGTGCGTTATAACACTGTCTAGTTGTCTCTGGGGTGCATTACCTTAGCAGAAATGGGTTTTGTCTAGGTCATTTTCTTCCTTCCATGTTACCTTCTCCTCTGAGCTGATGAGGAGGTCATTTGTCCTGTAACAGAAAGACTGTGAAAATACTCACTCTGCTTAGAAAGCCCATGGAAAAAAAATGTTCTACTACACAGAATTAGAGACAAGGTCCAGCAGAAGCATTATTGCCTTCCAACATATTGGAAAGAAAGAGGTACCCTGGTAGTTGAGTTTTTTTAGTAAATTTGCAATCTTGGTATCATTCTTAAATGAGGTGATAGAAACAAAATACATTTTTTGTGTTGGGAGGCTCTGTGAATGGGGGACACTGTGAAAGGGGTGATGAAGCCTACCCATGCCCATAATATGACGAGGTTTATGTGGCCAGAGCCAAGATTCTAGAACATGTTTTAGGAGATTTGGCTCATCCAGGGCTCTATTGGCCATGGTGATGGAATACAGAATCACAAATCCCTTTTCTGTCGTCATAGCTCTTTATACTCATCTTTCTGCTGCTGTAGTAAGCCTTGGAAGCTTCTCCAAGTTAAACTATGTAAACATTGGTGGAACATTGGACAGTGCTTATGTTTTTGTTGTCCATCGGGTTTGGTTTAATTATTCATAATTTGGGGCTTACTTGTCATATTTTTTGGGCCTAGTTGATACAGAGAGGGGTACTCCTCTGATCGACATATCCTGGTTTTTCTAGAATGCCGGATTTTACTCTGGCGATCGGATTTTTCAAATTTATTGAATAGGTACTCGAAACCACTGATGAAAGTCGGCAGAATGCTTTTCGATTATGACCAACATCCTTTATTTTTAGGTAGTGTTATCACTCTAGTAAATTCTTAAGTTGTGGGATTTTGGATTTAAGTCAAAGAACTCCAGAGGTAACCACAAACCTACTTCAAACTCTAGGATCTAGCCTTCCTAGGGTTCAAAGAGGGCTCTTTCTTTAAGATTTATCTTTGTTTGATATGTAAATGTTAAGCTAGTTATGAAAGTACAATTTGGTTTTGGTTTTAAATGATTTGGTGGGAAAAAATCACTTGGAGGTAATATAGAGAGAAATCTACTTGTCTATTGGGCTATGGGGTCTAAATCAAGCTAGCAGCACTAGAAATCAAGGCCAAAAAGGTACAAATATATTCAGGGCAAGATAGATAACCCTCAGAAATTTGGGAAAGTGGTTTTTTGTGAGGTGGTTTGATCATGATAAAGGGCACTTAAGGATCCTTTGATTCGGAAAATGGAAGTAGAAGGCATAGGTCAAATGGGAGAAGGAGAAATTAAGGATTCCTTGCACCGAAAATCAGAAGAAAACATTAAAATGGAAACTATTTAAAGACAAGGACCACTTGACTAATCCTGTAGTAATACTCCTAGTTACACATTCAGACAGAACAAGCATAAAATGAATGCATGAAACTTAGAAAAGGAAATAGTGACAAGTAGGAAGTACTTCACTCATCAGCTTATCACAGGGATCCTAAATTATGATGCCAATCAGCTATGAGCATATTAAACAAATCAGAATAGCCTAGCATTAGTGAAGAAATGAAAAGAATATTGTAGCTTTTAGAGCAGAACAAAGTTGGAGATTGGTACCTCTATGAAAAACATATAGAACTAAGAATCTTTGGATCAAACTTGTTACCCTACAAGTTGCCTAAACATGTATGTATGAGAATTTTTGCACTTGAATATCTTAGGAAAATTCTCAATTCAGATTCAATTAACTTTATGGTAGCCAAGAAGAAGACCTAGTTCAAGTTAAAGAATCAAGTTGGGCCATTCATAATCAAGAACAAATATGCAGAAAATGAAATAACAAAGAAATTATCAGAGTTCAGATTTGATGAGAGTTTTCCATGGAATTATGATCCACAAGGGATCTTAAGCAAACTAAGGGTCAAATGTAAACAAACACCCTTTATCCATGAGTCAAAACCTGAACTAGAAAAGTTTTCCAATCAAATTGAATGGAGTGAAAACACCTTGATAGAGACAGCAAGCCAAACAGGAAGAACACCAACTTTGGAAGTTGTCAAACAACCAGAAACATCAAAAAGAGTCAGAGAAGGAGGAGGTTACACAGCAGAGAAAACAACCGAGAAAAAAATTAAAGTAATTTATAACAAAAGTTCTAAGCTCATTTCAGTTGATAAGAAGAAAATAACAATTGGTATTGATGAGACAGATGCTCCAGTGACCAATGATGATATAGAAACAACCATAATCAATGAAACACTTATAGAAATTCAAAAGGAAAGACCAGTAAACCAAAATGACACACAGATTATTGAGAAACAACACAGCATGGAAGCCTCTTCCTCACAACCAGCTGAGGAAAAGGACTTGGACATCAAAGAGAGGTATAAGCTAATTAAGTATAAGAATGAGGAGATGAAGAATAAAATATATTCTCAATTCCTGAAGCAGAAGCCTGGAAATCAGAATAGGTTATTATTAGCATTTGACTATTGCGGCAATAAAATGATGATGTCATTTTTACAAACTACTACCCGAGCACTCAAAACAGTATCAGACTATAAAAAGGTGGACCTTGAGGTAGACACAAAGAATATTCATGGGCTGGACCAGATTGAGTTCCACAGATAGACCTCTGAAATTTTGTATTCTATAGTGGAAACCAAAGCAATGAGTGCCAATAAACTTCAAAATACCATACTTAATATGCAAGATCATATGAAGATGGATAAAGCATCATTTTATGCTAATGACCTAAGGATCAAAGCCTTAGAGGAATTAGTTTTACAGGTGGGATATGATCCCTCAAATATTCAAGCAGCAGAACTATTGCTCAAGAAAAAGAATGAAGACATAACATCTTTGAGGAAACAGCTCAAGCTTCCTCAAAGTGAGTATCCAAAAAAAAAGGAAATCCTCCAGGATCAAAGTGAAAAAGAGGAAATGATGAAGCTCATACTTTAATTGACAGCACAAATCAAGGAGATGGAAGCACAAATGGACAAAATTGTCCAAGAGAGAGAGACTTTAAAAGAACCAGAAATTCCTATAATTCCTAAAGTCATCCCAGTAATTACTACAGCAGTGCCTTCTACTTTAGGAGAGAAATTAGCACTAAAGGGCCCACTAGAAACTACAATGTCATTGACTTCAGCCACCATTTCAGCTACAAAATCTTCTACAACAAATGTACAGCAAACAGATGAAGCCATCCAAATTGTCAAAGCCATGGCAGAAATGTCTTTAAAGACAGATGAAATAAACAGAATGAATAAAATGATTGAAAATCTTGAGAGTGCAAATAAGATAGCTCAGATCAATGCCAAAACTCATGAGCAGAAAGAAATCAGATTGGGAGAGCAGCTTAAGAATTTACAAAAGGAATTGACTTTCACAGAACAGATCTCATACATTAAAAATCATCTCTCGACTAAAATAATTAAAGACAATCATAATCAATTGCCTTCAATTCAGGTTATATATGAGCAGAAATAATTGCTATTAGTAGCCCAAATAGAGATACAAAATACAAAAGATGAGTTGGCTGATAAGCCTGCACAGGCTTTAAAACTCATTACATTTCTAAACAGAAAGAACAGGGAGGAACTTGAAGAATTGCAAATATCAGACAAGACAGAGACAATCTTGAAAATAAAGAAGGTTGTCACTAAAAAGAGCTTAATGAACAATCTTGAAGAAAAGTGTGAAACAATGAACCTTGCCATAACTAGATTTATGGTAAAGTATACAAATCTCAGATAGAAAGGCTTACCAGACATACATGTGTTCAATGAAAAGCTTATGCCACAGAAGGACTATGACAAAAAGATCAAGGATTTTGCTAAAGAGCAAGTAAACAAGCCACTAGCACAAGGCACTCCTACAGGCAAAGTTTTAATTCAGTGTTTTGAGGATTTATTTTTTCTACAACTTGAAATTAAGCACCTCTTTGTCATCAAGCCCACTTTTGCAAGATATACAGAGGCCGATGAAAACTTCAAGAAGCTTAAAAATGTCCAAATTCCAAAAAGCAGAAGAATGGCAAACTTTCACGTATTTGATGTAAAGATGGAAGGTAAAAACAGTAAAAAATTACCCAAAGACAGTCAAAAGAAAGAGAAAATGAAAAGATAGTTTTCTGATTTTTACTGCTAAAAGATAATTTACAGTAGTAAAACAGTAAAACTAATGGTCAAAGAGTATCAGCGTTAAAGAGCATCAAGTTAAGGAGTATCAACGAAGGCAATTCAAATACATGAAAATATCTAATAGCCAGCAAGCAGGACACATAGGAAGCTAAAAGCTCCTTGTTAACAAAATAGTTCTATTTATTTTGGATAAAAGAGGACAACTTGTTAGTTTGTTAAGAAATTGTCCCTTTTATTACGTAATGATATTTTCTTTTTCCTAAATTTATTCCTAGAACTCTTCTAGGATATTTGTAATACTTTTTGTATAAATACTTCAAATTCGGAAGTATTTAGTGTGGAATAAAATTGATGGATTTACTATAGACATTTTTGTTGAACATTGAAGGCTATTGTGTGTTTGAATTCGAAGTAGCAGACTGGACAAGTTGACTGGCATCATAATTCAGGATCCCTGTGATAAGTTGATGAGTGAAGTACTTCCTCCTTGTCACTGTTTCCTTTTCTAAGTTTCATGCATTCATTTTATGTTTGTTCTGTCTGAATGTGTAACTAGGAGTATTACTATAGGATTAGTCAAGTGCTCCCTGTCTTTAACTAGTTGCCATTTTAATGTTTTCCTCTAATTTCCGGTGGAAGGAACCCTTCATTACTCCTTCTCCCTTTTGACCTCTACTTTCTACTTCCATTTTCCGGATCAAAGGATCCTTAAGTGCCCTTTATCCCGATCATACCACCTCACAAAAAACCACTTTCCCAAATCTCTGAGGGTTATCTATCTTGCCCTGAATATATTTGTACCTTTTTGGCCTTGATTTCTAGTGTTGCTAGTTTTATTTAGACCCCATAGCCGAATGGACAAGTACATTTCTCTCTCTCTTACCTCCAAGTGATTTTTTCCCACCAAACCCTTTAAACAAAAACCAAATTGTACTTTCATAACTAGCCTAATATTATAAATCAAAACAAAGTTAAAATTTAAACAGAGAGCCCCCTCTGAACCCTAGGAAGGCTAGATCATAGAGTAAGAAGTAGGTTTGTGGTTACCTCGAACTATTTCTCTTGAACCTGGAGAAATTTCTAAGTGAAAACATACTGGAAACCATACTGGGGACTTAACCAATCCTCAGCCATAAAATTTTCTTGAAGTAAAATTATTTTATTCATCTTTTTATTTCAAGATTATTATTATAGGTTGTGGGTCTTGAAAAATTGTAATTCTGGCTTCTAAGAAAACCTACTATACTTGGTCTAACCTGGATCCTAAACCTGTTGTCATAGTAGATAACCCAGACTGAATTGGAAAAAATAAAAAACAAACAGAAAACTTAGAAGCTGAAGTATCATTAATAAGAGTCAATTCATTACCTCAAGAATTAGTTAGTTTACAAGATATTGATTTTGATCTGAAATTTGAGCATTCCTTATTTAAAAGAAAATCTGAAAATGATTTAAAAACTACTATTCTAGACCCTGATTTTTTTTCATTCTTGAATACAAAATAGGAAATTATTACAACAAGATCTAAATCAAAGAAAGCTGAATACCAGACTAAAATTGAAGAAATTAATGTTACAATTCTTAAGGATATTGATGAGGCTATTGAATTAGCTAATTTTTTGACTTATACAAAAAAACCTCCAGTTTCTCAGTTACACACCACAATAAGACCAGCTGTAGATTCATATCTGTATGCTTTTACATCATATATAAATACCACTCCCAACTCATCCACCAACCCATTTATCCCTGGACTGCCTTTGCAGCCTAGAATACTTTTTCCACCATCCACTTCATCCACTAAATCCACTAGTATACCTTCTAATTTTGAAAATTCATCATTGTCATTTCCTATTAGTTCCACTGATATCCCAATATCATTTCCCAGCACTTCTGGTACAGTTTTCAGTTCATCAGCTATCATTTCTAGCACAGCTCCAAGTTCTTTTTCTAGATCTTCTGGTCAAACTAAGCTTTTAGCCATGGCTGCTAGATATGCTCCCCTTGTCTTACCTCAATAGTTGCATGACATGCCTCAAGATTATCAAAACAAAATACCATTGTTTGATGGTACTACACAATATACTTCTCAACAACACATAACTAAAGTCACAGACTTCTTTGAAATTTATGAAATAGATGACTCAGATGTTAAAATGAGATTGTTTACTCAAACTTTGGCTAGAGAAGTAAAGAAATGGTTTAAAGATCAAGGTGCTGGTAGCATAACTGATTTAGCTGTATTTTTTACAACGTTTTTGAATAAATGGGAAAATAAAAAGAACCCCTTCAAATATTATATGAATTTGATGCATTAAAAAGATCCCCAAATGAGTCAGTTCAAGATTACTGCACTAGGTATAATAGTATCTATAATTCTATCCCTGCGACTCTTAAACCTGCTCCTTATTCTATTCTGCTCAAATTCCCTGATGGATTTGATGCAGATATGGCTTATCAATTAAAGGAAAGAGATGTTGGCACCTTATAAAAAATGAAATTAGATGCTATTAGTGTAGAAATAAACATATTAGCTAAAAAAACTAGACTTAGAAACGAAAGAAGGGTGACTATCAAAGAAGAAAATTCAAATTCAGATGCAAAAATAGATAGATTAGCCAAAACCTTAGAAATAATGATGGATAGACTAGATAATATAGAAAAAAGACCCCATTGGGATAATCAACAACAGATAAGAAATCCCAACTTTAGAAAAAACATAAATCAAGGAAAAGAAAAAGAAACAGACCCAGACCAAACAATAAGGCCACCTTTCCAAGATAACTATGCTGAAAGTTCTTAGAATAGTGATGAAGATGAGGATGGCATCAATCATCTAATGGGAATAGATGAAAAAAATACCATTTTCCTCACTCAGGAAGAGCAGGAACTATTTGAGCTTCAACAACTCAAATTAGAATCCACTGAATCCTTTGACTATAAACAAGGTTATGAATTTTCCATAAACGAAATACATAGTCAATATAACCTTAGACACAAGAAAAAAAATGAGTCTTCTACCAAAAACAATTCTCAAAAATCAAAATAAGAAAAATGTAGAAGCACCAAAAACAAAAGTTTTGCAAATTCTCCCAAGAGAAAATAAGCAAAGTTCCCATTCTTCTCAACCCATTTCTAGTCCTAAAAGATCATCAAGTCCCAAAATTGTTGATATTAATGATGAAGTGGCACAATCTTCAAAATATTCATAGAAAATCATTACTGCTAAAGCCTCTAATTTAGTTAAATCAACAAATTCAGATTCTAAGAAACTTTTCGTTGATTCTAAATCAGCAGAACCAAATACTGATAACTCAAGAGTGCCTGATGATAATTCTAAGTCTGATAAAACTTCTACTGCTACACAAACACTCCCTAAAAAGAAGGTTAAAAGCAGTAAAACTCAGGAAACGCAGACAGAGAATGTTAAAACAATTGAAGATAGAAATACAACTGTAGAAACTCAAGAAAAAAAATTCAAATTACAGTTACTAAAGACGAATTAGTTCAAATTAGTAAATCTCAACCCTCATTTAATATTGAGACTGAAATTTCTAAGTTAAAAATACCCATTCCTTTAACATAATTGGTAAAAAATGACTTATACAAATCAACCATAACTGAAACACTGAATATGAATGATGGTGAAGATGCAATTAATTTGAATGATGATCAACTAGAGTTAATATTTGGCCCTGGTGTGAATGGAAAGAATGCAGATGGATCAGTCGCTCCCTTTTATATCAGTCTTACCATTCATGATCAAATTCTCCATAACGCTATGCTAGATTCAGGAGCTTCCCATAATTTAATGCCTAAAGCTATAATGGAAACTTTTAATCTAGAAATAACTAGGCCATACAAAGATTCGTTTCCATTTGACTCTAGCAAAGTTAAGTGCTTAGGATTAATCAAAAACTTATGTGTGACATTATTTTAGTACCCTGGTAAGAGTATATTAATGGACATTGTAGTAGCAGATATCCCACCTAAATATGGTATGCTACTTTCTCGCTCATGGGGAGTAAAGTTGCAGGGATCTCTACAATTAGACATGAGTTATGCTACTATATCAGTATTTGGTCAGCCTAAAAAGCTATATAGGGAAAAATTGATGAAGTTCATAGTCAGTAGTGCTGAAATATCTATAAATTATCCTATTTATTCCACACCAACTGACCTGGACTCTTTTATCTTATGTAACTATGAGAATAATGAAATCCAAACTGAACTGATTGATAAAAATCCAACACCAAACAATGACAACATCTTTCATGAATCCCTTTGGCAGTTAGACTTTGACGGTTCTGTAAACAAATTAGGAGTAGGAGCAGGAGTATGGATTACAAACATGGAGACTAATCACTCAGAAGGACATGCCTTCATACTCAACTTCAAATGTACCAACAATATGGCAGAGTATGAGGCACTCATTCTAGGCCTCCAGATCATTAGAAACTTAGGAGGAAAAAGAATACTAATCATGGGAGATTCAGAATTAATCACAAAACAAATGCATGGAGATTATTCTGTTCATAATCCAAGACTAGGCCGATACAGAGACACTATGCTTGATTTAACTGATGATTTATTGGAATGTAAATTTACTACTATACCTAGAAAACAAAATCTGCAAGCTCATTGTCTTGCTACTTTTGATAGTACATGCAATTTACCATTTCAACCAACACACAAGTACACTATTGAGGTTAAATATAGACCAATTATTCTAGATAACCTCAAGTATTGGCAGATTTTATCTCAGGATGAACATATTTACCATTTTTTGAACAATGAAGGAGAATTTCAAAACTGTAAAATAGATACAAACTTTAATATAGATTTATATTTGGATTGTGAAATATATAACATAGATGTACATAAATTTGATAAACCTACTATATTTACTCAAGCTAACATAGATAGCTTAGAGAAAGTAGAAATTGAAGAAATTATGGATGATGAATCTGACATTTTAAACCTCAAAGATAATTTCTTACCTAAAAGATTAACACCCTTAGAAGACCTTTTTGACTCTAATGGTGTAGCTAGAAAACCAAAAATGGAGCCAGTAAGATCTGACATAGAAGAGTGTAATATTGGTATAGAATTGAAACCTAAAATGATAAAACTTTCCAAAAGTTTACCTCAAGAAGAAAAGGATAAATATATTTAACTTTTAAAGGAATATCAGGATGTGTTTTCTCGGAGTTATGAGGATTTAAAATCTTATGATACAAACAGAATCCAACACAAAATTCCAATAAAAGTGGATCAAAAACCACTCAAACAAAAGTTGAGGAGAATTAAACCTATAATATTACCTTTGATAGAAAAGGAAGTCAAGAGAATGTATTATGCCCAGATCATTGCACCAATCAGATACTCTAATTGGGTTTCAAACCTAGTTCCCACTAGAAAGAAAACAGATGAAATTAGATTGTGTGTTGACTTTAGAAATCTTAACAAAGTATCCTTAAAGGATAATTACCCTTTACCTTAGATGGACCATATATTACAAAGGGTAGTAGTTTCTACAAGGATTTCTTTGTTAGATGGCTTTTCAGGATATAACCAGATCCTAGTCCAAGAAGAAGATCAGGCTAAAACAACCTTTACCACTCCTTGGGGCACTTTTATGTATGTAAAAATGCCTTTTGGACTGATGAATGTAGGGGAAACCTTTCAAAGGGCTATGGGCATAGCCTTTGCAAAGGAAATTCATGATTTTCTGGTAATTTATTTAGATGACATCACTATTTTTTCCAAAACAAATAATGAACATTTGGATTATTTGAAACAAGTTTTCATTAAATGTAGGAAATTTAGCATCTCTCTAAATCCGAAGAAAAGTCTATTTGGATTAGAGGAAGGTAAGTTACTAGGACATATAATCTCAAAAGAAGCAATTAGAATTGATCCTGCTAGGATAGAAGCAATTATGAACATCAGTCCACCTAGAAATATCAAAGAATTACAAGCTTTCTTAGGTAAGATAAATTTTTTAAGAAGATTTATTTCAAGATTAGTTGAAATCATTAGAGAATTGAACAACATGCTCAAAAAAGACTCAATTCTAAAATGGATTGTTGAAGCCAAAAAATCATTTGAATCCATAAAGAAGGCTTTAACTAAAACACTAGTCTTAATCAGTCCAGATTTCAAAAAATATTTCATAATTTTTTCATTTTCTTCAGAGCATACTATTGCTGCAGTTTTACTACAGAAGAATGATCAAGGATTTGAGCAACCTATAGATTTTTTCATTAAGACCCTTAGAGATGCCCCTCTTAAATATAACATAATGGAGAAACAAGCCTTAGCTTTGGTTAAGGCCATCAAAGACTTCAGAGTTTATATTCTCTATTCCCACATAATTTCCTATGTCCCTAATTCTGTAGTAAAAGACATTCTTACTCAGGATGGTCCTGATGGAAGAAGAGGTAAGTGGATTGCCACTATCCTAGAATATTACATATAAATTAAACCCACAAAACTCATTAAAGGACAAGGATTAGCTAGGTTAATGGTTAAATATAATTGCAATGCACTAGATATAAATTTTATTGCTCAGGTTAATGACCAGGAAGAGATGGCATCTCCAATGATCAGTGAAGCCTTTCTAGATTCACCTTGGTACTCAGATATCATCTTTGTACTTAAAAACTTACATGCTCCTCCCGGATTGTCAAGGACTAAAGCTAGATTTCTAAAACTTAAAGCAATGAGATTTTGTATCTTAGATAATGTACTTTTTTGGAGAGATCATAGTGGGATATTATTGAATTGTTTACTAAAGGAAGAAGTTGATAAAACACTTGAATAATTTCATGCAGGTGACTATGGAGGGCATTTATATTGGAAAACTACCACTGACAAGATCCTCAGAGCTGGTTTTTACTGGCCTGCCTTGTTTGCTAATGTTAAAAATTTTGTTACTTCATGTCACAAATGTCAAATTTTTGAAGGCAAAAAGAAATTGTTACCTCTACCCTTAAAGCCTATTTCAACTGAAATGTCATTTCAACAACGGGGTTTAGAATTCATTGGAGAAATTCACCCCCCATCCTCTGGCCAACATAAGTGGACTCTGACTAACACTGATTACTTCACAAAGTGGATTGAAGCTATTCCTACTAGACAAGCCACTGATGCAGTCATTATTTCTTTCATAAAAAATAACATTTTGTCAAGATTTGGATGCCCTCACAATGTAATTATTGATTATGCAGCAGCATTTAAGTCTAAAAAGATGATTTCCTTTTGTCACAAATATCATATTACCCTAGGTCACTCTACTGCATATTACCCCCAGGGTAATGGCTTAGCTGAATCCTCAAACAAAAGTCTTGTAAATATCATAAAAAATTTACTTGAAGACAACAAAAAGACTTGGAATAAAAAGTTAGTCTATGCCTTATGGGCAGATAGACTTACTACCAAAAATTCCATTGGCACTTCCCCTTACCAACTTTTATATGGAATGGATGCAGTTTTTCCATCATCCTTAGGTGTTCCAGTGATGAAAATCATTCAAGAATCACAAGTGGAAACAAATGATATTCAAAGGAGAATGAATCAAACTATTCATCTACAATAAACAAGGGAAAAAGTCTATGAGAAATCCCAAGTCATTCAAGATAAAATCAAGAAAATTTTTGATAGAAGAAGTAAAGAGGATGATTTTTACATTGGAGATCAAGTTAAAGTGGGATTCTATAAGAGAAGATAAAGGCAAACATGGAAAGTTTGACTTTCTGGGGAAAGGACCTTATGTAATTTATGGATATAGGGGTAATAATGCCTTCTTTATCAAAGATTTGGATGGAACATATCTACAAGAAGGACTAATCAATGGTAGAATTATTAAGCACTACTACTCCCCTGAATTAACAAAAGGTTATTTTTTATTCACTTTGATCATTGTATATATACATTGCAAAGTTTATATTGGATTGGATGTTTGCCTTAAAAATTTGAAGCCCGGAGAGAAGGCCCTAAGCTTTGCAAGGTAAAATGTCATAAATATGAGTTATTTCAGAAAGAAGGAGACACTTATTGGATCATCATGGTCAAAGTTGAAGGCTACTGGTTCTCAAATTCTTGACATTTCACCAGGAAATGCCATCCCCATGTGAAGCCGCTGTTAGGGTCCTATAATAATAGGATTCATAATTTTGAATTGACTTTTGATATTCTTGTAAAATATGTACATACCTTACTTTCTGCAAGTTGTTTTCCCATATTTTGAAAATAATAATAATAATAATAATAATTAAAAATGAGGGTAAAAAGTCCTAAAAGAAAGATCAAAGGACTTGAAAAAATATAGACCCCAAAAAAGAAAAAAGATGAAAATAAAACTTGAAAGTGAGCATGTCCAAATTCCACTACTTTTTTACTTTTCTACAAAATAAATAAATTATGGCAGAGTGTCAATAAATGCCATAATCCTTGATGAGTTAAACTGTTTAAACTTAACTTGTCATGTTTTCAATTTCAAGTTTTTAGATAGTGAATAAAGATTTGTCAGAGAATTTAATCCTGAAAAATCAGTAGATAGGTAGAGAGTAATGAGGAGCTCAACAGTTTAATCTAAGCCCTCAGATGAAATAAGGTAGATCTAGATAGTTTATGCTTTAAAAGAATAAATGTTTCAAGGTTGCAAGCCTAAATGCACCTGCCAAATGAAGAAAAAATGTTAGAATAAGGCTGGGTAGGTAGAAATAAGTGGAGAAAGCATGTAATGTTGATCATTGGGCAAAATCACTAATTTCCCATCCCCCATAAGTATTCACTATTCTAAGATATCAGTCAAACAAGGTCAGAGCATTTCTCTGACTTTTTTTGGGACCGGACCCAAGGCTCGATGACTGGCTAGTCGAAAATATTAAGTTCTTATGTTAAATCCCCATTTATCATCATTCATCCTTCATTCATACATTTTAACCTCTTTTCATAAGTAAAGACTCATTCTTACTTAATGAAGCATATAAACCCATCTAATTAACTTCTATTCATTCAGATACATACAAAAACCCTCAAAAATACTTTATACTAAGTATTGGTGAAATGATAAAAAGACAAGCTTTGCTTTACTTTTACACTTTACTTAGTCATTTTAAGTATTTTTGTGTGTATTCCATTCCCATTTTCATATTAACTTTTAACTTAGTTTATTAAATCCTTAAAAAATACCTTATCTTACTTATTAATTCCCTATGTTTAATTATCCCCAAAAACCCACTATTCCTATGTTTTAGACCAAAGTTTATTACCCATGTGCTAAATCAAAATCCCCAATAAAAATCCCTTTGGTCTAAAAATTAAATATCCCGCCCCTATGGTCTTTAAACTATTCAAAAGGGTTTAAATACTATATAATAAAATAAATCACGCCCATTATGTTTTTATTAAGACATCTTACAAATGTTTTGAATGAAACACATTAACCCCCGCTTATAACCATTATTCCAAAGTTTTGAATCAAATAAAACATTTATAAAATTCAAAAGCTTTAGTCCCCTATAAATAAATCACTCCCCCCGACATATTATATAAGCCTAGAGGTTTAACCTTTATTAAAACACACTTTTATATGGGTTAAAATCTTTTCCGCTGTGTATAATTAAACCCCGCATCCATATTCATTAAACATTATATATAAGTTTTGAACCTTATATAAATGTTTTATCCATCTACGTGCGTATATAAAAACCCCGGTCCCACACCATTCCCTTTAGCGCAGCTTCCCGTTCAATCTTGACCCTTCGCGTTCATTCCTCAGATCCAGCGGCCTATATGCAATATCCCGTAGAAAATGTAATCGACCACTCAACCTCCAAATGCATGGGAAATAGGCTATTTTTCCATTTTGCCTCCCCTCCACGTGGTCGTTCTTCACTGCATCGCGTGCATTTTGCTCCAAACAGCGGACCACCATAACCCCACGCAATAACCACTGTTTGGTTTTGTGTTTAAAATCTAAAACCGCCTCCCGCCATTGACGATATTTGCATTCAATGACAATTAATGAAGATTAAATTGTATGGTTAAAACCTTTGAAATGTGCATTTTTCATTATTTCGCGTTTAAAACCATTTCGCATTGTCTCCCGACTGTCAAGAGCTCTGTTTAAAGCCTTTTAAGCCCCGATTCTCATTTTTTCACCCAAAACCTTTGCAGTTATCAGAATTTAACCTCTGAAGACTGATTGAGAAGCTGTGCACTGCTCCAGACAAACTGTTGAAGCCAGAATTTCAACTGAAAACCTCAGAAATCCTTTTCAGAGCCGAATACCTGAAAAAAGGTATTTTTCTCAAAATTTAAACCTGTAAATCGAAGTTTAAACCATCTTTAAGAGAAGCAACCCATTTTTATTGAAGAATTCACTGAAACAAACTTCCTAAAAATACCAAAAAAGAGGCCAAACCCTGGCAAAATTTTTCCAGGAAACTCTG
Organism: Pinus albicaulis; assembly: GCA_034641835.2. Lineage (NCBI taxonomy): Eukaryota > Viridiplantae > Streptophyta > Pinopsida > Pinales > Pinaceae > Pinus > Pinus albicaulis. The sequence continues at coordinate 829,469,630 of CM076569.1, forward strand.
TTTTCTATTACAAGCCTTTTTAAAGCCAAATTCCTCAAATTTCACAGTCTAAAGATCAAATTTAAGGATTTAAATGGCTAAAACCTCTAAATTACCTTGAAAACCCATTTTTTCAATCAAACCGACTCAAAAAACCCTTGTTTTATATTTTATTCCATTTTTACATTCTCAAATTAACCTAGCTGAGTAAAAATTCCAAAAGAAGTCATCCTTAACCTAAATTGCTTAGTTTCCTCCCTGTTAAAAAAATCCTACAAACAGTATAATCTTGCAAAAGTTACCCAAAAATTCCTAAGAAACAGAGCACAAGCAAACCTGAAGGATCCAAAACACCTAAATATGAGGGATCCAAAACCCCTAAGCCTACCCAAGTCATCGCTTCCAAATATGTTGTAATAGTAAACCCCCTTGAACCACATGTGGTTGCTACTGAAAGCATTCCTTTAACTGATCTTGACTATAAAATTGTAGACCCTGTTATTGAGTTTAATTTTCTAGATATACACAACTGGTGTTATGAAAAATATCTAGACAAAGATGATATTCCAATTTGCGAAACTCATTTACCCAAGTATATAGTCCCATTTACTCATCCTCGTCAAGAACTCATCAGACTTTGTCAAAAATACTATGAGCCAGATCAAAGGGCTATAGTAAATGCTGAAAAATAAATACTTTTTACCATTACAGCCCAGTCAATTAATCAAATGCTTCAATTACAACTTGATCCCCAGGCAGTCCCCTTGTCTATAGAGATCTTAACTTAGTTATACCTTGGCCTAGATTTCCCTAAAAGGTTTATGATCTTTCAGAATTTTATGCCTTCTCATGTTGATATTCCAAATATAAATCCTCCATACTCCATAGCTAAATTTCCTGAAGGGTCTAGACATATTATCTCTATGCTATCTTTTATCCTTGGATATTTTACAGATGATTATACTGATGAATTTGTTCTTGGTTTCTTGTCCACCATGTCTCCTGGTCAACCTCCATCAGTCGTCTTTGACTATGTTGGTTTCATAGCAGATACCATCCACTACCAGTTGACTAAATTACCCACAGAAGGAGTTTTTAGATATTCATCTTATATTTTCCATTTGTTTTTATTCTCTCAAGAAGAAAAATTCCAAGTTTCTTTGCAAAAGATGGATGTAGAAGGAAAGCCTCTATCAATTATCTTTTGGACTTCATTACTGAGAAAAGAATCCAGTGATTTCACTTATTCAAAGTTTTCAGAACTATTTTTGCATCCAGCAATGAGCATATTAAACAAATCAGAACAACCTAGAATCAGTGAAGAAATGAAAAGAATATTGTAGCTTTCAGGGCAGAACAAAGTTGGAGATTGGTACCTCTATGAAAAACATACAAAACTAAGAATATTTGGATCAAAGTTGTTACCCTATAAGTTGCCTAAACATGTATGTATGAGAATTTTTGCACTTGAATATCTTAGGAAAATTCTCAATTCAGATTCAATTAACTTTATGGTAGCCAAGAAGAAGACCTAGTTCAAGTTAAAGAATCAAGTTGGGCCATTCATAATCAACCACAGAGATACAGAAAAGGAAATAACAAAGAAATTATCAGAGTTCAGATTTGATGAGAGTTCTCCATGGAATTATGATCCACAAGGGATCTAAAGCAAACTAAGGGTCAAATGTAAACTAACACCCTTTGTCCATGAGTCAAAACTTGAACTAGAAAAGTTTTCCAATCAAATTGAATGGAGTGAAAACAACTTGATAGAGATAGCAAGCCAAACAGTTACAACACCAACTTTGGAAGTTGTCAAACAACCAGAAACATCAAAAAGAGTCAGAGAAGAAGGAGGTTACATAGTAGAGACAACAACGGAGACAAAATTTAAAGTAATTTATAACAAAAGGCCTAAGCTCAGTTCAGTTGATAAGAAGAAAATAACAATTTATATTGATGAGACACATGCTCTAGTGACCAATGATGATATAGCAACAACCATAATCAATGAAAAACTTATGGAAATTAAAAAGGAAAGATCAGTAAACCAAAATGACACACAGATGATTGAGAAACAACACAGCATGGAAGCCTCTTCCTCATAGCCAGCTGAGGAAAAGGACTTGGACATCAAAGAGAGGTATAAGCTAATTAAGCAGAAGAATGAGGAGATAAAGACAGAAATATATTCTCAATTCCTGAAGCAGAAGCCTGAAAATCAGAATAGTTTATTATCAGCATTTGACTATTTCAACAATAAAATGATGATGCCATTTTTACAGCCTACTACCTCAACACCTAAAATAGTATCAGAATATAAAAAGGTGGACCTTGTGGTAGACACAGAGAATATTCATGAGCTGGACCAGATTGAGTTCCACAGACTGAGCTCTGAAATGTTGTATTCTATAAACTTCAAAATACCATACTTAATATGGAATATCAGATGAATATGGATAAAGCATCACTTTATGCCAAGGACCTAAGGATCAAAGCCTTAGAGGAACTAGTTTTACAGGTGGGATATGATCCCTCAAATATCCAAGCAGCAGAACTATTGGTTAAAAAAAAGAATGAAGACATAGCAACTTTGAGGAAACAACTCAAGCTTCTTCAAAGTGAGCATCCATAAACCAAGGAAATCCTCCAGGATCAAAGTGAAAAAGAAGAAATGATGAAGCTCATACTTCAATTGACAATACAAATCAAGGAGATGGAAACAAAAATGGACCAACTGGTCCAAGAAAGAGAGACTCTAAAAGAACTAGAAGTTCATACATTTCGTACAGTCATCCCAGTGATTACTACAGCAGTGCCTTCTACTTTAGGAGAGAAATTAGCACCGAAGGGCCCACTGGAAACTGCAGTGCTAGTGACTTCAGCCACCATTTCAACTACAGAATCTTCTACTACAAATGTACAACAAACAGATGAAGCCGACCAGATTTTCAAAGTCATGGAAGAGATGTCTTTAAAGACAGATGAAATAAAAAAACTGAATAAGATGATTGGAAACCTTGAGAATGCAAATAAGACTACTCAGATCAATATCAGAACTCATGAGCAAAAAGCAATCCAATTGGGAGAGCAGCTCAAGAATTTGCAAAAGGAATTGACTTTCACAGAGCAGATCTCATATATTAAAAATAATCTCTGGACTAACATAATTGAAGCCATTCATAATCAATGGCCTTCAATTCAGGTTATATATGAGCAAAAATAATTTCTATTAGCAGCCCAAATAGAGATACAAAAGACAAAGGATGAGTTGACTGATAAGCCTGCACAGGCTTTAAAACTCATTACACTTCCAAACAGCAAGAACATGGAGGAACTTGAAGAATTGCAAATATAAGACAGGACAAAGAAAATCTTGAAAATCAAGAAGTTTGTCACTAAAAAGAGCTTAATTAACAATCTTGAAGAAAAGTGTGAAACAATGAACCTTGTCATAACTAGATTTATGGTAAAGTATACAAATATTAGACAGAAAGGCTTACCAGACATACGTGTGTTCAATGAAAAGCTTATGCCACAGAAGGACTATGAAAAAAAGATCATGGAGTTTTCTAAAGAGCAAGTAAACAAGCCAATAGCACAAGGCACTCCTACAGGCAAAGTTTTACTTCAGTATTTCGAGGATTTATTTTTTCTACATCATGAAATTAAGCACCTCTTTGTCATCAAGCCTACTTTTGCAAGATACACAAAGGCTGATGAAAACTTCAAGAAGCTGAAAAATGTCCAAATTCCAAAAGTAGAGGAGTGGCAGACTTTCACGGATTTGATGTAAAGATGGAAGGTAAAAATTGTGAAAATTTGCCTAAAGACAGTTAAAAGAAAGATAAAATTAAAAGACAGTTTGCTGATTTTTACTTCTAAAAGATAATTTTACAGTAGTAAAATAGTAAAACTAATGGTCAAAGAGTATCAGTGTTAAAGAGCATCAGGTTAAAGAGTATCAGCAGGAAAGGGTATCAGCGAAGGCAAGTCAAATGCATGAAAATATCTAACAGCCAGCAAGCAGGACATATAGGCAGCCAAAATCTCCTTGTTAAAAAAATAGCTCTATTTATTTTGCATAAAAGAGGACAGCTTGCTAGTTTGTTAAGAAGTTGTCCCTTTTATTATGTAATGATATTTTATTTTTCCTAAAGTTATTCCTAGAACTCTTCTAGGATATTTGTAATACTTTTTGTATAAATACTTCAATTTCAGAAGTATTTAGTGTGGAATAAAATTGTTGGATTTACTATAGACATTTTTTTGAACATTGGAGGCTATTGTGTGTTTGAATTTGAAGTAGGAGACTAGACAAGTTGACTGGCATAATAATTCATGATCCCTGTGATAAGTTGATGAGTGAAGTACTTCCAACTTGTCACTGTTTCCTTTTCTAAGTTTCATGCATTCATTTTATGTTTGTTCTGTCTGAATGTGTAACTAGGAGTATTACTACAGGATTAGTCAAGTGCTCCCTGTCTTTAACTAGTTGCCATTTTAATGTTTTCCTCTGATTTCCCGTGCATTAAACCTTGATTGCTCCTTCTCCCATTTTACCTCTGCCTTCTACTTCCATTTTCCGGATCAAAGGATCCTTAAGTGCCCTTTATCCTGATCATACCACCTCACAAAAAATCACTTTCCCAAATCTCTGAGGGTTATCTATCTTGCCCTGAATATATTTGTACCTTTTTGGCCTTTATTTCTAGTGCTGCTAGTTTGATTTAGACCCCATAGCCCAATGGACAAGTAGATTTCTCTCTATCTTACCTCCAAGTGATTTTTTCCCACCAAATCCTTTAAACCAAAACCAAATTGTACTTTCATAACTAGCCTAATATTATAAATCAAAACAAAGTTAAACTTTAAAGAGAGAGCCCTCTCTAAACTCTAGGAAGGCTAGATCCTAGAGTTTGAAGTAGGTTTGTGGTTACCTCGGACTATATCTCTTGAACCTAGAGAAATTGCTGAGTGATAACAGGTAGTTTCTTGATTTGGAATTTATAAGGGCTGGGAGTTGGTGTCCTCGGGATCATTTTTTGGGTTTGGACAGGACTTTCAAAAACTTTCCGACCATTTCATATCTTTCAACATTAATATCAAAGTGGGAACCCAGTCCTTCATGGTTGTAGTGGTTGGGTTTGGGGATCTAGGTTTATCCTTAATTTAATATTTCATCTTGCTACATCCCTGACAAAATATTATTACCTAGCAACTCTAAATACCCCTTAAGCATGGCAGGCCTTGCGAATCATTTAGAGAATTTTGAGACTGTGGAATTTGACGACGCTTTTTTTCATGAGCTTGAGGTGGTGGAGAAAGGCGCCAAGACAACAGGTTATCTGACACCTCACCCTGGTACATATTCTCAAACCAAAGACTCTCTATTGAACCCTTCTCTATGGAACTTGCATAGTATTTCACCTGTAAATCAATCTGGCAATGTTAAATTCCCCAAGCCATCGCAATGAGATAAAACTTTCAAGCAGAGACTGGGATGTAAGCTCCTCAATTTCAGCAGGGACGTGATGTGGGATCACGCAGAAAGTTTACTGGATCGGGCGTTGGTGGGCCGATGCCAATTTGAACGGTACAACAAGGTTGAGTTCCTTTCATGGCTGCTGGAGGCATGGAATAAGTTAATTGGGTACCAACCTTTGGTGAGCAAGCTTCAGGGAGGTTGGTACAGCTTCTATTTTATCAAAAATGAACATGTTGGGGAGTTTTATACGTGAACTTGGGTGAATGGGCGTTGTTTCTTGGCGCTCCATCGTTGGAAAGTAGGTTTTCATCCTATTCTCAATGCGCCTCGGCATCACCTTGTCTGGGTAAAGACGCATGGGTTACCTCTAGAATTATGGATTGTCAGCGTCCTTTCGGAGATTTGGGATAGCCTTAGATCCTACAGGTTCATTGACCCGGAGTGCACGGGAGAATATAACAAACGACTGGCATGGTTACTTGTAGAAGTGTCATATTTTGGGGGTCTCCCTGCAGTGATTGATCTGGAATGGGAGGGCACAGTGCATCGGAATTCTATAAACTAATGGCAGATGCCTTTCAGGTGCCACCTATGCCACAAAATAGGTCATCTCATGAGGAAGTGAAAAAAAATTATGGAGGACTTCAAAAAACTATCTGTTACTGGGTTATCATAGGAACCAATGCAACGGGACGCAAATCTCGGGTCATCGTCTCAGCTGATATCCTCAATTTCTCTGGGTAAGTTTGCATCTGTCGCATTCTCCCCTAGTATTGATTCTATGTCTTTTAAGGATATTAAATTGAGGTCGGGAGTTTGGGATGTGGAGGGGGGAAATGAATTATCCCATATTGTCTTGAACTTGTCGTTGAGACCTGTGTCTCTAGAGGATAATGCAGGTCAAAAATTGTGAGGGGGCATTATTCCTTCTATCAACCCTATAGAGGCCTCTCTGTTTACTTCTCCTCTATCCAAGGAAGGTCCTCTATCCACGCCCCTCCCTACCCTTTCCACTAATCCGCCAACCATGATGGGGCCATCTAAAATTGGATCTCCATCCATGCCCTGACCATCTGACTCGGGTGGGAATGCTCCTCTATCTCCCGTTAACTTGATTGGAAGTGATTTGGAACTCATCCTTCTAAACCCGGAAGCTTAGATGGTCCCTCTTCCGATTAACACTGGCCTCCTTTCGTCCCCTATCTTAACCATTAGTCCTTATTCTATCTTGAATGTTACTATTTGAAAAGGGAAAGGAAGGCTTAGGTGTAGACAAAAATCTGCTAAGGCTTTGGATGACTCCCTCCCCCTGGAAAATTCTGTGATGTCCCTGTCACCCTTGCCCTCGATCGGGTCCTTAGAGAATTGGCCTCCTCACCGGACATTCATCCATGATCCTGTGCTCTCTCAATCTCAGGGGGGTGGAGGGAAGGGAGAAGTTTACATCTCTTTGGAATTTTATTTGTACACTAAAACTAGACTTGATTTTCATTCAAGAATCGATGACTTCGGCTGAAAAGACCCAATTTTTTTGTCGATCCTTGTGTCTAGATTGGCCCCTGGTCACCACGGATGTGGAGGGCCGGTCGAGGGGATTGGTTGTTATGTGGGATCCTCGCCTGGTCTCATTGAAGGCATTTAGGTTCTTTGGGGGTGTCATCATGATGGGATTTTTCAGGGGATTCAGCAAAAGGATTCACCTTGTTAACAATTATGACCCCTATCAAGACAGACTTAGGTTCTGGAATAGGATGGAGGTGGCAGGTTTTCTTCAACTAGATGGTTCCATCTTTGTGGGGGATTTCAATTGAACCTTGAGGGAGAATGAAACGTGGGGTTTGCGTGGCAGAAGGGATCCTATGGAGAAGTTCATGAACTCGTTGATTAAAAGATCCAATCTGATGGACTTATCCCTTGAAAGAGAAGGTCCAACTTGGTATAATGGGCATTTGGGAGATGATTTCATAGGGAAAATAATTGACAATATTCTAGTGCAATCTTCTCTTCTCTCACAAATGGGGGATCTTAAGGTTTAGGCAGAGGACGTGATGATCTCTGATCATTGCCCGATATTTGTCGAATGGAAGTTTGAGAACCTTAAAGGGGGTTTTCCTTATAAATTTAACCGGGCCTGGTTAGAAACTGAGTCTTTTAAAGGTACCCCCGTTATGGATTTTTTATCAAATGTGTTGAGCAATTTGAAATTTAATGTGAAGAAATAGGAAAAGGAGCATAAAGAATGCATGGTAAAGGATTTAAAGTTACTATCTGCTGAGACTAAAAGTCTTATTATTAAGATCAAAGTGGGTGACTCATCTCCTATCATCTGGCAGCATCTAAAAATCATTGAGTCGTAGAGGCAGATAATTCTGCTTTTTCAAGAACAATTCTGGAGATTGAAAAGTAGGGAAATTTGGCTCAAGGAAGGAGACAATAATACCAGTTTCTTTCACAATTATGCAAATGGTAGGAAGAAATTAAACACAATATGGCAGATCGAGGAAAATGGAATAATTGTTCATTCCATGAAGGATATAAAATCTGAAGTTGTGGTTTTTTATGAAAACGTTTTTAAAGGTAGGGAGGTGAATGTTTTTGCCGAACAATGTAAAGCACTGGAACTCTTTCCAAGAATTTTTGGAGATGCAGAGAATGATTTTTTCCTAAGGTCGGTGAGAAAAGAAGAAGTTGAATTGGTTCTAAAATCATTTCTTGCTGACAAAAGCCCGGGGCCGGATGGCTGGACCTTGGATTTTTTCATACATTTTATGGAAATATTCATTAATTATATCACATTGATGGTTGAGGAAGTTAGGAGAACAGGAAATTTTGCAGGGGGCTTAAACTCTACATTCTTGCCTCTAATTCCTAAGAAGAAAGAATCTAGGTCTTTCGAAGATTATCACCCGATATCTTTTTGCAACACTTTGTATAAGATAGTCTCAAAACTTATAGCAGATAGATTAAAAGACGTCTTAAAACGCCATATATCCTCAGAGAAATCGATTTTTTTTCTAGGCAGGAGCATCCATGATGTGGTTGCTATAACTCAAGAGATAATGCACTCAGTAAAATCTCAAAAAATAAAGGTTGGCGCGATGAAAGTTGATTTGAGCAAAGCATACAATAGAATTGATTGGGATTTTTAAAGACTTATACTACACGAGATTGGAATGGAAAATGGGGTGATTGAATGGATCATGGGATGTGTAATCTCCTCTTCGTTGGCTATAATTATAAATTGATCGACATCTGACTTTTTTCGCCTAGGAAGGGGCCTCAGATAGGGATGTGCCCTTTCTCCCTACCATTCATCCTCGTAATGGATGCTCTTAGCCTTAACATTAAGAAGGTTGTGGATCTAGGTGACTTTAGAGGCTGTAATATTCCAAAATTTAAATGCAATAAATTGGAATATTAAATTTTGTTGATTTCACTTAGGAGATGAATAAATGGGTAAAGAGGCCCATGCATAATAAAAATCTAAATAAAATCCCTCATAATGTGAAAGGGGATCAACATAAGAGCTGTATTTCAAACCCTCATGTGTGAACATGGATTTTTTCATGTGGACAAAGTCAAGTTTGACTAAGTCAACAACATTCATGAAGAGGAGTGGATCATCAATGCAAATAGCTCAATATGAACAAGGCTCAGTTTAGAAAAACATATGAGAGCTAGATTGAAGACACTTGGGTGTAAAATGGATGAAGCAAGTTGAAGAGGTCAACTTTGACCAAATCAAACAGCGTGGTTATGGAGGAGTGGTCTTGATGGAGATACAACGCAGTTTTGGAGGGAGATTGATCATGTGATGTTTGAAACCCTAATGGGTGGGACCCAAAGGTGAGGAGGCTCACATAGCTTATAAGGGAGAGAATGGTAGCCATTTGAGGTTACTTTGATGATTATTAATTTTGGTCTACATGACTATTGTTCCTTCTCCAACTGTTTAGTTCAGATTGCAGTGTTGTTTAGCACAAGGCATTATTGTTTAGAGATTCCTTCTCCTACCTTGAGTGATCTCTTGGAGGAGCATTGCACTTCATTTTTCCACATTCAGGCTTGAGGCCAAGCATCCTCCTTCAGCTACAACGTTATTTCTGCAGCAATATAACGTTGTGTTGTAGGGTTTTGGAGTGGAAGGTGTTAGCCCCCTATAAATTTTTTGACAAGCAAACAGGGGGCTAAAATGATTTTGTGCCTTCAAGGAATGCATTTCCTATGAAAACACATCATCCTTGAAGCCTCCTTGTGCCTTTGTCCTTTGATAAATCCCTTCTGCTGATTTCCATTATAAAGCCTCTCTGATTACAAAAACTGTGCTCCAAAAGGCTTTCATTTGCCCCTAGTATCTCTGCAAAATGTCCCATTTTAACCTTTGTTTTCCCCTTGTCAATTTCCCCTCCGATCCCCTAAATCCCCCCAAAATCCCCTTTACATCCTACTCACACCCCTTGTTTGGCCTGATTTCCCCTTTTTCCCTCTATCGTTACCTTTTCCTACCCTCAAAATGCATTAAAAATGAGCCAAAACCCACATTTGTACATATATGGGTTTAGCACCTTTCAGCCAGTCCCCTAACTTTCTCCACCACGTGACCCGGGTGCTAGAACCATCCGCCAGCCCGAAAAGCGCTTATCTCAAATATGTATCGGGCGCATTTTGAACCTTCAATCTGTATAGATCGGACGGTCGTTGTGAGCTTCGCGGCGTCCATTACCCTACCCTTTCACCACCGTTCATCGCATCTCCACCGTCCACTTAACCGCCAGATCAACGGTCCGTATTTTACCCGCCTCGGTGGTCCCCATGCACTGTTCATAAACCATCGGTTTCTATCACACCGCTTTCTGAGGGCTGGCAGTATTTTTTATTTCAGAGCGATTCCACTCACCACCCGACACGTGGCTCCATCACTATTTCAAAATTGCTCCTTCATCACGCGTTATCATTCGGTATTTGACATGACGTGATATGCATATCAACCGTCCAATCTGGGGATCTCCATCCAACGATCATCGCACCCCGAAGATGCACGAAGTTTAACCCAAGGTATCCGTACCCCTGGCCCGCCATCTGTTGCCCTCTGATGCATTCTCAGCCGTCGATCTCCTCCCGAGATCAGACGGTCCAGATTCAATCGCCCTCAGCCGTTTTCCATCGTTGATCTCCTCCTAAGATCGGACGGTCCTGATTTGATTGTATGTCCTGCCATTGAACGCATCCCGCCACGTCATTTTTCCACGTGTTTCATCGTATTTCGTGCCTGTACCTGTATATATATGCATTCCAAGGTCAATTTTAATGTTTTACGTTAAAATTTCATCCCCGCCATCGACTGGGTCCCGCCACGTCACCTCTCCACGTGTTTTTAACACATTTTCCTCCGCCCTCTTTATATTTCATTCATATTTCATTCAGAAATAATTTTTCAAAGGTTTGCATTTAAATTTTTTGTCGCAATCCGTCGGCTTTCACCATGGCCATTCTTCCACTGTTACACTGCATTTTCCACCATGAATCTACATTTTTTCGCCATCTCACCAGTCTACCCAGCCATTCTCGCCACCCCCGTTGCATCCACCACCTCCATGCATGGTTTTTCTTAATAGGTTTTTGTATTCTGCACAGTTATCAGATGGTGAAAGCCGCCATGATTACACAGTTTTTATTACAGCGGAAAAAAACGCAGAAAGGACCATTTTTCAGAGAACAAGATCACGATGAAAGCTTGGGAAGGATCCATGAAAGGACTTGCATTAAAAAACAGGGTTTGAACTCTAGAAAATCTTCCCCAGAGCCATTAAAGCATCGATTTCACCGACAAAGATAGTACGGGAGTAGCAGAGAGTTCAAGGCATGTAATAGAAGATTTTGAGCCTTAATCTAGTGTTTAAAGGGCAAAGGCACCAGTTCGAAGACTCATGGAGCTCACAGAGGGTACAACGCGCAGAAATTTATGTATATCAGGGTTTTCACATCAGCAGAATGTTTTCCCCATAAAGGACAGAGTGCCCATGTAGTTTTTATTCTATACCATGTTCCAAGTGAAGTTTCCTCCCTGACAACAGTCCTGATGCTATCAGAGCATTTGATTCACAGTATGGCAGACCCTAGCATCATTTATTTACCTTTTTTTTATTCACCAGAAGTACTACAGAGTACTGTAGCCAAAAGTACATCAGAGACATACCGGAGTAAATGGAAGCCTGGAGAAGATCACTCTTTCACCGAAAAAGCGCCATGGATAAATGCACAGAATTTAAATAGAATTGGCCTTGGCCCTCTTCCTTTCCTGATTTTTAATGCTGCATTTATTTTTCACCTACTTTCTCTACTCCACTTGAGCTATAAATTCATGAAGGAACTCATTGTAATGGTTGTTGATCAGTTATTAGAGAATTACAAGCTGTTTCTTTTGAGACAAAGTCTCTGTGTAAAGTTGTAAGATAGGCTGAGGAAGATGTTTTTTGACTAAGTATTTAGCTATTGGCAATGTTGTACTTGACTGGTGTTGTTGTTTAATATGACAAGCACATTTCTTTGGATCCTGATCTAAAGCAGTGGTGATTTTTTTCTATCTCTGTATTTGTGTTTAACTTGCATTCTGTTTCATTTCATTTCTACTGGCTTGCATCAGACATCTGGCATAGGATTTACCCTTGTTAGGTACCCTATGTTTTTTCTCTCCTTGCCTTTGATGTTTTCTACTAAATGTGTTATCTAAGAATTGATTTCAGTTGATTTAACCAGTGTAGTGGATGTTATTGCCTGCTAGCTGATGTATGAATTAAATGAATCTGTTCTTAGATGTTCTTGTTAGGATTTAGCTGGAAGATTTGGGAACAATGGGAGGTCTAGAACTTTGTTTCTATCTCACTAGGATCCTTTTCAATTGATTGAACCTTTCTAAGATCCCTCAAGCTGGAGACCAAAGCGTTGAGAGTTCAAATTCTCTCTCTGATATCAAGTTTTTAACTTTGTGTCCGGAATATTTACTGTCTCCTCCTCTCTTACCATTCCATACCACACTATCATCTTTAAGATCCAATGTTTTAGATGACTAGCCCAACTAAAAGCCTGCACATTGAATAGCAAGTAAACCCTTTCTTGACGCCATTGCCCAATGGTTTTGAATGCTCCCTGGAATACTTCACCTCTACCTAAATCCTCTTTGCTCATCCTTGTCTTACATTGAACCTTTCTTTCCTGATGACCAGAAACCAAAAAAACAATCAAACAAACAAACCCTGTGCCTATAACTAGCCTAACATCTCATTTTGAGCTTCAAAGACATAGTACCTTTGACATATCATAGAGATATCCCTCTCTGGACCCAGGAGGGCTAGATCCTGAGGTTTGAAAGTGGTTTGATGTTGTCTCATCTTTTGGTATTACCAACCTTGCCAAAACATGGGAACCCCAACATAATGGCGACTCCTCTGGGGAATTCTGAGTATTTCCATCTTACTACATCATAAGAACCTTAGAAACCTATAATCTCCGGTTAGGTTGGCAGTTAAACACTCCTATTCACAGATCAACCTCTATACCATTTGTTGTGTTTCTCGCACACTCTTAGACAGAGTCTGGAAAGGACCAGTTAGCCTCCAGATCTCACACTCTTTCAAGAGGTGACATATCTGGTAAAATCCCTCCCAGTCAATCTTTGGTTAGATTTTTCTGTGTTGTGAAGATATCCTTGAAAAGGGACATCTCATAAGCACTGTGGTGGATAGTGTACCCTCCAGAAGCATCCTAAACCTCTACCTGGCGACTCCATAGCTCCTTAAAGATCAAAGACTCCACTGGTGATCAGTAGGCCTGCTGATTATCTTGGTTCACATTAGACTCCACTGGGAGACCAGAGCCCATTACAACATCAGCCACAGTAGAAGTAACAATCAGGGTTAGGCTCCTTTGTTGAAAACAACATTCTGGCTTCAAGAACCATTCACACAAGGGCTTATCCCAACCCAAACCCCCCTGAAATAGTTGACAACCCTGAGAGCATCCTCAAGAGATCTCCTACACCTAAAATACCAACTAATTCCAGCCACATCCATAGATCTAACTCTACACCAGAAGACTTTACAGCTCTATCAGACCCATTTTTTGACCTAAGCACTCAAAACAGTCTACCAAGAACTAGGTCATTCAGTGTCCTAGACCAGTCATACCTTGAGTTTCCTGTTTCACCACCTCAAAGTGGTAAACACCCTAGGGATAGACAGACCTCTCCATCTACACCTCCTAATCTTCACTTCATTAAAAACTTGGGGCTCTGCAACCCTAAATCTGCTCATCAGTCTTCTGCTGGTCATAATATCCCTGTCATCCATATACCAGCTACTCAAGTCAACCCTTTACCTCCTCAGAACACGATCATGGCAGCCTAGTATGCACCTCTGGTTTTACCTCGGCCTCTAGTACCCCTACCAAATGATTATCAATCAAATATCCCACACTTCACTGCAAAGGAGTCTACCACAGCCCAACACCATGTAGATAGGATGGAAGATTCTTTTGACTACATGGAAATAGATGATGATACAGTCAAAATGATATCTTTGCCCAGAGCTTAGGAGGTGACGTGAAGAAATGGCTCAAAAGCCTACCTCCTAATAGTATCCAAGACCTTCTTGCTTTATATCAGACTTTCATAAACAAATGGGAAGTTAAGGCTAACCCTCTCCAAATCCTAGAAGAATACAAGAACCTAAAAAGAAACGTAGGAGAGAGTGTCCAGGACTACTCTACAAGGTTTAACAGTGTTTATAATGCTCTTCCACCACACATGAAACCTCCCCTAGGTATGGTCCTAGTGAAATAACCTGAAGGTTTGGATGATGACATGGCTTACCAGCTTAGAGAGAGGGATTACAACACATTGGAAGACATGCAAAAAGGAGCAGTGAGTGTAGAGGCAAATCTGATTGAGAAGAAAGCAATATTGAGAGCTGAGAAAAGGGTAACATATAGAGATGACAATGTAGCTTCCACATCTAACCCCAATTATGACCGCATATCCAAAAACATGGAAAATCTACAACAAATGATGGAAAAAATGGTTGTCACGGTTAGTAACCAAAACAGAAATCAAAATCATAACCAGAACCAGAACTTTAGAAGAAACAACACCCCTCCCAACAAACAAAGAGAATCAGATCAGCAAGTGATTCCCCCATTCCAAGAGAAATTTCTTGATGAGGATGAGGGGATCATAGAAGAGTCTGAGGGGAACACAATAAACATGTTTGAAACAGAAAATTCAATCCACAACTGTTACATAGAAGAAGATCAGCCCTCACCCTCATATTGGGATGAGGAATGGTTAGAATCTAAGGATTGCAGGTTAGGATTTGAAAATGCCATGATGCAGGTCAGAGAGCAATATGAAATTAGAAGCAAAAAGAGCTTAGATACTGCTAGAACAAAATCTTCTGAGGTTACCATCAAGAAAAGGCCTGAGAAAACTTCTAAAGTGACTGCTGAAAGTAACAAATCAGCAGCTGAGAGTTCTGGGAAGAACAAAGAAAAAGACAACCAAAACACTGAGAAACAAGGTCAACCAAAAAGCAGTACTAACACTGCAGTTAGTACTCCTAATAAAAAAATTTCTAACAATGTATATAGTGAGAATCAGCACACTAATTCAACCACTAAGGTGGTGACTAACAAAACAGAGTTGAACATCCCAAAGAGTCAGTCCACTTTCAATTTGGAGAGTGAGATTGCAAAAATTAAAATCTCTGTCCCACTCTCTGAGCTGGCCACTCAGGATGTATATAAAGGCAAAATTTTGAAAGCATTAAATTTAGGAGAGAACAGTGACACTGTAAATCCGAGTGATGATCAACCTGCCCTTCTGTTTGGTCCAAAGATAGAAGGAAAGTTTCAGGAAGGGGTAGTGCCACCTTTCTCTATCAGCCTCAATATCCATGATAAGATTCTCCACAATGCAATGCATGATTCTGGGGCATCACACAACCTGATGCCTAAAGTAGTGATGGAAATATTAGGCCTAGAGATAACCCGTCCCTATAAAGACCTATATTCATTTGACTCTAGCAGAGTAAAGTGTCTTGGCCTAATCAAAGATTTATGTGTGAGCCTTACCCAGATTCCAACAAAATGTGTGGTCATGGATGTTGTTGTGGCAGATGTGCCACCCAAGTATGGCATGTTATTATCAAGATCATGGGGAGCCAAGCTACAAGGAACTATGCAGATGGATGGGGCTTATGCCACAATCCCCATCTTTGGCCAACTTAGAAGACTGTACAAAGAGGAAAAAATGAAATTCCTGGTTAGTAGCCCCGAAAAGCCTGAAAATTCACCTTTATACTCTGTACATACAGACCTTGACTCCTTTATCCTTTGTAATGATGAATCCTCAGAAGGGTCAAAGTCCCAAAACAGAGATATAAACAAGGAAACAGAACCCATGGACCTTAACATAATGGCTACTCTAGACTCAGAGGAGAATGATATAGAGAACTATGAACAGTGCACTGAAACAAAAACTCAAAGTGAACCAGAAACAGAATGCAGTCAGCTGATTAGTCACCCTTCACAAACACATACACCACACCAAGAATGAAACGATGATAAACCGGAGAATGAAACCTTATGGGAAATGAATTTCAATGGGTCATGCACCAAGAGAACTGCTGGAGCAGGGGTGTGGATACATAACACAGAGAGTGACTACGCAGAGAGCCATGCCTACAACCTGCACTTCAAATGTACAAACAATATTGCAGAGTATGAGGCTCTTATCCTAGGCTTAACTCTGTTGAAAAAATTAGGAGCCCGTAGGACAACTGTGCATGGGGACTCTGAGCTGATCATTAAGTAGGTGAATGGTGAATACATAGCGAAACATCCTAGAATGAGAGCATATAGGAATGACACTATGGATTTATTGAAAACCTTTGTAGAATACAAGCTGGTGTTTGTCCCTAGGGGCCATAACGCAATTGCAAATGGACTAGCTTGCATGGCTATTTCGTATCATAAATCTCCTAGTGACTAATAGATCATCTTTTAGACCAAATTCAGACCTGCAGTGTCGGACATGAAAAATATTGGCAGGGCTTTGAGGGTGATAAACAGATTGAAGATTTCTCGGTAGGTAGAAATGAGTTTGAATTTTCTGATTCAGACTCTAAATCAGACAGTAGCTTCCTAAGTGAAGAATCCTCAGATGAGGAAGAGACACCCTGTAACATAGAAATAAACACTTTAAACGAACAGATTGGAAATCCAAACGAAAAATGTGAAAATGCAGATAGTGAAGAAGTAGAGGTGCTGCAGACCAAAGATAAGAACATACCACGAGGTCTAGCACCTTTAGAAGACCTTTTTGACTTTAATGATGTAGCAAAAAAGCCCACTATAGAACATGCAAACTCTGATGTCGAGGAATGCAACATGGGTACTGAAGATAAACCTAAGATGATCAAATTGGCTAAGTCCCTTCCTGCAAACGTGAAAAAGAAATACATTGAACTATTCAAGGAATTCATTGATGTGTTTGCTTGGAGTTATGAGGACTTAAGGGCCTATGACACAAACATCATACAACATAAAATGCCCTTGAAAGAAAATCAGAAGCCCTTCAGACAAAAACTTCGCAGAATAAACCCAAAACAATTGCCTGCAGTAGAAAAAGAGATTAAGAAGATGTATGAGGCAGGTATAATTGTGCTTGTGAGGTTCTCTGATTGGGTATCAAACCTAGTGGTTGTGAGAAAGAAAACAGGGGAGATCAGATTGTGCATAGATTTCAAGAATATTAATAGAGCCTCACTCAAATACAATTACCCTTTGCCAAAAATGGAACATATTCTTCAGAAGGTAGTAGGTTCTAAAAGGATCTGCCTGCTAGATGGTTTTTCAGGTTACAACCAAGTCTTAGTAATCCCAGAAGACCAACTCAAAACAACCTTTACCACTCCATGGGGCACTTTTATGTATGTAAAGATGCCTTTTGGATTGATGAACGCTGGTGCAACCTTCCAAAGAGCAATGGACATAGCTTTTTTAGATGAAATAGGTCACTTCATTGTCATCTATCTATATGACATAACAGTCTATTCCAAGACTGAGGAAGAACACCTAGAACACTTGAAAAGAGTGTTTGAAAAATGTAGAAGGTTTGGTCTATCACTGAATCCTAAAAATACTATATTTGGGCTGCAAGAAGGTAAGCTTCTTGGCCACATCATATCTGAGAAAGGGATTAGGATAGATCCACAAAGAGTTGAGGGAATACTACAAATCGCACACCCGAGAAACATCAAAGAATTACAGTCCTTTATTGGGAAGATCAACTTCCTCAGGAGGTTTATTCTGAACTTAGCTGAACACCTTAGAAATATGACTAACATGCTGAAGAAAGGTGTAGGAGTTAAGTGGACTGTTGAAGCCAAGAAATCTTTTGAATCAATTAAACTTGCACTCACCCAGGCTCCTGTCCTAATCAGCCCAGATTTCTCAAAATATTTCATGATTTTTTCATTTGCCTCCAAGCATACAATAGCTATAGTTATACTACAGAAAAATCCAAAGGGAATGGAACAGCCCATTTCTTTCTTCAGCAAAGCACCTAGAGATGCACCCTTGAAATACAACATAATAGAAAAACAGGCCTATGCTTTGATTAAGGCCTTGAAAGACTTTATGGTGTACATACTGCATTCCCACACCATAGCCTATGTGCCAAATATAGTGGTTAAAGACATATTGTCCCAAGACCAGATGGGAAGACGGGCAAATGGATTGTTGTGATCTTAGAATATGACCTTGAGATAAAACCCACAAAACTGATTAAAGGTTAGGGCTTAGCTCAACTAATGGTTGAATCAAATCTACAAGCCCTTGACATTAACATGGTAGATTCCTTGGATGAGCACCAGGGATTACCTGATCCCACTATTGAGGAGAAGTTTCAGAGCTCTCCTTGGTATTCTGACATTCTGTATGTGCTTACACACCTCAATGCCCCTCCTGAACTATCAAAGACCAAGGCCAGATTCCTAAAACTAAAAGCCAAAAACTATTTCATATTGAATAACTGCTTATACTGGAAGAATCCAAATGGCCTATTGCTTAAGTGTTTGCCTGAAAATGAGGCAGAGAGGATTAAACAAGAATTCCATGCAGGAGATTGTGGAGGCCACCTGAGCTGGAAGGCTACTGCAAACAAAATAATTAGAGCTAGCTACTATTGGCCTACACTCTTCAATGATATCCATAAGATGATAATTGCTTGCCACAAATGCCAGATTTTTGAAGGCAAAATAAAACTCCTTCCCTTACCTCTACAACCCATCACTGTTGAAGGTCCCTTTATGCAATGGGGCCTAGATTTCATAGGAGAAATTCATCCTGCTTCCTCTGCACAACACAAATGGATCTTAACAGCCACAGACTACTTCACTAAGTGGATAGAGGCCATACCTACTAGGAATGCCACAGATTCAATCATCATTAGGTTCCTAGAAGGTCATATCCTCTCTCAGTTTGGCTGCCCAAGGAAAATAATCACTGATAATGTTGCTGCTTTCGGATCCAAGAAAATGGTTGATTTTGTCACAGGTATCAAATAGCACTCGGTCATTCAACTTCCTATTACCCTCAAGGTAATGGATTAGCTGAATTATCAAACAAGAGCCTGGTGACCATCATCAAAAAGCTGTTGGAAGAGAATAAAAAGTCATGGCATAACAAGTTAGTGCATGCCGTGTGGGTTGACAGGCTTACAAAAAATAAATCCATTGGCATGTCACCATATCATCTTGTCTATGGAACAGAAGCAGTGTTTCCCACCAGCCTTGGAATACCAGTGATTAAACTTGTTCAAGAGATACAAACAGAAGAAGATAGCATGGTGAGGAGAATAAACCAAACAATTCATCTCCAGAAAACAAGGGAGGATGCCTACAACAGAGCTGTGAAGGTTCAGGAAAATATAAAGAAGTTATTTGACCAAGGAACTAAGGCCTCTGATTTCAAAATTGGAGATAAAGTTCTGAAGTGGGACTCAACGAGAGAGGAAAAAAGAAAGCATGGCAAGTTTGACAGTTTGTGGCAAGGTCCATACATCATCCAAGCCACTGTGGGTCCAAATGCCTTTTTTCTACAAGAGTTAGATGGTACAGAGCTGTTTGGGGGTCCTGTCAATGGCAGGATGCTCAAACGCTACTTCTGCTGATTTCCAATTTCCAGTTTCCATTTCCATTGTACATACCATTGCAGTGTTTGTTTTCAAGAAAAAAAGAAAATGTTCAAAAAAAAAAAAGAGAGAAAAGGAGAGGTTCAGACATGCTCAAAACATGAACCTCTGAAGTGAAAATATTGGCTCTAATATGATCAAAACCTGAGCCAAAGAAAGAAAAGATAGCTGGTTCAAACATGCCCAAAACCTGGACCAGCAAAGAAGAAAAAAGAGTCAACTCTAACAAGCCCAAAACCAGAGCTGAAAAGAAAAAAAAAGGGGAAAGTGACTCTGACAAGCTCAAAACTTGAGTCACAAAGGAAAGAAGGATGCTTCAAACTTCAGATTTCAAGCCTTCAAGATTTTGTTTTCAATTTTCTGCAAATTTCTGTCCATGTGCAACTGTCTTTATGCCTTGGATCCACAACAAACTAGACTGTCTAATCCTAGTTTGACTGTTTTTCAATTTCTGTCTTAGAATGTAGAGAAAAAATCTGCTAGACAGTTTAATCCTAGCAGATATTAGATTAGGTAGAGAAGCTATGAGGCCAACAGTCTAATCTGGTCTCATGGAGTAATAAGGGTAGAAATAGAATAGGTTTATTTTCATGCTTGTAAAAAATAAATGATGTAAAGGGTTTGCTAGTCCAAATGCACCCAAAAGATAAATGCTAGGATTGTAGGATGGGTAGGTAGATTGTTTGAGAATTTTTCTACTGATTCGATGTCTTCACAATTTTTGGCAATTGATCCAAGAAAGAAATGGATGAGTCAAATACCAGGCATCTAGCCTACACCAAAGATTTATTCTCTGAATTCTTGACTCCTTCAAGAAGAAGCCATCCCCATGTGGAGCCACTGTTAGCCCCCTATAAATTTTTTGACAAGCAAACAGGGGGCTAAAATGTTTTTGAGCCTTCAAGGAATGCATTTCTTCTGAAAACACATTGTCCTTGAAGCCTACTTGTGCCTTTGTCCTTTGATAAATCCCCTTTGCTGATTTCCATTATAAAGCCTCTCTAATTACAAAAACTGTGCTCCAAAAGGCTTTCATTTGCCCCTGGTATCCCTGCAAAATGCCCCGTTTTAACCTTTTTTTCCCCTTGTCAATTTCACCTCTGATCCCCTAAATCCTCCCAAAATCCCCTTTACATCCTGCTCACACCCCTTGTTTGGCCTGATTTCCTCTTTTTCCCTCTATCGTTACCTTTTCCTACCCTCAAAATGCATTAAAAATGAGCCAAAACCCACATTTGTACATATATGGGTTTAGCACCTTTCGGCCAGCCCCCTAACTTTCTCCACCACGTGACTTGGGCGCTAGAACCACCTGTCAGCCCGAAAAGTGCTTATCTCAAATATGTATCGGGTGCATTTTGAATCGTCGATCTATATAGATCGGACAGTCATCATGAGCTCCGCAGCGTCCATTACCCTACCCTTTCACCATTGTTCATCGCATCTCCACCGTCCATTTAACCGCCAGATCAACGGTCTGTATTTTACCCACCCCAGTGGTCCCCGTGCACTATTCATAAACCACCAGTTTCTATCGCACCGCTTTCTGAGGGCTGGCGGTATTTTTTATTTCGGAGCGATTCCACTCACCGGCCGACACGTGGCTCCGTCACTATTTCAAAACCGCTCCCTCATCGCGCGTTATCTTTGTCCAACAATCATCGCACCCCGAAGATGCACGAAGTTTAACCCAAAGTATCTGTACCCCTGGCCCGCCATTCGTTGCCCTCTGATGCATTCTCAGCCGTCGATCTTCTCCCGAGATCGGACGGTCCAGATTCAATCGCCCTCCACCGTTTTCCATTGTCGATCTCCTCCTGAGATCGGACGGTCCTGATTTGATTGTATGTCCTGCCGTTGACTGCATCCCGCCACGTCATTTTTCTATGTGTTTCATCGTATTTCATGCCCGTACCTGTATATATATGCATTCCAAGGTCAATTTTAATGTTTTACGTTAAAATTTCATCCCCTCCATCGACTGGGTCCCGCCACGTCACCTCTCCATGTTTTTTTAACACATTGTCCTTTGCCCTCTTTATATTTCATTCATATTTCATTCAGAAATCATTTTTCAAAGGTTTGCATTTAAATTTTTTGCCGCAGTCTGCCAGCTTTCACCATGGCCATTCTTCCACTGTTACACTGCATTTTCCACCATGAATCTACATTTTTCCGCCATCTCACCAGTCTACGTAGCCATTCTCGTCGCCCCCATTGCATCCACCACCTCCATGAATGGTTTTTCTTAATAGGTTTTCGTATTTTGCAGGGTTATCAGATGGTGAAAGCCACCATGATTACACAGTTTTTATTACCGCGGAAAAAAACGCAGAAAGGACCATTTTTCAGAGAACGAGATCACGAAGAAATCCTGGGAAGGAGCCATGAAAGGACTTCCATTAAAAAACAGGATTTGAACTCTGGAAAATCTTCCCCATAGCCATTAAAGCATCGATTTCACCGACAGAGACAGTATGGAAGCAACAGAGAGTTCAAGGCATGTAATCGAAGATTTTGGGCCTTAATCCAGTGTTTAAAGGGCAAAGGCACCAGTTCGAAGACATCATGGAGCTCACAGAGGGTACAACGCTTAGAAATTTATGCATATCAGGGTTTTCACATCAGCAGAATGTTTTCCCCATAAAGGACAGAGTGCCCATGAAGTTTTTATTCTATACCATGTTCCAAGTGAAGTTTCCTCCCTGACAACAGTCCTAATGATATCAGAGCATTTGATACACAGTATGGCAAACCCTAGCATCATTTATTTACTTTTTTTTTATTCACCAGAAGTACTACAAAGTACTGTAGCCAAAATTACATCAGAGACATACCGAAGTAAATGGAAGCCTGGAGAATATCACTCTTTCACCCAAAGAGTGCCATGGATAAATGCACAGAATTTAAATAGAATGGGCCTCGGCCCTCTTCCTTTCCTGAGTTTTAATGCTGCATTTATTTTTCACCTACTTTCTCTGCTCCACTTGAGCTATAAATTCGTGAAGGAACTCATTGTAATGGTTGTTGATCAGTTATCAGAGAATTACAAGTTGTTTCTTTTGAGACAAATTCTCTGTGTAAAGTTGTAAGATAGGCTAAGGAAGATGTTTTCTGACTAAGTATTCAGCTATTGGCAATGTTGTACTTGACTGGTGTTGCTGTTTAATATGACAAGCACATTTCTTTGGATCCTGATCTAAAGCAGCAGTGATGTTTTTCTATCTCTGTATTTGTGTTTAACTTGCATTCTGTTTCATTTCATTTCTATTTCCTTGCATCAGAAATCTGGCATAGGATTTACCCTTGTTAGGTACCCTATGTTTCTGCTCTCCTTGCCTTTGATGTTTTCTACTAAATGTGTTATCTAAGAATTGATTTCAGTTGATTTAACCAGTGTAGTGGATGTTATTGCCTGCTAGTTGATGTATGAATTAAATGAATCTGTTCTTAGATGTTCTTGTTAGGATTTAGCTGGAAGATTTGGGAACACTGGGAGGTCTAGAACCCTGTTTCTATGTCACTAGGATCCTTTTCAATTGATTGAACCTTTCTAAGATCCCTCAAGCTGGAGACCAAAGCATTGAGAGTTCAAAGTCTCTCTCTGATCTCAGGCTTTTAAATTTGTGTCCTGAATCTTTATTGTCTCCTCCTCTCTTACCATTCCATACCACACTATCATCTTTAAGATCCAATGTTTTAGATGACTAGCCCAACTGAAAGCTTGCACATTGAATAAAAGTAAACCCTTTCCTGACTCCATTTCCCAATGGTTTTGAATGCTCCCTGGAATACTTCACCTCTACCTAAATCCTCTTTGCTCATCCTTGTCTTACATTGAACCTTTCTTTCCTGATGACCAGCAACCAAACAAACAATCAAACAAACAAACCCTGTGCCTATAACTAGCCTAACATCTCATTTTGAGCTTCAAAGACATAATACCTTTGACATATCATAGAGAGATCCCTCTCTGGACCCAGGAGGGCTAGATCCTGAGGTATGAAAGTGGTTTGATGTTGTCTCATCTTTTGGTATTACCAACCTTGCCAAAACATGGGAACCCCAACAAAAGGTTCACAACACCACTTCCCTAGCTTGTATTTTAGAGGAGGAATCCTTTCTTTCTCTGGGAGATCAGTGAGGAAGATTTCTGAGCTCATTTCAGATCTTGGCATCAGGCCAATGTACTTTTCATCTCCTACAGCGCAGTCCCTTGCAGGAACTGCATCATTCCTTGCAGTCTTATAGTGAGAGGGTTAATCCCCTCAATTTTGAGCTGCTTTCTTAGGGAAAGGGCCAACCCTTCTCCCAGAAATTTTTTCAGAAGGATATTCCTTCATTTGTTGCAGTGAGAGGGTTAATCCCCTCAATTTTGAGCTGCTTTCTTAGGGAAAGGGCCAACCCTTCTCCCGGAAAGTTTGTAAGAAGGATATTCCTTCATTTCTTGCATGATTCAGCTGTATGTATGTAGACCTTCAGTATACTGCATTATTTCAGATCTAGTATTTTGTACTTGTGCTCACATGAAACCCTTGCCGGGTTATCTTTTTGATGTGTAAAAGGAGCTAGATCTCCATTTTTCTCCATGTATTGATGTAATAAACTCCAGATATGATGTTTATAGCATATTGCATCTGAAACCCTCATAAAATCACGTTATGCATGCTTCAGGAATTTTTGTATAGCTTAAGTCATGGGATTTCAGTGTTTTTAAGTCATATCAGGACCGGGAGATCTGTTTAAACCATCAAAATGGATTTTTTTCTGAATATTTTCTAGATATAAGTCCCATAATACATGATCTAAGGGATCCCAACATTATTTCTTCCTATTATAATGCAATTCTCTGGGAATAACGTTTTTTGGGAATATATTGCTGCATTTCCTCACTTTTGGCTGATATAATGGATCCTATTTCTTATTTATATACATGTAATTGATGGCTATGTGTTCCATACACATTTTATGAGTTATTTCTCATTCTCTTCCAGTATTGTGTTCATGTATTGTTGTATTCCCCATTTGGGATATTACAGTGGTATCAGAGCATAATCTTGGCTCAACCTGTGATTTTCAGCCATTATGCTATCAGAAGAATAAGAAGACAAAGAAGAAGAGAAAAGATCAAGATTACGGAAAGAATGAGCTTGCTCTCATCACTTTTTAGATCCCAGAAGAAACTCTCCAAGGAGGTTAAGTAGATGAAGGAGAAGAGATGCAATGAAACTCCTAGAGGGTTTCAAGAAGAGGAAGAGCCATGTACTTCCTATTCTCGAAGAGGGGAAGACAAGAAGCATGAAGAATAATTATATCATCATATTCTAAGTGGATACCTTGTTGAGTAAAAATCTCAACCTAGAGCCTTCAAGGAGACTCTAGACTCCCCGCAATTCATTTAGCTGGAGCAAGAAAGGAAACCTTACAACACAAGGAGAATCAAAGGCAATAGGTTTCTATTGTCCAATTTTGATGGGTCCTCTATAGCAAGGACTTCAGCAAGAATACTTGATGCATTCTTCCTACTGCATCCAGTGGGAGAGAGAGAAGCAATGGAGATTGCAGCACTGCACCTAGAGGGTAAAGCAAGAAATTGGTGGTTCAGCCATATGAGTCATGCAAAGGTATCTTCTTTTGCATATTTTACCTAGAGGGTAATCAAGAGGTTTGATGAAGAGAGATCAGAGGAGGAGCATCCCTCACCACCATTATAAGAGGCATGTACCAGCACTTTCACAATCATGGAGGAGCAGCCTTCATCTTCAGCAGTTGGGGAAACCAACTCACTGAAGGAAGAAGCCCTTACAGCCATACAATATGCTTCCAAGTTTTACCGAGGTATGCCTAAGTTTCCATCTCCTATTGTTTCAGAAAATATTATGGAGAAATATACACCCTTGTATGCTGCTAATCTAGAGCAACAGAATTTCACTGCACTGTGAAACCTTGAGACATTCAAGGGAGAGATGAACCATCATCCTCATGAGCCATTATTGGATTGCATATCACACTTGAGGTTGGGGTTTGAAAACTTGGAGGAAGGAATGATAGATGGTAGACATATTGAGATGAGAAAAACTTTTTGTTTTCTATATGACACTTTCTCAATGAGCATCTCACAGCTCAAAGAGAAACTTCTACTTGCAGTAGATCCAGAACCTTATTGGTTTTGGAAGGCCATTAATGAGAATAAGATCTCATGGAGAGATCCCATTTGGGGTGCACTTAAACATGTCATGGAGTGCAAGTTTCTTCAAAAGTATGAGGAGTATTTTCTCTCATCACACTTGGATCTTTATTGATTCAAGATGCTCATTGAGAAGAGATCTTTTCTTGGAGATCTCCAAGGAGTTGCATTTCAACATCCCATGAAATGCAAGGGGAAAAATATGATATGGGAGGATGGTAGTCTTCATTGGAGGAGTACCAAGATAGAGAATAGTAGGAGACATCCACAAGTGGTTGAGTGGATGTGGGTGGAGAGCAAGAGGTTGGTGAGCCACTTGCAAATTTATGACACGGGGCAGCAAAAGGAAAAGTTGCGTTGGATACTCTTGAGAGAGTTTGACCATCATGAGACATATCCATTTTCTAAGGGTGTGTGGGTGGAAGGAACTTGGAAAGATACTTGTATCATTGGGAAGCAAGGATTTTGGATGAATTATGATGATATGAATGTCTTCATACCAACCATTATGTCTTCACCACATGATTTGAATGATGGAGGTATGAGGAGGAAACAAAAACTTTTGTTGCTTTGGATGTTCTTGGGAGAGCAAGGGCAGATTTTCTCTCACACTTTGCATGATGTTGCAGGAGTAGGAGATGTCACTATCATGGTGCAAAGGGGCTACTCCTTAGCCTTGGATGATCGAGAAGTACTTCCACTTTGGAAGAAGCTTCTTGTGTGTAGCAGCATTATGAGACATGTCTTTGACAATGAACATGTCAAAGAATGGAGCTATGTATTGGCAGGAGCCTATTTGCATAGGCCAACAGCGCTGTCACCTTGGAGCAAGGACTTATTGATGGAGTGTCCCCAGGATCAATTCACCCTTGATGCACTTGATTAACAAGGAGGAGGTGAGGAAGATGGAGAAGTGGATGGAGGCATCTATTATTGTGATATGTTCTTCTTGACTTGGAATTCCAAGCATACGAGGAAGGATCTTCATGCAGCACATGATTCATTTCTCTTCATGAGAGTATGTCATACCACTATGGAGAGCTTGTTCATGGATCCATGTATCATATTACTTCCAGTATATGGTAAGAACTTTTTTTTTTCATTTCTTTATTTTCATACTCTTACCATTTCTATGCAGCGCATTGCTCCACAAGAGGGCAAGCTTTTCATTTGGCTCCATGGTCAATTTTGGGCCAAACTATATGATGGAGACAACCATATTTTATGTGGCCTTGGGAAAGTGTTATGTTATTTCATGCATGTTCAATTGATGTACACATCCATTTACTATTCATTAGTAGATGTAATGACATACATAATTAACCATGTATCAAGAAACAACTTGCCATGCAATTTTCTGAAGCAGCAATTTGGAAAACTGCGCTGTAACTACTTGGGAGATTGTTGGTACTTTCCAACACCACATGAAACCTTCAGTATTTCCCTCATTTTGATTCTGATCATGATTTCATTTCTGATGTTGTTCTTATTCTTATTGAGAGCATGATTGTGGGAGTGACACATGGGTTGGATGTGTCCTTGGGGAAAGAGATTTCCCACACTTTTTGAATTGCATGTTCCAAGGGGAGCATGAGAAATGATATGGCCACTACAGCAAGACAATTATTTTTCCATGATGTGGGCCATAGCATTGATTGGATGCCATATGATGATGATTTTCTATCCATCACATATGGGATGGTTTGGGTCAACTTGATTCACAACATTGGAGAGGAGATATTTGGAGATCTAGTCTTCTTATTGCCACTTGAGGGCAACTTATTTGCAGCCCAAGATCGGAAAAAGCTCTACACTCATCATGAGTGGAGAGAAGGACAACATGGGGTAGGCTATTTTGTCTACCATGATCATATTTTCAGCCCACCTACTTTGCATGAGCCAAAGGTGGAGGAGAATTTTCAGGAGTTGCCATGTTGGGAGGTAACTCATTTTGCATGGATGATTTCTTGGGGATGGAGGATCCACATGGGGATGATGTTTCCCAATAAATTTTAGACTCCATGACTTGAGAGGACCTCTAGACAGCACCTTATTTCCTTCTTGAGTACTCTACTTGCTCATGATGATAGCTATTTAGCTAACTTGCATGCTTGGGAGGGGAAATATGGAGATTCATTGTTGAGACAACATCATATTCCTTGGATGATTTCATCATATGTGGATGATAAAGTAGGCAGAGGGAAGACTTCTCAGTTCTATCCTTACAGTTGCTTGAGGACAAGCAACCTTTGGTAGGGGAGGACTGTAATATTCCAAAATTTGCATGCAGCAAATTGGAATATTAAATTTTGCTGATTTCACTCAAGAGATGAATAAATGGGTAAAGAGGCCCATGTATAATAAAAATCTGAATAAAATCCCTCATAATGTGAAAGGGGATCAAAATAAGAGCTGGATTTCACACCCTCATATGTGAACAAGGATTTTTACATGTGGACAAAGTCAATTTTGACTAATTCAACAGCATGCATGAAGAGGAGTGGATCATCAATGCAGATAGATCAATATGAACAAGGCTCAGTTTAGAAAAACATATGAGAGCCGGATTGAAGACACTTGGGTGTAAAATGGGATGAAGCAGGTTGAAGAGGTCAACTTTGACCAAATCAAACAACATGGTTATGGAGGAGTGGCCTTGATGGATATACAACACAGTTTTGGAGGGAGATTGATCATGTGATGTTGGAAACCCTAATGGGTGGGACCCAAAGGTGAGGAGTCTCACATAGCTTATAAGGGAGAGAATGGCAGCCATTTGAGGTTAGCTTGATGATTATTGATTTTGTTCTGCATGACTATTGTGCCTTCTCCAACTGTTTAGTTGAGATTGCAGTGTTGTTTAGCACAAGGCATTCCTATTTAGGGATTCTTTCTCCTACCTTGAATGATCTCTTGGAGGAGCATTGTACTTCAATTTTCCACATTCAGGATTGAGGCCAAGCATCCTCCTTTATCTACAGCTTTATTTTTGCAGCAATATAATGTTGTGTTGCAGGGTGTTGCAGTGGAAGGTTCACAACACCACTTCCCTAGCTTGTATTTCAAAGGAGGAAGCCTTTCTTTCTCTGGGAGATCAGTGAGGAAGATTTCTGAGATCATTTCAGATCTTGGAATCATTCCAATGTAATTTTCATCTCCTACAGTGCAGTCCCTTGCAGTAACTGTGTCATTCCTTGCAGTGTTGCAGTGAGAGGGTTAATCCCCTCAATTTTGAGCTGCTTTCTTAGGGAAAGGGCCAACCCTTCTCCCGGAAATTTTGTAAGAAGGATCTTCCTTCATTTCTTGCATGATTCAGTTGTATGTATGTAAAGATTCAGTAGACTGGGTTATTTCAGATCTAGAACTGCAGATCTAGTATTTTGTACTTGTGCTCACATGAAACCCTTGTCGAGTTATCTTTTTGATGTGTAAAAGGAGCTGGATCTCCATTTTTATCCATGTATTGATGTAATAAACTCCAGATATGATGTTTATACCATATTGCATCTGAAACCCTCATTAAATCACGTTGTGCATGCATGCTTCAGGAATTTCTGTATAGCTTAAGTCATGGGATTTCAGTGTTTTTAAGTCATATTGGGATCGGGAGATCTATTTAAACCATCAAAAGGGATTTGTTTCTAAAAATTTTCTGGATATAAGTCCCATAATACATGATCTAAGGGATACCAGTGTTATTTCTTCCTATTATAACGCAATTCTCTGGGAATAACGTTTTTTGGGCTTATATTGATGCATTTCCTCACTTTTGGCTAATATAATGGATCTTATATCTTGTTGTTGTACATGTAATTGATGGCTATGTGTTCCATACATATTTTATGAGTTATTTCTCATTGCTCTTCCAGTATTTTTTTCATGTATTGCTGCATTCCCCATTTGGGATATTACAGAGGCATCCAAATTACCACGCAAAGGGAAATATCTCACAATTTTTTCGTTGACAATATTCTGGTTTTTGGTCTTCTGATCAAAAGTGCATGGTTGGTTTTACATAACATATTCAGGAATTTTTTGTATGGAATCAGGCATGGAGACTAATAACGGAAAATCATGCATTTACCACTTGGAGGGAAATACTGAAATGGTGGAGTATATTGGCAATCTATTCGACTTCCGTACTGCACATTTGGAAGGTGGCATTATATGCCTGGGCTTCCACCTGAAGGCTTCTAGATATCTAGTTTCTCACTGGTTTTGGCTACTGGAGAGATACAAGAAAAGAATAAATGCTTGGGCAAGTAAGTGGTTAACGAGAGGGAGGAGGCTCGTCCTAACACGAGTTGTACTACAACAGCTCTTTGTATATTGGGCTCACTTGTATAATATTTTGGAAAGGATCATGAAAAACATATGACGCATCCTGGTGGATTTTATATGGAATGGTGGAATGGGGAAAGGCTCATATCACTTGGAAAATTGGGATATGATAAAAAGGCCAAAATAAATAGGTGGCTGGGGGATTATGGATCTATTTACTTTCGGTAAGGCTTTGATGATGAAATCTCTCTGGAGAAGCATTAGCACACCACGGGTGTAGAAGGATATTATGGATTTTAAATATTTAAAAGGAAAATCTATGGAGGACCTATACTTAGAGGAATGCAATAAGGAGAAGATGGGATCACCTATTTGGAACGGATTCATCAAAATATGGCCTATCTTAAAGGAAAACCTTAGGTGGATTTTTGGAAATGGTGGCCGGATTCTGATTGGTGACCCTGGCCTTGGAAATAGCAAGGGAGGCACCAAAGTTAGTAGGGAGTTGATCTCTCTTCTGCATCAGAAAGGAAAATTTCTCTTATGTCATATTTTTATTTGGCAAGATGACTCACCTCAATGGTTCCCCGCTGGAAAATTGGGGATTTTTGATTCTTTAAAAGAAGAATGGAATTTATATTGTGAAAGTTTAGGAGGCATGGGTATGATAAAATCTAGAGGAGGAGAAAGGGTAAAATGGAGAGGAAGTCTACATAAAGGTCAAATAGTGATCAATGAAACTTACAAAGCTATGATGAAGAAGAAGGAAGGAACTCTGCAGGTCAGTTGGTTTCAGAGTATTTTGAAACTTAAACTGCAATCGAAGTTGGTTATTTTTTATTGGTTGGTTTGGAAAGATAAAAATCTAACATGGAACAATCTACAGAAGAGAGGCATATATGGACCTAGGAGATGTATACGCTACATGAATGAAAATGAAAATAATAAATATCCTTTTTATGACTGTCTTTTTGCAAGGAATGTCTTACAAATGATTTTTTATTTCTTACATTTGTACCTTTCCACTTTCACAAATGTTGACGATTGTTATAACTGGTGGGGAGGGCATGGGAAATCCTTTAGGAATTTTCCCATCATATACCACTGATACATGTGGATTAGTAGAAACAAGTGCTTATTTGATGGGAAAACAACCAACCCAGTCTTGGTTAGAAACCAGATAATGCAGCTTTGGGGAAATATGGAGGTGAAGCAGAAGAACCCAAGGGATCTTTCCCACATAAACCACCCACATGAAATCCATAACCCAGCTGGGTTTTTTGATGGGGCAGCTCAAAACAACATTTGCGACTGCAGTGCTTAGTTTATGCTTTCCCCTTTGTGCCACTATAAAATCCATTGGACTGGTGCCCAAGGCACCAACATGAGAGCTGAGACTCTGGCTCTGTGGGGCTTGATGTGGTTTTCTCAACATCTCTACATTGAATCTCTGTATGTATATGGGGCCTCGTAGGTCCTTATTGAACATCTAAACAAAGGCACCCAGCTAAATCCTAGCTACCTTGAGGGTTGGATGGACAGGATAAAGAAATTGTGAGATAAGTTCACCACCATATCTTTCTCACATGTCTACAGAGAAAAAAATTCAGAGGTAGACAGATTATCTAAGATGGGGTTGACTGGGAGATTTGGAAAGATGCACTATGAGCTAAATGAAGCCAATGGTCAAGGAACGAAAGGTACTGTCAGATTTCTCTAATCAATCAGTTTTTTTGTAGGTTTTGAGATGGATTTTGGAACACCCTCTGGGAAAGTTTTTGTATATGTACAGGTATTATATCATTCAGCTGGAGCCCATCCCCACGACAACAACTATCCCGAGCACCCTCCCTGAACACTTTCCCTAGGCCAACAGATCATGCATGGGATTTTGGATGCAGAGGATCGAAGGATGAAGATTCGATTTCAGAGGAGAAGAGAGAAAAAAAGGAAATTGGAATGAAACTTTTTTTTTATTGATGAATATTCTCACACCCTGGATTCACAGCTCTGTATGGACGGAGGCAGCAAATATTTTTTCTGGATCAAATGGAAAAATGTTACACAAAAGTACAGTTTTTTCTATGACTATGATGTATTTTTGAATCGTATAAAAATGTCAAATGTGTTGGTACATAAATATAAACCAATGGTTTTTTCTTCTGAAAAAACATATTAATTTGGTCGTTAATGATAAGTTGATTGGTCGTAAGTAAAAGTTTTAGTCATCAAATTTACAAAGAAATTCAATTTTTTGATATTCCGTTATACTACATTAACTTGGTTGGCTACATTAAAATGAAAACAGATTAATTTAATAAAATAGATGCATATTAATTTAATAAAATATATTTTTATTAATGGGTTGGTTGCGTTATTGTCGTTAAAAAGAAAGTTACGGATTCAATTTTCCTAGACGTTTCAGGGTAAAACTTGTTAGATGTGATCCCTTTGGGTGGATCTTTCTAGAAATAAGAAAATAAAATAAAATATATGTTTACTAATTTGCAAACCAACATGTCATAAAGTAGATAAGTCGATTCCATTCAAAATCAGTAGAGTTGTTTATGCGTGTTCACACGGTGAAGGTCTCAGATTCGCAACGACCATGACTGAGGTGCGAGTATTATAAAGAAAGCCACTGTCATTTCATCACATTATAATACAATGACCATGACTATTATGTTTCTTAATCGATTCTCAAGGGTTGTTTTTATTATCTTTTGTGTCTACTTAATGCAATTCCCAGACAACAAACTCTGGTTGATAATGGGTTTTTTGCACTGGCTCAACAATCATATTCGAATGATTTCAGCGAATATTGTGTCAATTTTCACGCAGTCTACTCAAGATACCTCTGCAATGGTGCTACCAAATAATGTGACACATTTACTCGGTATCAATTTCAACCCCTTTCTATATCGCTCTACAACATCAATGCGCTCTTCAACACAACACCTAATGTTATAGCATCTTTAAGTAATATGTCCACTAGAGTGATCCAATGAACATGGTACTGATTGGAATAGATATGTTTCTTGAGATGGAGCAAGAGATTCATGTTATTAAGAGGAATTTAAAGGCAACACGAGAAAATCAGAAGATTTATGTGGAACAACATAGATCATTCAAGGAGTTTAAGGTTGGAGAGCATATGTACTTGCACATCAAGCCCAAGAGAAAATCTTTGAGGATTGGGTCATGTGCCAAGTTGGCACCTTGGTATTGTGGGCCTTTTGAGATCCTTGAGAGGATTGGACCAGTGGCCTATATACTTTCACTTCCAGCAACGGTGAAAGTCCATTATGTTTTCCATATTTTATTACTTAAGAGATATGTGTAGGATGTTGATCATGTGATTGATTGTTTTTATTGCAGGTGGAACTAGAGGGAGATTTCCATCCATAACCTTAGTGCATATTGCAGTGAAAACAAATCATGCTCTGAAACCGAGAAATCAAGCAAGTTAAAGTGCAGTGGAAGCACTTTGGACCTGATGAAGCTACATGGGAGATGGTTGATCAGACGCGGAATTTGTATCCTTCATTATTTGTTGGTTTAAGCAAATGAGTTTTTGGTTTATATATATATATATATATATATATATATATATATATATATATATATATGTATGGTTATAAATACCATAATGAGATATGTTATAAAACTCCAATAAGCGGTATGTTTTTTTTTTTTTTTTAACAGGATCTCATTGTAAGTATTGCATTGAGTTATGATATAAAGCTCCACAGACAATATATTTCGTTTTCAACGATTTTTTGGTCATAGGTGTCATAGAACACCAAGGACGGTGTTTCCCCAAGGGGGAGGGATTTTTAACAACCCTGAGTTAAAGTTTCATGTAATAAATGATAAAAAGTAAAAATAAAACCAAGGTCTTGGGACACGTATTCTAAGTTGAATATTGGGAAAACACTTTATTGGGCATCACTTGAGGTTCAATAATGGCTATGGAAATTGGAAAAAGAAAAGAGACATTAATTGACATTTAATTATGGGAAATAAATGAAAATAAAGAGAAAAGGAAGGTGAAGAGACAGAAATTTGCATGCAAAGGAAATTAGAGGAAAATGAAGGAAAATGGGACATCAATGATAAAAAGTCATTAGAGAAATAGGTCACAATTTCTGTCAATTTAGCTTTTGGCTCTCTTACACTCTTGCATACTTAGAGAATTCTTGGAGCATTTGGGCATTCACTTAGATCTCGAGAAAGGAAAGCAAGCAAGCAAAGGAAAGCAAAGGAGCCCGAGGGGAAGGTTGTATAAACAACTTCAGTAAGAAGATATTGTAGGTAACAGATTGCATGTATGATTTCCTTGTGGAGATGTGAATGCATGATACATGCATTTGTTTATTTGGTTCATTTTCTACCACTGGCATGATTTTTTCCTGTTTTTATAATGGTTTCAGCCTTGCCTTTCCATTTCCTAAATAGCCATCGTGTGATGAGATTCATTCTTGTTTGAACTTTGGATTGTCGGAATATTTTGGAATCAGGTGAGGTGGTCTCAGGTAAATCCCAAGGGTTGGGGGTGGAGATGGTTTTCTCGAGGAAGCCTTCGACATATTGGTGGAGATCGGAAAATTCCTCAAGGTATGGTGAAGGAATTCTGAGGTGTCCAAGCTTGGTTTGGTTTTGTGATCTTGGGACCGGTTTAGATGAGATCATGATAGCTTGAGGGAGGTGGTTTAACCTTTGGAGTCCTTGTTTGGCTATGTCTTGGTTTATCCCATGAGATACCACATTCATGCTTGGAATATGGTGTGGGGGTGATTGGTTGAAAGTAATATTTGGTTCAACCAAATCTATGGTCAGGTGGTATGTGGAAGTCCATGACTTGGTTGACTTTTGCATAAGTTAATATGAGTTATTCTTCTAATGTAATTAATAAGCGCATGTACTTGTTAAAATGTGGAATTTACGGCTGACTTGTCATGGTTTATATTATGGATATGTTGGTTATAAGATGGTTCTATGATGTGCTCTAGATATAGACTCTTGTTTTTTGAAAAAAAAAATTATTCACTTTTAATTTTCTAAAATTCCATAAAATAAAATAAAAATATTTAAAAAATCATCAACATTTTATACAAAATATATAAAACATTTCACACAGATATATATATATATATATATATATTGACAGGATTGTACGGATTTCCCAGTGACATTTAGACATATGAGGTTTTTCTATTAGTAAAAGAGATAACAAATAATTACTTTTTTTTTGCGTAAGGGATTCTAGACTTAAGAAAAACAATAGCACTGTAAATTAAATTCTGAAAAACTCAAGGAAGATGAACTAAAATTATTTAGATAGAAACATGTATTTTTCTTTTCCTCGAGAGGATTGGACCAGTGGCCTACAGACTTGCACTTCCACAAACAGTGATGATGTTTTCCATATTTCATTACTTAAGAGATATGTGCAGGATGTTGATGATGTGATTGATTGTTTTTATTGCGGGTGGAACCAGAGCGAGAGTTCCAGTCATAACCTCAGTGTATATTGCAGCGAAAGCAACTCATGCTCCAAAACCGAGCAATCAAGCAAGTTAAAGTGCAGTGGAAGCACTTTGGGCCTGATGAAGCTACATGGGAGATGGTTGATCAGATGTAGACTTTGTATCCTTCATTATTTTTTGGTTCAAGATAATGAGTTTTTGGTGTATATATATATGGTTATAAATACCGTAATGAGCTATGTTATAAAACTCCAATAAGCGGTATGTTTTTTTTGTTTTTCAACAGGATTTCATTGTAAATACTGCATCGAGCTATGTTATAAAGCTCCACAGACAATATATTTTGTTTTCAATGATTTGTTGGTCATAGGGTTCATAGAACACCAAGGATGATATTCCTCCAAGGGGAAGGGGTTTGTAACAACCTCAAGTAAAAGAATGGCCATGGAAATTGGCAAAGGCAAAGAGACATTAATTGACATTTAATTATGGGAAATAAATGAAAATAAAGAGAAAATGAAGGTGAAGAGACACAAATTTGCATGCAAAGGAAATTAGAGGAAAATGAAGGAAAATGGGACATCAATGATAAAAAGGCATCAAAGAAATAGTTCACAACTTTTTCAATTTAGCTTTTGGATCTCTTACACTCTTGCACACTTAGAGCATTCATGGAGCACTT
The DNA here is from genome assembly GCA_034641835.2 of Pinus albicaulis. NCBI lineage: Eukaryota > Viridiplantae > Streptophyta > Pinopsida > Pinales > Pinaceae > Pinus > Pinus albicaulis. The sequence goes on from CM076569.1 coordinate 829,505,981, forward strand.
GGGCATTCACTTAGATCTGGAGAAAGGAAAGAAAGCAAGCAAAGTAAAGCAAAGGAGCGTGAGGGGGAGGTTGTATCAACAACTTCAACAAGAAGATATTGTAGGTAACAGATTGCATGTATGATTTCCTTGCGGAGATGTGAATGCATGATATATGCATTTTTTTATTTGGTTAATTTTCTATCATTGACATGAGTTTTTCCTGGTTTTATATTGGTTTTAGGCTTGTCTTTCCATTTCCTAGATAGCCATGGTATGATGAGATTCATTCTTGTTTGAATTTTGGATTGTCGGAAGATTTTGGAACCAAGTGAGGTGGTCTTAGGTAAATCCCAAGGGTTGGGGGTGGAGATGGTTTTCTTGGGGAAGCCTGCAACATGTGGGTGGAAATAAGAAAATTCCTCAAGGTGTGGTGAAGGAATTCTGAGGCATCCAATCTTGGCTTGGTTTTGTGATCTTTGGACTAGTTTAGATGAGATCACAATAGCTTGAGAGATGAGGTGGTTTAACCTTTGGAGTCCTTGTTTGGCTATCTTGGTTTATCCCATGAGATCCATGCTTGGAATATGGTGTGGGGGTGATTGGTTGAAAGTAAGATTTGATTCAGCTCAATCTATGGTCGGATGGTACATGGTGTGGGGGTGATTGGTTGAAAGTAAGATTTGATTCAGCTCAATCTATGGTCGGATGGTACGTGGAAGTCCATGACTTGGTCGACTTTTGCATAAGTTAATATGAGTTATTCTTCTAATGTAATTAATAAGCACATATACTTGTTAATATGTGGAATTTATGGCTGACTTGTCATGGTTTATATTATGGTTATATGTTGGTTATAAAGATGGTTCTATGATGTGCTCTAGATAAACCCTTGTTTTTTGAAAAAAAAAATTATTCGCTTTTAATTTTCTAAAATTCCACAATTATTAAAAAAATAAATAAAAATATTTTAAAAATCATTAACATTTTATATGAATTATATAAAACATTTCATTGATAGATATATAATACGGATTACCTAATGACATTTAAGCAGATCAGTTTTTTCTATTAGTAAAAGAGATAACAATTAATAATTACTTTTTGTTGCGTAAGGGATTCGAGAGCTAAGAAAAACAATAGCATTGTAAATTAAATTCTGAAAATCTCAAGGAAGATGAGCTAAAATTATTTACATGAAACATGTATTTTTCTTTTTAGAAAAATAAACGATTTTTTAAGATATTAAAATTTCTGGTATAAAAAAATGTATTTGAATTTTTTAATAATATTTTGATAACGTAAATTTTATAATTCAAATTTATGATTCAAACATTTAAAATATATATATATATATATTTATTTAAAAAACTTGGTAAAAAAATTATTTAGAAAGCATTTTTTTAAAAAAGTTTACTTGGTGATAGCGGTTTCCAGGGTTAGTGTCCACGGTTAGTCATCTCCATTGTCTGTCTCATGGACCACCGACGACTCGAGATGTGCGTGCCATGAATTTCACTGCGCGAGTTCCCGTAACCTGCATTCATCTTGAAATCCCTGCAATATTCATCTCCGAAAACCCTGCAATATTCTTCGGGGGTCGTTGTCACGGGCTCCTTAAGTTAGGGGAGATTCTGTCAATGGAGCCATTAATGCTCCATGTTGTTTTTGGCTTTGACTCTGGCACTCCTCAGAGATTCTGGCACTTCTCACGCCTCTCCTTAAGTTAGGGGAGATTCTGTCAATGGAGCCATTAATGCTCCATGTTGTTTTTGGCTTTGATTCTGGCACTCCTCAGAGATTCTGGCACTCCTCACGCCTCTATTGCATGTGTTGTGGGGTTCATCGACGGCGAGCCTTATATTTCAGTGTATCGGCTCATAAATGCACTGAGAGATGAAATAGCCATCCTCAGATTAAAACAATAAATGATCTTACGATGGCCATTTCGTCTCTCGGTGCATTTATAAGCCGATAAACTGGGATATAAAGCTCGCCACTACAAGAAGAGGCAATGGATCTCACTCGCCAATAGAAGCGAGGCCCCGCTGTCTAGTATATAAGAAGTTTGCATTATCATAGTTTTCTCAACCATTATTCATTTACATTGATTACTAATTATATTTTATATTTAAAATTAATTTTATTTTATTTTTAATTTATAAAATAAATTATTTTTTCACATTTTTATATTTATAAATAACATTTTTTTACTAAATTCTTACATATAAATTTATTTATTATAAAATTAATTAAATATCTAATAATATTATTAATAATTAATTAAAATAACATTAATAATTAATTAAAATAATCTCTAATAATATTATTAATAATTAATTGAAATGACCTTAATAATTAATTAAAATGATCCTTAAAATTCTGTAAAAGTATATTCATACAATCAAATAATTAAACTATATATAAGTATGGTATTGTGGACATATGTATATTTTGGGTTTTCAATATTGCCATCAAATAAGAAAGAATAAATATGGTATTGTGGATATATGCATATTCTAGATTTTCAATATTACTATCAAATAAGAAAGAATAAGTATGGTATTATACACATGAGTATATTCTAAGTTTTCAATATTACCATTAAAAGTTAGGTTTTTCAATAATTTATGTAGCAAGTCCCACGAAGGATCAATAGGTGTAATTATAGGGAAGGTGTTTTTTCTAAACGGTTGGGTTGGGAAAACAATGTTCATCTCAACTAATCTCATTTCTTCCTCCTTAATGCAATGAAAATATCACACATGAAAAGGGTTCTAGCCATTTTACCTTATGCATAATATAGAAATATAGTGGATTTTTCACTTTGAAATTATCCAAATATTGAAGTGTTCTACTAAAAATTAAAAGATTTTATATTTAATGATTTAGTTTTTCAAAATAATTTTTCAAAATCTTATATTTCTTCATTGTATCTTTACAATTTTATAGAAATTAAGAGTTTTTATATTTTCAAATATATTTTGCCTGGTAATCACATTTCAAATATATTCTTCTGAGTAATCACATCATTAATCATAGAATTACCAAGTGTAGTTCATCATCAAGAAAATGATGATTGGCTGATCAATTTCATGAGGAGAATGAGAATGAACTACACTTCTCCAATCATAACCCAATCATCATTCTCTTGATAATAAACTACACTTGATAATTTGAAATGCTTCTATTCTATAATTGATGATATGATTACCCAAAAAATCTATTTGAAAATGAATTTCGATCACAAACTTTTACATTCTCAAATTTGATCCCTACCCGAAATGGAATAGTGGTCGCTGACGAACGTCGATTATTTGAACGAATGCAGCTTAGAATTTCTACGAGATTGGCTGATGTATCCTTTTTGAAACGTTGTAGAGATGCATCTGTCATTCCATTCTTCGGTGGGGTGATGCAGGTTCGAATTGTCCCCAGCTTGGTTCTTGCATTAAACGACTCCCTCCTATTAACTATTCCTCCCCTCACAACCGTCTTTTAAACCGATGTTCGTACTCTGGCTGTAGGAATATTGTTAACGAACTTCGTTCCCCTTCCTCATGCCCTAATACCCCTTCTTTTTCAAGCCCCTCTTCTGAGTCAAGCAATGCATTTATGCCTAATTCCTCGTATGATTCTAACCCCGCCTCCCTACCTGATCCCTCTTCCTCTTCATCCTCTTTTGAACCCAACTTCAGGCCTGCAGCTTCGTTGGTTTTGACCCCCATTCTGTCAATTCCTACCCGCTCGAGAATATGAATATTGTTAACGAAGGTGTTGAGGTTAATAATTCGATTTCCCATCTATATTTAAGATTTTATAATAATAGTAATAAATAATTTTGTATTAATAATAATAATAATAATAATAATCATAATCATTTTTCTTTTAATTTTAATAAAGATATTAATCTTTCTAGGTTTTATTGTGACGTTTCAGACTTTTCCATTTAAAAAAAAAGTCTCAATTTTGCTTTTGCTCCTAGGAAGATTTCTTTGTCAAATATTATTTGTAGCATTGAATTTGGCATTTAGGACTTATCTGAAATTTTGAAAGATTGACATTAGATATTAGCAAGTCTAAATTTAATGCTCTTAAATCCCTTAATCAAACCCCCGATATTGTCATTCTTAAAGGTGATAAAGGTGGCGTTGTTGTGATCATGGATAAAGATGAATGATAAAAGGAAGATGCTTGACCATTTGTGTAACAACGAGAGTTACAAGAAGCTGGCAAAAAACTCCATCAATAAGGTTTCTAAGAGTGTGGCGCCTGCTATTAAATGTAGCAGCTCTCTAGGTTCCATGAGGCAGAAGCTTATTGAAAGCAATCCTATCACCCCTAGGATTTCTGGGCTTCCGAAAATTCATAAAGATGGTGTTCCCCTTAGACAGATTGTTAATACTATTGGTGGTCCCACTTATCTCCTAGTGAAGTATTTGGCTCGCAAGCTTAAGCCTCTGGTTGGTCATACGAATTCTTTCATTAAAGATTCCTCTTCTTTTATCAATGAGTTAAAGGGCTTAAAATTCGAACCGAATGACACTCTTTTGAGATTCGATGTTGCACTTTGAAACCCTGAAGTTGGGAAACACTTTTTGGTAGGTGGCCAAAATTTGGGTGAAATTTTTTTTTTCTCGTTCGAGAAAATAGTCAACTCAATTTCTCAACTGAGAGTTTTTAGAATTTTCGTCCGAGAGATTTTTAATGTTTCAGCCAAGAGTTAGATTGGGCTTGACCGGAGTTAAACTACTCTCGGACGAGAGTTAAGTATTTTCTCGTCCGAGAGTTTTATTGACATAAAATCTCGGGTGAACTCTTGGATGAGAGTTTTAAAACTCTCGCCCTAGAGTTGTTTAAACTCTCGTCCGAGAGTTTAGATTCTCTTACACTCTCGTCCGAGAGTTTTATGCTTATAAAAAACTCCAAAATCCTGTCTCCCCCGACATTCTGCAAACCCCTGGCCGTGAAAACATGTACACCAAAGCACAAGTCCTGTCGTGTTCGAGCCACCTCAGCGAGCGAGTTCGCCACCGTGAGCAACCCATGATAACGATATCTATTGCCAGGTAAGTCTCAAATTTGATTTTTTTAGGACATTAAGCATTGGAAGCAGAATTATTTTTCATATAGGAAAATAGCAATAAGAAAAACTTAGTTTTAGATTGCTTATAGTGCTGCAAACCTCTCTAGCTTTCCTCTCACGTTTCCCTTAGATGGGGAAGATGAAGAGTATAAATGTTCAATTTCAGCACACCAGTAAACTGGGTGAATGTAGGGTTTGATTTGTAATATACAAAATAGCAAGGGAAATATTACTGAGCAGGTGGTCTGCCTTATTTTGATTATAAACAATTGATAACTTTTTTATACACAATTGATCACCAACTACATAAGGAAAATGCCTATACTATCCCAATCTGCCTAAATATTTTCGCCAGCACCAACAACTATTTTTATCCAAGAATGCATTGTTGTTCTATCGATCAGAACAACAATTGTGTAGTTACACAATCATGACAAAATAATCCAAATGAAGGGACAACTACATTTTTTGTCACTGAAGAAAAACTCTAACAACATTAACACCCCATCACAAAATATCATAATTTATAAACTTAACACTATAGAATTTATTCCCTGTCAAGTTGGACTGTCTTCGGAGTGCATGGAAGCTGAAGCATGGAGCAATTGTTTACTGAAGCAATCTCAATACGATGGCGTGGATCATACATATTCTCATCTCTCAATGCTTGTAATATAACTTCTAATGATGCTTCCCTGCATTAAGAGGTTAAAATTGCTCCATTCAATGCTTTCTCAAATGTAGAATATAAATTATTGCCAATGCCAAGATTTCAAAAATTATAAAATTTGATCATGTTTAGTGGAAAGGGAATCATATGTCATTTTAACCATGTTTAGTGGAAAGGGAATCGAATGTCCTATTGACACTTTCCCAAGACAACTTTTTTTTACATGACATTCGTAACAAGATTGTTCTACAGTGGAAATATTACAAGTAAATAGAAAATTATTACCTTTTTATAAGGATGTTGTACAAAGTCTTAAGAATGGGACATAGCTCCATAGGAATGACCTCCTTTTTCCTCTCTGGGTGGATGACACTTAACTCGGTTGGAAAATAAATTCATAAAATTCTTCCATGGTTGATGCACCCTATATTATAAAAAACAGAAAGTAACCATTCATATTTCTGCAATATGGAATTTGATACTGCATTTTCAACCATAGATACTCTGCCATCTTTGGATTATGAACTTACTTTTAAAGCATGCCAAGGACAGCTAAAATGCTTTTGGGTCTCCTTGGAAGCTTTCCAAAAGCAATTTTCCCATTTTGTGCTTGCTATGTCTCGTTTAAACTATGAAACATGTATTTTAGCAATAAATGAAAGAGAAAAAGAAAAATATTGTCTGAGCTCAAAATTGGATTTAAACTTGTATCATTCCTTTTCCTTGTATGTTGTCCCCCATGTTTGGCCTAATTTCTCCCTTTGCAATCCATTGACCACACCACACATTTCTTCCTTTCAGCAATGTCACATATGTATTAGCCAGAAGTGGGCCTGCCAATTTTTTAGGTTCTTCTGCCAACAAATGTGTTATATAGATCATCTCTGACGTGCAGTGAGCAAAATAGACAGATTTTCTTGTAGCACTCTCATTTTTTAAAGCTGAAACCATACCTGTACAGGAACTAAAAAGTATCAACATATTTTGTATATGCATAGTGAAACATCAATTCATCATTATTTATAGGTTTAAAGGAAAATTAAATTCAGATAGAAATGACAACAACTCAAGGCATGTGAAATTTTCCACGGGAAGATAACGAATGCCTTTGAAACAAATTGTATGTTTATGCAATTCTTTGAGATGCCAATTGCAACACTCAATCACTATTATTGGGCATAGTAGCCAAAATTCAAAACTCAAATCTAAAACCAATGAAACTATACAAAATTTGTCACAAGAACTGAATGAAAGCGCAAGAAGCAACCATGAGACCACTTTTTTATTCTAAATAGTAAATACTAGTTGACTGTTAAATTTAACAATTGATAAGACTGTCTTGCCCACAGCACCTACGAATTTATTTCTGTGTTGCATGTTTTTGCTACAGATTGCTCCATGGAAAACATATCATAAATTCATTAAATGCCCAATTGTCATTGAGAAAATCAGGTCCATACATGAATACCAAAATCAGAGAACTTGAAGAAATACTAAACGAAGTGAGAAGAAAATTATTACCTGCACCTATTTCATATACATTTTTAAGACCTCCCATGACTTCATGCGTGACAAGGTCTGGATTATCCCATACTATAAAATGTGGCTGATGAAGGAAGTTTGCTAGGGTTTTGCCCACTTTTCTGACCCACATATTCGAGCATTAGCATACTCCTTGTTGTACACTTCTGAAGCTATATTTGGTCCTCCTAGATAGATTATATTTGATATAGGAACATTTGTTTCACACAAAAAATATCATTCATAAGATCAATACTCAATAAATCCACACCACATAAACTATTTTTATCTTCTTCACAGTGGATTGATCACGGTCCTCAGATGCAAACAATAAACACTACAAAGACAACAACAGGCTTTGAAAGTAATAGGATAACTTTCAAACTAGATTGAAATGCACACCTTAAATCTAACAAATAAACTGATCGGAAAATTCCATTACACCATAGTTGCATAATAACAAGGGCAAAGTGGATAATAGGCAAGACATTCTGCTAGAGTTTATTGCTAGTAAAAGTATTCAACACAAATTTACAATATCCAAGATAAGATGCATTTTCTTTGGTTTCAACATCAATTTTAGCAGGCGAAGCTCAAATGAATACGCCACACTTACTAGATACCTACGTTCTAGCATGGCATGGGAGCTATACAAATGATTGTCAAGGATCTAGGTACTAGATTCAATGTCTATCATTTCAATTTATTAGCATTACATTATGTTAAACATATCATCAATTTGCAAATCCAAAGGTTTAGAATATGTACAACCCCATTGACTAAGCAATGAAATTGCTAGATGGAGAAGGTCCTAAGTAGATTTGTGGCAGCGGTTTTAGCAGGTCCTAAGCTAGGCATATGTGCTGACAACATGACTAATGGAGTGAGTTCTGATTTAAATATTGTCCATAGACCTACTCAATCTTCTAATGGCGACTTTTGACCTCATGTAACAACATATGAAATCATTGGTTGATGACATGACTATCGATTGATAATTTGTTTTCTGATTTGTTTATGAGGGGCAGAAATTTGATTTGATACTATAGCAACAATGGCATCAGGTGAGCCCTCCAGATACCTCTCCATGAGAGGAGGATTATCAGGTACATTGCATGTTTATTTATGTCATGTTTTCAATTAGGTTATATTTATTGTTCGTTGTGAAAAATTGATTAATGTGAAAAAAATTTGTCCTGCACAAGTGGACGTACTCATATGACTCGTGCACCTAGACACCAAATCGAACAAGAGGAGCCCCATAGACCTGTTCACATTTGTCCCCAATTTCTTAGATCCCATTTTGAGGGGGTATATTCTACACGGTATAGGTACACATTATATTGCTAGTTAAAATGTTCAAGTTTACGTTATATTCAATGTTGAACAGGTGGATTTTTTTTTCAAATGACATGTGTTTAATGTGAAAACATTATGCTCCATAGGTGAAAATGTAGGAATTGGGGTTGGCCCTATTTCTGATGAGGGACAAAGGAGAAAAGTGTCTCAGCTTGTGGCATCCATCCCACACTGGGATAGATCTCGTTCAGGTAAAATATAAAGGAAAAATTATTGTTTTATGTATGTTTAGTGTGAAACTTATTGTGTGTCTCATATACTTGTGTGATAAAACAATTTAATGTTTTGTACAGTGGCTAGTAGAGACCTTCATTCCTCGGAAGGGAACAATCCTAGTCCAATGAGCGAAGAGGATGAGATAGTTTTTCCACGAGGTATTTTCAAATGACCAGACAAGTTTTTTAAATACAAAATTTCCTTATAGTTTATTTAATTTTTAATGTGTAATAATTTAACATGTTATAGGTGGTGGTCGCCACCCTCCTAAGGGGAGCCCGTTCATGAGTTTTATCAAAATTCAAGCTATGAGCCCCTTTACACCCATCTCGGTGATATTGCCAAGGAGATGCCTTGGGAAGACACCATCTTCTTACTTACTATTGATGGGATGAGGGAAAATTCCATGAGATTGCACAATGAATTGCAAAGTTGAAATCTCTCTGCCCCTTGTCGAGATTGTCTCCAAATTGCTTTGCACAATTTGGAGAGTTTGATAGAGACTTATCGTGGGGTTGGACAATCAACCCAAGTTTTTTTTACATGATGCATAGGAGGAGAGCGTCAGTGATTGGTATCCACTCCTACAATGAAGTTAAAAGTAGGGCTGCTAAAGAAATGGCCTTGTCATTATTTGACTTGCGGCCTGAAGACAAAAAACGTCTGAAGATTGCAAAATTCAATGATCCCAATATTGCACCTTATATTTATGAGAAGTTCCTGTATGCATACGGGAAGTTCCCAAATAATGATGAGGTGCCACAATATTTTTTTAGGATGTTGTATGCACAATTCTGAGAGCACATGGACCCTAACTATACAGATATAAGGTCCAAATTCTATGGATATGGAAAAGGTTGTACATATGAATGACCTGATGCTATGCGAGATGTTGGGTTTAGGCCTCCAACACCTCGTTTATAACCTTGACCACCTAGGGTAGTTACACTTCCAGAGGAGTTAGCACTTATCTCCAGTGCTGCATCTCAGATGAGGGAGAAGATAGAAGAACATATTGCAGCTTCTTTAGGAGGGGTGGAAGTCATCTTAGGGACAAGTCAACCTTCATCTAGTGCAGGAGTTCATTCATTTGTGAATATTCCAAATGACGTGTTGAGGGAGATGGAGCGAGATGAGCTTCTGGAGTATGCATCCTCCTGTAGAGACCACTACGAACGAGTCATTAGAAAACAAATGCACACTATGGGTGAGGTATGTTCAAGCATGTTTTGATCTATTTTAAATTACACATATGAGATAGAGTGCATGTAACATGTTTTTTTGGTGTATATACATTTAGTCTCAAAAATCTTACACCAAATTATTTAACTTATGCAGTTTACAACATTCTTAGATCAGCATTGCTTTGCCCATGATCCTCATTCTATAGATCATGGACATGATCATGTACAGGTGCCACATTCATTAGCATATATCTATATTTTTGTACGTCAAATTGAAAATGAATTTATGTCACATAATTTTATATGGTATGAGTCTTAACATTATGGAATTTTCAGGTTAGCGCTACACATGAAGGGCTTCCTAAAGACATGATACCTTCATATGTTCCAATGGTCTCACAGGTAATATCTATCTAGATTTTTACGTTAAATTGAAAGTGACTTTAAGATTAACATAATTATATATGTTGTGGCTCTTAAAGCTATTGAATTTTCAGGTATGTGCTACACATCAAGGTGTAATGTTTCTTTTTCAGAAACATTGTCAATCGACAAGGAAATCTATTCCAGAGATAGACTGAAGGGGCATTTACTGGTTTGCCACCTTCATAAAGAAGGATGAGCTCTAGAGGCTTCCTGGCCCACTATCAGGCTCTGTCTATAGATTTTTTTCAAGGGACAATATTCCCAAGAGAGAAATACAACAAGATTGGGAATCTTTCAAGATAACCCAAAAATGCAGCTACAGCAATATAAGACATAAACTGGAAATATCAGTGAATAAACATTATGCCAAAATGTATTGAAACACTTGAGCCATTTTATTATGAATAACAACAGAAAAATGATACAATGAACATCAAAAGAATAAGGCAAGAAGCCTTCCATGAAAACTCATGCCATAATACAAAATGCTACTCCATAGCAGGATGCCCATGAATAGGGACTGCGCATTCATAGAAGGGAGACTGTTGTACTGAGTGAAAAACATCATGGATATGCATATACATGGCTCATACATCATTGGGAGAGCTGATATCATCTCCCAATCACTACCTCAAGTCAATCCTAGAAGGATTGGTTGAAATATGCAAAACTTATGAAATGCCAGAGTTGTTGGGTAGCAGCAGCAACTCAATACATGGAATGGAATGGAGAAGGTTGTATGGCTGAAGCTGATGAAGAGCCCTTCTCCTTTAGAAATATGAAGTGCAAGGCTGGCCCTTACACCAAAGATCCCACCCTCTGAAATATCTGCAACACCCTCACTGCAAATGTGCTCCAACTAGAACGCAGTCTATGAGAGGGTCTGCGTTGTAACTGATGGAAGTGTTTGGCCTCCTGCCAATGATAGTGGAATAAGCTCGAGAACCATCCTAACTAACCTCTCAGAAGTATAGAACCTCCCTCATCTGAAATATAAACTCCAAATGGTTTGTGGAAACCTCCCCAGCAACATCCAGCAACACTGCACAATATCTGCTACAGAGACTGCGCTGATGAAGATGGGAGAAAGTTTGGCCTGCTTCCAAAATCTACAAATGAGCTCAATAACACTCCTCAATGATGTCTCCACTAAATGGAGACTCCTTTCTCTGCAAATCAAGTCCCGGAGTGATGTGGTGGAAGCCTCCACTGCAACCCCAGCAACACAATGTCTTCTTGCTGCAAGAATAACGCTGTGAGGGAAGAGAATGCTTTGGCCTTGAGCGAAGATGTGGAGAGAGCTGAAGATCAATTCCTCAAGAGGCCTCTCATGAGGAGGAAGGAATCCTAAATAGGAATTCCCCCAGCAACTCTGCTAAACAGCAGGAGTATGCTCCTTGTCTCTCAAGACAACGAAATCAATAATCCATTCATGAGCAAAAATGGTTGTCTTGCCCTCCTCTTATACAATTGTGAGCTCCCTCTCCATGGGCCCCACTTCATTATGGTTTTCCTTCTCAAGGAGTCTTCCCTCCTTCTCTATTGCATTGTACCACAATTTTCTTTCCACCTCATAGCCTGCGTAGTTTGACTTTGGTCAACTTGACCTAGCCACTTTGCAAAATAGCCCCCTTTCACACATGGAGGTGTGAAATAAAATACAAAAATGATCCCTTCTAATAATATGAGGGATTTTATTGTGCTTTTCATTATTCATGGGTCTCCTTACCCATTTATTCTCCACCTATGTGAAATTAGCAAAAATTAATGTTCCAATTTTCTGCATGAAAATTTTGGAAAATTACACAAGGGTTGCCTGAAGAGATTATTCCTTCTTAGGTTCCATTCGTGACATAGGTATAGATACTTTTCGTTAACCATATTTATTATGTTTATTATATTTCTTTTCACAAAATTTTCTATTAACTTGTGCTTCTACTTTTCAGGCTACAAATGATATTGAGATGATGCAAATTGAGCCCCAAGGAGATCGTGTAGGCTTTTGGTCAGAGAGTCTACATTTTTAGGTGAGTTTAATTGTATAGTGGATGTAGGCATCTACCAACAACTTGAACTTTTGTTGCACATACTTCCAATCTTGTTATTCCTTTCAATAGTTGACACAAGAATTTATGCTATCGAATTGAAATTATGCTAAAAAGGTAGTCTGATAATGTCATGAAGGGAGCGATTAATGCAATTACGTTATTTGTTTTATCATTTCATGCTTTACTTGTAAATGAATCACCTTGGAGGTGATTGATAGAAGATTGAACAAGTGATGTGTGATTCACAATGTCAACTGCATCCCCAACATTGTCATTGAGGATGAAGCCTTGGTGCAAAGTCGTGGATACAATTTTCTCCTTAGTCTCTGTGGGGAGCTAAAACATGTCCCTATAGAGGATTTCTACTCTCCCATGATTGGTAAGCCTAAAACACACCCAATATTCACAAAAAAATTTCAAAATTGCAGAAAAACACCTTTAAAGATGATTGAGCATTTCTTTAAAGGTGATACAAATGAATCATCTTTATAGAATGAAGAAACATCAAGAACAAAGATAGGGAAATAGTGCTTGTTAGAGATAGTTCTTCACAATGATTCAAATGAATTTCATCCATTTCAGAATGAATGTTATGTTGTTGTCTGAGCGAAAAGAGATCTCATATGTTGTAGGTGTTTCGGGGCATTGATTTGCCACTGCATCTATGCTACCTTCACTCATTGTATCTATTTGCAAGACATGACCTCCTTTAGCTCTTATTCAAATATGGAGTGATTGACTTTCTGTTTCTAATCCAATTTTCTTGGTTCCCTGTTTTGAAGATTTAAAAGATCGTGATTGTCTTGATTTCCATTCAATTTCAGGCTTCTACCATTGGATTTTTTCCATAGAACAACTTGGGTGGATATTTTTCACACTGTTAAGAATATCTTTAGAAGATTGTTGATTTTGTGTGGAAGGACTTGAAACTGGGGATGATGGACGAGGTATTCCATTTTACAAAACATCATTTGAATTTCCTATGAACTTCATCCTAATATTATGTTCTCTTCTATGATTTTGTACAACAATGGATTCATTATTATAGAGATTTGAAAATCCTTTGGAATTAGGCCTAACTGATTGTTGATCCTTGAGAGATTTTTTTTTTCCCATATATTATCTCTTGATGTTTTGAACTTCTAGGCTGAGGTAATGAGCTCACTTTGCTTTGATTATTTCAAAACCCTTCCAAGGGAATAACGAAAGAATTACTTGAGTTTTTTACCAATTTGGCAGGCTTCATTATCACTATGGGAGCCTGAAAATCTTTTCCAGAGTTAAAAATTCCAAACCTTAATTGATTGACTTGGATTTCATGTGCTCTATAAACAGTTTTTCCTTCTAGGGAGATTTTGGAACTAGGGGTGTAATCAAATCCATTCTCATGATGATTGAATTTTTCTTTTGCAGAATCTAGAAGACTTTTATTATTCATTTCTTTCAGAATTTGTTTGAGAGTTTTGAGATCCTTACCACAATGTTCATGCTCAAGTCATTTCAGCCTCTTTTCAAATTCACTGTAAAGAACTTGGGACGACCTCTAATTCTTTTTTGGCATCTGAGAAGCTATGAGATTTAAAATCTTTTCTTTGGTAACTATAAGATTCATTCTATTTTCTCCCTGGGGTAGGTTCAATGGGACACCTCTGCATCATCATTGATTTTGGAATTGCATCAAGATGCTTAAGCCAAGGTGACTTCCAACTTTGACATCTGCTCGGTGGTCCCAAAACTCTTTCATTTTTTTCGTCAACAAAATCTGATCTCTCATCACTACATTGAGTTTCGAAATGGTGCTTCTTCAATGGATCCAATAGATTCCATAGCCTTACAATATTGGAAGCTTTTCCTCGTCTCTGGAGAAATTCTTAAACCAATTTTTCCTTCAGATTGTGACAGATATAATGCACCATTTTTTTCAAAAGTTGGGTTTGAATTACCTGGGATCTCTTCTAAGCCCATTAGATGAGCAACAACACTTGGAGAATGCTTTCTTTCACTATTTTGATATTCCATTTCTGTCAAATCTCCATTACAATGGTTGTGGTTGTGCATAATCTTGGGTGTGTCCATGCCAAAATAATTGCTTTTCAACTCATAATTTCTTGAAATTTCTCTATTGTCCAAAGATAGTCTTGGAGCTTCTTGGGGATTTAATGAAGGAGAACGAGGGATGTCTCTGCCATCATATGAGAACCTTGGATAGTCCTTCGAAAATGAAGATCTTGAGCATTCTTTCAATTCAAAAGGTCTTGTTGGCTCTTTATTTTCTACAAAATTCCATGGAGCCTCTCTTACTCTTTTGTATGTTATTAATTTTAATCTAAGGTATTGTGTCCAATTCCTTGTTCAATGTCATATATTATTGTACTATTTTGGTTTAATGTAATATAGATCAAGGTTGGGATTGAAGGTTTTTGAAATAGTGGTGTCAATCATATGGGTTGAGCCCATAAAGCTTTCCAATGTTTGAGTGAAATAATATTTGAATAGTTCATGAAAAGAATATGTAGGCATGTTCTCTACAGAGTATTATCGAGTTCATGTATATTTTAATGTGGTGGAAGATAGTTTGAGGTTATCAGTGTTGATAAACATAATAATGTTATAAGAAATTGTTAGTTCTATAATGCTATATGCACACTATTTATTCCTATCCCATCCTATTACATACATTTTTCATTGATTGGACAGATACAATATTTGTGAGAATCTATGAGGATAGGATGTATTTGCTGAGGGCTGTGATTGTTGGAGCAGCTGGGACTCCATATTAGGATGTTTTTTTCTTCTTTGATATTCATTTTCCATATGAATATCTTGACATACCACCTGTAAGAACTTAATTAGAACTGTTTTATTTTAAATTGAATTTGAGATCAAGATTTGTTTTCAACTTCAATATGGAGGTCTCATAATTTTGTTTTTAACTTCAATATGGAGGCATCATTTCACTTTCTGTTGGTTTTTAATTTTGCAGTTAGTACACTACCATTATTGTGGGTTATGGTTGAATCTGAATCTATCTGATAATGGGAAAGTGTGTTCAAAGTATTTTAAACACATGGACAGGCAGAGGAAATGAAGTGTGGAACCTGTCATTATCAAACGTTCTACAAGTCCTTGTTTCCATTCAAGGATTGGTACTAAATGCTAATCCTTACTTTAATGAACCTAGATATGAAAAATGGTTTGGTTCAGCTAAAGGGGAGAAGGAGTCTCTAGCCTACATAGAAAACTCCTTTCTCCTATCATGCAAGTCAATGTTGTACATACTACACATGCCCCCAAAGGTAGAATCTAGGCATATTTTCAGTTCTAATTATTTTTTTTTTAACCCTTTTATGTTGAATCATTTTAAATCGAGTGACTATCATTTGTGCAGCATTTTGGAATGTTTGTTAAAAATAATTTTCAAAAACGAGGTCATTGTATTCTTCGTGCATGTGATGTGTATGTGAAAGGGGCTCAAGTTGGATCACTTTCAGAAGATTGTCTGTTTCCATCAAATGTTGTGGTAGAGTCTGAGAACAAGAGTACTAGTAATGTTGCAGTGGAGTCTAAGAACAAGAGTATTAGTTTTGTTGGCTTCAAGCTTATGTTGCTTAAAATTGTTCCTAAACTTATTTCAGCCTTCAATGAAATTGGAGTAGATTGCCAAGCATTTCAGCAGTCAATAGCCAAATAATCCAAAGGACTATGTGGATTTTAAGGTCATGTATTAATCATGAACAAATTCCATCAAAAATATGATGCGCTGGATTATTAATTAGTCAATGCATAAGCATTATTTTTTTAAAAAGGCTTTGTTGTATTCGGGACATCAAGTTAGTGTGGAAGGAGTCACTGTATCCACAAATCTGCTACAAAATTTTTAGATTCTGAAACATGGTTGTCTATTTTCCATGTTGTTCTTAATTATATATGGAACATCATCATTAGGGGCTTCAAAGGATCGATGATGCTATTACCCTTGTATAAATTTCAAGGGCCTGAGGCCATGGAGAATTCTGATAAAAATATCTAAAAAACATTGTAGAGACTGTGGACACATTGAAGGCAGACATGAATATCATCAATGTCTGTCTCATAGTACATTTCTAGTAGCCTTTCAAAAACTCACTAGGATTGTAGAAAAGATCATTTACCATGATCTACTTGAAATGCTGGTGTTATTGAAATTAAAGAAGACATTTACTCAATTCCCCACTGATTGAGGGGTTGGTTTCTTTCTTTTGTGCCTTTAGACAGGTTGGTGTATTTGAAACTCTCTTATGCAGGAAATTTGACATCCATCTTTGCATAATCTTTCCCTTATTCTAGGGAATGACATGAGGATGAAGTTTCCAACATGTTTCCACCAAATTCCCTTTCTTCTAGCATTGACTAAAATAATCTTTATGGCTACTCTTGTTGCTTACAACAACCTTCTCATTTTTCTCTGCACGTTGTTTTGGAGAGGGGCAGTACGAGCCTCTGTTCTTCCCAATGCACATGAATTCATTCTCAAAATCTTGCTTCCATTGGCATGTAGCAAAAACATGATTAGTTTTACCACAAAACGTTGCCACAAAATGAGCATCCTTTGCTTCGCTTTATGCACCTTATTCACAACGAAAACAAGAGATTGAATTTGATTTACCATATTTCTATGGGCTACCCTTCAGCTCCACTAATTTGTTCACTTTTCCCTTCAACTGTTTAGATGTTTTTAAATTCTTAAAGGTTCACTTAATTATACTTCTAAATACTTGTTTGAACTTGTTGTAGTGGATTCCTTCTTTCTTCAATTTATTTCCTTCTACTGCTATTCAAGGTTGGTTGCTTTTTCTTGGATGTGGTTTCATTCTTAGCCCCAATGGCCTTCATGCATGAAATCTTCCTTACAGGAATGATTTATCCTTCAGTTGCACCCAAAGGTGCTATACATTGGGAAGCTTTCGAACATTCGTCATGCATCACTATCCGACCAAAGTAACTAAGTCCTCCATGTTGCTACCAGCATTCAAGCATTAGTTGTTTTATGTATGGCCTGACTGTCAGAATTTTTGACCTTCTCAGGTGATATTTTCTAATCAATTTTGTCTAAAATTTGGAAAGGATTTCTTGGAATGGAAAGTCTAATTTTGGTAATCTACACAATCTAAGTGCCACTGGGGATTTTTGAGGGTGTTGAATCCATTTATGTATTCGAAAACACATTGTAAATAGTGAAAATTCACTATCTCATGAAAATTTTCATCGTTGTATCCCGGTCAAAAAGATAAAAACGATAAAAACGTCTGATGGTTAGACTGTTCCATTGTTTTATCCCTTGGCCATTATTTTCGAGTCCTTACCTGCAAAAGCACATCTTCATGTACATCATCAAACTTATTCCTTTTGTATGCTTCTCGAAGCTCCTAATGAATCCTTTTGTTGATTCGTATTGAAAATTGTCCTGTAGTACAATCTTCATTGCTATCTTGCATTGCTCATCTGGTTTCTTTGCAATGGAGATCTATACCTTTTTAATCTCTTCGACATCTTCTTAGATATTATGCATTGACTCATTGGCTACTAAATCTTCTTGCAACTTCACTAGTGTGATTTTGCAACACTTCTACTTGTTCCATGCTCTTCACAAAACCATTCGTTAGATCTATCCTTTTAATCTCCTCAACATCTTGGAGATGATGCATTAACTCCTAGGTTGCTAACTCTTCCTACACTTCAGTGCAATGTGCTTGTGTAGCTCTTCTACTTGTGTCATTCTCTCCATGGCATGACTGGGTAGTTGTGTAACATTTCCTTGCAATTTAGAAATTTTATTCGTTACATAAATGAGGAAGCCTTATGTTGTTTGTAGCTTAGGCTACTGCTCTTCATTCTCTTCAATGATCTTGCCACTAAAAATTTCTCAACTCACGTTTTTTGTTCTGAATTTTTTCCTTAACGGCATATAACTCCTCCAGTATTTGTCCTAAAAGCTTTGCACATCATTTCCTTACCAATACGATATGTAATCACTCAGCCTGCCTTACCAATACGATATGTCACTCAGCCAATTTGTCGATCACTAATTATCAATACAAACACTATTAAATTTTAAATGTGGAATGTATGCACTTATATTGATTGTACCACTGTGTATTATCATTGCAATTGATTTTTTGATTCTTTACACTATTGTGTATTCATTAAAGAATTCAAAATAGTAGGCTCACACAAACATTTGCATGTAGGAACATAGATTTGTCAAAAAAACCCACAAAGGAAAACCCCCATCAAAGAGGAGGCCTACTAGACTCCAAGAAATCCCATAAAGGTGTAGATTACTATTCAAGCTCAACAAGAGTGTGTTTGATCCTATGTTGATGACTCAAGGCTGCAAGAAAGGTAAACTACCTTCAATCCTACACTTGACAATGCTAGGGAAAATCTAGCATTCATCTCAAGCTTCTTACCTGTGGAATTAGAGACAAACATTCAGCAAGAGCCCTCCTCTTAGAGAACACATGATCAGAATACTAATGATGTTATTACCCTTTCAAACAAATCTTTTAGTAAAATTTAAAAGTGAACCTCATACAAACCTCATCAGAAAATTTGAATTTGAATCAAACTTAATCCTTGCCAAACTCAAATTTGAACCTGAACCGTGTGACTTAGGTTGTAGCATTTAAAGTACAACTATGAACCAAGTTCCATTTTTGGATTACATTCTCAAGGATATTTTTCTTTAGAAAATTTATTAACTGTGTATCCACAAATCACAATACATGAGTTTCTTTTGAAAGAGGCTCATTCTCCCTCTTACAAGCAGAATTTTGGTGTCAATAAGGAACTTCAATATCTCCAACACAATTTTGATTAACCATCAATATGGAATAATATTGAATCCTTCATTCGTGAGGGTTCCATTGTAGCACAACAAAGCCTAATAACAAGAAAATAGGCTTGTATCAACCACTACTAGCTCCCTATCAACCATAGGAGTCTATCTCCGTGGACTTCATCAGAAAATTAATTAGTCATTCAATCACACCATAATTACACCTTTATGCTAGTATCTCATTTTTCTAGCATCATCAATTTCATTCTTTGCAATAAGACTATCCAGCATCAATGCACATTCAAAAATAGATTTATGATTTTCACATCTATGGATACACTTTTTCCTTCCACTCACCATTATTTCAAATCACAATTTTTTGTTTTTGAACCAATTTTTTGAAGTCAAACATCTTGAGTTGAGCTATGTGGGAAACTTATTGAAAATTTTATAGAAACACATAACTCATAGGAAAATTCCTTTATGCAATAGATCTCCCCTGCACTTCAGTGCTACAAAGGTGTGATTTGTAGTGTAAAAGTTTTCCAGAAAATATTTATAACTACTTAAGGTGATAGCACAAGACAGAGAAGTAAATTATGGCAATCATTAATGTCAGTGGGTGGGTCAATGTTAACTCCATGTCAATCTTTTATTGCAACTAAAAATCAATTTCATTCTTTGCAGTAAGACTATCCAGCATCAATACAAATTCAAAAACAGGTTTATGCTAGTATCTCATTTTTCTAGCATCATCATTTTCATTCTTTGCAGTAAGACTGTCCAACATCAATGCACATTCAAAAACATATTTTCCTTACTACAAGGAGATGGAAAATAAAAGTAGGAGACCTCCATCATGAGAAGATACAATAATGAAGAGATTAGCCACATCAAATCTAAACTACAGGAGGGTCTTCAAATGATGGAGTACATGACCCATACCTTCTTCAAAAATCACTTTCCCCTATATTTTTGAATTGACACACCTAACTCCTATGTTTATTTTTACATAGTAATTGAACACTTAATACAATTTATCATTATCATAAATCACAAACTAAAATTTATGTGTACATATAATTGGAGAATTACTGCTCTTAAGGTGAAAGGATTTGCTAACTTGTCTAATTAATTAACTTGACCCTAGATAAATAATGAAAGAATAATATTTTGGAAATATAAAAAGTGATGAGAAACCCAAAAGTCATCTTTTCATCCCTTTAAACCCACATGCTAGAGTTATGCACATTCAATTTCTAATTAATGAATAAATTCCTTGATTATTATTCTTATTGAATTGTAAATGCATTCATGACATGCTATGAGTTTATTAAGTACATCTCTAATGCTAATATGATATGCATTTGAAACTAAGTTTGTATGTGCATTACTTGTGTACTTAGAATTGTGTGCATTAATTGTTTTCCATGGAATGATTTTAAGTTTGATGTGATGCAAATATGATGACATTTGATATCAAAACTAAACTAACAATACAAGAATATATATGTAATTAAATATTCATTCATCACCATCACATCCGTGCAAAAAAAAGGGCGAGTTAATATCATTTAGGAGTAAACATCATGGACACATTAAATCACCACAACTTAATTATCTAGCAAAGCACCCTTATCCAGTAGATCATAATATATTTTTCATACCAACACACATCTAACCATCCACATGTCCATTTATTTGAAAGAAATCCACAATATAGTCTTAAACTATATAAATTCCAATACATTGTAGTAATTATATGTTCTAACCCTAGAATCAAAGTTCATTGTTCAT
Source organism: Pinus albicaulis (assembly GCA_034641835.2). NCBI lineage: Eukaryota > Viridiplantae > Streptophyta > Pinopsida > Pinales > Pinaceae > Pinus > Pinus albicaulis. Next base: position 829,527,084 of record CM076569.1, read on the forward strand.
CTTGAACAATGTGTTCCACTCATATGAAATGTGCTAGTGGCAAATTTTCCAGAATGGCATCATGATCATCTATCGATAACCTCCATTGTTGCCATTTTTTTCTAATCTTCACTTGCTTCAACTGCAACTGAGTTTCTATGACCAAGTGACTATATTAGGCATAAATAACCTTTGGCTCGTAATCTTGAAAAATAATATGATATTTACATTTATTTACTTCTTCAAAGAAATGTCCCATTAACACCATTGAACCGATTGGGTATGTATAATTTGATGGATCATTATAATCTTGTAGCAATGTGATTTTAGACATAGTGCATTGTGATAAATAATAATGCACTTTTTCTTGATTATTTTCTGGTGCAATGACAGCGAAGAAACCACCTTCTCTAACCATATCAGAAACACGATCATAATCATTGTCAATCAAAACCACTTCATTTTCCATTTCCTTGTTAGTCATGTTTCCAAATGGGGGAAATGGTGTCAATTCTTCGTGTTTCCATGGTTTAAAAAATTTCTTAATTTGGTTTTCACAGTCATCGATGGACTCTGTCTGATCAATACATGCAAAACAAAAGCAAGATCACTTCCGTTTCTCAATGCAATGTATATTTGTCATGTTCTTACTCCTAATGGAGTGTAAACTTCTTGTTTGAGGGATTGCAAGGCAATTAAATGGCAACGATCTATCAACAGATCACCCATTACAATATTCCAAAAGTACCAGCTTGAGAAAAACACACACATGTATGATTCAAATTTTGAACAATATTTAATATTTTTTTGATAACAAAATACACACACATGTATACACATATATTTCTAGACATGTATCATATATTTTTAGTTAAATGTGTACGCTTACCTATGCACATCATCCATCCTTGGGTTTGATACATGACTTAAATTGTCTTTGCACCAATTAACAACATCTAAAGAATTTTCAAGTCGGGAAGCTAAGTGATTCAATTGATTCCTCCTAAGTGCACATTTTACGCATGCCCCAACACCATCTTGCTCTCCTTTTCCATGCTCTATCTCAAAGAAATTCCATATATGTCGAATTTTGGTTCTCTTATGAAGACAAGACAACCAAAAGAATGATCTTGCTGATTTAAATTGACCAACACAACCATCTGACCATACCCAATGTTCTTTAACAGTGACCCCTCATTTCAACAGTTCAATATAAATAACATTAAAACAATGTTGAACACAACATGTATCATGTGTTCGATCATCACTGATGTAGAAATGGCACTCCTTAATCACCTCACTATTATTTGCATCGCTATCAAAACCATCGATATCAAGCTCTACATGTCTATACAAAATATGCACAAATATAGATACTTGGTATGAATGATAATAATCACTTTGTATCTCCTTTTGTGGACTAAACGTGTAATTCTCAGCGAAATCAACCACTGATAATATTGTCCCTTTTGGGAACACATCACGTGATTGCTTGAACTGTAAATCCTACCATCGTGCTATATGATAGTGCTTAATATATTTTTATATTTGCACCCTAAACTTCTCCATAAAAGATGTCACTAAAATGTTGTCGTCAAGTAAAGTGATATTTTTTGATGTTGTGCTTGAATCTGCAACAAGAGTGTAAGTAACATTTTCATATCACTTCCAATTCAGACTGAGACTTGACAGTCTGGGATCATTAGGATCAATGGGATACTTTGCATCATAGAGTGTCAAATGAGAACATTCTGGGAATTTTCTTCCACCAACACATTTTTTTATTATAAAATAGTTTATTATTCTCTCATGCACATAATATCTTCGATAAAAATTCACGAACACTTGAAGGAAGGGGGTCATTTGACCAATATTTTATGCCAAAATTTACAAATGTCTCATAAAATAATTGGAATTCTACATGGTATCGACAACAAAATGTGTCTCAAATAGTGATAGGCATGACATACCATGGTTTAATCTTCACAAATGTGCTAAGGGAAACCTTCACATCAGTATTACTCTCCATAAAGTTCTGGAATAGTTCTACTTGACTGACGTGTGTTATATGTTTGGCATGATTTTCATAAACTCCCTTAGATATACGACGTTGCACAACATCCTTTTCATTTGGCGACACTTAAGAATTCAAATTCCAAAACTCTTTTACCCTATCCCTCACACCATTAAGAAGTCTATCATGATATGGATGTCTGCAGATATTAGCCCAACATGCAAGTTCATCATTCTCATCTAATTGAATTCTAAATTTTATATGTCTCCATAAAGTTTTTCTTGATGTTTTAAACACTTTTGAAGTTGATGACATCAACTGACTTGATGCAGTTTGTTTCGCGAGTACACCTGCTAAAATTTCTCTACAAGCACTCTTTTCAACTTGAGATCGCTTTTTGGCTAGTGTGGCAAGTTCCAATGTCACATTTTTTGATACCATTTGATTTACTAAAACCTCTTTCTCACTTTTAATGCCCAATAATTCCACAACATTTCTGAGAGATTTGTGCTTTAAAAATCTATGTAACATCTGAGCTTGTGCTATGATATATTTACCTTCAAAAATATGTTTCAACCCCCAATTTATTTTATCTCGAACTTTCCGTTCAGGCATTGGTGGTCCCAATTCTTCAATTTTAGTTGGATCCATATTATCTAGAAAGTTGTAGTCGTATACAATGTTTTTGGAACTTCCAATTAATTGCAGTGAAATGCGAGGTGTGGTAGTATATTCTTGTGGGTCTGATGTTGTCCCTGCATAAAAAACAATATTAACTTCTAATTTGAAATTGACATATATATATTTTTTAATTTTAAAACTATCTTGAACTACAATGTTTTAAAAAAAAAATACAAAATTCAAATTGAAGAAACTATAGACTCACCAGTGAGATCGATATCAATATTCTCTTGGACATTTGTGTTTCCAATATTCTCGTTGACAAGTTCCTCAACATTCTCTTCGAAATTTGTGTTTTCAATATTCTCGTTTACAATTTCCTCAACATTTCTCATTTCCTCATCATTGTCATGCACCTCTACATCTCTTTCACGATGCTCTACCACCATATTTATTTCATGGCTTAATATTTCCCTTTCCTCTCACCTTTTTTTTGTAATCTCTCATTCTTTTCCGTTGAATCAGTTCTATTTTGATCATTCCTTGATTGGAAATTCCTTTTGCTTCCCATGTTCAAAAAATTGGAAACCTAAAATCCAATTCTATTTGGACTAAATATCCAAAAAAACATAAAGACTTCAGAGTAAGTACTTCATACCCTCAATAAGAGAGAAAAATAAATAAATAATTAAATTCATAAATACATTTTGCAAAAATACTTCATGCCTTCATAGAGACATTTTGCAAAATATCAAGTAATTAAACTCTTATAAAAAATTAAAATGTAATCTTTTTCCCAATAAAATTTTCACTTCCCTTTCTTGAAAATATGTGTTCTTTAAAAAAAATTTGAATGTTTAAAAAACATTACTTTAAAAAAAAAATCCGCACCCAAAAAACTTTGCTAAAGAAATTTCGCACCCAAAAAAACTTCGCAAAAAAAATTTCGCACCTTCGCAACCTTCACACCTAAAAAACTTCGCTTCTTTGGTCCAGAATGGTGTGTGGAATATTGTGGATTTAATCTTTTGAACGAGAATATTTATATAAAAATCTCGCCAAAAACATCGCGACGATACAATGAATCTTCGCAGGATTCCGTCGGCCGATGATAAAATGTTTCAATTAAACTTCTCTCCCAAAAATTTAATGAACTCTCAGACGAGAGTTATATAACTCTCGCCCGAGAGTCTGCCTTGGGTAAACTCTTGCACGCAAACCCTCGACCGAGAGTTTGTAAAACTTTCGGGCGAGAGTTTACCTGTATGGTTAAATTTAACATGTGGTGTTTTAAACTCTCAGTCGAGAGTTTAACATATCTCGCCCGAGAGTTTATTAAATGTCTCACTCGAGAGTTTCTGGTCAACGAAAAACCTAGAAAATTGTTCAGTTTTCAGGAACCTGCAGCTTTGGAGGGGTGAAACACCTGTTAGTGCCTAAATCTACCTTAGGCTGAAATAAGGCAGAAAAAGGACAACACCAAACCACGCTCAACCTCGTAGCTAGCCCTACGAGGACAGGAGAGGGCTCTCTCTGGGTCAATCTCAATGAAAATATTCAAAGGGGCTTGAGATAACTAAAACAACAACTGATCTTAGGCTAGATAAACAAATAGGAGGGTTTTATTTTGATTTTTAGGGGTTTTTTGTTGGAAAAAGGGAAAAACAATTTTAGGCCTGGGGATGAGGTCAAATTCTTGCAGAGTTCAAGTTGGGGCAGGGTAGGCAATGAATTTGATGTCTTAGATTCAATGAATGGATAGAAAATACTGCTGAGAAGCTGAAGAGGGCAGGTAGGTGCAAGGATCCTCTTCAAACGGAGGAAAATATATAAAACTAAACAAAATTTTAAGGCAGAGCACCAGCAAACTAATGAATTCTACCTTAGTTACTCATTTGTTTAATTCAGAAGCAGAGAGAAGGGAAATGGCATACATAAACATCAATGAAACTTACAGATACATGAAGAAAAACATCATCAAAACTTAGAGCCACAAGGATCCCAACGAGTGCTGCAAAACTCTGGTCTTTCCTTTGCCAAAAATCTGAAAAGAATATACAATGAGGTGCCAAACTTTTTCCAAGTATCCAACCAGTTCCACCTTTGAAAATGACTCATAAAATACATGATATAGACCAGCCCAACCCATTCCCATGCCTCTAGGGGTCTAGATCATCCTTCTAGGAGCTGTTTCAACCAATTATAAACATGGAACTGAAATCTAGGCAGCCAAACAACTTGCCTCTATAAGGAAGGAAACTGATTCATTCATTTAATTTTCACTTTTTAGTGAATGAATCCTATAGAACAAGTAAATATATGCCAAAATTACATCATGGTTACCAAATTACATCATGATAGATCAATCATCACATGAAAAAGTAAAACTAGTCAAAACTAGGCGAATTTCTGAGCTGAAGAGTGAAAATGAGGCAAAATTTCTCTATGCGCCGCGCTCAAAAACTCAATGCGTCGCGTCACTTTGAGCCTGTTTTTGGGGCACTTCCTGAAGTCCAAATTGAGCTCATGATAGCTCGTTGGAAAGCCCTTTCTGTCGTCTATCCAACCCAAGTGGAATTTTTTGATTTGGATGTCATTTTCCCCTCCAAAACTGCAATCTCCCAAGACTGGTTCCTGCTGGTGCAAAAAGTGGCAGAAAGACCATTTTCAAGGTGTTTTTGGCCCTTTAGGCAGCCCAGAATTTGATGAAATGCTTCGGCCATTCCTAAAAATACATAATATATCATAACAAACCAAAAAATGCAAATTTTTCCTCCAGAAGATCTCCCAAACGTTAGCGCGCGTCAGGTGGCGCGACGCGTCGGGCGGAAAAACCTGTTTTGTGACCAAAAATTCAAAAATGACAAAAATTTCTCCAAATTCCTTGAAATTTGGGCTGGAGGTCCATAATCAAGTACTATGCTCAGCCAAAGAAGCTTTGGCCAAGATTCAGAGTCTATCCTCCTTTTGCGTCGTTTCAGTGCCCTCCTGGTGCATGCAATTCAGTGGTGAAAACACTGTCTCGGTCATATGAGCCATCTGTGTCTGTCTCCATGGTGTTGAAAGTCTATGTCAAGTGAATTTTTGACCTGTATGAGATGGAAAACAACAATTTGGTGTATTTGCCTCCGATTTCCAAATGTGTGCCAAAGGGAAGGGACTGTGGTAAAAATGGAGCAGTGGGAACAATGAAGTCTTGCCAAGTGGTAGTTTGCTCTTTGAGGATTTGAAAAAATTTGGAAGAGGGGACAACCACTTGAATTTTGGAGTAACTTGGGATTTTGGGGATTTTTAACAAGTGAGATGGAAAGAGGGAATGAAGGTGAAATGATGACTTGGGATGGAGAAATAAGGTACGAGATGATATGAGTGGTTTGGAATATAAGGGAATAGGGCATTAACAGTGATGATAGGATTACAGTGAAAGGAAGGGATGAAAAAAATGGGAAATGAACAAATTTGGCACCACAATGACTTTAAAACACCAATTATAAAACCCTAAGGGAACAATTTCTAACAAGTGAATAGGGTTTATAACTTGACATTCAAATTCTCATATTCCCTTTCCAAACGAAACCAAACGCTGGAATAATAGCGTTTCAAAAACTCACAAACTTATTTGAAACATAGAATATTGAGTCAATTTTGAGTTTTCATGAAGCAGAGGCAAAAATTAGGTGTTCTGGCCCAATGCACCGCGCCATATATAGTGAATTTTGAAGGAGGCTTTTGGAGGCCTTCCTGGTGTCCAAATTGGATGCATGATAGCGCGTTGGAAATATATTTGAGTCTACTTTCCAACCCAAGTGGAATTTTTCAATTTTGAGTTCATTTACCCTATCAAAAATCAAATCTCCCAAGACTGGTCAAAATGAGCAGAATGAGGCTGCCTCAAGGAAGAGTGCTGTTGCAGTCAACTTTGGAAGGTCTTCCTCAACTCTAAATTGAGTTCATGATAGCTCATAGGAAAGCTCTTTGTGTATAGTTATCATTTGAATCATCAAGCAAGTCATTTGGCCAACCAAGATAGGAGAAATCTTGATTTTCCCAAGGTCACTTCAGAGGTGCATCAATTCTCCTGAGGCAACTGTATTTTTGAGATTTCTCCAAAACCATGACACCTGTGTAAAAAGTGAAGGATTTTTTTCTTCCTTGGAATTTTTTGGAAAAAAACCTCTCTCAGTTTTCCAAAATTCATCTTTTATTTCTTTGAAACATCATTTGAGTGAAACCTATCCCGATGTGAAACAAGGGATTTGTCGAAATGAAGCGAAATGAAGGGGATAAGGGGCTTCTAAATTCTTGGTGAAATTTTGGGAAGTAGGGAGGGATGTTAGGAAGCAGGGGAAAGTGGAATCTTAGAAATTGAGTGAGGGGAAGGGGTCCAAAAGGGCAAAACACAGGCCTAGCCTAGAAAATTGCCAAGTTGTAGCAAGAAACTAGGGTTTGTGCAAAAATGAGAAATTTGGGGGATCTCAATGATGGGAAGCGTTTAATAAGGTACATTAAGAATAGGGGAAGGTGTATGAACATCAAGATACAAGTTTTGATGATTATTTGACCATCCAAGAGCAATTACCTCCAAAACCCTAGGAGAGGGAAATGAACCTTACCTAGGCACAACTGAAGCATGAACAAGGTGTAAAATGACCCTTTGGAATCTGGCATGATGATGAAAACCCTATGAATGATGGTACACTCAGCTGAATGGTGACATGGACCGACATTTGGACAACTCTGGAAGGAGTGAAAGCAAACTCTAGACCTAGTACTTAGTGAGCAAATTTTGCTTGAAGGCTCACTGAAATGACAAAATTTGACCCTGACACCTCAAAATCACTTTGTAAGAGCATGTTTGATCACTGGAGGAAGGCTGAAAAGACTGACACTAACAACACCTACAAAAACAGAATGTTATCTTTCAGACCTAGTACCTTTAGATTCATCTTTGAATCTAGTTTCTAATGATGTAAGATTTGTGGAGTTTCATTTAAAATTTCAATTTGTTATTAATTTTATACTAAACGGTGTCACTGTGGAATTTCATTGTTCTGAAAATTGCAGTGAATAAAAATTCAATAACTTTAAAATGGAAACACCAAAATAATTAGAAAAATCATATTTCAATTCCTCTCCCTGTCTTCTTCAAAAGGGTATTCTCATTTTTCTTATTGACGATCACATTTAAAAGAAATCTAGTGCTCATAAAATGTACTGAAACATCACCGTTTGTTTGTCTTTTTCCATTTCAAAAAATAATAAAAACTAGTGATTTAATCTGAAAATTACCGAAAAATAGTCATTGCAGTAGTGCAATCTATGTAGATTGTGATGATATGGTTTATTTCCAAAAAATGAATAACCATCCCTAAAAAACGTTAGGGTTCAAAAAGTAACTAATAATGTTTGCGTGGAAATTTCAAGTATATGTAGTTAGTAAACAACAAATTTACCCCTCTATATGTCAAAATTTTTTTATTTATTTTTAAATATGAGTATGGAGGTAAGACAATTCTCTACAAATCTTGTTTTTATGTCAAAGCATAATTTTCATTGAAAATATGAGTTTAGTGGAGTTGAAGTTGAAAAAACATAGAAAATTACAATTTTCAACGTCCAAAAAGGGAAAAAAGTGTTTCCCAACTTCATGTTTTCACATTTCAATATTCCCATCAATGAGGCAGTGGAAGTGATCAAGCACATTACTAATCCTAATACTGCTAAGTGGGTAGAAATTTGTCTTACCTCTACCATTTTTAGCTTTGAAGGAGAATTCTATGAATAGACTTATGGTGTTTCCATGGGTTCTTCGTTTTCCCATATAGTTGCTAACATTTTTATGGAAGATTTTGTTGAGAGCCTTGGCTTCTACTCCTTTCAAATCTAAAATTTGGAAGCAGTTTGTAGATGACACCTTTATAAATTGATCTCATGGTCGTCAAAAGTTGGATTCTTTTCACCAACACTTGAATGATCAGTCGAGCTCCTTCAAGTTTACTATGGAAAATGAGATTGATGGTAGCCTTCCTTTTCTAGATGTTCTCATCTCCAGAAATGATAAGGGCTCCTTCTCTCACTGAGTTTTCTGGAAGAAAACTCACATTGAGCAATATCTTCATGCCAGCTCTCATCATTATCCTTCTCAAAAAGTTGGTGTTCTCAACACATTGGCCACAAGAGCTCTTAGGGTCTCTAATGATGAACACTTGGAGGAAGAGAAAGCACATATACTAAAATTATTTGAGAAGAATGGCTATAGTAAAAGTAAATGTTTGAAGGCATTCTTAAGTGCTAGTAGAGGTCAAAAACAAAAGAGATATCGAAGTGATTTAGTTGGTACAATGCATCTGCCTTTTATTCATACTACTGCAAAATCGCTCGGATTTTGAGGAAACATAATATCTCTTCCTCATTTATAACTTTGAACACTATTCGAGGTTCCCTTCATTTTGTTAAAGACCCATTGGACCCCAAGATCATGAAAGGTGTTTATATGATCCCTTATTCATGTGGGATCCCCTATATTGGAGAAACGGGTCGTTCCATTAATAAGAGAATTCAAAAGCATGCGGTTGATATTAGACATTATAGAACTAAGTCCTCTACTTTGGCTGAACTTGTAGTAACGACTATGCACCATGTTTGTTTGGAATATTCCATAGTCATTGCTAGGGTTGAGCATTTTCATCAGCAAATTTAGGGAAGTGATTGAAATTTGGAAAATGTCTCGCTGAATAGGGATGATAGATGGAAGATTAGTAGTTGTTGGATCTTGTCTCTCTATTCTTAAGGTTCTTCCTTTTTCTCATTTTGTCACTTAATTTGCTTTTTCTATTATTATTATTTATATAATTTTATGATTTATGATATATATTATTTTCCCTTTAAGTTTTTAGTTTATTTGTTTTTTTTAAATATATATTTATAAGATTTATGATATATTTTTAATATAGTTTTTAGGGTGACTTATTTTATTTTCATTTGATTTTCATAGTTTACTTTTTAAATTTATAATTAGTATTCTTAATTAGATAGTTATAAGGTGATCAGGAGATCAAGTCATATGCTAAAAAATGAAAGTGCTTGAAATAGGTCCAAACCTGAGCGACCAGAAAGGTTTCGTCGTTGTGATTCCAGCACCGTGAACAGTTTGAAAAACCGATGTCGTATGAGGAAGATATCGCGTTCTATTTGTTTTCCCAAACAACAAAATTTTGGTGCCTGGATGCCAGTCAGCCTGCAGGTACAATTAGCAAAATATTCTTGGAATATTCCATTTTATTTTGAGCCAATGTGATGGCGCCATGTGGCACATTGTGGACCTGTTGTAGCCCCTACAACACCCTCCAAAAAAACCCCCTATTTCAAATTTTGGAGCCCCTTGAAGCTAGAAAGAGACCAAGTGAAGAATCCACAAGGCCAAGTCGCCAAGTCGCAAAACTCATGTTTTAGAAAATTGCGACTCAACGACCTTGCGACTCCGTGACCTAAGGGTCGCAAGGTCGCTAAGTCGCAAAGCTAAACTTTTAAAGAAAACTGCGACCCCGCGACCCCAGGTCGCCAGGTCGCAAGGTCGCGAGGTCGCAAAACTCAACTTTTAAAGAAAGTTGCGACCCCGCGACCCCCTGGTCGCCAGGTCGCAAGGTCGCAAGGTCGCAGACCCTCTAAACCACGCAAATTTCGACCTAGCGACCCCTCATTAAATGATCGCACGTGCAACCCCTTATATAAGCTAGGTCGCTAGGTCGCATTTTTCACATTCAACGAATTGAAAGAAAACGTCTCTGACAGCTCGACTGGCGCGATTTTCCCGGGTAAGTTTCCTTTTCCCTCCTGTTCTTTCCAGTATGAGCATTTCTTACCAAACCCATGTCTTCTTAGGCCTTTAAATTGCCCTTTGTATGAGCTTTTGCATTTTTTGTTTCAGTTTAGGTTGTTCATAACCCTGCTTTCACCACAAGTGCCCAAACTCACCATATGTCTTGTTCAGTTCCTCATGGCCTTGTCCCCTGCTCCCAAAGCCATCCCTCAACTCTGCCTGGACCCTTTTAGACTTATATTTTTCCAGTTAGAGGGAGAAACCCTTCACGTCGCGCGTGCCAAAACCCCCCTGGCAAGCCCAAGTGCGACCTGCGACCCAGCGACCTAGTCGCGAGATCGCGAGGTCGCAATTTCTTTCGGTTATTTTGATTTGCGACCCCGTGACCCAGCGACCTAGTCGCAAGGTAGCAAGGTCGCATCTTTTCGTTTTTTTACGGTTTGCGACCCTGCGACCCAGTGACCTAGTCGCAAGGTCGCATGTTTGGATCTTTTCATAGATTCGCGACTCAGCGACCCAGCGACCTAGTCGCAAGGTCGCAAGGTCACAATTTTACCCTTTTGCATGATTTGCGACCCGGCGACCCTGCAAACCAATTATTTCAAATTTTGTTTTTTCCTCAGCTTTGACAAACTGTAATTGTTTTTTTTAATCATGTCGTTCTTATCATGGGATTCCTTCATGAATATGACAGGTGAACTTGAAGCAGACGCAGAGTGTATACCTGTTATCTCAGATTCTAGTGACATGGCAACCCCAGGGTCCCGGAAGAAGAACAAGCAATTAGTGATAGAAGATATAGACACAGACATGGAAATGTCCCCACCGCCAATATACAGAGATACTCTTTGCACCTTCACAAAAGGGGACAGCATGCGATGGTACCAAGTGTATCATGAGTTTGCTATACCGGGAGAGGAATTTCCAGAAGATCTCCCAGACCGGGAAATATACCTAAAAGTCAAAAGGTCCAAATTGCATCTCGCAGGGGCACATCCGGCCATATTCCCATGTCCTGAAATAATAGACTAGATCATTCAGAAAACAGATCCCAGAAGGTTTGTGATCTGAGACAGTGAAGGCAAAGCTTTCTCAACGCTCGTAGGCTCAGACGCCCGCGTGTATTATTCGTTGCCTCAACCGGAAGAACACTTTACACCAAGATGGGCTATTGCAAATGCAGTCCCTGTAGTAGACACCATCAAGTGGTGGTGGGAAGAACCCAAAAAATTCAAATTCAAGAAGGACCAAGAATATCCGGTGGCCGGCCTGAGAAAAGTATATAAGTTAGTTGTCGCCATGCTCTGCAGGTTGTATGGGCACCTGGACGCCACTACCTTCAATGGCGCATGGGCTACTATCATGGAACATGTGACAGTGCACGGCACTCGTTTCAACTGGGAAAATATATTGATGACCTCGATGCATACAAACTTGTCTTCGGCATTGGCCCCAGATGAAGGAATGCCTTCAGAATTCTATATGGCCTCGTATCTGTTGGATGCCGTATGTGCGCGGTTGCATTTTGAAGGATGGGCACATAACTGGGATCCCACGCGGTCTAGTGCAATTCATCTGCAAACCAAAGTGTTCTGGGATTCCAGGTACAAACAAGATATAGAGCCAATTTCTCAGATATTCATCCCTGCTCTTTTCAGGAAACTATTTGGCCAAGACGCCCCTTGCATGTCTTGGCGAGCTAGGGAGACGCTAGGCCAAGTGGCACATTGGTTTCCATTCGCTGAATATACTATCATCCGAGTCTTCGGCACATTCAAGCCACCGCATGCTTTGCCTCACTTTGTTACTGACAAGGTACTCATGCAAGAGATATGCTACCAGATGACCTCGGGGTTCTCCAGTGTCCTGTCCAAAGGGAAGAAGAAGCCTTGGCCTGCTCTACCCCTTAGTATCGGTGCCTATACAGTTAAAGACTTCAAAGAGGTAGTGGCTGAAGGAGAAGAGATGAAAAGCTATAAACTAAGGACTTTGGAATACAGGACATACGACCCAGAAAGGATAGTTCCCGAACACTGCAAGAGAGCCAAATTCAAGTGGAGCTACCAGCATATAGAACGCCCGGAAGAAGATGAGAGAAGAAACTGGTACAACGCAGATAGACAACTCGCGCCGGGGGCGGACTCTGGCCAGGAGGACCAGGATGATCAAAGCTTGGAAGACGGGAGCCATAAGTTAGGAGGCGCTTCTTCCTCTATAGCTAAAAAGCCCCGGACCAGCACTGGGACTGACACTTCTTCGCAACAGAGAGAAGCAGAGGCCAAAGCCCAGCAGGAGAAAGAAAAGAAGCTAAAGGAGGACGAAGATAAACGCAAGAAGAATTCAAAGACAGGTCAGAAGAAGAAGCAGGCCGAGGAGGCCAGAAAAGAAAAGCAGGAAAAGGAAGCGCAGGCTGCAGCAGAATGAGCACTCAAGGAAGAACTTGACAGAGCTCAAGCTGAACGCCAAAGGAAAGCAAAACAAGACGCCGCAGTCGAACGAAAGAGGAAAGCCGAAATAGAAGCAGCGGCAGAAACAGAGCGCAGGAGACAGGAAGAGCATGACAAAGCATAAACCGAGCGCCAACAAAGGGAAGAAGAAGAAAGGATGAAGAGAGAAGAGGAGGAAAAGAAGAAGAAAGATGAAGAGGATGAATTAATAGAAGACATCGACATATCTCCCCTAGAGAATCCTCTAGGCGGTACAGGAAACATTCTCTCTGATGTTGATTCCCTCCAGGGGCAGGAAGAGGAGGTCTTCGACTTAACCAGGCTCACATTTGACCAATTCTCTTTCAAAATTCGGCAAGAGAAGAGGAGGGCCATGGCACAAAGTCCCTCCGTTGCATCCACAGTCGCAACTGAAAAGGATATAGTCCTGGATGCCAGGACTAACCCTGTGATGATAGCATCAGCAGGCACTACTTTCGCCGCAGCCACAGAAGAGAATGTCACCATAATGAGTAGAGAAATCATTTCTCTACAAAACATACTAAAAGTAGTGGAGCAGCGGGAGAAGAGGCAGAACAGGAGAGGTCGGTATTGGAAAAAGAGATGCAACAACTCCAAAACAAGGCTCCCCCAGTAAATGAAGTTCCACTCGCCATTATGAAAGAATGTGATGTATTAGAGACGACCATGAGGCAGGTGTATGGAGAAATGCTCACCATAAAGCAAACAGTTGCCCCATTGGTGAGAGCACGAACAGAAACCAAGCAGAAGCATGAGCAGCTCAAGGAAGCCTCGGTCGCTCTAGATAAAATGATGAACTGGACAGTGCAATACCCTCAAGTTCCCGAGCATTTGCCTAAGAAGGATTGGATTCATACGCAAGATGCCAAAGTCCAAATCCGGATGAAGATGCAATCCAAGGACAAGCTATCCAAAGATTTGGACAAGGTGATGTCTTCATACGAACACCTGATCAGCGGCATAGACTCAATGCACACTCTGCACCACATTCCTTCGCTAGGGGCATTGGATGAAAGTAAGACATGGGAACAAATAGACCAAGAAATACAGTCATTCTTGCAGCCTATCAAGCAAGCTACTGCCGCTCCAAAATTCGCAGCATCACAAGAAAATCTGAGTCAATTACTTATCACGCCAGTGCAGGTTTATACCAAGCTCGCCTCCTTTTCGAACCAGATTTCCCAAAAAGGAGAAACTCTGATCCCTAATGCTCTGGAATGTATGCATTGGTTAAAAGAGGAAGTCCCTCTAATCTCCCCTATAGCAGCAGAATACCAGACGTGGCGAGACCTAAAAGGAAAGCAGATTGATGCTCCTAATCTCTCTATTGCACGACCACCTCCATGACTCAGTATCACTGGGTCGCAAGTTGCACTCACTGGCCAGGTCGCAGGTCGCACAGTTGAGAAGGTCGCAAGTCGCATTCACTGGCCAGGTCGCAGGTTGCACTTTCTCCCAGGTCGCAGGGCAACTCAACCGGCAAGCAGGCGAAAAGTCAGGGAGCCCAAATGGCATTTTGATCTATAAAAACCCCTGCGGGGAAAATATATAGGCTTTTATTTTTGGAAACTCAAGGGCTACATGGCATTGTATTGAAAGGTTATACCCTTGTGCATATGAATACCGATACTTGTTAAAACACCTTATGGTTACGATGTGTTTTGCTGTGTGTATTCCTTGTACAGTTTCAGAACATCCTATGATTAATGAAGTTGCACTCTTTATGTCATCATTTATGCGTCATGGTTATCTGTGTTGTATCAATGATGTTCAATTTATCATCTGCTCTTCTAATGAATGTTAATGAACTATTTTATTAGCATTTCATTTTATCTTTCAGAAAATAAAGGGATATCTCACCATAAAGAACTATTTCTTTTGTGGTTAGACTACCTTATAAGCATTACCCCAAAGATGTGTTGCTAATGACATCTCCTGAGGTGTACATGATTTATTTATAATCTTGCTACGCATAGTGTTTGATTCGTGTTTAATGCATCGATCATGTATTATGTATCATGTGAATAAGTGTGTGTCCGCAGGTTCAATCAAGTTCTTTTGAGACCAAAGGGGAAGGTGACTTAAGCGGTAGCCGGACCCACACCCCGGACGGGATCCCTATTCCAAACGGTTCAAGGTCTAATTGGGACTTTCTACCGGGGAGATCCCCTACTGTTGGCCGAACATATTTTCCCGTCAACAGATTTGGCGCTAGAAGGAGGGCCTGAATGGCAGCCTTCCAGCATACAACCAACTTTCCATCACAAACTCCCCACGGGGAGGTCATAAATGATGAACCTATCCCTCCTCCTCTGGAAGATATCCCGGGGGGGAGACTCGATATTACGAAATCACTAGAGCGCAGTTGAGAGCCTTGCGCCCAGCTACCCGCAATATTATCAGAGACTTACGATTTAGCCCAATCATGGAATTCCTAGCCCACACTAGGACCCCTGCTGAGAACATCACTCGTAATGGTGCCCTGGTGAGTACCATACCCCAGCTCGTGAATCTCATGCTAGAAGACCTCGGCACTGTTGTTGAGGAAAACGACCCGATTCTCCAAGAGGGTGAGGAATTTGGCGACATCGAACCTTTCCCCGACTCCCAGCCTAACCAGACCCGGCAAAACAACAACCAGGCACACCCCCCACCTGGGGAGGGTGGAGAAGACAGAGGCCGAGGAAATGAAGGCGGGGGAAATAGAGCTCGCAGAAATGAAGGCGAAAGGAATAGAGCTCGCATAAATGAAGGTGAAGGAAATAGAGGCCGTGGGGCTGGAGGTAGAGGAGATAGAGGCCGAGGCCAAGGAAACCAAGCCCACAACCGTCACCCAAACCCAATTAGGCCTCTTGTCCACAACTTGGGATATCTTAGAGACTTTCTTTACTGTGAGAGACATCAAGACGAACACTCTCGCCATGAGTCAGAAGCATCGCTCTCAGGTTCGGGAGGTGAATCTGAGCCTGAGTTTAGGCACCACCAGTGGGTTAGGAGAGTGCAACCACTAGCTTGGATGGCTTAGTCCCCATTAAATCTTTTGGGCCCACTCCACAATATGCCTAGGCATCCGGAGAAACACCTCCCCAAGTTTGATCCTGAGAAAGGCACCTTAGCTGAAGATCATATAAGCAGCTTCTATTTGTCTCTCCAAATCATGAGAGTTCAGTCCGATGAAATCACATGTCGACTGTTTCCCCACACACTTGAAAAAAAAGCGGCCACATGGTACCGCTCCCTTCCCAGTGCCTCTATTACTTCATGGGACCAATTCCGTCGCGTGTTCCTGCAGAAGTTTTCAGAAGATAAAACTCCTTCCATGCTCCTCACGGAATTGAGCACCATCAAGTGTCATAAAAAGGAGAAGGTTAAGGACTTCAACCAGCGCTTCGCTACCATACTGCAGAAATTCCCCCCAAACCTGGCGTTGGATGACTCAATCACCATTGACTACTATACCAAGGCTCTCCCTAGGGACATCGCCGTTTTCGTCAAACGTGAAGCCTGCGCTACCCTTACGGCTAATTATGAGGCTGCTCTCACTGTGGAGAAAGACATGCTTTCGATAGGAGCCATCGATCACGAAGGGAGAGATGATCACAAGCCAATCACAAAAAAGGGTCAGTCCTCCACTCCTAAGACCATGGATAGGGATAAAGATGCGTTTGATTTCGAAAGCATGGCAAAAACCCTCAAGCTCTTAACGAATGAAGTCTCTGACCTAAGGAGAAAGGGCATAGAACCCACGACTAGCACTAAACCACCAAAACCCTTTTTCAGAAAGAGCAATCCCAACACCAACAGACCTCCGTCTAACCCGAATACTGCTCTCAATGTGGAAGAAATAGGGAAAGATAACTTCTGTTCTTTCCACCAAGCTGCCCACTCTGAAAAAATGTGCCCTCAATGGATTGGCAGCATGACAGCAGTAGTTAATCAACTTTTAGATGACCAAACCCTGGGGGATGTGATGGAGGATGATGTTTCCGATCACGATGAAGATCCGCCCCCGAACGAAGAACCAGGTCCTCTGTCCTAGCTTTTGACATAATCCGAGGGGGGGACAACCTTACCTCCATTGATATCAACATGGCAGACAATCCCAAAGGCCAGCCCGTACGGAATTATAGTCTAAGGAGCAAAGGACCTGTTCCCGAGCAATCTTATGAAGACAAGAAAAGGGCTTTCCTAAGAAAAATTCTGCCCCCAGGGAACGGAAAACAATCTACCCCGGAGAAGCCCGCAAATAACATTACCCGAGCAAGTCAAAAGGGGAAGCTCCCGGCAGAATCCCCAAAAACCACTACCGAGCCTAGCCCTCAACCGGATTCTAGCTATAACATTGTTGAGGATATGAAAAAAACAAGAGAAAATATCTCTCTCTACGAGCTTGCCCGCATTACGAACCAAAGAGAACTCATTCTAAAAGCTTTCGCCAATACTTCAGCTATGAAGACTGTGAGCAACACGTCTGCGCAAGCCGGTCCAGATGTCTAGTCTATAGTAAACGCCATCAATACGAACTCAAGAGGATCCACTCCTCCTTTCCTTTTTTCCTTCGAGATTTTTAACTTCAACGTTCACAACTGTCTAGTTGACTCCAGTGCCTCTATAAACGTCATGCCTCTATCTGTCTGTAAGAAGCTGAACATTCGCCCGAAGAAAACTGATGCAAAGATCATACAACTCGACAAATCGTAGGTGCCAGCCATAGGAGAGTTGAATAATGTCATCATCCACCTGTCTTCAGACTCTAGGGTCCATCAATGCATTGATATTGTGGTTGTTGACATCCCTGAAGCATACGGTCTATTGCTTAGCAGAGACTGGTCCAGCAAGTTGCAAGGCTATTTCGTCACCGACTGGTCCCACTTGTGGCTTCCTTACAAGGGGCGGAATAACCAAATCAGGGTCGAAAGTGAACCATATATGAAATACACCGTGACTTATTTGGATGCCGCTAATGAACCCATTAGCTTTGCCCAGGAGGAGCTTCGCATGTGTTTTCTGGAAGCCATATTCGGATGTTACCAACCCCCTTAGTCTTCAGTGGGCCTCGAGGTCCAATCTGAACTAGCACTTGTCGCGGAGGAGCAAGCCACCACTGTCCCACACCAAGCCGAAATCCCTTCGCGGCCTACTACCCCGAAGGAGCCGGAAGATGACATGTGGACCTTGTATTATGACGGTTCCAAGACCCATGATGGAGCTGGTGTGGGCTGCATCTTGCTTGACCCTCAGAAGAAGAAATTCTTAATCTCATGTCGGCTAGAGTTCCAGTGCACCAACAACACTGCTGAATATGAGGCTTTAATCCTCGGACTTAAGAAGGCGCTGGATTTGAAGGTAAAATGCCTACAAGTCATTGGAGACTCCGAAATTATCACTCGGCAGGTACGCAACACTATTCACTGTTTGTCTCCACATTTAAAGACGTATCAACAAGAGGTATGGCAATTGATTTCTGCTTTTGATGCATTTGGAATTAAATCTGTTCTTAGAATGCACAATGCAGCAGCTGATACTCTGGCTAACGCTGCTGCTAGATTTACCCCTTTGAGGGACGGTTTTTCTATTGAAGTTATATATAGACCCTCTGTGCCAGATAACATTACTAATCTACGTGTTTTTAACGATGATCAACAGATCTTGGACTTTATGCTCAATGCTAAAGTATTCAAGGACGCGGCGATAGACGAGGCGGAGCATGATCATACTCTGCAGAAAGAGCGTGATGAACGCAAAGAGAACCCCATGCCCAAGGGGGTGGTGTCATTAGAAAAGCTCTTTGATCTGCAAAGCCGATTCCGCGGCCCCCCAAACACCAAAGTGCAAAGTTCCATATTGGCACATCGGCAAGTGAACTTGGGATCAGATGAGAACCCAAAGTTCGTTAACCTTGGCAAAGACTGTAGTGATGAGGAGACACGGGCCTTCACCCAATTATTCCGGAAGTATCGAGACGTATTTGCTTGGATGTATGACGATTTACGTACGTACGATACTCGGATCATTCAGCACGTGATACCCGTGAAGGAAGGCGTTAAGCCCTTCCAATAGAAACTCAGAAAAGTGCATCCAGCTTTGGAGCCAATGATTCTGAAAGAACTTAAGAAGCTCTTGGATGCACGCATTATTTTCAAAGTTCGTCACTCCACGTGGGTGTCAAATTTGGTACCCGTACGAAAGAAGTCTGGCGAGATCCGCTTGTGCGTAGATTTCCGTAATCTGAATCGGGCCTCAAACAAAGACAACTACCCGGTGCCACCCATGGAACAGATATTGCAAGCTGTGTCTGGATCTGAAATGTTCTCCCTATTGGATGGTTTCTCTGGTTATAACCAGGTGCTGGTAGCTGAACCGGACAGATTGAAAACCACCTTTCGGACCAAATGGGGAACCTTTGCTTTCAGGCGCATGCCCTTTGGATTGATCAATGCGGGGACAACTTTCCAATGAGCCATGGATATAGCTTTCCGTGGTTTGATAGGGCAGAGCATGGTGGTCTATTTGGATGACGTCACTGTGTTTCCAAAACGTAGGGGCGATCATTTACGACACCTCAAGCAAATCTTCGAGAGGTGCAAAAGGTACGGGATTTCGCTCAACCCTAAAAGAGTGTTTTCGCTATGGCAGAAGGGAACTTGCTAGGCCACATTATAACCAAGCAAGGCATTGTAGTTGATCCAGAACGGGTGAAATCCATTGCTCAGATTCCTCCCCCGAGCAGCAAGAAAGCAATGCAATCTTTCTTGGGGAAAATCAATTTCGTCCGTAAATTCATCTCGGATTTCGCCCAGATAGTCAGGCTGCTGCAGGGAATAATAAAAAAGAATGCGATGTTCCAATGGAATCTGCCGGAAAGGGAGGCCTTCGACAAAATCAAACAGGCTATAGCTGAAGCTCCTTCCCTCCAAAGTCCAGATTTTGGCAAAGGTTTTATCCTGTATACTTTCGCTTCAGATTCCTCACTTGCAGCTGTCCTTACGCAGAAAGATGGCAACAACGATGAACGGCCCATTTCCTTTATGAGCACCAGTTTACAAGGAGCTGAGTTGAACTACCCAAAAATCGAAAAGCAAGCATATGCGGTCTACAAAGCGGTCAAGCATTTTAGGCCCTACATCTTGAAAAATCATGTCACGGTTTTTGTTCCACACCCAGCGGTCCGCTCACTGTTTGTGCAGCAGGAGTTAGGCGAGAGGTGAGGCAACTGGGTGGCATGCTTGCAAGAATACGATTTAGAGTTTAAACCGGCACACACCGTTAAAGGACAGGGCTTATGCCAAATGGCCGCGGAAGCTGCAAGTTCCCATGGAATTGAAGAAGAATGTTGGGAACAAGAAATCGACATGTACCAGAGCGACCATGTGCCTCAGTAAAGTAGCCCTTCTTGGTATTCCGACATTTCAGGATATTTAGCCCAAGGCGCCCTGGACCCTGCTCTAACTGCCCGACAGAAACGCGTGATAAGACTCAAAGCCGAATCTCGCCAACTGATCTGGGGGAAGTTGTTCAAGAAACATTACGATGGGGTCTTGTTACGCTGCTTGGAACATGACGAAGCGCAGAAAATCTTGACCGAGCTGCATGACAGACCTACTGGAGGTCATTTTGCTGGAGATACTGCCACCCATAAGATAATGCGTGCAGGATACTATTGGCCTACTCTTTTCAGAGATGCGCATGCATATGTCTGGAAATGCATCCAGTGCTAGAAGTTCGCAAACCGAGAAGCACGGCCAGCCGCCCCCTTACTCTCAGTAGCAGTGGAGGAGCCTTTCCAATAGTGGGGTTTGGATGTAATTGGCGAAATCACACCTCACTCTTCCAAGCAACACCAGTATATCCTTACAACTACTGATTATTTCACCAGGTGGGTCGAAGCAATACCTTTACGCAAAATCAATGATCAGGAGGTAATAGAATTCCTCACGCATTCCATCATCACCAGGTTTGGCGTTCCAACTTCCTTGGTTTTCGATAATGCAACTTACTTTTCATCTTTTAAATTATATGATTTTGCGCTGGAAAACGGTATTGTTCTGAAACATTCTGCAAATTACTATCCCCAGGGAAATGGATTAGTTGAGTCAACTAATAAGAATCTTATCCATATCATTAAGAAGACCCTGCTGTCCCACCAGCACAACTGGCACAATGCCCTTCACAATGCACTTTGGGCTGACCGTATCACTCCCAAGTCCTCCCTAGGCACCTCTCCATATTTTCTCATGTATGGAAAAGAAGTTGTTCTTCCTCCCCATCTATCTCTCCCTGCCCTTCAGCTGTCCCAAGAATGTCATGGTACCCCATGCCCTACCTTGCAGACTCGAATCGACACCTTGCTGAAGTTGGAGGAAGAAAGGCAAAAAACCCGGGAAAAGTTCGCCATCCACCAGAGCCGAATCAAGAGATGGTTTGATAGAAAATCTGCAGGGAATAAAAATTTTGAGGTAGGAGACCTGGTCCTAAAGTGGGACAAAGCTCATGAGGAAAAGGGGAAGCATTCCAAGTTCCAAGCACTATGGACAGGCCCTTTCCAAATTAAGGAGAAGTTAGGATCCCACACATTTAGATTGCAAACCCTTAAGGGACGAGTCGAGGTCCTCCCGGTAAACGGGCATGACCTCAAACACTATTTCACTTAGCAGCCCTTAGAGGGCTATCTTATCCTTGTACCATAGTTTCTTTTCTCGCCTTTGTTTAAAAATAAATAAATAAAATAAAATTTAAAGGAAGGATCTGTTAGAGCCATGCAATTGGCACACTGCAACAAGTTCTATGCTGATGGAAGGCCTTTTCCGATAGACTCGAAGGTGGAAAAAGCTTGCTTTCTCTCTACACCTGAAGGCAGCATATGACCTAGCTCAACTCATCAAGCGGGAAGCCTACCTCGCCAGTATGAGAGGGTGTCTGCAAAAGAAAATACGATGTAGTGGTAAGCAGATTAGAAGGGAAAAGAGGTACTCTATGCTACGACAAGGTATCTGGGAAAAACCAAAGTCCTCATACCAGACCAGGAACAACCCCTCTGCAAGCAAAATAAGTCGGGATCCCTCATCCGCCCAGGCTAAATTTCCATCTCAAATAAGTGCCACGAGCACATCTAAATAAGTGCCTCAGGCACATTCAAAATAAGTGCAATAGCACACTAATAAAGGGTAAAGGATTGAGAAAGGCTTCCTGCGCAGAGAGGTGATGTAACGACTCCACCGGGGTACTGACCAGGCTCGCTGGCAGCGGAGCAACGTTCACGATTCCTAGGCAGTGACTCCGCTGGGACCGAGACGTTCGCTGGCAGCGGAGCAACACGATGAGGACAAAATAATCATACCGGACCCTGTAGCCGCCTGGAGTTCTCCAACCCTTCCATTACGGAGACCTGAAGGAATGAATTTTGGTTAAACAGCACCCGAAAAGGCCAGCAGATTGAGCAACCCAGCAAGGTGCCAAAATGCTAGGCAATGTCGACCGTAAGGTAAAAGAAAACAGCCAGCAGAGACCCCTTCCTCCCCCCGCCAAGACTAACCATCGGCACAGACTCTGAGTTCGTCCAGTGAATCGCCATTTTTTGTACCCCTACAACACCCTCCAAAAAAACCCCACTTCAATTTTTTTGGAGCCCCTTGAACTTAGAGAAAAACCAAGTAAAGAATCCATAAGGCTAAGTCGCAAAGTCACAAAAATCCTTTTTTAGAAAATTGCGACCCCGCGACCTAAGGGTCGCAAGGTCGCAAAGCTCAAATTTTAATGAAAACTGAGACCCCGCGACTTTGCGACCCCGCGACCCCCAGGTCGCCAGGTCGCAAGGTCGCAGGGTCGCGGATCCTCTAAACCACTCAAATTGCGACCTTGCGACCTCATTAAATGCCCGCACGTGCGACCCCTTTATATAAGCTAGGTCGCTAGGTCGCATTTTTCACATTCGACGAATAGAAAGAAACGGCTCTGACAGGTCGACTGGCGCGATTTTCCCGGGTAAGTTGTCGTTTCCCTCCTGCTTTTTCCTTTGTGGGCATTTCTTGCCAAACCCATGTCTTCTTAGACCTTTAAATTTCCCTCTGCATGAGCTATTATGTTATTTTCAGGTTTAGGGTGGTTTGTTTAATCTTGCTTTCACCACAACTGCCCAAGCTCACCACATTTCTTGTCCAGCTTCTCATGGCCTTGTTCCCTGCTCCCAAAGCCATCCCTCAATTCTGCCTGGACCCTTTTAGATTTATATGTTTCCAGTTAGAGGGAGAAAACCTTCACGCCGCGCGCGCCCAAAACCCCCCGGCAAGCCCGAGCGCGACCTGCGACCCAGCGACCTAGTCGCGAGGTTGCGAGGTCGCATTCCTTTCGGTTTTCGTGATTTGCGACCCCGCGACCCAGTGACCTAGTCGCAAGGTCGCAAGGTCGCATCTCTTCATTTTTCTGCGATTTGCGACCTTGCGACCTAGTCGCAAGGTCGCAAAGTCGCATTTCCTGATTTTTTCTTAGATTCGCGACTCAGCGACCCAGCGACCTAGTCGCCAAGGTCGCAAGGTTGCATTTTCATCTTTTTTCGTGATCCACAGCCCCGCGACCCTGCAAACCAATTATTTCAAATTTTGTTTGTGCCCCAGCTTTGACAAACTGTAATTGGTTTTTATCATCATGTCATTCTTATCATGGGATTCCTTCATGAATTTGACAGGTGAACTGGAAGGAGACGCAGAGTGTATACCTGTTCTCTCGGATTCTAGAGACATGGCACCCCCAGTGTCCCAGAAGAAGGACAAGCAAGTGGTGGAAGAAGATATAGACACAGACATGCAAATGTCCCCACCGCCGATATACAGAGATACCCTTTGCACCTTTGCAAAAGGGGACAACATGCGATGGTACCAAGTATATCATGAGTTCACCATACTGGAAGTGGAATTTCCAGAAGATCTCCCGGACCGGGAAATATACATAAAAGTTAAAAGGTCCAAACTGCATCTCGCAGGGGCACATCCGGCCATATTCCCGTGTCCCGAAATGATAGACTGGATCATACAGAAAACAGATCCCAAAAGATTCGTGATCCGAGACAGCGAAGGCAAGGCTTTCTCAACGCTCGTAGGCTTGGACGCCCATGTGTATTACTCGTTGCCTCAACCGGAAGAAAACTTTACCCCAGGATGGGCCCTTGCCAATGCAGTCCCTGTAGTTGATACTATCAGGCAATGGTGGGCAGAACCCGACAAATTCAAAGTCAAGAAGGACCAAGAATATCCGGTGGCCGGCCTGAGAAAAGTATATAAATTAGTACCCGCCATGCTCTGCAGATTGTACGGGTGCCCGGACGCCACTACCTTCAACGGCACATGGGCTACTATCATGGAACATGTAACGGTGCATGGCACTCGTTTCAACTGGGATAATATATTGATGACCTCAATACAGACAAACTTGTCTTCGACATTGGCACCAGAGGAAGGAATGCCTTCCGAGTTCTATATGGCCTCTTATCTGTTGGATGCCGTCTGTGCGCGGTTGCATTTTGAGGGATGGGCACATAACTGGGATTCCACGCAGACTCGTGCAATTCATCTGCAAACCAAGGTGTTCTGGGAATCCAGGTACAAATAGGATATAAAGCCAATTTCTCAGATATTCATCCCCGCTCTTTTCCGGAAATTATTTTGCCAGGATGCCCCTTGCATGTCTTGGCGAACTAGGGAGACGCTAGGCCAAGTGGCGCATTGGTTTCCATTCGCTGAATATACTATCATCCGAGTCTTCGGCACGTTCAAGCCACCACATGCTTTGCCTCGCTTTGTTACAGACAAGGTGCTCATGCAAGAGATATGCTTCCAAATGACCTCGGGTTTCTCCAGTGTCCTGTCCAAAGGGAAGAAGAAGCCTTGGCCCGCTCTACCCCTTACTATCGGTGCCTATACGGTTAAAGACTTCAAAGAGGTAGGGGCTGAAGGAGAAGAGATTAAAAGTTATCACCTAAGGACTTTGGAGTACCGAACATACGACCCAGTAAGGATAGTTCCCGAACACTGCAAGAAGGCCAAATTCAAATGGAACTACCAACATGTAGAACGCCCGGAAGAAGATGAGAGAAGGAACTGGTACAATGCCGATAGAAAACTAGCTCCGGGGGCTGACTCTGGCCAGGAGGGTCAGGATGACCAAAGCTTAGAGGACAGGAGCCGTAATTTAGGAGGCGCTTCTTCCTCTCTAGCTAAAAATCCCCGGACCAGCACAGGGCCTGACACCTCTTCCCAACAGAGAGAAGCAGAGGCCAAAGCCTAGCAGGAGAAAGAAAAGAAGATAAAGGAGGACGAGGAGAAACGCAAGAAGAATTCAAAAGTAGATCAGAAGAAGAAGTAGGCCGAGGAGGCCAAAAAGGAAAAGCAGCAAAAGGAAGCGCAGGCTGCAGCAGAACGGGCACTCAAGGAAGAACTTGACAAAGCTAGAGCTGAACGCCAAAAGAAAGCAGACCAAGCTGTTGCAGCCGAACGAAAGAGGAAAGCCGAAATAGAAGCAGCGACAAAAACAGAATGCAGGAGGAGGGAAGAGCATGACAAGGCAGAAACCGAGTGCCAACAAAGGGAAGAAGAAGAAAGGAAGAAGAGAGAAGAGGAGGAAAAGAAGAAGAAAGATGAAGAGGATGAATTAATAGAAGATATCGACATATCTCCCCTAGAGGTTCCTCTAGGAGGTACAGGAAACATTCTCTCCGATGTTGATTCCCCCCCAGGGGTAGGAAGAGGAGGTCTTCGACTTAACCAAGCTCACATTCGACCAATTCTCTTTCAAAATTCGGCAAGAGAAGAGAAGGTCCATGGCACAAAGTCCTTCCGTTGCATCCACGGTCGCAACTGAAAAAGACATAGTCCTTGATACCAGGACTAACCCCGTGGTGATTGCATCGGCAGGCACTGCTTTTGCCACGACCACGGAAGAGAATGTCACCAGAATGAGTAGAGAAATCATTTCTTTACAAAACAGACTAAGAGCAGCGGAGCAGCGGGAGAAGAAGGCAGAACAGGAGAGGTCGGTGTTGGAAAAAGATATGCAACAACTCCAAAACAAGGCTCCCCCAGTCAATGAAGTTCCACTTGCCATTATGAAAGAATGTGATGTATTAGAGATGACCATGAGGCAGGTGTGTGGAGAAATGCTCACCATAAAGTAAACAGTCGCCCCATTGGTAAGAGCATGAGCAGAAACTGAGCAGCTCAAGGAAGCCTCGGTTGCTTTAGATAAAATGATGAACTGGACAGTGCAATACCCTCAAGTTCCCGAGCATTTGCCTAAGAAGGATTGGATTCATACACAAGATGCCAAAGTCCAAATCCGGATGAAGATGCAATCCAAGGACAAGCTATCCAAAGATTTGGACAAAGTAATGTCTTCATACGACCACCTGATCAGCGGCATAGACTCAATGCACACTCTTCACCACATTCCTTCGCTAGGGGCATTGGACGAAAATAAGACCTGAGAACAAGTAGATCAAGAAATCCAGTCATTCCTGCAACCTACCAAGCAAGCTGTTGTCGCCCCGGAAGTCACAGCATCACAAGAAAATCTGGGTCAGTTGCTTGTCGCGCCAGTACGTATTTACACCAAGCTCGCCTCCCTTTCAAACCAGATCTCCCAAAAGAAAGAAACTCTAATCCCAAATGCTCTGGAGTGTATGCATCGGTTGAAAGAGGAGGTCCCTCTAGTCTCTCCCATAGCAGCAGAATAACAGACCTGGCGAGACTTCCTCAAAGGAAAGCAGATTGATGCTCCTGATCTCTCTATTGCACGCCCACCTCCATGCCTCAGTATCACTAGGTCGCAGGTCGCACTGTTCAATAGGTCACATGTCGCACTCCTCCCTAGGTCGCAGGTCGCACTGCTAAACAGGTCACAAGTTGCACTCACTGGCCAGGTCGCAGGTCGCATTCTTCTCCCAGGTCGCAGGGCAACTCAACCGACAGGCAGGCGAAGAGTCAGGGAGCCCAAAGGGCATTTTTTTATCTATAAAAACCCCTCCGGGGAAAATATAAAAGGATTTTTCTTTTGGAAACTCAAGAGCTACATGGCATTGTATTGAAAGATTATACTCTTGTGCATATGAATACAGATACTTGTTAAAACACCCTATGGTTATGATGTGTCTTGCTGTGTGAATACTATGTGTATTTCCTTATACAGTTTCAAACATCTTTTGATTAATGAAGCTGCACTCTTCATGTCATCATTTATGCATCATGGCTATATGTTTTGTATCAATGATGTTCAATTTATCATCTGCTCTCTTAATGAATGTTAATGAACTATTTTATTAGCATTTCATTTTATCTTTTAGAAAGTAAAGGGATATCTCACCATAAAGAACTATTTCTTTTGTGGTTAGACTACCTTATAAGCATTACCCCAAAGATGTGTTGCTAATGACACCTCCTTAGGTGTACATGCTTTATTTATGATCTTGCTACGCATAGTGTTTTATTCGTGTTTAATGCATCAATCATGTATTCTGTATCAGTGAATAAGTGTGTGTCCACAGGTTCAATCAGGTTCTTTTGAGACCAAAGGGGAAGGTGACTTAAGCGGTAGCCGGACCCACACCCCGGACAGGATCCCTATTCCAAACGGTTCAAGGTCTAATTGGGACTTTCTACCGGGGAGACCCCCTACTGTTGGCCAGACATATTTTCCCGTCAACAGGACCGTTGGATGTTGATGGTACGAAAGTCAATTTTGACCATTGGATGAAGTTTTGGATTAACTAATGGTTGAGTGACACATGGCAAGCTCACTGGTCACCACATGTTCTCAGGTTTCTATGGTAAAATTATATATGAAGTCTGGGGGAGTCGACCAAACGAACTCCCATCCGCTAAGCCCGCGTGCTACCAACCCACCTACATGGAAGTTCTTAACAATATATGGACGCGGCTTTCTTTTATTGTTTGCAAAGTTTGGTATTGGGCACTTGGGAGGCCAACCCTGAAGGGACAGCCCCCCTCCATACGCCCTCGAGCCATAACCATGGCTTCTAGAACTAACCACAAAAGATACATAACCATCACAACAGTTGCATTCACATGGCTTATAAACCACGGCAACATATGTTATAACTGGCGGCAATGATATAACTCCGACAGATAACGTGAACTGTTCACATGCTATGGTTTGTTAAGAGTTAACGCAAACAATTAAGAATGGAACTGTGACTCCGAGTTTCAAGACTCTATGCACGGATTTAATACCAACGATAACCTCGACGGGTTTGACTGCGAGAACATGCACGATTAAGGTTAGTGGAACCATAACTTCGAGTTCCAAACTTTATGATGCGGTTGTTCAAAAGGTTAAGGCGGACTTGTCACATGCGCCTAACCGTTACATTTAAATTTAAATGGTCCATAATGGAGGGAATATTGGCGCCGATCCTAAATTTAGGACCTTTACTATTTTTAGCCACAGTAAACTACATTTCTCCACAGTTACTGGAGATTTTCTAGCTAACTTTGGGAAAAAGGCATGGATAGGTCAATTTTTTACCAATTTTGGTGAAACAAGAGTCTACCTAGACTAATTTGAGCATTCCAGAGCCATTGGTGCAGAGAAAACAACCATTAGAGGTCTGAAAACATATGTAAATTACAACTTTTAGCATAATGACAAAGAGGGACATGCCATTGGGAGTTGGACTAGCAGATGTAGCCCATGAGGGGTGAACTACTTCATCATGCCTACTAGGTAAAACTTATGTGTGAATTTTTTTCTCTGTTACGCACTGATGTTCAATGTTTTTTAAGGCTTATTTACATGCTTAAAGTTCTCTAATTCATCTAATTTTCATGGTTAAATCTCTCATACCTTAAGCAAACTTATGGAGACAATTTGTACATTTTTATTTAACTGAAAGGACACTTAGCACAACAGAACTAATACACTCCTTTTAGATCAAGTTGGTATCAGAGCTATAGTTTTTATCTCTGGTGTTTTTATGTGCAATGATTTGTTAACTGTTTTCAAGGGTTTTCATGCTTACTAGGCTCAAGCTTAAGAGAGGAGAAGGAAAATTGGTGGAAGAAAGAGGTTCTCAAAGTGAACCACAACAAAGGAGGGCAAGATTGCCACATTCTCCACCTCCAAGCTCACCTCCAAAAGAAGCAGAAGCAACATCAAGCATGCCTCCAGGAGAAGGAGAAATCCATGAAGAGATGGATCCTAAAGAAGATGAAAGATTGTACAGAAAAGCATTTCTTGACTTAACTGAAATGGGGAGAGTCCTTTATCAAGAAAGGAATGATAAACTAGAAGAGGAAAGGTCCAAACTTCACAAGGAAGGACAAGGATTGCCAAGAGGCCATAATGATGAAGATAAATCCAAGAAGGGTAATGGAGGAAATGGAGGTAGTGGAAAGTCGCCATCATCACCCTCATCTTCATCTTCATCATCCTCTACTTCATCTTCAGTACATCAGCCATACAAGTCAAAGAACATGGGTAAAAGTCATTTTCTAAAACTTGATGTTAAGTTTGAATTGCCAATGTTTGATGGTGAAGTTAATGCAGAAAAGCTAGATAATTGGATTAGGCAATTGGAGGTTTATTTGAGAATCCAAAAATTTCATGATGATAATACCAAAATCCAACTAGCTTCATTGAGAATGGAAGACGCAACACTTGTTTGGTGGGAAGTCAAGACAAAGGAGGAGATCAAGAAATATGGTAAGATTATTTTATCATGCACTGATTTCATTTCTGCAATAAAACAACAGTTTTATCCATTAGCTCACATGCAGAAAGCCATAATGGACTGGCAAAATTTTAAACAATTGAAAGGACAGAATGTACACGTGTATACTCAAGAATTTAGGAGAAGAGCTCTTTTACTAGGAGTAGATTTGCATAGTCAAGACACTTTGCTCAAGTATATAGGAGGTTTACATACCTACCTAAGACATACAATCCTCATGTTTAACCCTACAAGCCTAGATGAGGTTTGTGTTCAAGCCACACATTTAAAGGCAAGGGGAAAACAAAAATTAGATGAGAATGAGGAAAATGAGTTTAAAGGAAAATGGAAGAAAAAGAGAAATGCAAATACTAGAAAAGAGAAGGGAAAGTTCTTTTGCAAACATTGTTCTAAAACTAGCCATGACGAGGACCATTGTTGGAAACTTCATCCAGAGTTGAAACCAGAAAGTTTTAAAGCCAAGGAGAAAGGCAAGACAGTTGCAATAGCTGAACAAGACCTAGGGTCAGATTCAGGAGATGAAACACAAATCATAGCTATGGGACTAAAGAACTTGAAGGGGAGAGAGATTGGAAATAAACCCAGTTCTAGTATTTCTAACTATCACATACAAGCTCCAAGTGAAGAAAAGAGAATTGAACTGTTTCATGTGAGGGTCATTTCCAAACATATCAAGTTTGGCACATTGTTTGACAGTGGGTCACAAGCAAAATTAATCTTTGAAGACTTGGTCAAGAAACTTAATCTTGAGACCATTCCACATCCAAAACCATATCTACTTGGTTGGATTTGTAAGGACGCAAATTTACAGGTTTCAAAGAAGTGATCGTTGCGCTTTGCAATAACTGCACATTTCATTGACACAATTGAATTAGATGTTGTTCTGCTTGATATAACATATATGGTGTTGGGTAGTCCTTACTTGTATGACATGAAAGCTATCTTCCATCGCCATGTGAACAAATACCATTTATTTAAAGATGGCAAGGAGTACATTATGAGAGCTCATCGTAAAAAACTAGACACTTCTTTAGTTAATGCAGGGCAGATGAATGGGCTCGTCAATGCAAGTCAAAACTTGACATTGATGATGATTAAACAAAGAGAAGTTTTACATAATCCTTTTCAAACAAACACTGATGTATGTAATGAGTTGTTTCAGTTTGAAAGCAGGTTGTCTTTGAAAGAAGATGACAAGCAGTTGCAACAATCGACTTTGGTGTTTAACGGTGCTGAAAACAAAGTGTCAGTGCAAGAAGTTGCAAAGGTCCGAGAGATGTCAAAGCAACTTGACAAAGAAGGCACAATATTAAGAAATGATCATTGCTGGTTTCAGAAAGGCATGGTACAATGGCGAGGAAACTTGGTCAGGAATCGACACAAGTTCAAGGCTAATTCAACAAAAAATCGCCATAAGGACAGAATGCAAGGTGAGAGTAATTCCAAGTTTTCTTTGATTAAAGACCAATGTAGAAACATGATGGTTACTACAAAGTTAAATTACTGTACTGCAAGTTCAGAATATGTGCAGCATGACGATGTCAAAAACAACAATGATTGGTCAATGGAAACAAGGAAAAATTTGTCGTTTCATGAAAAGCTCCAGTTAATGAAATTAAGGAAATTTCAGTGGATTAAGATTGGAAGAGTGGGGACATAGTCTCCTCATCTTCATGTTCAATAGTCCAGAGAAATTTTGGGGTCCAAAAGCTTCCCAGTGGGGAGGTGTGATCAGGAGATCAAGTCATATGGTCAAAAATGAAAGTGCTCGAAACAGGTCCGAACCTGAGCGACCGGAAAGGTCTCGTCGTTGCGATTCCGGCGTTGCGAACGGTTCAAAAAATCAATGTCATATGAGGAAGATATTGCGTTATGTTCGTTTTCCCAAACAACAAAATTTTGGTGACTAGATGCCCAATTAGCTTGCAAGTACAGTCAGCGGAATATTTTGGGAATATTCCATTTTCTTCTGAGCTAATGTGGTGGTGCCACATAGTACATCGTGGGTCGTTGGATGTAGATGGTACGAATTGATTTGGACCATTGGATGAAGTTTTGGATGGGCGAATGATTGAGTGACATGTGGCAAACTCGCAGGCAGCCACGTGTCCTCACAACGGTGGTGTAAAATTATATATGGAGTCTGGGGGAGTTGACCACCCGACCTCCCATCCGCCAAGCCCGCGTGCTACCAACTCGCGTACATGGAAGTTCTTAACAATACATGGACATGACTTCGTTTTATTGATTGTAAAGTTTGGTATTGGGCGCTTGGGAGGCTAGCCCCGAAGGGCCAGCCCCCCTCCATACGCCCTCGCGCCAGAACCGTGGTTTCCGGCACTAACCGCAGCAGATATGTAACCGTCACATTAGTTGCGTTCACATGGCTTATAAACCACGACAACATATGTTATAACTGGCAGCAACGTCATAACTATAATGGATAACATGAACTGTTCACATGCTATGGTTTGGTAAGAGTTAATGCAAACGATTAAACAGCTGTCGACTTTGGGTTCTAATACGTATGCACGAGTTAATACCAACGATAACCTCGGCGAGTTTGACTGCAGGCATCTTGAACTTAAGTTAATAGAACTTGTGTTTATTAAAATTTATGATGTGGTTGTTCAACGGTTAAGGCGGGCTTTTGTCTTGCGCCCTATTTGTTACATTCCAATTTAAATGGTCCATGATGGCGGGAATATTGGCACCGACCCGTGGCACCGACCTAAATTTAGGGTCTTTTCTATTTTAAGTTAACTACGATTAACTACGATTAACACACAATTAGTGGAGATTTTCCCTGAGCGACATTGGGAAAAATGCATAAAGAGGTCAATTTTCGACCAATTTTGGTGAAACAAGAGTCTACCTAGACTAATTCGAGCATTCTGGAGCCATTGGTGTAGAGAAAACAACCACTAAAGGCCTATAAACATATGTAATTTACAATTTTTATCATAATGAAAAAGAGGGACATGCCGTTGGGAGCTGGACCAACAGATGTAGCCTAGGAGGGGTGAATTGCTTCATCATGCCTATTGTGTAAAACTTACGTGTGAATGATTTTCTCTGTTATGCACTATTTTTCAGTGTTTTTTAAAGCTTATTTACATGCTTAAATCTCACTAATTCATCTAATTTTCATGGTTATAAATCACATACCTTAAGCAAACTTATGGAGACAATTTGTACATGTTTATTTAACTGAAAGGACACTTAGCACATCAGAACTAACACACTCCTTTCAGGTCAAGTTGGTATCAGAGCTAGATTTTTATCTTTGGTGTTTTTATGTGCAAGGATTTGTTAACTATTTGAAAGGTTTTTCATGCTTACTAGGCTCAAGCTTAAGGTAGGAGAAGGAAAATTGGTGGAAGCAAGAGGTTCTGAAAGTGAGCCACAACAAAGGAGGGCAAGATTTCCACATTCTCCACCACCTAGTTCACCTCTAAAAGAAGTAGAAGCATCATTAAGCATGCCTCCAAGAGAAGAAGAAACCCATGAAGAGATGGATCCAAAAGAGGAAGAAAGAGTGTTGAGGAAAGCATTCCTTGAAATGACTGAAATAGTGAGCCCTTTATCAAGAAAGGAATGAAATACTAGAAGGAGAAGGATCCAAACTTCACAAGGAAGATTAGGGATCATTAGGAGGTCACAATGATGAAGACAAATCAAAGAAGGGCAATGGAGGAAATGGAGACAGTGGAAAATCGCCATCATCACCCTCATCTTCATCATCAATTTATTTAATTTAATTGGACTTTTAATTTATTTTCATTTTATTTTCTTAAATTATTTATATATTTTTCTTAATATTTCTTTAGAATTAAAATGGGTACAAATTATAACTTTTAATATTAATTACTTAATGTCTATTATTATAAGTTCTTAATATTTATTCTGATTATTTTATTATTGTTATAAGTTCAATGCTTTCGAATAACACATGGTGTGGTAAGTCTATATTATTATATAAATGAGTTGTTTTTACTGTGATTTTTTGGAAATTTTCTAGTGGTTTTTTTCCATCTAATTTCTCTAAAATCTGGGAGGAATTTATTGAAATCACAAGTTTTATGGGTAACCCCTGCACAATCGAAGTGCTCTAGATATTTTTCATGGTGTTGAATTCATATATACAATAAAAAAATACTAGTTTAAATAACACAAATCAAGATTTCACCACAAATTTTTCAATTGGATTCTGACACCTGAATCTCCAAAAATTCACACTGAAGACAACTCCTTACATAAATGATAGCAGTCCATGCATAGTTGATACATGTGCCACATCCAGTTTTTTTTTTCCTCAATATTTAGTGCTCAAATATATATATATATATATATATATATATATATATATATATATATATATATATATATATGGATTAATACTTGAGTCTGCAGTGAAAATTTTGTGGTGAATTTTCTAGATTAATACTTGGGTCTACGGTGAAATTTTGCAGTGAATTTTCTCCATTAATACTTGGGTTTCTCGATTAATACTGGGGTCTGCGGTGAATTTTCTAGATTAATACTTGGGTCTACGGTGAAATTCTGCGGTGAAAACTTTGTGGTGAATTTTCTCCATTACTACTTGGGTCTGCAGTGATTTTTTCTCAGTAAATTTTCGGACCTGTGCACTTGAGGTCTGCTATCCGATTTGTTGATATTTAGGTGCACACAGTCCTTATCTTTTTCTAATACATATCTGCTCATATATTCTCAAGTATGAATAATTCACCACAACTACCAAAGATTACCAAAGGTAGACCTAGCACAGTTACTCTAGAGAGCCTTTATGAGTATATAGAGTCTTTAGAGAAATGTAGAGAAGAAAGAGAAGTCAAGCTACAAACTGAGTTAGAAGCCATGCTGGAAAAAAAATTCACATCTCTTGAAGACAAGATCCAAAAACAAATAGAAAATAAAATAGAACCATTGGAGAATAAAATGGAGGCAATGGAAACTAGGTTGCGGGTCATAGAAAAACAAAACCAAGATACGAACCAAACATCCCAGCAAGGAGATGCTGATAATATAGAGAGTCTTAAAATGAAGCACATGATTAAAGAACTAGAAGAAAAAGTTAACAACAATCTCACCCTAAATAGTGGGGCAGGTAAATTAGATATCAAACCAATTAAAGATGAAATGAAAAAATTGATCGAATTAGACCATGAGCGTAATAAAATGGCCTTGAACCTTATAATCTTCGGTTTGAAAGAGGAGGTAGACAAGGATACTTTAGCCATAGTCCAGATAAAATTACATAATAAATTACAAATTGAAACCAAGTGTCTCACAGAAGCAACAAGGTTAGGGAAATTAACTGAGAATAAAGGAAGGCTAATCCGAATAAAGGTGAGCTCTACTGACCATAAGTATGACATACTTAGTAGAACCTCAAGTCTAAAAGGAACAAGAATATTTATAAACGAAGATCTCATTCCAAAAGATCAAGTGGAATTAAGAAAGGAGGTTCAAAAGGTAAAACAAACTAGGAAGGAAGGAAAATGGGCAATAATCAGAAATAGAAAAGCCGTTATTCGAGATAAAAACCAAAAAGATAGTAATAAATAGCAATTCAACATGCTCTGAATTCTTTCTTGGAACTGTCGGGGCTTTCCATGGAACAAAGGCCCCAAGCTAAGTTGGATCTCAAATGATGTTGATATTATATTGCTTGTTGAAACTTGGGAGCACGAAGAATCTAAGGTCCCTAACATAGATAGCTTTGCACTATGGTCTACCTAGAACAAGCGATCCTCCAGTAGAGGCATTGGGGGCATAGCTTGCTAGATTAAGAAGAACATCTCCCCCCATGCTATGATTTAACAACCCTTACAGCCAATATAGTCGGATTGACATTATTGACATTAATGATAAAAAGATCTACATATCAATCTTTTATTTCCCCCCTATTAATTCTAACTTCTATAAGAAAAAGAATCTAGATAAAAATAGTCCTTACAATGGTTTAGAGAATGATATTTCTAGCCTAAGGAATGAAGGTAATATCATTTTAATGGGTGACATTATTGCTCGAACTTCAAGCAACCAAGCTATTCTTCTAAGCAATCATTCCAATCCCGATCCTCTTTGGTTAGACGAAGACCTTACTCTGGCTAGCCGGTACAAAAGGAGCTCTGAAGACCTCGGGGATAATTTTTTTGGGTTGGAGCTAGTCAAGCTCTGTAGTGCTCAGGATCTCATAATTTGCAACGGTCTAAAGAAGTGGCCCAATTCTAGCAAGATGACCTGCATCCATGGGCTTGGCAAGAGCATGGTAGACTATGTTATTTCCAATCTCCCTTTATACAACGAAATTGGTTAGACGAAGACCTTACTCTAGCTAGCCGGTACAAAAGGAGCTCTGAAGACCTTGGGGACAATTTGTTTGTGTCAGAGCTAGTCAAGCTCTGTAGTGCTCAAGATCTCATAATTTGCAACGGTCTAAAGAAGTGGCCCAATTCTAGCAAGATGACCTGCATCCATGGGCTTGGCAAGAGCGTGGTAGACTATGTTATTTCCAATCTCCCTTTATACAACGAAATAATAAATTTTGAAATCTTAGACGACCACGAGCCTGACTCTAATCATAGGCCTTTACTCATAACTCTCAATTTGTCATGCATAGAGATCCCATAGAAGATAATCCTTATATTCAAAAGAACTTAATCTTTGATAGAAATAAAAACGATCTCTTTCTAAATGAATTAAAAACTAATTTGCTTCCTTTATCTAGCATAGACAACATAGATGACCTCTATCATAATTTTACTACAACCCTCTCATATTCTATTAACAAGTTCTCAATTGAAGTCTCAAGTAATAAAAGAAATAGCAAAACCAACCCAGGTATGACAAAGATTGTAAAAGTGCGAGGAGAGAAATTAAGGAAGCTGTTGATGAATCTCTCAAAATTAACAAGATAAAAATCTACAAAGCCCTAACTAAAAGGAAAAAAAGGCAATATATTCGTAAAAGAGAAGAGAATCTCTTACACCTCTCTAAGGTGGCTCCTAAGAAATTTTGGAGGCAGATTCTAACTAGGAAAAATAAAGATAATAATAAAATTGCTTTACACGACTGGAATTCCTATCTTAAAAAGCTTTATGAATCTCCAAATGCCAGGGATTTTGAAACCCTTCTCACAACGAAAGAAGTTTTCTCATTAGAAGAGATTGATTTTGGGGTTAAATGCCTGGAAAATGGGAAAGCTAAAGACATTGAAGGTTACCACACGGAAATCTTAAAAATTGGAGGTCTTGTCCTCATCCCCCATATCCATAAGCTTTTCAACCAAGCGGTCAAGGAAGGGTTCCCTAAACCTTGGACTCAAAGCCTCATTATCCCTATTTTTAAAAGTTGGGATACAAATAACCCCTCTAATTATCGAACAATTATGATCAACCCTCTCTTAGCCAAGTTATATGTATTATTTTGGAAAAGAAGTTGAGCATTTGGCTTGAAAGTGAAGGTAAGCGGGCTAAAGGCCAAGCAGGTTTTAGAAGGCAACACTCAATAATAGACCACCTCGTTACGCTTAGGATCATTGTGGAGGAATGCCGCAATGATAAATCCAAAATCTTATGTTGCTTTGTAGACTTTAGAAAGGCTTTCGATACGGTTCCTAGAAATGACCTATGGAATAGATTAGAAGAGCTAAATGTTCCTTTCGAGCTAAGAGAGGCCGCTATAAGGTTATATGAGAATGTAATTGCCAAGTTAAAGAGCAATGAGGGGTTGTCGAAAGATATTAAGTGTAATATCGGAGTTAAACAAGGTTTCCCCCTCTCCCCTACCCTATTTGGCATTTACATCGACAAGCTAGAAGGTTGTTTAGAGGAAGCAGGATGTGCTGGCACGATCTTAGTTGGGATAGTCATCATCCTTCTTCTCTATGCTGACGATATTGTTCTTCCCGCAAGGTGCCCATCTGATCTTGATAAGCCACTTAGACTTATTAAGGATTCCTGCTCTACCATGGGTATGTATGTTAACACTGACAAAACAAAAGTTATGATTATCAAATCCAAGAAGGACACTTACGCTAATTTCATGTATGACAATAGTAACTTGGGGGAAGTGTCTTCTTACAAGTACCTAGGAATTTATATTCATCACAAGCTCAACTGGAACTATAGCATTCAGAAAAGGATTAATGGGGGGTGGAAAGCTTATTTTGGTCTTGAAAATAATTGTAAAATGACAAACCTCGTAATGTGGGATAGAAAGAAGTTCCTCTTTGAAACTTTAGTCACTCATGTTATCTTATATGGATGTGAGGTTTGGGGTTGCAGCATCTCTAGAGAATCCTGGAGAAATATTGAGCAAATCCAGAAGCGTTTTATAACTTATAACCTTAAAATTAAAAACAATACACCCTATCCTATTCTCCTTATAGAAGTGGGTCTTTCCCCTATCGAGAGCCTAGCTATGACTAGGCTTTTGTTGTACAAGCACAAGCTCAATAGCATAGGAGACCATAGACTTCCTAAGCTAGCTTTAAATTCCAGCCAAAATCACCTAAGGCTTAAACGAGGTTGGTATAAAGACACCAAGGCCTGGTTAAACCATTGGGAGATCGACGAGAATGTTGCATTGCAAAACATCAATAACATTAAAAAAATTGTTACTTCTAAGTTCAAAGAAAAAAATGTGGTGTGAGAAAGATCTAGCAGCTAAAAGAAAATTAAGGTATTATAAGGAGGTCATCAACCCCACCTTAGAAGATCAAAAGTATCTCTTTGTTTTAACTAGCTCAAAGAAGAAAATTAATATAGCCAAGATTAGAACGAACTCTCATGAGCTCCATAGTGAAACAGGTCGTTGGACAGTTCCTAAAACACCATGGATGGAAAGGATCTGCCATCTTTGTGAGAATACGAACATCGAGGATGAAAATCACTTCCTCTTAGAGTGCCCCGCGTACAACCACATTAGAGCTCAATTTCATAATCTTTGTTGCAATACTGACCTTCCTAGCCTTTTAAGATGTCAAAATTATAGTGAGCTCGAGAGGCTTCTCTCCAAGCTTTTTGAGCATAGAAATAAAATCTTAAATCAAATTAAATAACTCTTTTCTTTAAGTCCGATAGACCAAAGAGTGGTCTAAATGGACGTTAACCACCATCATCATCATCATCACTATATATTTATGAAATTGATTAACTAATAAATTACACTTGATAGTTCTAAACACATTGATTCTATAATTAATAATATGATTATAATTAATTCTATGATTAATGATGTAAATTACACTTGTATTTCTAAGCATTATATTATTGAATCTTTTAGTTTTTATATTATTAATTTTTTTATCTGATTGACAACGCCATACTTTCAAAAAATACATGTTCTTGTCATTTTCACGGATTTGGACCAACCACTTTTGTGAGTTCGACTTTATCTGATTGACAACGCCATACTTTCAAAAAATACATGTTTTTGTCATTTTCACGGATTTGGACCCACCACTCTTGTGAGTTTGACTTTATTTTGCAAATAAATTATGAAAATACTAAGAAAATTTATAATAAAATAATGGTCAATGTTAACCACCATCACTATCATTATCACTATATATATTTATGAAATTAATTAACTAATAAATTACACTTGATAGTTCTAAACACATTGATTCTATAATAAATTACACTTGATAGTTCTAAACACATTGATTCTATAATTAATTATGTGATTACAATTAATTCTATGATTAATGATGTAAATTACACTTGTATTTCTAAACATTATATTATTGAATCTTTTAGTTTTTATATTATTAATTTTTTTTATCTGATTGACAACGCCATGCTTTCAAAAAATACATGTTCTTGTCATTTTCACGGATTTGGACCAACCACGAGTTTGACTTTATCTCCGCAAATAAATTATGAAAATACCATGAAAATTTATAATAAAATAATGGTCAACGAGAATCTGCGTCGGTGGCAACTGGAATCAGACCTCAATATGTTAATAAATTTGCTATTATTTATTGGACCAACTACTCTTGTGAGTCAGCCTTTATCTCGGCAAATAAATTATGAAAATACCAACAAAATTTATAATAAAATAATGGTCAACGTTAATCTGCGTCGGCGGCAACTGGAATCAGACCTCAATATGTTAATAAATTTGCTATTATTTATTGGAGTAACTGATATTCGACGTTTATTTTTTATAATATTTTGCTCACTCTTTCTTTATGTAAATAATATTCAAATCACATTTTCAACCTCTAGTGGTTTGAAATCCGAAGCACAATTCATACTTTTTAACAAATTAGATTCTATTTTGTTCCTATTTTTCATAATTGAAATTTGATTCTGAAATTCGAACCTCTAGTGTGAACCGTTGACATTGGAAGTATTATCACTAAAATAGATAGTAAATTAATAAAACATATTAATTTAGTGTTAATGATAAGTTGATGGTCAGTGCTTAAAAGTTTTAAAGTTTTAGTTGCTTTTAAATTTATTAAGAAATTTAATTGTTTTTGGCAAGTAATCAAATTGTAGATGGTTTTTTGTTCTATAAATAAAAGATGTTACATATCAAATAGATGTGTAGCTGATTTTAAAATTAGATAATAATAATAATAATAATAATAATTTTTTTATGCTATATTAATCTGGCTAGATTCATTAAAATAAAAACATATTAATTTAATAAAATATATACATATTAATTTAACAAAAAATATATATATTATATTTAAAACTTTTGTGATTTATAATATAGATATATGTTTTTCAAATTAATCACATCATAGGTCATTAATTCTAAAAATATATATTTATTCTTTATATTTTAAATCAGTTAAAAAATTAAATCCACTTTTTAAATTTCTTCTTAACCTTTGCTGTTTTTAAACTTTTTCTTCACATTTACTCTTTTTAAAGCTTTGACTTTTTTTTTTATAATAAGTTGATTGAGTTCCTACTACAAACAAAAAGGTCATGTGTTTAATTCTCTTAGACTCCCTACGGTGGATCTTCATGGAAAATAAAATAAAATATATGTTCACTGTGTTGCAGACCAATTCCAGTCACAATCGGTAGAGTTGTTTATGGGCGTTCACACCGTCAAAGTCTCAGATTCTCAGCGACAGTGGCCGAGGTGCGAGTACTATAAAGAAAGCCATTGGCATTTCATCACATTACAGTACAGCGACCATGGCTATTATGGCGCTTACTGGATTCTTGAGGGCTGTTTTTATTATCTTTTGTGTCCGCTTAATGCAATTCCCGGACAGCAAAACTCTGGTCGATAATGGGTTTTTCGCAGCGGCTCAGCAATCGTATTCTGATGATTTCAGCGAAGACTGTGACAATTTTCACCCAGTCTGCTCAGGCTACCGCTGCAACGGCGCTGCCAAAGAATGCGACACGTTTGCCCTGTATCGAGCTCAGCCCCTTTATATGTCGCTGTACAATATCAGCGTGCTCTTCAACACAGCCCCCGGCGTCATAGCATCTTTAAGTAATCTGTCCGCTGTAAAGGATTACTCGAAGTCTTTGCCCTTAAATAAAGCTCTCCTCATTCCAATTCACTGCAAGTGTTCCGGCAATTTCTCGCAGGCTAACCTCACATACACTGTTCAGCACAACGATCTGTACATCAATATCGCGAACCAGACATTAGAGGGCCTCACGACCTGCCAGGCCATGCGAGAGCAGAATCCAAGGTACGGCATTAACGATTTAAGGCCTGGAATAAAACTCGTTGCGCCCCTCCGCTGCGCATGCCCGACTGCTAAACAGGTCGCCAATGGCGTCAAGCTTCTTCTCTCCTACATCGTAGATCTGGACGATGATGACGATATAATCACGGAAAAGTTCAATATTGATCATGCAGATTTCATCTCTGCTAATAATCTGGCGTCCATAAATCCCGCTATTTATCCCTACACAACTCTGCTAATTCCACTCGACCACAGCTCTGTTATTCTCCCTTCTACCCCCTTCGTGCCGCCCCCTCCTCCTGCTATAGCGAAGGCGCCTGCCTTCGTTTATAACCCCGCACCTTCCTCTCACAAGAGCTCCAGCCATATTTATGTACCAATTATTGCAGCCGTGGGAGGAGCGCTACTTCTTGGACTAGGGTTTGTTGGAGCCCTCTTCTTTTCAAGAAAGCGGCGGAGCAAACCAGAAACAAGAAAGCCAGAGGCAGGGGATGCGGAGGGTTTCGAGATCGAATCGACCCTTCTTTCGAACATGTCGGAATTGCTGGCATCGGACAGATTGATACGCTTTTCCTTCAAAGAACTCCAGGAGGCCACTGGCAATTTCAGCGGGGCTCACAGAATCAAGGGTTCAGTTTTCCGCGCGGTTCTGCGCGGAAACAGAGTGGCGATCAAGCAGATGAGAGGGCAGGTATCGAAGGAGATCAACGCCCTTCACAGATTCCACCACACGAGTCTCGTCACTCTGCTCGGCATCTGCGCCGAAGAATCGCCGGACCAGGACTCGTATCTCGTCTTCGAGCACGCTGAAAATGGATCTTTAAGCGACTGGATCCACGGCGCACGGTCACATGCAGGGGGTTCGAATCTGACTTGGAACCAGAGACTGCAGATTGCTCTGGACATAGCAGAGGGTCTGGAGTATCTTCATCACAGCACGACTCCCACCTGCGTTCACAAGGACCTTAAGAGCGGCAATATTCTTCTGGACAAGAATTTTCGAGCGAAGATTGCCAATTTCGGATTGGCCAAATCTGGGGGTATGGGAGGATCGCAGGTTCATGCGGTGACAAGCCACATTGTGGGGACTCATGGATATATGGCTCCTGAATTTATCAGAGACGGGCTGGTGACCCCAAAGCTGGATGTGTTTGCATTTGGGGTGATAGTGCTTGAAATTATGTCGGGCAAACAGGCAGTGGATGTGGGTTCCAACTTTGGGGATTTCAGAGGTGGAGAAAGGGTGCTGCTTTCGGAAGAAATAAGGATTCTGATGGAAAGTGAGAAACCCAAAGAATATCTGATGGATTGGGTGGACCCTGCGATTAAAGGTGATGGAGCCGAGTCGTACCCCGTAGAGACAGGTTTCAGAGTGGCCATGTTGGCAAATTTATGCGTGGACAGGGACCTGACGCTGCGTCCGAGCATGAGAGAAGTGAGGTTGGAGTTGTCCAGAATGACAGGAGGTGCAGGCGAAGCAGGAGGTATATACCATTCCTATTCTTCTCAAGAATCCGCTGATCGAAATAATCATTCATCTTTTTCATACAGTTCAGAATTCCAAGCCAGATAGAGAAAAACAGACCGAACTTAGTTCTGATCATGAACCAACCACAACCAACCACAGTAAGTGATTTGCAAAATATCTATGTGATTTATTTGAAAAAGTTATTAATAAGGTTTAATGATGTACAAATCTCAGTAAGTTTTGATGATGAACCAAAGGCAGTAAGTGATTTGCTTCTGCCAGAAAAATATCACTCTATCTTTTTCATACAGTTCAGAATTCCAAGCCAGATAGAGAAAAACAGACCGAATTTAGTTCTGATAGTGAACCAACCAACCACTGTAAGTGATTTGCAAAATATCTATGTAATTTATCTGAAAAAGTTTTTTATAATGTTTTGATGATGAACCAATCTCAGTAAGTTTTGATGATGAACCAAAGGCAGTAAGTGATTTGCTTCTACCAGAAAAATCTCTATGTGATTTATTTGAAAAAGTTTTTTTTTTATAAAGTTTTGATGATGAACCAATGGCAGTAAGTGATTTGAGTTTTGTGTCTAACATAAAAATATTTATGTAATTTATCTGAAAAAAAAAATTTAAACAAGTTTTTTATGAAGTTGTGATGATGAACCAATCTCAATAAGTGATTTGAGCCTACCAGAAAATATATGTGATTTATCTGAAATATTTTTTTATAAACATTATAAATCACCAAGGTTAGATATATGTTATTTATCTTTAATTTTTTTTTTATAAATATCATGAATCAGACGTGAAAATATCGGTAATGTATTTCTATTGATAGCAAAAAGTATTACATTGGGAACCTTCAGTTCATTAGTATTACCATACACATAACAGAAACTACCATTCTCAAAACTTTGCAAAAAAGGACTACATTACAAAATATCCCAAGGAGTGTGGACTATAGACATGCAAAAAGTCAGAGTAACAGTGATGTAAGAGACAATCGTGGACTATAGACATGCAAAAAGTCAGTAAAAGTAATATATGAGACAAGCAATAATTTATGGCAAAATTGACAAAAGAAACTAAGATTACTAGACAAGACAAGTTCCTTCTAACGTCAAAGACTAAGACCAATTATTTGATGGATATATTAGTCCTGTTGCTGCACATAATGTCTAGGCATCGCGACAGCGGCTCAGATCGGGGGTTGTTACCCTAATCTCCAATCTCTCTATTTAAGTTGTCTCATTGTAGCAGACTAAGGGGGGTAGATCCTATGGAAATGGAATGAAGGAGAACTCGTTGGGAACCAACCAGTTTGGGAGACACAGTGAAACGACCAAATACTTGTAAAAGATCTAGCAAGATTAAATGATTCGATTGAATTGGAAAGATTGATACCAGTGCCTTATAGAGTCAACTATCATGCTAAGGAAATTACAACCAAGTACTTGATGAGAAACTACTGCTATGCATTGTTAATTTAGAATGCAGAATGCAAGGAAAACAATTTGAAAGAGCGAGATGGAGCAAGCTTCGAAGATGAGAGTTAATGTTAAAAAACCTAAAGCACTTAGATTATAAATAATCTGATCTAACCACTAAGTACTTAAGCGAGAGTGTCAATTATGAAGATGCCAAAATTACTTGATTAAAAGATATGCAAATCCACAATAGAGCTCTCAAAATCAGATATCAATCACACTTACTTGAAAAGATTTCCCAAACATTAGTATTCAATAAACATCCAATAATTCAAGTAAATGAAACAAAAGTTAATTAAACATTAAGCAATTTTAATTGATAGAACATGTTCCAAAACTCAAATGCCACTGATCATCAAACCCAACTGAAACATATGAAATTTACTAGCACTTAAATCTGAGTAATTATTCATCCATATATACCATGAAAGTTAGATGCTAAATAAACATTTCATCAAATAATTTATGGATTGAACGATATTCTAAAATAATGCAAATCCAAAAATTAAATTTTCTCCTATAGTAAAACTTAGAATATATTCTTTAACAAGATTTTAGATCTGAAATATAAATTGCAGCAGTAATTTAAACCATAGATCAGTAAACAAACGATGTCGGCACCAA
Source organism: Pinus albicaulis (assembly GCA_034641835.2). Classification (NCBI taxonomy): domain Eukaryota; kingdom Viridiplantae; phylum Streptophyta; class Pinopsida; order Pinales; family Pinaceae; genus Pinus; species Pinus albicaulis. The sequence goes on from CM076569.1 coordinate 829,572,008, forward strand.
TGCCCAAAATGACTAAAAATAGTAAAAATTGATGAACTTGAAGAAAAATCAACTTTTAGGATTTGATTTAGGAAAATTTCAAATCTGATATTTTTATTTCAGCAGTGAAACAATGACAGATCAACAAGGTAAAATTGCCAGAAATAATTGTCAAATATTTCCAGAAATAGCAAAAACTCTATGTTGCATGAGTTTCTAGAACGTGGAAACGTTGGGAACTTGGGTATGGGTGTCCGGAAAGGCTAGAGGTTTCCCTAAATATTACAGGAAATGGTTAATTGAGAACAGTAATATTATTATAAAAAAATGTTTTTTTTTTTTTAATTACATAATTTATCTGTGGAATGTTGTAATGTGACATCTGGGTCTGATACTTTGTACCTGTCAAAGGAGCATCAATGTTACTAATTCTAGAAATGTCAGACACATCATTGGTGCATTTACTAACTTAATATAATTTTTTATTATGAAAAAATATAACATCTTTACAAGAACCAGTCCAGAGAGTCTCTCTAAAACTGAAAGGAAATGAAACTAACATACTAATGGTAAGAGGAATTTCACATAAGGGAAGCAAGAAACCAGAGTTTAGACATCACATAAAACAGGATTGAAAAATGAAATAGCCCCACATAAGAGCTCGCAAACAGAAAGGACAGAAAAGAATAAATCCTTGAAAAGTTAAAGCCCTCACTATTGGAGTTTAAATGTCTAGAAAAAACAAAGTATTTGGAAACTCACTGAGGTTACTGGCCGCAGAGAACCGCTGCTTCAGGCACTATTTTCAAATGAATACAAGGTTGTGCTCTTAAACAAGTTAACAATTACAGTGATGGAGTGAATGGAGGACAAACTTTATGCAAGATTGTGAGTGAGTTTGGCGAGAAAAAGATTTTTTTTGCATGTACTTTCAGAAGGGATTTTTTTTTTGGCAGATTTTGGGGCAAATTTACAGAAATGAAGTTTCTTTTTTGGTAAAACTTACTAAAAATGTTTAAGGAAGTTTTGTTTTGGCGGCAAGTTTTGTTGGAAACGCCGGAACGTCAATCATCATAGTGGTCAAAGATTCCGGCATGTGCCCCACCTTTGGTCGCAGCTCCTACCGAAAATGGTAAGTTCCCACACAGTTCCAAAGCTCCTGGGAATGGAGGAACCTCTGGAACGAGTTTCCCATTTCTCGGGAGCGGTTCCCATGCAACAGAGAAAAAAATATATTAAAACCTGAAATTTTCAATTTTAAGGCTTTAAGAGAGTTTGATTCAGTGATTTTCAGAATTGATAAGTTTGTAATAGCAGTATATTGATAAAAGATCAGCAAACTGAAAATACTGAAAATGATCCCCCTATGTCTAAAAATAGCAAGTTTTGCCGAAAAACTGAAAATTCAGATATGAAACTTTAAATTTAATGCTAACTAACTTTAAAAAAAAAAATCGAAAAAGGGCCCAAGAGGTTTTAAATTTTTTAAATTCAGAAAATTCTCAAAAAAAAAAAAAAAAAAATCATAGTCAAGGTAAGCTTTAATTTTCTATCTTAAGTTTGACTATAGATTTCTGAAGTGGAATTATCTGGAATATCACAAAGCCAGAAATATTTGAAATATCTGGCATTTAACTTTGATGGGTTTCTCATGATAACATTTTTGTTTCGAATTTAAATTTTTAGTTCAAAGTATTTTTATGCTTAGTTGTGATTGATGAGCCTTAATTGTGATTTTAAATTACTTGAAACCGGTAAATAATTGTTTAAGTCAACTTTGGAAATATTTCAAGTGATGATAAATTGCATATCCTTATCGAACATTGTTAATGCATAATTGTGAGGGTGTTTTATTGAATATCATTGTGGTGGATTGCTTTTCCATAGTAGCAGTTACATATCAATTACTTCGCTTTAATTTCATAACGAGATATTTTGACTTCATAAGGCACTTTTTTTTAAAGTTTCAAATCTAATTGGATCTGTAAAATCTCGTAAATCTTAACAAGTATTTGATTATCTAGTTGTGTCTCTTGGATTGGTTGGTCTCCAACCAGTTCTTCTTCTTCATTTTAGTTAGGGTCTACCTCCCTTCTCTTTCAAGGAGACAGCTTAGATAGAGAGATTGGGGATCATAGTGACAACCCCTGATCTGAGCCATTTTCGCGGTGCCTAGACATTTTGTGCGACAACAAGTCCAAAATGATGTTTGGATGGTGTTATGAGGTGGAGCAAAGTTTGCATGAATGGTGTTGAGAGGCAGAGCGTTAATGACTGTTGCCTCTTAATGATGATCATTTGAATTAGTGTCGGAGTCTGAAACCACAAAATGTTCCACATGACTCAATCTTACCACTATATCATCCGGATTATACCTAACGTCTTGCAAGATTCTCTTAATCTCCTCCCGACCCGCAAATATTTTTTAGTTGTTCACTGGCTTGTCACGAATTACCATGCCAAGCAACGTTTCCATTTGACGATGCATAGTGATAAAGTGAAGGAAATATAGTCTTCTTCTATGAAGCTTCCCTAGATCAGGAACCCATTTGAAGTTACTTCCACCAATCTCTGAATCAGAGAAATATTTGTGATCCCAAAACTCCTTGGCTTCTAGGTTTAAAATTTCCTTTCTGACCTCAAGAGGGGCCGAACAAAAATAATTCGCTACTAATTCCCATCTGAAAAGATGCTTGTGTCTTGAGGAAGATGTCCCAGTAGCACCATCCCTATGGCTAGGTAATCTTTGGCATGGAGCCATGTAGTACCTGCAAAAAAACCACACAATGACAACAATAGAGAACTGAACAACTACTTGACGACTACCCATACAAAAGCTCAATCCCACAGTGATGCGAATTGTAAACTCAAGCGTATTACCAATGAGACATATATGTAAGCGAAAGAGGAGCAATTTATGCCTGCCGCAAACCCAAGCTAATAATTTTCCAAACATCCCAAAGCCCCTAATTTTTAGTTAACCCGGAGCAACCGGAATTGAAAAAACTTGCAAAAGTCAAGATTGAGAGAGACCATAACATTTTTCAAAACCAAATGGAGAAGGTACCAGGGTACTACACTCCACAGACCAACACTGGACAACTAAACGAAATCTCGGTGCAGGGTTTAGAGGGTTGATGAGTCATCGAGGGCAAGAATGAAACCAATTCAAATGACGGACCAATCCCTGAGTTGTGTAGAAAGAGCACAAAGAACATCGACACTTAAGAAGAGGAAGAAAACGACCCTGAATAGCTATTAACCCCTGACTGTTGATGATCATGGGGCACTGTAATACCCAAAAATTTGAAAGACAACAACGCGACCCTATTATGACCAACTGAGGGGATATTAGTGGAAACAAACCTATAAACACTCTGACCTAGTTATCTTGTAGCCACCATATGAGTAGTGACGCATGAGCCTCAAGACCACCCACGATGAAACTACCACCTTTCTGCCACCCTGAGAGTAGAGTAGAACATATATAATACATTGTTGATGTGATCAAACAAGTACGTTGAGTGAGGTGAGCACCATACAACCTACACGACAATGGTCAAGTGTACAAGTTGAACCAGAACTCATCCATCCCAAGACGTTGTCACATAATGAGTTCATAAATGAGCTTTCCCCACTTGTCAGCTAATTCCCTTCCTACAACCAATTCACCATGGGAGGAGCACACCATATTCGAGTAGACAAAAAGAATGACCTTACTCAAAACCCCATAGCAAACAAAAACACTAAGTCCCAGCTGCGAACAATTAGTTTGAGAAGCCCTAGGAAGGTGATGCAAGGTACGTGAGGCATGGAGACGCCACAGGCATTCCATGCAAGGCCATGTGTAAAGCTTGGCTCTATCACTGATGGTCGTCATTCCATTACCCATACAATATACACTCTTGCCAATTATAACGTTGATCGGAAAACTGAAGCCGTGGGAGAGAATCATCACCATTTTAAGGATTATCACCATTAAGCCTCATGTCGAAAATTTCTTGTCGTATAATCACCCCCATAGGGGACCAATAATAAAAGGGTTATTCAATAATACACTAGTTAGCTACATTATGAAAATGATTTAGCCCTCACAACAATATAAAATCTATATTCTAATTTCTTTGGAATCAAAATAAGTTTCTAAACCATTTTTCAATAAGATTTATTTAAACTTCTAAATATATAAAGATAGGTTTGAAGTCAATGATTACAATATGTCCTCTCTTCTAATATTCCTTTCCAATTAAATTTTCTACATGTTGATTTTTTTTCACACACAATTTCATTTAAATAAAAATATGATTAATGAGTCCCGAGGGGCAGCACAATTAATGATGGAAGTAATATGAGTCCTGAGAAAACCGAGGGATCCAAGGTTCAAAACCCCTCGATTGCAACCCGGTTTAAGGAGAGGAGGACAGGCAAAAGGTTGTTGGGTTCCTCTGGGATACAAAAAGAAATGATCAATACATATCCCATAAATTATGAATGCAATATAATGGACTATCAACAATGTAAAGTAAGTCTTACCATTAATGTAAAGTAAGTTATTAACCAGTTATATTTTATTATGTTTTTAAATTATCTATCTAATGGCTATCAATTTAGCTATAATGCATAATCCACTCTGTTTATACCACTAATATATATAACTTCAATTTATATGCAAGAAAATAAATCCTTTAAAATAATAAAAAGCCTAATAGTAAAGAAACCTCTATAACCACTTTCTTATATCCATTTAACCATGGCTTCTCTCAATTAAGAAAAAGGTCCAAATCTATAAAAGGAACAATCTCTAAGCTTGAACTAAATAAAATCTCTCCAATTTAAATGATGAATATTATTCAATCAAATAATACTACTAGCATTTGCACCAAGAAGTGTAAAGACATGTCGATAGTGTTTTGGGGTTTTTTCACCCTTCAAATATATATACAAATATATCACAGTTAGATTATAATTACCATGCAGTAATGACTTGGAGAAGTTAAGTTTTTTCTAATTACTATCACTGCATTATGCCAACATGAGATCTTAAGTAGAAGAGAAGACAATAGGTGAAAGAAATAACTTTGCAAAGTTGTAAAACCAAAACACTTCTTACTTAATGAAATCTTTCTTTAGAACATGCATGCAAATTGTGGCAAGAAATCTAGTAAGAAGAATAATTGTTACACAAAATTTTATAATGGATAACCAATGGATTTCCAAATTCTAGGGAAAGGATGAAAACTTTGAATATGTATCCATTCGCCATTCAAATGGAGTTTGAGTCTCCACCCACTTAACTAAGTATGTGAAATCAACTTCAATCTCCTTATCCTCGGTAATGTCAACAATAAAATTTGGATATGTACAAACAATAATGTATATGACACTACAGGATTTCAAAGCGGAGTTGCTAGTACAATCAAATTGGATCTACATTATTTTTTTATCGATTTTTTTTATAAAACCCTTGATAGGCAAGTCATCGTAATACAACTTCGATTTCTGAGTCTTTATCGATTTTTCCTATAAAACCCCATGATAGGAAAGTCATTGTAATACAACTTCGATTTCTGATTATTTTGAGAGCATCCAATAATAGATGGTCTAGAAGTATTCCAGAGGAGCTGATAGGGTTGAGTTTGCTTAGTATACTCTTCCTCGATCATAACTTCTTGTCTCTCAAAATACCCAAAAATGTCATATCATGGCAAGCACTCTTTACTTTGAATATTTCAAATAATTATCTCATAGGTTCGATTCCTGCAGCCTTGGGATCCCTTCGGAATTTGAAGATCCTCAATTTTTCTAAAAAATTGTTAGATGGGAGAATCTCTTTAGAATTGGGGAATCTAATACCATATTTTCTTAATCTATCTAAAACCAACTATGTGGTGCCATTCCACCTATTTTGAACAATATGGCCTACAAAAATAGTTTTCTTGGTAATGAAGGGATGTGTGGTGGCGGATATTTGGGATTACGAGACTACCTTTTGAAAGTAGGGGAGCGTTGGCATATGTCGAAATTTTCCCGGGGAATTTCGCTCTCTGTAGGTATAATTTGCACAATTGTATTATTCCACCTGTCTTATCTCACTGACGCCAGATTCTAAGAGGAAAAGTCATCCACGCCATGGAATCAAATATCATTCCACAAGTTGAGATTCGACGAGTCATAGATCATATAAAATATCACAAACAAGAACTTGATTGGCTTTGGAGGTAGCAAACAATATACAAGGTGATGTTGGATAGTGAATAAGTGGTTGCTGTAAAGAAAATATGTAGCAACCAACAAGGAAATTTTGGGGCGAGGGAAGAGAAGGAATTCAATGCAAAGATGAAGATGGTTAGTAGTAGGATGAGACATAACAATGTGGTGAAGCTTATGTGTTGCATTTCAAGCGATGACTGGAAGCTACAGGTCTATGAATTTGTTCCCAACGACAACTTATTTGATTTCCTGAGTGGGAATGGGAATGGTTCGTCAAGAGAATCATTGCAATGACTTGTTCATCGTAAGATTGTAGTAAGTGTTGCTGGAATTGTGGGACACATGTTTAAGATTGTGTCGGGGATCTAAACAATGTCACCACGATAAACCTAACAATAGCAATTCCTATCGGCATAATAACAACTACTCGCATAAGGAAATGTGACTACTTGATTGTATCTAACAATACTTTCAACAATACAATGGAAATTCAGAATATGTTCCTTTTAAATCCACTTAAAAACCCATTTTTGGCAGTCTCCAAGTAATAACCTACGACAAGAAATGTGCACAAGTGAGAGAAGGGTAACCTAAGTGAATTGGTTAGCACATGCATGTTGTCTATGTGTAGCTTAAGCATTGTCTATTGCATGCATCACTATAGGTCATGCATACCTTTCAGAAGTCTCCAAAAACATTTCATGGTTTTTTAAGAATGCAAGTGTTTTGCATAGACCTAGGTATATTGCATGACTATTTTATTGACATTTGGTTTAGTTTTCTCATGCAAGGAAAAAAATATAAATCCAAAATCTCTGAAATTTTTTGAAGGAAAATTCATATAAATACTAAATTCCAAAGCATTGCCTCTTCCTCATATGGCTATAGATTACTATTTTTTAGTGTCAAGCTCCAACTTTGTTCACAAAGAGTGCTCCAAAGTTTATTTCCAATTTCCAACTTACCAATTAACTCCAACGTTTTTCACAAAAAGCACTCCAAAATTTATTTCCAATTTCCAACTTACCAATTAACCAAAAGTTAAAAAATTAACCTCCTTATTATATCCTAAAGATACAGTTCCTCCCCTCCAACCCCCAAGCTTGCGAAGGTGTGTCCTAGTTAGAAATGGTGAAAGAATTTTAGCACAATCAAAACCACACTCTTCACCATGAAAAAAATTAGCATTAAAAAAATCATCCAACATTAAAGACATAAGGTGCCTTATCCATCCTCTCTCTTCTTATTAACTATGAAAAATACCACATGTCTTCTCATGCAAATTCCTAATTTAATTAAGTAATATGTTTATTATTTACCCATCCACATGTCTCTTTCATTTAAAAATATAATTCCTAATTAGCCTAAATGCATATTTTATTCTCTATTTTTGCTCATTTATTGAGTCTCTAACCATTTCCTAATATTTTGGTGTGAGCACACATGATAATTCAATTCTTAATTAAATAATTCTCCAAAAATAGGATATGAATGATTTCTATTAATGTATCTCTCTAGTATTTAGTTCCCATTTTAACGTACATAATAAATCAACGGAATTTACCGTTGAATATCCCCTTTAATAAATGATAATACTTGTAATGAGAACACTTCTATTAGTTTAGAATAACATTATAAATTCTATGCACATAAGTAATGATTTTTCTTAGAATAATAAATTTCAATTGATATTGCTATCAATGTCAATACAAATGGTATCGATTGTGAGGTTGTGATAACTACAACCGTTTTAGGTACGCACATTTTTATGGTGTGGGGATCAATGTAACACTTGTGAGACCCATGTTAACTCCATCTTATTTACTCAATGGTCATCGAGAAATAAGGGCTAAATGTCTTTAATGAGGGACCATTAGTTATATCCCATGAGCGTTTTCTTACAGCGTACCCTCACTACAACATGTAAATTATTGGATGAGTATAATATTTTACTTGTTAGATAGAGGAAGTTGCTAAAGGAAAAGAATAGGGACACTACTTCTCTCCAATAATATGTTGAGCAAAGTGTTGTCAATGATGTTAAAGGATTAGTTATTGATGTCAAGTGATGTCAAGTTCATGGGGAGCTTGTTGAGGAATGTCATGGCTCATATTTGAAGGTATTTTATTTGCAGAATATCAAGTCATGTTCCCTCATAAAGTGTATAGTTAGATAGCCCTCTTAGAGACATTTCCAATAGTGTAGGGCCCTTTGAAAAAATCCTAATGGATAGAAGTTAACTTCATTTAAATTTTGGAAGGGTTCCCTGCTACATGGTTCCACAATCTAACAGAAGGCACGAGACAAGATTTTTCCTGTTATCTTACCTGTGTTTTGATGTCATGGATGATTTGGTCAAAGAAGCTTTTATGGGCTTTTATGGAAGAGTTGCAGTTGAAAAAACCCACAGGATAGGAAAATTTCCATCATCTAACATCCATCGCACTACGACAGGTCCAAGTCATGCCTTGTGAAGTTTTGGGCACATGACAGAAGGTGCTAGACTTACTCCACAATACCAGTAGATAACATAAATTTAACCTCTCAGCTTTGAAAAATGAATGAAAATTTCGCAAATCAATAGATCTCAGGCTCTCCACCCTACAAATGATGAAGTGGCACAGTTACAAGAAAAAAATGATTGGCTTATATTGATGATGTGACATCAAGTTGGAAAGACAACTTAGGATGAGGATGACATGGCAAAGACACGTGGAATGCATATTTTTCACTTCTGGGTGCCCAAGTGGCCCTTTTTTGGGGGACATGTGGCACCAATCACAGGTTGACACTGCAGGATGATGACGTGGCATGACATGTCACCACACCATGGAGGTCCAATAAAAAGGTTCATGGAGTATTGTATTGGAGCTGGGAGATGGAGATATGCCTGTTACCATACGTGAAAACTTATAGCGTGCCACAGAGGATGAGGTTGAAGCGATTTGTAAAGGATGGGTGTGTTGGCATGGTGGCGCGGTTAATAGACTCTGGGAGACAGAAACATTCCTAGCACAACATATAATGGAAAATTTCACCCTGAGCACTTTTTAATTAACAAAGGAATATTGTGATAAACACATAGCCCAAGACCCCCCTTCATATAGGTGAGAGGTGGATGCCAACTACCAGTAATGCAACATTTTAAACAACACAGACCAATAGGAAAGAGACAGGTGGCAGATATGTGGCAGTGATATGACACACATGATAACGTGACACCTCTAGAGCATGAAATATGGTAGGTGCTTTTGGCCTTATTGGTTGGCCAAGTGGGTCGGATCTTAGTGACACATGACACCACTCAGAGACTACCATGTGGCAGTGATGATGTCATCATTCGTCATGGAAAAGCATTGGGATTCCCACTAGGGGGTCGTGTTTGTAAATCTTTTCCTGTATTAATGATTTTTGGTGTTTTGGGCTAGAAAATACTTAAGTACCTTCTAAGCTAGTTGTACAAATGCTCTTGGGGGAAAGGTGCAATTTTAGCCTTTTAGCATATAACATCTAGGCTCTAAAACTTAAGGGTGTGGAGGTTTTAAACTTGTGTGAAGTCTTTTCACTGGCTTAAGCTATTGATCATGGTCTTAGTGATATGTGCCAAGAGATAAACATTAATGGCACAGAACTATTTAAAATTTGGCATTTTGAGTACCAAAAAATTCAGTTAAGATACAGTTAAAGTGAAGACAAATAAACACCAAAATGAATTGTTATAGTTGCATGAAGACATTAATGAACCATAGATGTCGATTTAGAGACCATCGAATTAAAAAATGAAATCAACATATGATCTGGATTTATGCAGAAACGCAATAAAATACGGAAATAAGCACAAACACAGAGTTGTAGCAGGAATAACACTTCATTCCATTAATATCAAATACTGAAAAATGTTTACACCCAGAATAGCAAATAAACTAGCTGGGGAGATGGTAGCTTATCTCTGAGAAGAGATGTGGTGGCTACATGCCTCATAATTGTGTTACAATGAGGCTCAAGGGAATTTTTATTATTCAACAGTAAGATAAAACCCTAAACAACCAAAACCCTAACCCGAGGAGATGTAACACCAAGAGTTTATGGGCACCGTTGGGGTTAGTTGGGAAACCAACTTCTCGAGGTCGTAACTTGGTCATATTATCTCTGTTTGACGCATATGATACCTCATTGAAAAGATCTCTCTGAGGACTATAGTTAATATCGTGATTTGGTTCAAATCGCTAGAGAAATCATGCCAAAAAACACTGTTTAGGGCCTCAAAATGGATCTAGAAGTTCAAGACCCAAAAAACTGCTAAAAATAGTAAATAAGAAAACCACTGGAACTGAATAGGTGGAATAGGTGGGTGGCCACCAATATCCACCTGGATCATTCCTCCCCCTTAGGAAGCAATGCTCCCCATTTCGTGTAGAGCCTCCATGAGGTGGGGAAATTTCTGTTGAACCTGGTCCCTGGTGAAGGAATTGGCCAGCTTTGACAACCCCATACAATTGGATCTTCTATTGGCGAGTGCTTTTAAGCTACGTGTCCATGATCTGATCGATTTCATCCTATTCCATTCAGTCTATATTTAACTATGTCAGGGTGAGTTGTTCTGCAATATCAGATGTGTCCAGTAATGGTGGAAAGTATGGTCGAAGGTGATCCACATTGAACAATAGATGCAAACCAAGGAATGGTGGAATAGTAATCTCAGAAGCATTATCTCCCATGACCTTGGTGATGGTTGTGTTAGTGTGTTTGGTGCATGCATGTACTAAATCATACCAACTTAAGGGGTGTGGTTTACCCTCTTAAGTAATTGGTCACAGGCAGAAAAAGAAGTGGAGTCAAGCAAGTTAGTGGAACAAGCTAGAATCATAAACATACTAGATAGAGAAATAACATGCATATATAAACAAAAACTAAACTAAAACTAAAACAAATAAAACAAAAGCTCTGAATATAGTCAAACAACTGCAATAATCCAAATGGTGGCTCTTTCGGCCCCTCTTATTGAGTGCTGGTAGGAAATGAGGATGAAACTTTAACCCTCTTGCTAAAGGGCCCTTAGAACATGGGTTCTAAGTCCTGATGCAAGGATGTTTTTACTTCCAAGCTTGCTTTGGTGCAAAGTCTCCCTCTGTCTACTGTGGTGGAATGAACTTGTTGGATGGCCAATAATTGAGTCCCCTCTATCTTTAACTCCAAATCACACACTGTTGGTATTTCTTAGGGAAATTCTGGCCAACATAACAATGTGCTCTCTAGTTCTTCATCTCTTGGTGGCCTTATATAGGAGAATTCAAATCCTCCTTCCCTCTCTTGGTACATTGTGGATGGTGACCCAAGAGAGGGGGATGATTCCATTGTGTGCCACAAATATTCCATTGTGTGCTCCCTTGATGTCTAAGGAGGCTTTGGTGGTTGTCCTTAGGAGGCTTCAAGTGTGAAATCACTGTCCTGGAGTGTGCTTTTTGTGGTCCCGGAAAGTGACTTTCGCCACTCCCAGGATTGTGCGCATTTCGGGTCAAAAGGTGTGCAAAGGCGCTCTTCACGAAGGATTATGCACGCAAAAGCATTTATGACTTGCTCAAATTTGATTTTTCCTCAGACCTTAGATATTTTTAAATACTTTCCAGATTCTCTAATGTCTTTCAGCCCTATAAATCCTTTTGCCTGACATTAAATAATGTCGTATTTTCTTGTACGATTTTCCAATGTTAACAATGGTGTATGGACCATATCGGACTAGGCGTAGCTTGCGGTGGGGTCTAGAGAGGCGTTCCTTCTGCAAATGTAACCAAACTTTGTCACCCACTTGGAACTTGTGTGGCACCCAATGTTGATCATGTCACTGCTTTTGCTTGGCATTGGATTTCTCCAAGATGTCATGGACCTGCTGGCGAGCGTGCTAAATGCGTTCAGTAAATCTGGTTGTTTTATCAGTCTCAGATAGTACATGAGTGGATTTTGTCTGTGTGGTCGCATGAGGTATGGAAACATTAGGCAACGACGCACCTGGGGCCAGATCAATGGAGTGCTTGACCTGATAATGTAGAGGAACCTATGTGGGTGAGGAGAAAATTTCCTTGTTTTCCTCCACGTCTTTGTCCATATGTTGCCTCCGCACAGGGGAGCCATGTTTGGAGGCTGCGATCGCAATCTTCTTGTTGCCCTATGGGCGAATCATAATGAAAACAAATTTCCTGGTTTGGGAAATAATCTTACTGCATTGTTTTGCAGTACTCAAAGAGATGACAGAAGGCGGTACTACCTCCAGTATCTTGTAAAACTTTTTTCCCAAATTAATGATAACATAACGAGGCCTAGACTCATACACAACATGTCGATCCACAAGTATGGTTGGCCTAATAATACATCAGGCACGTCAAGAGGAGCAACATCACACAATACCTCATCCGTGAAGGGCTTGATGCTGTACAGAAGGTGACACTGTTGGAGGACACATAGATCTCTTCCTTGGTGAATCCACCTGATGGTATACGGCTGTGGGTGTGCTACGGTCGATAGGTCGAGCCGCTTCACGACCTCTGCTGAAATGAAGTTCTTTTGGCTTCCGCTATCGACAAGGAATTGCAATGGAGAACCCTTCACCCACATTTGGGAATGGAAGAGGCGCTCCCCCTCCTCTGGATCTTTTGGTTCCTCCTTCTGGATCTTGTTGGTGGAAACGGTGGCAGTGGGTTCCGCATCAATGATTTGCTTCCCTTTTTCATTCCCCTTGTCTAGTTTTGACTCAGAATCAGAACATGCATATGATTCATATGCCTTCAGTTCGGCCACCAACGACTGTTTGGTCTGACACACGCTTGTGTTGTGAGTGGGGCTGTTATGAAATTCACACCACTTCCCCGTGTCCTTATTTGGCTTTGTGATGTTTTTTTTAGTCACCCCGCTTTTTCTTTTTCTGCGGTTTCGGGGCACCTTTCCCTGGCTTCAGATTCGCGGATCCAAAGTCTCTCTTCTTCTGCTTAAATTTATGCTCGATCTTATCAGCATATTGATATGCCATGCCAAGCAAGGTAATGTCGAGGAATTCCATTTCCTCCTGAATGTATCTGTGCAAACAATTGCGGTACTTGAGCACCAAATGTTTCTCTAAATATTTAATACCCAACTTTGTGTGCAGGGTATGGAACAAATTCATTAGCTCTTGCACATCTTGATCCCTTTGTTGCCGCAGCGTGGTCCATTGGATGTACTTGTCCTCATGACTCCCCATGGGGTAATATTGTTTCTTTATGCCATCTCAAAACGAATTCCAAGTGGGTGCATCTGAGAACAGATAGGGTTCCCTCTTGTCCTTTTGCTCACAGTAGGTTTCCCACCAGTCTTTGACATGGGAGGTGGCTTTGAGGAGAGAAAAAGTAATCTTTTCTCGGTTGTAGAAATCATGGACCGAGAAATATCATTCCATAAAATTCAACCATCTATCTACTACATCTGCATCTATCTTGCCTTCAAATACAAGAATGTAAAAGTTGACTTGTACCTTGAAAGGAGTGATGCCTCCAGAGTGGCTGCTGGATGCATATGCGCCGCTAGTGTGTAGTCATTGAAGGATCTGGGAAAGTTATCCATCATCGTGTTTCTTTGTTTCTCGAGGGCCTCCTAAAGCGATATTTTGATAGGATCTCATGTTCCCCCGTCTTTATTTTCTTCTGCCATGGGAGGTCGTCGGGGTTTGCAAGGCCGATCTTGCAAAGGTTCAACCAGATCGAGCCCTAACTCCTTATACCCCAACCTCGTTGGGGACATGAAAAGAAAGATCGATAAAGAGCAGACCACTCTGATATCACTGATATGGATTTATGCAGGAACACAATAAAATACATAAATAAACATAAATGTAGAGATGCAACATGAATAACACTTCATTCCATTAATATCAAATACTGAAAAATGCTTTCAGATAGAATAGAAAATAAATTAGCTCGGGCGATGGTAGCTTATCTCTGAAAAGAGATGTGGCTGCCTCTGAACTGTGTTATAGTGAGGCTCGAGGGATTTTTTATTATTGAAAAATAAGAGAAAACCCTAAACAACCAAAACCCTAACCCAAGGAGATGTAACACCAAGAGTTTATGGGCTCCGTTGGGGTTAGTTGGGTAGCCAACTTCCCGGGGTCGTAACTTGGTCATATTATCTCAGTTTGGCACGTATCATACCTCGTTGGAAATATCTCTCTGATGAATACATAAGCTATAGCGATTTGTTTCAAATCCCCAAAGTAATCATGCAAAAAAAAACGTCGTTTAGGGCCTCAAAATGGCTCCGAAAGTTCAGGACCCGAAAAACTGTTAAAAATAGTAAATAAGAAAACTGATGGAAATGACTGGGTGGAATGGGCAGGTGGCCACCAATACCCACCTGGATCAATATAAAATGAAGAGACCAATGAATTTCAAACAACATGAACTTGAAGCGATTTAATTCCTGAAAAATTGTGAATGCAAAAATACACAACGGATGAGAGGAGATTGATATAAACTAGTCCTTGGAATTGAAATTAAGATTTTTTGCTCTTATTCTAATGAAAGAAACTGTGTGAGAGACCGAGAGAGACAATTGACACAAGAAGATAGTGAAAAAAATTTTAATTGCAAAAAGTATGAAACATACAAAGAAAATAAGGACAAAAGCAAAGCTTGTATGGGGAGATTGGGTGAAATTTGAAGCTACTGTAAAGAAAAGGGCAGAGGATGAGAAACAAAGAGAGTGTTTCTGAAAGAAGATCATAATAAATTTTCAAAACAAATATTTGCCTCATTTATCAGGGGATTGGTGTTTCCTTTAGGTATGTTCTTGAAAATGGTTTGCAGTTTGATGCCTATGAATAGTGGGAGTTGGTGGTTCTTGAAAATGATCAGTGGTTGGTGCCTATGAATATTGATATTCCTAACTTTCCATCAAAATTCTTCCCATTAAGTTTTTTATTTTCTAGTGCAAGAATAATACTTGAAGTTACTACTTTCGGTGGCCCCTGGTATGCCTCGAATCCTTGATTAAGTGCCAAAATTCTGAAGTTTGGAGTTAGATAATGCATGTAAATTTATGGCTATCATTGCTTCTAAGTGTTGCATTTTGATTCTAATGTCTATAGGTATAGACGAGTTGAAAGATTCCATTGCCTCTTGGGCATGTTGGTGATCTTGGTTTCGGCCTTGAGGGCCTTGACTGCCTCCGTCCCCCATGCCTCTACCTCATCATACACTGTCTGTCATAATGATTGGCCAACATGGGCGTATCACATTGAAAGGACATACACTATCGTGAATTGAAAACTAACTAGTAAAACCTTGCAAAGATCTTAGCTTAGGAACTGAGTTAGGAAATTTATTATTAGAGACATAATGATATAAAAAATATTCCAAATTACCCTTATAGCATGACCAAAATACCATAATAAAACAACACTTGAGCCTCTAGTTCATAGTGCACTTGAGGTTTTGTGCCCAGGTTCTTTTCCCAACATCTGCAAGAGAAATCTCCCAACAAAAACCACAAATAGACTAGTATATAACTGCAAGATTCCAGGATGACACCCATAATTCAACTAAGTCAGAGGGAGGCCCTCTCCTTGCCCCACAAGCTAATGCACTAGCCCCGTAGTTGTCTCTGGTACAATCGAAAGCCCAGGCAATTAGCCAACCTGAACTCGTGCCCCTAGAAATCTCAAACTATCTTACAATCCAACCGTTGACCCAAGACACATTTACAAAGCTGTAGAGATTGACATGGATAAAACCATCAACAAAACACCTCCCTACAATACTTCTAGGTAAAACCTAGATAATAAACCAACTCATAAACTCAACCACAAAAATTGAACATTGACAAACTTAATTACAAACCTATTTTACAACATTAATATTAGATAAAAGATATTTATAAATATAATTATTAATATATTTATTTTATAATATTAATATTAAATAAATTATATTAATTTTGAATAAATTGTATTAATAAGTATGAATACTAATATATATTTATTTTACAATATTAATATTTAAATTAATTTTATCTCCTAAATTATAAATTTTTATTAATTATTTTTATATTAGGTAAATGTAATTATTAATTTTTAAATTAAATCTTAAAATCATTATATACTCACTCCATGAAAATATCAACTTTGTATACAATATTATAAGAACATAAATAAATAAAATGAATTTGACAGGTTTATCATTATATACTCACTCTATGAAAATACCAACTTTGTATACCATATTATAAGAACATAAACATAGTAACCACGAGAATGATGACCCGAGAACTTTAACCAAAAAAAAAAAAAACCATGAAAAAACAATATTCAGGGTAAATTTTCAGCGTTTTTTAAAATGGAAGTAAAAGAGATTTTTTTTTTTTTTTTTTTTTTTTTTGCAAAAAACACTCTGAAAATGAAAAAATTGTATTCTGAAATAACTTTTTTTTAATGCAAAAAACACCCAAAAAACATAAAAATGTTGAAACCAAAATTTTAGAATAATAAAAATGTATATTTAAAAAAAAAATACAAAATTCATTATTATTTTTTTTTAAATTAATTTTTTTTAAAATAAAAAAATAAAATAAAATTTAAGAAAAAAAAAAAAAAAAAAAAACAAATAAATTAAAAATATACAAATTAAATTAAAAAAAAAAATTATTAATTAAAAAACAAAAATTAAATTTTAAAATAAAAATTAAATTAAAAATATATATATTAAATTTGAATAAAATTAAAAAAATTTAAATTTAAATTTAAAATAAAATAAATATTAAATTAAATTTTGTTTATTAAAAAACAAATTAAATTATATATATATATTTTTTAATTTGAAAATTTATTTATTCAGCTCTCACACCAATATAAAATCTATATTCTAAATTAGTTTCTAAACCATTTTTCAATAAGATTTATTTAAACTTCTAAATCTATAAAGATAGGTTTGAAGTCACCCATTGCAATATGTCCTTTCTTTTGATATGCATTTCCAATTAAACTTTGTACATGTTGATTTAAAAAAAAAAAAAAAAACATTTTAAGATAATTGAAAAATAAACTAAATTAATTTTATTTTTTTAAATTAAAAATAAAATAAAATTAAAAATATAAATAAAATTTAAAAATAAAATAAATTTAAAATATACAAATTAAATTTAAAAAATAAAATAAATTTAAAATATACCAATTAAATTTAAAAAATAAAAAGAAAATTTGTATCAAATTAAAAACAAAAAATTTAAATTTTAAAATAAAAAATTAAATTTAAAAATATATATATTATATTTTAATAGAATAAAAAAATTAAAATTAAAATAAAAAATAAAAAAATATTAAATTAAAATTTATTTATTAAAAAAAAATTCAAAAAAAATTAAATTATATATATATATATATATATATATATATATATAATTTTATTTTTTATTTGAAAATTTATTTATTTAGCCCTCGCAACAATATAAAATCTATATTCTAATTTGTTTGGAATCAAAATAAGTTTCTAAACCATTTTTCAATAATATTTATTTAAAATTTTAAATTTATATAGATAGTTTTGAAGTGAGCCATTGCAAAATGTCCTCCCTTCTAATATGCATTTCCAATTAAACCTTCTACATGTTGATTTTTTTTTCACACACAATTTTATTTAAATAAAAATGTGATTAATGAGTCCTAGGGGGGCAGCAAAATTGATGATGGAAGTAATATAAGTCCTAAGAAAATAGAGAGATCCAAGGTTCAAATCCCCTCGATTGTGACCTGGTTAAGGAGGGGAAGAGAGGCGACAAATTGTTGGGTTCCTTTGGGATACAAAAAAAGAAGATGAATACATATCCCATAAATTATGAATGCAATATAATGGACTATCGACAATGTAAAGTAAGTCTTACAATTAATGTAAAGTAAGTTATTAACTAGTTGTTTTTTATTATGTTTTTAAATTATCTATCTAATGGCTATCAATTTAGCTACAATGCATAATCCACTATGTTTATACCACTCATATATATAACTTCAATTTATATGCAAGAAAATAAATCCTTTAAAGTAAGAAAAAACCTAAGAGTGAAGAAACCTCTATAACCACTTTCTTATATCCATTTAACCATGGGTTCTCTCAATTAAGAAAAATGTCCAAAATTATAAAAGGAACAATCTTTAAGCTTGAACTAAATAGAATCCCTCCAACTTAAATGATGAATATTATTCAATCAAAAAATACTACTAGCATTTGCACCAAGAGGTGTAAAGACATTCTGATAGTGTTTTGGGTTTTTTTTCACCTTTCGAATATATATACAAATATATAATAGTCAGATTATATTACCATGCAGTAATGACTTGGAGAAGTTAAGTTTTTTCTAATTACTATCACTGCATTTTTCCAACATGAGATCTTAAGTAGAAGAGAAGACAGTGGGTGAAAGAAATAACTTTTCAAAGTTGTAAAACCAAAACACTTCTTACTTAATTAAATCTTTCTTTAGAACATGCATGCAAATTGTGGCGAGAAATCCTGTTTGAAGAAGAATTGTTACACAAAAATTTATAATGGGCAACCAATGGATTTCCAAATGGTGGGGAAAGGTTGAAAATTTTGAATATTTATCCATTCGCCGTTCAAATGGAGTTTGAGTCTCCACCCACTTACTAAGTATGTGAAATCAACTTCAATCTCCTTGTCCTCGGAATGCCAACAATAAAATTTGGATATGTACGAACAATAATGTATATGACACTACATGATTTCAAAGTGGAGGTGCTTGTACAATCAAATTGGATCTACATTATTTTTTTATCGATTTTTTCTATAAAACCCCTGATAGGCAAGTCATCGTAATACAACTTTTATTTCTGAGTCTTATCAAATTTTCCTATAAAACCCCCTGATAGGAAATTCATCGTAATACAACTTCGATTTCTGAGTATTTTGAGAGCATCCAATAATAAATTGTCTGGAAGTATTCCAGAGGAGCTCACGGGGTTGAGTTTGCTTAGTATACTCTTCCTCGATCATAACTTGTCTCTTGAAATATCCAAAAATCTCATATCATGGCAAGCACTCTCTGCTTTGAATATTTCAAATAATCCTCTCATTGGTTTGATTCCTGCAACCTTGGGATCCCTTTGGAATCTGAAGATCCTCGATTTTTCTAAAAATTTGTTAGATGGGAGAATCCCTTTAGAATTGGGGAATCTAAGACCATATCTTCTTAATCTATCTGAAAACCAACTATGTGGTGCCATACCACCTATTTTGAACAATATGGCCTACAAAAATATTTTTCTTGGTAATGAAGGGATGTGTGGTGGTGGAGATTTGGGATTACGAGACTTCCTTTTGAAAGTAGGGGAGCGTTGGCATATGTCGAATTTTTTCCTGGGAATTCTGCTCTCTGCAACTATAATTTGGACGTATTATTCCACTTGTATTATCTCACTGATGCTAGATTCTAAGAGGAAAAGACCTCCACACCATTGAATCAAATATCATTCCATGAGTTTAGATTCGACAAGTCATAGATCATAGAAAATATCACAAACAACAACTTGATTGGCTATGGAGGTAGAAAAACAATATACATGGTGTTGTTGGATAGTGGAGAAGTGGTTTTTGTAAATAAAATATATAGCAACCAATAAGGAAAGTTTGGGGCCTAGGGAGAGGAGGAATTCAATGCAAATATGGAGATGGTTAGTAGTAGGATGAGGCATAACAATGTGGCAAAGCTTACGTGTTGCATTTCAAGCAATGACTGGAAGCTATATGTCTACGAATTTATTCCCAACGACAAATTTTTTGATTTCCTGAGTGGGAATGGGAATGGTTCATAAAGAGAATCGTTGCAATGGCTTGTTCATCATAAGATTGCAGTAAGTATTGCTAGAATTGTGGGACACATGTTCAAGATTGTGTTGGGGACAACGAATCAAAACATTGTTGCCACGATAAACCTAACAGTATAAATTCCTATCGACATAATAACAACTACTCGCATAAGGAAATGTGACTACTCGATTGTATCTAACAATACTTTCATCAATACAAAGGAAATTCAAAATATTTTCCTTTTAAATCCACTTAAAAACCCATTTTTGGCAGTCTCCAAGCAATAACCTACGAAAAGAAATGTGCACAAGTGAGAGAAGGGTAACCTAAGTGAATTGGTTAGCACATGCATGTTGTCTATGTGTAGCTTAAGCATTGTATATTGCATGCATCACTATAGGGCATGCATACATTTCTGAATTCTCCAAAAAAAATTCATGGTTTTTTAAGAATGCAAGTGTTTTGCATACACCTAGGCATATTACATGAATATTTTGTTGACATTTGGTTTAGTTTTCTCATGCAAGGAAAAAAATTATAAATCCAAAATATACGAAACATTTTGAAGGAAAATTCATATAAATACTAAATTCCAAAACATTACCTCTTCCTCATATGGCTATAGATTACCCTTTTTTAGTGTCAAGCTCCAACTTTGTTCACAAAGAGTGCTCCAAAGTTTATTTCCAATTTCCAACTTACCAATTAACTCCAACTTTGTTCACAAAGAGTGCTCCAAAGTTTATTTCCAATTTGCAACTTATCAATTAATTGAAAGCTTACAAATTAACCTCCTTATTGTATCCTAAAGCTACACTTCCTCCCCTCCAACCCCCAAGCTTGCAAAGGTGTGTCCTAGTTAGCAATGGTGAAAGAGTTTTCCCGTTTCACCAATAAATTGTGCAGCTACCAAAGTATGATGAAGTCCCACTCCAAAACAAAACTTGATCAGGATTTAGCACAATCAAGACCACACTCTTCACCATTTCACCATGAAAAAATTTAGCATTAGAAAAATCATCCAACATTAAGGAGTATAAGGTGCCTCCCATATTCATCCTCTCTCTTCGTATTACTAATGAAAAATTCCACATGTATTCTCATGCAAAATTCCTAATTTTTATTCAGTAATATGTTTATTATTCACCCAACCACATGTATCTTTCATTTAAAAATATAATTTCTAATTAGTCTAAATGTATATTTTACCCAACTCTCAACTAGCTTCTTTATTTTTACTCATTTATAGAATCTCTAACCATTTCCTAATATTTTTGTGTGAGAACACATGATAATTCACTTCTATATAAAATAAATCTCCAAAAATAGGATATGAATGATTTCTATTAATGTATCTCTCTAGTATTTAGTTCTCATTTTAATGTACATAATAAAATCATCTGAATTTACCTTTGAAAATCCCCATTAATAAATGATAATACTTTTAATGAGAACACTTCTATTATTTTAGAATAACATTATAAGTTCTATGCACATAAGTAATGCTTTTTCTTAGAATAATAAATTTCAATTGATATTGCTATCAATGTCAATACAAATGGTATCAATTGTTAGGTTGTGATCACTACAACCTTTTTAGGTATGCACATGGATATGGTATGGGGATCAATGTAACACTAGTGAGACCCATGTTAACTCCATCTTATTTATTCAATGGTCATTGTGAAATAAGGACTAAATGTCATTAGTGAGGGACCATTAGTTATATCTCATGAGCGAATTCTTACAATCTACCCTCACTACAACATGTAAATTATTGGATGAGTATAATATATTACTTGTTAGGTAGAGGAAGTCGCTAGAGGGAAAGAATAGGGACTCTAATTCTCTCCAATAATAAGTTGAGTAAAGTGTTGTCAATGATGTCAAAGGACTAGTCATTGATGTCAAGTAGTGTCAAGTTCATTGGGAGCTTGTTGAGGATTGTCATGGCCCATATTTGAAGGAATTTTATTTGCAAAAGATCAAGTCATGTTCCCTCACAAAGTGTATAGTTGTATGGCCCTTTGAAAAAATCCCAAGGGATCAGAAGTTAACTTCGTTTAAATTTTGGAAGGGTTCCCTGCTACATGGTTCCACAATCTAACAGAAGGCACAAGTGAAGCTTTTTCCTCTTAGCTGACATGTATTTTGATGTTGCATCATGGATGATTTGGTTAAGGAAGATTTTATGGAAGAGTTGTAGTTGAAAAAACCTACAAGATGGGAAAATTTCCATCATCTAACATACATCACACTACGACAGGTCCAAGTCATTCCTTGTGAAGTTTTGGGCACAAGATGAAGGTGCTAGAATTACTCCACGAGACTGGTAGATAACATAAATTTAACATCTGAGCTTTGAAAAATGAAGGAAAATTTCGCAAATCAACAAATATCAGGCCCTCCACCCTACAAATGATGAAGTGGCACAATTACAAGTGGCAAAAAATTAGTGGATGATATGGATGATGTGATAGCAAGTTGGAAAGACAACTTAGGATGAGGATGACATGGCAAGGACACGTGGAATGCATATTTGGCACTTTCGGGTGCCCAAGTGGCCCTTTTCCGGGTGACATGTGGCACCACTCACAGGGTGACACTGCAGGATGATGATGTGGCATGACAGATGGCATGACACATCACCACACCATGGAGGTCCAATAAAAAGGTTCATGGAGTATTGTATTGGATTTTTATGTGGTTGAAAATATCTGGGAGAGGGAGATATGTCTGTTACCATATGTGAAAATTTATAGTGCGCCACAGAGGATGAGGTTGAAGCACTTTGCAAAGGATGGGTGTGTTGGCATGGTGGCATGGTTAACAGACTCTGGGAGACAGAAACATTCCTAGCACAACATATAATGGAAAAATGGACCCCGAGCACTTTTTAATTAACAAAGCAATATTGTGAAAAACACATAGCCCAAGACCCCCCTCTGTATAGGTGAGAGGTGGATGCCAACTACCAGTAATGCAACATTTTAAACAACATGGACCAATAGGAAAGAGACAGGTGAGAGACATGTGGCAGTGACATGACACACATGATGACGTGAAACCTCTAGAACATGACATATGGTAGGTTCTTTTGGCCTTATTGGGTGGCCAAGTGGGTCGGATCTAAGTGACTCATGGCACCACTCAGATACTACCATGTGGCAGTGATTATGTCATCATTCAACATGACAAAGCATTGGGATTCATACTAGGGGGTCATGTTTGTAAATATTTTCTTGTGTTAATGATTTTTGGTGTTTTGGGCTAGAAAATACTGACGTACCATCTAAGCTAGTTGTACAAATGCTCTTGGTGGAAAGGTACAATTCTAGCCTTCGAGCATTAAACGTCTAGGCTCTAAAACTTAAGGGTGTGGAGGTTTTAAACCTATGTGAAGCTAAGCTCTTTTCACTAGATTAAGCTATTGATCGTGGTCTCAATCATATGTGCCAAGAGATAAACATTAATGGCATGAAACTATTTAAAATTTGGCATTACGAGTACCAAAAAATTCAGTTAAGATACAGTTAAAGTGAAGACAGTTAAAACACCAAAATGAATTGTTATAGTTGCGTGAAGACGGTGAACCAGAGATTTCGATTTAGAGACCATCGAATTAAAAAATGACATGAATATATGATCTGGATTTATGCAGGAATGAAATAAAATAATAAATAAACATAAACGCAGAGATGCGGCAGGAATAAGACTTCATTCCTTTGATATCAAATACTGAAAAATGCTTACAGATATAATAGCAAATAAACTAGCTCGGACGATGGTTGCTTATCTCTGAGAAGAGATGTGGCAGCTACATGCATCTGAATTGTGTTACAATGAGGCTCAAGGGAATTTTTATTATTGAATAGTAAGAGAAAACCCTAAACAACCAAAACCCTAACTCAAGGAGCTATAACACCAAGAGTTTATGGGCCCCATTGGGCTTCATTGGGTAGCCAACTTCCTGGGGTCATAACTTGGTCATATCATCTCTGTTTGGAACGTATGATACCTCGTTGTAAATATCTCTTTGAGGAATATAGTTGCTATCGCGATTTGTTTCAAATTGCTAGAGAAATCATGCCCAAAAAAATCGTTTAAGGCCTCAAAATAGCTCTGGAAGTTCAAGACTCGAAGAACTGCTAAAAATATTAAATAAGAAAAGTGATGGAACTGACTAGGTGGAATAGGTGGGTGGCCACCAATATCCACCTGGATCATTCCTCCCCCCTTAGGAAGTAGTTATCCCCATTGCATGTAGAGCCTCCATGAGGTTGGGAAATTTCTGTTGAACCTAGTCCCTGGTAAATCACTTTCTTTGGTGAAGGAGTTGGTCAGCGTTGACAAACTGATACAATTATATCTTCTTTTGGCGAGTGCTTTTAATTTTTTTGCCCATGATTCGATCAATTGCAGCCTTTTCCATGCAGTCTAGATTTAACTATGTTGGGGTGAGTTGTTTTTCAATGTCGTATGTGTCCAGTAATGGCATAAAGTATGGACGAAGGCAATCCACGTTGAACACTGGATGCAAACCAAGGAATGATGGAATAATGAACTCAAAAGAATTATCTCCCACGACCTTGGTGATGGTGTATGGAGCATATCAGAGTGGGCGTAGCTTGCGGTGGGGTCCAGAGAGGCATTCCTTTTGCAAATGTAACTAAATTTTATCGCCCACCTGGAACTTGTGTGGCACCCGATGTTGATCATGTTGTTTCTTGTGCTTTGCATTGGATTTATCCAAGATGCTGTGAACCTACTGGTAGGCATGCTGGATGCGTTCAATAAATCTAGTTGCTTTATCAACCTCACACAATACATGTATGGATTTTGTTTGTGTGGTCGCATGAGGTATGGAAACATCAGGCAGCAGCGCAACTAGGGTCAGATCAATGGAGTGCTTGACCTGGCAGTGTAGAGGAACCTCTGTGGGTGAGGAGAAAATGTCCTTGTATTCCTCCACGTCTTTGTCCATCTATTGCTGCCACGCAGGGGAGATTCTATTTGGAGGCCGTGACCACAATATTCTTTTTGCCCTGTGGGCAAATCGTAATGAAAACAAATTTCCTAGATTGGGAAATAATCTTACTACATTTATTTGCAGTACTCAAAGAGATGGAAGAAGGCGATACTACCTCCAGTATCCTGTAAAAATTATTTCCCAAAGTAATAATAACAAAATGAGGCCTAGATTCATACATAGCATATCACTTCCACAAGTATGGTTGGCCTAATACTACATCAGACACGTCATGTTATGAAACCAACTCACAAAGTAGAAGAAAAAAGAGATAGACACCTTAGAAATCAGCCTCTTCTATGGGGTAACCTCCTTTACATTACATAAATGAACAATTCTTGGATTATAGAAATGAAAAAACCTCCTTTCTATAAATAGGAGTCCATGGGGTCACAATATAATCCTATTCGACCTAACAATAATAATGTAAGGGCACAACAATAACAATAGTGGGCTTTTATGGGGAAAAATAGTAACAATATGGGGACTATAGGGGCACAACAATAACAATAAGGGGGATACACTAATAACAATAATGGACTACACTAGTAATATAGGGACCTAACATGCCCCTCTCCTTCAAAAAAGTGTTGTCCTCAATACTTGAGTAGTTCTGGATGCTTCTGTATAAAATTCTCATCCCCCCATGTGGAATCTTCAGTGGGTAAGTTCTTCCACTTGATGAGATTTTGATCAGTGGTTGTCATTGATTTCAACCTAAGCAGCACCAAGGGCTACCCCTATTTTGCATGGGAATTTCTACCTACCAAATTATTATATTCCGAGTCAAGGATATTTTTTATGTTTTCTACTTGTTGAGATGTTTCCGTGGATATATGGCACACCACATAATTCTTCACTGTTTAAGAGATATTCATGTTTGAAGTTAGTAACCCTAGTTAGTGGGATAAAACCCCATGGGGTTGTGGCATGGGTCATTTAACAGTCAATAATTAATAGTTTTTAAGCTCCTAAAATCCCTCCTGCATTCACTTGTTGAAGTCCCTCTCAACCTAAGCATTTATATAAATCGTGATCCTCATATCATGCTCATGTAGGGATTTCTCTACTTGAAAACGATCATTGTGGAATTTTTGCTATAATTTTTTTTTCTACGAAGGTTCAAAAGCAGAAATTTTTATGAGGTGAATTCGAAATATTGAGGAAGCTCTTGTAAAAATTTTAGATCCTGGTGTGCAATATTTTCGGAGATATGATTTGTGGAAGTTATGGTTTTTGCAGGCTCTTGAACTTCATCTCAAAGAGGCGACCTTGGGAAAATCATCATAACTCTCTCTCTAAGTATCAGATTGGAATTCTGTAAAAAGTAACAGATAGTGAACGGACTTTAGTTTTCTGTATATCAATTTTAAGCCTAATGAGGAAAAAATGACACGTGGCACGCCGTACAAGTTTTCTCTACTGAACCCGTCCATAATTAGGTCATTGTGAGAGATTGGGCATAACATTGTCTTGAAGAATCCAAATTGGGTCAGACCTGTGGCATTGGAAAGAAGACTCGAAGAAATACTATAGGATCAAAAATCACATATTGGGGATCTGAAATACCAGAGATACACCAGATTCAATATCGAGCTCCTAGAAGGCAAGAAAAAGCTAGATCATGTGTTGTCAAGGGCTGCAAAGGACTAGAATTTCTAGGGCAACAAAGAAAAGAAAGGTGCAACAGAGGTAAGCTCCAGGTAAGTATATTCTGTATATGCATGTTTATCCCTTAATTGCATTAGGTTCTTTGTATTCTAATTTGTTTTTTTTTTGTTTAGCACTGACATATGCTCTGCAGGATGAGGTAAGTTTTGTTGTTATCATGTCATGGGTATTTTCTTGAAGAGTTTTTGCAGGTATTATATATTTATCAAGATAAGAATCAATGCATGATCTAATGTTCTGAAGAGTGAGAAAGGGTAGCATTAAAAGAGCAGCAATCAAGGTGTTGAGTCTCAAATCTGCATCTTTTCCATACACTTTTCTATACCTTTTTCACTCACCTAAACCTCCCAAATTGTCAATATCATGTGCAAAAGAGCATCTAACATGGTTTTTAATTATATTTTTGTGTTTTCTATTTGATCTAGATTTTGTTCATTCAGTTGCGGAATCTTGCCACTTTCCGCAGCTGCTGCAACTTTCCGCAGCTATTTTGTGAAACTCTATGCTACAGGTGTCTACAAGGAAAACGAGCCACATGGGCAGGTCAGGAATGACGTGGACATGGTTCGTGTCCTATTGGTTCAAACAAACTCATCCAAAGAAGCCGCGGTCAAAGGCGTCCACATGGAAGTCAACCATGGAGTCTCATGTCGGCAGGACTCTGTTTCGTGTCACATGAAGATTCATACGGCCGTTTCTAAGCCTGCGGAGGATAAATCGACATCTGTACAGGGCTCCAGAATCGAATTCAAGCATCCACCTCTCATAGATTTACTTTCCAACACGGCCATGATCCTAGATCCGTGGACGTAGTGGTCTACGTGCTCTCCACCAGCATGAACTTTAGGAGACAGTTATAGTTCGTTGTTATATATAATGCGTTTGCATACGCATATAGAGTTAGTGAATGTTAGTCTCTGTTATCTTTTATTAGTCTGCTCTGTAGTGTGATTACGCTGCAGTTGTGCCGTAACATCACCATTCTGTAATGACTGCTTCTTAATATAAGAAGACTCTGTTTTCCAACTTAATTCATATTTGAGGACTGTTGCCAAGGCTGGTGTAGAGGGCCCCTGCTCAGCTAAGGTTTTGTGCATTAGTGTATAATTTTAATTTCGTTTCTTTAGAGATCATTGTGTCATAATCCATTCATATGTTCATACATTGCATTTGTTTCATTTCTGTTTATAAACTTCCATAATTTCCCTTTCATTTCTGTCTTTCATGTTTTATGTTGATAATCACTGATCAGTGTTCTTGTTTCAGGTTATAGATAGGCAGCCCGGGCATTTTCATAGCTTTTTGACTAATGACATGGAACTAACATTGTTCTGCTGCTAATTTGCTTTTCATAGATTTTGTTTAATTTCAGTATTGCTTTGTTCATTTCAGTTTTGCTTATTTGCTTCAGTAGTTAAATTTAGATATATTAAGCTGCTCATAGCATCTTCAGTTGCCTCCGAAAGCCACAGCTGGACTGATGGTGAGGGATTGTATTATGAAATGTGTAGTTTAGTATTAGTTTCTTTTATGCAAATTTAGATATATTAAGCTGCTCATAGCATCTTCAGTTGCCTCCGAAAGCCACAGCTGGACTGATGGTGAGGGATTGTATTATGAAATGTGTATTTTAGTATTAGTTTCTTTTCTGCAAATTTAGATATATTAAGCTGCTCATAGCATCTTCAGTTGCCTCCGAAAGCCACAGCTGGACTGATGGTGAGGGATTGCATTATGAAATGTGTAGTTTAGTATTAGTTTCTTTTCTGCAAATTTAGATATATTAAATCATGCATGAAATCTTCAGTTGCCTCCGAAAGCCACAGCTGGACTGATGGTGAGGGATTGAATCATGAGTGTATGGTTTAGTATTAGTTTACTTTCTGCAAATTAAATATCAGTTACTCAAATTGTTTATGATTACTTCCGAAAATCATAGTTGGACTAATGATGAAGGATCAGAAGATAAATTGATGTAATCTGATTTAGATTTATTTTGTTGCAATTTTGAATTTCCTTAAGCATAGTTTCTTTTATGTTTAGTTGGCAGCAAGAATAGTTTGGTTTTCATGTTCACTAGTTTACTGTTTTGATTCATTAGATTAGCAGCACCTTTTCATTTCAGCAGTACACTTTTACTTTCTTTCAAAGTCTTGTCATTGTAATTTTCAATTTGCTTTTAAAGTTTCAAGTTGGTAAATCATTATAGGGGATATCACTTCCTTGAACAAATATAACCAAACTTGTTTTCATTTTAGAATTTCCATTTCACCTTAGAAAAACCAAAAACGACAAAAAGTTAAGAAATAGGTTATCTTGCACATATAGTGCGCCGCACTTCATCAGCTTACGATTCCCTGATTGACAAATTAAATGCAGCAATTTAGGACACACTAAATTGACCAAACATTTTGGCGCCGTTGCCGGGGAAGTGTAACTAGGTAGCCAATTTCTTAAAAAAAAACACAAAATCATAAAAGAAGGGAAAACTTGATAACTTCTTGAAGTATGCTCTCCTCTTGCACCTAGTGTGATCTGGAGGATCATAAAAGAGAGTTATTGGTTTAGTAATTTCTTAAGTATGCTCTCTTCTTGCACCTAGTGTGATCTGGAAGATCAGAAAGAGAATTATTAGCCCAACTTTTTTTTAAAAAATAAAAAATGACATGCATAGAGCAAGAGATTCTAGGGGAAGGTTTATAGCTAAAGCCAAGAGTTCGATTTTCATAACTCCATCTTCTTCGAGGCATAGACCAGATTCACCACCATCTACCCCTAGCCTTAAGATTTTTGGAAGTCAAGGAACAGCTGAATTAGAGGATTCTCCTATACCACCTACTAAAACCCACTTAGAAAATAAAGAGACTCTCTCTCATCCTCCCTTGGTAGAAGAACTAGAGGACTATAAGGACTCTAAAGAAACTATCATGGTAGAGGAAGTAACAAATAGAGGTGGAGGTAGAAGAGGAGGAAACAATGGAGACAACAATGGTGAAGGAAATAATGGTAGAAATAGGGAAGGAGACAATTTGTTTGGATTCCCTATAGTTGATGAGGAAACTCATGCAACAATGAAAAATATCTCACCATCTGTCCTCCCTAACTTTTATGGATTGCGAAGTGAGGATCCTAAAACATTTCTGTTTGAGTTTGAAGTCGTGTGCCGAACCTATGACTATATGGAAGACTCTCAAAAACTCAAACTGTTTCCTTCAACATTGAAGGGAGTTGCTTTGAAATGGTTCATGGGATTAGCCACTCAATCTATTAGGACTTGGAATGATATGAAACAAACATTTTTGGATATATACTTGGACTATTGTATGCCCACCAATCACAAGGATGAGGTATTCAAAATGATGCAAAAAGAAGATGAAAATTTGGAAGAATTACTTGAAAGATTTCAATACAACTTGAAAAGAGAAAAGATGAGCAACTTAGATGATGAAACCTTGAAAGCCCTCATATTAAAAGCCATTAGAGATGAATGGATAGATATTTTAAACATGATGGGGAAAGGAGACATTTCTCAACTTCCACTTCTTGATATAACAGAACTATGTGTCCATCTCTCAAGGGGAAAATCTAAAACCGGAAAAGGGCCTAGGGATCCTTCTCTTATTAGGGCTAACAAATCTGCAACTGGATCAGTAAGTAGGGCAGAGATTGGTAACATGCTTGATGAGTTCAAAACTGATATTTT
This sequence comes from Pinus albicaulis, assembly GCA_034641835.2. Lineage (NCBI taxonomy): Eukaryota > Viridiplantae > Streptophyta > Pinopsida > Pinales > Pinaceae > Pinus > Pinus albicaulis. The sequence continues at coordinate 829,602,439 of CM076569.1, forward strand.
AGGGAGCCTTAGTGAACAACTAGACACCCTTAAAATTCAAAACAAGCAGAAAGCAGAAACAGATGCTTTAGCCATCTTTTGTCCGAAATGTAGGAAGAAACATGCTTTAAGGGAATGTCCCTTGGATGCAAAAGTTGTAGAAACATGTATGATTTGCTCAGAAAATCATGAGATCAAGGATTGTCCTTCAATTCCTGGACTCAAAGCTGTTTTTCAAGAAGACCCAAATTCAGTAGAATCTCTCTATTTTGTCGCAAGGAGACCTTGGCAGGGACAACAACCTCAAGGGTTTAACAACCCTATGAATCTTCAAACCCCACCAAATTGGAATCCTTGGCAAAAACCTTGGCCCCAACATCAAAATTCATATCAGCCATGGGTACAAGGGATGCAAAATCCTTATGGGAGATTTGCTCAATTTTATCAATATCCTCCATCTTTTCAAAATCAACAAGCTCCACAACTTCCAAACCCAAATCCACAACTTTCATTGTCATTTCCACAACAACAACCTTCTCAACAAAATACAAATCCTCAACTCATGCTCCCATACCAACAGAAGACAAATCAACTTCCAGCTCAGCCATTGCCAAATCCTAATAATAAAAATCCTCAGAATACTTATACGATAGAAGGACAACAATTTCCTACCTATATGATTGTTCCTCTCAACGATGTACAACTCAGATCTGGTAGAGTTTTAGAAAAACCTTCTATAGATATTCAAGAGCAAGATACCTCTGAGGAGGACTCTCTTCAAGATAATAAGGGTTCTGAGGAAAAATCTCTTCAAAATTCAAAAATTCAAAAAGAAAAAGAAAAGTTAACATCCACAACTCCTATAGTTGAGCAACCCGCATCTTCATCTATACCTCCTTTTCCTGAAAGACTACAAATTGACAAGGGGGTGGAAAAACAAATCTTGTTGCCTAACTATGACTTTCTAGATGAATTGAAGAATTTTTGTATCAAGATTCCCTTGCTACAAGCCATTCGAGAAATTCCTATTCTATCAAAAACCATAAAGGAGTTGAGTTTCAAAAGACCGGGAAGGAAACTAAAAGACACAAGAAGAATCCACCTGGTAGGAAAGATTGCAGATATTATGATGGGAAAAATTACCATGCAGAAGTATGTAGATCCAGGAAGTTCAATTGTCAAGACACATATAAATGGGATAGAAATTCCAAACACATTGATTGACTTAGGGGCTGCTATCAACATTATGAGTAGACAGACTATGGAACAGTTAAAACTTCCTAACCTTCTTTTTACACCTACTTTATTGCAACTTTCAGATCGATCGATTATTAAACCAGATGGTGTATTAGAAGATATTTCAGTCTCCTTAGATTCTTGGGAATATCCGGTAGACTTTATGATTTTGACTCCCAAAAGTAATCTAGGAGGACATCCAATTATCTTAGGAAGACCTTGGCTGGCCACAGCTGATGCTTTTATTAGTTGTAGATCTGGAGACATGTACATTTCTAATGGTAATTCGACAAAGAAATTCAATTTGTATCCTCCAGCAAGAGCAATCACAGAAATAGGAGACAATGAATGGGTCGATGATGAGGACATTATACAACCTGTCTTTACCATTTCTGAAATTAGTGAGGATAGTCAAATTCTGAACACATTAGAAAATTTTGAGACATCTTCAGAATATGACCCCACACAATTTCAGTTGGAATCCGACATAGAATATTTATCATCAAGACAAATGTCTCTTTACTCTATGGAAGAATTTGGTAGTTCTACTATTGAGATTTTTCCAGGAAAAACATTGAATATCAACAAACATTTGGAGAAGTCACAACAAGAAGAACTAAACAGAATCTTGCAAAAACATTCTACTGCATTTGCATGGGAGTATACTGACATGAAGGGTATTGATCCTAAGACTTGCATCCATCATATCTATATTGAGGAAAACGGTAGACCAATCAGACAACCTCAAAGAAGGATGAATCCAAATCTTGAAAATAGAGCTCAAAGAAACATACATTTATCCAATTTCGGATAGCCGATGGGTTTCTCCTTTGGTTATAGTACCTAAAAAGAATGGTAAATGGAGGGTATGCATTGATTACAGGGAATTGAACAAAGCAACTTTGAAGGATCACTTTCCTTTGCCTTTTATCGATCAGGTATTAGATACATTAGCGGGTAAAAAGTACTTTTCATTTTTGGATGGTTTTAGTGGCTATAATCAAATTCAGGTAGCACCTGAAGATCAAGATAAGACCACATTTACTTGTCCATGGGAAACTTTTTCCTACCGAGTACTTCCTTTTGGGTTATGTAATGCACCTGCAACATTCCAAAGAGCAGTACTAGGAATTTTTTTTGATCTAATCCATGATTGTGTAGAGGTTTATATGGATGATTTTACAGTTTATGGTAATTCATTTGAAGAAGCATTAGAAAATTTGGAAAAAGTTCTTATAAGACGTAAAGAAACAAACCTTTCATTAAGCCATGAAAAATGCTTTATGATGTTTACTGAAGGGATTGTTTTAGGACATCATATTTCGGGAGATGGGATTAAGGTTGATAGATCAAAAGTTGAAGTCATCTCCAAGTTGCCTATTCCAAATTGTCAAAGAGATGTTAGAAGTTTTTTAGGATTTACTGGTTACTATAGAAGATTTATAGAAAAATTCACTAAAATAGCATCTCCACTCTTCAAATTGCTTACAAAAGACTGTGAATTTAAATGGGATCCTGATTGTCAATCAGCTTTTGAAACTTTGAAAACAAAAATATTTGAAGCACCTATCTTGAGAGGACCAAATTGGAAACTCCCTTTTCATATTTCTACGGATGCTTCAGATACAGCTCTTGGAGCTGTGTTGGGTCAAAAAGATTTAATTCCTTATGCCATTTATCACACCAGTAAAAATTTGACTCCCACAGAGTTGAACTATACTGTGACTGAAAAAGAGTTTTTAGCTGTTGTTCATGCAATTAATAAGTTTAGACATTACATAACAGGCTATGAAACTTTTATTCATACTGACCATTCGGCAATTAGATATTTAATGAACAAACCTGTTACTAATGGCAGAGTGACAAGATAGCTTTTACTTTTGCAAGAATTCAATATTACTGTGTTGGATAGACCAGGAAAACAGAATACAGTAGCTGATTTCTTGTCTAGAATTCAAAATACTAAAGAAGATTCTCCTGTAGAAGATAAGTTTCCTGATGAATATTTGTTTGCAGTAACTATTAAGACCCCTTGGTATGCAGATATTGCTAACTATTTGGTTACGGGGAAACTACCTTCACATTTATTTCCAAGAGAAAAACGAAAGATTATTCAGGAGAGTTCAAAATATTCATGGATTTCTAACGAATTGTTTAAAACAGGGCCAGATCTTGTGATCAGAAGATGTGTCGGGGAAGATGAAATGCCTGATATTCTTAAGGCATGTCATGATGAACCATGCGGCGGACACTTTGCAGACAAAAGGATGGCCTATAAAATCCTTTCTTTAGGATATTATTGGCCTTCCCTCTTCAAAGATGCAAAACAATATGTCAAAAGGTGTGACAGCTGCCAAAGAGTAGGGAAACCTACCCTTTCAAATGAAATGCCATTGCAAACACGGGTACTCATTGAACCCTTTGAAAAATGGGCTTTAGATTTCATTGGACCTATTAATCCACCATCTAAGCAAAAGAAGTATATATTGGTTTGCACTGATTATGTTACTAAATGGGTAGAAGCTAAAGCATTAGTATCTGCTACTGAAAATTCGGTTGTTCATTTTCTTTATGAGGATATTTTTACTCGCTTTGGTGTTCCAAGAGAAATTGTAACAGATCAGGGGAGCCAATTCACATCAAATTTGGTGGAGAAGTTGATGGAAGAATACAAAATCAAACACAGAAGATCTACTCCTTACCATCCACAAGCAAATGGTCAAGTGGAGTCCACAAACAAAGTTCTTGAAAGTATCATCACCAAAACTGTTCATCTACATAGAAGAGATTGGGCAGAAAGGCTTCCAGAAGCCTTGTGGGCCTACAGAACTACATGGAGGAATACAACAGGACATTCTCCCTATGAAATTGTTTATGGGAAAGAAGTCTTGCTCCCCATTGAGTTCAAAGTCAAGACCTTCAAGATAGCAGTTCAGTTGGGGATGGACTTATCAGAAGCCCAAAAGCATAGAATGGAGCAATTGAATGAGCTAGATGAGATCAGACAAGAAGCAATTCTAAGAACTGATCTAGTTCAATATCAAAGAGCTAAATGGCATGAAAAATATATCAAAGAGAAGAAGTTTCAAGAAGGAGATTGGGCATTGTTATTTGATTCCAAGTTTAAAGATTTTCAAGGGAAATTTCAGACTCATTGGCTTAGGCCATATGAGATTGACAAGATCTTTAGCAATGGAGCTGTAAGAATCAAGACCATTGATGAGTTTCAAACTCCTCTTATTGTGAATGGCCATAGATTGAAAGTTTATCATAAGCCACTCTCAAAAGAGGATTTTGTCAAAATGTTTCAAGAAAGTTCTGCAATCAGGCTGGTACAGAAGAATTCTTCTTCTCCACCAACCTAGTTTTTGTTCTTTTCAGTTAAAAAAAAATAAAAATAAAAATAAAAAATGGTATAAGCCTGAAAACCAATCATTGATTGGCAGTCTTATGCAGAAAATATAGGGTGAAAATCAGGAACACCTGACACTCTATATTTTCCAAAAAAATCTCTCTTTCATTTCACAAGCTTTGTCACTACCCACTCCATTTCATTCCACTTCATTCCATTTCATTTCACTTCATTCCACTTCATTTCATTCCATTCCATCAATAAAAATCTTTTTCATGACCATTTCCATCTGGTCATTTGTCATTTGTTCATTTCTATTCATCCAAGTAATAGCTATGTCAGTTTCCGCAGTTGACATTTGTTTTCGCAGCTGACTCCAGTTTCCGCAGCCAGAAGCAGATTCCGCAGCTACTACTCTGTTTTCAAAGAGAATGTACAGTCAGATGTTATTTCCATAATTATAAAATAAAATGTAGGTGAGAGGATCAAAAATGAAGACATGGAGCATTCAAGATACCAATGGAGATCAATTAGTTGAAGACTAAGGAAAAAGGCAAAGATTCCAAAGGTATGAATAAAATTTATTTCAAATAGCATTGAAAAACACATTTTTATATAGTTCTGAACCATGAGCTCTATCCATTACGTGCAATGATTATATTGACAGTTCCGTAACCTTTCACGATCTCCATGTTATCCTCTTGCATTCATTCACAAACGGTTTCATCATTAAAATTCCGATTTTCACTCATGTTCCAATAACCCACCGGAGATAATGAGACGTATTTGATTTGACCAAGGACTCTTACAACCGCATGAATTCATAACCGTTGATTGAAACATGCTCATATTTATTGCGCAGCCACCAAAATTCAAAACGCTGCCGAATGTGTTATACTTTGTTAATCTCTTTGTCGTGTCTCTGCTGTATTTACGAAACCCCACTCTGTTCTGTCTCATTCCATTTCGTTCATTGAGCTCATTCTCACTCTCGGATATCTACCCACAGTCTTACTCCATTCCGTTTATGGTGCTCATTCCCATTTTATGATACATCCCCACAGCCATTGTGCTCGTTCCTATGCATTCAACCGTTCTATTTCCATTTGAAACCCTCACGCAGGCAAATTTGTGAAGAGCAGAAAAGTGAAATGGGTAAATTGCTAAGAGCAGAGCCGGAAGGACCGAAGTTTATGGAGGGTTATCCGCAAATAAGGGAGATATTGAAGAAAGCAAAATGGCTGCGTTTTATCCAGAAATTCAGAGGTTATCACAAAGAAGTTACGAAAGCATTTGCAAGGTCATTTGATGGCTTGGAAGCGGAGATTGGAGACCTTAAGTTTGTGGTCAATGAAGCATCTATAGCAACAACCACGGAACTCCTTCAGGAGGGTGAGCGTTGGTTTAAAAATAAAAGCATCGGTGATGAAGCATGGAGGACAATCTTACGAAACCAAGGTATGGACATAACTGTTTTTAAAAGAGGAATTCCTGTGCATGCATTGAAAGAAGAATGGGCTACTTTACTGCTAGTTGTTCAGAAATTCATTACATGTGAAGGCCGTTTTGGGTCCATGTATATGTACCATACCAGGCTATTGATGAATTTTCTAGAAAATCAAACTCTCAATCTCCCATATTTTCTATTCAATAGCTTGAAGAAAATGGCTGTGACTGTTTAGAAACACTTAGGAGATGTAGAGCCCCATCTATATCACCACGGCCTTGTAAAGATTCTGATTGAAAAGGAGTTAAAGGAAAAGAAAGATACATGGGAACAATTTCTGGTTAGAAATTTCTTTGAGGAACCTCAGGAAATTCCTGAAGGTAGTGCAACAAGAAGGAGTAGAAGAAAAAGAATAAATGTTGAAACCCAAATTACTCCTACTTAGGAAATTCCTGCAGCTAGCACAACAAGAAGAAGTAGGAGGAAAAGAACAATTGATGAAATCCAAAGTACTCCTACTACTACTATGGAAAGAACTGATAGGGAAGAGAGACTGGTAAAAAGGAAGAAGAAGAAAATCAAGGGTAAGAAGCCAATAACACCAAAAGAGAGAGAAAATATTGAGGCTGTACATAAAACTCCTTCTTCTTCTGAAGAAGATCATCAAGTGCTATCTGAAAGATTAGTTTATCTTCAAAAAAAGTCATCTATACCCAAGAAGGCAGAGAAAGGAAAACAAAAACAAAAGGATAGTGTACCACAGCGTGTGAGGAGAAGCAGCAGACTTAAGGGGAAATTGAGGAAAACACAAATTAAGGGTCCTCATTTCATTGATTTGGGTGAGGAGACATCTGAACAGTCCCTAGCTGACCATAGTCCATCTCAGTCAGTTAGTGAACCTGTTTCATTTCATTCCCAATCAGACATTGAACATACTCCATCCTATTCTCAGCAAGATATTGATGTAAGCCCTCCTCGGCCAGATTTTGAACATAACTCTCCTTCACGGAATTATGGGGACAGCCCAATAAAAATGACACCTGAAATAGACCCCAAGCAGCAGGAAGTATATGACTATATAGAATCTTTGGAAAAGGCAGCCACAGGTCCAAGTACTTCTTCCATTCAGCCTCATACATTGCAGGATGATTTGGTCCAATCACTAAAACAAGAAATTTTTGAGCTGGAGCTTTTAAATAGGCACATCAAAAATGAAAATGAAACATTGAAAGAACAAGGCAAATTGGACAAAATCATCCATGATAATACCATGCTACATTTGGGAATATGGCAGAAGAATAATAAGAAACTGAAAAGGAAATGCCAGAAGTTGAACAGAGCACTTGTTAATATCAAATTTAGGTGCTTAATGAAGAAACCCAGAATGTTGGCAGTACCAAGGAAGAAGAGGAGAGGATTGGATGTGCTGGCTGAAGTATCAAGGCACATGAATTGAAGAAAGAGTATCAAAATTTTGGTTGCATGAGGACATGCAACACCTTCACAGTGGGGGTATGTTGAGTCCCAAATTTGCATCTTTTCCATACACTTTTCCATACCTTTTTCACTCACCTAAACCTTCCAAATTGTCAATATCATGTGCAAAAGGGTATCTAACATGGTTTTTAATTATATTTTTGTGTTTTCTATTTGATCTAGATTTTGTTCATTCAGCTGCGGAATCTTGCCACTTTCCGCAGCTGCTGCAACTTTCCGCAGCTATTTTGTGAAACTCTATGCTACAGGTATCTACAAGGAAAACGAGCCACATGGGCAGGTTAGGAATGACGTGGACATGGTTTGTGTCCTATTGGTTCAAGAAAACTCATCCAAAGAAGCCGCGGTCAAAGGCGTCCACATGGAAGTCAACCATGGAGTCTCATGTCGGCAGGACTCTGTTTCGTGTCACATGAAGATTCATACGGCCGTTTCTAAGCCTGCAGAGGATAAATCGACATCTGTACAGGGCTCCTTAGTCGAATTCAAGCATCCACCTCTCGTAGATTTACTTTCCAACACGGCCATGATCCTAGATCCGTGGACGTAGTGGTCTACGTGCTCTTCACCAGCATGAACTTTAGGAGACAGTTATATTTCTTTTGTTATATATAATGTGTTTGCATACGCATATAGAGTTAGTGAATGTTAGTCTCTGTTATCTTTTATTAGTCTGCTCTGTAGTGTGATTACGCTGCACTTGTGCCGTAACATCACCATTCTGTAATGACTGCTTTTTAATATAAGAAGACTGTTTTCCAACTTAATTCATATTTGAGGACCGTTGCCAAGGCTGGTGTAGAGGGCCCCTGCTCAGCTAAGGTTTTGTGCATTAGTGTATAATTTTAATTTCGTTTCTTTAGAGATCATTGTGTCATAATCCATTCATATGTTCATACATTGCATTTGTTTCATTTATGTTTATAAACTTCCATAATTTCCATTTCATTTCTGTCTTTCATGTTTTATGTTGATAATCACTGATCAGTGTTCTTGTTTCAGGTTATAGATAGGCAGCCCGGGCATTTTCATATCTTTTTGACTAGTGACATGGAACTAACATTATTCTGCTGCTAATTTTCTTTTCATAGCTTTTGTTTAATTTCAGTATTGCTTATCTGCTTCAATAGTTAAATTTAGATATACTAATCTGCTCATAGCATCTTCAGTTGCCTCCGAAAGCCACAGCTGGACTGATGGTGAGGGATTGTATTATGAAATTTGTAGTTTAGTATTAGTTTCTTTTCTGCAAATTTAGATATACTAATCTGCTCATAGCATCTTCAGTTGCCTCCGAAAGCCACAGCTGGACTGATGGTGAGGGATTGTATTATGAAATGTGTAGTTTAGTATTAGTTTCTTTTCTGCAAATTTCGATATATTAAGCTGCTCATAGCATCTTCAGTTGCCTCCGAAAGCCACAGCTGGACTGATGGTGAGGGATTGTATTGTGAAATGTGTAGTTTAATATTAGTTTCTTTTCTGCAAATTTAGATATATTAAATCATGCATGACATCTTCAGTTGCCTCCGAAAGCCACAGCTGGACTGATGGTGAGGGATTGAATCATGAGTGTATGGTTTAGTATTAGTTTACTTTCTGCAAATTAAACATCAGTTACTAAAATTGTTTATGATTACTTCCGAAAATCATAGCTGGACTAATGATGAAGGATCAGAAGATAAATTGATGTAATCTGATTTAGATTTATTTTGTTGCAATTTTGAATTTCCTTAAGCATAGTTTCTTTTATGTTTAGTCGGCAGCAAGAATAGTTTAGTTTTCATGCTCAATAGTTCATTATTTCGATTTACTAGACTAGCAGCACTTTTTTTCATTTTCAGCAGCACATTTTCATTTCCTTTCAAGTCTTGTCATTGTAAATTTCAAATTTCTTTTTAAAATTTCAAGTTGGTAAATCATTATAGGGGATATCACTTCCTTGAACAAACATAACTAAACTTGTTTTCATCTTAGAATTTCCATTTCACCTTAGAAAACCAAAAACGACAAAAAGTTAAGAAATAGGTTATCTTGCACATATAGTGCGCCGCACTTCATCAGCTTACGATTCCCGGATTGACAAATTAAATGCAGCAATTTAGGACACACTAAATTGACCAAACACAAGGTGTAGAACAACAACAAGAAATTCACGACATGAAGTCTTCACTGCATACAGTCATTGTAAAGGTATCATTGTATTGAGTCATTGTAAAAGCATCATTGTAAAATTTATACAAGTTTCTATCTGCCAAGAATTTAAGAGGCAGTATCAGGAGGTCTAGGATCATCATTAGGTATTTATGTCATATTTGGGGTTATGCTCTAGTGTGTCTTCTTCTTCTACATCATTCTATATCATTGTAACTTGTGGACTATTTTCCATGGTACGAGAGTCCATTCTTCTTTTATTCTTCTATAGGGTGGTAGGCTGGTGGTAGGCTGGTGCATGAAGTCACCAACAGGTTCAAGCACGTGAAAACTTCAAGGTGGTAGGGTGGTGCTAGGGTGAGTTGTAGCTCATTAGGTGTTGGGGCATCCGTTCAGTTGACTATTGAAGAATCTCGGGCGTTGGAGCATCCATCCAGTGGGAGTTGGAGAAGAATGCTTTTCTAGATTCTAGGAAGTTGGAGCTTTATTTTCAATTGGAGTTGAATATTAAAGAATTATTAGAAAAGAATTCAGGTGGTTTTTGTCCTGGAGGGGGTTTCCACCTTAAAAAATGTATGCATTTGTGTTCCTTTTGTTTATTGCTATCATTGTAAAAACACTGATAATAATTTAAGATTAACTAATGCTCTAAAATATTGATAATAATACTAATTGAAAGGAATGATGATTCACCCCCCCTCTTAGTATTTTCAACAATTGGTATCAGAGCTTGGTTCATTCAATAGCAGTTTAACAACTGGAAGGAGGTCATGGAGCATACCAAGAATGGTGTACCTCTATTCATTGAAAATAATTATGCACTATGGAAAGGAATAATGGAGGTATATCTCTTGGCGCAAGGTTACGAAGTATGGGACACTACTCAAAATTGCTTTACACCAATCGCGAATGAACAAGGTAAGAAGAATTTGGTAAATGATGCAAAAGAAAAGAATATTATTATCAGTGGACTTATTGAATTTTCTTATCATAAGGTGTTGGGTTGCAAAACCTCCAAAAATGTATGGGATAATCTTGAGAATATATATGCAGGTGACTCAAATGTAAAAGAAGCAAAGCTTCAAATCTACAAAGAAAAATCTGAGAAACTTAGAATGAAAGAAGATGGCAACATTGATGCATACTTCCAACACATTGATGAAATAACCAACACTCTGGAAGGATTGGGAGAGGCTGTTGATGAGAAGACTATTATATGAAAGATTCTTAAAATGTTAGCAGGGAGATTCAACCCAAAGGTATCGGTCTTAGAATACAGTGCAAATCCAGACAAACTCAACAAAGAGGAATTACATGGAGTTCTCATAGCATATGAAATGAGACTTGATGAAGAAGAGGGTACTTCGCATCTAGAAACTGCATTCGTTGCATCTAAGAAAACCAATAAGGACAAACAACCTTCAAAGGAAAAGACCTGCACCTGCAAATGTGAAGAAAAGGAAGATTATGAGGAAGGTCTTTCAGATGGAGAATATGCTTACTTTACGAGAAAAATAAAAATTAGTAAGGGAAAATTCAAAGGTAAAATTCCATTGATATGTTTCGGCTGTGGTGAGGTTGGGCATTTCACAGCAAAATGTCCGAACAGAAGTGATGGAAACTCAAAAGGAAAGAAAGGCTTTAAGAAATTCAACAACCAAGGAAAAAATAAAGGATTCAAAAGGAACTTTCTCTCTAAATAAGATAGCTCCTCATCTGATGAAGACAGTGACAACGAATAAGAAGTCAATGAGAGAGTACTGTTTATGGCCAAGCATAATAAACAAGAGGTATCAAACAACGAAGAAGAAGGGTTGACCATAGAAGAATTTTCTAAGGAGGCAATCAGGCTTATAAAAGATCTCAAGGCTGAGAAGATCCTTTCCAATACTCTCGAAGAACAAGTTCAAGGTCTCAAAATTGAAGTTTAATAACACAAATGCATTGAAGAGTCACTTCAAAAGAAGTTGGAAGAAAGCAACCAAGAAATGGAAGCATTAGAAGATGAAGTAGTCTCGCTGCGTAAGGAAGTGAAGAAGAGGAAAATTGTCCAAAACTATTCCAACAGCTGAAGGGCATTGGAAGAACTCATCAACAATCAAGGATCTTACAATGACAGAACTGGCCTCAGTTACAAAGAAGAAGAAGCAGGACCTTCTACAACAAAATACAATGAATCTATGAGATCTTACATGCATGTAGACTTCATTGGACAAGATTCGCAGGAACAGACTTGGAAGACAATTCCTTGACAAATATTTCCATCCAGGTACCAACATATTTTTCATGGCTATTGTTATTCATGTGGAAAATTTGGCCATAAAGCTGTAAAATGTCGCACCTACCCTAGGAACCAATACAATTCCAGGAGATATGTCAAATATGAAACTTCTAGGGCTCAACGAAACATCAATAGATTTGAACATTTAAGAAATAATATGGAATGTTACAAATGTCGAAACTTTGGACACATAGCTAGAGACTGCAGACTTGAAAATCCTCCAGAATAATCTTCGAAGCCATAGAAAGAATGAACATGGGAGAAGAAAAAGACTGATAATGGTGCTCTCGCTCTCAAGGCTCAAAACAAAAAATATGTGTGGTATGTTGATAGTGGTTGCTCAACACATATGACTGGAGATAGAAATAAATTTGTATCTCTAAAAGAGAAGAAGGATGGAACTGTATCCTTTGGAAATGATGGATCGTCAAATGTTATAGGATCAGGTATTGTCACTCTTGGAAGCAAAGGTGTTCTACCCAAGAACGTTCTATTGGTTGAAAACATGAATCACAATCTTCTCAGTGTTGGACAAATGTGTGATCAAGGACACACAATGCTATTCAACTCCACAAAATGTGAAATCAAGAAAGGCTGGTATGGTAAAATTGTGGCTACAACAAGTTGAGCTCCAAATGACATATACATTATGGATGAAGCAACTAAAGCATGTCTACTAGCTAAAGAAGATGAAAGCTGGTTATGGCACAAACGAATGGGTCACATAAACTTTGACAATATTGTTAGGATAAGAAAAAAGGAAGAAATACGAGAAATGTCGAAAATATCAAAACCTTCCAACACACTGTGTGAGGCCTGTCGGCACGGAAAGCAGAAAAAAGTCAAATTTAAAACAAAAGAACAGTTTGGATCACATCCATTGGAATTGATACATACTAATCTATGTGGTCCTGTGAGAACAAACGGCTTAGATGGAGAATTATATTTCATGTTAATGATAGATGCAGACTATACCAGGATGACAACTGTTAGTTTCCTAAAGAAAAAATCTGAAGCATTTGAGTGCTTTAAGATCTACAAGGAGTTGGTTGAAAATGAAACTAATTTGAAAATAAAGTGTCTAAGATTAGATAATGGCAGAGAATTCACTTCCAAATTATTTCAGAAATACTGTGACAAAAATGGAATAAAAGACAATTTTCAACAACATGAACACCTTAGCAAAATGGAGTTGCTGAAAGAAATAATAGAACTGTCCAGGAAATGGGTAGAACAATGTTGAAGGACTCAAAATTGGATGAAAAATTCTAGGTTCAAGCAATTGATATGACAATATTCATTACCAACCGAAGTCTTCTCAGAAATAATTGCAACATGACCCCATATGAATTATGGAAAGGAAAATCGACTAATGTAAAATATTTTAGAATCTTCGGAAGAAAATTTTATATCAAAATTTTGGTAAGCTTGAATCACGTGTTGATGAAGGTATCTTTGTTGGTTACTCATGCAAAAGAAAGGCCTATAAATGCTATAATCTAAGATGAAAACAGATTATGGAGAGCATAAATGTTACATTTGACGAAGATGGTGTTCTAACGAATAATGATTAGGGTCTAAAATATTTGAAACTTGAGACAGAGGTTGAAAATGACACAGAGAAAATTCTAGAACAAGAAGCAACAATCAACTAGAAAGAATTAAATAATGATCATTAAGATATACCAGAACAACAAGAAGAAGCTCCTCCAAAGAGAACAAAAGAATGGATTCAAAAGAACCATCATCAAATCAAATCATTGGTGACATAAATGAAGGTTGACAACTTCATTCATCACGACAAGCTCACATTCATTTTCTAGCAACCTTTGAGCCTAGTAGTTTTGAGGAAGCCAACCAGAATGAAAATTGGGTAGCAGCTATGAATGAAGAATTGGATCAAATCAAGAAGAATAACACCTGGGAATTAGTTCCATGACCAAAAGATAAAAATTTCATTGGGACTAAATGGGTGTTCAGGAACAAATTGAATGAAGATGGATAGGTTGCCAGAAAAAAAGCAAGATTGGTTTGCAAAGGCTATGCACAAGTGAAAGGAATTGATTTCGGTGAAACATTTGCACCATTTTCCAGAATGGAAGCCATCCGAATGTTTCTCACCTGTGCATGTTTAAGAAAAATCAAAGTCTACCAAATGGATGTTAAGTCAACATTTCTGAATGGCGAATTAGAAAAATAAGTTTACATCGAACAACCTGAAGGTTTTCTACTATCAGAAAAAGAAGACTATGTTTGCAGGTTAAAGAAGGTTCTATATGGTCTCAATCAGGCTCCTAGAGCATGGTATGCTTGTCTTGATGGACATCTACGTCGACAAGGGTTCAAGAAAGGTACTGCTGATAGCAATCTTTATGTACAAATAGATAACGATAATTTAAAAATCGTTGAGGTATATGTGGATGATATAATATTTGGTAGCAATGATGATCAACTAAGTAAGAAATTTGCTAGAAATATGCAAAGTGAGTTCAAGATGTCTTTACTTGATGAGTTGACATACTTCTTAGGGCTTCAAATATCTTAGCAAGAGAAATTAATATTTATATGTGAAGCCAAGTACATCAAGGAAATTCTCAAGAAATTCAAAATGGAAGATTGAAAACTCATCCTTACTCCGATGGTAACAGGTTGCAAATTGAGCATAGACGACTCATCTAAGGATGGGAATCAGAGGTTGCACATATCTATGATTGGTAGTCTTCTATATGTAATAGCCTCCCGGCCAAATTTTATGCAAGCAGTTGTAAAAGTAGCAAGATTCCAAGCAGTGCCAAAAGAATCACATATTATTGCCGTCAAAAGAATTCTTCAATATCTAGAGGGCACAGTAGAATATGGCTTGTGGTATCCCAAGGGTAACAATCTCATTATTCAAGCCTTTACAGATGCAGATTGGGTAGTAAGCGTTGATGATTGTAAGAGTACTGAATGAGCGCATTATATCTAGGTGGTTGTCTTGTATCATGGTTGAGCAAAAAGAAAACTTCAATCTCGTTATCTACAACAGAAGTAGAATACATTGTAGCGGCAGCTTGTTGTACTCAAGTCCTTTGGATGAAACAAACTTTGCAAGATCTTCAAGTACATTTTAGTGAGCCTATTCCCATATTCTGTGATTACACCAGTGCCACCAACATCTCCAAGAATCTCAGCATGCATTAAAAAACAAAACACATTCCGATCAAATATCATTTTGTTAGAGAACAAGTCGTTGAAAAGAATATAAAACTTGAATATGTTGGTACAAAAGAAAAAATCGATGATATCTTCACTAAACCTTTACCTCATGAAGCATTTGAATATCTTCGCCAAAAGCTTGGGATTATCCCAAGTTCTCATTAGATTTTCCTTATTTAGAAAATAAAGGGGGATTGGAAGTGTGTACAGGTCCGCAAGATGGTTGTGTGTTAGGGGGAGTTACCATTTGCCATTAATGTCAAAGGGGGAGAGAATGTTGTAGGAAGAGGTGTCATGATCACAGGGGGAGTACTTGTGTTGCCATCAATACCAAAGGGGGAGATTGTTGATCAGTGGTTTTCATTGATGTCAACCCAAGTAACACCAGGGGCTACCACGATCTTTCATGGGAATTTTGACCTACCAAATTACTATATTTCGAGTCAAGGATATTTTAGAATGGTTTCTACTTGTCGATATGTTTATGTTGATATATGGCACACCATATAATTCTTCATGGTTTGAGAGATATTCATGTTTGAAGTTAGTAACCCTAGTTAGTGGGCTAAAACCCCATGGGGTTGTGGCACGGGTCATTGAAAAATCAATAATTAATAATTTTCAAGCTCCTAAAATCCCTCCCACATTCACTTGTTGAAGTCCCTCTCAAACTAAGCATTTAAATAAATTGTGATCCTCATATCCTCCTCATGTAGGGATTTCACTACTTGAATTGGTCATTGTGGAATTTTCGCTATAAATTTTTTTCTACGAGGGTTCAGAAGAGGAAATTTTTATGAGGAGAAGCTAAAATCCTGAGGAAGCTCCTGTAAAAATTTTAGATCATGGTGGTCAAAATTTTTGGAGATATGATCTGTGGAAGTTAGGGTTTTCGCAGACTCCTGAACTTCATTTCAAATAGGTGACCCTGGGAAAATCGTCATAACTCTCTCTCTGAGTATCGGATTGGAATTATGTAAAAAGTGGCAGATAGCTCATAGACTTTGGTTTTCTTTGTATCAATTTTAGAGCCTAATGAGGAAACAGTGACACATGGCACGTCGTACAAGTTTTCTCTACTGAAACAATCCATAATTAGGTCATTGTGAGAGTTTGGGCATAAATTTTCCTTGAAGAATCCAAATTGGATCAGACCTGTGGTATTGGAAAGAAAGCTCAGAGGAATACTACAGGACCAAAAATCACATATTGGGGATCTAAAATAATAGAGATACACCAGATTCAATATTGAGCTCCTAGAAGGCAAGAAAAAGTTAGATCATGTGTTGTCAAGGGCTGCAAAGGACCAGACTTTCTAGGGCAGTAGAGGTAAGCTCAAGGTAATTATATTATGTATATGCATGTTCATATCATAATTGCATTAGGTTCTTTGTATTCTAATTTGTTTTTTGTTTATTTGTTTAACACTGACATATTCCCTATAGGATGAGGTAAGTTTTGCTGTTATCATGTCATGGGTATTTGCTCAAATAATTTTTGCAGGTATTATATATTCATCAATATAAGACTCAATGCATGATCTAATTTTCTGAAGAGTGAGAAAGGGTAGCATGAAAAGAGCAGAAATCAAGGTGCAGAACAGCAGCAACAAGTTCACCACATGAAATCTTCACTGCATACAGTCATTGTAAAGGTATCGTTGTAACGAGTCATTGTAAAATCATCATTGTAAAATTTGTACAAGTGTCTATCTGCCAAAAATTGAAGAGGCAGTATCGGGAGGTCTAGGATCATAATTAGGTATTTGTGTCATAGTTTGGGTTATGGTCTAGTGTGTCTTCGTCTTCTACATCTTTCTATATCATTGTAAAGTGGACCATTTTCCCTAGTATGAGAGTCCATTCTTCTTTTATTCTTCTATAGGGTGGTAGGGTGGTGCTAGGCTGGTGCATGAAGTCACCAACAGGTTCAAGCTTGTGAAAACTTCAGGGTGGTAGGGTGCTTCTAGGGTGAGTTGTAGCTCATTGGGTGTTGGGGAATCCGCTCATTTGACTACTGAAGAATCGCGGGCGTTGGAGCATACCTCCAGTGGGAGCTGGAGAAGAATTCTTTTCTAGATTCTAGGAAGTTGGAGCTTTATTTTCAATTGGAGTTGAATATTAAAGAATTATTAGAAAATCGTTCAGGTGGTTTTTGTCCCAGAGGGGGTTTCCACTTTAAAATCTGTGTGCATTTGTGTTCCTTTTGTTTACTGCTATCATTGAAAAAACACTGATAATAATTGAAGATTAAAAAATGATCTGAAAGATTAATAATAATACTAATTGAAAGGAATACTGATTCACCCCCCCTCTGAGTATTTCCAACATGAGATACTCTGAAATTGATAGATTTTGTAGCTGTCGAGTTCTTGTTTCGGTGACTGCTTCAGGTTCCAATATGATTTTTCCTTCCTCATCAATTTCTGGAAATAATGTTTGAACTGGAATTTTGTCACCTATAACCTTCTTTAAGCATGAAACATGGAAAACTGCACTTGGGAAGAAGCAAGAAGTTCCAATTTGTATGCCATAATACCAATATTTTGCAACACCTTCTAAGAACCATAGTATTTTGGCGATAATTTATTATCCTTCTTAGCTTGCTTAAGGGACATTTTTTTGTATGGTTGTAGCTGTAAAAATATCGAGTCTTCTACATCAAAAATTCTCTCGCTGTGATGTTGACTTGCATGTTGTTTCATTCGATTTTGTTCCAAATTCAGGTTATCCTTTAAGAGTTGGAGAACTTGTTGTTGATGCTCGATGTGATATTCCACTGCTTGAACCTTAGAATTTTTTCTTAAAGATGATGTGATGGACAGTTGATGATATCCATAAAGTGCCATAAATGGGGTAATTTTTTTTGCAGTATGAAAGGAAGTGTTATACCACCATTCAGCTAGAGGTAACCACTTGACACATTGTGTTTGTTTATCAGATACAAAACAATGAAGATATCCTTCCAAATATTTGTTCACTATCTCAGTTTGCCCATCGGATTGAGGATGATAAGATGAGCTATGAGCTAGTTGAGTACCCAAACAAGAACATAATTCCATCCAAAAATTTCCAGTGAAAATGGGATCTCTATCACTTACAATAAACTTTGGGTTCCCATGTAGCTTTTGAATTGTTTCCATAAATGTAGTAGAAATTGTACTTTCTTTAAATGGATGAGATAATGCACAAAAGTGTGCATACTTGGTAAGTATATCAACTACCATCATGATGACACTCTTTTCTTCAGACTTAGGTAAACCTGTGATAAAATCCATTGAAACCTCATCCCAACATTGACTTGGAATGGATAAAGGTTGTAGAAGACCCGGGGCCTTAATTGTATCAACTTTATTTTGTTGGCAAACCAAACATTCCACCACAAAATTTTAAATATCATATTTAAGGCGATCCCAAAAATATATTTCTTCACCCTTTCGTAAGTTTTTAAAAATCTTGAGTGTCCTTCTAAGGGAGAGGTGTGCAATTCCAAAAGAATTGTTTATTTTAGTTGGGAGTTCTTACAAAGATATACGCGATCTTTGTACCATAAGGAATCATTTTTCCAAATAAATGTATCAGATGTACTGGGAAATTAGGAATTTGGATTTTGTGATCCATAAAATGTATATAAAATATTTCGGTGATAATCACATTTAATAATATTTTGTCGACGCATTTCGAACCAGCCAGTGTGGTTCATCATCAGGACAAGATGAGAAATTTGATCTAGGAACCAGTTTAAATAGATAAAGGGATGCTCCAACTAGCCATTGTAAATAACGACTAGTTTGACTAGAATAAGGAAAATAAGAAATTTAATTAATCTAAAAAAGAATTCATTAATATTTGTATATTAATTAATACTAGGATCTTGCTGCAACTTTTGAATGAGTTTCATGCGGGTGGAATTTGATCTAGTGGAGCTTTGCACTAGGCTGACCGCCATAACCTAGAGTTTAGTGGATTCCGCATTGGCTGTCCTGAGTAGACCTCCCTCCCTATATTGTTAGGCCGCAATCCCTCTCCTAGATAGCTTGAGTCTCACCGATGACTGACTCTAGTGGCGGGACTATTGCCCCCCCCATTACAGACTAGCCTCCCACAGGGGCAACGACAAGGGTTGATGCCATCAATCAGAAAAACTCTGGCCCGTCTCATGACACTACAGGGGTGACTCCCACAGCGTAGTAGCTAAATACACTAGCAACAGAAGAAGCAAACACTAAGTCAACAATATGCATTCCAAAGAACCCCAAAAGAGTATTGATCGAGCTCCCAACGTGTTGGGGTTCCTGTGTTTTGGCCAGATTGGCAAGACCAAAAGACAAGACAACATCAAACCACTTTGGGATCTCAGGATCTAGCCCTCCTGGATCCAGAGAGGGATCTCTCTATAGATGTAAAGGATGATATATCTTTAAGGCTCAAAATGAGGTATTAGGCTAGGTATGAAGCACAGGGGTTTTTTGATTTGGTTGGTTTGTTTGGTTGGAGATCATTAACCGAGAAGGTTATGTGGAATGAAAAAGGAACAGAGTAGTAGGATGTTTCAACATGGGAAGATAAGTCAAAGAAAGTGCCAATCCATTGGGCTATGGAGTCATGAAAGGGGATTAATTGCAAAACAAACATCCAAGGGTTTCCATAGGGCAAGTCATCTATATATACCAAAGGATATTTTTAGATAGATGGTGGGATGGAACATTAAGAGTGGTGAAAGAAAGAAACCAAAGTGCAGTCTAAGATCAGGTAAGGACTTTGAACCTATCCTGCTTTTGACATACTTTAAAGGAAACTCTCAATAAAGGCACAAAGGGTAGCTTAAGATCAAGTCAGATGTCATTTAAATCCAGGCTTGCTTTCAACATAATCTAAAGGAAAACAATCCAACAGTCCTCATAACCACTTTCAGAAAGTAGAAAAAATTTAAGGTAAAACACAGAGCAGGGTCTATATATATCAGAGAAAGACTTTTAACCTTCTCTGCTTTGACACCAACTCAAAGGGATCTTAGAAAGGCTAGCTGTTGGAAAAATACCCTAGTGGACAGGGCTAAGTCTAAATCCCTAGTATCCCAATTCTTTCAGCTGAAACCAAACAAGAACATCTAAGAAACAAACTCTAAATTCATACATCAGTAAGCATGGGAAAACCAACATCTTTGACTGGTTGAATTATATTGAATTTGTCCTTAGATACACATTAAGAGGAAAACATAAAGATAAAGATTTGACAGTGAGATTTAGGGTACTTCCAGCAGTATATCCTAATCTATGCTTGCTGTTCTTTATCTGAGAATAATGGACAGTGTGATAAAACATGAAAGGAAACAATTATAGTGAGGAAAACATCACCAATAATATAGACCAGGATCCTGTGAATCTGCTTGTTCAATTGATGTGCAGAACCAGTCACATACTCTGAGTCTGATGGCTCTTTACAGTCCAGAATTCTCTTCCCAGCCTACTATATTACAAACTACTAAGCTACTTCCCCTTAATAACAGTTCTACAACTAATTGAATCCCAACCAACAACCTTTACAATGCATTCTTCAGGAGTTCTTATAGGAGAAATGAGTAGCAGTAGTAGTAGATGTAAATTTAATTGATTCATTAAGACAGAGTGGAGGAAGTATTCGATGCCCACTCTGCATAATGGCTCTGCATTTAACATGTTTGGTACCCTTTAGGCTGGTCTAGAGGTCTTTGTCAGGTTGACAGCAACTCCCGGTGTGTTCTTTGAAGTACTCTAGCTGCATGGTACTCTGTTTTTCCTTCTGAAAGAAGTAAGGTGGCTAGAAGGTCTGCAAGATATCCCATACTTCCATAACTGCTGTCCTGATAGTCTTGAGGACTTCTGTTAGTGCAATAACTGTTCTAGTGCTCGATGGAGAATGGAGGATGGGCATGTAATTTGTCCTTCTTGGGAAAAACGCTATGCTGATATTAAATCACAGATATGGCTTGTTTCATGTGCTTTAGGCTTCATTAAGCCTTTTAATCATCTTTATGGTCTTCACTGCGTCTTTATTCTTTCTTCACATTGGATTATAATCATTAATCTTTAGTAATGGGCTTTAATCCTTTAATTTCCTTCATTGATACTCTTTGCCACTTCTCTTATGTCTTGTCTATGGATACACAGGTTTAATGGTGCTGGAGGGTTTGAAACAGAGTTAATAACCTGATCTTTACTAAAAATCACATTCAAACCTTCTCAGGCACCTTCCTCTGCGATCTATGGCTCTAAAAATATCTTCGTGTGCTCTAAAAAACACTGTCTGTGACTGAGAAACAGAGTGGATTCACGTCCCTTTAAAACCTGCAAAATGATGATCAAACTCATTATGAAAGAACCTATGGGAGTGGGAGGGATGTTGTGGAGGGCCGAGGGAATGGTAGCGCAGCAGTGAAAATAGAGGATGTAGGCGAAAAAACGGGTAAAAATCATGGCAGAATGGAAGAAAACTGGCCTGATGGATGTCTGGTGTGAGGACGGTTCCGGACCGTTGGATTAGACTGATAGATGGTGATCAACGATCGAGATTCACCAGTGGAGTTGTTTTAGAAGGTTAGGTGGAAGAACTAACTTTTAGTGTTAAAACATAAAAGTTCAATGTTTGGGCGAATACAAAGGAAAAAGGCTAAAATGAAGGAGATCGGGCGCATTAGGTGGTGGGACCGAGAGGGCGGAGGAAAAGTGAATGTGGATCGTCGGATCGCTGGAAGATATCGACGGTGGAGATCTTCCTATGAAATCATTTGGAAGGTCCGATGAATAAGAGATGAATGAAGACGCAATATAAGTCAGAGCCGTCCGATTAAAACAATCGATGGTCAGGATTAAAAAAAGGATTATATTGAGCAGGAGTGGTTTTAGAGGAAAATTGCTGGTTTCGTGCGGCTCCGAAGTGGTTTTGAAAATTCTCCAAAAAAATGCAATATACCTCGCTGCTTGACACGTGTCCCCCCCAAAACTGCTTTTATCACGTAATTTTGAAACATTAAAACTCAGGCACAAAAATTACGCGATATTCATTTTCAGCTGTTGGATGAAAGGCAGAGAGATCTGATGGTGGGAATGAGAGCGCGATGCGGAAAGATGCACGAGCGGTAAGGTGGGAAAAGTCAGTGGCAGTTTAAATATTGACCGTCAGATCTACGAAATGGACGACAGAGATCTAATCGGGGATCGGCGGAACAATGGAAAAAAGGAAGGGGAAGGCAGAGTGCGATGAAATCTGGACCGTTAGATCTGGCAGAATGGATGGCTAGGATTTAATCGTATCGGTGAAAGGTAGTGGGCCAAAACTCCGAAGTCTTTTGATTTTGTGATCTGCAATTTAGCGCAGACCGTTAGATTAGAGGGGAGATCAACAGTTAGGATTAGATCGGAGGGGGAATGATGGAGGATTATGGGTGGAGAGCGACAAGTAATGGACCATTGGTTCTTTTGGATTCAACGATTTAGATCTAATCGAAGGATCGACATCGGGGGAGGCAATGGAACGTGAAAAACAAAAGTTGCGATTGCCGATTGTGCGATGGAGCGCAGGCCATTGGATCCACGGATGATCAATGGTCCAAATTTAGTCGGGAGTCGCATAAGCGGAGGGGTAAAATGATGGATGGGCATGATGCACTTTAGCACTGGCTGTTGGATCTGGAAAGATCGATGGTCAATATTGACGTAGAGGTCTATGGAGCAAAAGTTCATCGCATCGGAAAAATAGAAGAAACAAAGAAAAAGGTTATAAAGAAAGCTCTGATTGCGATTGCGCGACGAGGCTTAGCACCTGGTCTTAGGCACGGGTCACATGCGGAAAAGGGGCTAAGGGCTAGGCAAAAAGGGGCTTAAGGCCTCAATGAAAATGGGTGTTTTTAGGCCAAAATCAGTGTTTTTTAAGGCCAAGAAGGGGGTTCCGGTAGGCAGAAAAGGGGATTTTTAAACCAAATAAAGGGAGCTATAAGGTTTAAAAGGGAGTTTTGATGATTTGGAGGGTTAATGAAGGGATTTTGTGAGATTTTGAAAGGGAAAAAGGAGGTGAAAATGGAGGCTTTGTGGGAATGAAACAGGGCAAATGGAGGCCTTTTTGAAACATTCTTTTTCTCAAAACAACAGGGCTTTTTCAATGGAAACAACAGTGAAGATTTTTCAAGGAACATAAGACACATAGAGGCTTCAAGAGTGAAATATTTTCAAGGGAAATGTTTCTCTTTAAGGCTCAAAAACATTTTTAGCCACCTTTTTGCTATGTCAAAAATTTATAGGTGGCTAACACAACGCATCGTATCAATGGAAGAATCCAGTTCATGAAGGATCACGCGCTGATAGTGTTGTAAATGTTGTCATTGATGGCAAAGGTAAAGATAGGAGCAACACCTAAACTATCCAAAAAAGACAGAGAGGTAGTAGAGGCAATAGATGAAACAGAGGAATTGAAGCAGAAGCAACATAGGAATTAGAGACAGAGAAGTGGAGTTGAAAGGGCCTGAAGGAGTGTAATACATAGGTCCATTTATGAATTAGGAGTTCAATACAGTTTGCAGATGAATTATTGAGCAATTATTCATTAATTGATTTTGTATGGCATAGACTTTGATTGAAGAGACAAAGAAGTAGCAGAGGCAGCAAAGAAGCGAACAAAGGAAGCAAGGCAGATAAGGAACTGAGGCAACAGAGAGACCAACAGAAACAACAAAGAGAGAGACAGGAAAAGGAAGCAGCGAATATAAAGGCAGTGAAATGGTCGAGCAGTGGAGACAGAGGCAGCGAATACAGAGGTAGTGAAGTGGTCGAGCGACAGAAACGTTAGCACAACAGAGGCAGAGCGACAGAAGCAGTAGAGGCAGAGGCAGAGCAGTAAATTCCGAGAATCATTACCCAGCCGGAGGATATATAAATCTCATTTCGGGAATCGCTAGCCACGTTGGAGTATATATGCAACACATTACATATATATGCAGTGCTTCATATAAACAAAGGTCAAAGCATAAATATATATAAGTGGAGCGCTTTATAAATAAAAAAACAAAGTAATATAAGGTGGGACCCTTCCCAATCGCATCGGATTTAAACAGGGCATCAGAACATGCAACAAAAGGTTTGCGATTGCGATTGGAAGTCCGGACCCGATGGGTCTATAAATCATGTTTAACAAGTGGTTGAAGTCCAGTTCCAATCACATCGTATTTAAGCAAGGCATCGAAACATGCAACAAAAGGGTTGTGATTGTGATTGAAGCCCGGACCCGATGGGCTTATAAACCATGAGTAAAAAGAATTTGAAGTCTGGCATGATCGCATCGGAACAATCTAATCGCATCGGAGAATATAAAGGGAACGGAACGTCCATACAGGAACTTGCGATTGCGATTAATTTCCAGACCCGATGGGTCTATAAGTTATGTTTTTATAATTTTGAATTCTGGCCTAATCGCATCGGAAAGAAACAGACCGTCGGAACATATATTAAAAGACTTGCGATTGCGATTGAAGCCCGGACCCAATGGGCTTATGAACTATGATTAATAAGTGTTTGAGTTCCAATCGCATCGGCAAAGAATAATGAACAGTGACCAATCTCAATCGGAGCAGGAGTGGTCAATCGCATCGGAGTATTCGAGTTGCGATTGCGATCAATCGCAATCAGAACAATCACAAAGGACCCAATTGCAATTGGAAGATTTCAATTGCGATTCATCGCATCGGAATTTCAAAATGAACAGTGGTCAATCGCAATCGGAGCAGGAGCAATCAATCGCAATCGGAGGAGAAATATATTGCATCGAGAAGCGTGGCAAGTGGGCCCAGAAGGAGTTTTTATATGTTTTAAACAGGTTTTATATATACGCCGAGAATTGATTTAAAGACATATTAAAAGGCAGTTAGTGTAATGAAAGTTGGGTTATATATATATATATAAAAGAGCTGTCATAAATATAAAACGATGGTTGCAATGGTATTAAAATATGCCACGTGGTCTGTGGACCCACGGGCCTCGGCTCAAGGTAGAGGGCGATTCTTTATATAAAACAATTGCGATGTATGTATGTTTCGCTTGCAGAACTTCCACATCAACAAGACACTTATTGTATGAAAGGCATTGGAACATGCCCAGATTTAAAAGGCAGCAGTTACACCACAATAGAGGACAGAAAGGCATACAGAGGAAAGAAAGGGACAAACACAGTCAAAGAAAAGACAAATGCGCAGCTAGCCAAAAGACTAAATGAGTTGCGCTGAAGTTTTCATTATATGTGAATGTAAATATTGTAATTGAATTTTTTATTGGTTGTGATGCATTGGCAAGTCTCCGAAGGAAGAAAACAAAATCCCACTTTTAGATTAAAATAAGCACCTACAGTTACATTTTTCTGAGTGAGCTGGAAAAGAAATGAGAAGGCAGAAGGCAAAGAGACATGACTGTCCATTTCAAATTCCTAGTAGAATACAAACAACCATGAAACTATTTTGTATAAAACAGGGTAATATCCAAAGGGAAAAGGTTGACGAAAATAGAATGAGAGAAGAAGAGAGTGTGCAGCAGAATTAAAGAGAGTTGAAGAGAATAAGCAAGCTGCAAGAGGTAGGAGAGAGAGAGGTTAGAGAATGCAGAGTACAGAAGATTAAGGCAGAAAAGATAAGAAGAAGGAGGAGCAGAACGAGATGCAGAGAAGTTAGGAGAATGTTGAAATAAAGCAAGAAGTGGAGAAGAAGAAGGAGCCGAGCAGAGAAGAAGATGGAGATGATACATAATCCAAGACAGATGCAAAGATAATATAAGAAATATATGAAGACCGATGCACAACAAGTTGAAAATGGTATGGGAATGTAGCCGATATCCAAGGTAAATCACAAGTGTTTTCTTTTGAAAGAGTAAGGAAGTTGGAGCTTCCTATCAAGTTGGTAGCTAACTGAGGTTGAGCCTCCTGTAGGTTGGTGCTCGCGTAAAAATCGAATGGGAGTTGCTTCCTTGCAAGTTGTAGCTTGCGTAATTGAGGTAGGAGCCTCCCCGTAGGTCAGTGCCTATAGAAAATGGCGGGAGAGAGGGAGTTAGAGCTTGCCTTTGCATCACAACAATAATAAGATGTGGTTTTCTCCCTTTATGGGTTTCCACTTATATCTGGTGTCTATGTGCATGATGTCTATGTGTTGATATGGTATATCTATTTTGCTTAGTACTTGCTTCTCACATATTAAGCCTGTTGGTACATTATCTAATCTGCTTATTAATTGCTGCTCACAAATAAAGATTTCTCACATATTATGTTGATCATGAAATGAAGGTGTTAATAAAGTTTAATGAAAAGTTTTAAAAGTCCATGAATGTGTTAAACTGATTCACCCCCCCTCTCAGTTTAACTAAGGGTTCAACAATTGGTATCAGAGTAGGTTCCTTTGGTGTAAGCTTAATAGCTTGAAGGAGATCTGGTTGAGTCATGTACTATCAATATGTACCTGTGTTAAATACAAAAAACTTTCCTGAATGGAGAGATGAGGTTAAAACAGGATTATTGGCTTATGAACTTGAGGTATGGAAACTTGTATGTGATGGTTACTACACATACTCTCCCTCGGTGCAAGAAAAACAGATGAATGCCAAGGCAAAATGCGTGATATATAACAATCTTCATAATAAGGATCTTGATTTAATAATGGATCTAGACTCTGCAAAAGAAATCTGGGACAGATTGCATTTCATGCATGGAGTAGACACAAAGGACTGTATTGTCAAGAAGGAAAAGAGAATTAAGAAGAAGAAAAATTCATGTCAAAAGGAAGATGTTCAATCAAATGAGGTACCTGCTAGTGTGAATGGTAGTAAGAGTCATGAAGAAATTTCAGATGAAGAAAAAGCCAAACTTGACACAGCTTTGACTGAAATAGAAAAATTGAAGAATGAAAACAAAGATCTTAAGAGATTGGTACAAATATGTGATGAGAAAGAATATGAAGATAGGAAAGAAATTATTGGCCTGAAGACACAGCTTGAAGAAGTAAAGAAAGTAGAAGACACTTTGCTGCAACAAATGAGAGAGAAAAGTCAGGAATGTGAAAGAATGGAAGAAGAAGTAGTGAGCCTAAGAAATAACTTAGTAAAAGCCCAAAGAAACTTATTAATGAATACACCTCTAATGAAAAGCTCTGGACAGTTGGACCGAATTCTCAATGCTCAAATATCTCCTCTCATAAAGGCTGGGATAGGATATGAAGGAGAAACTAGTAAGCCCAAGGCAGAAGATAACAATAAAATCATCTCTGTAAAAGTTGTAAAGGATAGTGAGGCAGCTCAGCAAATTACTACAAAAATAGAAGCTAGCAAGAACAAGACTTGTGAAGAAACAAATAGAATCAAGCAGCAACATGGTAGGACAGAGAATGAGAAGATGAAACATTTAGCTGCTAAAGGCTCATATGCTCCTGAAGATGAAGTGAATAAATTTTGAAGTTGTCAAAGGAGGTTCTTCCCTCCTATGAAAAATAGCACATGTTTCTCTTGTCATAAACCAGGACATAATGCAGCACATTGTAAGAGAAGGCCTATCAACCTCAACCAGCAAAAGATATAGCAAAAGAGAAGACTACCTCAAGCAAGCAAATGGAAAGGACAATCTTTCACCAGGTACACAAATCATTTCCATGGCTATTGTTATGCATGCCATAATTTTGGACATAAACTTGTTGATTGTAAATTGTATTCAAGAAGGGGAACAAACTATTATACATCAGCCCAAATGTACTTTGATAAAATAAGATGTTATATATGCCTCAAGCTTGGCCACAAAGAAAAGGACTGTAAACTGCCATATATTCTAAAGAACTCTAGACAGATGATGGAATCAAATCAAATCAAACAAAACTATGAATTTATAAGAAGTACAAACATTATGAAGAATTCCAATAAAGTATGGAAGGAAAAGAGAAAGGGGGAGCCTATTATCTCAATAACATAACGAATTCTCCATAGTCTCAGGGGGAGCTGCTCTAGGAAGCAAAGCAAAAAACCATCCAGTGACAAATATGAAGCAACATCTCAGGGGGAGAGCAGTTCATATGTAGTCCCCACAAAATTAGTCTAAGAAGAGCTCCATGAAATGAGAACAGCTATGAGATCAGGAAGAAAAAGGAAAATTCCTCTAACAAGAGAAGTAGAGAGGAAGAAGAATATCTGAAGCATTCAATAGCTGACAGAGTAATGAAAGAAGAAAATATAGCAAGCAACCATGGTGGTAGAGAAGAAACAGTAGCCATGATCATCTAAGTTAAGAAGACATCAGCACATTAAGTGATGATCACAGTGTGCAACATTCTGCTAGTATGAACAATGATTCACCTTAAGAAAGATGAGTAAGAAAAGAGCCTATCATCACTGTATCATTACTTCCTTCATCTATGAAAATGTCCCTTGGAGGAGTATAGTAAAGTGAGTGATCTACCCATGAAGATTCCAAGCAAAGAAATTGAAAATGTCTTCCCGAAGATCATCATGACAGAACAGTTGAATTGGTATATAAAACAATATATAAAGCATCAATGATTCTGGAACTGTCATAGAAAAGAAAATGCTGTGACTTCCTCTGAATAAAATGACAGAAAAAGGAAAAGATTAATGATGCCAAGATCAGACTTAGTATATTGATGATTGTTGTTGAAAACAGTGGAGAGCTCAATAATAGAATTTATGAAGGATGTCTTAATTATGGGTAAATATGAAAGATGAAGTAAAATCTCTGCATGGTTTATCAAAGTAATATCAATTGGTGTTTAGGTACAAGCAGCATGCTTATCAACAGATTACCAAGCATTATCAGTGGAGCAGCAGTATGATACAGCTCCACAGAATCAAGAACTTGAATGTGTAGTTAGAAGCGGAACTGTGACAGGGTAGAATCCCAGACATGCAATGGAAGGTTGATATATTATATTTCATAGCAGAATTGAAGACAGAATGGCATTGTGTTTCGTCAAGGTCGGAAGGCAGCAACCGGTGTAAATAATGTGTGTTAAAAGAATCAAATGAAATTGTGAACAAAGCGTTAAACTTCGCGATGGAACCATAATAAAAGGCAAAACATTAAAGTAGAGCTTAGTTATAATAATACATTAAAGGAGAAGAGTTGAACCTTGAAGGCGAAACCTTACGAGCGGAGTGAACAGTAAAGGCGGGATTCCGGTTTTCATCGCACCGCTTTCGACGGGCAAGCGGTATTCAAGAAATCGAAGCGATTCCATAGAGTGGGCTACACGTGGCCCTGAGCGAATTCGCAAAACCGCTTCCACAGCGCGCCATCGCGCATTATCATCCGTGCATCTTCACCGTGTGATATCCATTGGATCGTCAAGGCCAGTGCGATAGCTTGTCCGCCGTTGGATATGGAAGGTTGTCAGCGTTGGGGCCCATGCGTACGTGTGTGTTGATCATTATTAAGGTTTGCGGATACAACAAAGAGTATTATTATGGTTTGAACCATTGCAAAGATTATTTGTACAAGATTTAAATATTAAGGGAGTAGGCCATGTAATTACGATTGTGAAGTCAGCACCCTATGAAAATATGGGGATTATGATTTGGTCGGATGCATAACAGTCTTATTGCCAATACATGTATGATTAGCATTACAATGGATAGACTAGGGGTAGTATCTCTGATATAAAGAGAAAGCACAGTTTCAGGGGGAGAACAGAAACTAGAATATCATTCCAGGGGGAGATCAGCTAGCTAGGTAAGGATAAAACAGGTCCTCAGGATCAAATAACTATGGAAAAAGAACCTCAAGGTAATATTCCCATTATTATCTGCATTCAGCATGAAAAGGTCAGTAGCAGAGAAAAAATAACATTATCTTGCTTACAATTGAAGTAGTATATTGAGCACTGAAACAATACCTTCTTCTGTATATATAATTGCATGCCTTCTTGAATTTGGTACATGTATATCTTCAAGGCCTATTTCTTAAGATCAGTTACAAAACTGTGTGAATTCTGTTTGCTGAGTTTTCAATTAAACATTTTGAATATTCTTTCGTGGAAGTTCATTCTGATGGAACAGTTAAAGTATCAAAAGTATGAAGGACTAATTGGGTCAGTTGAAGCTCAAAACTCTGTCTTTGAATCATCAAGAACATACTTCAGCAAAAAGGATTTACTGACATCTCACCATTGAAAAGAGATTGATGACTGACATACATACCCCCTTATGTCATAAAGAAAAGTGCTTAGTTGATAAGTAAGACTAAACAATAAATTGAATGTATCTAGCCTCAAGGTTTTTTTGTGAAAGTACATTATGCAAGAAGCAAAGGCATTTGATCTCTTAGATCAAATTCTGGTTAATTCATTGATCACTTCTGTTACAAGAATCTTCAGCTATTAAGAATAATATCAGCATCCTAGCTCATATCATCACCAACAGGCAGGAAAGGTGTACCACAGCAACCAAAGATATATTGGCATCATTAACATAATTGAACAAGTGTGATACTGTAGATGAGTATTTCAAGAGAAGACATATTCCATCTACGATCTTCCTCAACAGATTTGTATTTCTGATGAAGATCATACTAGAGACAGAAGTGTATTTGAAGCATTCTCAGCATGTTAGCTTTGGTCAAATGAAGCATCTCTGATTATATGAGTCTGATGATATATGGTTGTTCTATCATCACCTACACTCTACTCAAGTGCAAGGAATCTGTGCTTTGGGATTGTATTAATTTACAGTGTACAGTCAAGTCCAATAATCCTCAAAGCGTTCTCTCAACAAGTCTTGTACACCAGTTTGGAGCAGCAAGGTACATAGTCAGAAGAAGAAGGCCTAAAAAAATCTCAGAGAGAAGAAATGCAAAGACAGAATCAACACTGAGAAATGTGCAACCCTTTGCCATTGATGTCAAAGGGGGAGGAAAAGCAGGTAATAGAAGAAAGGGTCTACTAAAAGAAGCTAGACAGAGGAAGACTTGGAGGAAGCATTGGATTACTAGTGGATGTGTTGCCATCAATGCCAAAGGGGGAGATTGTTGGAAATGTTGTCATTGATGGAAAAGGTAAATATAGGAGCAGCACCTAAACTATCCAAAAGAGACAGAGAGGTAGTAGAGGCAGTAGATGAAACAGAGGAATTGAAGCAGAAGCAACAGAGGAATTAGAGACAGAGAAGTGGAGTTGAAAGGGCCTAAAGGAGTGTAATACAGAGGTCCATTTATGAATTAGGAGTTCAATACAGTTTGCAGATGAATTATTGAGAAATTATTCATTAATTGAGTTTATATGGCATAGAATTTGATTGAAGAGATAAAGAAGTAGCAGAGGCAACAAAGAAGCGAAAAAAGGAAGCAAGGCAGATAAGGAACTGAGGCAGCAAAGAGACCAACAGAAACAGCAAAGAGAGAGACAGGCAAAGGAAGAAGCAAATATGGAGGCAGTGAAATGGTCGAGCAGTGGAGACAGAGGCAACGAATACAGAGGCAGTGAAGTGGTCGAGCAGCAGAAGCATTAGCACAGCAGAGGCAGAGCGACAGAAGCAGCAGAGGCAGAGGCAGAGCAGTAAATTCCGAGAATCATTACTCAGCCGGAGGATATATAAATCTCATTCCGGGAATCGCTACCCACGTTGGAGTATATATGCAATACATTACATATATATGCAGCTCTTCATATAAACAAAGGTCAAAGCATAAATATATATAAGTGGAGCGCTTTATAAATAAGGAAACGAAGTAATATAAGGTGGGACCCTTCCCAATCGCATCGGATTTAAGCAGGGCATCGGAACATGCAACAAAAGGTTTGCGATTGCGATTGGAAGTCTGGACCCGATGGGTCTATAAATCATGTTTAACAAGTGGTTGAAGTCCAGTTCCAATCGCATTGGATTTAAGCAGGGCATCGGAACATGCAACAAAAGGGTTGCGATTGTGATTGAAGCTCGGACCCGATGGGCTTATAAACCATGAGTAAAAAGTATTTGAAGTCCGTTATGATCGCATCGGACCAATCTAATCACATCGGAGAATATAAAGGGATCGGAACGTCCATACAGGAACTTGCGATTGCGATTAATTTCCGGACCCGATGGGTCTATAAGTTATGTTTTTATAATTTTGAATTTCGGCCTAATCGCATTGGAAAGAAACAGACCGTCGGAACATATATTAAAAGACTTGCGATTGCGATTGAAGCCCGGACTAGATGGGATTATGAACTATGATTAATAAGTGTTTGAGTTCCAATCGCATCGGCAAAGAACAGTGAACAGTGACCAATCGCAATCGGAGCAGGAGTGGTCAATTGCATCGGAGTATTCGAGTCGCGATTGCGATCAATCGCAATCGGAACAATCACAAAGGACCCAATCGCAATTGGAAGATTTCAATTGCGATTCATCGCATCGGAATTTCAAAATGAAAAGTGGTCAATCGCAATCGGAGTAGGAGCAATCAATCGCAATTGGAGGAGAAATATATTGCATCGGGAAGCGTGGCAAGTGGGCCCAGAAGGAGTTTTTATATGTTTTAAAAAGGTTTTATTATATACGCCGAGAATTGATTTAAAGACATATTAAAAGGCAATTAGTGTAATGAAAGTTGGGTTATATATATATAAAAGAGCTGTCATAAATATAAAACGATGGTTGCAATGGTATTAAAATATGCCACGTGGTCTGTGGACCCATGGGCCTTGGCTCAAGGTAGAGGGCGATTCTTTATATAAAACAATTGCGATGTATGTATGTTCCGCTTGCGGAACTTCCACATCAACAAGAAACTTATTGTATGAAAGGCGTTGGAACATGCCTATATTTAAAAGGCAGCAGTTACACCACAGCAGAGGACAGAAAGGCATACAGAGGAAAGAAAGGGACAAACACAGTCAAAGAAAATACAAATGCACAACTATCCAAAAGACTAAATGAGTTGAGCTGAAGTTTTCATTATATGTGAATGTAAATATTGTAATTGAATTTTTTATTGTTTGTGATGCATTGGCAAGTCTCTAAAGGAAGAAAACAAAATCCCACTATTAGATTAAAATGAGCACCTACAGTTACATTTTTCTGAGTGAGCTGGAAAAGAAATGAGAAGGCAGAAGGCAAAGAGACATGGCTGTCCATTTCAAATTCCTAGTAGAATACAAACAACCATGAAGCTATTTTGTATAAAACAGGGTAATATCCAAAGGGAGAAGGTTGACGAAAATAGAGTGAGAGAAGAAGAGAGTGTGCAGTAGAATTGAAGAGAGTTGAATAAAATAAGAAAGCTGCAAGAGGTTGGAGAGAGTGAAGTTAGAGAATGAAAAGTACAGAAGATTAAGGCAGAAAAGATAAGAAGAAGGAGGAGTAGAACGAGATGCAGAGAAGTTAGAGAATGTTGAAATAAAGCAGTGAAGTGGAGAAGAAGAAGGAGCTGAGCAGAGAAGAAGATGGAGCTGATATAGAATCCAAGATGATGCAGAGATAATATAAGACAGATATGAAGACTGATGCACAACAGTGAAAATGGTATGGAACAGAGCTGATATCCAAGGTAAATCAGCAATTGTTTTCTTTTGAAAGAGTAAGGAAGTTGGAGCTTCCCTATCAAGTTGTAGCTTGATAGATGTCAGTTGTAGCTAACTGAGGTTGGAGCCTCCTGTAGGTTGGTGCCTACAGAAAATTGATGGGAGTTGATGCTTCCTTGCAAGTTGTAGCTTGCAGAATTGAGGTAGGAGCCTCCTGTAGGTTGGTGCCTACAGAAAATCAGTGGAGAGAGGGAGTAGGAGCTTGCCTTTGCATCACAACAATAATAATATGTGGTTTTCTCCCTTTATGGGTTTCCACTTATATATGGTGTCTATGTGCATGATGTCTATGTGTTGATATGGTATATCTATTTCGCTAATACTTGCTGCTAACATATTAAGACTGCTGGTACATTATCTAATCTGCTGATTAATTGCTGCTCACAAATAAATATTGCTCACACATTATGTTGATCATGAAATGAAGATGTTAATAAAGTTTAATGAAAAGTTTTAAAAGTCCATGAATGTGTTAAACTGATTCAGCCCCCCCTCTCAGTTTAACTAAGGGTTCAACAGATAGGCAAGTTCATGGGATTCTGGCCCACTAAAAAAGCATTGTGAGGATGGATAAATTTGAAGTGGAAACCCAAAGGCCACATTGACTGACAGCTGTGTGCTAAGGGTTTCTTCAATGTGCTCTTCACATTCACTGAAGATAAAGACATGATCATGGACGAAGGCCCCTACTTCTTCAACAATGCAGGCCTATACCTCCAACCCTGGATGAAGTGGTTTAACCCTGATAAATATGATATTACATGGGCTCCATTCTGGATTCGACTCTACTCCCTCCCCTAGGATTAATGGGATGAGCTGATCCTCATATACATAGGCAATGCCCTAGGGGAATTTGTCAAGATAGCAGAGGATACCAAGATCAACCAATACGCAGCATACGCCCGAATCTGTGTCTACATGAACTTGGTAGAACCACAACCAGGTGAGATCATTTTGCTGCACGAAGATTTTGAATGGAAATAAACTGAAGATTATGAGCATATTCCTTTCAGATGCAGGAAGTGTCATCAACATGTGAATCTCTTCAGATATTGTCCCCTAAACAGAAAAGCGGTGGTTGAAAATGAATCCAATGATCAGGAAGTATAAGGATTCACGAAGGTACCAAGTAAGAAAAGGCACAACAAGAGAACCACCCCTCATCAAAATAAAAAAGGACCTGCGACTAGCAATAGCTTCACATCTTTAAATCAACTGAATGAGAACAAAAATGAACTAGTCAATGAAGTTGCGCGCACCTTTATGGAGCAGACCCAGTCCTCAAAATCTCAATAGAACAAGGTCCCTCTCAAGACCTTTTTGAAACCTCAAACCGCTAGCTTCACAGGGGAAGACTCTACGTCAAAAGGCAAAGAACAGATGATGGAGACGATCCCAAAAGCCATGGAGGAAGAACCAGAAAGCATTGCCCTTGAAGGTTTGGATCTCATAGGGTTAGAGGATGCTTGCAATAAGAAGGATTCCAGATCAATACCGGAGCAATAGGTCCAAAAGATGGAATAAATCCTTGCCCGAGTGCAGTAGCTCCCCTCTCTAGGGATTTATGGGGGTACACTCATAAACACAAAATACCTCACGAAAGAGTCCCACAAAATGGGCAGGAAAAAAAATCTACAAATGAAAATAGAAATAGGCAAAGAAATGGTGGATTCAAGGTGATTCCCCAAGTTGAAAAGATTCTTCGCCTAAACCACCAATCCCACCCAATGAAGATAATCTCTTGGAATATAAGAGGGATCAATAGCCCCATTAAGCACAAGATTATAAAGAAAATAATTACTGAGGAATGCCCTGCAATATTCTACATGCAAGAAACCAAATGTTCCAGCTCTACTTTGGATACAATCTTCAAAAAAATATGGAAATGTAGCAATACAATATTTGTTTATGCCAACGGTGCTTCTGGAGGCCTCGTAATCATCTAGAACCCCCAAATCATCTCTTTAGAGAACTTTCATGCCAACAAGCACTTTATCCAGGCCAACTTTCACATGATTGGCACGGATATCCATGGTATGCTCACAAATGTCTACTTTCCCCAGAATATCCATCAGAAAACGGAGCTTCTCAATAACATAGCTGAACTCAATAAACAGAGAGCCTTTCCAATCTGGCTCTTGGGAGGAGACTTCAATATGATAACAAATCTACAGGAAAAGAAAGGAGGAAGGATGCATTTGGACTTGGACAGTAATGGATTTAAGAACTTCATTCAAGGAAACCACCTCATCAATTTTCAAACCTCCAATGAAATATTCACCTAGAATAATAAAAGAAGAGGCACCCACCAAATAGCCTCAAGACTAGAAAAAATCCTCATCACAGAAGACTTCATCCATTCAGGGGGTGACACAGTTGCTACCATCATCCCCGTTGCAGGCTATGACCACTGGCCAATAAAACTTCAATGGTTACGATCAAGAAAGCATGCTCCCAAACCATTTCACTTTGAACACTGCTGGCTCTGGCACCCAGGGTTCAAGGAAATCGTCTCCAAATGGTGGTCCTCCCTAGTACATCCACAAGGTACTAAAATGCTCCAATTCCAGACAAAGCTGAAAATTCTCAAAGGAAAACTAAAGGTCTCGAACAAATCAACCTTTGGCAATATATTCATAGACCAAAAAGAGCTAGAGGAAAAAATGAAGAAGTTGCAACAAAATATTATCCAGGAAGTACGCTCAACCGAGTCAGAGAGCCAGGAGAAGACCCTAGCTACTTAGATTGAAGAAAGAAGGAGCCAGCAAGAAATCCTGTGGAGAAAAAAATCAAGAATCTGCTGGCTTAAAGAGTGAGAACGAAACACAAAATTATTTCACCAATCCACCATTCAACATAGGATGCATAACAGAATCATTGTCCTAAAAAACTGAATTGGAGAGCGGCTGGAAAAGAAAGAGGACATTACAGAGGAGCTGCGAAACCACTTTAGGAACATTCTACAAGAACCCAATCATCAGAGGCATGAGGCCATTGGGAAATTCACCCAACACATTCCCATGCTGATAACGGACGAACACAACTGGTTTTTGCTCAAAGCCACCACCTTGGCTGAGGTGGAACAAGCAGTCTTCCAACTAAAAGATGGGAAAGCTCTAGGTCCTGATGGATTTACCACCAAATTCTTCCACTTCTTCTAGGACACCATCTGAGACGAAGTATGGGACGTAGTGGAGGTACAAAATAATCTCCAAAGTTATCGCTAATAGGCTAAAGCAGCTCCTCCCCATAATCGTCTCCCCGGAGCAAACAGGTTATGTTGAAGGTAGGGAAATTCTTGAAGGCATCATCTTAACCCATGAGGTCATTCACTCTCTCAAAACCTCCAAAAAAATAGACATGCTTCTCAAAATCAATCTCTCCAAGGAATTTGACAAACTTAGCTGGGAATATATAAAAAATGTACTTATAGCCTTTGGCTTTAGCCACACCTGGATACGCTGGATCATGAGTCTCATCACATTTCCTTTTCTTTCCATTTTGGTCAATGGTATTCCCTCTGCCACCTTCAACCCGTCAAGAGGAATTAGACAAGGGGACCCTCTTTCACCCTTCATCTTCATCATTATGGTTGAAGGAATGGGTTGCCTTTTGAAAAGATCCATCTAGTCAGGTTCCCTGCATGGTTTACCCCTCCACAACTTGCCCCCCTCCTCCCATCAACAATTTGTGGATGACAATATGATCATGGGTTACCCCTCGGTCCAGGGATACCGCACCCTCAAATTTGTTCTAGTTTACTTCTCTGAAGCCTCTGGTACTAAGGTCAACCCTGATAAATCGAAAATATTTTTCTTTCATACCCCCCCCTCTCTCAACGCAACATTGCCCGCATCCTAGGCTTCTCAATCGCAATTTTTCCCTCCAAATACCTAGGAGCCTCTCTTACTGACACTGCCATCAACCATTCCTCCTGGTGTGCCCTGCTGGACAAAATGGAAACTAGATTATCCAACTGGGCTAATCGCACCCTCAATATAGCAAGCTACTTGGTTCTCATCAAATCTGTTTTGAAATCCCTCCCCATTTACCTCTTCTCAGTCCTGGCAGCCCCCAAATGGGTCCTCAAGGCCATGCGTAAATTGAAAATATCTTTCCTATGGGGTGGCACCAAAGAGAAAAACAAATGGGCCTTATTCAATTAAAAGGAAGTTTGCACTCCTAAAAGTCGTGGGGGTTTAGGGCTACACGACCCTGAGCACAACAACAACATCATGGGAGCTAGTATCTGGTGGAAATGGGTCTCCAACCCATACACTCCATGGGATAATCTATGGGTGGCCAAGTATGCCCACTCATGGCCCAAGGAGGACCTTATCCAGTTCAACTTAGAGTCTGGGGGATCCCAAATCTGGAAGGCAACAATCAGCCAAAAGAAGATGATACAGAGCCACAACTTCTGGGAGTTGCGCAGTGGCACTCAAGCAAGATTATAGGAGGACTCTTGGAAGCAACTGCCAAGCCTATATTCCATCTTCCGCAGACCTATATGGATTGTGGCTTTACAAGACATGCAAAGATAGAATGTACATGACTTCTAGATGGAGGACACAACCCAAGGTTATAGGAAATGGCTACACACGGACAAATGGAAAGATGAATGGAACAACGAGTGCCACATAGACATTTGGGAGGAACTAAGCACCAAAATAAAAATCATAGTACAACTAGGACCTGACATCCTTCGTTGGGGGCATATGCCGAGTGGAAACTACTCCACCAAAGAAGCTTACAACATCCTTCATCAGTAGAATCCATGCCCAACAAATCTCATATGGAAAAATATATGGTCGGCTAATCTCTGGCCTAAAGTAGCCACCTTCCTATGGCTGCTCAATAAATGACGCATCCTCACATGGGAGAATATTTTGAAGAAGGGTTTGTAGGACCCTCTAGGTGTCCCCTATGTGAGGAAAACTTGGAAACCATCAATCACCTGATGGACCAATGTATTACCGCTAATGAATTGTGGGACAAAATTGTTGTTTTATGTCAGCATTCCAACTGTATAAGGGGAAACATCATCAACACCATCAGCAACTGGACGAAAAATCCTTACACCAGAACTCTCCTGAAAAGACTTTGGTGGATAATTCCGGGTATTCTTATCTAGAACATATGGAAGGAAATGAACAACTAAATCTTCAAAGATAAATCTTCCACATTAGAGCAGCTCTGGGCCTGGATACACGACAACCTCTCTGAAACTATGGCCTTAGATACATGGATCTAGGAGGACCTTCCCACCTCTGCAGCGGAGTGCCACATATGGAATAACTGGCGTATGAGTATAAATACCCCCCTGAATATCAATCTCTGAAGTGTTGGCAGAATCCATGTCCCTAAAAATTGGACCCCCCCCCCCCCTCAAATGGCTTCTTCAAATGAAACTTTGATGGTGCATCCAAAGGAAATCCCATAAATGCAGGATTCAGAGGCATTATTAGGAATTCTCAAGGCGAGCCTCTCTGGATTTACTTCGGTAATATGGGATGAGACAACAATAATTCCATGGAGTTGGAGGGGCTTATCCAAGGTATTCAAATCGCAATTGAGTTTCACCACTCCCCCTTGGAAATGGAGGGAGACTCGCAAGTTATAACTATGGCTGCCACAAGAATCCTCCATGGAATGTCGTCCTCAAAGGTATCCACCAGCTGGAGGTTAGCCCATAGGCTCAAGCTTCCGGAACAGCTAATACACAATCACACAGCTATCAATTTTTGTCATGTGCGAAGGAAAGAAAACTCAGTTGCAAACCTCCTTGTGAACAAAGGGGTGGATATCCACCAAGATTTGTATCATTCCAACCTTACCTAGGTAGAGGAGGATTCCTTAAGACATGAATGTCACACTCTCACTCAAAAATATCTTCTCCCCCCAGATGCGGGTGAAAGAAGTGGCACGAATGATAATCATCTCTCCCATGCCCTTGAGGATGGAGATCTACTGCACAAAGCCTCACCCACTACGGATCCTCAAACTGTTAGCCATCCGCACGAGACAAACGAGATAAGGCATGATGACGAGACATTGGGTACCACACTACCCTCTCTAGGGTACCCCTCTGCAGCAATCATCATAAATGGTTAACAAGCTTGAAGTGAATATCAGACATCACGCTTCCCTCGAGCCTGCTCAGGAAATTGGTTATGGCATGCAGCCGCGTGCGAGGCTCACTCATTACCATCCCCCTCGCATGTGTCCTAGACCTTATAAAAGGGTGAGCCCTTAGCCCACAGAAACTCACAGTAAGTTCCCTCAGTATTTCCTTTTGGATGTGCTTTTTCCCCCTTGCCACCAGCCCACTGCACAACCCTTTGCCTAGCGCTGCACTGTGTCAACCCCTCTGGGTTGCGACTACCCAATATGCGCATCTCATCCCTGGCCTTTATGCTCCCCTTGTCTTTGAAATTGTCTATCCCCCTGCTGCGCACCCTTCCTTTGATGCATCTCCCTTGCCTCATTGGGAAATGGCTCCCAAATTGCGCCAAAGAACCATCCACGGTGGACAGAGAGGGGCTCTCCCTGAACGTTACCACCGCAGAGCGAACAATCGTTTGGAGTCTGTTGAAGGCTCCTCCTCTGACAGCTTTGAGAGACAGACCCTCGATCCTGAGTTGGAGGAAGAAGTTTCCGTGCAAGCTGTGCAGAGAGGTAGTTGCGGTCTCTGGAAGTCTACCATCGCACACCAGGCACATCCCCCGCCTCGCAAGACTGACCCACTACCGGCTCAGGAGGAGGCATACGATGAAACTGATGTTTGGATTATGGATTCTGAAGTCAAATGGACGCGCGTCCCTGATGTTGAGGCTCCTGAGTCCCGCATACTCTGCACACCTGTCCCCAAACCCATGCGTCCAGTAGCAGATTCTGAGGAAGCGGCTGCACAAGCGTATGCCTTCCCCATAGAGGATGAAGTACCCGACAGTGATGATGAAGCTGAAGATTGAGGACGACGAAGCTGCTCAGTTCTTCCTTGATTTTTGTCAAGCATGCTACCACCAGGGAATCTCAATATATACTCTTTCTTCTGCATATTTTGTAATGTCTAGATACATCAGTGCTGCTGTGAATTTTGTAATTTCCTATCTCAAGTACTTTTTGGGCTAGTTTCCTCCTCAGAGGCAACCCCAAAATTGAGAAACTAAGGCTCGGATTGGTTAAGCGCAACTTTCCAGCCTTGCCTGTAGCATATGTAATGTTTCTCTTCTCGAATTAATATAGAATAGCCCAATTTACCAAAAAAAAACTTTTGAATGAGTGTCCACACTTCTTCGTCATTCTTCCATTCTTCCCCTACTTGGGTTATCCAATCTGGTTGGATAATAGAAATTGCACAAAGCAATGCTTCCACCTCCTCATCCTTTCTTGAGAGTGCATCTGCAACAACATTGAGCTTCCCTTTTTTGTAAATGATTTCAAAGTCATAACCCAACATCTTTGTGGCCCATTTATGTTGCTCTTCTGAAGATAGTATTTGTTCCAAAAATTATTTAAGACTATCATGATCAGTTTTTACCTTGAAGTGTCTTCCCATTAGGTAAGTATTAGGGGAATTTGGAGGTCTAAAATGGGCCTCCTAATAAATATGTACAACCAAAATTAACTTTATAAGAACCAATATGATTCAAGATGATGATGTCAACCATGGGGGATGATTCACCATTTTTTAAGTGAAAAGGTAAAAAGATAAAAAAAAAGAAAATAATAAAACTACTTTTTCAACTCGTATTTTCAACTTATTTCCCAAATTTTTTACTCAAATTTCAAGTGGGAGTACTCGTTGGATGTAAAATTTAATTCCTCATCCAAGGTGTATCCACGTTGCATACTTTCAATGGACCCTGCTACACGAAAAATGAGAAATACATTAAAAAAACGTGATTGATGAGGAATTAAATTTTACATCCAACGATTACTCTTGCTCAAAATTTGATTAAAAACTTTGGGAGATAAGTTGAAAAAGTATTTTTTTATTTTTTTCCCTCCAAAATTTGATGATGTAATCAAATCTATTTTATTATTTCCATTATTATTTTATAATTTCCTTAGGAGGCCCATTTTAGACCTCAAAATTCCCCTAATGGTCACCATTTATTTAGTGCATGTAGTATTTCCAACATTTCCTTCTCATAAATAATTTCTTGTAAATAATTTCCTTTGAGTGGACAACTTTCAAAAGCAATGGGTCTTCCTTCTTGCATTAAAACAACACTAATTCCATTTCCTGAGGCATCACATTCCAAAATAAAGGTTTTTGTGAAGTCTGGCGTAGCTAAGACCGGTGCTTGGCACATTGCCTCTTTAAGATGTTCAAAGGCCTTAGTTGCTTTAGGAGTTGATGAAAATGCATCTTTCTTCAATAATGTTGTTAGAGGTGCTACTATTCTCCCATGATTCTTAAAAAACTTGCGATAATACCCTGTTAACCCGAGAAATTCTCACAACTTCTTTATGGTTTTGGGGACTTTCCATTCCTTAATGTCTTTAATTTTGTTAGGTTCTACCTTAACACCCTACTGAGATACAATATGACCAAATATTCCACCTCTTGTACTCCAAATAAACATTTGGAGGTTTTTGCATATAATAATTTCTCCTCCAATAGTTTGAGCACCCTGTCAACATGTTGAACATGATCCTTCCAAGACCCGTTGTAGATTAGTATATCATCAAAAAATACTAACATAAAGTTTCTAAGGAAGGGTTTGAAAATGGAATTCATCAACCCTTGAAATGTAGAAGGTGCATTGGTACGTCCAAAAGGCACGACCAAAAATTCATAATGACCCTCATGAGTTCGAAATGTTGTTTTCGGAATATCTTATGTCTTCATTCAAATTTGATGATATCCTGAATGAAGATCCAACTTGGTAAAAAACATTGCTCCAAGTAATTCATCCAATAATTAATCAATCACAGGAATGTGAAATTTATCTTAAATAGTGAGCTTATTGAGCTCCCTATAATCCATACACATGCGCCATGATCCATCCTTCTTGTGCACCGATACTACTGGAGCAGAGAAAGAACTTTGACTAGGTTTAATTATAGCAGCCTCTAACATTTCTGCAATCATACTTTCAAGTTAACTCTTTTGGACATAAGGATATCTGTAAGGCCTAATGTTTGGAGGAACACTTCATGGAATCAAATGAATAGCATGATCATGATCATGAATAGGTGGGAGTCCTTTGGGAGTTTCAAACAGCTTGGAATGATTGTCCAAGACTTTTTGGAGATCTGGAGAAATATACGATTTTGATGTTGGAACTTCTAGTGAGCATAATTGTGCAATTACGCCTCATTTTTCTTTCTTCAGAAGCTTTTTCGTGACATTAGAGCTTATTATCTTTCCCGGATTCCATGCAATACCCCGTAATTCAACTTCCTTTCCTTCTGAAAAAAAATGAAGAAAATTTCTTGAAAATTAAAAGCTACCATCCCCAAAGATTGTAACCATTGTACTCCTAATACAACATCAACACCTCCCATTGGAATGGAAAGCATTGGACTATTCAATATATATTCCCCCATGGTTAGCTTGAAATTATGACACTTTCTAAAGCAATTTATAGTTCCTCCATTTACAACAATCACTTGACACTCTGGTGCTGGTGTTGTTGTGGATTAGTCACACGGGTGTACGAAATCACACAAGCTTAGAGAGTGTGGTCTACTCTCTAAACTATTGGTAACAAGAAAAAAGTGGGGGATCTCAAAAGAATAAAACTTAATGAAAATAATATGCTGAAGTATGCTCTGGTTAAAATAAAACTAAAAAAACACAAATATACAGAAGCTATATAGAGAGTTCCAAACAATAATAATGCAAACGATGGCTCGATTCCCTCTTATTAAATGTTCGGAATGGAGAATAAATTTTACCCACTTGCCAA
This sequence comes from Pinus albicaulis, assembly GCA_034641835.2. Taxonomy (NCBI): domain Eukaryota; kingdom Viridiplantae; phylum Streptophyta; class Pinopsida; order Pinales; family Pinaceae; genus Pinus; species Pinus albicaulis. Next base: position 829,646,067 of record CM076569.1, read on the forward strand.
AGGGCACCTAGGCAATGGCTCTAGGTCCCGATGCAAGGATGTTGCCTTCCAAGCTCTGCCTCTGATGCAGTCTCACTCTCTCTCTCTACTGTGGTGGACTAAGATGTTGGGTGGCCAACTATCAAGTCCTCTTTAGCTCCAGCTCCGGGTCACACACAATGTTGGTGTTTCTTGGGCAACTTTGGCCAACATAACGTTTTGATCACCATTTTTTCATCTCTTGGTGGTTTTATATAGGTGAGCTTCAAATCCTCCTTCCCTCCCTTGGTGCATGATGGATGGTGACCCAAGGGAGAGGTGTGATTCCATTTTGTGCTCAAATATTGTTTTGTGTACTCACATAATGTCTAAGGAGGCGCTGGTGGCTGTCCTTAGATGGCTTTCACATAAGGAGTAATTTTCCTTTTCTTGTTGTGGTCCTGGAAAGTGACTTTTTTCCATTTCTAGGAATGCGCGCTTATCGGGCAAAAAGGCGCGCAGAAGGCGCTCTTCTCGAAGGAAAAAGTGCGCATTTGAGCATTTATGACTAGTTCAAATTTTATTTTCTCAAAACCTTAGAGATTTTAAATACTTCTTGATTCCATAATGTATTCCTGTCCTGTAAATCCTTGGGCTTGACATTAATTGATGTCGTCTTCTGCTGTACGATTTTCCAGTGTTAACAGCTAGGTATAGGGAGAAATTCAATTCCTTGGCTACCTTACAATGAATAAAATTATTGGTACTACCTAAATCAATCAACACTATTAAATTTTTATTCTTGATATGTCCTTCTATCTTGAGAGTTTGAGGAGTGTCAATTCCTTCCAATGCATTACAAGATATGGTCAGACTCATTTCTTCTTTCTCTATGGTTGGTTCTTGGTGTATATCCTCTTCTTTTGAAGTTTCTTGTTAATTTTATTCCTCCTCTTCACAATATATGTAAAATAATTTCTTCTGAGCACACTTATGAACTTTAGTGTATTTGCTATCACAACTTTAGCAAAGCCCTTTTGCTCTTTTTTCTTCCAATTGTTGTGGTTTCAACCTTGTAGGTTGTGGAAGTATAGGAGTAGCAACACTTCCATCTTTATAGATGTGAGTGGTAGGCTACCTTGTCACCATAATTTTAATTTCAATTTTTCTTGCCAACCTGAATGCATTCTCCAATGAATCAGGTTCCAAAAGGAGAGCCTCATGTTAGATGTTATCCTTTAAATTCCCTATGAAGACATCAATCCTGTGTTCCTCTAGAATATCAGTTACCCTTATATTCAATTTTTTGAAGTCCTCAATGTGCTTCAACATTGAACCCTTTTTTTTGAGATTTATCAATTGGCTAAAGAAGGTTTTGCTCTTTGTATCCTCATAATGTATTATCATTTCCTTCGTAAAAATTGACCAAGTGACAATTTTTTTACAAGAGCAAAGCCATTGATACCATACAAATATATTTTGTTCTAAATATAAAGTTGCAATGCGTACCTTTTGTGTGTTTTTCACATTATGGAGATCAACATATTCCTCCATCTATAGTATCCATGTTACGGGATCCTTGCCATCAAAATTCCTCATATCGATCTTTAGAATATGGTGGGTCTTGAATCCAACATTAGAGTTTATGAAATCATTATTAATGTTTATTTTTTTCTCATCATGAGTTTCCTCTACTACCTTTTCGCCATTAGGAATCATTTCTTGTATCAATTTTTTCAAACCTTCCTTCAAACTTTCCATGTCTGCTTTTAGATCATTCTTCATGTCTTCCATGTTGCCTTTATTTTTTTCATCAATATTAGCTTCCATGCCATTCTTAAAACCATCCATCTTAAGTTTCACGCCTTTCTTCAAACCATCCATCTTAGCTTCCATTTCATTTTTTTTACTCTTTGCGAGAACGAAATTTGTTGCACTTTGTCTTGTAATTTTGATATATCATGTTGCACTTCTTCCTCTTCATGAGTCATAGTAGAGCCTTCTAAGGGCTTAATGGGTGTTGAGTTCTTTTTAGGGGCCATTTTATAACCCAATACTGATATCTATGCTTCAATATGCCTTGGAATCACTTCAAACTGATTTTTCAAACAAAACTTATGCAATTAAAAAAAAAAAATACACACCTTTTTCTTGCTTTTGAGGAGCTCAATATTGAAACCGATGTCTCTATAATTTCAGATCCTCAATATTTTATCTTTGGTCCTTTAGTAGCCCTCTGAATCTTCTTTCCAATTCCCCAAATACGACCTAATTTGGATTCTTCAAGACAAAATTACACTCAATCTCCCACAATGACCTAATAATGGATTGGTTCAGTAGAGAGAACTTGTATGATGTACCGTGTCAATGTTTCTTCCTTTGCCTCTGAAATCGATAAACATGAAACTAAACTATTTTTTCCACTTTTTGTTCAGAGTCTGTCCCCGTGCTAAGAGAGAGAGAGAGTTATTGTTAGTATGAATTCTTTGTCGAAGTGTACGAAAAAGACCCACTTTAGCTACGCATAACTAATAGCCCTAACAACAATAATGGCTACAAAACATCTTCAGATCTGCAATTAGTAGTTAAAGTGCTGCAACAAACAGATCTATAAATGGAAAGATATTAAGCAGTGAAGTAAAGAGTTTGCTCCATGCATCCAACAGACAAGACAAGAACACGATTTTTTTTGAATGAATTTTTATATTACAGGGCACCTGGGAGGAAACAAGAAGGTGTATCCAGATCTCCTCAATGGGATGGGTTCTTTGTAGTCCTCAGCACTTCAGGTCTAAGCTTTCTCTCTCTTGTAGATGTAGAAAACCCAATGTAGAAGGTAGAGCTCAATGGGAGCAACAATGGCAGAAAATGAGACCGAGTGTATAGATCCAGAGTGATCTAGTATGCAACAAAAGGTGAAGAATGAAGGGAAAACCCTCCTATTTATAACAAAATATTGGGTCATTCTAGATCTTGGTGCATGATTAAAATAATGTTAACCAAATCTAGATCCACCTCTATGGAATATTTTATTATTATTTGTTGGAGGGAAAGGGACTTTGACTTGGGTCAAAATCCCTTGATTAGTGAAGAATAAATAAATAAATGATTTATTTATTCTTTTAAGGAAGTGGTTGAGATATAATCAAATAAATAATGATTTATTTAATTAATAGTGGTTGATTTGGTCATATTTAACAAGGAATATTATTTAAATAATTATTCCTAGAAAATAATAAGATAACTATGGGTGTATCTCATTAATTTCTTTGTTTTTGGGTTAAACATGACTGGGAATAATAATAATTAAATTGTGGTTTAATTAATTATTCCTTTTGGGGTTTCCTTAATTAACATAGTGAAAGCAGTTTTACTTGGGGTAAAACTGGTCTTACATGGTGTACTTGGGTCCATCTAATAAGAAAAGGTGAGATGACCAAAAAATGGTGTAAGCAGTTATGACAATTTTCCCAAGGTCACCTATTTCAGATGAATTTAGGAGCCTACACAAACCTTAAATTACACAGATCATATCTCCGAAAATATTGCAAACCAAGCTTTGGAATTTTTACACGAAGTTCCTCGGGTTTTCTTCGCAAATGGTTTTTTTTTAGCTTCTGAACCTTCATAGAAAAAAGGTTATATCGAAAATTCCACGATGACCTGTTTGAAGTAGTGAAACCCTAGAATCCAAAGCTCTGATACCAAATGTTATGAAACCATCTCACAAAATAGAAAAAAGGAGAGATCAACGCCTTAGAAATCAGCCTATTTGATGGGGAAACCTCCTTTACATTACATAAATGAACAATTCTCAGATGATGCAAATGACAAAACCTCCTTTCTATAAATAGGAGTCCATGGGGTCACAATACAATCCTAGCTGACCTAAGAATAATAATGTGAGGGCAAAAAAATAACAATAGTGGGCTTTTATGGGGCACAATAATAACGATACAGGGACTACAGGGGTAAAACAATAACAATAAGAGGGCTACACTAACAACACTAAGGGACTACACTAGTAATATAGGGACCTAACACGTCAAGAGGAACAACATCACACAATACCTCATCCATGAAGGGCTTGATGTTGTACGGAAGGCGACACTGCTAGAAAACGCAAAGATCTCCTCCTTGGTGAAGCCACCCGATGGTATACGATTGCAGGTGTATTGTGGTCAGTAGGCTGAGTTGCTTCAAGACCTCTACTGAAATGAGGTTCTTTTGGCTTCTGTTATCGACAAGGAATTGCAGCAGAGAACCCTTCACCCACATTTGGGAATGGAAGAGGCAATCCCCCTCCTTTGGATTTTCGAGTTCCTCCTTCTGGATCTTGGTGGTGGAAATGGTGGCACTGGGTTCTGCATCAATGATTTTCTTCCCTTTTTCATTCCCCGTGTCTGGTTCTAGCTTGGAATCAGAACATGAATCTGATTCGGATGCCTTCAGTTCGGCCACAAGCGACTATTTGGTCCAACACTCGCTTGTGTTGTGAGTGGAGCTATTATGAAATTCACACCACTTCCCCATGTCCTTATTTGGCTTTGTGGTGTTGTTCTGAGTCATCCTGCTTTGGATTTTCCCCTTGTTCTGTAGTTCAGGAGCACCTTTCCCTGGCTTTGGATTCACGTATCCAAAGTCTCACTTCTTCTGCTTAAATTTCTGCTCGATATTTCTGGCATATCGATATGCCATGCCAAGTGAGGTAATGTCGAGGAAATCCATTTCCTCCTGAATTTATAAGTGCAAAAAACTACGGTACTTTAGCACCAATGTTTCTCCGAATCTTTAATACCCAGATTTGTGTGCAGGTTATGGAACAAATTCATCAGCTCATGCACATCTTGATCCCTTTGCTGCTACAACATGGTCCATTGGATGTACTTGTCATCATAGCTCCCCACGGGGTAATATTGTTCCTTTATGCCATGTCAAAACGAATTCCAAGTGGGTGCAGCCGAGAATAGAGAGGGTTCCCTCTCGTCCTTTTTCTCACAGTAGGTTTCCCACTAGTATTTGACATGCGGGGTGGCTTTGAGGAGAGAAAAATTAATATTTTATTGGTCGAAGAAATCATGGGCCAAGAAATACCCTTCCAACAAATTCAACCATCTATCTACCGCGTCTGCATCTATCTGGCCTTAAAGTATAGGAATGTCGAATTTGACTTGTACCTTGAAAGGAGTGGCACCTCCATAGTGGCTGTTGGATACAGATGTGCCGCCGATGGGTAATCGTTGAAGGATCTGGGCAAAGTTATCCATCATCACGTTCCTTTGTTTCTCGATGGCCTCCTAGAGAAATATTTTGATAAGATCTCTCGCTCCCTCACCTTTATTTTCTTTCGCCATGGGAGGTCGTCGGGGTTTGCAAGGCTGATCTTGCAAAGTTTCAATCAGATCGATCCCTAACTCCTTATACCCCAACCTTGTTGGGGACATGAAAAGAAAGATCGAGAAAAAGAAGACTACTCTAATACCATTGATCCAAATTTATGTAGGAATGAAATAAAATACAGAAATAAATAGAAACAGAGAGACGATGTAGGAATAACACTTCATTCCATTAATATCAAATACTGAAAAATGCTTACAGATATAATAACGAATAAACTAGCTCAGGCGATGGTAGCTTATCTCTGTGAAGAGATGTGGCGGCTACATGCCTTTGAACTGTGTTACAATGATGCTCAAGGGAATTTCTATTATTGAACAATAAGAGAAAACCATAAACAACCAAAACCCTAACCTAAGGAGATGTAACACCAAGAGTTTATGGGCTCCATTGGGGTTAGTTGGACAACCAACTTCCCGGGGTCATAACTTGGTCATATTATCTCTGTTTGGCACGTATGATACCTCGTTGGAAATAGCTCTCTGAGGACTAAAAATTCTATCACAATTTTTTATAAGTCACTAGAGAAATCATGCCCAAAAAACACCTTTTAGGGCCTCAAAATGGTTCCAGAAGTTTAAGACTCGAAAAAATGCTAAAAATAGTAAATAAGAAAACTGATGGAACTGAATAGGTGGAATAGGCGGGTGGCCACCAATATCCACCTAGATCAATATAAAATTAAGAGACCAACAAATTTCAAATGGCATGTACTTGAAGCAATTTAATTCCTGAAAATTTGTGAATGTAAAAATACACAATGGATGTGTTACACAGTAATTTGTCACCGTCCCTACCATTCCCTGTCCCGCACAATGGAGGACCCATTATGTGACCTGTGAGCAATGTCAAGCCTTGAAAATACCTTCATTGCATCCCTTTCCATGAGGACAACATTTCTCCTGTTTATCATTTCCTAAACAGACCCCTAAAAACACATGTTTTTGCATTGGCGCTGGTAGCCCGTTATGTACTCGCGCCAATGGGGGAAAATTAACACGGAGCCCGCGCCAATTGGCGCTCTATCCCAGTGTTGAACCCGCGCCACTCTGTTTATGGAAAGTTTTTAAAAAAAAAGAGGCGAAGTTTCGATTACAACAACTTCGTGGATGAGTCATCAGGAGTGGTTTCGCCTGAATAACCACGGCCTTCCTCCTTTGGCCTCTTGTTTCCACCATAAGGGGAACCTCCCAAAGGATAAGGCCTCCCTTCCACTATTGTAGGGATCCCAACCTCCTCCTCTCCTCTATAAATATAGCCTTCATCCATTGATGAAGGCCGGAATGGTCGAAAGGCCGAAGGGTCGAAAGGTTGAAAGGCCGCTAGTCTTGAAGTGCTGAAGCTTTGCATCTCCCTATTCCCAAGTGCCTTTGTGTTGTAAAGAATCCCTTCTTTCCCTTAAGGCCCATTCAAGCGAGGAGACCATTGTTACGAGACTCTGGAGAGGTTTCCCTTTCCTTGGCGAGCTTTGCGAGACGTGGACGACCTGAGACCCGTTCGAAGGAAGCTGCGACGTCAGAACTTGGTTGTAACTTCTATTCGTTTATTATTTTAATAGATGACTATGATTATGGTTCCACTCCTTTTTCTATCATGTTAATGCGAGTAATATCTTTTCTGACTGATGTTTAGTTACGTATGCTGGTTCCTATGCTTGTATCTGTTCGTTTCTTCTGTGTGCAGGTGTTCATCCGCGGAGATCGCGGAAGGATTGTGATCTGCCAGGGCTGAAGGACGGGGACATCTCTTCTTCAGATCTAGCGTTGGAATCCAGGTAGGCTCTTATCCCAAGTATTTCATTCGTAACTAGGAGCTTGCGTCATAGCATTGTTTGTTTGTTGCTAGACCCCTGCTGGGCTAGTAGGGATCGCCTCTGTCCGCAGAGGGGATTTACCTCCTCAACAAATTGGCGACTCCGCTGGGGAGATCGTCCGGTCTTCATTGTCTCGTTTATGTTGTTTCGCTTTGATCGTTTTTTCCTTGCTTGATGAACCTTCTGGGTTGGATTCTTTCTGTGTTTTCGCTTTTGGTTCAGCCCCCAGAGGATCAGATCTGACCTTTGTTTTTCCGAATTTTCACCTTTTCATAGTTGGCTTGATTGGCGCGGTTTCTAGCCTGACAGTCGCGCCACTTGGCGCAGGTTGCCAGTTCATTACTCGCGCCATCCCCTGTCTGGCGCGGATTACAGCCAGACAGTCGCGCCATTTCCTGTAGGTGGTAGGGTTACCCTTGTTCGGAAGCTTCTTTTGGTCAGTACTTTGCTTCTGGGTTTGTTTTAGATTCAGCTTGAAGTGGGAAGTCTGGTCTTGGTTGGGAGAAATTCTTTGTTTTTTCATTTTCAAGCAGTGGCGCTTGTTTTCATTTAGCAACCCGCGCCACCTGGCCATTGGCGCTAGTTTTCAAGTAAAAGTCGCGCCAAGTGGCGCTAGTTGTCAATGTACAAGTCGGGCCACTTTCAGGGTGTATGAAAATTGAGGTTTTTTTCCCTTAATCCTTTGCCAGCGTGTCTTTCCCTTCCGGCCTTTCCTCCGTATGAGCATAGATTACATTGCTCATTGTTTGGAATGTCTTCTTTCTATGATCACTTGATGTAAAAGGGAATGAATGCCTTGTTTTGGTCTCATGCTTTGGAAGTCCTTTTGTGTTTGACTGCATATGTCTTGTCAACTTTTGAGGGATTTTGTCACAAAGTATTTTGAAACAACGGTTGCATTCTTAATGTTTGTTTGCATCCCTTTTTACTTCATCCTTCATTAAAGAGATTTGCGTTTATTTAGTTTTCGTCTCAAAGTGTTCTTTTTGTTAAAATGCATTAGATCACATTGCATCGAAAAGTGTTGTTGAGATTCATCATTGGACTTAGATCACATTGTTTAGTGATTGAAAACTAAAAATCGCTTTGAGTGCATTCTCTTTTGTAAAAAGTATGCATTAAGTAGATTCTCATTTCATCGAAAAATGCATTGAGTGCATTCTTATTATTTGAAAAGAAAAAGGAAATTGTGCATAGATTACAATTGCATAGTTTTCGGAAAAAGAATTTTGCATAGATTACATTGCATAATTCGCTTCGTTGAATGTTTTAGAATACTTTTGGATAGTGAAAGTCATCTAGTTTGGAAAAGTTTCGTTTTCAGTTTTGCTGTTTGTTGCATCATTGTTTGAAGCTCTTCCTTTAACTAGATAGCATTCATCGAATTGAAAGATTTCTTTTCTCATGTAGCTTTGCATTTAGGAGTCTTTTGAGACATTACATAGAATAGGGCCTGAAAATTGAAACTTAATTGAAGATCAACTGTAAAATTTATTCAATTAACCTAAGGCATCATTGGAACTTAACAAAACATATTTAGAAGGTCTAGGCTAGAGACGTGTTCCGGCGTCGTTAAACCTAGCAGCTGTCGTTCGCCTGTTGGCTTTAGACAGCGCTAGTACGGACTTGCGCTCCCCGTACCGTCGTGTATATAAAGGGAGACCCCTCTAGGTTTTCAATCCTTTATCCATAGGAAGCCGAGTCCGCCGCCCTATACCCGTGATACACCGAACACAGCATTCGGGGAGACTACCTGCACGTACGGAAAGTCCTTGGTCGATTTCTGTTTCATTTTTGAAACCAAGGTGTATATTGCAGTTCACGGATATTTGGTACACCCTTTGTGCCTAGTTTTTCCCGAGCAGTCATTTGGTCTTTTCTGACTCCCTAAACTTGAAAAGACCGTCAAGCGCTTGTCCTTTCACGCTTGTGTCAACTCTGAAAGAGATAGAGTCATCTTTTGTCGTTTCTCGACTCTTGAAACATGAAACGGTAGAATTTCTTACTTTCCAATGTGGTAAAATTAATCACCCACGATTACACGCCTGCTTAGATATTGCTTGTTGACCGTTTGATCGTGTGACCTTAACTCTTTTCAGCCCGTGTGTGGTTTTGAGTTTGATGGCAACCTTTTCAGAGTTCACCAACCAAGGAATCCCCTCAGAAGGGACTCCTGGTCATTTTCCCCCTTTTGGAAATGTTGGTGCTCCTTACATGGCGACGTTGTCCCTTCCTGGGTTAACTGTTGGGTTGCCTGTTTGGTTGTTCTCGACCTCTATTGTCCCGAATGTCTCCGTTACTGGTCAATCAGTTCCTCCACCCGAACCACATCATGTTGATTCTAAGGTAGACCTCTCCCCTTCTTCGCCTATTTCTGCGTCCTCATCTTCTACTTCGCCTGGTGAAAGTCTGGATTCGAGTAACCAGGTGGCTAAGAAGAAGAAGAAGAAGACAAAGAAGAAGAAGTCTGATAAGCGAGAGGCTAAATGTACAGCTACCACCTCCGAGATATCTCCTCTTGATAGTCCTTCCAACCCTCCTCGGAAAGTCAAGTTCCCGTGCATGTTGTGCACGGGAGACCATTTGCTTCGAGACTGCCCTGGCATTCCCAAGGTGCTCGAAATATGGTCCAACGGCCGCCCACCGTTGCCTTTGGCTTCCGGGAGTCAAGTTGAGGGCACGTCTTCAGTCGCTGTTGATAAGGCTCCTAAGAAGCAGGGTAAGATCACCAATCCCTGTAAGTTGTGTGAAGGGCACCATGCTATTCACCTTTGTCCTTATATGGATGAAGCCAAACTAGTTTTGGACAACTCGACCGGTTCCACACCACGCCTTCCACCTGGTTATTATCGGCTTTCTTCGAGTCCTCTGCCAGCTGATTCAATGATTGGTCAAGAGTTATCCTTGGTCGATCCCACTCCCCCAGAAATTCAAATTCACGAATCCGTCCCTGACCAACCATTGGTCGTAGGATCGGTTGAACTGGCCCCGTCTGCAGTGCACCAGCTCTGTTCTGTCGAGAGTGGATCTCACACCCCCCATGTCCTTCTGATCTCTTCAGATTCTTCAGACTTGGAGAAATATTCTCCTATCCCTGTACTTCAAGAAGTTGCTCCTCCGCCTCCCATGATGGAGGCTCCGGAGGATATCCCTCCCGCCTTTGAGATGGAGGTCATGGAGGATGCTTCTTCTACCGTAACATCAGGGGAAGACCTTCGCTTGTCGATGGTAGCCCCTCCGAGTAGATTGGTCGCTTCCTTTGACTGGAATCGATTTGCAGGATTTCGCCTTCCGTCTTATGTGCCTTTCGAGATCACAGTACAGGCTCTTGGTTTGGTCATACCCAGCACCATTATAGATGAAGGCGCCTCTGTTAGTATTCTGTCATCAACTACCTGGCAAGCTTTCGGTTCGCCGCCGCTTGCGCCCGTTACGCAGAATCTGTTGACTTTTAACAGAAGGACTAGTCAACTGTTGGGGATCCTTCCAAGGTTACCTGTTACTTTGGGAGGTAAAACCGTCCATATGGACGTGATGGTCGTTCCAGCCCCCCTGGATTTCAATCTGCTCCTAGGGCGCGATTACACTTATGCCATGGGAGCACTTGCCTCCTCCCTCTTTCGTGTGATGTGCTTTCCACATGAAGGACGGATCGTGACCATTGATCAGCTTTCCTTCTTTGGTCCTAATATGGCATCTGGTCCACCATCACCCCCTCCTGGTTTCTATCCACCCGTTGTATCTGCTCCGCTGCAGGTCAACTATGTGGCTACTTAGCCCGTGCCTGTGCTCAGTGATGATGCTGTTGTGCATAATGTGTTGGGGGCATTGGGTCCTGACTTCCAGGATGTTTCCCTTCCATCAGGAATGGAACTCTTGGAAGCACCGCCTTCTTGTTCATTTTGATGTAAGTCGGTTAGAGCACAGTTTCCTCCCTGGGTCAAGCTCTTTAAAAAATGAAACCAGGATCTCGGAGCATGGTTCTTTTCCTGTGTCAAGCTCCTTAAAAAATGAAACAAGCTGGTCGGAGCAGAGTTCCTTGTCTTGTGTCAAGCTCCTTAAGAAATGAAACAAGGTTGTCGGAGCATAGTTCTTTGTCTTGTGTCAAGCTCCTTAAAAAATGAAACAAGGATGTCTGAGGATAGTTCTTTTAATGTGTCAACCTCGTTAAAACAATGAAACACGTTCCCGTTCAATCCGAGTCTTTGATAAGATCTCGTAAAATCCCAGTCGAGTCTTTTCTTTTGGTCTCGTAATTTGAACCTTCACTCCATCTTCCTTCCATATGGACTGAATCTTGGGGGGCATGTACCTCGAATTGAGTCACCATGCTGGGGGCATGCTTAATTTTTCAAGCATAGTTTGTTTCCGTTTCAAGCTTGTGTAAAAATGAAACCAATTTCAAGCATAGTTTATCTTTGTTTCAAGCTTGTGTAAAAATGAAACCAACTTCAAGCAGAGTTTCCTGATTTCAAGCTTGTGTAAAAATGAAACCTTTCCCATTTTACCCCTTGTGATTGTCATCTTATCAGCCTATTTTGCTAGATGAGCCTTGGTTTTCTCGCTCCATCGTCATTATCTGCTTGGCCGATTATACGCCTTCACTTTGTTGTTTTACCCGTTCTTGAGGAACCGCTGCGATGAGTGGTCTTGTTAGCCAGCCTCTTGACCTTTATCTTGTTTTGAGCAGTTCCACCATTGCCGGAACCAGTAGCTACCCTTTATACCACTCGTTCCTCTAGGAGGAGTCATCTTTCAGCTCTTTTCCGACTCTCTAAACATGAAAAGATTGCCGAGGCCCTTGTCGTTTCGATCTCGTTAAAATGGACACGAATCGACATTCACCCAGTATAAGTTTAACCCTTTTTCGGGCTGGGATGGATTGATTACGAAAAAGGAATACCCTAGCCTATCGCGACTAGGAGGTTTTCCCGGATATTGTTTTCTACCTTTTCGGATCCGGGGAACTATTTACGAAAAGGGACTTGTGGAGTTTTCTTTTCCGCTGTCTTTTCAAACTCTCTAAACATGAAAAGACGCCGAGTTCTTCCTTTGTCAGACTCGTTAAACCCTGATGACATCGGATCCAGTCGAAATAACATTTCCGAGTTTCTCCTTCCTAGGACTCGTTAAATGTACTAGGATGGATTCGTCCGAAGGACGGGTTTATATGACAAGCATATGGTATCCTCTTCAAGCTTGTGTAAAAATAAAGAGGTACTCACCGAAATGGTGGGGAAAATGGAACCATTGTCGTTGTCGTCGGCAGTATGTCGCTCTTGAACATGGCACTTGTCTGCATCCGTGTCGGGTTGGGGACATCTCATCTCGTTGCTTCACTTTGCCTCCATGGGTTTGGATAATCTCTTTTGACCTCTCATCTGTTCACTGCCTCGTCACCATGACCTCTGATCTGTTGATGTCAAATACTGCCAAGTCCACTGTCGTGCCGTTCATGTGTTCAAGAGAAGTTGGCCTCTGCAAATATCAACCTTCCTCTGTTTCTCATACGATCCTGATTCACAACAAAACATCATGTTCCTCTGTCTCGTGTCGATGATGTGGGAATCATTATGGCCCACCTTCGATCAAGGTCACTTCCTGTCGACTTCAACTCATTATCCAGGAAGTTGGTCTAGAGACTCCTGATGGTACCTTGGAGCCTGCATGCCTCAATGGCAGGTTCGTCGCATTCGACGTAAAGTTTACATCATTGACTTCCGATCGAATGATTCTGCGGGTGTTCGACGTCAACTCATTTATTCACACGCCGTAGATTGTACCTGTAGTACCTTGAGGACCATTGTCATTATTGGTGGTTTCTCTCGCGTCTGTTAACAGCTTTCATCATTGGCTGGTAATCAGACGATGTTCTTGCATGTTCGACATCAGCTCACATACTCACATGCCTGAACTTGTACTCTGTTGGGTCGAGATGGAGCGCAAGACCCTGGATTGTGTCTATTGTAATCCAGGCTGCGATTGTGGATTATTATCGTTATGTACATGACTCATTGATTGGATGGCTGCGACCATACCTGAGTCTATTTGTTTGATCTTAGTTGGATAGCTGCGTCCATACCCTGGATCCCGATTATCGTATACTCTGTTTCGGATGGCTGCGTCCATACCATATATATACATCATGTACTTGAGATTTCAGTTGTATCTTTCTGCGCAGGTTTTCCGACGGCGGGCCTTCAGTTGAACATGTTCTCGTAAAGCATTTCACCCCTCTCTCTCTCTCGGGCCTCATGCTTTAGGGGGCATCTGTTACACAGTAATTTGTCACCGTCCCTACCATTTCCCGTCCCGCACAATGGAGGACCCATTATGTGACCCGTGAGCAATGTCAAGCCTGGCTTTTTTGCATCCCTTTCCATGAGGACAACATTTCTCCTTCGTTTATCATTTCCACAAAGGCACTTTCAAACACATGATTTTGCATCGCGCCGGTAGCCCGTTATGTACTCGCGCCAATGGGGGAAAATTAACACTGAGCCCGCGCCAATTGGCGCTCTGTCCCAGTGTTGTACCCGCGCCACTCTGTTTATGGAAAGTTTTTTAAAAAAAGAGGCGAAGTTTCGATTACAACAACTTCGTGGATGAGTCATCGGGAGTGGTTTCGCCTGAATAACCACGACCTTCCTCCTTTGGCCTCTTGTTTCCACCATATGGGGAACCTCCCAAAGGATAAGGCCTCCCTTCCACTATTGTAGGATCCCAACCTCCTCCTCTCCCTACAACATAGCCTTCATCCATTGATGAAGGCCGAAATGGACGAAAGGCCGAAGGGGTCGAAAGGTTGAAAGGCCGCTAGTCTTGAAGGGCCGAAGCTTTGGCATCTCCCTATTCCTGCGTCTTTGTGCCGTAAAGAACCTTCTTTCCCTTAAGGCCCATTCATGCAGGAGACCATTGTTACGGAGACTCGATGAGGTTTCCCTTTCCTTGGCGAGCTTTTTGCGAGACGTCAAGGAAGCCGCGACGCTCGAACTTCACAACTTCTATTCGTTTATCACTTTAATAGATGACTATGATTATGGTTCCACTCCTTTTTCTATCATGTTAATGCGAGTAATATCTTTTCCGACCGATGTTTAGTTACGTATGCTGGTTCCTATGCATGTATCTGTTCGTTTCTTCTGTGTGCAGGTGTTCATCCACGGAGATCGTGGAAGGATTGTGATCTGCCAGGGCTGAAGGACGGGGACATCTCTTCTTCAGATCTAGCGTTGGAATCCAGGTAGGCTCTTATTCCAAGTCTTTCATTCGTAACTAGGAGCTTGCGTCATAGCATTGTTTGTTTGTTGCTAGACCCCTGCTGGGCTAGTAGGGATCGCCTCTGTCCGCAGAGGGGATTTACCTCCTCAACAGGATGAGAGGAGATTGATATAAACTAGTCCTTGGAATTGAAATTAAGATTCTTTTCTATTGTTCTAATCAAATGAATAGTGTACGAGACAGAGAGATACAATTGATAGAAGAAGATAGTGAAATTTTTTTTAATTTCCAAAAGTATGAAACATACAAAGAACATATAAGGGACAAAAACAAAGGTTGTAGGGGGAGATTGGGTGAAATTTGAAGCCACTATAAAGAAAAGGGCAAAGGATGAGAAACAAAGAGAGTGTTGCTGAAAGAATATCATAAGAGATTTTCAAAACAAATATTTACTTCATTTATCAGGGGATTGGTGTTTCCTTTAGGTAGGTTCCTAAAAATGATCAGCAGTTTGACGCCTATGAATAGTGGGAGTTGGTGGTTCTTGAAAATGATCAATATTCGGTGCCTATGGATATTGATATGCCTACCTTTCCATCAAAATTATTCACATAAGTTTTTTATTTTCTAGTACAAGAATAATACTTGAAGTTACTGCTTTCGGTGGCCCCTGGTATGCACTGAATCCTTGATTAAGGGCCAAAATTCTGAAGTTCAGAGTTAGATAATGCATGTAAATTTATGGCTATCATTACCTCTAAGTGTTTCATATTGATTCTAATGTCTATAGCGATGGATGAGTTGAAAGAGTCCATTGCCTCCTTGGCATGTTGGTGATCTTGGTTTTGACCTTGAGGGCCTCGAATGCCTCCCCCCCGCACCTCTACCTCATCATACACCACCTCTCATAATGACTAGCGAATGTGGGCGTGCCACAATGAAAGGACATACATTGTCATGAATTTAAAACTAACTAGTAAAACCTTGCAAAGACTTTAGCTTAGGAATTGAGTTAGGAAATTTATTATTAGAGCCACAATAATACACAAACTATTCCAAATTACCCTTATAGCATGACCAAAATACCAGAATAAAACAACACTTGAGCCTCCAGTTCACAATGCACTTGAGGTTTTGCGCCCAGGTTCTTTTCCCAACATATGCAAGAGAAATCCCCCAACGAAAACCACAGATAGAATAGTATACCACTACAAGATTCCAGGATGACACCCACAATTCAAGTAAGTCAGAGGGAGGCCCTCTCACTGCCCCACAAGCTAATGCACTAGCCCCATATTTATCTCTGGTACAATCAAAGGCCCAGGCTATTAGCCAACCTGAACTTGTGCCCCTAGAAATATCAAACCATCTTACAATCCAACCGTTGACCCAAGACACATTTACATAGCTGTAGAGATTGACATAGATAAAACCATCAACAAAATGACACCTCTCTACAGTACCTCTGAAAGAAACCTAAATAAAAACCAGCTAATAAACTCAACCACAAAAATTGAACATTGACTATTAAACTTAATTACAAACCTATTTTATAAAATTAATATTAGATAAAATATATTAATTAATATAATTATTAATATATTTATTTTATAATATTAATATTAAATAAATTATATTGATATTGAATAAATTATATTAATAAGTATAAATACTAATATACATTTATTTTACAATATTAATATTTAAATTAATTTTATCTCATAAATTATAGAATTTTATTAATTATTTTTATATTATATAAATGCAATTATTAATTTTTAAATTAAATCTTAAAATCATTATATAATATTATAAGAACATAAATAAATAAAATGAATTTGACATGTTAATTGAATGGTTGTTAACTCCTTTATCTTTTGAATATTTTTTATTCTCACTACGTAGCAACACAATTAAAAAATGCAAGTTCAATCCAATACAATATTTCTAACCGTTAAAGATGTAATAAAAAATATATAAATTAAAAAGTTTTTAATACCCTTTTCATTGCTCTGAATTATGTTAACTTTTGGGTTATTCCGAAAGTGTTCTAATCTTAGCTAGAGAAAATTAAGCCTCCTTTCCCTTGACAATGTTATGGGTGCTTCATTTTGATTGGGTTTTTAATATTGGCTAGAGTGTTAGCATAACAACCTTATAATAGGAAGTAGTTAACATAAATGACATGATGATTAACACATGAGGTGAATAGAATGAAGAGTTGCTTGCTTGAGTAGGGAAGATACATAATTAGGAACAGGCACTCAGAGGAGGGAAATTAGTTTTATGATCTTGGAACCATGTGATTTACACTTTAAAGGTTGATAACTTAACTTGAGAGTGCTTGGGTTGAGGAGTATAATTCATGGAGTTTTGTTGCGGACCAAGAAACATATTTTGAGAAGGAAAATTAGAGCTTAATATAGACCACGTTGGCATGAAAGAGAGGAGAATTAGTGATATGAGAAGGCATATATCACACAATCTGGGAGGAATTATTTGTATGAGGACACTTGTTGACCACCATGGAAGAAGATTGGTGTGCTCACATCTTGTTGGTGAATGTACCATCTTGGAGGAGGAGCATTCACTCTCAGGAAATTAATGTTTAAATAAGGTTTCATTTTGGATAAATTTTAGTATTTTGATGTTTAAAAAAACAATAAAGAAAAGATAATACAATATTTAATAAATTAAATTAAATCATATTTTGACATTTCAAATATAATATTTCATAATAATAACAATAATAACCAAATAAATAATAATAATAATAATAATAATAATAATAATTAATATATTTTTTAAATTGGTGTTGTTGATGGAGGCGAAGGAATTGTCTGGACGATCACAAGTGACTGGAATATGGCTAAAAAATTTCAAAAAATATTGCAGTAGAAGTGTTTGAATCATGTTTTTTTTTTATGGTGGAAATGGATTCAACACCATAAAAAGAGTCTAGGGCACCCAAAATCTTGAAGTTTGACAACTATAACCTGGTTTTATAAAAATCCCTGCCAAGTTTTATTAAAATCTTGCTGCAATTTCCATATATTTCGGAGAAGAAAACCAAACTGATTAAACTACAAATTTTAAATTAACATTTCCTTATTTCAATTAAAAATATTTTAAATATATATTATTAATGTATTCATAATTAAATTACTTATGATGAGACTAATGACAATTAATGTATTTATCTTCATCATTATTAATTTATTAAAATAAAATTTATATAATATAAATAAAATTCTAATAATCTAAAATATTGATAATAGTTGGTGTATAAGTAGATTTTAAATAATGAATATATTTATATCTTAATTGGTTATGTTATCTATATATTCCAAAAAAATATAATAATTGTGAAATTTTAAATTATTATTACATTATTTATCTAATATATATAATTATTATATTTTTAAAATAAACCGTTAACTTTCTATTAATCAAACTGGAATCAGCCCATCATCATTATATTCAAAAGTATCATTTCTTCCACAATCCTCCAAAATTGTTATGACTATTGTCTTAAGATTGATAATAGTTGGTGGATAAGTAGTTTTTAAATAACGAATATATTTATATTTTAATTTGTTATGTTATCTATATATCCAAAAATGTGATAATTGTGAAATTTTAAATTATTATTATATTGTTTATGTAATATATATAATTATAATATTTTTAAAATAAACAGTTAACTTTCTATTAATTAAACTGGAATCAGCCCATCATCATTATATTCAAAAGTATCATTTCTTCCACAATCCTCCAAAATTGTTATGACTATTGTCTTCTTATGTTTTGAGACATCTTTACTAGATTTACTGCAACATTTTCTTATACCCATTGATCCTAACAAAATTACATAACATTACAAGACTTAAGTATTAAAAGGAAACTGCCCAGTTCCCTCCTTTGAGTCCAGTCGAGCCCCTCCATGCTTGCATTGTCCGCTTCTATTTGCCGGACTGATTTCTCTGTGACTTTGCTGGAGTGATTTCTCTGTGATGTTCTGCAACACGTTTCGTTCATCGTGCAAGGGTGGGTTTGCAAATTCACCTCCACCCAACTCTAATTGCTGCTCACTTAGACCATCTCCACCTTAACTTCTGCATTTTCCACCTTGAATTCCAGGTTTTCCATTTTGGTAACAATTAAATCCACTCCAGCCTGAATGTTTTCCACATCCTTTTTTTTAACTTCCAAGCTGATTTGTAACCAAAGAAAAGTGGGAGCGAACCACAGTGATTATCTTCTCGTCGATTCTGGTTATCATCATCGTGACATCCTCTGTTAACACAATCATCAGCTCATCCAAAGGTTTATCAGGTTTATCGACGCCATTCCTAGATGCAGAGGCCATACCTTCGACTCGTTGTTTTCTGATGTTGACTCACTGCATTTGTAACCTGGAGATACCACCTTTTATATACTTAGTTGGATCCATAATATCGGAAATATCGTTGTTCTCGCTTTTAATGATAACCACCTCCCCTCGCTCTGAGTGCAACTGTAACTCCATTATTGTTGCTACTAATTTGATATCACACACGAATTCAAAAGTTTATTCGACCTAGACGATACTAGCGGGTCCTGGTCTGCTATAAGTATTTCAATTTGGTTGTTGCCTCTCCACCCGTCCTGATACCTATACTTAATCCTCGTGTTAGCTCACCTAATACCTTAATTAGTGGGCTCATACGACTAGCAGTGGTGAACCTATACTTAATCCTCGTGTTAGCTCACCAAATTACTTAATTAGTGGGCTC
Organism: Pinus albicaulis; assembly: GCA_034641835.2. Lineage (NCBI taxonomy): Eukaryota > Viridiplantae > Streptophyta > Pinopsida > Pinales > Pinaceae > Pinus > Pinus albicaulis. The sequence goes on from CM076569.1 coordinate 829,665,231, forward strand.
ATACGACTAGCAGTGGTGATTATCGAGGCTCCGTCGCTTCTTGAGATTATGACTGAGTTTATGCAACTTGTTAGAAATAAATCCCGTTTGTGCAACTTGTTAGAAATAAATCCCCACTTAATTGTATTCGTCGGGATCGACACCCTTTGTTTGTGCCAAGTCATGGAATGTGACATATTAATAGATTTCCTTGATCCTCTATTAATGTTCCTTGAGCCAAGTTGACTTCTAAATTGGCTTGCTCATCTCCGAAATGATTTTGTTCTCATTTAATATGATATAAATAAAAAATTTCAAATCTATTAATAAGGAGTTGTATTCTATGGTACATTGGAGGCAATACATTTTCCAAAGAGTCTTTTAACTTATGACACATTTGTATAGTGATGAGTGAATCTCCAAATACACATAACTGACTAATTCCACAGGTCATAGTAATTTTTAACCCTTGCTAAAGTCCTAGAATTTTTGCCTAGTTGTTTGAGGAGATGCCTAACCCTCATGCAATTTTTTTTTCCAATTTCTCCATCGTGGTGAAGGATAACCCTTCCCGCTCCCGCCTCTTATGGATTTCCTTTCAAGGCACCATCAAAGAAAAGTTGATGTCTGCCCAAGGATTGCCTCCATAACAAAAAATAGTCACTTGTCATGTGAATTAGAAAGGGAATATTTCCTTGATGAGACTTGAAGTTGTTGACTTAGGTAGGGGGCCTTTTAATATTGAACCACTCTTTTTCATCTTTAGATAATTTTTCCAGTTCAACTAGATCAAATCTCCTTAAGGAAATTACTTCGAATAGAAGTTGGGTTGCTTTCAGGGCTGATGAGGATGGGACCGACTTGACATCCTTGAAAATAGTAAGGTTCCAAGAGAGATACATTTACCAGTGGAGATATTTTGGAATGGTTTCCCAACATCTAGAAATGATCGAAGAGGGGTTGTGGCTCCATCGGGGTTGGGATCTCCAATTCTTGAACATTTCTATCCAATTTGCTGGGATATAATGAATTTTACTAACAAGATGCAATGCAATTTTCACACTTCTAAGGAGAAGGAACATTGAAAGAAGACGCGAGGAATATCTTCTTCAACATTTTCACACAAAACACACCTTAACGGTTCATGTATCTACCTTTTATTTAGTTTCTCTGCAATCAAAATATTTCCATGCACTGGCTACCAACATAATGTATTGATCTTCGGCAGACCGTCCTTATTCCATATATTACTCCCTAACCTGGAAGTCTGGGATTGTGGAATATGCTTGATTAATGTTTTAAATCCTTCTTTCACCATGTAATAGTTTTGTTTTCCTCCCGTCCATATTTGTCAATCCAAACAGTGTGAAGCTATCGACGTGTAACCTTTGAGGGCTTTTAACAAAGAGAGCTAGGATTGTTGCAGATGAGGAGGAAATTAGGGCAGGTCCAACCAACCCAAAATCCATTATCATCCCAATCTGAAATACCATCCAAGCTTTTAATTCCTTATTCCTCCATCCATATTGCTAGTTCTCAAACCTCTTGATTTTCCCATGCTAGATCAAAGGGAGGGCTTCGATCCTTCCATATTTTGATTTGTCTTCCATTCCCTGCTTGCCAACCTAATTTCTCTAACACCACTGGGGAAAAATATTTACATAATTTCCAAATTTTGGTACCCTGTTCTTCCCAATCTTCATTCTCCAGCCTGAGCAATCGAATTTTGTGGAAATACTTACATAAGAAGGTCTAATTCCACTATTATTTGGAGTCTAACATCAACCTCCATACCAATTTTGATCCTAAAGATATGTTCATATACTCTGGGTCCTTTATTTCCAAACCACCCAATTTTTTTGGGATCCTAACTATATTCCAATTTACTAGGTGGAAACAATTCTCATTGTTTTCTACACCCTGCCATAAAAATTTCCAGATCACACTACTAATGCTGTGAATAATGCTCTTAGGTGCCAGGAGACCTAAACCAATATAAATTGGAAGCGGAGAGAGAACTGATTTTATAAGGACTACTTTACCTACCACATTCAACCACCTCACTCCCCATGATTGTATTCTCTTTTGGATATTTTGTAGGACTGTCTCCCAATCTTCGCCAAAAGATGGACCCAGAGAAATGGGTATTCCAAGGTAGGGGAAATATCTCCAATTTTTGGCAATAGGGAATCCCAAGATATGGAAAATTTCATTCAAAATGTTTTCTTAGCAATTCCAACCTATCAGCTTAATTTTCCTCTTATTTACCAATCCTCCTGAGATCAACATATAGTTGTCCAATTTCCTCTTAAATTGAGTTTCTATAATTCGTGAGGCCCCTCCTAGAAAGAGTGTATCATCAACAAACTGAGAGTGATTGATCTCTTTCAAATTTCTTGCTATGTTAAGTCCAGGAAGTCGTCTGTCTTACCTTTTTTCCTTTAAATTCGACTTAAAATTTCACCCATTATAAATATTAGAGAGGAGACAAGGGACAACCCTATCGAAGACCTCTTGAGGTCAAGAAGAAAGGGGCTAGGCACCCATTGATCGAAGGTGTGATCCAAGGAGCATCTATGCAGTCTCTTATCCATTGAATGAACTGTTGGCAGAAACCCATTTTTAAACAAATAAGAGGAGAAAGGGATGATTTACCTAGTCAATGCATTGGCCATATCCAACTTAATGACCATTCCTTCATTTCCCACTTCTTTGCTGGAATGGACTGCTGCCTCCACCAAAATAATGTTATTCAAAATATTCCTGTGCTACATGAACCCTCCTTGGTTCTCCGAGATGAACGAGGGGAGTAATAGTTTCAACTTGTTGGCTATGATTTTAATTAGAAGTTTTTAGGATTCATTACAAAGGGAGATGAGGCGGAATCAGGAGAAGTTAACATGATTTGTTTCCTTTTGGGATTAAGGTCAAGAAGGAGGAAATAGTTCAGCCTCCTAATTTCTTATTCACTCGGGAGTAGTTTAACATTATGAGGATGTCAATTTTAATCAAAGACCAGAAGGATCGGTAAAAACTAATAGTGAAACCATTCGGTCCTTGGGCCTTATTAAAATTTAGAGATCTGATTGCCTCAAGGACTTCATCCTCAACTATGCGCTTAACCAAATTAGGGGGAAATTACCTTAAGCAAGTACCTGGGAAATTTTCTTTCTTGATCAAGAGATATTGACTCTACAGTATACAGGCCCAAAAAATGGAGGAACGCTTCATGCTTGATATTCTCAAAATCAAATATTTTTGGTTTTCCTTCTAGAGTATTTTCTTTTACTTGATTCCTAGACTCCCTAGCCATTGCATGTTTGTGAAAGAAGGAATTTTTTAGGTCCCTTTCCTTCAGCCATAAGCTCCTATATTTGAGGCACCATAAGGCCTCTTCCTGTCAACTTGCAGTGAATATTTACCTACTCAAATCTTTTACCTTCCTCAAATGCAATTCATCTACTGGTATGTCCTTTACTAATTTGTAGTGCTCATCAAGTTGCTTTGATAAATCCTTTTTCTTTTGTCCTAGAGGTTGCAAGGATTCTTTCAACCATTTCCTGAGGGTCTGTTTGATGTTTTGAAGCTTAGATTCCCACACATATTCTAGGGAACCTTGAACAATGATTTTGCATGCTTGAGATATTAACTCATTCACCCCCTCCTCTTAAAGCCATGTTGCATTCTATCCGAACGAGATCAGCCGAAAATTTGTCAATTTGTCAATTTGCAATACTATTGGCTGATGATTTGAGGCATCATTTGATTTAATGGAAGAGGACCAATCATATCCATTTCAATATCTAGCTACTATGAATCAAGAATTGGTCTAGTCGAGCTTCTATATGATTATCTCATGCCCTTCTATTTGACCATGTATACTTGTCAGATTTCAGAGTCACATCGATCAGATCCCAGTCCGTGATCAAATATCCCATTCAGTCCTTGAAAGGGTCTCTAACAATGGAGGCTCCTCTTTTTTCAGAGGAATTTAGAACTATGTTAAAATCTCCTCCAACAATAAAATTTTGATGCCACTCCTTTATTTGAATCTCCTCCAGAGAATCCCAGAATTCTGCCTTCAAACCATATAGAATAGGAGCATAAACATTAAGGACTAATATCCTTTGTCCAAACTCTTTATGTTCCAGCACTGGCAGAATCCATAACTTCCTTTTTAGGATGTCGAATAATGTGAAGTGGTTTTGTGACCGGAAAGTATCGAGACCCCCTGATAATCAGGAGATCATGAATTTTCTCGAAATTGAAAGCGCTCAAAACTATATCGAACCTGAGCGACCAGGTATATCTCGTCGTTCTGATTTCGGCGCCGTGAACGGTTCGAAAAACCGATGTCCTATGAGGGAGATATCACATTCTGATCGATTTCCCAAACAACTAAAATTGTGACAGGAGTGATTGGGATGCCCAGTCAGCATGCAGGTACAGTCAGCAAAAGGTGGAATATTCCTGAGAATATTTCGTTTTCCCAATCCAACCAGGTTTTTCCAAGTGGCATATTCTGGGTCGTTGATTTTGATTGTACGAATTTTTGATGGGCCATTGGATGGGTGACACATGGCCAACCTAGAGGCTCCCACGCATCCCCTGTACAATGGATCAAAATTATGGTAGGGTCCGGGGGGTTCGACCCAGTGACCTCCGACGCACCTGCATAAGTCTCCACCAACTCCGTTATTCATTGTTTCTTACCCTTATAGTTCACCACATACTTTTATGTTGTGTTAAATTGTAGTTGGGGGGGGGCCGTCGGCAGTCCCAAACTGCCGGCGGCCTATTTGATTGATCACATGATAACATTCACCCAACAACAAATTTTGAAAATTGGTGGTTATGAAAACCTTAACATCCGGCGGCCCCAAAGGTGTTCACATGATACCATAGTTAACCACAACATAAATCATTACCTCTGATAGTTCCAAAACATTAGCTCTACAGGTATTAAAACTATGTCACATGTGCGGTTCCGTCGAGTAGGCCAACAGTTAAATGGAACCCCGCCATTATTGGGTTCCACTCCGACTTGTTTATTGCGGAGTTATGATAACCGTGACGTTTGGGGGGGGGTCGGCATGTGGCCACCCCCTCCCTTAACTGTAAAATTAAATTAAAATGGTTAGTGGCTGGAAGGATTTTAGCGCGCCCTTTAAATTAGGCGGATTTTTCTATTTTAACTGCAGTTAAACTGCGGTTCTCCACATTTAGTGGAGCATTTGTAGCTGTTATTGGGAAAATGGCTAGGGAGGTCAATTTTCGACCAATTTGGGGGAAACAAGAGTCTACCTACACTAATTGGAGCATTCTGGAGCCACTGGTGCAGAGAAAACAACCATTGGAGGCTTGTAAACATATGTATTTGCAATTTTGAGCATAATGACAAAGAGGGACATGCCATTGGGAGCTGGACCAGCAGATGTAGCCCAGGAGGCATGAATTGCTTCATCATGCCTGCTATGTAAATCTTATGTGTGATGTTATTTCTCTGTTATACACCATTGTTCAGTGTTATATAGGCTTAATTACATGCTTAAAACTCACAAATTCATCTAAGTTTCATGGTTAAATTACTCATTCCTTAAGAAAACAAATGGAGACAAATTGTACATGTTTTATAACTGAAAAGACACTTAGCACAAAAAACTAATACAATCCTTTTAGATCAGGTTGGTATCAGAGCTAGAGTTTATTCTCTGGTGTTGTTGTGTGCAAATATTTGTTTAATCGTTTGCAAGTGTTCACATGCTTACTAGGCTCAAGCTTAAAATAGGAGAAGGCAAATTGGTGGATGCAAGAGGGTCGCAAAGTGAGCCACAACAAAGGAGGGAAAGCTTGCCACATTCTCCACCACCTAGTTCACCTCCAAAAGAAGAAAAATCAACATTAAGAATGCCTTCAGAGGAAGAAGAAATCCATGAAGAGATGGATCCCAAAGTGGAAGAAAGAGTGTACAGAAAAAAATTTCTTGACTTGATTGAGATGGTAAGAGTCCTTTATCAAGAAAGGAATGAGAAACTAGAAGAAGAAAGATCCGAACTTCACAAGGAAGGACATGGATCATCATGAGGTCACAATGATGAAGATAAATCAAAGAAGGGCAATGGAGGAAATGGAGACAGTGGAAAGTCACCATCATCACCCTCATCTTCATCCTCATCATCCTCTACTTCATCTTCAGTACATTAGCCACACAATTCAAAGAACACTGGTAAAAGTCATTTTCTAAAACTTGATGTTAAGTTTGAATTGCCAATGTTTAATGGTGAAGTCAATGCATAAAATCTTGATAATTAGATTAGGAAATTGGAGGTATAGTTGAGAATTCAAAACCTTCATGATGATGATACCAAAATCCAACTATATTCATTGAGAATGGAAGGTGCAATACTTGTTTGGTGGGAATCCAAGACAAAGGAGGAGTTCAAGAAGCATGGTAAGATTATTCTATCATGGAATGATTTCATTTCTGCAATAAAACAACAGTTTTATCCATTAGTTCACATGCAGAAAGCCATAATGGACTGGAAAAATTTTAGACAGTTGAAAGAACAAAATGTACAAGTTTATAACCAAGAATTTAGGAGAAGATCTCTCTTATTAGGGGTAGATTTGCAGAGCCAAGATACTTTTCTCAAGTACATAGGAGGCTTACATAGCTACCTAAGACATACTATTCTCATGTTTAACCTTACAAGTCTAGATGAATTTTGTGTACAAGCCACACACTTGGAGGCAAGGGGAAAACAAAACATAGATGAGAATGAGGAAAATGAGTTTAAATGTAAATGGAAGAAAAAGAGGAATGAAAATATCAGGAAAGAGAAGGAAAAATTATTTTGCAAGAACTGTTCAAAAACTAGCCATGATGAAGACCATTGTTGGAAACTTCATCCAGAATTGAAACCAGATAGCTTAAAAGCCAAAGAGAAAGCCAAAGAGAAAGGCAAAATTGTTGCTATTGCTGAAAAAGACTTAGGGTCAAATTTAGGAGATGAAAAAAAAATTATAGTGACGGGACTAAAGAACATGAAGGGGAAAAATATTGAAACTAAACCCAATTCTAGTGCATCAAACTGTCACATACAAACTCTAAATGAAGAAGAGAGAATTGAAATGTTTCATGTGAGGTTCATATCCAAACATACCAAGATTGACACATTGTTTGACAGTGGGTCACAAGAAAACTTAATCTCGGAAGACTTGGTCAAGAAAATTAATCTTGAGACCATTACACATCCAAAACCATATCCACATGGTTGGATTTGTAAGGATGCAAATTTACAGGTTTCAAAGAAGTGCATATTGCAATTTGCAATAACTGCACATTTCATTGACATAGTTGAAGTAGATGTGGTTCCGCTTGACATAACGCGTATGGTGTTGGGCAATCCTTACTTGTATGACAGAAAAGCAATCTTCCATTTCCATGAGAACAAATATCATTTATTCAAAGATGGCAAGGAGTATATTGTGAGAGCTCATCGCAAGAAACTAGATACTTCTTTAGTTAATGCAGGGAAAATGAAGAGGCTAGTCAATGCAAGCCAAAACTTGACATTGATGATGATAAAACAAAGAGATGTTTTGCATCATCCTTTTCAAACAAATGCTAATATATTTAATGATTTTTTTTCAGATTGAAAACAGGTTTTCTATGAAAGAAGATGACAAGCAGTTGCAGTAGTCACATTGGTGTTGAACAATGTTGAAAACAAGGTGTCAGTGCAGGAAGTTGCAAAGGTCAAAGAGAGTACAAAGCATCTGGGAAAAGAAGACAGGTTTCACAAATGTTCATTGCTGGTTTCCAAAAGGTACAGTACAATGGTGAATAAACTTGGTCAAGAGTCGACACAAGTTCAAGGAAAAAGCAACAAAAAATCGCCATAAGGATAGAGTGCAAGGTGAGAAAGATTCCAAGTTTCCTATGATTATTGACCAATGTAGAAACAAGATTTTTACTGCAAAGTTAGATTTCTGTTATGCAAATTCAGAAAATGTGTAGCATGATAGTGTCAAAGACAACGATAGATGGTCGACGGAATCAAGGAAAAAATTGTCTTTTCATGAAAAGATCCAATTAATGAAATTAGGAAATTTTCAATGGATAAAGACTGGAAGAGTGAGGACACAGTTTCCTCATCTTCATGTTTAGTAATACAGAGATATTTTTGGGTCCAAAAGCTTCCCAATGGGGAGGTGTGATAAGGAGATCATGAAATTTTCTCAAAATTGAAAGTGCTCGAAACTGTATCGACCCTGAGCGACCGAGTAGATCTCATTGTTATGATTCCGGCACCGCAAATGGTTCAAAAAACCGATGTCGTATGAGGGAGTTATCGTGTTCTGATCGATTTCCTAAACAGCTAAAATTTTCTGACAAGAGTAACTGGGATGCCCAGTCAGCATGCAGGTACAGTCAACAAAAGGTGGAATATTCCTGAGAATATTTTGTTTCCCCAATCCAACCAGGTTTCGCCAAGTGGCATATTCTAGGTCGTTGATTTGGATTGTATGAATTTTTGATGTGCCATTGGATGGGTGACACGTGGCCAGCCCGGAGGTTGCCACATGTCCCCTATACGATAGATCAAAATTATGGTAGGTTCTGGGGGGTTCGACCCCGTGACCTCTGGCACGCCTACAGAAGTCTCCACCAACTTCGCTATTCATTGTTTCTTACCCTTATAGTTCACTGCATACTTTTATGTTGTGTTAATATTGTAGTTGGGGGGGGGGGGGGACCGCTGATGGCCCATTTGATTGATCACATGATAAAATTCACCCGACAACAAATGTTGAAAATCAGCGGTTACGAAAACCATAACATCCGGCGGCCCCAAAGGTGTTCACATGATACCACAATTAACCATAGCATAAATCATTACCTCTGACAATTCCAAACCGTTAGCTTCGTAGGTATTAAAACTATGTCACATGCACGGTTCTATCGGGTAGGCCGACAGTTAAATGGAACCTCGCCACTACCGGGTTCTGCTCCAACTTGTGTATTGCGAAGTTATGATAACCTTGAAGTTTGTGGGGGTCAGCATGTGGCCACCGCCGCCCTTAACTGTAAAATTAAATTCAAACGGTTAGTCGCTGGCGAGATTTTAGCACACCCTTTAAATTAGGCAAATTTTGCTATTTTAACTACAGTTAAACTACAACTCTCCACAATTAGTGGAGGATTTGTAGCTATGATTGGGAAAATGGCTAGGGAGGTCAATTTTCGACCAATTTGGGGGAAACAAGAGTCTATCTACACTAATTGGAGCATTCTGGAGCCACTGGTGCAGAGAAAACAACCATTGGAGGCTTGTAAACATATGTATTTGAAATTTTGAGCATAATGACAAAGAGGGACATGCCATTGGGAGTTGGACCAGCATATGTAGCCCAGGAGGGGTGATCTTATTCATCATGCCTGCTGTGTAAATCTTATGTGTGATGTTATTTCTCTGTTATACACTATTTTTCAGTGTTATTTAGGCTTAATTACATGCTTAAAACTCATAAATTCATCTATGTTTCATGGTTAAATTACTCATTCCTTAAGTAAACAAATGGAGACAAATTGTACATGTTTTATAACTGAAAAAACACTTAGCACAACAAAATAATACAGTCCTTTCAGATCACCTGAGGCCCCTCTTGATTGTTGAGCTATATCCATGCTTTCTTTCCAAAATATTTATGTCGATTTGCAGGCCTCCTATTCCTCTAATTTAGTCTCTTATAGAAATAGGATCCAAGGTGTTTCTTGCTTAATCATGTCTTTTACAACTAGGTATTTTGTGGGTCTCCCTAAACCCCTTATGTTCCAAGACAAAATTATCATTTAGAGGTGGGGATTTGAGGAACCCCTCCATCTATTTGTTCCTTACCTTTCCCCCCTTCATTATTTAACATCTTTGAAATTACAAGTTGATTGTCCAGCTTCTTATTTTTCTCTGCTTATTTTTCCCTTGATGTATTATGTTTCGACCTTCCCCTTTTCTTGGTGATCAAAAACTAAATTGGGGGCAAAAATTTGCTAAAAATTCAAAGTGTTCGGTATCACTCGAAACTAGAATGATCGGATAGGTCTCATCTTCCTAATTCCGATGCACTTTGTTTCGCTCAAAACAAAGTCCGTATGAGAAAGTTAGAGCGATCTGTTCGATTGCACAAACAGGTAAATATTTGTGACAAGGATGCTGACTAGGCATCCGTACAACCCAGTCGGCAAAAAGAATATTCCAAGGAATATTCCTAGAATATTCCCCCAGGTGGACTAGTGAGGTGCTGACAAGTGTCAGCTAGTGATTGGTTTTTAGGTCAGTGATTTGTCGCAATGTGATTGGTTTTAGTTCCTCCAATTAGGTGCTGACACATGGCTAGCCTGGAGGCTACCACATTCCCCTCCAAGGTTTAAATTGGTCAAAGGCTGGTCGAAATCCAGTTTTATATGGTGGTGGAAAAATTATATTATGGTGGCTAGGCAGGGGTTGGGCTTGACCTCGTGACACTAGCACATTTGGCCCAATTTCCGATGGCTAAAATGTCACTCTTGCGACACATAGGCATCCCAAGAGAGACACTTTGATGTGGGTAAAAACGTCGGTTCTAATCACGTCACAATTCTGAAACTTGAGTTAACTGTCGGTAGAGCGACGCTATTTCTGACATTTTTTTTGGTAGTGTCGCAATTCCGATATTTCAAATTGGTCGTCGCTCTTCCGACGTTTCATACTTCGTCGCTTTTTCGACGTTTCAAACCTCATCACTCTTCTGACATTTATAAGCATGACAATTCCAACGCCAAATAACACCACAAATGACGTTTATAAGCATCGCTCTTCCAACGAACAAGTCATTCTTCTGATGATATAACCGACGTTTATAAGCATCACAATTCCGACACCAACTAACACCATAACCGACATTTATACGCGTCTCTCTTCTGATGAACAAAAGCGTCGCTAGTCCGACGCTACACAACACCCCAACCAAAGCTTCTAAGCGTTGCTCTTCCGATGAAAAAAAGCATCGCTATTCCAACGCTACACAAGACTACATCCGATGCTTCTGAACGTCGGAATACAGACAGAAACAAAACAATATTTAAAAAAAAATTTCGGAGACATCAACGTCAGAATACCAACGGAAACAAAAGAATATTAAAAAAAAAACATCCTGTACATATTTTTACCTTTGAAAGGTCCCGTACATATGTAATTATTGCAAGAAATTGCAACTTGGGCATTTGGATTTCGGCGAAATTTCAATTGCAAGATTTGGGACTCTGAAATTATTATTTTCACAGGTGATAAGGAAGGATTGCATATATTCGCTGTAGAGATCTAATACCCAAGCTGCTTTGGATTGACCTTCAATGCAATTCTTTTCTTTGATATGATTTGAAATATTGCTGATAGATTATATTTGGTGGTTCATAACCCGTTTGCTTTCAAATATAATTTCCTGTTGGTGCGATATCTGATTACAGAGCTAGTTGGATCAACATGAATCCAAGCCTCTCACTGTACGAGAAATGGTGGCTACAATTTCAGCCTGACTTTCAAGGGAAGATCAATTTTGGTTGTGACTCTTTGTACAATAGGAAATTCAGTGTCACTGAAGAAGATTTTCACTCAAACAACAATCAATATGTTGCACTTCAATTTACTCAACAAGGATTTGGAAACAAAGAAATGTATTCTCAATTACCTTCATGTACAGACTCAAATTTGAGTAATTTTTCTAATGTACAAACATGTGGACAAAGCCAAACTGATACATGTTGTCCTCAGGAAGTGAATGAGGAAAAATATTCCTTTAACATAGTCAAGAAAGTGAATGGAAGTAAAGATCACGTAGCCTCTGTTTTGGATGGTTGTCAAGATCAAGCATGGACAATGGATAAATTGATGGATGGTACTAGGCTTGAAGTTTCCATAAACCACTATCTAAACTGTACAAACACTAAATCTTATGAGAACGGTGGAATTAGGTGGTGTAGAGCTAATCAAAGGGAGTTGACTTCTATTGTGGTTGTAAAGTCTGCAAAACATTTGCAAAATTGTGATCTTCCTCCCCCACAACCAGTCTGGCATGGGAGTGCACCTTTTAAAAGTAGTGACAAATTTAAAGAGATGAAAAATTTTAAAGGCAAAGATGTAGATTTTAAATCTTCTGTTGGCAGGTTCAAATCAGCATATCCAGAAGAGAAGGGCTTGAATTCCTTGCTACTTTATGGCTATTCACCCTCAACTTCAGAAGCCATTGAATCACAAGTTGCAGAGAAATCATCCTCAACTGATTACCGAGAGATAATCACGAGATAAAATGGTAGGATAACCAGCTCTGATGGAGAAACATAATATCTGGAAGCTTATTCTACCAAGAAGTCAGACTTACTGGATGCTCTTCGACATTCACAGACTCGGGCCAGAGAATATGAGAAAACATCCGCCATAGAAGTCTCAGAGAAGTAAAAATTTTTATCAATGTTTTAAAGGGAGGCTTCACATCTGTTTTCTTATCAACAATGGATAAGATTGTTGGAGATAGAGAATATAAATATCAAATTGCAACTTAAAGTTCTCTAGTTAGAAGATCAAGATTATCTAAATTCCAATTCTTGTGAAATCTCAAGAAATAAGAAAATGGTAAAGAAGGACCAACGTCTCTCGATGGCTAGCCAGACTGAGACAATACAAAAAGAGAAAAAAATCAAATTCGGGGATGAGTGTTACTTGGGGACTTGCTGTTACCCTTGGTTTAAGCCTTGCTAGTGTTGGCCTTATATTGGGATGGAGCATGGGTTGGATTCTACCAAATTTATAACCTATTTCTTAAAAAACCAAGAGTCTTATTATTGTTCCTTAGCCCAACCTCCTTAGCACACAAAACTATCTCAACCTATCTCAAAACTAGCATACAGAACTTGACCTCTAGCACACAGAACTAGTCTATAACTCGACCTATAACTAGGTCTCAAACTCAACCTCAACAAGGCTCAACCTTCAACCAGAACAAGCTTACAACTCACCTTCTAACCAAGATTGTAACTTGGACTCAAATATATTTAATTGTCTTAAATAAGGAAAGTACAACCCAATTTTCCAAACTAAAGCCATTCGTTACTTCACATGGGCCACTTTAACTAAAATAGCCCTACAAATTTCCCTACAAAATATAGATATCCCTTCCCAAAAGTATGCCAAAAATCCTCACATAGAAAACTTCTCCAACTTAGCTTCCTTCCTCTAAATCAATTTACTCACTACTCCAACTAAACCTTGAAATTTGTCTTTTGTAATGCAACAAAGATGGAGATGGGGGATGATCCTTTAGTCTTCGACCGAGGCCAAAATGAGTAAACTCTACCAGAAGAGATATGCATGCTCCTACTCACAACATGAGAAATAGATAAGTCCACCCCGCATATTTAAAGGACCCTTCAATAAGGAATCATGTTTCTGGTGTGGAAATGATTCTCCTATTTTGCAGGTTTACAAGCACACATGTTTGTTAGTTTTTAAAAATAACAATGAAACATAACCATGATCTTTGAACTTCTTAATATGTGTTTAATTCTCTGATATCCCCTCTCAACACCATCTTCTGTAGGCTCGGTGCAAGCTAGAAGATGTTGAGAAATTCTCACAACATCAATTGCGAAATCCATTCTTCCTATAGGGATAGGTCCACAAAAACCTTCGAAATATGACACAAAAATAATAGATGTGATCTGCCGCTAAACGATAGACAATGATGTTAAATACTCCATCAATGGAATGAGAAACTTTTGATGTTGGACTCCCAATGCTAATCCTGTGATAATTCTCATATATATCACTGATTGTTCGACCACAATGCCAACATATATCTTTCTGAGATCTGAGAAGTTATCAAAACTTTCGTTATTTATAGGAACTAATTTCTTAGTGTTTATAACGAGGTTTCCACTTTTCAAAATTCCTTCTTTCTTAGCTCTCAACTTAAAAATTTCCTTATATTGATTCTTTCCTGGGAGAGACATGGGTGAGAACATTCTAGATGCATCTAATGGAGACTCCATATAGGGGAAGTAGAAAGCACTAACCCCGAATTAGAATAACCATTTGCAGCAAATGTCAATTTCACCTGTGGATACTAGAGAAAAACCCACCAACCGTTCTTGAAGTACTAGACAATAGATTCACTAGATTCTAGATGTCGATCCTCTCCAATTAAGCTACTGAAACAATGTAAGGAATTCCAGTGCAATCTCCCTCCACCATCTATCAAGTGAGTGATAACAACACTTTATTTCACTCGAGATTTTCCATCATAAGAAAAAAAATATACCCCTTGCCTCCAAAACTCTGGTCCTACATGAAACAATACCTTTATCCTACTTCCAAGGACAAGAAATAGCCATGCAAGCTTTCATGGTCTATGTCCAAGATATTACACCTTAGATACGAATGACCAGTGTCACTTCTCAATGTCACTGATAGTTGTGAGTCAACAACAATTCCCATTGGTAGGAATTTAAGTATCATCATAAAAGATGGAACAAACACTAAAATTATGATAGCTATACCATGCCTCCCTATTGGAAATATACTAGATGCACTGACAGGTAGCATGACATTATCAAAAGAATACCAATAGTAGTCCTTGGGCCCTTTACCACAGTCTCCTTGGGTTATTACTTCGATTTTATGATGTATCCCAGTGAACCGAGGAAGAAGAAATGTTTGAAAAGCCTCATTCCTATTGGAGAAATAAACCTTTACATGCCCCCAAGCCTTTACCTCCTTCAGAAACTACAACAGGATGAATGCCATTTTTCCATCCATGTGCCTTTTCAACTTCAATTTGTGTTTTGTTATCATTGCAACTTTTTATGGCCTTATTTAGGCACTAGTAGACTGAAGTGTATGATTACGTTGAGCCTTAAGTGTTATAAAATAATAAATTTCATGTAGACCTCCCCACTTCTCAAATTCCCAAGCTATATAAGATCTTCCAGCCCTCTCAAAGGACTTTCTACTAGGCATATAAGACAAATCCATACCCCACATTTTTTTAAAATTCACTGACCTCCTATTTTAGATTTTTTATGCTATCCTAGCACCCTTTATATTTTTTATCATAATTCCATTGATCAATCTTCATTTTATCACAATTCCATGATCAATATTCGTTGGACAAATATGCTTCGCAATGTGATTATATTTTAGGTGCATAGTATAAATTGAGTTTCAAGCCAACAATTTATTGTTCTGGTCATAAATTGTATATATGTATATCAAATTATTAAATCATGTTGTTGAATATTTTCCATTAAGGTATAAACCCATCATTGTTAGGTTATCATAAAATTTGTGGCTCCCCCCTCAAGCACTAAAAGTATATATAGAATAACCTAGGCCATATAATTTATAGTGTTGGGGGAAGCATGATTGTAAATGTTGGTTGTTAAAATATTAACCATATCATTTGGTGCTATTTCATGGCCCTCACAATGGGCATAAGCACATTCTCTCACATCAACTTTTAAGTATGGCCTAGCCTTGCCAAAGTTAACCGATACATAAAATATGACCAATAATAAAATGGTGAAAGCTTACTCATCTGTTTGGATCTTTAAACCCTATGTAAGTTGCCAATGCTCTATGTCACATAATCAGAGTGGTTCATGGTGTAAATTAAACCACACAAGGATCATCTATGCCATGCATGTAGCATTAATTGTAAACAAAATCAAAAGAGCCATATAAGGAATTACAATTGTAAAATAGGTATGCCGCTACCAGTAAAGAATAACATGTACACAACATGATAAAATATTGTCGACCACATCATCGTAAATTTTTATTACGTGGATGATATTGGTGATGTATACATCCTCGTGTAAATAATCCTTATGAAGTCGTAAGTGTTTGGTCTATGGCAGTATCAACTCAAATAATATAAAATAAGATTTGGTTACTAGCTGAAGTTATTAGACGTGACTTGATTTTATCTCACCACTCCCTGGAGAACAAATCTTGATTTGCAACTGAAGGGTGGTATTTGGAATATGCTATAGCTCTTGAGGAGAAACTGAGCTCAAAGGCTCACTATAACTCTTGTATAGTTCTTACAATGACTGAAAGGAATCGAAAACAATTGGTTCTAGAATAGATAAAACACATTGCTCACAGGTACAAGGATTATTTCATCTCAACTTCCATTGTTAGTGATTATTTTGAAAAATATTGAAATATTTGATTCATTGAACCTCATGCCACAAGTTAAGCCCAACTACAGTTTTCTTTTCATTGCTACCATTTATTTTTGTTTTCTATTATGCATGCCATGAGATTGAGTGTTGTTGTTTAAAACTCCTCAAACAACCCTGCTCACCTTCACATTCAGGTTGTCGTACTTAGCTTTCACTATTTTCCTCAACTCAAAATATGATTACACCACCTGGATCTCACTATAAATTTTAAAATTATGCATTCAACCACTTTATAAACCCCACACCAAATGCTTATCAACATAGTCCACTATCCTATAAGTTTGTTTTTATATCTTTTGGCTTTATGTACACGACATGTTTTCATGGCTATCTCAACAAGCAACCAAGCCTATGGCATTAACATACATAATAAAATAGTTTACGTATACTCTCACCTTGTTGTCCCAAAGCTTGATGCAACTATTTTCAAAAGGTATTAGTCTACTATCTGGTCAACTAGCACATGACAATGACAACATACAACTATATTAAACAATTTTTTGAACAAATTATAAAACTCTATAAAGGTCAGATAAAAGTATATGTAGCAATATAAACTTGAGGTTGACAAGGGCATTGACAGGTGGCCTTTACAGGTTACTTTTTGATCCTATGGCATTCTATATTCCAATGAGAAACTAGAGGAACCATCTAGAGTTGAGGAGCCACATGAAAGGCAAGATGCCAAGTGATAGGTTCAAAAGCTATTGCAAAATCAAGGGTTGGTTCCAAGCTTGAAACTGATGGGGGTGTTGCAGAGTACAGTGACAAGGTCTTTCTCCCAAGCATGAGGAGTTCACCTCGATGATACTCTTGCTTCAATTTTTTTCACAAAGAGGAAGTTGACCTAGCTTAGGTTGGTTCTACAGTAGCTAGTAGTTTTCATATGTGTAAGAGGAATTATAATGTTCACATGTTGTTGATAGCCCTATGTGAGTTGATAGCCCTGGACAACATCGGGTCACTTAGATATTTACATAGAGGTATCGAGTCAACTTGGGGACACAGGTTGCAACATTGTTCATGCAAAGGAAGTGGACCTAGTGGAGCACATTTCTTAGGAGGAGCATTGTAGTCCTCAAAGGCTTGGATGAGTGTCAGACACATATCATGGTGCACACTTGCATGGAGCCTTTGGACCTTGACATGTGTATATCCTTGGAGTATAGCACTTATCATGTGCAAGACTACACATGGCTTTGTAAGTTGGGCCTAGGCCCACATATGCATTGTTTCCTCCCTTACCTCTCACGTATCTATAGGAAGGAGAGATTTTGTCATCATCCTTGTACTCTTTTATTTCTCTTTACGTTCTTGAATGCAGTATGGTTCACTATGGTTCTTTAATGCACTATGGTTCAATAAATGGCACCCACAGAAACGTCTAGGATCATGAACACATAATCAAGTTCTTTCATACAGGCGGTAAACATCTAATTTCATAAATGGAACCCAGAGGAAGATGTAGGACATACAAAACTAATAAAAACTACAAATACTGAGAATATTACACAATACTCGAGAGCCTATGCCACTCAAATAAAATGAAGAATTTCCCTCTCGTGGTAGCCAATAACCACAAAGATATAATAAAAGCATGATTTTTATTAACATGCAGATAAAGGTCAAAATGAATCCCATGTTCCCTAGAGTCCCATTCATGCATTAAAAAAAAAAGAGATTACTCAACTGACTGGAAGAAACCAATGGTCTTCAGCCATTATACCTAACATTTTTTTGATAAACATCAGGGAAACAATATTTCTCACTAAACAATACAAAGCTTCTAGTAAACAACAAATAGAGAAATCTCACATTAAGTAGGCATGATAAAGCACACCTTCATCTCGCTTATTACTATATATTTCAATATTTTCACCCTTTCTTTGTACATTCAAGTCGTTGGAGAATTTTCACTTTAAACCCTTGCCAAATTTCCCAGCCATAAAGAATTCACATACTATAGATTTGGGATCAACACCTGCATATTTAAAATCATATAGTCCAAATTAGAGAAGTTAGTACAATGATAAGTTCAAGGGATTATAAACATAAGATCATAGCAAGACTACTTTCAGTTTTGTATGTATTAAAGAACTCGGGGAAAAAATAAACTTTTCTATATGTGTTTATGTGTGTAACTACCTATTACAAAAAAATATTCTCAAGAAAAGTGAGAAAAGTAGTGGTACTCACATTTATAACAATATATTTAGTATTTAAAGGTAGCCATTGAGTGATGTTGTAATAAGAATACCCTTGACGGAACATTATAGCAAATTATACCACTTTTATATTTGATGACATGTCTAAGGGAAACTCTGGAATTGCAGGAGTTGGAGAAAATTATAAATCATCAAAGAATAAAAATAAATAAATCGGTTGTGCCTTATTCCATGAGTTTGAGTAACGAGACTTTAATTGTAGCTTTAATGCACAAATACTAGTTATTTGCAGAGTTCAAGCTGGTAATAATTGAAAAAATAAATATTGATGTAATATGGTCTTTTTATGAGTTCCCTAGTGCATAGCCCAAGGGATGCATAGATTAGAATAAATGGAAGAATTGTAGCATTTAAAAATTAATGAAAATTATGTGATGAAGATGTACTTAGGTTACCCACCTAGAGAAGCAGCAAGCATCATAGCTGGTTAAATATTTGACTTGATCAATAAAGGTGAATCCATATACAGTTCCCATCATTAAAAACAATAAATACTTTTGTAATACTGCCACTTTATAATTTGGTAACATGTTACCAATGTAGTATTAAGTATTGTGGCTAGGAGTTAGGTGTAATATAATGGTATAACGAGAGGGAATAATTTGATAGAGTGGTTCTTGTATGTTGGGGGTATGAATAATATATTTCAGGCTCCTATGCAGGCTTACAACATTGTGAAATTTATTATTCTCCCCAAATACTAGTGTTAGTATCATATACACATGTATGTCAAATATTGGGTTTATCACAGTTGGTTGGGACGAATGACCGTCATATTCCCCACCCAGGTTTGATTACCACAAGTACATGTTGAGCTCATGAATTTGAGCCCTACTATTTTATAACCTTGTGCCCTATGGAATATATTACCCTTTCCTACATGTTGGAGGGTGAGGTACTGTGTTACATAAGAAAAAAAAATCATATACACCTGTATAAAATCCTATAATAATATTAATCAAAAAATTAAAGAAGGCCAAGAGATGGGTTTGTCCTGAGCTCTTTCTCACTCGAGAGAGAGGGTCTAGGGAGATAAATACACATTCGAAAGGGCAAGGTAAAAATAAATCTCCAAAATCTAATCGTAGAAGGCAGTGAATAAGTGCCCATGGGGTAGTAAGTGAATAAATAGCATCTAAGTAAGGGGGAGGGTGGACGGATAGCAAGGGACATTATTATTTCACCGCAAGTACTTGAGGCTCAGGCGAGAGGTTGTATACCTGGCTGGAAAATAATGGAAGATGAGCCAATTAGAACTTCCTTGTTATTGCGTTTATGACCCCCAACTCAAGCCATCATGCAAACTTTTGTGGTGTTTTCATCTTCGCATACTAGCTACCAAAAACATTTCTTCTTCCCATGAGATATCTAAATTGACCAAGAAGACTATTTATGTTTCATTTGATCTTAATTATCATGGACTTGGTACCATTCCTTATGTTACATTTGATTTTGTCTTCTTGATCACTCATTTTTAGATCTGTTATTACTTTTGGGATTCACATAATTTTGTTTCACTCGCATCCTTTTGCTATGATTTAATCATCTGGGAATGTAGTCCATGTCTCCTAAATACATTTTATCTCTAATCATGGCCTTCAATCTTGAACCCTTTGATCAAATTTTATTGGGTTTTATCAATTTCATCCCATATACATATTTCATGCTCTCATTAAGCTATCTTTCCCATATTGAGATGAAACCCCATTGTCTCCTAGTCAATTTCCTCTTATATCATGATGTCACCCTAGGATATTCAAAATGAATTGAATTATTTAAAATTATTTTCTTAGAATTTGAAAACTTCCCTAAGTGGTTTTCAAGTTCAACATACTCTCACCATGTGTTTCTTGTGGTAGGTATAAATACTCCATTGACCAATGGATAAGGAACTACCAGTTGGAATACACATCTAAGGGCTTGACCACCAACAAAGATAAGGGAATATTATATTTTCTTATTATTTTCTTCCAAGCTTTGATGCTCCTCATTGTTTGATCATTAGCCCATTTCTAACCTAGGAACATCCTCTTCTTATTTTCCTATGCCCTGAGACATGAATTCCTTGTTGCTTATCTAACAGAACTTTGGACTCTACCATTACCATCTTCTCTTGATTCTAGTATGCCAAAAATTTGGTGACACATTTATGTGCTATGGGGGAGTAAGTACTGGAGTTGTGATTGGTGATTTATTACTTGGCAGTCTCTATGACTTTAGTTCCTTTTGGTTTATATTGAGAAATCACATGGGTAATGGTGAAGTTGTGTCCTTTCATTTAATGGGAGATTGAAAAATGTTTGACTTAAACACCCAATTATGGCTGAGACAAATATGAAGTATTGGTGAGTGGAGAAGTTTGAAAACCTGGCTATATGCTTTGGTGAAAATCTTATTAACGTCATGAATTTTGATAAGGTTGAGCATGAGGGATGATTTGGAAGAAATTTTTGATCTCATTATCCTTCAGTGGATTTGTAAAGGGAGGTTTTTGTAGAACAAGTAATGAAATGATTGGAAATAAATGAAGCGCTTGCACTTATTGTTCCTTGATTCTATGGCTCTTATTGATTTCCTTTTCTCATGAGATTCTTTTGCCTAGAAGATTACTGCTTTGGGTTGGATTTTCATTGGCATCTTTATATTACTATGCTTTTTTTTTCTTATCTGATGAGGATCCTATTTGATGATTTCATCTTGAAGAATAATTGTCTTTATTAGTGTTTTTATAGTTCTTTTATTTTCAATAGTTTCTTGTTTTGGTTCATTAAGTTTTCTTTCTTGTATTCAACTTTTTTTCATTTATAGTTTGATTTGCATTTCCTTCTTATTTTCTTTCATTTAGGTTCAGGTTTGGTTTTTATTTTAGATTTTTCTTTTATCCTGGATCGATTAGGAATGCTAGAAGAAAAGAAAACAAGTCTTTAATAGAGCCATCACTAAATAACTCTCTTTTCAAGTTATGTTTTTCTAGAATTAACCCTTCACTATGGAGGAACACTTGTGCCTTGTGGTTGTTAACGGAAATTCTAGTACATACTAAGTTAGGGTAAAAAATGGGTGGGGGGGGGGGGGATTTAAATAATGAAAACTAATTAAATGAAAAAAAATGATGAAGAAAGCAAGGATAATTTCAAAACCCTACCAGGTGGAACTTTCAACTGACTGACAACAACTTTAAACAGGTCGTTCAGTTCCTTCTCCCTCTTCTTTTCCTCTTCCTTCTTTTGCTGTGAACCAAACAAATAGATCAATTAAGACTACTAATCCCAAGTAAATTGCGATCACCGTGACTTTTAAAGCACCATAAACCCTAAGAAAAGCAGACAAAAATATTACCTTGGCTGTATTAACTTTGGCATCGGGTTTGGACTACACCGATTGCTTAAGGTTCTGGACATTTCTGCACATTTTATCCCTTGTTCTTTTTATTGAGGCTAAAGGTCTTGTCCTCCACGACCTTCAAATTTTTGGCCACATTGGCCTTGGACTGCTGCTTTGAGGCATGGTTATGCTCAGTAGCTTGAAATAATTGAAAATAAGCCGGCAGACAGCCGAAAAAAGAGGAAATTTCGGCCTGCCCCTTCAACGAGCAGATGGATCAAAGGATTGGATAGTGCATACGAGGGTTTGTGTTTGATGATCAAGATAATCACATGTTTTTAATCCCATTTTCCATATGTTCATTCGCATTTTAAGTGAAAAAGTGTGCTTTTTCACTTAACCTTATTCCTTTTTCACTTGAGTGGGGTTTAACTCCAAGGACGCTTAGCTTAGCTAAAGTGGAATACCTTGAAAATTAAATCTAGATTAATTGTGATATATTCTTATTGATATAGTTTGTTGGGTTAGTTTGAGGGGTTGAGTTTTTTTAGCTTTATTTAAGAGGTATGGAGATTGATATTTGAGGTTATTTTCCTTTCTTATATTCTAGGTATAACTTAGTCATTTGGTTTAATGGTAAGTATTCGTAGTTGGAAATAATAGGTCACAATATTTGGTAAGTCTTCATAGTTGGAACTAATACGTCACAAGTATAAAATTTATGCTAGTCCATTACAATGTAAATAACATTTTAGTTCCCCAGTTTCAATTGGCGTCAATTGAATCTAACTTGTTCATTCAATTAAATGGTTTATTCTCGATGTTGTGACATCAAAAAACCTTTTCAATCCTCGGCTCCTATTAATGATAGGGATGTTGATCAAGGTACGTGGATTGGTATAAAGTTGATGTCTGCCAGTTTAAGGGTTGTAATTAAGGATAGTGATTCTACTGTGGGTATCATACCTACAAAAAGTGATGAAATGTTGAGGGTTTTCTCGTAAGGTATTCCTTGAGAAATATTCATATAAATATTACAAGGTGGAAGCATTCATATTGTGTCTTAAGCTTATCACCCATTGACCACCATTATTTGACATCAAAGGTGGAAGAATGTCAATCTGTTGAGATTGGAAGGAATTAATAGTGAACAATGGAATATATTAATTAATTTTTTACTGAAGACCGTTTCGAGGAGGATATAATCCAAAGCTTGATTACAGAGTAATGTTTGCAAACGATGAGAAAGGTTTTAGAATTTTGGCTTCTGTGATCCATCATACATACTTAGAATTCTTTCGGTAATAATCATATGATCTGGAAGCTCACTGAAAATTCCAACCATGGGACTAGATTCCTTTTTTGAAGAGTACCAATTTTGACTATTTATAAACACTCAATTTGGGAAGAGAAAGTGCATTTTTTAGGAAAATCCCAAGTGCACAAAAGGATAGGTTAGCCCAAAGGAGAAATTGGATACCCATCGATGGCTATAAATACAAGTCAAGTGACCCTCATTTGGACATCATCATCGTGATCATTCTTATTTCTTTTGGTTTGGCTCACACAGGTCTAAGGTTGGGTTGCGGAGATTGGTTCATACAGGTCTGAGATTGCAGGGTCTGAAGCTCGCACATGTGTCTAGGGTTTTTTTTTCCAACCACAGGGATGACAGGGGCAGATTTTGGTCACAAATGCAGGCACACAATCTCATGCATGTAGTTGGAGGGTTCTAGCCGCACATGTTAGGTTCCCGTGATTTAGCAGATTGGTAGACCAAATGCACATGGTAACATCAGACCAGTCTTTGGAGTCCTAGGACCTAGCCTTCTTGGACTTAGAGAGGGCTCTCTCTATTATGTGCGAAGGATGTAAAATTGTTCGCTTTAGATGGTTGATTTTAGGCTAGTTGTTAAGTGTAGGGTTTGTTTGTTTGTTTGGTTGGGTAAGATGATCAAGTAGGATAGGTGGAATGAGAGGTTATCAAACATTGGGCTATGTATTCTATGAAGTCATTGATATCTCAATAGTGAATCGGGGTACATCACAGGGCAAATATAGTGTAGTCAATGGATCTTTAAAGTTTATGGGTGAGGTGAGATGGACATTAAGTTGGGGAAACAAGGTAGGGCAAAGGGCAGTTAAGAATCCTTTGTCAAATACCTATGAACAAGAAGGTCTTAAATACTGATAAGAAAATATACTAATCATGAGATAGGGCACACCATTTACTCAATGCCAATACTTAAACCAATAAACATTCAAGGTGCACAATTCCAATGAAATATAGAAGGCGAGAAACTCATTTAACTTCTAGTGATTCCCCCTTCAAGCTTTATAAAACATTTAAGATCAAAAATAACTTTAATCCATGAATAGGGAACTCCTAAACTTCATAAACCAAGCTATAAAGAACTTTGAGGCAAACTGATAAGCATGTACAAAGGGCAAGATCAAAACAAGACCTCTTTGGCTTAACCTAACAATCAATACATCAAAGAGAGATTTCAAGACAGAGTTTAGATATCCTCAAATAAGCAGGGCTTACCATAAATCATATTTGTAAACTAGCATATAAATCCAATGATGAAATAAACAAGTGTAGGTGGGCCTAAGGAGCAACTAAGAATTCCTTAAACTAACCCAACAAAGGAAAACATAAAGACAATACCAAACAGGAGGGCTGATGTGCCTTAAACAACATTTCTCAACCTATACTCTTCTGAGCTATTGCAACATAGAAAGATGGAAAAAATGATAAACAAGGAAACATGAAAAAATCTATAGATACATCACCATTAACTAAACTCAAGGATCCTGCAAGCAAGCCTTCATCATCATCAATCAAGGCAAATTATCCACAAGCTCCACAACACCAAATTACTCTTCAACCTCAAAGAACCATGTATTGCTCTTAAAACTCATCAAATGCCAACATTTACAATGAATCCTTATGCTCTATATAACAAGCAAGGAGGAGAAAAACCTAATAGAGTATCTATAAGTCTATTGGCTAATCAGAAGTATCTCTATTGTCTTTGAGGCCTTGCAAGGTCCAAGGCACAAAAATATCTAAAATAAATATTTTTTCGGCCATTTTTAGCAAAGAAATTGACCTTTAGGCTCTGAAAAGCCTCCTAAAACTTGACAAGCATAAATTTTGACTTTTCAACCACAGGAGCATAGCATTGTGTTTTAAAATGAAATTTCATGCCAAGAGCGTAGCATAGGAGCAGGAAAAATAGGTCTTTTGCAGTAGTGCTTTGAAGGCCTTCTTGATTGCAGAAGAGGCTCCATGATGGCTCGTTGGAGAGCCCTTGAAGTCTACTTTCTAGATCTACCCTTGGTTCACTGATCGTACCTCTGCAACATATTCAAAAAGTGAAAATTCCAAGACTGTTAGGAGCACAACACATGTCCTGAAAAACAAGCAGAATGATGAAAAAATGGGTGTTTTTGACCCTTTTGGAGGACCAAAACAACTCCAATTGATATGAAACTTTGTGAGCATGTTATATGAGTGAGGAGGAACCCAAAAATGCAAGCCTTTCCGCCTGAATATGCTTTGAAAAAGAGCGTAGCACCAGGTGTGCTGCGCTCTTGGCCTCAAAATTTGCAAAAAACAAAAACTTGTCAAAATTCTCCCAAATTTGGTGGAAGTATGCCTCATGGGTTTTGGGAGACCTGTAGAGAATATTGAGCCAAAATACGAAGGTTAGCTGGGCTCTTTTCCTCTTTTAGTGCTTGGATCTCATTTTGGGCCTTTTTGAGTTTTTCCCTTGCAAATTGGTTTCTTTGGGCATAATGCTTAGTCATTCTTCTTTGTAAATCCAATTCTTTGTTAGCCTTCTCCAACTTGGCCTAAAGGTGTATGTTGTCCCTCTCAAGCCATGATTCCCTATCATGTTCAATTTCCATTGCAAGTAGTTCATTGAGAGAATTTGTTCTGCTTGGGATGATCCTTCTTCCCTCTGCTTTGCAAATGCTTTCTTTAGACCCATAGTTCTAGGTCTCCTTCTAATTTGACCTTCTTCATATTCAATTTCCTCATAAGCGCCCATGAATTATTTCAACTTCACTTGCACCCCTTGAGCTTATTTCTGGTACTTGAGTGTTCTAGCTTCATATATTGCGAATTGTGCTCCCAGATGCCTATTTTCCAAGTCGAGGACATCATTTATACTCTTGGCCCTATCTAAATGTGCTTGGAGGTCTTTGATTTGTGCATTTTTGTCCTGGAGGAGCATGTTTGTAATTCTTGCCTCAATCTCCTCATCACTATCTACCTGAATGATCTCAAAATCCATCTCCACCTCATGGTCTTCTACTTCTTCCTTTACCCTTTGCTTCCCTTTGTCCAGTGGCTGAGCTAAAGTAGATGGCAAGGTCCCTTGCCTTTTGGAGGGACCAAAAACTTTCCTTATCCTCTTTGATAAGTGAGAGGGCAAGGTTTAACATGTTTCATTTCATCATTGGTGACTTTAAGACTGCTTTTCTCCTCATTAATGATCCCCGCATGTGTGTCTTCTTCATTTTGTTCTTTACTGCCTTCTTGAGAGTCACTTTCATTTTCTCCCATGCTAGCATCACTTCCCTGATATTCATCATTGTAATCCTCTTCCATGTCTTCTGCCTTGTCATCCTATATGTTTGCAACATTATCATTTTCTTTGTTGTCATGGTTAGAGGTGTCTTCATCACTATTTGGTGCATATTCATCCTCTTGGCTGAGTTCATGGGATCACTGTTGTCACTATTGTTAGGGCTATTAGTCATTAGGTTTTCTTGATTACTTTGATGACTGCCATTAGTCCCTTCACTGTTTGGCCCACTATCTTCACTGTTTGGCTCATAAAATTCTGCCTGTGTTTCTTGGCTGTCATTTGTTTCTTCCTTTTCATCGAGCTCACTGCCTTTGTTTTCAAAATTTGTCTCTTCATCATGGCTTGCATCTTGATCACTGCCATGATCTTCTTCATTTTCTGTTGTGTCATCTTCTTCTTCATCTTCTGCCATGTCATCTTTTTCTTCATCATGGATGTCATGGTCTATTTCTTCTTGACTGTCATTTTTTGCCATGTCACTTGTTTCTTCTTCCCCACTGTCTTTTGTCTCAGTTTGTTCTTCATCTGTTTCTCCCTCAATATTTGGCTCACTACCTTGGTCTTCTTGTTCACTTTGTGGCTCAATGCCTTTTTCACTGCCCTCTTCCTTATCATTGTCTTCTTTCTCCTCTTCTTCACTATCTAGCTCACTGTTTTCATCTTTATAATCTGCCTTTGTCTCTGTATCTCCATTGTTATCCTCCTCATAATTTGCTTCTTCATTATGACTGTCATTTTCTTCCTCATGACTGTCACTTTCTGCCTCATCATTTGTTTCTCCTTCCCCACTGTCTTTTGTCTCTTCTCCATCATTATCACTTTCTTCACTTTCATTTTCCTCTCCTTCATTACTTGTTTCTTCCTCTTGACTGTCATTGTCTTCTTGACTGCCATGTTCCTCTTTGTTGTAGAAATTAGCTGAATAAATCACTTATTCAATGGAGATTAACCCGATTACACATCAATTTCGAATTGCATGCATAACACATAATCTCATCTACAATTAATTGTCACATGCGGAAATAATAGAAGCGATCGCACATCAAATCAATCACACATTAACTCAGTATGTATGGGGAAAGCTTATAGCTGAAAACCCCCAGCTATAGTATATTATAAATGGAGAGAACATGAAGCAAATACATAGTACAAACTCCTCACAAGTACTCAGTACTATCTCCCAAAGCTACACAAAAACTAGCTTGGTTTTGAACAAGTCACAGGTTCAAAACACACCCACTACTTTCCCTGCCTCTATTGCGCAATCAAGGCTGGTCTAAATAGAGATCCAAATTCGAATCTCATTGGCTCCAACTTTGCAATTGTCATTGGTAATTTCCTCCAAGTGTAGTGCAAATCTCACGCACAACTAATGTCGCAACTGATAGCTAACTCAACCCTTTCATCTACCTCTTTCACTTGTCGCCACTGAACTGTCCATGCACTGAGTTAAAATGATGTGTTCTTTAGTTGAATAATGAGTTAATAATTTGTGAATTAAATAATATTTAATTCACACAACTCATCTCTAGTGTATTAGCCAGTTAAACTAAATACAACTAGTTCAACTAGTTAACCAGAACACCACCTCCATTAACTCCTCAATCAACTCCACCAAAACTCTGCCACATGAGTCTAACTGAAGTCAACCATGAAAGATGCCATCAAACCCTAGGAACCACGTGATTCCTCTGTCAGATGCATGAGCCACCTCCATGACTCGAACTGAAGTGCTCCAAGAGAGTAAACTGATGTTTATAGTCTAAATATTATTAAGGGTAAATAATATTTGACTTCCATATTTTTAGGAGAGGCAGTCTAAAAATAGCCCGTGACCTAAAAATATGAGTCTCATCTATTTTTACCAACATGTCGCATGCTTCAAGAATCTCCAACTGGAATCCCCGAATCATGCTCCGTATGTCTAAAAATAGACATAGTCTAAAAATAGATTTTTCGACAAAAATCACATGTGTGGTCCTCACCTAGTTTAGGTGATCACTTTCCAACTAGGATCAGGAAAGATGTTTCAGGAGGCCTCCTTCACTGTTTCTTGTTGCCATTTTCAACACTCCCTCTCAACAAGAAAGGACTGTCTTTGCATGCGACATGCAACTCCATGCATTTGCCTTGCAACCTTCACAAGCACCATGCAACTCCATGCATGCGACATGCAACTCCATGCATTCGCCATGCACCCTTTGCATGTGCCATGCAAACTCATGCATGCACCATGCAACTCCATGCATATGCCATGCACCCTTTGCATGCACCATGCAAACTCATGCATCTGCTCTGCAACTCCTCTAAAACTGAATAGGCTCCAAACAACTCAATCAGTCTAATGCATCTAGCATCTATCATCAAAGTCTTCGACCTCTGCTTAGCTACTGCACATGTCATCAGGAACCACTGCGCTGTTGAAATCTTGCACCCATGCACTCTTGCACTTGCTGTCAACTCTGATCTGCGCTCCAGTATCTGACACTGTCACTTTGATCTGCCTGCATCATCTCCAACTGATCATGCTACTGCTGTGCTGTGGGCACCTCGTAGCCAGGTTCAACTCATGAGATCCACACCATCTCATGAATTCTGCCCAGAAATCTCCTCTTGGGATCAATCATGCATGTCACCCCACCTCACACTTGGTGGTATAGCTGCATGCACTCCCTCTGCCCGTCTGGCATGAAATCTCTCTGCATGAGTGGTCTCTTCCACTCCATGATCCTCTTGTGGCTGCTCCACACCCTGAGGTTCACTTTCACCTGCATGCAAAACTTTCTCCCTCTAAAGCATCAGTTGCATGTCTTCCTTCCGCTTCCCAACAGTTGGAAGCTCCGTAGACATCCCATCTACTTCAAGTCTGTAGAGATTCTTGGCTCGAATCCCAACCTTCTTGACTTGTCCCGTTGCCTTGTGCCGAAGGAACACCTTTCCTTCTATGAAGACAACTTCATACCCTTTATCCTCTAACATTGCAACTGAGATCAAATTCTTTGTTAGACCTGGTACATGTAATACATCTTGTAAAAGAATGAGTTTACCTGACTCCCTCTGAAAGGTTATGGTACCAATGCCGGTCGCATTGTATCGTCCACCGTCGCCCAACTCAACATGCATATGGAGACCTTTCTCCACCAAGTCACTGAAAAGATTTGCATCTCCCGTCATGTGAAAGGAAGCGCCACTATCAATATACCACCCCGATCCCAATGCACTAGACAACATGCATGCGATCAATGAGAAGTCCAGCTCAAATTGCGAGGCAAGAGCCTCACCAGCTGCAGATCCAGCAGCCTGCTTGTTCTTCTTCTTCTTGGGGCAATTCGTGGCATAATGTCCGTGATAATGGCAATGAAAGCACTTGACCTTGGACATGTCATGCTCTATACCATCCGCACCGGATTGAGAAGCCTTCTCCTTGCCCTTCCCCTTCCTTGCTTTGGCATCCAAAGCGCAGTCTTCTTCATCAGCTCCCTTTGATGAAGAACCATCTCTGGTATTCCGCCGGATCTCCTCTTGCACGAGATCAGACCACAGTCTTTCCCATCCCGGCAACTTTTCCCGACCATTGACACTATCTTGATATGCATGCCAACTCTTCGGCAAACCAAGAAGCGCCAAACTCACCAGATCCTCATCCTCCACCGGCACACCAACACTTCCCAGCTCATCCCGACATTGGGTGAACCTCGTGAGGTACTTCGGCATACTTTCCCCCTTCTCACACTTGATATTCCTGAGTCTATCTTTGAGCGCCAGCTTCCTCTGATCGCTATTGCTTTGGTACAGATCCGTCAAGGCTTTCCACATAAAATATGGAGAGGCCTTCCCGTGTAAACTGGATACAATGTGATCCTTTACACCCTCCAACAGGATCCTTCGACATTTTGCTTGTTTCTTTTGCCATGCTTCCACAACAGCTGCATCAGTAGAAGTAGGCTTTGGAATCTCTTTCTCCACGAATTCCAACAGCCCATGATCATCTAATACAGCCTTCATGTGGTCTTTCCATGCAACATAATTCGAACTGCCTTCCAAGGCATATTCTAGTCGCAACCCGATGAAAGACATTTTCACCGCGGCACCAAGAACACAAATCTGCAAACTCGAATTTCACCACCAGCTGATAACTCAATCACTTCCGATCTACACTTGAGAACAAATTATTTCCAAATCAGAGATTGACTGCATGGGCTTTTACCAGACCTTTCACTTTCCAAAGAAAGATGAATCTGGAGGCTATCTGGCCCATATGCAGGCTCTGTCCGAGGAAATAAGTTTGCAATCACCATAATAGATCTCGACAATTAATATTGCTCCGATACCATGTAGAAATTAGCTGAATAAATCACTTATTCAATGGAGATTAACCTGATCACACATCAATTTCGAATTGCATGCATAACACATAATCTCTTCTACAATTAATTGTCACATGCGGAAATAATAGAAGCGATCGCACATCAAATCAATCACACATTAACTCAGTATGTATGGGGAAAGCTTATAGCTGAAAACCCCCAGCTATAGTATATTATAAATGGAGAGAACATGCAGCAAATACATAGTACAAACTCCTCACAAGTACTCAGTACTATCTCCCAAAGCTGCACAAAAACTAGCTTGGTTTTGAACAAGTCACAGGTTCAAAACACACCCACTACTTCTCTTGCCTCTATTGCGCAATCAAGGCTGGTCTAAATAGAGATCTAGGTTCGAATCTCATTGGCTCCAACTGCGCAATTGTCATTGGTAATTTCCTCCAAGTGTGGTGCAAATCTCATGCACAACTGATCCTCCAACTGATAGCTATACTCACCCTTTCATCTACCTCTTTCACTTGTCGCCACTGAACTGTCCATGCACTGAGTTAAAATGATGTGTTCTTTAGTTGAATAATGAGTTAATAATTTTTGAATTAAATAATATTTAATTCACACAACTCATCTCTAGTGTATTAGCCAGTTAAACTAAATACAACTAGTTCAACTAGTTAACCGGAACACCACCTCCATTAACTCCTCAATCAACTCCACCAAAACTCTGCCACATGAGTCTAACTGAAGTCTAACATGAAAGATTCCATCAAACCCTAGGAACCACGTGATTCCTCTGTTAGATGCATGAGCCACCTCCATGACTCGAACTGAAGTGCTCCAAGAGAGTAAACTGTTGTTTATAGTCTAAATATTATTAAGGGTAAATAATATTTGACTTCCATATTTTTAGGAGAGGCAGTCTAAAAATAGCCTGTGACCTAAAAATATGAGTCTCATCTATTTTTACCAACATGTCGCATGCTTCAAGAATCTCCAACTAGAATCCCCGAATCATGCTCCGTATGTCTAAAAATAGACATAGTCTAAAAATAGATTTTTCGACAAAAATCACATGTGTGGTCCCCACCTAGTTTAGGTGATCACTTTCCAACTAGGATCAGGAAAGATGTTTCAGGAGGCCTCCTTCACTGTTTCTTGTTGCCATTTTCAACATTTGTCACTGCTTTCTTCATGTTTTTAAACACTTTCTTCTTTTTCTGAGACTTTAGGAGAAGGTGAAAGACAGAGGTTTGTTTGGGGAGAGGACTCATATGGAGAGGATGAATCATGGTCAGTGGGGGGTGATGGAGGAGTGGAGGAAGGTGGATGGGATGATGAGGGTAAACTTTCCAGAGGAAGAGGCTGTGGATTTGTGAAAACATCATGAGCAATGAAAACTTCCCATGGGATACCCTGTTGCTCTAATTGATGCAACACAATCATTTTTTTAAGGGAATGGTGGAAAAGACTTTTCATTTGCTGTGAAGGATGTCTCCTTTGCGCAATGGATGACATCTTATCAATACTTCTATAAAGATAGTGGGGAAAATGTAGCAACTTAGCCCTAGCAAAATGCATGAGTAGTCTTATGTGGTAGGAATAGTGCCTAGAAAACCTACCCTCATAGGTGAAGTACTTCATGATGACTTTCATTAGAGGGGCATATATTTCCAAGAGATGGGAGAAGGGAAAGATGGTTTTGCAATCAACTTGATACCTTGGTTTCAAAAAATGCTGGTAATGGCTTAAGTCAAAACTCACCTGTTTGAACCATTTTTCTCCCATGCAAGGTATCCTAGTGGCCAGGGCAATTGTATTGGGAGATAACTTAAAATTCACTCCAGCTAGATGTACTTTGTGGTTATGGAGGTTTAGGATGAAAAGTCTGGTCAACTCAAGATGAATTTTGACTCTTTGTAATTTTTCACAGAAGTCATAGCATCCCACCTCTTGGAAATATGCAACTGTGGTAGGGGAGGCTGTCAACTCATTGGTGCTTGAAGGCTCAAATCTGTTTTCTCCCCCACCCTTCCTCTGTTGTTCTCTAAGCCTTTGGCCTCCCTCTCCCCTGTCAACATTGCCTTCTCTAGGAATTTTGTCCTTTACCCTTTCCTTTGAAAACAAACCTTGAAACTGCTTGTGAAATGATATGAAGGAGGTGAGTGAGATGGTGAGGAGACAACAGTGTCAAGCTTTGGCAGTATGATAGCTAGTTTTGCAAATGGAGAGGTTATGGAAGGAGAGCTACTTCTTAGCATAGAGACTGAACATTTTCTTCCTCTAGGGTTTTTAGGTTTCTTTATAATTTCACACTTTAAAAAATAGCATGAGAGGAGACAGAGTTTCTAAATACCTTTTATAAAAGCTATGAGGATGCCTAGCAGAGATTTTGAAATGCTTTGAGAAATTTATAAGCTTGGAACAACTATGAAGAGTCTTTTGGCTGAAAGCGCAGCACAAGATCATAGCACGGGTGAGGCAGGCAGGCTCTGCACGAGGTGTTGGGTCGGACTTGAAAAGGTCCTGTGCGTAGCGCGGTGGAGTGTTAGGTGACCTCTACACGAGGTGTCGAGCAGACTCTGCATGCCCATGCGTGTAGCGTAGTGGGGTGTCAGGTCTTGTCGGCAGAGTATGCACGCACAGGAGCGAAGCGTCGGGCGACTAGTGGTTCGGCGTCAGGTTCCTTCTACATGATAAAAGCGCAGCGCCAGGCGGCTTTTGCACATTGTCGGGCGGTCTTCTGTGTAGGCCTGAATGGCCCCACGTGCAGCAGTTCTGGCAAGGTTGGTTAGGCAGTCGTGCATGCGACAAACACGTAGCGCACCGCTACAGGAGTGCAGTGCCCAGTAGAAAAATGCACAGCGAGAAGAAAAAGGCGCGTAGCGCGGTTCAACAGGAGAGTAGCGCAGGGCTTCTCTTGCCCAAAAATTTTCTAGAAACCCTAATTTCTTTGCTTGGAAGCTTTTCTCTCTTTCTTGCACATGAAAAAATGAGTTTGAATGATAAACACAGTCTTTTTATACCCTTGGAGAAAATAATTAAGACCAAAACCTACTTTACTAATGTTTTGATTTTGGTCTTTCATCTATTTTGCCGATATTTCCTTTTCCTTTTGCAGGCGGTGTTTTAAGCATCAAAATGGTCTTTTGTGGGTGATCTTAAAAAAAATAATTTTATTCTCCTTTTGGCCACTTCTGCTTTCTGGTGGTGCCATAATATAGTGTTTTGATCTTCTTACACTTCTTTTGGAGTTTGGTACTTTAAACACTGAACAGTAGAACTTATTCTCCATTTGATTTATTATTTGACCTTTAACCTCCTGCTTTCCCTCTTCTGATCATTTTGTAGACTTGTGACTGCACTTTGAAAGTTTAAGTAGCCTTCACATTGATACTCTTTACATTTTGTCCCTTTGCTATAGTGAAAACCCCTTTTATCTTATTTTAACCATGGAGGTCTCCTTTCAGACATCCTTTGAAAACCTTCTGACATTATAATGGAGTTTTATGACCTTCATGTCACTTTTTGCGTACCTTCCTAGACTTCTAGCTTTTTAGGGATTTTTTCCTTTTCCTATTTATCATTTCTAGAAACTTTGGTTTCATGTTTGGTGGTGCTGATGTATCTCTGTCTTTTTGATCTTTTGCATGGACATCTTGCTAGGCAACACCTTATAGTCAATCAGTCATAAAACCACTAATACTCTTTGTTTACTTAGGCATGTTGTTTCTCTTCTGCTGTGAATGTCCTTGAGGAGTTTGGCTTCTCACCTAGCCTCTCTTCTGCTAATAACCATCATAAACCATTCCTGTAGAAATGTTTTAAGATAGGGAACTATCCCTTTGCATACTTTATGCTTTGATCAAGGAGGTTTTTATACCCTTTGGACAATCATGAGCATAACCTTCTTTTTCATTTGATTCCATATTTGGGCACCTGTAAAGCAGTGAATTGTGGAAAACCAAAATAATGAATAACCTAGGAGACCTTACATGACCTATTTGGAGGCCTTTTGGACTTGGTCTTTGGCTGAAAACTTGAATCAGGGTTTGAAGGTGTAAAAAAGAGTTTTGACCAACCTTTATGCATTCCAATCCTAGAAATTGATAACTTTGATTTATCTAAAGAGCCTAGAAAGGTAGTTTAAAATCACCACTGCTTGAGGCATTTGGTGAATAGGGGAAAAGGTTAGATTACTTGGCAATCCAAGGTGTAAATAGAAAGGTTAGGCAAGTCAAAACAAAGTGGTAAGGTCAAAGGTGGCAAGCATAGTGAGAATGAGTGACATAAGTCCATGATTTGGTCTTCTGGGAGTGATAGTTTGGCCATGCCTTGATAGAGTAGTAGAACAGTGAAAAATTTATCTTAAGGATAATGAAGGTAGTGAGATTTCTAGAACTCACAAGATTCATGAATTTTTTTTCTAGAAATCTAGGATAAGCATTTAGTCATCTACAAAGGAAAAAAATTACTCATGACTAACAGTGGCTCCACTTGGGGAAGGAAGCTCCTTTTCAGGAGGTGTCCAGAACTTCATATCTCTTGTTTTATGAAGACCAATGCCTTATCCATTGGGCATAATTTTCTTCTTTCATTTGCTGCTGCTTCTTTGAAGCTGTGATCTCAATAATCTGAAAACATGATTAGCTCAACTTCATCTTTACCTACCCAACATATTGTCCTAACATTTTTTTCTTCCTTGGGTGCACTTGAACTTGGCAGACCCTTGACATCCTTTTCTTTTGAAAGAAAAAACAAACTATCTACTTCTACACTTATTTCTTCCAAGAGTTCGGATTATGCTAATGAACTCTTTTTATTCTCTACCTAGTCTAACTGACTGTCAAGATTAGGCTGTATGAAAGACTTCATTCTCTAAGCTATAGACATGAAATTGAAAGCATGGTTTAAATCAAGATTAGGCAATCTGACTAACCATGGGTTGTGGCATTAGAACAAGCTACACACAAACATTATTTTTGTACAAACAACACTAGGAAAATAAGGGTTGTGATTTATCATTTGGTATGCATCCCCATATTTCTCTTTGGTTCAGTTTTGAGCATGTGGAACTAGTATCTCTCATTCCTAATCTATCCTTTTTGACAAGTCAAGTTTGAATTATTTGAGAAGCTCTCTTTCACTAACTTATCAACACAAAATTAAAAACATGTTTTAGCCATGATTAGGCTAGATGACTGAACAAGGTCTTCCTTTGCATGAGTAGTGGCATTTAGGCTTGCACACTTTCAGTATTACTATTTTTTTTGGGTATGGGGTTGTACATCTTTTTCAAATTTTCCCTCTTTTTCCTTATTTTTATGTTTTTGAGTTTTTCCTCTCTTTTTGGTCAAAACAATCTAAAACTAAAGGTAGAAATATGCTCATGGTGCTGAGCTTATTTTCTTGCCTATCTATCCTAATCTAACCTATACATGATATGCATTCAGCTGGTGAACTCTCTTTTCCAATACAACCAATCAAGCAGATGATTCATTGAGGGATGTTTCAACTCTTTGAGGGTTTTGAAAAAATAAAAAGGCCACTTCCACCTTACTTGTGTTTGAACATTAGTGCCTAAAATTTTCTTTAAACCTTGCATCAAACTGCTCTTGACATGTTTAACTCCCTCTTCAAAAGTCTCTAACAA
Source organism: Pinus albicaulis (assembly GCA_034641835.2). Taxonomy (NCBI): domain Eukaryota; kingdom Viridiplantae; phylum Streptophyta; class Pinopsida; order Pinales; family Pinaceae; genus Pinus; species Pinus albicaulis. Next base: position 829,701,617 of record CM076569.1, read on the forward strand.
ATCAGCAAAGGGATCATGAAACAATACCTGAAGATTTGGAAAAAAATCTTGACCCAGGACTGCTTCTTCCTCCACTTGGCTGAGCTTAGGACTCTTTTGGGAAAGAAACTCTTCCTCTTCCTCATGATCATCTGAACTGGTAGAATCATCATATATTGCAATGTTGTCTTCTAGCATACTTGGTATGTTCTGATTGAGCGGGCTGAAATCTGTGTGAAATTCATCATGTTGATGAGCAGGGATACTCTTTGGCAGTAAATCCTCTTGAGAAGGTAGCTGAACAACTCTCCTGTGATTATCAACTTCCAAGCCTTCATCTGTAATTGGAAATTCAATGGGACTTGGTGGCTGATCATTTGGAGCTGAGGAAAGTTCTATGTCATAAATGATTTCCTCAACCCTTTCAGGAGAAGGCTTCTCATTGAAAACTTGCTCAAGAAGTTCATCATCCTCCTCAACCTCAACATCAAAGCTGAAATACTGTTGATTTCCAATTATGTGAAATTTATTTCTGATGGATTGAAGTGAAGTAGGGAAAAGAGTCAGAGACTCTTCACTTACTTCTAAACCTTCAAGGCTTTCCTCATCAGTGTCATAGGTGACCTGTCTTGGCTGATTACTGCTTTCAATCTGATGATAGTGAAATTCATCCCACAAATCAACTACTGATGGCTCTGCGAGGTTAGCTTCTATTTGGAAAACATCATCATCATCAGAATGATAAAAATTTGGAGAATCATCAACATAAATAATCTCACCAATCAAACATATTGTATTACCAGTTTGTTCTTCCTTGAATTGATCTACAAGTTCACTTTGTGACTTATGGTAGACAGGATTAGCAGGAGAATGGACATAAATTTTTTGTTCACATGAAGGCTTAGAGGCTGGTTGAATGTTTAGCATCTGATTTATTTCCTCTTCAGTCAAAAGAGGAGGAATTTTTCTCTTTCTTTGGATAGAAGTACATCCGTTCTCTTTCTCTTGTGAAGGCTGATTTTGAGGCTAAATGTTTTCTTGAGCCTCACCTAGAAGAGATGGTGAATCATCACTTGTGCCTTCAGAGAGATCTTGTGGGTTTTCTTCTATTTCTTGATTGGGTTCTTCCTCAAATAACTCACCTAGGCTATCATGATAGCTATATTGAGTATGAAATGCATGGATTTCTTCTAATAAATCTTGAGGATGCCAATTCCTTAAATTTCATCAATGTTTACAAGGTGTTGTATGAAATATTTAGATTTATCACAACAATTTTCAGCTTATGATAAAGATGGACAATATTATTTATACTGTTCATAAAACACCTTGTGGAAATATTTCAAGGAAAACAAGCTACCAGGTTTTAACCATTCATACCATTCTCTTGCCTCACCCTCTAAAGTTGCCATAAACATTTTCATGAGGCAGTCCTCATGCCATTCAACCTTTATCTTCCATACATGTATATGAAATTTGATGAGATGTAACAAGGGGTCATCACATTTTTCATCTTGAAATATAGGCAGGTTTTTTATCCAATTTATCTGAGGAATTTTATGTGGAAATCCAGGGATATGATCTCTGTTCATCGGAGCATATCTCCTTTGTATCCTTGGATCCATCTTTGTTAATCAGAAAGGATCACTGTGTCTTTTCAACCAGTCTAGAGTTCTATACCAGTAGATTGTTTTGGTCTATTGAGGGTTGTGGAGTCGCCAGGTGGAAGATTTGAAATTTTTTGTCCACCATCAGCATGATTGGGATTGCTCAATGCATTCCCAGGGGAGTCTATGAGGACTAGTGAAGTAACAGGCCTACTGGAGGCTAGTGGAGTTACCAGGTGGATGTTTTTAGTTGTTTTGAGGATATATGTGTATGGTCCACCACCAATACTGACAAAAAACCAATATAGGGATATTTATGGGGTTTTCTAAGTTCCTTTATGTAGCCCTAGGGTTTTTGAGAGTGTCTTACAACCGAGTCATCATTATGATAGGATGGTGAAACAACCAGGTTCTACTATTTGGCTGACAGTTTGAGTTCTCTATGATTTGATAAGCATCTCCGAAGTCCTAAGGGATACTTAGATTGTCACTGACTCAGAGGTCCCATCATGATCACCATTATGTTAGTGATAGTGATGAGGTGCTTTCAAAACACAAGATACTATTTGACAAGGGCTTCTGAATTCTCTTAAGGAGATAAGCCTGTTACTTACTCAGAATATCCCACCATGATCTCCATTATGTTAGGGTCTCGTGATTTAGCAGATTGGTAGACCAAATGAACAAGGTAACAGGAGACCAGTCTTTGGAGTTCTAGGACCTAGCCTTCCTAGACTCAGAGAGGGCTCTCTCTATTATGTGTGAAGAATGTAAACTTGTTCGCTTTAGATGGTTGATTTTAGGCTAGTTGTTAAGTGTAGGGTTTGTTTGTTTGGTTGGTTGGGTAAGATGATCAAGTAGGATAGGTGGAATGAGAGGTTATCAAATATTGGGCTATGGATTCTATGACTTCATTGATATCTAAATAGTTAATTGGGGTAAATCATAGGGAAAATCTAGTGTAGTCAATGGATATTTAAATTTTATGGGTGAGGTGAGATGGACATTAAGTTGGGGAAACAAGGTAGCGAAAAGGACAGTTAAGAATATTTTGTCAAATACATATGAAGAAGAAAGTATTAAATACTGATAAGAAAAGATACTAATCATGATATAGGGCACACCATTTACTCAATGACAATACTTAAACCAATAAAAATTCAAGATGCACAATTCCAATGAAATATAGAGGGCGAGAAACTCATTTAACTTCTACTGATTTCACCTTAAAGCTTTAGAAAACATTTAAGATCAAAAATAACTTTAATCCATGAAGAGGGAACTCCTAAACATCATAAACCAAGCTATAAAGAACTTTGAGGCAAACTGATAAGCATGTACAAAGGGAAAGATCAAAACAAGACCTCTTTGGCTTAACCTAACAATCAATACATCAAAGAGAGATTTCAATAAATAGTTTATATAGCATCAAATAAGTAGGGCTTACCATAAATCATATTTTTAAACTAGCATATAAATCCAATGATGAAATAAAAAAGCTTAGGTGGGCCTAAAGAGAAACGAAGAATTCCTTAAGCTAACCCAGAAGAGGAAAACATAAAGACAATAGCAAATAGGAGGACTGAGGTGCCTCAAACAACATTTCTCAACCTATAATTTTCTGAGCTATTGCAACATAGAAAGATGGACAAAATGATAAACAAGGAAACATGAAAAAATCTAGAGATACATCACCATTAACTAAACTCAAGGATCCTGCAAGAAAGCCTTCATCATCATCAATCAAGGCAAATCATCCATAAGCTTCACAACACCAAATTTCTCTTCAACCTCAAAGAACCATGTATTGCTCTTAAAAATCATCAAATGCCAACATTTACAATGAATCCTCATGCTCTATATAACAAGCAAGGAGGAGAAAAATCTAATAGAGTATCTAGAAGTCTATTGGCTAATCAGAAGTATCTCTGTTGTCCTTGAGGCCTTGCAAGGCCCAAGGCGCAAAAATATCTAAAATAAATATATATTTTCGGCCATTTTTGGAAAATAAATTAACCTTTAGGCTCTGACAAGCCTCCTAAAACTTTCCAAGAGTAAATTTTGAATTTTCAACCACAGGAGCGTAGTAGTGTGTTTTAAAATGAAATTTCATGCTAAGGGCATAGCATAGGAGCAGGAAAAATGGGTCTTCTTGCAGCAGTGTTTTGAAGGCCTTCCATATGTTGGAAAAGGCTCTGTGATGGCTCGTTGGAAATCCCTTGAAGTCTAACTTCCATATATACCCTTGGTTGTATTATCTGACCTCTGAAACCTATTAAAAAAGTGAAAATTCCAAGACTGGTAGGAGCGCAACACATGTCCTGAAAAATAGGTAGAATGATGAAAAAATGGGTGTTTTTGACCCTTTTGGAGGACCAAAACAACTCCAATTGATCTGAAAATTTGTGAGAATGTTACATGAGTGAGGAGGAACCAAAAAATGCAAGCCTTTCCTCCTAAATATGCTTTGAAAAAGAGCGTAGCACCAGGTGTGTTGCGCTTTTGGCCTCAAAATTTGCAAAAAACAAAAACTTGTCAAAATTCTCCCAAATTTGGTGGAAGTATGCCTCATGGGTTTTTGGAGACTTGTAGAGAAGCTTGAGCCAAAATACCAAGGTTAGGTGGGCTCTTTCCCTCTTTTAGTGCTTGGATCTCATTTTGGGCCTTTTTGAGTTTTTCCCTTGCAAATTGGTTTCTTTGGGCATAATGCTTAGTCATTCTTCTTTGTAAATCCAAGTCTTTGTTAGCCTTCTCCAACTTGGCCTCAAGGTGTATGTTGGCCCTCTCAAGCCACGATTCCCTATCATGTTAAATTTCCATTGCAAGTATTTCATTGAGAGAAAGTTGTTCTGCTTGGGCTAATTCTTCTTCCCTTTGCTTTGCCAATGATTTTTTTAGACCCATAGTTATAGGTCTCCTTCTAGTTTGACCTTCTTCATCTTCACTTTCCTCATAAGTGCCCATGAACTCTTTCAACTTCACCTGTGCCCCTTGAGCTTATTTCTAGGACTTGAGTGTTCTAGCTTCATAGATTGCCAATTGTGCTCCCTGCTGCCTATTTTCCAAGTCGAGGACATCATTTATACTCTTGTCCCTATCTAAATGTGGTTAGAGGCATTTTATTTGTGCATTTTTGTCCCAGAGGAGCATGCTTGTAATTCTTGCCTCATTCTCGTCATCACTATCTACCTAAATGATCTCAAAATCCATATCCACCTCATGGTCTTCTACTTCTTCCTTTACCCTTTGCTTCCCTTTGTCCAGTGGCTGAGCTGAAGTAGATGGCAAGGTCCCTTGCCTTTTGGTGGCAACAAACACTTGCCTTGATCCTCTTTGATAAGTGATAGGGAAAGGTTTAACATGTTTCATTTCATCATTGGTGACTTTAAGACTGCTTTTCTCCTCATTAATGATCCCTACATGTGTGTCTTCTTCGTTTTGTTCTTGACTGCCTTCTTGAGAGGCACTTTCATTTTCTGTCATGCTAGCATCACTGCCCTGATATTCATCATTGTCATCCTCTTCCATGTATTCTGCCTTGTCATACTTTATGTTTGCAACATTATCATTTTCTTTGTTTTCATGGTTAGAGGTGTCTTCATCACTGTTTGGTGCATATTCATCCTCTTGGCTGCCTTTTGAGTTCATGGGATCACTTCTGTCACTATTGTTAGGGCTATTAGTCATTAGTTTTTCTTGATTACTTTCATGACTGCCATTAGTCCCTTCACTATTTGGCCCACTGTCTTCATTGTTTGGCTCAGCAAAATCTACCTCTGTTTCTTGGCTATCATTTGTTTCTTCCTTTTCATCTAGCTCACTACCTTTGTTTTCAGAATTTGTCTCTTCATCATGGCTTGCATCTTGATCACTATCATGATCTTCTTCATTTTATACTATGTCATATTCATCTTCATATTCTTCCATGTCATATTTTTCTTCTTCATGGCTGTCATGGTCTATTTATTCTTGACTGTCATTTTTTGCCATGTCACTTATTTCTTCTTCCCCAATGTCTTTTGTCTAATTTTGTTCTTCATCTGTTTCTCCCTCAATATTTGGCCCGCTACCCTGGCCTTCTTGTTCACTTTGTGGCTCGGTAGATTTGTCACTTCCCTCTTCCTTATCACAGTCTTGTTTCTCCTCTTCTTCATTGTCTAGCTCACTGTTTTCATCTTTATAATATGTCTCTATCTCTGTATCTCCATTGTTATCCTCCTCATCATTTGCTTCTTCATTATGAATGTCATTTTATTCCTCATGACTGTCACTTTCTACCTCATCATTTGTTTCTCCTTACCCACTATCTTTTGTCTCTTCTCCATCATTATCACTTTGTTCACTTTCATTTTCCTCTCCTTCATTACTTGTTTCTTCCCTTTGATTGTCATTGTCTTCTTGACTGCCATGTTCCTCTTTGTCACTGCTTTCTTCATTTTTTTCAGCACTTTCTTCTTGTTCTGAGGCTTTAGGATAAGGTGAAAGAGGGAGGTTTGTTTGGGGAGAGGACTCATATGGAGATGATGAATCATAGTCAATGGGGGGTGATGGAGGAGTGGAAGAAGGTGGATGGGATGATGAGGATAAACTTTTCAGAGGAAGAGGTTCTGGATTTGTGAAAACGTCATGAGCGATGAAAAATTCGCATGGGATACCCTGTTGCTCTAATTGATGCAACAAAATAATTTTGATAAGGGAATGGTGGAAAAGACTTTTCATTTTCTATGAAGGATGTCTCCTTTTCACAATGGATGACATCTTATTAATACTTCTATAAAGATAGTAGGGAAAATGTAGCAACTTGGCCCTAGTGAAATGCATGAATAGCCTTATGCGGTAGGAATAGAGCCTAGAAAACCTACCCTCACAGGTGAAGTACTTCATGATGACTTTCATTAGAGGGGCATATCTTTCCAAGAGATGGGAGAAGGGAAAGATGGTTTTGCAATCAGCTTGATACCTTGGTTTCAAAAAAGGCTGGTAATGGCTTAAGTCCAAACTCACCTGTTTGAACCATTTTTCTGCCATGCAAGGTATCCTAGTGGCCATGGCAATTGTATTGGGAGATAACTCAAAATTCACTCTAGCTAGATGCACTTGGTGGTTATGGAGGTTTAGAATGAAAAGTCTGGTCAACTCAGGGTGAATTTTGACTCTTTGTACTTTTTTCACAGAAATCATAGCATCCCACCTCCTCGAAATATGAAATTGTGATAGGGGAGGCCGTCAACTCCTTGGGGCTTGAAGGCTCAAATATATTTGCTCTCCCACCCTTCCTCTGCTGTTCTCAAGGCCTTTGACCTCCCTCGCCCCTGTCATCACTACCTTGTCTAGGAATTTTGTCCTTTACCCTTTCCTTTGAAAAAAAACCTTGAAACTTCTTGTGAAATGATATGAAGGAGGTGAGTGAGATGGTGAGGAGACAACAATGTCAAGTTTTGGTAGTATGAGGGCTAGTTTTTCAAATGGAGAGGTTATGGCAGAAGAGCTACTTCTTAGCATAAACACTGAAAATTTTCTTCCTCTAGGGTTTCTAGATTTCTTTTTAATTTCACCCTTTAAAAAATAGCATGAGAGGAGACAGAGTGTATAAATACCTTTTATAAAAGCTATGAGGATGCCTAACAGAGAATTTGAAAGGCTTTGAGAAATTTAGAAGCTTGGAACAACTTTGAAGAGTCTTCCGGCTGAAAACACAGCACAGGAGCATAGCGCGGGTGAGGTGGGCAACCTATGCATGAGGTGTTGGGCCGCGCTTGAAAAGGCCCTGTGCATAGCACGGTGGAGTGTCGGGTGACCTCTGCACGAGGTGTCGGGCAGAATATGCACGCCCGGGTGCGTAGCGCAGTGCGGTGTCAGTATTCTTGGCAGAGTCCACACACACAAGAGTGGAACATCGGGCAGCTGGTGGTTGGGCATCAGGTTCCTTCTGCACACGAAAAGCGCAGCACCGGGCGGATTTTGCATGTTGTCGGGCGGTATTCTGTGCAGGCCTAAATGGCCCCACGTGTATCAGTTCTGGCAAGGTTTTTCAGGCGGTTGTGCACGCAAAAAATGTGTAGGGCGCCACTACAGGAGCACAACGCCTAGTAGAAAAATGCAAAACGAGAAGAAACAATCACGTAGCGTGGTTCAACGGGAGCGTAACGCAAGGCTTCTCCTGCCCAAAACTTTGCCGGAAACCCTAATTTCTTTACTTGGAAGATTTTCTCTCTTTCTTGCATATGAAAAAATGAGTGTGAATGATAACCACAGTGTTTTTATACCCTTGGAAAAAATAATTAAGACCAAAACCTACTTTACTAATGTTTTTCTTTTGGTCTTTTATCTCTTTTGCTGATATTTCCTTTTCCTTTTGCAGGTGGTGTTTTAAGCATCAAAATGGTCTTTTGTGGGTGATCTTAAAAAAAATGATTTTATTCTCCTTTTGGCCACTTCTGCTTGCTGGTGGTGCCATAATATAGTGTTTTGATCTTCTTACACTTCTTCTGGAGTTTGGTACTTTAAACACTCAATAGTAGAACTTATGCTCCATTTGATTTCTTATTTGACCTTTAACCTCCTGCTTTCCATCTTTTGATCATTTTGTAGACCTGTGACTGTATTTTGAAAGTTTAAGTAGCCTTCACACTTATAATCTTTACATTTTGTCACTTTGCTATAGTGAAAACCCATTTTATCTTATTTTAACCATGGAGGTCTCCTTTAAGACATCCTTTGAAAACCTTCTGACATTATAATGGAGTTTTATGACCTTCATGTCACTTTTTGCGTACCTTCCTAGACTTCTAGCTTTTTAGGGCTTTTTTACTTTTCCTATTTATCATTTCTAGAAAATTTGGTTTCATGTTTGGTGGTGCTGATGTATCTCTATCTTTTTGAACTTTTGCATGGACATCTTGTTGGGAAACACCTTATAGTCAATCAATCATAACACCACTGATACTCTCTGTTTACTTAGGCATTTTGTTTCTCTTCTACTGTGAATGTCCTTGAGGAGTTTGGATTCTCACCTAGCCTTTCTTCTACTGATAACCATCATAGACCATTCGTGCAGAAATGTTTTAAGATAGGCAACTATCCCTTTGCAGAATTTATGCTTTGATCAGGGAGGTTTTTCTTGGAGGTTTTTATACCCTTTGGACAATCATGAGCATAACCTTATTTTTCATTTGATTCCATCTTTGGGCACCTGTAAAAAAGTGAGTTGTGGAAAAAAAAAATAATGAATAACCTAGGAGACCTTACATGACCTATTTGGAGGCATTTTGGACTTAGTCTTTGGTTGAAAACTTGAATCAGGGTTTGAAGGTGTAAAACAAAGTTTTGACCAACCTTTATGCATTGCAATCCTAGAGTCTGCCAAATTCTGCGCTAGCTCAAAAATCGTTGGGGTTAACTGGAGTTGCTCCAGTTTTGGAGGAGCTTTTCTAGGAAAAACTGAAGAAGACATAACTTTGGCATATTTCGAACAAATTAAGCTAAGAAAGAGTCAATACTAGATGATTTGGATGCATTGAGCATGTTGGAGAAAGTTTCAGGAGTTGTAGAGGACTGTAAACAACAGTTGTTCCATTTTGAGCTAATACTAAGCCAAGGTACTGAAAGAGGCATAAATGTTTCCCAGAGAGTTAGAATTCGACTTAGTCAAAACCAGAAAAGAGGTATTGGGGGTGTCCCAGAGCCATTGGAGCAGGTTTGAGAGCCATCATAGCTCAGGAGTTAACCGTAATTCATATTTTTGATCAGTTAATCAAAGAGGGCTAACCAATTGAAGTAGGTCCATGGAGATGTAGCCCAGGAGGGGTGAACTCCACTATCATCTCTATGTAATGTGTTTGTTATGTATTATTTCTCTAAAATTTACCTGATGTTCATGTGTTTTTAAAATATAATCTACTTAATAAATTTATCATAAAAGACACATAGAATTGACATATAAACCCTCTCATAACTTTCTATTTGAGACGATCCATAAGCACACTTTTTATTTAATACTGATGAGGGAGCTAGCACAAAAAAACTAGTTTGCCCATATTCAGATCAAGTTTGGTGTCAGAGCACAGTTTAGCTCATTTTAGCCCTGAGATAGTTTGCCAAAGTTAGTTAGAGAATTAGCTATTGGTTTTGTATTTGTGCAAGGAGAATTTAACTGTGTGTATCTCCTGAAGAGAAGGTCAAGATTGAGGACTCAACTCTCAAATCACAACAAAGAAGGTTTTTATGCATTACAAGTGTGATGATAACTTCATCCAACACTGTTTCTAAACAATCTTCCTTAGAAAGACTTTTTGATAAAGAGATGTTGTAGAAGCTCTTCATCATGAGAGCTATGGTGCAAGAGATGTATGAAGATAGGAGGGAGAGCATTATACTTCAAGATTAGTTGATTTCCATGAAGGAAGAGAAGCAAGAGCTTCTTGAAAAGATGCATGAGATGGAGACTCAGCTCCATATTGCAAAAGAAACCCTAGCCAAGTATGTGCATGAAAAAGAGGTATGAAATTCAATTTTATCTTCTATTTCCTCTAAAAATTAATGTGTAGGTTCTTTTGAAAGACACACTAGAGGAATAGGGTCCAAATTATTGACGAAAATGAGCTATCAAGGTAAAGTATTGGGCAAACATGCACAAGGAATAGTTGAGCCAATTGTTTTAGAGGAAAGTCCTAGGTATTTGGGTCTTGGTTCTAGACAACATGCTAGATAATTCTCCAAACCCAAGGAGGCACATGAAGGTGTTCCAAGAAGGACTTTCATTACATGTTCATTACCTCAAGCTTTTGAAGTTTTTGTTCATGAGGAATGCAAATTTTTTTTACCCATTTTGCAAGAAGATGCTCATAAGCATGCAATGAATGGAAATGGAAAAAAAGAGGATGTTGAAAGCTCTAAATTCATTGAAGCCATATTTGGTATTCCGAAAAGAGCCACTACCTCATCAAATTCACCTCCTCAAGAAGGAGACAAAGGTGAATGTGCAAGGTATAAATCTGCCTTTAATCAAGTTGCTTTTGATTATGATAAACATGGAAAATCTTCAAATAAGATTTGGAGAAAATTTACATGTTCCTTTTGTGGTTTGAATGACCATACTGTTTCAAGGTGTTGGAAGAAGATATCCATACACAGGAAACTTTCAAAACAAAGTAGCCAACAAGCCAAAGGTCCATTGGATAATGCAAACCATGTTGAAAAGAAGATGCAATTATTTTTTACTCATTGCCATAAGCAGGGTCATCTTGTAGACAAGTGTTGGAATTTGTATCAAAAAAGTCATCCACGATATTTGAAGAATGTGGAAAGAGATCTTGACAAGAATGGAAAGGAGGATTCCATAATCGATGTGGGTCACGATGATTCACATGATGAAGTGCAGTTGAAATAAGCACCATTGAAGTGGTTTGGAAAGAGATGGTTAGATTTATTAAACAATTAAGGCCTTTCATTTCTTTTGATGATTGATGCAAATCTTGCCTTATTGATGAATTTATTTTCCAATTGAATGCATTTATTTTCTCTAGAATGCATGTTGCATGTTTATGCCAGGAAGGTGTTTGAAAGTGGAGTATGTTGACAAATTTTCTGCAACAATACCAAAGGTCGAATTGCGTCTAAATTTGTTCATTTCACCTCTTTAAGTACTTGTACATACCAATGGGATTCTTGTTCTTGTGATTGTACTTGCAAGAGAGTTGAGCATTGTATACATGCATGATATTTTGTGTGTGTGAACAGTGGAATTTTGATAGTTTCATTGTGCTTGAACATGCATGAGTGATTGACTTGTGTTAGTTTATTGCTTTGTTTATCATGTATGTTTTTCAACTTGAGAATGTTGATCATTTGAAAATTCATGAGTGTCGACTTGTGTTGGTCGATTGCATGTTACATGCATGTCATATTGACTTGGAAGAGTTGATTTTTTCTCTAAAGATGAAAGGGAGATGTTGACAAATTTTTTCATGCGATGTGAAATTCTTGCTATTTTGGGAAAATAATCGTCAAGTTGTTGTACATGATTTTGTTTGACTTGAGAGTCAGTAATTTGAAGAGGCATGTTTTTTCGACTTGTGTTTGGTCAATGAGTTAGTACACCAAGATGTAAGAGTACATGGCGATGTTCACATGATGTGACATTTTTTCCTTTGAAGGAGAAAAAGAAAGTTGTCGTCAAGTTATGTTTCTTGCACGATGTGTTTTGCAAGTTAATGGTTTTTCTTATGACAAGATGTCTCAGGATTTTGGAAGGTCCACTCTTGAGCAAGAAGCTCATGATTAGCCTTCATTCTCAAATCATGGCATGAGAAGCATGTTAATACTAGAGGATGATGGAATCAAGAAGCGAAAAGTGGACAAGATGGAAAAAACATTTGCAACCAAAACAACAACCATTGTAGACCATTTGATGTGTTGACGCAAAGAAGCGAAAGAGATGGTGAATGCATTCTTCCAGATGTGGAATTTGGAACTGCGGAGGTAAAAATAATGGTCATTTATTTTCTTTTGATAACTGATGTTGGAACTCATTGTTGTAGTTCACTTAGATGGGCTTAACTTGCAAAAGTGGTTTCCAAGGAGAAGCTTGCATCGAATGCAAGTGTGTGCAAAGGAGGAACAAGATTCTCAGTGGGAAGGCTACCAGTCAGCTTTCCAAGCACCGAGGGATTGCTTCAGTACAACAAGATGTTTAATCAACCAGCAAGCAGCTAGCAAGTGTTGGATTGGGTTAGTAGCGAAAGGAGGACGTTGGTTGAAGTGCCAAGCCATTTGAAAGGCAAGGCATGTCAGTGAACCTAAGTGGTTGTCATGGAGATTTTTCCAAGTAGAATCAAGTTGATAGAACTTGGGAAAGAGAAGAGTATTCAACTCTCATTAGATAACCAACTTTTGTGGGTCCAAAAGCTTGTCATTGGGAAGGAGTGATCATAAACTGAATTGGGGGAAAAATTTGATTAAAAAAATCAAAGTGTTTATAATCGCTCAAAACTAGAATGACCAGATAGGTCTCATCTTCCTGATTCTGACGCACTTCGTTTCGTTCAAAACGGAGTCCGTATGAGAAAGTTAGAGCGATCTGTTCGATTGCAAAAACATGAAATTTTGGTGACACAAATGCTGACTAGGCTTTAGTACAACCTAGTCAACAAAAATAATATTCCAAGGAATATTCCTTGGAATATTCTCGAAATATTCCCCCCAAGCGAACTAGTGAGGTGCTGAAAAGTGTCAGCTCGTGATTGGTTTTTAGGTGGGTGATTTGTCGCAATGTGATTGGTTTTGGTTCCTCCAATTAAGTGCTGACACGTGGGTAGCGTGGAGGCTGCCACGTGCCCCTCCAAGGTTGAAATTGGTCAAAGTTTGGTTAAAATCCAATTTTTTATGGTGGTGGAAAAAATTATATTATGGTGGCTGGGCAGAGGTCAGGCTCGACCCCGTGACCTCCCCCACACTACACACAAGTCTTACCGTCAGACCATGGCAAAGGGTCTTACCTATCTATGCAAACGAAATGTATTTTTTTTGAACTATGGTTTACGACAGAAGTAAATGGGGGCGAACCCCATCGCATACAACCACACACTGTGACTGTGGCAGAGGCTTAGTACTTAAGCGCGAGAGTTAACCACTAAACAGGGTTTAAATAACCCATAACCCAAGTTTAATGTGCTAACCCTTCCTTAATTGCAGAATTGCATAAACACACTTAGAGCGCTAAAATCACTATTAATGCACACTTATATTTAATTAATCCAAACTATAATCATGGATTAAGTGGTGGAGGCCACCAAATTTGGCGCTAGCTCCCGAATTGTCAGGGTTAATTGAAGTTGCTCCAGTTTTGGAGGAGCTTTTCTAGGAAAAACTGAAGAAGCCATAACTTTGGCATATTTTGACCAAATTAGGTTTAGAAAGAGTCAATCCTAGATTATTTGGATTCTATGAGAATTTTTGAGCAGGTTTCAGGAGATGTAGAGGTATGTAAACAATTTTTTTTCCATTTTGAGCTCATATAGAGGCCCAAGCCAAGGTATTGAAAGAGGCATAACTTTTACCCAGAGAGTCAGAATTTGACTCGGGAAAAACCAAAAAAGGGGCATTGGGGGTGTCCCTGAGCCATTGGAGCAGGTTTGAGAGCCATCAGAGCTTAGGAATTGACTGTAATTCATATGTTTGACCAATTAATCAAAGAGGGCCAAGCCATTGAAGCAGGTCAATGGAGATGTAGCCCAGAAGGGGTGAACTCCGTTATCAGCTCTATGTAATGTGTTTTTTGTGTATTATTTCTATGCAATTTAATCAATTTTCATGTGTTTTTAAAAGCTAATTTACTTAATAAATTTCTCATAAAATACACACAAACTTGACACATAAACCCTCTTATAACTTGCTATTTGAGATGATCCATAAGCACACTTTTATTTACTACTGATGAGGGAGGTAGCACAAAAAAACTAGTTGGCCCATATTTAGATCACCTGGAAATCTTTGTCTCTTGGCTACTACCTTCATCGGGCCAAACTAAGTTCTGTGTCATATGACGAGTGATTACACCTGCTATTTCCTTCACAACATTGGAAGGAGAGTTGCATTGCGGAGTGGGGGTATTTGGGTTTTGAGGCTGGACCTTTGTTTCTTGATCAAGGTTTGCCATGAGGGGCACATCCTATTTGATTTATCCATCTTCTGATTCTTTTGATTCTTCCTCTTGTTGAAAATGGAACCAAGAAAGGCTTCTAATATAATTTTCCCTTTTAATTAAATTAGAAGAAAATTTCAATTCCACATCACATGATGAGTTAACTAAGTTATGATGACTTAGTTGGTTCAATTTTTTCGAGTTGAGGGTCAAACTAGAGGAATGTAGAGTGTCTCCTAATTCTTAGGTGCCCTGGTTGAGTTTATTTTGAGTTGTTATTAATTAACTCAGTTTATCCGAGTTAAATTCAGTTTAACTAGTTTTAACTCAGTGGAGGAACTAGAGAGAGTTCAAAGTGTGAAAATTAGATTTAATTAACATGGAGTGATCAATCAGATAACTCATAATTCACTCATAAATAACTCATGCATGTCAGTTTTGAGAAAGATCCAGTTGAGATTGGATTTAAAGGCAAGTGTATTATTAGACGTATAATGATCCAATTGTACATGTGGTGCATGTAGTTAGAGGAAGATCCTTTATATATTGCACAATCATTATTGGGGAATTTACTTGTTAATAGGGCCTAATTACCCAAGGAAAATACACAAGGAAATAGGGATTCGCGAGGCTAAGAAATTGGTTAAGTATTGAACCAACCTTGCATAGAAATCAATGAGACAGTGCAAAGGTTTCTCAGCTTGGAGAAACGAAATTTAATCTTATCATATTATTTGGCTTATGAAATATTCAGATAATGTGGTTTTTAGCTAAGGATTTCCCC
This sequence comes from Pinus albicaulis, assembly GCA_034641835.2. Taxonomy (NCBI): domain Eukaryota; kingdom Viridiplantae; phylum Streptophyta; class Pinopsida; order Pinales; family Pinaceae; genus Pinus; species Pinus albicaulis. Next base: position 829,716,627 of record CM076569.1, read on the forward strand.
AGATAAATCTTTGTGTTGTGCAATTGAAATTATTTCTCTTTATTGTTCATATGATTATGCAATTATAATTGGTTTCCACAATTTATAGAGTAGAATCAAGTATTTTGTTTTAGAATATTACAAGATCATTTTAATCTACTTGGATTTTATACATGGTATTAGAGCAGGAATCAAAATAGAAGAGAATAATACACATTTGTTAGTTGCAGGTGAATCAAATTTTCAGATCTACTCCTCACGACTAGCAGCAGGAACAGGAGGATGTCTTTCTCTATATTGAGACTCTAATATTCCCTTGAGGGTAGTTCGAATTACATAGCTTGGAGATACATGATGAAGGAAGTGTTGGAAGACAACGAGATGAAGGAATTCATAGACAGTGATATTCCTAAGCCTCCAATAGCAGATGATCAAGATCTGGCGGCATGGAAGAAGAATGTAGCAAAGGTAAGAAGAATTTTGTTAGGAGGAGTTTGAGATCATATTTTCTCGAATTTTCATGGAAAGGAAACTCCTATGCTATGTGGAAGGCATTAACATATTTTTTTTAGAACAATATCAACCACAAGAAGTTGGCGTTGAAGGAAAAGCTTATAAAAATCAAGATGGAGAAGGGAGACACAATACCAAAATACTTGACCAAGTTCACTTAGTGTCGATATGAGCTTGGAAGTGTTGGTGTTGGTGGCACAACTGCCAAGATTTAGTAAACGGGAGGGAGAAGCTACCATAGTGGGAGAGATTGTGGTCTGACTTGGTACAAGAAGAGATTCTTCGAAACTGTACCAGAGATGGATCCTCATCAAATCATGATGATGAGGATAATTGTACCTTGGATGGAAAGGAAAATAAAGGGAAAGGGAAGTCATACCATTCCAAATTAGATTTTGTTCAGGAAGGAAAGAAGAAAGAATTGTTGAAGATTAAATGTTTTCACCGTCATGAGCTGGGACACTATGCCACAAAGTGTTCACACAAAAAGGCCGACAAGAAGCCCTTGGGAGGAGTGGTAGGTGAAGCACTTTCTTCACAATTTGAGTTGGATTTCACTCTCATCGCATGCATGGTGTCATCAGTGATGGGTTATGTGTTGTACGTGGATAGTGGAGCCTCATTACATATCACTGGAAACACAGATTGTTTCATCGATTTGGAGGAGAAGGATCTCCAAATTCACATCAATATGGGAGATGATGGGAGCTATAATGTGACCGAAATCGGTACTGTTACCTTTTTGAGAGAGTCCGGTTCTCCTCTCACATTGAAAGATTTTATGTATGTTCCTGGTTTGAAGAAGAAATTGGTTTTAGTTTCTATGTTGTAAGACCATGACTATGATGTGATATTTAGAAAAGGAAATATGTTCCCTCATCACATAGCCACGTGATAAGTGAAGAAGATTGGGGTTTGAGTAAAGAGCCACTACAAATTGGACGTAGAAGATTTTATTTCCTTGAGCACGAAATCAGAGAAGGTGGAGAACTGAGACAATGGTGAATTATGGAATAGGATATTGGGTCATCTACACTACAGAGCCTTGAAGATCATGCAAAAAAATTCTACAAGATTTCCCAAGGGTGCAGTTGAGGAACATGATACATGCAAAGGGTGTACATTGGGGAAGTACACCACAACCAACTTTCATGATAAGGAAAGTTGGGTGAAAGAGAGCCTTGAAAGAGTTCACTTAGATGTGTGTGGACTGTTATCAACAACCTCCATGACCAAGCACATGTATTATGTGATTTTTGCAGATGATTTTTCATGCAAGTGTTGGAATTTATTCATGCAGAAGAAAGATCAGGTGTTCTCAAAATTTTGTGAGTTCAAAGCACTCGTCGAGAAAGACACGGGAAAGAAGGTGAAGGCTCTCAGGAGCGAAAATGGTGGAGAGTATGTGTCGAATGAATTCAATAACTCATGTGCATTATAAGGCATTCAACGAGAGTTGATATAACCTCATAATTCATAAAAAAATGAGGTTGCATAAACGAAGAACATAAGCATTGTGGGAGTTTCACGAGTGATGTTATATTATCATAGCCTACTGTTGCACTTGTGGGCAGAAACATGCACCACAATTGTGCATGTGGAGAACATAATTCCTCATCTAATCCTCAAGATGAGTACACTAGAAGAATCCTTTTCCGATAAGAAGCCAAATGTGGCTCACTTTAGAATTTTTGGTTCATCAGTTTACTTTCATGTTACCAAATATGCACGAAAAAAGCTAGAAAAAACAATTGATTTGGGAATATTTGTGGGGTACATTGATACACCTCACAACTATTAGGTGTACCTTCCATCTCATAGGATGAAAGTGGTTCGTAGAGAAGTGAAATTAGATGAAGGGAAGGCCATGCGAATTTACCTTGAGAGGGAGATTTAGATGCATTTAGTTGAGGAGCTCTTAGCTCCAAAATAAGAACCTCAATATGTAGAGGAACAGAGAGTGGAATCACCCACTCAAGAAGAGAAATCTAAAGACAGAATGAAGTGCACCAGAGAGGCTGATAGGTTGATGCATGATGCTAGAGAGAATGTGGGAGCACCCACATCATAGTGCAGACAGAGAAGGTGTTACAGGTCAAAATACCTCCTCATCAGCTCAGAGGGGAAGAAAAATATGGAAGAAGTACAAAGACCTAAATTAAACCTATTTCTGACAGGGTAACGCATATATAGAACAGAACAAGAGCGTTATAATGCAGGCAAGCAATACATTGGCCGCGTTAGTGGCTAGGGCAACGCTCTGTTTACACTGGAGGGACGCGTTACCCATGTTTTAAGTTTGAATTGGGAAAAGAGCGCGGAGAAAGATTTGAATCTCCGACTTTCCCTCACAAAGGAGTCAGTTCACAAAGGAAACTGCAGAAGCACCAGTTCATTATTGGTCATTGCCATGGAAGACTGAACTCCAAGAGAGGAAAAAGCATGGAGATCAAGGAAACATCTAAGCGTTTTCCATTCCAAACTAGTGGAAAGAGAAGGGCAACAATGGCCTTCTCCCTCTCCTATAAGAAGGAGCTGAAGGCTCTAAATTGAAGGTCGAAGGATTGCTCAAGGTTCTTGTATACTTGTGGAATAGAGAATAGTGTGACATTGTGAAGGCCAAGAGTCAAAGAGGCTCCTAGAGAGTTTGTTGACTTGGACTTCTTCACTAGAGAGAAGAGAGATTGGGAGACTGAGGAGGGCTTGGTACAACCGATGGTTGTAATCCTCCTTCTTTCAAAATCAATAAAACTATGTTCGTTTTGTCCATTCAATGCTTAATGTTATCATTGTTGTTTCAATATTTACTTAGTATGATATGAATGGCTCAGATGTGTATAATCTAGATGTTTGTAGTTTATTGATTTAATTGATAGGACACTTGTTATATTAGAAATTACACGGGTGCTTTGACTGATTGTAGGTCTCAGATTTGGAGCCAGCGAAGAAAGACTCTTACTTTGCTGCACAGCGCTCTCCAAGGGATTCCAAGACCATCAAAGAGGTAATTCTCTATTGTATTCCTTCAAGTTATTTCAAAGCTAATATGAACATACTCATGCCATCTTTGTGAACAACATAGCTAATCTTAATGTCTGCCTCGGGCACCGGAAAGCCCTGAGAGGGATATACGAAAACCAACCACCCAAGCAGTTTACCCTATAGCAGAATTGGTGACTCTGCTGGGGAGTTTCCCCATAGTTTCCGGACTATTTTTCCCTTTCGTTTCTTCCCTCCTCTGTTCAGTATCCTTCCGACCATTTTTTGATGCCCAGTAGACATACCAAACGCTTGCAGAGTACAATCCTGTTCCTGTCTGGCCAACTGAAGAGATTTTCCCTGGTTAACGCGACCTATGCAGTCCATCCAGTGTGTTATAACGTGGTCTAGGCTTAAATACAGTGCGTTATAACGTTGTATTTTCTCACAGACAGAGCATTACTCAGCCAAAAACCCTGCTGTTCACTACTGTGACTGTGTTTTAGCTGTAGAGTTTTTTGGCCACCAGTACCTTTCACAGACTGAATCCCTGTGCTTGTCTGCTCAAGCTGGCATTGATTATTTGTTTCTCTTATTTAGTTAGTGTGCAAAACATTTACTTTGTAAAAGAGAATTTTTTTTTTTTTTTGCATTTAGCTGAGTTTATTCTGAAAGTTTAGTTCACAGACTGTTAAAAGAGGTAGATAGAAGTCTGAATCTTGAAAGTTGAGCTGTGTTATTTACATGTTGGTGCATGGATGATTGAAAAAGAAACCTCTCCTTGTAGAAACACTCTTCATTGAAGTTAATATTTAGAGCATGTTTTGCATGGTTTCTTGAGTCAGAGTCTCACTATAATTCATACGTCCATTCCCCCTCCGCAAGACTAATAACAAAGTACACTAAAAACAAAGCGATAATAAAATCAATCTAATTACTCTTTTTTGAGCTCACACAAACAGTAGTTCAGGCTAGGATCTTTGGTTAGGAAAGTGAGAAAACTACCCAAGATCTCAAAACTTGAAAACTAGAGTCATTAACGAGTGAAATCCTGCTGCACTCATATTATCGGGACCGTTCCTTTACCGGAGCTCAGCGCGAGACAACACTTGGGTGCACTAGAAGGTAGCCCGCCTTCGACTGCATCCTGTGGGTGTGTTATATATTAGGGTTCCCTTCGGGGATGTCAAAACTAGATCGGGGATCTAGGTATTCTGCCCATATAGCACACTGTCCTTGACCGTGGACCCCCCTGATGATGTCTGTGATTTGAGGTATCCTTAGTGGCCATACTTTTAGGGACTTACACAAGGTGACTGGGACGGGATGTCCTGGTACCTGAAACAGATGGACCCACTCTGTCTTTGGTCTTTAGGAGGGTACTCGTCTTCGCGAGAGTGCTTACACCTATTGTCTGAGGTTCGGGCGAAGCTCTAGAGTGACCGTAACTGTACTTTCAACCAACCCTCTCTGTATGCTATTGTGATACTGGATTTCATCACCAGTGAACTGTAGTACTCAAACAAGGCACCCTGTTCTGGCTGCTTTCTGATTGATTTTAGAGAGTCTTTTCTTTTTAGTAGTTGTGTGGATACTGTCATTTGAGACTTCATAATACATCACATTTTAAAATTTGTTAAAATTAAACCGGTCACCGTGGCGTCCCCTGACCCACGCCGTCTGTCTCGACGACAGCAAGGTCTACCTCCTCTCACCCTAGAGGAAAGATTGAACCTTGGTGAACCCAGGCCTTCTACGGAAGAGCAGTCTCCTCTGACTAATCTGGATTATCACATAGACCCTTATCAGCCGGAACTCCCGGAGGACCCTTTCACTGAAGGCGTTGTACCTAATTACAATCCTCCGCTCACTGATCCGTTAGGACCTGTGATAGTCCAGATCCCACCACGCCCAGATATGTCTGCGGCCACACCAACATCTATTTCACCACCGGCATCCACAGGGACGATGCCAATGGCAACCATCCTTGGTTCGCCACCATCCTCCCCGCCAGTGGTCAGTTCCATGCCATTACTGTGTAACCCCAGTAGTCAACATATGCCTACCCCCAACCCTATGGTCAACACAACTGTCAGTAGTTTACCGAACCCTTCGGCATCTACTCCTACCGTGACCACGTTGGGGACCCCGGTAGCTCCTCCCACGAGCACAACTACTTTGGTACCCTTTAGCAACCCTTTCGGTTGGAACCCTCTGTTGAGTTCAAACCCCCTGGCCACTATACCAGGGGGCAGTGTTATCAGTACACAGGTAGTAGGGAATATTTCTCTTCCTATGCAATCCTTAGGACAACTGGGACAACCCATTGTAAATACTATCCCCTTAAGTGGTTCAAACATAGGTGTAGGATCTATACCGTTGCCAAATTATGCAAGTACTAGTATGCCTCCGGGAAACTCTATTGCATCCATTTGGACTAACCAACCCCAACCTCCGTCTGGAGTGGGAGGGAACTTTTTCACTGGGGGCAACCAACCATTTTCCCCTGAATACACTATGCCCTATGGACAGCAACCGTATGTTCCTACTCCTCCACCTATGGGAGGTTTTTATCAAAGTCCCACTTACCCTTCTGGTAACACATGGATGGGGGGACCCTATGGTCCAAATAATCAGCCCATACTGCCTTGGTTAGACTCGGGGGCAAGTCCACAATTTCCATTTTTGGCAGCTTTGGACATACCCGACATCCATAAGCTGACGAACGACCCCATCAACCATAACTCGCTTTGGCCTCCAATACCGCATAAGATTCCTTCCGATATCCCAAAGTTCGACGGGAAGCATGGGGATGACCCAGCCGCACACATCACTACCTTCCATTTATGGTCCATATCCAATTCCATGGTAGATGATAGTGTCCGACTCCGACTGTTTTCCCGCACCCTTACAGGCAATGCCGCCAAGTGGTACATTGAATTACCACGTGCCGCCATCAATACGTTTGGCGCTTTAGCGACAGAGTTCTTAAAGAACTTCCAACTACCAATTAGAGTGGAAACCGGAACAGAATTGTTAACATCGCTCCGCCAAGACACCGCCACCCACATCTCCGACCATATTCATGAATGGAGACGTAGGAGGAGGCTCGTCAAAGTGCCAATACCGGACCATCTCTTGGCCAATTGGTTTTGCAAGTCTCTTTTACCCCACATCTCTAAAGACATTGGCCTTTCTGGTGCAGTGACAGAAGATCAATGTATTCGTCGTGCCCAACACTTAGATTTAATCTATTCACAATCCGACACGCTTTACGATCTACTCCCCCATGCCCCTGGTAACCCAAATCCTCCGGCTACTCAGAAAACCGGAGCTCATGCCGATGGTCTCGTTGGCACGATCTCTGGTGTATCCACCAATCAGTCTCGGGGGCAAACCTCCCAGCCATCCTCGGCTGCCACCGCCCCCCAACAAACGACTCCTCTCCCTTCCGCTGAGGTAAATTCAGTGCAAACCTCATAGAAACCTAGCGGAAAAAACAGGAAGAATAAGAAGAAAACATCTTATTCGGAAGAGCAGTCTGATAATCAGAATAACGCTAATCAGAAAAATGCTGCTAAAAATGACAAAGGAAAGGATAAACCCATGAAATTTCCTTGTAAAATCTGTGCGGAGGACCACTTGAAATACAAATGTCCTCGATTGTAGGAATGCACCGATTTTATTGCTAACAAGGATTCTGGGAAAACACCTGCCATTCTTCACAATCCCTTCCCCAATCAACAGCAGCAACATCAACATATGGTTGACAACCCGCCAAAACCCCATCAACGGGGCAATGATGGTTCGCATCCTTCTGGCGAAGGACCATCTGCCATTTATGGCATCGAGAGTATTGACCTTCAAACTCGCGCCAAGCTTTATGGAACTCCTACCATAGATGCTCAGGAACCGGGAACTAGTTCCAATCCGCCGCCGCCCAACGATTTACATATCGAAAGGCCTACTGTTGAACCTGTAATTCGTCCCCCCAAAGGGACACTTCGACGCACGACTCATAATACCTCTGCACGTGCAACCCAAAACTACAATATTGTAGAAGATTTGGCGCAGGCACTGTCAGCTATGTCTGCACTTGAAGTATTACAAACCTGTCCAGCACAAAGGAAAGCCTTGCTTTCGGCCATTGGTGGAATAGATCCCCAGGATTCCATGCTAGCAGTCTGTGATATGGAAAAGGCTAAACCTCGCCTCTCGCATCAACTCGCATTCCAGGTGCAGGTTGTGTCGAAAGGGAGACCCATCCATCGCACTGTCATAGACGAAGGTGCTTCGACCTGCGTTATGTCACAAGCTTGCTGGCTGAATTTAGGTTCTCCTACTCTAACCCCGCCAACGAATTCCCTCAAAGCTTTCGATGGCCACACTTTCCTACCAAAAGGATACCTTGCTAGCTTTCCCATCACTCTGAGTGGGAAAACGGTAAACGTGGACGTTGAAGTCGTAGAGCGTCATCTCGACTATAATCTATTGCTCGGTCGCAGTTGGTCTTATGATATGACCGCCATCGTGTCTTCGGTCTTCCGACTCATCCTATTTCCATTGGATGGGAAAATAGTCACGGTCGATCAGCTATCCTTCTGCACCCCTGATTATTCCACTTTACCAAGTAGCTCTGTACCCCTAATAGGAGGTGTCCCTGACTCTTACGTCAGTATCAGTACCGGTCTTCTGAAGGCATCTTCCCTACTGGGTTGTTTTCCTCTACCGCCGCCGCAGATCCCAAACACAGTTGCAATGATATCCACCTCTTCGGATGGCTCTATCGACCCATGGATCATCCCGCACCTTCAGATATTGATTCCTATGGAGATCAGATGCCACTTTCGCCGGTTGAGTTGGCTTACCAAGCCATCCAAACCGCATCTGAACCCTCCACTGATATGGTTTCGACCACAGGTACAACCCTCTCTCCCATAACAGTTCTCTCTAAGGATCTCCTCAATGAAGTCTGGCCTACAGATGAAGCTATTCGAGAGATCATGTCATTAGAAGAACGACCTTGAGGAGAGTTCCACCATCGCGCTTCGACGATTGATTCGGAGGCGATAAAAACTAAAATCCTGTCTTTTGACCAACCTGAGATAGTTCCCTCCTCTTATACGACTGTCCACACTATCGATTCAGAAGGGAACATGGGTAATCTTTCCAAGACGCTAATCATTGATATTTCGCTCAAGATGGGTATCATGGAAAATATTCCGTATTTCTTTTCAAATATCACACCTTTCCAACTTGCTTTCAGCCTGGAGGCAGTACTTCCAATCGAGTGCGAAATCCCATCACTCAAACTTGCCATTGAACTCCTGCTTGGCACCACCGCCACAGAAGAGCGCTTGCTCTCACTTGATCATTTGGAAGAAACTCGTCGAGATGCTACATTAGCACTTGAAGCTCACCAGCGCCGAGTTAAAGCTCAATACGACAAATCTGTCAAGCCTCGTTCTTTCCAGGAGGGCGATCTTGTTCTACTGTATGATAAAAAACACGACCTCTTGGGGGCAGGAACACTCCAACCATTGTGGCTCGGTCCCTACATTGTTACTAAAGCCCTCTCAAAAGGAGCTTACAAACTACAGGACTGTAATGGAATTCCACTCGAGGAGCCCCGCAACGGGCTCTATTTGAAGAAGTATTTTTCCTAGTTTCGCACTAGGCATATGCTTTGTAATTTTTATGTATATAAGTTTTGCCTATTTTTATTTTGATGCTTCTGGATTATTTTGTTTGGTTTGAGGTGTTTTTCTCATATAATCTTTTTCTTTTGCACAGATGTCATCACATTCGTTATCATACGTCGGGTATGTAGACAGTGCTATTCGTCACACTAGACACATTGCTTCAGCTGCTTGGGTTCTCTATACTCCTGAGTCGAACCTTCTTGGTTCCGGGGGGATCTTCCTGGGTAACGCCACCAACAATCTTGCCGAGGTGATCCAACTCCTCACGGAAGCGGCATCTCGTGACATCTCCGATTTAGTGGTCAGGTTAGATTCCCAACTCATCATTATGCAGTTAAACAATCATTACCGTGTCCGCCACCCTGTGTTGTTACGTTATTTTTTACGTGTGCGACTTTTAGAGCGTCAATTTCAAACAATCACATTTGAGCACGTTCCTAGAGAATTTAATGCATTAGCCGATTCTTTGGAAAATTATGTGTTAGATTGGCATTTGTCACATTTATTGTAAAAGATTTACTCATGAGTACGTATATTTTTATCCCATCAAAAAATGCATAAAAATTTAAAAACACAAAAATCACCAAATATATATATATATATATATATATATATATATATACATATGTCATGTCCAGTACACAATAAACATCAAAAAGAAAAAAATCTCCCAAAACTTGGGGTGTTTTACAAAATTTGGCTACACTAAGCCATGCTCTGACACTAATACATCTACTCCACCAGCTAAGCCTGATGCTCATAATAGCATACAACTGCTCTAGCTATCCTCCTCAGAGGAACCAGGTATAACTTCGGCACACCCACAGTATGCCGCTGCAGACGAACTGGAACCTCCCGCATAGGAACCGGCGGTATAGCCATGCTCAAACCCTCCAGATTCCTGGAGAGTTCATGTAAAATTTGGGTATCATCGTTGTCGCCGGCTTCCACATCATCTACAGGTGCGCCAGCCACGGGTAGCTGCAATCCTCGACGTGCATAGAGAGGGGCCCCAGCTGGACGGACAGGTGCCACATCTGTGTCAAGCAAGCAAAATTTTCATGTCAAAACTAAATTTTCACCCCTTTCTAAAAAAAATAAAAAAATAAAAAAAAATAAAATTTTTTTTTACATAAACATTCAAAAGCTAAAAAACAAAAACTTCTTTGAAAAGCACTGATCAATTTTCTTACCATTGGGCCCCCACTGGGTGCCAGGGGGCAAGACTAACTCGGGATCGCCTGTAAAGTTCATCCCTGCATAAGGATAATCCTCAATCATGATGATCTGAGAGTCCAGCCAATCAAAAAATCCCTCATCAAAACAGTGACGGACGGGACCCTCTCCAGTCCATGGAAGCAAAGTGGCACACCGAGCCTGCCTCGGCTCGCGTGGACCCAATGGCGCTGTAGGGATCCTGGGCCTCATCAGTGGTATCCGCTCCAGTTTGAAAGAAACAATCAGGGTTCCGTACCCAAACTCTCTTTGAGTACGGGTATTACATGCAGTAAGCTCTACTCGGACCCGACGAACCACACCGTCACACCAGTCGAAAACCTGAGGCTGCATACAATCCAAGGCTAGGAGCATCTGAGCCTTGGTCGCAACATGCTGACTCTTGGCACCTGCCAAGCGAACAATCATCCATAGAATAGACCGCAAGGGTCTCAAAGTCACCTGTGCAATAGGTATCCGATTACTCACAGCCTGGGTGCCACGTATGCAGTGCGCATGGATCAAATCAGTAGTGGAACGAGGGTCAGCTCTGGACCCCGTCAAATTGGGCCTCGCCCCACGACATGATAAGCCGGTCAAAAAGTAAACATCATCTTTTTCGATGGCGAGCTCGTTGCCACCAATCCGAAAGACATGATGCTATTCGTCCCACTGTTGGATCAGTCACCTCAGGAGGTCCTCTTGACCCCTCATTAGTTCTAAACGGGCATACTTAAGCAATCCGCACATCTGGAGAGCCATTAAACTTGCCGCATCCATCACCATCTCTCGTTCTTCCCGCTCATGCTCTCTCTCTTGCCAGATACTCATGATTAACAGCTGAACACCTGCAAATGCAACATTTCCAACCGATTAAAATTTGCTTGGACCACTTCAAAAATAGAAAACTTGAATTGTTAGAAAGCATGTTGCGCCTAACGCGGGAACTAATACAAAACAGAGCGTTCTAATGCGTACTTCCCTCATGGGTTATGCGTTTAACGCGGCTGTTGTACTCCTGACCCGCATTAGGCACAAATATTTTTCTAGGGCCTCAAAATTTCCTAACTTTGAACCAGCAAAAACTAAAAAATTGGCAATTAAATGATAACAGGAGGTTCTAGCTCTTACCTGGATCTCGCGGAATAGAAGACTGTTGCCCAGATTGACCGTAATCGTCAGCTGAAATTTCCACCTCTTTTCCACTCCAGAGCTTCTTCACAGCACTCAAAATAGTGAAAATGAATGTCTTCTGACCTTCTTATAGCAAATTATGGGGCATGAATATTTTTAGTCAGTCGAAAAAGTCGTGATTCCTCGCTGTACACATGTCGCAAATCTCGAGATTTGGTACTGATGATTCTAATAAGGGATCAAGATTTATGAGCAGACATACTCATGTTTTATCGAGCATTCTTTTTATGGTATTTTTCTTGCTCGTTAATCCGAAAAACCTCGAGTTCTCTTCTTCGGGCTCGTTAAACTTATATGAAGTTGGCATCGAGCGTTCTTTTTTGGTCTTTTCTTGCTCGTTAATCCGAAAAACCTAGAGTTTTCTTCTTCAGACTCATTAAAACTATAGAGAAGTACTAAGCATTCTTTTTAGGAATCTTTTTCTCGCTCATAAAACCGAAAAAACCCCGAGTCACCTTTGTCAGACTCGTTAAACTATTGAGACAAAGAACAAGGAGCCATTCTTTTCCTCTTTTCAAAGCTCTTTAAACAGAAAAAGTAAATCGAGTTTTCTCCGCGTGACTCGTTAAAATTTCACAGAGGTACCGAGTTTTCTTTGTTGGACTCGTTAAAATTTCACAAAGAATATTGAGTTTACTTCGTCTCCTCGTACTCATAAAAAAATGAGGTAGACATCCATTGAACATAGATTTCTCACTTTTCCAAATTCCATGGACTAACTTACAGAAAATGAACTGTTTCGGGCTTATTATTACCCCTTTTCCGTGCCCGGTTATCAAGACATGACAAAGGTACCCCATGGAGTCGTCTTTTACGACATTTTTCAGACTCTCTAAACATGAAAAATTCACCGAGTTTTCTCATCTGGACTCGTTAAACCTAATCAGACAGGACATGGAGTTGTTTTTTATGACATTTTTCAGACTCTCTAAACATGAAAAATTCACCGAGTTTGCTCATATGGACTCGTTAAATCTAATCAGATGGGGCACAGAGTTGTCTTTTCTGACATTTTTCAGACTCTCTAAACATGAAAAATTCACCGAGTTTACTCGTCTGGACTCGTTAAACTTAATCAGACGGGGAAAAATTTGGAAAAAATGGATACTACCTCTGTTACATTTTCAAAAAAGGTCGATTTGGCAGCAAAATTCTTGAACATGGCACTTCCTAGAAAACTCTTTCGCAGTTAGCCGAACCCTACCATCTATGAGTATTAGCCTTCATTTCCCAGTGTCCCTGCACTGGTAAAATCCTAACACACTCTTTGGTGTTCAACACGCTTCAGCTGCCTAGTACCCTGCTAGAGTGCCTTCTATTGTTCAAGCAGATCTCGCTATCTACTGCTCCTGTTATCAACCAAACCATTCATTATGCCAGAAATTATTTGTCGTCTGACGTTCCCATTTACTCTTCCTTATCTCAAATCATAAACAAAATCAGTTGGTTTCCGTTTCGTGTTGACTGATGTAGGACGCCTTAGTGCCTACCTTTCAAAAGATCACTTGCTATCGACTTCAACACCTTATCTAGGAAGTTGATCCAGAAACCCATCAGTACCCAGATACTTGCAGACATCAGTGGCAGGTAGTCTTGTTTTTGATCAAGGGTCTTCATCATTGGCTCTTGGTCGAATGATTCTACGAGTGTTCGACTTCAACTCCTTTTATTCACACTCGCTAGATTGTATTGGGCATCTTAGGGACCATCATCATTATCGGTGGCCACCTTTGCGTCTGTTAACAGTTTTCATTATTGACTGGTAATCAGACGATTTCTCACATGTTCGACGACAACTCTCTCATTCACATGTTGAGAAATATGCAGTTTAAGTGAATCAACGGTCAAGACCTTGGGGCAAAAGGCTACACCATTAAAGTTGTGTTCCCTTCCCCAAGCTGCGATATTGTTTATGGAGATAGCTTCTTCAGCCTGATCCTGTTATGACAGACACTTCCACATTATGCGTATTGGTGGACAGATTCTTCATATCTCTATTCTAGAGAAATCATGTTGTTTAAGCTACTGAGCATGGGACATGCTCGACCCTAGGCAAATACTATATTTTCTGACATATGTTGTTGTTTCAGGTTTTCCTCAGTCTTTCAATCTCTCTCTATCTCTACAAATTATAAAGTATTTCGGCCATCGTCTTCGTCTCTGACCTCACACTTTAGGGGGCATCTGTTACAGGTCAAAATACCTCCTCATCAGCTCAGAGGGGAAGACAAATATGGAAGAAGTACAAAGACCTAAGTTAAACCTATTTCTGCCAGGGTAACGCCTGTGTAGAACAGAACAAGAGCGTTATAACGCAGGCAAGCAATACATTGGCCGCGTTAGTGGCTAGGGCAACGCTCTGTTTACACTGGAGGGACGCGTTACCCGTGTTTTAAGTTTGAATTGGGAAAAGAGTGCAGAGAAAGATTTGAATCTCCGACTTTCCCTCATGAAGGAGTCAGTTCACAAAGGAAACTGCAGAAGCACCAGTTCATTATTGGTCATTGCCATGGAAGACTGAACTCCAAGAGAGGCAAAAGCATGGAGATCAAGGAAACATCTAAGCCTTTTCCATTCCAAACTAGTGGAAAGAGAAGGGCAACAATGGCCTTCTCCCTCTCCTATAAGAAGGAGCTGAAGGCTCTTAATTGGAGGTCGAAGGATTGCTCAAGGTTCTTGCATACTTGTGGAATAGAGAATAGTGTGACATCGTGAAGGCCAAGAGTCAAAGAGGCTCCTAGAGAGCTTGTTGGCTTGGACTTCTTCACTTGGTAGAGAAGAGAGATTGGGAGACTGAGGAGGGCTTGGTACAACCGATGGTTGTAATCCTCCTTCTTTCAAAATCAATAGAACTATGTTCATTTTGTCCATTCAATGCTTAATGTTATTATTGTTGTTTCAATATTTACTTAGTATGATATGAATGGCTCAGATGCGTATAATCTAGATGTTTGTAGTATATTGGTTTAATTGATAGGATACTTGTTATATTAGAAATTACACGGGTGCTTTGACTGATTGCAGGTCTCAGATTTGGAGCCGGCGAAGAAGGACTCTTACTTTGCTGCACAGCGCTCTCCAAGGGATTCTAAGACCGTCAAAGAGGTAATTCTCTATTGTATTCCTTCAAGTTATTTCAAGCTCATATTAACATACTCATGCCATCTTTGTGAACAACATAGCTAATCTTACTGTCTGCCTCGGGCACCGGAAAGCCCTGAGAGGGATATACGAAAACCAACCACCCAAGCAGTTTACCCTATAGCATAAACCTACTGGACTTGATGATTGTAACTGGTTTGAACATCAAATACAAATAGTTGATTCATGGGATCCTGGTCTATGTCAATGGTGATGTGTTTCTCACTGTAATTGTGATTTTTATTTATGTTTCCATTCTGTCCACTTTTCTCTAATAAAGAATAAAAAATATAGATTAGGATTTACTCCTGAAGTACCCTAAATCTCACTGAAAATCTTTATCCTTTATGTTTTCTGCTGATTTTTTATTTGAAGGTAATTCAATAGAGTATAACCAGTGAAGTGTTGGTAAGCCCATATTTCCTGAGTACAGCTTGTGATTTTATCTTTGAAGTTTCTTGAGAAGTTTTCTAATTAAAGCTGAGCTAGAGAAGTTTATGGTTAGCCCTGTCCTCTGGTTCATCTCCAACAGTTACTTTGAAGAGTTCCCTTAAGATTATGTTGAAAGCAGGCCATTTTCAAAGTACTTACCTGATCTTAGACTACTTTTTATGTTTATCATGAATGTATTCCTTTCGAATACGCTGAAAGTAGGCTAATTTAAAAGTCTTTACTTTATCTTAAGCCATTATAAGTGTTTTAAATGTTTTCTATCGAAAGTACATCAAAAGAAGGCTAGTTTAGAAGTACTTACCTGATCTTAGATTACTTTGTGTCTTTTCATAAGTGCATGCCAAAAGAAATATAGTTTCAAAGTACTTACTTGATCTTAGGATGCTCTTTGTTTCTTCATATTTTTGATTTCCCTCACTCCATTTCTTATTGTTTCATTCCATAAAATCAACTTAAAGAGATCCTTTGACATAAATGACTTGCCCCATGGACCACTCTTGAATCTTGCTATTTCAATTAAATCCTCTTATGACTCCATAGCCCAATGGATTAAAGCCGCTCCTTGCCTATCTTATTAGCTGAACCATTCTTCCACTTATTCACACCTTCACCCTTCATATAGAATTCCTCCACCTTCATCATACTCTTTCCCAACCAAAACCAAACAAAAAACCCTTGTTCTTAATACCTAGCCTAAAATCACATTTCCAAACTTTAAAAGATAAATCAATCTTTGCACTTATAGAGAGATCCCTCTCTGGATTCAGGAAGGCTAGATCCTATAATCCCAAAGTGGTTTATATGTAAGCTCTGCAGCTTTGTATTTTCCAATCTTGCAAACTACAAAGACCTAACACAGAGCATCCAGAGTCCAAATACAACAAAAAATAGTCATTTTTGGGAGATCATGATGTTATAAACTCATTGGAAGAGGTTCCAAGAGATTCTAAATCTTGTAACAACAATTTGAGCACACTTGAAGCTAATAAAAAGGCCACACTATGAAGCTAGACCAAGGAGATGTAGCCCGGGAGGGGTGAACTCCTTTATCAAAATTCTTTGTGCTAAGCTCTGTTATATGTGCTTGTTGTGTTTACTGTTTTTGTTCTGTCATTTAAAATTATGTTTTTTAAGCTTATAACAAACTCATAATTTCACCAGGTACACTATTTTCCAGTCACAAGCTCTTAAAAAAACTCATGAAGGATAAGTAAAAAAATGCAAAGAAATGTTTATATCTGAAATGAAACTAGCACGAAATTAACTAGCAAGTAATTCAGATCAAGTTGGCA
The DNA here is from genome assembly GCA_034641835.2 of Pinus albicaulis. NCBI lineage: Eukaryota > Viridiplantae > Streptophyta > Pinopsida > Pinales > Pinaceae > Pinus > Pinus albicaulis. Next base: position 829,733,095 of record CM076569.1, read on the forward strand.
TCACAACACAAGGTTTCTTTCTTGTTTTACTTGAAGAGTTTTTAATAGTGAAAAATCACTCATTCTTACAAGATTGAGATTGCAAAGAGGGGAAGAGAAGCTACTGATAGTTAGTATAGAAGTTAGGAAAAGAAGGAAGAAGGCTAATATAGCATCATCCTTACCCAAAGGACCACTCAAGGCAACACTTGAAGCACAAGTGGTTGAAGAGATACAAGCTGCAGAGATAGAGCTTGAATCAATAGCCAAAATGTCAGGCCATGAAGGAGCTCATGAACATTCTGAGGAAGAGGATGTCAAGAAGGAGTTCAAAGAAATGCAAAGGATGGAAAAACTTATGTATGAAGCTTATATGGCAAAGGAAACTGAATAAGGTTAAAAACACCCTCATAAAGAAGAATCTTCAAACAGTAAAAAGGAGGAAGAGAGGAGCTCAAAATAAAATGGTGGAAAACCAACTCCTTCTCCACCATCATCATCATCATCATCCTCATCTGCATCTTAATCTTCCAAATCCACTACAAAAACTCATACCCATACTCATTCCAAGATCCCAAAAGGTAAGACTCTGTTAATGGAGAAGTTAATGCTGAAAAACTAGATAATTGGATTCGTCAATTAGAAGTTTACTGTAGAATTCAAAATCTACAAGAAGACGATATTAAAATCCAATTAGCTTCATTAAGGCTAGAAGGAGCAACATTATTTTGGTGGGAGGCAAAGTGTAATATTCCCAATTAGCCACTGCTACTTGGAATATTATAACTGCTCCATTTTTGAAATAAAAGAGTAGGGAGGACAATAAAACATATCCTAGTGTGAAAAGGGATTGAATTAGGAGGAAAAATAAAGCCACCTTGGTGTGAAAGATGGGAAAAAAATGAGCTAGATCTAGTTGACCAAGTCAACCACTGTTATAAGAGTGAGGAAATCATGCAGAAGGCAGTTTGAAAGGGGAATCTTCTAAGGAAGACACATCATCAATGAGTGGGGTCCAGGTGAGGAAGCTCTACCAAGATAAGAAGGAGGAGATAGTAAAGGGAAGGCATTCAATATTCATCTTTTTTTTACTAAATGATTAAAGCCAAACTATTTAGGCTCTGAGTTGCAAAAGATTGCTAGGCGGCAAGATCATGTGAATTCATTCTTCACCTTTGGTCGAAGGATTGGGAGATCTAAGGAGAGTAACCTTGTGCCCAAATTTCATCATTTATATTGATAAGAATCATTATAACTTCATATATGGCAGCAGCCAATTCTCAGCATCAGAAACCACAAGAAGAGCAAAGAACAATTGGGTCACAATTCTCTATTTTTTGTGCAGCTTGTTTCTGCAGAGTGAGGTATTGAGCCATCTGTAAGAGGTCTAATATGGCTGACTGGCCACTGATATTTGTCTATTTTAGATTACATTTAGTATTATATACTGCATTTTCTGGCAGTCTGTTATTTTTTCATATGGTCAGATTTTATGTTTCTATTTGTCGAAAACCCGTCGGTGTTGATAAAGCCAGAAATATAAAACTTGGTTTATGATTCCATGATTAATGAAAGTTCTGCTATATAAAGTGAAATCATATTTTTCTATAGATTTCTACAATAAAAATTATGTTGCTGCGCCTTCAAAGCTAGCTCTATTTTGTGCTGGGATTGTGTGTTTTTAAGTTATATATGAAAACTGGGAGATATGTTTAAGTAGAAGTATATTTGATTTGTTTCTGATGTTCTCATATTTAAGCTACATTGGCAGTCATATTAGAGGAGAAAAGTCCGTTTTCCTACATTTTGTTGCATGGTTTTCCTTATATATCGTCCTCATATTGAGATATTGCAGAAATTCCTGAAAGGAATATTACAGCGAGTATCAAGCTCTTCTCTTGCTCAAATTTTGTGGGGGAATTTATATCTAACATGGAGGAGGAAGAAATTTGAATTCCTTACTTCAAATCAAGAACATTTCAAGGACTCAAGGACATGAGACATGATGGGATCATGTGGTTTTGCCATGAGGCAAGACGGAGATTCCAAAATGGCATGGGGAATTCACTGATCAAAACGCCACCATACGTAATTTCTAATTGGGGGAGATAAGGAGGGAACTCGGGAGAATATTTGAATATTATGAACTCCAATCAAGGGTTCAAGGAGCAATTTTGAGCTTGAGTTTTTCCTGTGTCAAAGGATGGGAGGAGGATTAATCTCATCCAAAGGAGGAGAACTTGATGTAGGGATCAGCCCTACAATGTAGTATGGTATGGTTTATCCCACATTTGCAGGGAAACCTATGTACATCCAAGGTTTGGGTGGAGAAGCAAGCCGGACACATACTTCCAAATTTCAACAAAAAAATTAAGAGCTTTAAGATAGCTGATTAAGATAGTTATACTGGCATCTGTGAAGGGAAGTCAAGAATGTGTTTCATGGTCTAATGTCTACACTGTAATCATGTCATCATACCAACTCTTCACCAAGAAGCTAGTGATAGATTTGATCCAAGAGATCCTGAAGCCTACCTCTTTCCAAGTTAACCAAGCCTAAACAGGAGGGAGATATCGAGGATTATAGTCATAAGTATTTCAGAAGCCAAGGCATTGGTATCCAACCTCACTCGAGTAGGAAGGTGTATGCATGTTTATTAATTGGATGTGGTTGAACCATTGCAAGGGCTTTTAATCCAATTAAACCAACCACACACCTTGAAGTCAGTGGGAGAAAGCTAGAGATCTACAACACATTCCGTCCGGTGGCAAGAACCTTTTGCAGCAAGCGACTACTAAGAGCAAGGAATATTAATCCCCATGTTCTAGATTTGAGGAAGAATGTGTTGCAAGAAGGAAGCCACACATCATGTCAAGACCTTTCCAAGAAGGATGCTAGCGCCTGTACAATCCATGGAAGACTTTTTCTCCAAGAGGGGGAGCTACAGGCAGTGCTAAGAGAGTCCCAAAGTATCTAACCTTGAGGGTGTAGGCATGGCACAGTGGGGAAAAGAAAGTCTCTGTTATAGATAGTGGTTACCTGCTAATTTTATTGATGTATACAAAACAAAGGAGAGGAATCCATGGGAGTTTGAGGGATTCTGCTTTGGTCCCAGAGCTATGACTCCCGCAATGTGCTGCATAGTTCGGGCACTAACCATTACCATGAGTGGTCTCACACATCAATGCACTACCATTTGCAGATAATCGTACACCAATTTCAGATATCCATACAATCACTCTGGGAGATTTACCACTAATTGATACCCTGAGATGGAATGGACAGAAGTGAAGGATGGGCAACAACAAAAGAATTAAGGGTAGAGTAACACATAATCCCCCCTCAATTTGTTTTAGCACACTGATGGAGGGTATGTGATCTCGAGATGTGAGGGATGTTGAATGGGTAGTAAAGCTGCATATATTAGGAAGTGAGCAAAGATTCACTGAAGCAGACCTAGATAAAACACCTCTTGATCTAAATATTCTACGCATTTGAGATATCCCACCTGGGAGACTTCCGACCGATGGTTTGAACAATATCACCTATTGAGTTGGAGAAAGGGATAAGTAAAGGTAATCAATACTCCTTATAGGCATCCCAAGGCTTGTTAGGATTACATTGAGAGGGCTATCCAAGAGCCGCGCTCTAGGACACATCTCGGCTCCAAAGATTGTCCTTTTTGTTTCTTCAAAGTGGTCTTAGTAAATAAGAAAGATGGCAATATCGAGGATGTGCATTGACTAGAGTAGGTTTCAAAAGAATACTATGAAGAATGTGCAATTTACACGAAGATTGATGAATCCCATGGATGAGTTGAGGATCTAAATACTTCTCCAACAAGGATTGATTTGAGATCCGGTAATAATGTGACAAGGTGAGGAGCAAAAGATAGCCCTAAGACAATGTTCAGATTTCACTGGGTATTTTGGTTTTTGGTAATACTGGATTGACCAATGCCCTAGCAAATTTATAATTGTGCATAAACTACATCTTAGGGTTTTAGAAGGTCTTCTTGATGATATTATTATCTACGCCGCACTTGGAGGAGCACTTGCAAGATATTGGAGACAATTTTTCATATCTCAAGGAGTAGAAATTTTATACACTTCTCCAAATGTGAATTTGGCTCACATAGATTTTTCTGTATTTGGGGCACATATAATAGGAGTAGATAGAGTAGAGGGTGATATGAGAAGAAGATCCAAGCTATCGAGATTGGCCCGAGCTCCTAAATGTTAGCGAACTTAGAGGGTTTAGGCATATGCACTGGTTAATGAAGTTTGTGAAAGGGTTTTCACAACTGGTAAACACCGATAGATCCCACGTGCCGAGCTTTCCATTGACACCTACAATGCGTAGGACGGATAAGCCCAAAGAGGTAATGAGTTTGTCCTGTTTTTGGTTTTTATTCACTTTTCAGTCCCTTGTTTTAACGTGATGGGATTAGGTGAAGGTATCAGCGCCTTGATGCAAAAGTGGCATCCATAGCCTGAGCGCAGTTGCCCCCCATGAGAGGTTGTACCCCATCTATGATAAATAAATGTTAAATCATGTATGCATTAGCCAAATTTTTTGCAATACTTGCGGGGAACAAGTTCAAGGTGAAGACTGACCATGTCAGCTTTAGCTTCTTCCTGAAACGTAAAACAACTCAGGAGAGACAGTCAAGTGGCAGAAAATCCAAGCTTAAGGATTTTTACATAGAGTATGCTCGGTGAAAGATAAATGTAGGCATTTATGCAATTCATCCGTAAAGGCCTACAACACTATCTTTATGGACATGGACGTTATGATTGAAATCTCTGGCTCTTTAGTTGAGTATTCCAAAGATTACTTTTTATGTAGAGATAATTATGAGGGTATCTGATGAGAGGTTTAAAGTAATGGATGCACATATATTACTGGACCATCTTCTTGATAAGAACTCCAAGCTCAAGGAGAAGATCTTATTAAGAATTTGGCCACGATTACCCACTTTGCCGGGCATGAAGGTTTCACAAAGACTTATTGTGGCCATAAGGAAAGATTATCATGGAAGGGTATCAAGGAGGATTTACTCCGACATGTCGAGGAGTGCACCATTTTCCAAAAAAAAATAAGGGAGAACACCCACCCTCACAATATTAGTAAACTAATTAGCCATTCCAGATGGGAAGTGGAAAGTATCTCTATGGAATTCAATAACACTTGAATATAGTACAGTAGGTGATTTTATTCCTGTTGTAGTTGATATACTAACAAATTACTTCATTTTCGCTACTTTTGCACATTATAATGGGCTTCAATGTGCTGAGCTCTTGCTGAGCCCTGAGATTGTGCTTTCTTTCACCTTTACTTCACCATTTTCCTTTCCATTGTTATCCCGTGACCAATTGATCAATGAAATTAAAGGTAAATTACTGATAATATGGTTAACTTGCTGTTTTGTGATTTTGTCATTGTAATGCATTTTGACTAGATCCGCTGCACGCGTATTATCTCGCATAACCGAAATTCTAGTCAGCTTCACGTTCGCATGTTCCAAGTGTCCTCTGAAAAACTACATATGGGTATATTCCACGTCATGTCCACTACTTGCTCACCATGAAGGAAGGAACCGAATTCTTGATCGGTTTTTGGTAATGGGAATCCATTTGGTTGTAGCGATTTAATAGGACTGGCTTAGTCCAGATGTCCTTCTTGCATTGCCATCTCGGGAAATGTCCTAATGTGATTTTGATAAGGAAATACAAGGATCTCAGATTGCTTGAAAGTTATGTTATGTAAAATTGTTGCAAAACACTTGGGAAACCGAGATAGGCTAGGATTTTGTTTAGATTTCATGTTCTATTTCGAAACAAAGAATAATTTTATTCTCAAGTTATTTTACTTTAGCCGAAGAGGATGATTGCTGAACGCTTGAGAGTTGATTTGCACTTGACCGGCTCAGGTAGGCCCTACCAGACCACTTTACTGTGGCTCTAGATAAGAGCCATGAGCGGCGTTTTTGAAGTTTGAGTTCAGAAGTTAATTTCATTAGCCACTATAGTTATACTTGTTCTAAGAACTTCCAAAAGAAGAAACTCTTCCAAAATATCATAATAATGAATGGAAATGGCTATAGTAGTTGTAGGATTTAATTTTAATTTCTTTTGTTCACTATCACGCTTGAACTTATACTAAGCAAACTCTTCCAAAAATCTTATGATGTCAAGGCATGATCATGATATTGAACGCTTTAGCTTTTTTTTTGCACTAAGTAGTATATTGATCTTGTTTCAAACGCCTTTCCAAAATACCATAAATGATGGGTAGGAGATAGTCATGTCTTGGTTTTAAATTTCTTTTAGTCTTTATGTTTGCATTTGCATTAAATTGTACGATTGTTCTAAGAAGCTCTTCCAAGATACCAATCATGATGGAAAAAACAAAGCTATAGAATCGGCGATTAATACATAACTTAGTTAGGTAATTGAGTCAAATTGCATTAAATTCATGCTCATATTTTGTTTTAAGTTTGATAATGACTTGTTAGTTCAAGACTATCTAGACTAGTGACATCTTAAGTTCCGCTTTATTAACTCATTTATTTTCAATTTCACAATTAGTTGTCAACCACCGCATATTAGATTACATTAGTTGTTAAATTTAACAATAATGGCCTTTTAATTATTTACAAAACCTCTTCATATTCAAAATCCATAATTGATTCAACCATATGAACAATTTTAAGACAATATCATTTCTAGTTCAAGTACTTTTATAAATTTATTTACCACTTCATAAACAAATCCTTTCAAAAGACTACGCGAAAAGAAATCTATAACTCTTGAGGTTTAGTAATGTTAAAACTAAGCTATGCATTAGAGTTAGGAACTAGTCTTAGAGTAGAGATCTTATGATGGTAAATCTAATGTTTTTCTCCAAATATGTTTCTTCACAAATCTTTAATCATGGATAAATTTTGTCTCATTATGTTTGATTGTTTAATTGTTATTAGGAGAATTTGTATACTTAGTCGACCACTTCAAGCTCTCCCAAAATACTTTGAGGAAAGAATTGACAAGTTAAGTTTATGTTTTGATTCATTTTTCTTGAAGTCATCAATCTTGGTATTCGCTAGTCATAGTTTAGGTTTGATTCTCGCTTTCAAATATTTGCATTTGCATTTGTCATTTGTCATCAACCAATTAGGGCTTCACTGCTTTAAACCGTAGTGAGCTCTTTCCACTAGCTTTCTAGTCATTTTCCTCGTGGAACATAAAAACCACCAAAAGACCAAAACATCATAAAACACTAAACACAACGCATTAAGAGACAACACCTAGGCACATACAGCACTTCACTTCGCAGTTTACCAACCCTTGCCGATACCAATGAACTCAATTTAGGGAGACTAGGTTGAGACTAAACATTTTGTTTTAATGTCATGTGGAAGTGAAAACTAGGTAACCTTGTTTTTAACTCCCAAAAAAATTATAAGGTGAGAGAGAGTAGATTCAAGGGTAGATTTATAAGCAGCAGGCGTAAATTGATTCCTAGAAATCAATACCAAGCCACCAGACCAGAGTTAGTACATCCTTCAACTGCACCACATTCCATCCATACTCATCTCGGGACTTCTGTGAAGATCTAAGGTCGATATCTGACAGAAAGACCTCCCACTTCATCCACTGGGACCAGCTTGAAGAAAAGCCAAGGACTCCCGTTAGGGACACAAACTTTCCTACTACTACAGAGGAACCTAACCAAGGGCAGTAGCTAGCTGAGGAGGAGGAGTCTTAATAGAGAACAATACTATTTGAGGGGGTAGAGGCAGAGCAGGTAGAGGAGAAGGAGGTAGAGGTGTGCAGATGGAGGAAGAGGGGAAGAGGTTTAGGAAGCTCTTGGGTTCTATAATCGATGAAGAACTAATACAACTACAAAAACATTTCACTTCCGTCCTTCCAAACTTCTATGGACTTAAAACTGAAGATCCCGAACTCCTTCCATTTGAATTTTAAGTCCTATGTGAGAACTCACTACTTGCAAGATGCCTGTAAACTGGAATTATCTCCTTCAACCTTGAAAGGAGCAAAATATTGAAGTGGTTGTTTAATGGTTTGATCATCAAGTTTATTAGACATAAACATATTGCAACAGCTATTTCTAGAGGAGTGGCATCAGGGTCTGTATGTCCGTCAAATCATAAGGAAAAGGTTAAGATAGTTACAAAAGAAGATGAAACTTGAAGATTCTATTTAGATATTCATTACAAATACCATCAAAAGAGCAAATATGGAAAATCTAGACGGCATACCTAAAAGCTCTTTACAGTGCCATCAGTATTAACAGGCTGGATATCCTAACATGGATGGGTGCATAATACCACATACCAAATATATGAGCTATGTATCAACCTTTCAAGATGTGGAAATTAAAACGAGAAAGGCCCAAGAGATCCCGCTCTTGTGGGCGGTAAGTCTGCCGATGAAGTAGACTGAAATAGACATATACTTGATGATTTCAAACTACATCTTAGGAGTCTAGGCAACAGCTCGACACCCTTAAGATACAAGTCAAAGAAAAAAACTTAACTCAGACAGTCTGCACTTTGTCCTGTAAAATGTGTAAAGAAATATGCCTTGAGAGAGGTCCTTTGGATAAAGTTGTAGAGACTGTATTTGTTCCCTAAAAGTCATGAGAATAAGAATTTTCCTTCTCTCCTGTCTCAAAGTCGCTTTTTCAGAGGAAACTCCTACGTATCCCACCTGTTCTTACCTAGACATCTAGAAGGCTCTGTATGTGGACTCAAACACAAGGATTCCATGATCAAATGTATAATCAACCTCCACCTTGGAATTCTGGCAGCAACTCCTGCCTCAATTCTGTAACCACCCTGCCTTGCAATAAGGATTGGAATTCCTCTATGGAATATACTTCCCCAAATTAATGGGATCCACCATCCTATCCACCATACCCACATTTTTATCCTCAAAATCCCTCAAATAGAATTTTCCTCAAAATCTTCAACAAAACCCTCAACAACATCATCGAACCTACCACATCAAAATCAACCACTCTCTGTTACCATTCCCCAAAATAAAATCAATTTCCCGCTTAACCCATACCAAACCCTAATAATAAAAATCCTGAACATACATATGATAGAAGGCCAATGGGGCCTAACTTATTTAATTACTCCTTTAGACCTTTAGCATGTTCAACTTAGGTCAAGAATAATTGAAAAGGAGAAACCTCTGGATCATGTCAAGAACAAGATAACTCCGAGGAGACTCTTCTACTTGCGGAATAAAAGTCTTGAGGGAAGACACATCCTTCAAGGCCTAAACATCAAAAATTAAAGCAAAAAGATCCAATTTCAACTCCCGTATTGGGAGTAACCATCCAATTACTTTATACCTCCCTTTCCGTAGTAAGATTACAAATCGATAGAAATAGAAAAAGCAACATGGTGCCTAATTATGATTTCCAAATGATTTAGAATGTTTGCATTTGAAATTCCATTATTACAAGCATCAAGGAATTCCAATTTTAGTACAAAACAATAAAGGAGTTGAGCATGAAGAAAACAAGAAAGTGAATAAGCATAAACAAAGAAATTCAGTCTTGCGGTGAAAATAGAGGCTATGATGGCAAGATTGCTATTCCAAAAGATTCGGAGACTCGAAATCCAGCTTGTTAAAATTCACATCAATGGAATTGAAATCCAAAACACACTCATTGATTTAGAAGCTAAATAAATATCATGAGTGACAAATCATGGATAAATGAAACTTCCTAAATGTTCTCTTTACACCCACATTATTACAATTTCAGCGGCCGGGATTCAAGTGGATCAAACCGGGAGTAAATAGAAGACATTCCAAAGGTTCCGAATTTGGGAGTACCTCAGGGATTTCATGATTCCCACCTTAAGAATAATCTAGGAGGACATCCCTGCTATATTAGGAAGACCTTGGTTGGCTGCTACTGACACTTATTAGTTGTAGATCCGGTGATATGTATATCTCTCGATGGTAGTTCAACTAAGAAATTCACTTTATATCCTCTAAATATAGACACACAGATCTAGATGACACTCAATGGATAGAGGATGAAGACATTGCTAACTCCTCTTCAATTTCCAAAAATTAGTGGTAATATTAATCAATCTCAATGTTCTAGAAAACTTTGAATTTCTCCAACAAAACATGAATAATTTCAAGAGGGATTCAATATTGAGTTGTCATCAAATATCGCATGTCTCTTCATTCTATGGATAAATTTGGCAAATTTCTATAAGTGAGATCTTTCCATGGAAACTTTAATTATAAATAAGAACCAGAAATCTCAACAAGAAAATTTAGTCAAAGTATTAATGTGAGACATTCTTCGCATATGGCTGGAGTATACTGACATGAAAGGGATAAGCCCTAAGACTTGTACCATCACATCTATATAGAGGAAAATTGCAAACTAATCGACAACCTCAAAGACTTATTTTAACTAAATCTTAGGGAGATTGCTAAAGAAGAATTGCAAAATTATAAATGTCATACCCCATCTATCCCATTTCGTATAGTCATGGGTTTCTCCTTTGGTAATTGTGCTGGAAGAAAAATGGTAAATGGAGGGTATATTGATTATCAGAATAACAAAGCTAATGCAAAGAAATATTTTCCTTACCTTTCAGATCAAGTGCTAGGATACATTAGTCAAGTAAAAAGTACTTCTCATTCCTATGTTTAGTGGTTATAACCAAATTCAAGTAGCACTTGAAGATCAAGACAAACCACATTTACTCCGTCTCGGGTACCTATGTTATCGAGTATTTCATTTGGATTATAATGCACCCGCAACATTCCAAAGGGCAAGTATTAGGAATTTTTTCAGATCTACTACATGATTGTAGAGGTATACATGGATGATTTCCTACGCTTATGGAAACACTTTCAAGAAGCTTCTTAGAAAACTTGGAAAGTTTTAAAGAGATGTTACAAGCAAATCTTTCACTTGGTCATGAGAGAAATGTTTCATGATGTTTGGCATCAAGGTATTGTTTTGGGGCATCACATTTCGTGTAGATGGGATTAGATTGATGAGTCAAAGTTGTCATCTCTAACTTATCTATTCCGTTGTCAAAAAGATGTTAGAGTTTAGGATTTATGCGGATATTATCCTGAGATTTATAGAAAACTTCACCAAGATATCATCTTCCACTCTTCTGCCTGTTTACTAAAGATTGTGAATTCAAATGGACTCTGATCGCTACAATTGGTACCCCAAAAAAAAAATTTCAAGCACCTATATTAAGGGGACCTAACCGAAGCAATTTTCATATCTCAATCAGATATTCGGCATGCTTCCTCGAGCAAAGATGGGACAAAAAGATTTAATTCCTATGCCATCTATTATACCAAGAAAATTTGACTCCCAGAAAGGGTAAATCATATCAATCAAAAAGAAGTTTTTAGTCGTTGTTCATGCCATAAACAAATCTCGTGACACTATATAAATCGTGCTATGAAACTTTTTCATTAATTGATCATCTTGCAATTAGATACTTAATGAAAAAATCAATACTAATGTATGGAGTTTCAAGATGATTATTGCTCTTACAAGAATTCAACATTACCATTCTAGATAGGCCTCGAAAACAAAACACGTAGTTTCATCTATCTAGACTCCAAAATATCAAAAGATGATTCTCGCTGAAGATCAATTTCGATGAATATTTTTGCAATTTCATCAAACTCCATGGTTTGGTTGATATTGCGAATTATTTAGTTTCGTGGAAATTTCCTTCAATAATGAATGCAAGAGGTGTTAGCAAAATCATTTATGACAAAGGTAAAAATATTATTCATGGGTTGCTAATGAGTTGTACAAGACAGTCCTCGTGATTTGATCATTAGAGGTGTGTTCATGGAAGATGGAGATGTACTGGAGATTCTCAAAGCATGTCATGATGAACCTTGTAGGACACTTTGCCGATAAGAGGACATTCTATAAGATCCTTAATTTAGGATACATGGGCTATCCTGTTTAAAGATGCTAAAGAGAGGCCGTGGCTATGTGATTAGTTTAAGCTAAAGGGTAGGGAGAAACCTTCTCCTCTCGTGTGAGATGAGGCCATAACCCTGTATATATTGAACTCTGAAAATACGGATTTTGTAGGACCTATTAGTCCTCCAACAAGATGAGGTATATATATGGGCTTGCACTCATTATGTTACCAATGTGGTGAAGCCAAGCCATTACTTGTTGCTAATGAATATCCTCAGGAGCATTTTCTTTTTGAGGATATTTTACTCGCTTTGGTGGTGTCCCAAGGAAATTGTTGCTGTATCAAGGAGCCTTGAATTTACATCAAGGCTAGTGGAGCAAATGATGGAGAGGTGCAAATCGCATGTAGTGGATCAATTCCTATCATCCACAAGCTAAAATGGTCAAAGTGGAGACCTACTAATAAGCAATATTGAAGGAATCCTAACAAAGACCTGCTCATTTACATAGAAGAGATTAGTAGATAGGCTTCCTGTCCTCTCAGGTCATAGAACTACATGGAAACACAACAAAGACAATTCTTATGAATCCTATTTCTGAAAGAAAGTTTTGTTTCCCATAGAGTTCCTGTGATTCAAACTTTCAAAATGGCAGTCACAAATTTAGACTTGATTTAACGAGGCAACAAAGCATAGATTGAAGTTGCATTAATGAATTGGATCAAATCGCATTAAGATAGAAGTCAGAAAACAAGTCTAGTCTAAATAACAAAGGACTAGATGGCAGGATAAGTACATCAAAGAGAAGCAGTCTGAAAGAAGGTGACTGCCTTCTGTTTGATTCAAATTCAAATATTTTCAAGAAATAACACATTGGTTTGGGCCATGAAATTGTTAAAATGTTTACAATGGAGTAGTAAAATCAGACAATAGATGAAGAAGAGGTCACTTTCTCAGAATAACAGATTGAAGTTGTATCACAAACCACTCTAAGAGAATAATTTGGCTGTATAGTTCCAGGAAAATCAGTTGATGTGAAGTTAATGCAGCGAAGAATCTTTCTTCTTCATCAACTTGATTGAATTTTCTAAAGCATTTATTTTGAAAAAAAAAGGTATAAACATGAAAACCAATCATTGATTGGCATGTTTATAGAAAAAGAGGTGGTGAAAATCGCACTTTTCCCCTGACACTCTAAATTTTCCATTTTGTTTTTAGGTGTTAGGCCGGCATAAAAATCATAAGTTCGATCCATCAGGATTTATAACGACTTATTTCATTTCATTCCATTCACTTATCCATCCATACTCCATTTCATCTATCCACATTCATACTCTACTTAGTTCCATATATCATTCATCTCATTCCATACTTCATCCAATTTATTGCTTCATGTTAAAATTTAAAGTTTGATAAGGTCTTATTTTAAATGAATAACACATGTCATGGATTATGTGCCATTTCTTATATTCTTTCCACTCCATTTCATAAATCAATCATTCCATTTCCATCATCCACTTCATACATATCATGTTCATCATCCATCCTCTTTATTCATGCCATATAACATTTCACTTATATTCCAAACCACTCCATTCCATGATAAAATGTTTCCGCAGTACACCGCAGCCTAATAGACATCGTGAAATGGATTCACTTTCAGAACCAGACAATGACTCAAGCAACAATGATCCCAAGACACTTAATCAGTGACATTTGAATTGCAACAAGATGATCCAGATATCCAAGGAAAAAGAAGAATCAAGTACATTATGAAGACTTTTCAAAGGAGAACAAAGAAGACAAAGACCACAAAAAGCAAATGAAAAGTAAAGGTAAATGTTTCGATTATAATGGTATATCATAAACTTTACATAGTTTAAGTTATGAATCATTCCTTAAAAATTTGTTTTGATTATTTTTATTGATCATGTCCAATATACTCTACAAAATTTGATAAAATATCTTATTTCAAATTCTATACCCAACCATCATTTAAGCAAGTTGTAAAGACAAGGCTTGATTTCCCTCACGCCACCCACTCAAATCATTTAATAATGATTTTTTTTTTCCGTTGTAAAAAATCTCCACAAATTTTCACTCATTAATTTGTTTTCAACTTCACTTCCACAATTCCATTCCTAGTAACTACCTCCATCACTCCATTCCGTAGCTACCATCATTACATTCAAGAAATGTATTATATCCCTATTACCGTGAGCAAGAGGTATAATTTAATTTGAAATATCAAACTACCATCACCGTGGAGTGAGATTGGAAGCATTATCACCGTGAGTGCAGATTGAAGCATCACACGTGGCTGAGACTGAAGCATTGTCACTCGGAGTGTTAGATTGAGGTGCATTATCACCGTAAACGCATAGATATATCATGGAAGAGCCATTATCACCGAGAAAACAGAGGTATATCAAGCAGTGGAATTTAGGCTATCATTACCGATAACTAGAGAGGTAGCCATTTGAAGATTATTGATTACACGCCGTGGAACTGTATATATCAAGAAGGTTGAAGTATACTGGGGCGTAAAGAGACACTCAAAGATTGAAGAAAGAATTATAGCTCATTGTAAGAATTAACCAAGTAAGTACAAAATACCGGGAAGGACTTCAAAGTAGAGAAATGTTGCAACAGGTAGATGGCTACAAATTTTTGAGAAATTTAATGGCTTCACAAAGAAGTCACTAAAACATTTGCAAGGTCATTTAAAGGAGCCGAGGCTGGAAGTGGGAGATGTTAAATTCACTCGCTCACCGAGTGTTTTCATTGTAGAAGCAACAGTGGATTTGCTTATAAATGGAGAGAGATGGTTTAATAAATAGAATTTCACAATGAACGTAGCAACCTAAAATCACTGTGTATGGATGTCACCGTGTTTAAGAAGGGAATTCCAAGTTCGCATTGAAAAATAAATGGAGAAATATAGTCCGCTATTCTCGCAAAAATTTATCACATGTGAAGGTAGATATGGCATATTTTATGTTTACCATTAGACTGATAATGTGCATTTTCCGAGGAAGAGTTAAACTTATTCTATCTCTGCTTCAAAGTTTGAAAAGATGGCTTCTCAGTGGTTCAAAGAAGGGTCCAATTTTTAGAGACAACTCTATACCATCATGTATTTTGTTAATATTTTAATGGAACACCATTTAGCCAAAACAATGATACTTGGGATAATTGATAAGAAACTACTTTATATTTCTGCACATTCTCACCCTAACAAGACAGCCTTACAAGAGAAGCGTAAAATTGAGAGCTCTGTGAAATTGAAATTGACAAAACAAGACAGAGAGTAGTGAAGAAATAATCTCGGTAGAAGTTGACTAAATTAAGAGACAACTCAAGAAAGAGAGGGTAATCAAAATCTGCCAATGTAAAAGGAGAGGGATCATCCCAACCAAGAAGAAGCCATAGACTCAATGGGGGAAATCCAAGGAAAACTGACTAAACAAACAGTGGGTGATAAATATAGCATGAGGAAACATCTATCAAGAAGATGTTGAAGAAGTACGAATGAAGAAACCTCAAATTGACCTCAAAGAAGAAGTAGACTATGTTGAAACACAGGAAAGCCTTTAGAGAGTAGAGATAGAACCCCTCAGTCCTCCACTTTCCAAAATAGACAGCTAAGAAGGAGGATAGAGAGCTGAAATACTTAATAGATTACTACAAAAAATGAGAATGATATTCTAAAAGGAACAAGTCAAACTCAAAACCAAGATAAACTCAACCCTATCTCTACAAATGGACAAAGTGAAAAGGCTACTGAAAATTTGAAAAAGAGAAATTCAAGAAGCTGAATCAGTGGCACTGTGAATGTCTTGTTGTCCAAATTAATATCGAAAAACCCGTAAGACCTTTATCTTCCGTGCAAAGAAGGAAGGAGAGGATTAGATGTTCTCAGAAGTTCTGAGTTTATAAATAAATTGCATGAGGACATGCAAGAAGAGCAAGAAGTAATGTTGAGCCCCAAGATCGTGCTTTCTTCACCTTACCACTCTACTTGTCCATTATCCTGAGACCCAATTGATCAATGAAATTAGTTAAAATTATTTTAGAATGATTAACAGATACACTTGCTGTTTGTGATTTTATTATTGTAATGCATTTTGACTGAACTAGCTGCAAAAAAAGGTTGATATCTAGAGTTTAACCTGAAATTCTACTGTCTTCACGTCTGTGCATGTTCTAGGTGTCCTCTCAAGCAAAAACACATATGGGTATATTCCATCAGCCATGTCCACATCATCTGCTCAAATTCTCATGAAGGAATAACCGAATTTTGACGGGTTTGGTACGTGGAACTCATTTAAGGAAAGGCATTCTCAATAGGACTGCCTAACTGGGGATACCCTTTTTTCTTTACGTTGCCATCTTCAGTCCTAATGTGATTTTGATAAGAAATACAAGGATCCTCAGATATTGTGCTCATGAGGTGGGGTAAATTGTTATAAAACACTAGAAACCGAGATAGGCTAGATTTTGCTTAGATTTCATGTATATATTTATGAAAATGAAGAATAATTAAGCCAAGTTATTTTACTTTAATGGAAGAGGATGAATGGCTTGTTTAACGCGTTGAGTTGATTTGGAGTTATATTCCTGTTCGTGGAAGAGGGCCCTCTCGTACTCGCTTTATTTTCTGCATTTAGAGGTTGGGTATCTTGCTGTTTTTACGTTTTTGATGTTTGAGTTCATAGTTAATTTCATTAGCCAATTAAAGTTATACTTGTTCTAAGAACTCTTCCAAAGATCATATAATAATGAATGGAAATGGCTAGCGCGAAGTAGGATTTTCATTGTAATTTCTTTTGTTCATCATTACGTTTGAACTTATACTACAAAATCTTCCAAGTGTAATCCTTGTGATGTCTAAGGCATGATCTTGATATTGAACGCTTTCAAATTGTTTGTTTCAAGTAGTTAGCACCATTCATCTTTAAAACGCTCTCTTCCAAAATACCATAATGATGGGTAGAGATAGTCAGATGTCTTAGTTTTTAACTTGATTTCAATCTTTATGTTACTGCATTAAATTGTATAGTCGGATTGTTCTAAGAAGCTCTTCCAAAATACCAATCATGATGGACAAACAGTCATAGAACTAATGTATTGAATAACATAACTTATTTAGAAATTCTGAATAAATTGCATCACCATGCTCATATTTTTAAGTTTGATAATGATCTGTTAGTTCGAAGATCGCTTTTAGACTAGTGACATCTTGAGTTCTAGCTTAGCTTAACTCATTGCATTTTCACTTCACAATTAGCTGTTTACCATCGATATTAGACAGCATTAAGTACAACTAATGATTTACCATTATTGGCGAAACCTTCTTCTGGTTCTAACCATAATTGATTCATAACTATACTTGAATAATATAATATTTGCTTCTTCTTGCACTGGCGTTTTTGTAACTTTACCACTTCATAAACAAAGTTTTTCTCAAGACTACTAAAAAATAATCTATAACTCTTGAGTAAGGTTTAGTAATGTTAAACTAAAGTTAAAAAATAATATTAGTGAACTAGCGCCTTGTAGGTGAGATCTATGATGGTACTAATGTTTTCCAACATAGCTACCTAATCATAGATAAAATAAGCGTCTCATTATAACATTTTTTAATTGTTTAGTTAGGGAAAATTTGTATACTTAGCTTAATCACTTCTCAGCTCTCCTAAAATAATTGGCGAAAGAATTGGACAATTTAAGTTTATGTTTTGATTCATTTTTCGGAAGTCAGTTTATCAGTTTGGTGTTTAAATATAGTTTAGTTTGATTTCGTTTCAAATATTTACTTGCATTTCAAGCATTTGTCAAGTCAACCAATTTAGGTTTGTTCTTTAAACCAAAGAGGCTTACTATTTTCTTGTGAACATAAAAACCACCTCAAAAAGACCAAAAACATCATGGAATCATCACAAAGACCAAAACATCATAAACACTAAAACACAACATGATGCTAAGATATTTAACACCTGGGCACATATAGGTAATAATTTACTCTGGATGACAACCGTTGACAATTAAATGAATCTAATGGAATAGGAAGTTGAGACTAAACACTTTCAGAGATGTATTTAGGACTCCCATGTATTCCAAAGACTCATAGTGAGGATTGGGACAGCCGCTTCATGGATGGCTTTGAAATAGCCCCTTCACTAGTGGGGATTGATTTGACACCAAGCACTAGCTATCATCCCCAAACCGAGGATTGTGACGTGAGATATTGAACAAGGGTTGGAAGCTACTGAGGAACTAGGTAAGAAGCAAAGCAGAGAGCCAAGGACAGCTCCACTTGGAGAGCATGTTGGCAACACTACTTCCACCACAGCCAGGTTGGTATGACTCATCCAGCCTGCAGGTAGCAGAGGCACTCTGCATTTTCCTGAAGGATGTGTTTGGGTGCAAAAGGTAGTCCAGGCAGGAATGGATTCCATATTCAAGAGACACTGCCAGGCACTCATGAGTAACTTTATGAATGCCTTTGCAATCCAAAGGTAGAAGATGTATAAAATCTGAGCATAGAAAGACAGCTTTGTGGATCTTGTATATTCAGGCCTGCCAAACTTTTAAAAACGCCCACACTCAAGGAGAAGGAGCCAGAAGCTCAAACTTAGCTTATGGGCTATATAGGGTGGTCAAATAATAATGGCAGTATATGAGTTGGAGTTTCCTAAGGGGACAAGACCTGCAATATCTTCCATAGTTTTGCTCTCAAGAAGGCTGAGGTGAATGTAGTTTCCAACATGATCTACTCCCTGGCTGATGATGAGGGCCACTTGATTGCAGCCATAGGTTATCTCTAGAAACAAGGGAGAGGCAAACTTAAGAAAACAAAGCTTCTCAATAAAGGATATCCGTATTCGTGGAGGAATCTACTATATAAGGATGAAAACTTGGAGGGAGAGAAAATATTGTAGTATCCTTCTTATTGTTTCTTTGTGGGGAAAGAAAATTTTGAGCTTGAGGACTGTAATATTCCTCACTATCGCTACTTGAATATTATAACTAATTTACTTTGAAATAAAAGTAGTGAAAGAGAGAAATAAACATAGGCCCCAAAGGTGAAAAGGGATTGAATTAGGAGGACAAATAAAGCACCTTGGTGTGAAAGAGGGAAAATAAATGAGCTATATCCAAACTTGACTAAGTCAAAAACACGTTACAAGAGGAGGAAACTAAGCAAAAGGAAAGACAATTTTGAAAGGGGAATCTTCAAGAAGACACATCAATACATAGTTCAGTGGTTCAATGGGGGATACAGTTTATATATGGAAAGGAAGGAATTTAGTATTCATTTTTTAGTCTTTTCGATCGATCATGAAGTCACCATGAATGAGTTCTGAGCACTCATGAAAATATTCTCATGAATTCCATCTTCACCTTTATTCAGTCACATTGGGAGATCTAAGGAGGAGGTCCTGGAGTCTGCCCTAATCATTTATCTGGAGGAAAACCATTCTGCATAATATACATCACATTCACTTTATTAATCCATAAGTATTTCAGAGTAGTAAAGATGAATCATTGTCATACCTTCCTATTTTAAAGCCATATTTATGAAGGAGGTGTTTATTTCACTCCCAGGAGGTCTATTGAGGAAGCCCTTGGGAAAATTTATATTATTTGTTTATTTTAGATTAAATTTATTATTTTCTAATACAAATTTGTTGGGCAATAACGCTATTTTTCGCAAGCAGTCGATTTTTATGCTATGATTATCGAACCTTCGAAGTGTGTTCGAAGGTGTTGAGAAAGAGGTCAAACCTATCATTGGATTCATGATTAATGAATTCCCAGATTCGTATGAAATCATATTTTTTGTATATTTCATAATAAAATTTCATTAGCCATAAGGGCCGTGTTCTGTATTTCGGGGAAGTTGCTGGATTGTGCTTTGAGCATATATGAGCTCGGGAGACTAAGGAAGTGTAGCAATATTTATTTTGATCGATTTCATATTTAAGCTACATAAATCATATGTTAGGAAAATCAAACCTTCGCCTACATTTTTACTGCGATGGTTTTCCTTATACAACGTCCTCATTGAGATATTGGTAAATTTCAAAGGGAAATATTACACAAAGACAAGAGAAAATGTGCATCCATGGTAAGATTTCCACATTTAATAACTATTTCTTCTATTAAAAGGAAATTCTATCCATTAAGCCTATTTAGAAAGCAATAATGAGTTAAAAACTTAGACAAATTAAAAGGTCAAAGTTTCTCAAGAGTATACAAAAGAGTTTTAGAAGAGGGGGTTTATTACTTGGAGTAGACTTTAAATTCATAAGACACTCTTGAAGTGTATAGGATTTACATTCCTATTTAAACCAAACTATTCTCATGTTTAAACCAAATAACTAGATGAAATATGTGCATGTTTCAGCACATCTTGAAGCAAGGGGTAAAAACATTTTGAAGAGGGTAGTAAGAAGAAGTTTGTCCATGTAGGCAGGGAAAGAAAGGATGAAAATGGAAGGAAAGAAGAATTCAAGTGAAGCACAAGGGGAGAAAATAACATGCAAAATATCAAGCTCCAAAGAGGCGATGATGGGATTTATTGTCTGAATCATATTCCGAACTAAGGCCAAAGAAACCAAAATAACAAAGGGAAACAAAAGACGACTCCCACCACACAAAAAGATCTTGGATCTCATTCAGAGATGAAACCAAGATAGTTTCCATGGTTAAATAAAGGAAATGAATCAATTTCAAGTTCTATTACCTAACAATCACAATAACACTTAAAAATGAGTGGATAAGCCATGATATTATTATTCCATGTTATATTAATTTCTAATCATGTATACACATGTCTTATTTGAGATAGTGGTCACAATAAAACTTGATTTCATACATTTAAAAGAAAAAAATCAACCTGAAACCGTAATTTATCATAAGCCATAAATTTCCGGGTTGATAGCACACAAATTTATAGGTGACAAGGAAATGTATTTCTATATTTCTATTACCTTTAAATTTTGTTGATGAAGTTGAGTTAGATGTTGTATCACTTGATATTTCAAAGATTATTTTGGTAGTCTATATTTGTGGCAGTATGTGAAAGCGTATTTAACATCATGAGAACAAATATCATTTGATCAAAGATGGAGGGAGAGACAGGAGAGAACATCATAAGAAAAATGAATATCTTCAGTTAATGCAAAATAAATGAAGAGGTTAGTAAAATGTAAGTAAAAATTTTTGTGCTTCTTATGATCAAGAAAAAGGAAGATGTTAATCTAATAATATTTTTAAGGATGTGATGAAAAATTGAAAATCGGTTTTTTTGATGTGGTAAGTCAAACATACAAGATGGAGCCATGACAACCAAAGGGGATGCCATCAAGAGGGGTTCAAGATGAGGTTCATATACAAGAGGTAGTTCCACTTTCTTCGAATGTTGGTATGTATCATGTCAATCAGAAAGTTTGGAAATCGTAGCAAATCCAAGAGTTACTAAACAAAGGTAGCATATGCCCATCTACTTCACATATGGTTCTCCAATAGTTTTAGTTCCAAAAGAAGGACGAGAATTGCATGTGTATCGATTTCCGTGCAATCAACAAATCACGGTGAAAGAATTGCTACCTACCTATGCATCGATGATTTATTGATGAATTAAAGCATGCAAAGTATTTCACTAAGTTAATATTTGAGAATTAAGTTACTATCATAGGGATAGTCAAGAACACATTTGGAAAATTGCCTTCAAGACTAGGACAAGGATTGTATGAGTGGTTAGTTATGCCATTTGGCTACCAAATGGACCAGCTACTTTATGAGAGTGATGAATGTTTTACTTTAGAACATATATAGATGAATTTGTCATTGTTTACTTAGATGACATATCATATTCCGAAGAAATCAAGAGAAGAAATACGCGTCATGCATGTGAACAAGGTACTTGATGTTTTGAGAGAAAGAGCATTGTTTTTAAGATGTCAAAGTGAGGAGTTTCGTAAGACTTCATTGGTGGTTATTTGGGACTTATTATTGGAGGAGGTGAATACAAGCAGCAGAGGTGTTAAATATTTTTAGGAGAATCATAATATTGATGAAATTTACGTTATTTTCCACAAACATCAAGTATATGCATCGACAAGCATAAAGAAAGTCTTCCATTAGGATATTTATGTTTTAAATCATTTGATGTTTAAAAAAAGATAAGTTCTGCATCAGTATTGCAATTTCCGTATTTCCAAGACAACCATTTGAGATCCAAAATGGATGCAAGTGATTATGCTATGGGAGCACCGCCATGCACATGGTAGTTTCCATTCCCATTTATCTGAACTTTAATGGAGTTAGAATAAATATCCTACATATGATAAAGATTTATATGCATATACAAATTGTAAAGAAATGGGAAGCATTAATTGATTGGAAAAGAGACCATCATCTACAATCACCATCATCCATTGCGTTATTTAAGAATCATTATCTGTAAAATTGCAAGAATCAAGATTGATTTGTATGTTTTCTACAAATAGTTCTCTAATTTGGTTATCGTACAAGAAAGGAATCTGATAATAAGGTAGGTGATATGCTCCTCTTACTTATTGTAAATTTAACTATTATTCTCAGCACAATCTTTATTAAGCATGAAAGGTTACATTGAACAATGCGTGGTCGATAATTATTTTCAAGATGGGGTATGAGAACTTGGCAAGGGAAACCAAAGAAGAGTTGGATTATCATGTGCAGTCAATTTTTGTAACACTTGGGAAAAGTTATGTGGTCGCCGCCAGAGAGAAATAAACATTATCATAAGGGAGGCAATTACTATAAATTGATCGCAAGATACTTCGATGTGGAAAATACAAGAGTTGATCTACAGTGTATTTTATTGACACACATGAATGAAAGGGCCATGCGAAGGAGAATACATTTATGTGCACAAGCAGCTCAGTAATAGAGTTTGGCTTGTACACACCAATTATAGTTCCTTCATCCTCGGGAGAGCATCCACGATTTCCAGAGGCCTCCTATGTGAAGAAAAAAGTCAGCGATTATTTCAGGCGTTGTAAGAGATAGATCTCAAAATGCATTTTGATGGCATGTATGAAAACTACGTCAGAAAAAAAAATCAGGCGTAATATTTTCTAAAATCGTATGATTTGATTTTGGCCTTACTTGTTGTAAGTGATCGAGATTCTCGAGTTGTCGTGAGATTTTTGGTCAAAATTATGGGACATGATGGATACAGTAATGAAAAGAGAGTAAAAATTTCATCCTCAAACAGATGGTCAAAAGAGGTGGTAAATAGGATCTTTATTCATTTTCTAAGAGGCTATTGCGTTAGCATCCCAAGATATGGGATGAACAAGCATAATTACATACAACATACAGACAATCAGCAAAACATTCTTCCACAAATATTATTTCCATTTGAGGCATAGCTGTTACTTGCCAAGATCGCCATTGGAATTTATTCTTGAGGAAAGATGTTTGCTATAGATGGACATAAGTGACATAGATAAATAAGAAAGCCATTGAGAAATTCAGCTTGGTACATCATGGATAGTGCAAGAGAAACTTGAAGTAGTCGTGCTAACCATGGCAAGCATGACAAACATCATTTTGATCACAAATTCCAAAATTGGTGGAGGAAGCGAGTGTATATAAGCAAAGAAATATTGCAAGGGAAGCAAAAGTCAAAACCAATCCGCTATGGTCCATTTAAAATTTAAGATTTGGAAAATAAAATGCATTCAAATAGATTTTATTCCTTATATGAAAATTTTATTTTGTCGATAATGTTGCACTTGAGATTGTTTGAACCCTCCTTTGATTGATGATCAAGGAGAGAATGTCCACCACATCAATAGATGATTTAATATCTCTAAGGAACTTCAACAAGATCTCACTTGGACAAACAAGGAATCGAGTTTCAATAAGAGGGGATGTTGAATACCTTAGAGTTAACAAGACAAAACTTCAAAGGAAAAAATGGTCATAGATTGAAAGCGAGAAGCTTGTACTCACTTGTTGTTAGTTTTCCAAAATAGGAAAAATGAGAGAATAGTACAATGCCGATGTGGTAGGTACAAATTTTCAAGAAGCAGTATATCCTCTAGAAACAACTATCGATATTGTTTTTGGAAAATCACATGATTCGTTTGATGACTAGGAAATGAAAATTTTAATTCCTAAGTTCCGTTGAATTTATTTAAGTTGTATTTTATTGCAAAGGGTGATAATGGGGAAGGGCTTACATGGTGCGCGCCGACACTCTATGGCGTAGGTTGGTCGAATTGGTGTCAGAAATGTTTTTGACAATGGTATGGTGGTATACATATATACATATATATATATATACACACACACACACACACACACACAGATATATATATATATTGTAAACACATATGTATTATATAGTTTCAAACCACTCCGCATGGTAGATCTAACCAAACTTGAGGCCCAACTAATGAACCGAGCAGGATCCAAACCCGGGCAAAGATGATAAGAATGGTGAAGGAGCATTTAAATTTAGCAGAGCAAAATTATTGTGGCAAGAGTGGGGGTCTAACCCCACGCACTATCCGTGCCTTCCCAAATCTCCCAAGGTGTTTTAACCTTACTGATTGGCGATTTCATTTAAAGGTTCTATGTTCATGGTTGGGGCTAAGTGGGGGCCAACCCCTTCCCCCATGATCGGAAAAAGAACCGGGTGCTAAAAACATTCCTGTACAAATTTCTTAAATGTAAATAATAACTTAAAACATGAAGTTAACTCCATGTTAATCAGCTCTAATCACATTAAACTAGCCATTGCACAAGCTTATCCACCAAATGGATCATGAATTACGCAATTAATCTTGAATTAAAGTTTATGAAGCCTTTCATGTACTTAACCTTGGCAATATTGCTAAATTTAGAAATCTAACTGCCAGTCTCTCCAGCTTGGAGAAGAAATTTGGGCAAATGATAGTTTTAATAGTAACTCACTCAATTTTCGAATTAAAACTAGCTTTCCACAAGTCACTCAAGAATTTGTATGCTAGAACTCCAATGGAGTAGGTTTCAAATTCAGAAAAGGTGATATGAGTTTTTAGTATTTGAAGAGTTTGAAGGCTAGGCCAATAAAGTGTTGGGTCATTTCCATAACATCTAGAAACTAAATAAAACAAAATAGTCATTTTTGGGAGATTAGATAAGAGAACTCATTGGAACAAGTTCCAAGAGTAATCAATCTTGTAACAACAATTTGAGCACACTTGAAGCACACAAAGATTCACAGACCAGTAGTTTCATCTCCAGCAGAGATGTAGCCCAGGAGGGGTGAACTCCTTTATCAAAATTATTTGTGTTAAGCTCATATATGTGCTGTTGTGTTTACTATTGCTTCATTCTCGCTTTCATTTAAAATATGCTTTCTAAGCTATGAAAACTCATAATTAGCTACATTGTTTTCCAATCCCATGCTATTCAACAAACCCATGAAGGATAAGTAAAACAATGCAAAGAAATGCTTATATTTGAAATGAAACTAGCACAACATTAACTAGTAAGTAATTTCCTATCATTCTGATCAACTCAGCGTGAAATATTTAAGCAAGATCATTCAATTCTCGCCAGTATCACTGGGTACTCACCAACCTCCGATGTGGGAAGAGGCTCAAAGCCAAGTGGGGCCTTTGGTAGCTGGCTAGTCATGCCTTTCAAGACAATGTTCTAACCTTCATGAGGTTGATGGAAAACATATTGAAGCCAGCTCACCAACTCATTTTTTGTAGTGTAATTTCAGACATCCCTGTCTTTAGCTAGAATTGGAAGAGCAATTCCCACTACATTTGATGTCCCTCCAAACACTGTGGAAACACAAGTCAGGTGCCACCTTGAGAAGTCACCAGTATCCAGGTTCAAAGATCTAGATAAAATTACTGATGAACGGGAGTGTATGATTTAACCAAGACCCAAGTAATTCTATATTTTCCGCCCCCAACTACTCTTAACAGCAGCTTCAGATTTTCTAGGTCTATACCTCTACCTTAGGGTTTGTATTGAGTCAAGTCACATGTGGAGGAGAGAAAGAAAAATTATTTTGGCTCATTCAACAATGGTTTGTAGAATTGACATCACCTTTCTTCATTCTTACTACATACTGCATCGCAACAAATATCTGAGGATCAATACGACGCCTTCACTATGCTACTGGGAAGTTCTACTCAGTCATGTAATCTAGTGTCATATCACAATAGACACTATCTCACATACCAAGTATCCCACTTATGACAAAGAAATGGTATTCCCACAGTAGCCATTGCAATGGAAGCATTATATTTTGGGAAGGAACGATCATCCACATAGGACCACCTGACCCTTACAATTCATACAGTCCTCGCGGGAAGGTGAATTTACCTGACGTATGGTCTAGATATCTCGAATAATTTAATGGAGGAGCAAATATAAGAAGAGAAGCATCAATAATGTTGCAGATCGTGTCAATCGAATATCGATCATGTTTAACTAATTGCCTTTAGTCTCTAGGTAACTACACTTTGGATTGATCATCAGTTTATAAAAGAGAAATTTGGAATTAGCTTCAAATACATACAAGAAAATAATTCTGGAGGTTATGCAAGTTCCACCACCTCCAAGATGCACTGCCATGTCACCTGACACCTTTAGGTTTCTACCAAGAGAGTATACAGATGATTTTGGGAAGCACACTACAATGTGAGTCGTTGGGACTTCGAGGTTGAGAGGTAAAATAGTGGTAGTATCAGAGGAAGATTATTGTCGAACCTTGACAGAATGTTGGTAAGACTGATTCAGATTTTCTTATGCTATCACAACCACCATCACACTCCAGTGTCTCTATACTCCACTACCTACCCCTTGACCGGCCTTGGGAATCATCTCCCATGGATTACATGTTGAGCCTTCCTTCTACTAAGAAGGGAAATCATCGGTGGTTATAGGTCGCCACGTATTCTTGAAGATGCATGCATATTGTGCCGCTTTTTGTATACTTTTCTCCAATTTTTAAAGTTTTATTTTCCTTCTTAAATATAAATCCAATAGGATTATTCTCATTTCTCTCCTACCTTTCTACCCCACCTCAGTTGTTTCACCTTGATGATATTCTCACAATTCACCAATTATTGAGACATATCGTACCATTTATGATCACTGATAGGTGAATCTTTGGATAAGATCATTTCCTTTGTGCTGTCTTTTTTTCTGATGTCATTTGTAGCACCAAATATCCCAAGCACGAAGTTCACAGAGTAGTTAGAGGGTGCTAAAAAGGAATAAAGGACAAGGTTACACCTTGTTGTTACAAACTGCCACAAACTATTGCTACACTCTTCTATTACAAATGCCAAGCCAATAACCGCTCGATATAGAAGGTGTATTCATTGGCTATTCATTGAATAATTGCTTTCGATTTGTCCTCTCCGGTTGTTTAGTACTTACAATTCTCTGTGGATTCTTTATTACAATATTTGAGAGTTTTTAGCATTGTATTTTGCGATAACAACTTAAGGGCATATTTGATTGTAATATTTTATTTTCTAGTTAGAACTTTATTACAGTAGTGGTTATAAATCTATAGCCTATTTTGATCAAGACAGAATATTCTCATGACTGATCTATCCTTAATTTCTTTCTGATAAAATCAATTTATAAGCCTCGGCCTGGGAGTGGTCTAAAGGTTAGTAGAGACATCATTATTTTGGCTCTATAATCATGTTCAAATAATATAGATCTTCCTAGTGACATGGTTACATGCTGTTCAATTTAGTTTTGTTCCTCTTTATCAGCTCATTAGGGGAGGAAGGGCCTCCTTCTAGTATGGATTGTAGTGATTCAAGTAGTTGTGTGTATGTAATTGTATTTCAGTTTATGTAGACAACAGAGGTTACATTGACAGTTTCAAATTGTAATCATATCCACTTCAATTTCAATACTTTGTATGTTGTTACACATATGTATATTAGAGACACATGTCATTTTCCTGCATGCTAGAAAATGTTAACCGAAGTGTATCTCAGCCTTGTAGATCTTAATTTCTACATGAGGATGAATTCTAAACATGCATTTTAACAAAGATTTCTTTTTTCTTTAAATTGCTTCGGTTGTGTGATGTCATTAGCTGCATACAGAATCATGCTAGTAACAGACATCCTTGATTTGATAATTGGATGTGTGTTATTTAGTAATTTAACAAGATTTATATTGTCCATTTTGAAATGTTGTTGAGATGGTGATGATCTAATCAATAGAGTTGTTTGTTAAGGAATTTCCATGTGTTTACAGTGGCCCCGCAGACACAATTTCAAAGTGCCAAGATGAGAGGTAAGAACTCTGCCAGTCAGCTTCAACAAACTTGAGTGTGCTCACCAATATTTTTCTAGTACACTTAGTTGAATTTGCATTTTATTTTGCTCTGGGAGTGTTCCTAATGACACACTGTCATATGATAAGACAAGAGGGCGAGAACCCTGCCATCACTTAAACAACCTGAGTGGGCTCACCGATTTCTTACTGGACACTTAGAGTTGAATTTGTGTGCTTTTTTAGGGGAGTCACCCAGCAGTACATGGGTGTGGTGATGAGGTAAGAACTCGCACATCACCTAAATCAAACTCAGTGCCCATCATTTGTAGAAATCTGAGTCACTTGTAGGATGAATTGATACAAAAGGGCCCATGTGTGCCGGTAGGGACAACATCAACATCTACAAACACCCCCCCCCCCTACTCTCTAATCGACTACAGAAAGACAGCCTGAAAAGGAAAAAAAAGAAGAGTGCAAATTTGGGAATGAAAACTTTCGGAGATTTTATTTCATGGAAAAAAAGAACAACGATAATAAGGCTGCATATACAGAAGAAAGGACCATGAAAGTGTATACCATATCAAGGCCTTAGACTATCTACCTTCAGGTCTAGACTTCACCATCCTTCACCAAATTACATCCAATTTCATATCAAAAAAAAAAATCCCGTATCTAAAAAAGAAGGGAAAATTGCCATCAAGATCTAAGAATTGAAGGACAGAGGAGACCTGGAAGGTGGAACATAAATCTATGTGCACCATTTGACCATCAATTGACGTTGGTGTTGTAAAACAATTGGTCCTTAGAGCAGCCCGATCCTTCTATTACCACCCTAGTACACTCAAGGTTCATCCACTGCAAGAATCAACTCATGGGGATGGTGAATTTCAAGACGTAGCCCCGTTTTGAATTCCTAATAGTAGTACAGAATGAGTCTGCCAGCAATATCCCTATCACTCCTACCATCCTTTATCGCCGAAGATCCCGATAATCCGTCTCAATTCAAATGCTGTGCAGAGGCTATGACTACACTTCCCGATGCCCGGTTTAAATTATTCCTGCCACTGAAGGAGCAACACAATATGTTCATGGGACAGCCAAAAATAGTTTGAACCCGAAATGACATGAGAGAGCCTTCCTCTTTAAGTATCAAGACTATCATTGAAAGGCCAGACTTAAGGATGAGATTTTCTAATTGCACAAGAGGAGGAGGAAATTTCCTGGGGCACATTTGAGTGATTTTGCAATTATAATTTATTGTGAGGTCTAAGTTCAGTGAATTTGTATCAGAAATTCTAAATCCAATATTCTTAGAGTAGGTTAAGAGATGATGGTTCGGAGACCAACATAATAGGAAAGTATATTATATCATGAGATGTTTGATCGACAATAGTTTTTGCTGTATAGCTCAAGAGGATCTACCAGGAGGTGTTTCAGTCAGTGGATCCTTCACTTAGGAGGCTATGTCCATAAAGCCAGAGAGTGAATCCAGAGGGAGATTGGGAACGTGGATGAGATTGCAACCAACCTCCTTAGCAATTTCCTCACCCAGACAATTGGCCTTGTGATGTCAAGCAGGTGCCATCGCTAGAAGCAAAGAAATTTTTAGCAATATCTTGTCCCCGATGCAAAGAAAACAGGAATGACAGGTGTCACCAGTAACATCTGTGAGTTGTGCACTCTAATGAATCAAGGTCTCAAAGCCCTGCATCAAGGCGACTTCAAGAATCAGCTTGGTGATGTTCACCTTCTTTATTTCATCTGACCAAAGAGACCATGAAGATGCAACCTATAAAGGTCGCCTATATTTTTCCCTCTTTTTATCCTTGATAATGTTTATAATAATCATAAATTCCCATGGCAAGATCTCACTTTCCTCAACACAATTTCCTTCACTCATGGAACCGCTGGCCATCTCCTCCACCAGCACATCCTCCATCACAACCCAACTTGGAAGAACCTGAGAGGAAATGGCCAAGGTCCAAGGACTTCCTCCACACCACAAAAATAGTAGTTACAACTACCTTTCTATTAAAAATCCTACACCTTCTGCCTAACTCCAATCACCTCAAATCTAAATCCCAATCCAAATAATAAGGGATCCTGAGCATGCATGTCTTAGCACTTCCCTCCAACTATCTTACTATCTATCAAACTTTAATTAGGTTCGGAATCGATCAGAAAGTAACTATATCCTGAACATACCTCATTATTATCAAGAAAGTGAATCAACCAAGAGGATATGAAGATCAAAAACTGGCATGTAAAAATCGATACAACACTCGGGCCGTTACATCTATAACAACCAGCCTTGGAGGGTCTGTTCCTACAAAGCCAATCCAAGTAAGGCTAGTACAATCATATAGTTTGTCAAATACAGTATCTGGACTCATACCTCATAACGATTAATCAAACTCCGGGTTGGTCTCACAACCCGAAGCCGAATTTACCAGATTTGTAAAATTTGTATGTGCAGATTCCAACAAGTATGCTTCCTAAAGAAGTGTCAGATATGCTAAAACAATGGAGGGGATCTATGTGTCAAAAGACCCGGGAAGGAAACCTAAGGACTTCAAGCATTGGTCTCAAGGCCATGGGAAAATTGTCCGACGAGATTGGATTAGCCTTTGTTGACTAAATATAATGACTCTAGGGAACCTCACAGTGATCTATATTCACAATCATCCACAACTAGTCAATTTCTGATTGATCTAGGGCATCTATTAATGTCACATTCAAAGACTCTATTCATCTGTGGACCTGCTGGACTTATAACTACACCTACAATGTCAGTTTCAGTAGATATATCCCATAGTCAAGCCCGTTTATAATTGAAGATGGGTTAATAATTGCGTTTCCGGAATTATCCGACTAAATTTCTACGCAAAACCAAATTTAACCTAGGGGTCATCCTTTAATCTCGGGAAAGACGTATACTTTGGCTGAATATGCATATCTGATGTAGGTCCGCATCTATGGTGATCTTAGGATGGACAGTATTACCTGCATTCCAAACCTTTATCCCCTAAAACTCATATGGTTTTGATTAGTCCTTCGTGGGACGCATTTTTCACCGATATTTCATAATTTTCTACACTTGGAAGACAATACTTTAAGGATGAAACAAAGGGAATGTCATACTAATGCTTCTACTAGCATCTACTCATAGTCTCCATTGTGAGATTTGGGAGGTGAATATGAGGAAGATTATGCAATTATTAAATATTTGAAAACAATCTACTTTACTATCAGCTAAAATTCCGCTGAAATCAAACCTAGAAAATTTTGAACATCAATCCTAACCTTATCAAATAAATTCAGATAAGTGATACAACTGCTACAGTAAAACACAAAAAATTTCATGGACTATATAAATATATGAAAGGAATCCATCCCTGCCTAATCACCTCATTTATCTTAAAGAGGATTGCAAAACTGGCGACAACCTGGCCGAATGAATCCACACACTTAAGGAGATAGTGGTAAAGAAGAATTTAAAATCCTTAATGTTAATTTTATCTACTACATTTGACACCGCAGTTCTCCGTCATTATAGTCTGAGTAAGAATGGAATGGAGAGTCTTTAGTTAATTCATAGATAACTTAACAAGGCTACCCAAAAGGACCATTTTCCTTTGCTCATTCATCGGATCGCCTTCTACACTTTCTGAAAAAAATATTTCATTTGAGGAGCGGCTTCTATACAGGACCAGTGACGCTTCTAAGACTAAGATTTCAAGATAACCTTTACTTGACCATGGGGGATTTTCTATATGTATCTTCCTGGCCTTCAGAATAAAATCTTCAACAACCTTTCAAAGGGAAATATTAGGTATTTTTCGATCTTTTGAATGATCGTCTTTGAAATATTTATGTGAGTGATATTACACTTAATGCAGGATGCCTTTAATAAAGATATCTAACTGGGAAAAGCTTTGAAACGTTGTGAAACAAACTAATGTTGCCTAAGCACAAAAATCCCACATGATGATGACCATGAGATTCAGCTAAAACATTTCATTTCAAGAGATGGAATCACAGGTAGATCCCAAAAATTGGTGTAATATCAAAATCCCACCCCAAGACACCGAAAGACTCCTATGTAGTTTGGGATATGTACAGATTACTATAGAAAGATTTAGAGAATTTTTTCAAACATTTATTCTATTTTCATTACTTATGAAAGATGGAAAATTTGTGTGACTGTGAAGTGTGAGCAGCTCTTTAAAGAAGAACAAAAATGTTAAGTATCTATTTTACAAGGAAAAAAACTATAGAGAAGAAAACTTATGCCATTTATTACACGTAAAGAAGAGCTGAATCCACAGACCAACACTGTTAATGAGAAGGAATTCTGCAGAGGTATGCTATCAACAAATTTTGATACTATCACTAGTATCAAGTATTTAGGCCACAAGGATTCATGATGCAATTGATTTTAATGAAATGCTATTGTAGAGATGCAGATAACGAGGAAGCATATTACATAAGCACTGAGACATTTTCTTAGATTAATCCTAGGGAAAGATAATGCAGGGTTGTTGGATTTCTTTCTAGGATTAGTAACTCAGGTGATAACCGGCCCACTCGGTGATTCTTTTCTAGATGAATATCTTTGACTCTAATAACCCACCAATTATGAGAGGCAGAGGAGGAAGCACTCACTTGGCTACAGGAAAATTCCCACACCAATCTGTCTTCTACAAATAAGGAAGATTATATAACAAAATCTCTAGACGAATTCCGGATAGGAAGGCACCCTACTCACACCCAACAGATGCTACCAGGGGCGAGCAAAATAGGTGAAGATGGGGTATGCATTTGAGATTCAAGGCTTACCGTCATGAGGAACTGTGGAGTGACACTTCAATGCATAAGAGAATAGACATAAAGTACTCAACATGATACTAATGGCCAACTATATTCTGTAATGTCAAGAAGTTTGTGAAAGGATACGAGATGCTCAAAGGATTAAGGAAGCCTCTAAATCAAATAAGATGTTGCTCGTGATATGAATAACCATTTGAGAAGTCGGCCCTAGACTTTGTGGGGCCAATTAACACTTCATCACAGCAAAAATCAAGATATTGTTCTCAGACCGATTATGTCAGCAAAATGGGTTTAAGCAAAGGAACTAACTAGAGAAAATCGTAGAAGCAGCCTAAACTTCCGTTTGATAGTTTTAAGAGACGCTCGCGATGGAGGCCCCGCCTCACATCTCATTTGATCAGAATTTCATTGAAAAATATGGAATCTATCATAGAATCAATTACACTAGCACAAATTCAATAAGCAAATGTATCGGGCGGTATACCAATAAATTCAATAGGAATCTTAACATAGACAATAGCTACCAATCAAGAAACTACAAAATGGTGAAACTTGAGGTACCTGTGGGCTTATACAGAAAACATGGAGGAATGCTACAATGTGCCACCATATGAATTAGTGCATGGTAAGTAACCCTTTATTCCCATGTATTCTGAAATAAAGAAATTAATAAATAAAATACTTTTGGTTGATCTAGATTTGAGCATAACTTGGGACCTGAACTAACCGAATGAGTCAGTGAAATGGTTAATATCATTCAATATGGAGATCATTTAGTAGCAAAGAGCCGATGGCATGATGGGTTTATTAAGAAGAAAATTTCCGTAATGGAGATTGGGCTCTTTTGTACTGATTCAAGGTTCAAAGATTTCCAAAGGCAAGCTCGCACTGCATGTCTAGGTCCTTAGAAGTGGATAAAGTCTTGACAATGGATTGTACAATTGGTCACCATTGATTGCTAAGACGTCGCTACTTGCCAATGGGCACCGTCTAAGGTTATATCACCAACTCCGCTTTGAAGGAACTTCATCGGTGAACATTGTCGCGTACTGACTTTCATGTTAATGATAGCAGAACATTTTCCTCGTGCAAATTTTAAAAATTGAAATTCCAATAAGTGCAACAATTGAAAATCCACCTTTGTATGCCTTACACTCCGTTTAAAAAAATTATGTAATAAATAAATAAATAAATAAATAAAAAAAAAACAAAAAATCTAACTGTGAAACTCCTACTGTGAGCAATGCCTGCATGCTTAGTAATAAATTTAAAACCACTCTTGTGGCGGTGTTTTACACTTCCACGTTTTCTTCCCGAAACATCTCATCTCTCCTTTCTGATCTATTTTACAGGGATGATGGTATTCATGTAATTTCCTTTTCTCTGTACTAATTTCTTGATTATTATGTTTTTTTTGATAATAATCTAAGGGTCGTTCTCAAGTTGTTAGCACATGTAACAACTAACAACCATGAATATTGTTTTTGATTCATTCCATAAACAACAATACAGTGCCGACAAAACACAACAACACGAGTGATGTAAGCAGACGTTTCGCTAATCTAAATTTTTCCTCCCACGCCACCTCAAGTATGTCATTAAAGGTAAACGGTCATTGATGATTCAGGTGATTAATTGGCAAAGTAATATACTCAGACTAAGGTGTGTGGGCTAATCATCACCATTAAGGTGGGGAGGGGATTTGTCTTGAAATACTTGCAAAAAGCGTAATCATAAATATCTTATCACCTATGGCGGTCTAATCAATCATAGAATTTCAATGATGACTGATCCGGTTGAAAAAGAGCATGTACTAAATCCCATTACTTTCCATAATGAACCATTTAACATTAGGATACGATTAAAAATTTGTAAAATCCATCACTCCCATCAACCTCGACCGGTAAACTGCATTCTATCATTGTGAACTCATTGGATTGGGATAAGTAGAGACGCTAGAGAAGAAGCGGAATTAAAAAACACATTGATGTTACAAAGGTCCGAATGTAATATTCCAAATTAGGATCGCGAATCATGCACTAAAAATGAATCTCCAAGTAACATTGGCAATACAAAAATTGAATGGACTTTTGGATCAAATAATTTAATCAATATTAAATATAAATCCAAGATTAGAGTTGAAACAAATCAAACTAGGTAGTTGAACAGACTTCCCACACTAGTAGCTAAAAATGATCAAAAACCTCAAACGATTTATTCCGAGTTGCCGTGATGCAGCTTTAATATAAAATTTCAAAGAGGGTTTTAGCTCGTAAATAGATAAAAAGTAGATCTACTCATATATTAATTATCACGCGAAGAACAGATCTAGTTTTTATACAAAATACAAGAGAACCCGCAGGGTTTCTTATCAAACACTCGCATACAAATGTGATCTTCGTAAAATTACTAAATAATCAATACAACACTGAAGCATAAGAGTGTGGCAAAGCTGAATGATGACTGATCTATGTATAACCTCAAGGGCTTCCTCTCCCATGAAAGCGTGGGGATGAACCTTCAATCACAAGGGAAACACCGCAACGAGCGTCAAACCATGCACTGAAAACGCTCCCAAAATAACGCATTCCTGAAGGAAGAAAGGCTCTGAGAATGTATGGGAAATGGGGAAGATACCATAGATCTGAAATCAGCTCCTGAGCTTTCCTCTAAATGAAGTCCCTCAAGTGAAGGAAACCTTCCTCCAATGAGAAACTAGCTTAGGAACTGTGATTTGTCCTATTCTTCATTAATGTACCAAGCAAACCGTACAATCTCCGGAAAACCCGCATCCATGAAGATGGCCGGCTTGGCTCCAAAACCTGATGTGGAATGATGAATTCAACTTCTAAATGAGGATCCTCAAAGGAAAGAGGGATTCTACTCGTGAAATTACCCCCCAGGCTAAACAACATCAAGCATCGCTAAACAAGCAAGAGGAAGCAAAGTCTGAGCAAAACAAGAATAATAATCTAAGAGCAAGAATAATGCCGCTATCCTCTTCTAAATTAGGCCATCTCTATCCAAATATACATCTCCTCCAAACTAAACATTATCTTCCTTTGTATTTACCTCCTCCACAACCGCATTGTTGACTTAGCCAAAGAAACTTGATTTATACCCGGTTGCCAAGCATGGAGGTGTTTTATTAAGCTAGAAAGAGTGTCTCCCTTCACACTTGGAGTTTTATCCTCCTTAGAGACTTCTGTGGCTTTCTACCCATTTATTCCACGTTGAGTCATGGCTAACTCTAATTGCACTCTGTATTTATTTGAGGGCTAAAATTTGGAACATCACAAATTTCCAAAATATTTGTTTGTCCTCGAGAAAATGGTTAGGAGAGAAAAATCTTCCTCTCCTCATGTGGCCTCCTATCACAGGGCCTATCACCGCATCAAGAGAATATGAAAATAAACTGAATTCAATGTTTCCCAAGTGTGTGAAACCAAATGGTCTACATCAAAGGCGGGTATGTGAATGGAAAACTGGCTTCTGTCTCATGTCTTCCAAAAGTAAGGATGATGACTATCATGGTGAATGAGTGCTTCCCCACCCATGTTATCATCCAGTATCAATGAGTCACCTCCACATGGTGAAATCATGAGGTAAATCCCCTCCACCTGTGTATCCTGGAAATGTAGGTGGTTTAATAAATGAAATACATGGCAAGAAAGAGGGCCTATCCCATGTCACAGTTCTCCTCTAATGATGATGTAGAGGGTATGCTGGATTCTGCCAGCAACATGCATTTCCAATGTGTCAAGAAGAAGTTTGAGTCTCCAAAGACCTTCCTCCCAAGTCATGAGTCAGGAGCCAACCCAAACTATTCCATGGGCATGGTTTGCACATCACTACCACATGGCATCCAAATTAGAAAATAGTCAAGGTTATTTGCAAGTTTGGATGATACATATTTATTTTCCTGTGGATGCATCATGCCTCAATCAGCTGTTCAAAGCTGCCAGCAGTGGTTTTGAACAAGTTACAAGATGTATATGTTTGTTCTCCAAACATGGGGAAGTAAGACCAATTTCATCACCGACATAGATAACACATAGGTTTCTAAATTCATGTATTGGCTGTCATAAAATGTCATTCTATACTGAGAAATCTAAAATACTCTTGTTTCTTTGAGGAGTACGTAATCGTTTCAAACATGTGAGAGTACAAATAATTTTGGCCGTGATACAAAAGTATAGAATGTATTCTACCATACATAGTGAGTTGACAGAAAGTGAGGTCCATAATAAGTCCTGCATGAGAATTTTCATGTAATCAAGAAGAAGGAATACATTTCTCCTTACTATTCCATCCATAAGAACATACTTCCTATGTGACAAACGTTTGTAGGCCTTTGCATAAGGCTCCATGACTTCTCTCTTGACATTCCATATGCTAACAATCCACCATCATGCCTGCTATGTGTGAAGATCTCTTCACATGGAAGCCTCTCATGATCCCCACCTTGGGGGCAGCCTTGCACCATGAATGTGCCTTCCTTCTCTTTAGAAATCATGAAAGTATGAAGAATTTTTCCCATAATTTCATAAGTGAAACTCATGGCAACAAAAAATTTGTCAGCTCTACTCCCTCCCTCATAAATAAGCCATGGGGAGGCATCAGCATATCAAGTTGTATGATGTCCCAACAACAAGCCACCAAGGCAGAAGTCTCTCCCCAAGTTATCCAAGTGGTTCCTCCCACAATAAGAGAAAGGGTGATGTGGCAATCATGTTTAATCATGATTCCTCCCGAAATGCATAACATATAAAGTGGAGAGAATCATGCTCCCAATGGGAATATTCCCCTCAAGCCCACTCTCCAAACAAATCTCCCCACAGAACACAAAAAAAACATACAGAAGTACATATGGAAGAAGTGCCAATAAACAAGCTCTGTATTTTTGACAATTGAAAGAGTGCATCATAAGCCCACCCATGGAACCAACGCAATATATCTCGGCTCCTGATTAGCATAGCAGCCAACAAGTGCTCTAATAGACAATTTTGTTTTCTACCACAATCATCTCATAAGATGGAATCATGAAGTTACAATAGTGTGTCAATGGTCAACACCTAGAAACATGTGGCTTCCCCCCAAACCATGTGCCAGCCAAATCAATGCTACAAGTAGTTGCAAGTACATCAACATACACAGGAAGAAGAGATAACTTTGTTGCATCATGTCAGCTTTCAAATAAGGAAAATAAGTACAATACAAAATATGAAATGGATAGCTCTCCATCATATCAGGAGAATTTGAGTCAGAATGGTTTCAACTGCAGTTCTCCCCTACCTAGCAGCAGGAAGGCAGTGCTGTGAGATCCCCTCATCACCACCCCAAGCAGGTCTTCCATATGCTGAGGATATACTATAGCTCACCCCCTCCCAAGTGAATCCCTTCATCAATCGAAATATGCATCAAGGTGCATAAGAGAAGTCCTAATGTGCCGCATGTGGTGGTCTAAGACTAGAAGATCTAGACAAGAAGATCCCTACATAAAGAATAGATTACCACATCATCCAATATGCATTCGTCATCTCCATTCAAGTCATCATAAATCATGTATACCAAGATCTCTGAGTACTTTACCAAGAGCCGAGATTCCAATAAGGATCGGCCATCCTAAGAGACAACGCTGGGGATTTGGAAGGCAGTTTCCCTCATAGCCGCCGCGCCACTGACATCCCCATGCCAAATACCTCTTCCAAACTTTCAATCTCAAAATCCAAGAGGTGAATCCAAGACAAGATATCCTCATCATGTAGAGATCAGTGGCCTCCCTAGTGGAATGCTCTAGCTATAGTAGACATCACGCGCAGAGATCACATATAAATTGCCTGGGCTGCCAAGAAATCAGCCTTCAGTTTCCTTCCTCACAGCCAGTCAGACAAGGGTGTGTGGCCTCACCAAGTGATGCTACTCTTCCTCCCGAATTTCAAGCCAGAATACGCACAACTGGCGTTACTCACCGATTGTGCTTGGACCTCCATGTGTATGAGATCCTGTGGAACTTTTGCAAGGATACAAGAATCCTCTGTGGGGATCATTTGCTCCTCCTCCTCTATAAGGAGGCACTAGATGTGCTCTCTTCTTAGAGGACAACGTTGTTACCCTCTCATCTTACTTAATGTGGAACATTCTAATAGTTGGATCCTCTTGGGTAGTGTGATCCCTGTTCTTGTTCAAGAATATGAACTCGGTGCCTGTTTCCAAGAATGTACAAGATGTCAGCCTTTCCATGGTTTTTTTGAAATGGGTTTCCACTTATGCAAGGGTTTTCAAGGTTTCAATTTTCTTGCTCATGTGCCTTAGGAAGTTTTTTCACCAAACCTTCCCTCAAAGTATTTCTTAAGGAATCTTGTATAAGAGAAAGTGTTTTCATTTCTTAAAGAAAAATTCAAAAATCCACCTCATGCATGAGCCTTACCTCCGAAATGAAGGTAACCTGCGGCTTCACTGCAAAATATGTGCATGCAAATAAGACCCAGCTCCCACCCGGTGCTTCTACGACTGATGTAAGTGATCCAAAGAAAGTAGATAGAAATAGGACTCATCTGAAGCTCTTGCTCTTCTCCACTGATCTTGCAAAACTCTTGAAATCAAAGAGTACCCTAAATCTCTCGCCTGAGATTCATACCTAACAAATCACTAAGAGTTCTCCTCTTGTATTCTCCTCCTATCCATCTCAGCATAAAATTTAGAACTTGAATATGTTGTGCATCATGGTGTGTAGCTACATTTCAGTTTGGACTACCATGTGTAGATCTGACTGTTTCTAGATTCAACCTATTTTGAGACTTCCCACTGAATTCATTTTCTACTTCTCTGAAAGTTTCCAGATAATTTTTTGAAGAAGCTTTATAAGCTTGTTCTTCCTTTCTTCTTCATACAATACTGAAGTTTTTGGCTTCTTTGCATCTCTCTCCTTCCTATGATATTTGGATCTCATGCCGATGTAGATCATGCTTTGATACCACCGTAATATTCCAAATTAGGAACAAAATTTCATGAATCATGCACTAAAATGTATTTCAAAAAGAACATTGAAAATAAAATAATGAAATGGACCTCGATCCCATAAATTAATCAATATAAATCTAAATCTCAATATTAGAGCTGAATAAATCAAAATAGGTGGGCTAAATGTACCTATTAATTATGTGAAGTAAAAGGACAAAAACCCTAAACCGTATTTACCAGAGTTAAGCGATAAAGATCAAGGCAGTACTAAAGAGGGTTTAGCTAGAAATAGGAAGGCAGATTCATCATATATACGAACAATTAAGAACATAGATCTAGTTTTCCTTTATACAAAATAAGGTGACAACCAACATAGTTTTGTCACACTCAGATAATAAATGTGACTTAAAATTACTGAATAATCAACACTAAAGCATAAGAGTGGTGGTACTGAATTATGACTGATTTGATGTAGAAACTCTAAGGGATTCCATGAAAGGATAACCTCTTCTAATCACATGGCACTCCCAATGTATTTTCAAACAAAATGAAAATGCCTAAAATAACGCATTGCCTAGATGAAAAGTACCCACTAAGCTGTGGCGGGCGCGTTTGCAGATACCAAAATCTGAAATCAGCCTGAGCTCTCCAAACAGTTCCTCAAGTGAAGGAAACTCCTTCTCCAATGATAACCAGCCTAGGGAACTAGATTCCAATCTCTTCCACCGGCTGACCAGCAACACCGCACAATCTCTGCAAAACCGCGCCGATGAAGATGGCTGAATCTTGGCCTCAAAATCTGAGGGAATGATGAATTCAAACTTCCCAATGAGGCCTTGGAAGGAAAGGTGGGTGGATCTCACTGTGAACACCCTGTGTTGGAACAACATCAAGAATACGAATGAAGAAGAGGAAGCAAAAGTCCGAGCAAGACAAGAATAATAATCTAAGACATGAAGAATAATGCGGTTTCCATACTTCTTCCTATATTAAATATCATTTTTCTTTCCTCGGGGCCCCACTAATTAGGTCATCTCTATCCAAGATACATTCTCCAAAATCCCGTGTTATTCTCCTCCACAACTCCACCGTTGACTTAGTCACAATGGATTTTATCCCTATTCACACATGGAGGTGTTTTATTAAGCTGTTATGCTCTTTCACTTGGAGTGTTTTTATCCTTGCCAGGGAGACTGCAGGGCTTTTCTACCCATTTATTCACCGAGTAGAGTCAGTCACAACTCTAATGCTCCATTTAGATTGAAGCAAAATGGAACATCACATCAAAACAAAGAAGCAAATTCAGTAAACGCTATGATATTATGAAGGAAGAACAACAGTATGCAATTTAAATAAAGGTGCAGATATGGTGATATTTTATTGCATGAGCCGTATTCTATGGACGCTGGTAAAATTGTCTAGAAGCCTACCATATTTCGGGGATGGATAAATGAGTTTTTCCCAAGTTTGAAGGCTTAGACAGGCTGTGTGGCAACAACTTTCATCCTGGAAATAACAATCAACCCAGGCATGTGGGCATGGGAAAGGAGGTGATTTAAGATAATTTTCCGGTGTAATTTCATTACCAAGAAGGATGGTTATTTGACGTGGTGGAAGAAATGACCCTCCTCAAAGTTGAAGACTTTAGTAGGGGTATTGTACCTGAGAGATCAGATAGGGAAGGGAAACTAATATTCCTTTCAATTAGAGCATTAGTTAATCTTAAATATTATTATTTATATTTGCAATGATACAGCTAATTAGCAGGAACACAAATACCACATTTTTTAAGGGAAACTCACTCCCGAACAAACCACCTAATGCTTTTCTAATAATTTTTTAATATTCAACTCCAATGGAAATCCAAAGCTCCAACTTCCTAGAATCTAGAAAATACCTTCTAGCTCCCACCGGATGGACGCTCCAACAC
Source organism: Pinus albicaulis (assembly GCA_034641835.2). NCBI lineage: Eukaryota > Viridiplantae > Streptophyta > Pinopsida > Pinales > Pinaceae > Pinus > Pinus albicaulis. Next base: position 829,775,086 of record CM076569.1, read on the forward strand.
CTCGAGGATTCTTCATAGGGGCCAACCTGGAATGGGATGCCCCAACACCGAATGAGCTACAACTCACCCTAGCACCACCCTACCACCCTATAGAAGAATAAAATAAGAATGGACTCCCATACTCAAAAGGGAAATGGTCCACTTTTTAAATGATATAGGCCTGATGTAGAAGAAGAAGATATACTTCAGACCGTAACCCCAATCCTCTTGACACAGCCACCTAATGATGATCCAGACCTCCCAACACTACCTCTTCAACCCTTGCGCATATATATCAGTACAATTTGTACATAATGTATTTACAATGACTAAGTACAATGATACTCTTACAATGATTGTATGAAGGCCCACTGAAGAGTTCATACATGAAATTAATAATATGTTATGCACTGCTGTCGCTCTTGTCATGCTACCTCTCGTCGTTATTTTTCTTTGTTGTCATAGAGCCCTGTCCCCTTGTAACCCTCGAAGAACACATGATCTAGTTTTTTTCTGGCTCTTCCTAGGAGCCCCCTGTTAATATTAAATTCAGTGTATCTTTGTTATTTCAAACTCTAAATTTTATTTTCATCTTGTAGTATTCCTCTGAAGTTTCTTTTCTAATGCTGTTGGTCTCATTCCTAATTTGGATTTCACAAAGAGTTATGCCCAATCTCTGCCACGTCTCTAGTCTATGATCTTCAACAGAGCGCACTTATGGTAAAATAATGGTCACTATTTCTTCATTTGCCTCAGTCTGATAGATAAAAATTAAAGATCAGGCACTATCTCGCTTACTCTGTTAATTCCAATCCGATACTGAGAGAGATTTATGATGATTTTACCAAGGTCACTTCTTTTTGAGATGAATTTAGAGTCATATAAGTCCTCTGTCTCCAGCCAGATTTGCATCTAAAAATTTGCGCACTGATCCGAAAATTCATCGTAGCCTTAGGATTCTAGGATTTTTCCTGCAAAAATTTCACAGCCTAACCTTCGTAGAAAGAATTTAGGAGCTAAATATTCCATTTTGCTGACTGTTTCCGATAACCGAATCCTCAGACATAAGGAGGAGCATGAAGATCACAATTTATAGGAATGCTTAAGTTGAGAGGGCTTCAACAAGTGAACGTGGGAGGGATTTTAGAGGACAGTGACATAATTATGACTTCTTCAATGACCCTAGCCCCAACCCCATGAGTTTTAGCCCTACTCAACTAAAGTGGTTACAACTTCAAACATGAATATCTCTCAAACTCATGAATACCATATATGAAGGCATATATCAATGTGGAAACATCACAAATAGAAACCATAAAAATAATTATAATCTAATATATTAATTTTGGTAGTCTGCAATTCCCATGCAGATAATAGTCTCTGTGTTTTGCTGGATTTGATATCACGACAACCGTCACCAACACCCCCTGCATTGATGGCAAAACAAGTGCTCCCCGCGATCATGAAACCTCTTCCTACAATATCTTCCCTTGACATAAACAAATAGCAGTAACTCCACCTCAAAACACAACTATCTCATGACTGCATACCACTTCCACTCCCATGGACACAACCCGCCCCTGCACTCCGCCACAGAGCACATTTCCACCTTCACACACAACCGGCCCCGCAGACTTAGGATCAATAGAGAACTTGGGAGTATCCTGATTTTATGAAGTTATTCAAATGCTTCACGGCGGTAAAGGTTTTTAGTGAAGATATCAACAGAATTTTTTCTTTGTACAAACATATTCTGGTGCCTTGAAATTCTTTCACGGGACTTGCCTCTAACAAAATGATATTTTATCTAATGTGTGTTTTAGTTTTTTGAATGCATGACAAGATCTTTGGAGATGCTAATAAGGGTGAGTGTTGTCCCGTAATATGGAATAGTCTACTGAATTGCATTTGAAGATATTGCAATTTTGTTTCATCCAGTTAATTTTGAGTACAACATGATGTGCCGCCGCAATGTATTTCGCCGCCAGATAACGAGATTGAGTTTGATTTTTTCTCAACCATGATACGACAACCACCTAGATAGAATGCCGCTCACTAGTATTCTTACGAATACCAATAAGCTTCACACCGTATCCGTAGCGAATAATGATGATTTTTATCTTGGGATACTGTCAGCTATATTCTTCTGTTCTCTTTAGAGAGTCAAAGAATTCTTTATGGAAAGACATGTGATTCTTGAGCGTTTTGGGAATCTGCCATTTTTCCAAATTCTCAGATAACATCTCGGACGAGGTCGTTACATATAGAAGACTACCAATCATAGACTTACAACCTTGATCCAATATCCTTAGATGAGTCATCTATTGACGAAGAAAACTCAAAGGTCTCATTGACTATAGTCGTGGTTCCGTCGAATCTCTTTTGAAACTCGCTTATTATCAATTTCTACTACTTTCTCCTTTTTATGAGTTTTCATTATCAATTTCAAGAAATCGATAAAACTATACTGGAATCCTACCACAGTTTAAACATTTGGGTTTTAAATCTATTCTCCATGCTTATAACTAGAACTTTATAAATGTATAGATTTTATAATACTTCAAGGGTCTGGCCCTGTACCCCTCTATCAACTAGACTAATCAACTTGCTCTTGAAATCTTGGTTAACTTTGCGACCAATTAACGACCACCCTTGAATGAAAGCGTAATTTAGATCACTTACTGGGATTTCTTGGCCAAGGCCCACGACCGGAGCAGAATTAAATCGATACTGAAGTTGCAGGTTTTTGGATGGTCCACTGGCCATTTTGCCTGCTTCCGATCTACGCTCATTTAATTGATAAGTCACTTTATTACTGAAGGCGGGCGGAATTGGGAAATCTTCTCCAAAACCACTGCTGTGTTTCAAAATTGTTTAACCAAAGTTAATGCGTTACGTTTCTCTTCAGATTCGTTAACTCCGGTACTGAAGCACTAGTTAATTAAATGAATTTTATTGTAATTACATACAGTGGGTTTATTCTAATGCTGGCATTAATTGAAGGTTAATCTCGAATATAATCGATTAAATTATAAACCAAAATAAATCTCATAATGTAGTTTTGTTAATATGAACCAGGTTCTAAAACAACAATTTCAGCTTTACATGTGCGAATTTACTGTGATATCCAAATCAATTTCATATACAAAAGAGTTTAAATCACTTCAAATAAACAAAGCCCTTCAAGCAATTTCGCACCGAGAAATTTGGAAATCAACGAACTGAGTCTATTCAACCGAAGCAAGAGCTATCAATTACAATGTAGTCACACGTGACTCTCCTCCCTCTATATCCGAGGATTACATTTATATATCAAATTATATAACCTTTCAGTTCTCCGGGGACCATTTAGGAAAATCAAATCGCCTAAGTACAATTATTCAACTACCGACATGACTGTGAGGATCGAATCCAAATCTCTTCGACTTCTACAACTCTAACTAATTCAATGAGAAATAGTCACCGAGGTATCGACACTCAGTCGTTACAATTTGGAGGATTTCGAACCCGACTAGCCATGTTATGTGGACAAGACCTCCTACATTGCCGGCTAGTGTCTAATGCCCGTGGTCGACTTCCGAGGGAAATTGTCTTCAGGCTCCCGTCCATGAGCTCTTCCACCGATCTGGCTTTTCTGCCGTAACATTTCTTCAGCCATCCAAGTGGCATCTTCCTTCGTTTTATCCTTCCATTTGGCCTGATCAAGTACCGAAAGTACAATTGTCCTCTTGTCCTTCCACACTCTCTGTCCAATATCTTCGAAGTTGCATGAAGGCTGTAGGTATGTTCTTTCCACTAATCAGTTTCCTGTCTTCCCATCCGTCCTCTCGCACCCGTCACTGAGACATTTGTATAAATTTGGTAACATTAAAAAGCTGAGATATTCAACATCAGAGGTACCGACCTCATAAGCATTTGTAGAAAACTTCCTAAGTATCTTGCATGGCCTAATCTTTTGAACTCACTTGTTGTAATCGTTTTTTGGGAACCTCTCTTCCTCAATTGTGCCAAAACCAAGTCTCCTACTTCAAAGTAACTTTCTACTCAAGTCTCGCCTTGCTTATTTTATCTGACAAGCGTTGCCTTGTAGTTTCAAGTTTCACTTGTTCATGTATGGCCTAGACTGGGCCAAATTCCTCACCATCCGCACTCCTTAACTCTCGTTTCCTTCCCGCATTTCTACCTTGATATCTCCTCTCGCATTCCATAAACACATGAACGTACTCGCCTCTATATGCTTCTATTTGGTGATTCATTGTATGCATATTCCGCTTCTAGTAAAATAGGCATCCAAATCCCCTCGGGATGCCTCCGCAAGACTTCTAACAAATTTCCGACTTATTCACTACCCTGGCTTTTTCCACGTTCGAGGATGATGTTTCCGAGCCGAAACTCCGCCTGGCACCAATTTTCCACACGTCCTCCAAAAGACCCACAACTGTGCCCTGTTCTAAACACTGGGCAACCCATGCAATCTAACAACTTTGAAAACAGTTAGCAAATACAGGCATCATTATTTTTATACATGGAATACAATGTGCCATTTTGGAGAATCTATCCACTACAACAAAGATCAGATCATCTCTCCCTGAAATCTTGGGCAACTTAGAAACAAATCCACTCACTTATAACCTAAGGCCTATCTAGAATAGGTAAGGAGTGTACACCCAGATTCCTGCCCTTCCTTTGGGGCATACCGAATGATCTTAACTCTTCACAAACTTCATCTACTGGTTTCCTCATCTAAGCGAAATAAAAGTGACTCACTGCCATGAAACGGACAAGACTAAAGTGTCCTCAAAGAAGTCCACCACTATGGGCTTTTTCATCACCATTTCATGGAACATTTTGGTATATGAATTTGCCTCATCAGTCAGCTCAAGGTAGGTAACCAACCACTCAACTTCATCTTAATAGAACAAAAAAATGCATAAGCCTTTTAAAATGCTTTAAAATCAGATCTATTTATACAATTTCTTGAGAAAACTGGAACTCGCAACTTCAAAATTAGTCTCAACAAGCAAATGTCTCCAATTCAAAGAATAACTACTTTAGACAATACAATTTATATATTTCAAAACAAATTAAACCTTGAGATAATCAACCCATTTAGCATGCTTTGTTTCACTGTATTATTAGCTACTTATACCGCAAAGCATGATTGGTTTTAATATATAAATCGATTAACAATAATGTCTCCACTTCTTCGCCCTCAACACCGCATTTAATTCTTCATAAGAGGAATAATTTTCCTGTTCCAATTCATCTTTTCACCGAATAAGTTAGCAGTTCCATTTATCCCTAATGAACACAACAGAATGGTCGATTGCATCATATTTTATTTGAAATGTATAGTAAAATTAGGCAGGATCAAACAAGCCATATCTTTTGCTTCAAAACTTCAAAGTTTCTTTCTTCTTCCTAAGTCCAATTAAATGGTTGTTTTCTCTTCTTTATGGTCTCAATTATGGGTGGGCTGGAACGTAGTTTCTGGTTACAATTTCAGGAGAATCGCAAAAAAATTTTGCGAATAGTTCAATAATGATTTTATAAAGTTCAATAACTTTATAATAGTTCGAATCGCTAGTACGCTCTGCCTAAATTTTGGGGTTCATGAGTATTGACTTGCAGCCAGTATCTACTAAAGAAATGGAATTTTCCTTGTTGCACCGGCATTGAGAATTTACTAACTCAGCTTGAAAGTCGCATAAACTACGCTTATAAATAAATCGCCGCTAAGGGTAATGTTTTTACTTGCCATTGTTTTGCCAATTCGTTTCACGGCTGAGAGCCTGCCAGATTCGGGTTTAGGTTTCATGGTTATCTGGTTCGCCGATCTGTGTCGGTGGTTTCAGCCGATTCGCCCTACAGACTGGTTTAGGTTTCAGCGAGTCTGGCTGAGGGCTATTTTTTTCAGAGGTTAGATAATATTCCATCGGTTTTCACTGTGAGTTCACAAGAGATTTCTAAGAACTATTACAAATTTCAGAAACAGACGAGTGTTTCATTGTAATTGGGATGTTTATTATGTCAGATTATATAACTTCTACTTGTGTATACTGAAAATTTACAAATATGTTTTCTAGCTTCTCTAAATATAAGGCTCTATTTGCTGAAATGAAGATATTTTATATTTTCTATACCATGACTATTTTAGAGGCCTGTTTTGTCCACAGAATATTGTCCCTTTAGCGTATCTTGAAATTATGCACATACTATTTCCGCATATATTTTAGATCATAATTTGTTACATCCAAATATACTAATAAGAGAATAACATTTAACTATGCCATACCTTTATTTATCCTACGGGGACATCCTTTAGTATTATGGACTAGTAACTTTTTTTCCTTCAAGAAAACATAATTTTATTTACCGGCAGTGAGTTATAAAATTACATTGTGAAAAACACATCATATAGGTAGCCCAGAGACAAACCCAAAGGGTTTGGTGGCTTACAATGGCAGCTTACATAGTGAGAAACTATGCATGGTCCAAGAATCCAAATCGACATAATACAAACCCAAATTTCACCTAAGAAGAGCTGAAAACTGCATTGGCAATAAACACTACGCCGCTAAAGAATTCTGAGAAAAACCTCGTGAGAAAAATCTTTAACAAGAGTGAAAAAAATATAGCGTGAATCATATGTGAAACGTAAAACCCGCTCAGCTTTCCATAAAAACAGAGCTATCAATCTTCAGAGTGTAGGCAAAGATGGTTACAGGCCAAGCAGCGTCGACGTTTGTGACAGTATTCAAATTTCAAAGAGGGAACCTCCTTTCTCTTCAAAATTAGAACAAAGACACAAAAACTACTTTTCCGGAACGACAAGTACGAGAGGCATTTGTACAACCACAATGCAAGGTTTGAAAAAAACAACATGAGATTCTACCCACAAGAATCCCATCAAGTTGTCCAATGTGAAATTAATTCCGCACCTTCCCTTCAAACAAATTCAACAACGCCCAAGAAACCAGCGATACATTTTGTGGCTCATGGTCCTCAACGCAAAAAATGTAGTGGATATGTACACCCCAAGGAACTGAAATAGAGACAATATAAAGACCGCTGAAAGGAGTCTACCAATTTGAAATCCAAACATCAAATGAAGAAAAGCTCACCCATCTCTGTAGAAAAATCAGAAATCAAGCCACCGAGAGGAAGAAAACAAGAGCACCGTGTGACTAGTAACTATTTACACACGTACTTTTTACTTTCATTTCTCATGTATAACTAACCGTTGCTCGATGTAATCTCGCATCAAATATTAGAACAGCTTTCTCTTCAAGAGATACAAATTTTACTTTAGCATAAATATACATTTTAGAGATATTGAATTTTGTTTTTAGCATAAATATACATTTAGAGATATCAGCTCACACCTAGTTTCAAATAATTATTTGTTCATAAAGGTACGTAATTTCTCTCGAAAGATGCTTTGAATTCTTTACTTTTAGCATAAATATACATTTTGGGGAGATATTGAATTTCTACTTTTAGCATAAATAAAACATTTGTGAGATATACCGTCTTACCTTAGTTTCATTTCGAATTATCATTTGTTAGCATACTGTGTAATGTGTAACCGTACACAGCAACATATCTATGTATGTTATGTAAGTATATAATTATTCCATATCTTAATATTAATTTCTATTTCTTGCATTTGTTTCTATGAGCTATACGTTTTGATAGTTTCACCACACCAACACAACCATTTGAGATTCAAACGACCTCACCACTTAGAAAATCGTAAGAAATTATTTCACCTCTGTACTTGAACAATACATAGAAAGAAATAACATAATTAATAAAGAGATAAAAATATGAATTAGAGAAAGGCATGGATTACATATTAAAGGAAATGTAAGCTAACCTAGGGAAGAAACCAACTTTTCGCTTCCCACTTCAAATAATTTCTAAGAGTAAACAATGAAAACAACAAATTGATCTATGTACCTCGGGAGCAGTACAACATTCAACCATACCTATATAAAGAGTGTACAATGAAATTAAATGTTGGTTTACTTCAACGTACAGCAACATTTGTTTATCCCATTGTAGCTATGCAAATATGAAATAAAGATATGAGGTTGGGTTGCTCTTAAAATTTGATGAAGCAGAGGACTTTACTTGAGGATTATCCTAATGTAGAAGTTATAAAAGATGAATCAGGAATAAAAATGTAATTCATAAACATTTTCATATATTCTATTTATAAATAAATATTATTACACAACTATATGCTAGATTTAGAGAAACAACTGATGTAATTCCTTTGAAAGTGATGAAATAATTGTGTCTTTACAACAACTAGGGTGTATATAGAAATGTATATGTGCTATGGATCCTATGAAAATCTGGGATGGGTAGAGTAATAAATACACATGTTTTGAAATTCTTTTGAGGAGTAACTCAAAGCATGCAGAAGAAATGTGAAGTGGCTACTTTCTTCATATTCCAGAGGGACTCATTGTTCTTCCTAATGTATTATTCATATCATAAAATTCCCCCACTATTTCTAGTGAAATTAAAGGATTCCAAATCTAAATTTCCTAAAGCCTATTGAAATTTCTTCTCCTTCAAAATAAGGATGTACCCCATTTGATTTCTACAAGATAGGTTGTAATCATGCAAAAAAAGGTGAGGCTCTCGGGCCAAGAGTGGACTCCGTAAAATCTTGTGACATCTTGTCACAAACAAAATGACACAACTAAAAACACATCATTTTCTCCTTCAAAGAAAAAAATTTCACATCATGTGAATATGTCCATGTACTCTACATACATTGGTGTACAAAACCATCAACCAAACAATGGACAAAACATGCCTTTTCAAACAATCACTGCATCAAGACAAATAATAGAGCTCATGTAATTTCAACATCTTAAGTCTACAGTAACATGCAATTGATATTTTTAAATTTGTGAAGAAATTAATGAAACATCAAAAATACATACAGTTCTAATTGGATAAGAAATCTAACCATTTGCCGCTGAAACCATTTCAATGTATTTTTTCAACTATGTTGAATTTAGTTTTTAGTTATATTTTTAATTTTGAAGAAAATAACTACTTATTTCATGTGTAATTAGATTAGTGATTTCATGTGTTTAGTGGTCAGGATTCATCAAACAACACCATTATATTTCAAATTAAAATGATGGTTTAAAAGAGTCAGAGTTTAGAATCCTACTTGTTTTCAAAATAAGGATGCACTCCCATCTGATTCCCTACTAGATAGTTGTAATCATGAAATTTCGCTAAAGAGTGGACTTGATGAAAATCTTGTGACGCCTTAGTCACAAGCAAAACTATCAAACTCCAAAAAAACACGCCGTTTTTTTCTCCCTTCAGCGTACCGCATCATGTGAATATGTCCGTGTACTCTACATATTGGTGTACAAACCATCAACTGCAACACAAAGTTGACAAAACATGCCTAAATTCAAACAACCGATTTTAAGTCAAATAATAGAGCCATGTACAAATTTCCATATGCCGGTGTTGCATTTGGTGTGTTTAACATGTAATCCTATTTCAACATCTTCGCTTTCCATGCAACATGCACCATACTTGAATTTGCAAAGACTCAAAAGAATTTCCACCCCCATTAAAATGACCTCTACAAGTATACACTCAGTTTTTCACTCTTATAGTATTTATCTTACATTATAATATACTTAGCGCTTTCCCTTGTTAAGGCATTTAATAAGCGGGAAAGCGCTAGATATCACCAAGGTATAATCTGTGACGCTGGATTTGTGGGTGATACTGTCTCCATATTTTGGCTTTCTCAATCTCATAAAAATATTAATGATGGAAGGGAGGGAAGGAGGGATGATCACATTGACTTCGCTTTGATGACCAAGCCTATGAAGATTAACTACCAAGAATTATTTACAGTAGGTTATGACACATTCCCATGTCTAGTTCTTTGATATTGTTATCAGCTCTAGCTTACTTCTACGTTCTATAGGCAGTAGTCTGTGAAAGGGCCAAGGTTTCAGATTCTATCTTTTATGAAAGTATATATTCAGTAAATGCCCCCGTTGTACTGCACTGAATGGATCTAAATAGAAGCTCTTTATTTTTAATATTCGTGAAACACAACGAATTTTAAGGTAAACTATGTATACCGATATCTTATCAGACCGATTAACCCTACAAGCCTCTCAGCTTTGGAGCATTTTCCCATGTTTCATAACCAAGACCTTAGTTTGTGCCCTTCAAGAACATTTGCTCAACTAATTTCTACATGCTTGCCTTTAAACCTTTACTTCTCATAAAGATGACATCAAAAATTTGGACCTTGTTCCTCTAATGTCTTCAAAAGCACGTGCATACATTCATTTCTTCGCAGGAAATTGAAGGTAGAAACCAATAGCTACATCTTCTAACTAACCTTGATCTAAAATGAGCTAACGGTTGTACTTCGATATCAACTTGATTTAAATTGTCCACCTATTGATATAATTAATGATTATAACCTTTATCGGTGCTAGCACTAGTTTGTAATCATCATCTCAAAATACCTGTAGATGCAGTGTACCATCATGTTTGTAATCATCATGCCACACCATCTACATATGACCTCTTCTACACATTATATGATTGAATTCTGTAGTCATCCTTCTATCTAGAATTGTTTCATTGATTGTGATATTTAGGTGAATAGCTGAAATTATTAAGAAATGATCGAGAGTTTTCATCTTCCTCTGACGACTCCATATCTAATGATCGGCCATTTTTCTCTTCCAACATTTTATTTTGGAATTCATTTTTGTAGCACTTTACTATTTAGTCACAAATACACTGGTCAAAGAAATTGTTATGCTAATTACCAAACTAATTAATATTGCTTGTTATCGGGATTTGTAATAACAGCCAACGAGGATTTATTAACGTAGTAGTGTATAATATGATAATTATATGTATAGTGGTGTGGCTATCGATAAAATTAGCTAATGAATTTCGAGAATAGAAAGTTGAAGTGGAAAATTGAGAAATCACTAGTTATGGAAGGTGGTGCTGGAGGAGGACAGCTAGAAACTAGCCTTCGCTATAAATTGTATTTTATTCACCCGTTTGTCACAATCCATTCATGGATAGGTAGAGGATGACAGCTCGTGTAAATTCATGCATATAATATGTAGAAGGGGTCATGTATGAGATGGTGAAGTGATGATGATAATATGGTACTTCATGCCAAGTCATTATTTTAGATGATATGACAAAACCAATATTAGCCATTTGAAGGCTATAATCATTAACAAGAAATATGGGTAAGTGAAATTCAAAGTGCCAAATTCTAAGGAAAGTTTTTCATATTTGTTTTCTCAAAACTTTATTTGATATATTCTTAAAAACTGGTACAAATTTTAGTAATCCTAGAATCATGCTTACATAAGGTAAAAGGGGAACTCATGACGTAATTTTATGATAAAAACATTTACACTTACCAAAATATATGATAAAATTGACAAACTACATACCTTACCAAGGGGATATAATCATTTTTGCCTTCCATATAGATAATGAAAACTGATTGTTTCTAAGTCTCATGTTGTTTTCAGTGTTATTTTATAACCTTGGTTGGAAAGAAAATAGAGGGCTGAATGGGGGAGAAATATAGGAACATATTGGATTTAACATCCTAAAATTGGATTTTACTCGAGGTATTGATTTTAAATCTATTTTGTGAATATCTACCTAATAGATATATTATCATGAGGATGAAAGATTTTGAAGATCAACCGAATCCCATATGGAGTTCCTGGACGGAGGGATGTCTACTAGATTTAAATATAATCTTAAATCTACATACATGTGTGTACATGGAATCGATTTTTTTACTAACTTTGTGAGTGAAATTAGTTGTTAACAAGTTTCATTTTAATTTTTAGAGGCAAGAGGAGAGGGTTTACTCCATCAATGAAATGCATTGGCGTTCAACCTATCGAGTAGCAGTGCCGGAAGGGTGATATTTATTCCCTCAAGGGCCAAAGTACCTAATCCAGCTTGCCGGGTTCTCAAATAAAATCGGGGTCCGTTCTCAAGAAGATCATCTCCAAATGTGGTTTCAAGAAAATTGTCAGAGATGATGTTAACTAACAAATACTGTTGCCACCACTCTTTAATATTTTTTCATTAAATTTTTAGTAAATTTTTTGTATATATTTAATATATGAAATTATATATATATTGATGCGTATAGTTCAAAATGTTCGGGAGCTATAATATCAAAAAAGACGAAAAGGGCCACAAGCATATCAAGAAGAAGGTCACAACTCCAAGACAACTTATCCCATTGACATCGGAGTATACTATGGGAAACGAATATGGCTGAATAGACTCCCGTGCAGTCAAAGCCTTGCGCAAACAGAGATCTTCTCAGATTTGACTTACTCACAGAGTAGACAAAGACTATGTATATTACTATCTACTGTTATTGCAAAAGTAAAGAAAATTTGGGCCAACCACCGACTAGTTGTAGAAGTGATGAGACAGAGAAGAGAAGGTGCGATAGGTCCCGATGTCGGTATAAAAAACAAGTTTCAAGAGAGCGTGTTAAGCCAATGTTTAATTATATGAAGGGCCAAAAGAAAGATGCTGAAGGTGCAAAGATTTCAAGCACCCTAGACATAGCAAAATATTTGTATACGATATCCTATGCTTTTGAAGGCTTCCAAGTGGAACGATGAGGTTCCTCTATTTGCACAACAGCCTTATAAAAAAATTTTGGTATGAAACCTCATCAATGGATTCACGAATTTTTGCCCTAAGTAGCGGCGCACGAAAACGCATGTAAAGCGTTTCACGATAAATGCGGGAAAACGCATGTTACCGCAATTTTCAAATCCGAACAAGTATTGTCAGAAAAAAAAATACTAGAGACAAATACCGCTAAAATTGGTTGAGTCTTCTTTAAACAGTATGAATTCAAATTGTTGAATTCGCCAACTATAATGGACTGTAAAACATTCAAACAAATTATTTGTAAAATCGAGTGGTTTCGGATCTTTCCTACGCAAAGACTAACTTTACCGATTTACATTCACCAGTTATTGTGGTGTTAAACCTGCCAGAAACCCAGAACGCATTTTTGTTTTTTACTGCCCACCAAAATGGCTCCGCTTTCCCACTTCAACTCAAGATCCACCACAATGGCAATAATTCTACATGATTGTTAATTCAAAACATTACATTCCTAATACATTACTACGATTAATACTAACATTTGAAAGACAATATGGGAAACATGATTTTCCGAATTTCATGGAGAGTAACCCGAGTAAATTCTGCTCCATCTATTTCCTACCAAACGCTCATAAATTCCCTATTTGAATTTTATATATGGGTAAATGTCCTCCTGTCTAAAACTTGATTTTGACCCATAACTCTGCCGCAAATTCGACCGCAACTTGCAAAACATTTTACTTGAGGTATGGCTGTTGTCAAAAAGGGGACTTAACGTCTCGCAAGGTTTGACACTTCAACACTCTCCTAATCTAACCGTCTTTATCAATTCATTCTAAACAATCTTCCCTGGGATTAAAAATCGTATGTGCCGCTGATTCTGGAAGATGTTCCAGAATTCTGCTTCTCCGACTGCGACAAACACAATCTCACCATTAGTTAACTAATTCTTATAAAATGATATTTAGCATCAATAGGATTTTTCCTTGTGGAAAAAATACTTCTTTCATAGTCCAATTGCAGAATTTGCCACAAAAATAAGAGTTCCATCTTTTCAAGGCATAAATCCTCTAACATCCTTCAACTAAACCTGCTTGATATGTTTGTTGTTGTATGGATATATTCAGCTTTTTTCATTGGATAATGACACTATCATCTCTTTGGGTGTCATAAATCAGCTCCGAACCCAAATGAAAACATATATTGACATGCTCTTTATGTCAATAACACTTCCTATCCAATCACTCACAGAGAATCCAACTCAAATTTTAGAAAATCATCTATTGGGGTGTAGTGGATACTATATTCCTTTGTGCCATTGAAATACTTTAAAATCCTTTTCTACGCTTATTCACTGGCTCCTTTGGGTGTCTCCATGAACTCGACACCAACTCCACCGCATACACAGGCCAGTCGAAGGCGGGTGAAATACATTAATATGCCTAACTATAATTTTGTATAATGTTAGATGGACATCACTATCAGAATTCTCTCGCTTCAATTACAACTCCCATCACAGCTTGGAATTGTACAAGAGCTGAGCACTTGCATATTAAACCTCTCAAAATGTCTACTACATACTTATCAGAGGAAATAGGCAGCATTTTCATGTTTCCATTTATATGCCTAGAAAAGAATTTAACCCTAAGTCCCTCATATTTCAAATCACTATGACTTGTCACTGAAATCAACGATGAGTAACCATCACTCCTATAAAAATAAAATCATCTACATACAAAACAACAATAAGAAGGTCACCATCACTCTCTTTGATGTGATAGTAGGATTGTCACATTTTTTATCAAACCCATTGTCCATCAAGTAAGCATCTATTCTAGTACCATGCAGTGCCAGGCTTGGTTTAGGAAGCTCCATGTTATATTTCTCAACCTCTTCGCACCTATCTAAGAACGTTGATTTGGCCCATTTGATACACTTTCCATTTATGTTGTGTTGTAATTGAGATTAAACACTGCATACATTTCTCCATCCTCAGTGAATCAGCGCAAATGTCTCCCGCATATCATCCATGTTGTCTGTATATCCTTTGATAACTAATTCCCTCGCTTTATGCCTTCTAATATTTCCTTCAATGTTTGGTCTGTAGACCCACATCACTCCAATGACTTCTTTCCTGCTGGCTGTCCACTAACCTTATATATGCTGCTCTATTTCATCCATAGCTGTGACCATTTTTTTCTTTAATGATCCTCAAAATGTAACTGTGGCCATCTATGAGAAAATAATCCAAATAAGGAATCCTTCAGACTACTGTTATTATTAACTTCATTTGCTCATATATATATTTCTACTAAATTTCTGAATTTGTGTCCTCTTATGTTTGGCATAAGATGGGCTTGAAATGTGACTTAGTGTTGTTCTTGAAGTGATGGTGTTATGATCTTTGTGGTGTGCTTGAGAAGCACTCACTGATTTAAATCTATTATTGTCCATTATTTCTTTTCTACATATGTTGAAATGTTTTGCTTAGCTTCTGTGTAGGTGTAGGAGTGAGTCAACGTTGCACAATTACTTGTTGCGTCAATTCTCTCTGAAATACATTACTGATTTTCTTCTTCTCTAAACTTCCATCACATAAGCCTTCTGGTGAACTACACATCTATTATGATTATGAATTTCTTGGTCGATGGATTGTGAGCTTGTATGCCTTGTGGATCCACCGTATCCAAATAAATATATATTTCTCCCTTTCTTTCCCAACTTACCTCAATTCATCTAGGACTTTGGTATGTGCTTCACACATCCAAACACTTCATGTGAGTGACATCATGCTTTCTTCCCCTCCATGCCTCTTCCTTCCAAGAACTATATTCATAACACTTCAGTTTGGAGCACCTATTAATAATATCTGCACACATGGAAACTTCAACCCACAATCATTTGAAAAATTCTTTGCCTTCAACATACTCCTTGCCATTTCCACATGCATTCATTCTTCCCCTTTCCACAACACCATTTTGCCGAGGTGTATACCCAGTTGTAAATTTCTGTAGAATTCCCATGCTCCCCGCAAAACGTAGGAAGTCATATGAGATGTATTCTCCACCTCTCATTACCCTCAAGACATTGATGGAGGCTTAATTTTCTTCTCAACAAGAGCTTTGTATGGGCTGTAAGCTCTCAAACACTTCACTTTATGTTTTATGAAGTAGACCCATATTCTCCTTGTCTAGTCATCTATGAAAGCAAAATATAATAATCGCTTGACCAATTGATATGCATTGCATTGGGTCCATGCTAAATTTGAATGAATAATATCAAAAGGTGCCTTTTCCTGCTTGTTGGATTAATTATCATTGATGGAAAAAGGAGCAATAAAGGAGCAAAGACCTCGTAAGACATGAAAGGAGCGGCATGAGAACCCCGTAATAAGGCAGCTGAGAAGATTAGGAAACAATGCAGTAGAAAGCATAAAGAGAGTGCGTAGAGGAAGCGGTGAAGCAAGGAGCAAAGATTAGACTATGAGAAAAGGAACCAAAGGAAGCAAGGAAGTAGAGGAAGCAAGAAGTAGAGAGGCAATACCGTAAAGGTAAGGGAAATGTAATGAAGCTAATAGCTGTACCAAAGGTAGCAAGGCAAAGAAAAGGAAACAGTACAGAGACAAATTGCAGGGCAACGAATGAAGCATAGATAGAAGAGAGGTTAGAATTAAGCCTGCACAACAGAAGGCAATCAGATTTGCTAGACACAAAATGGGTGAACGAGGATCTGCCACATAGTAAGAGAATCGTGAAGAGTGACAGAGCCGAGAGAAAGAGGCCAATAAAAAAATATGATTGGCCAAGAGAGAGAAGAGCTAAGAGCCAGAGAGGGCTTTAATTTGTATGAAAGGGTAGATGTCGAGTTCCCATACAACTGTGAAGACAGCCCGCAACAAAGACAAGCTCAGAAATTGCCAGAGGAACACAGAAGGAACTGGAGTTGAAGAGCTAGACAATGTAAAACAAATTAAAAATCAATAAAGGTGAGAATTCTTTGAAGAATTGGCGAGTGAATGGATGGTCAGATTAGGACGTTAAAAAGCAACCAGAGGCGACTGTGAGGATCATGGTCGCCATGAGCGATGTCACAAATCGCAACATTTAAGAGTTCAACGCAGCGCCGCTATGCGTTAAAGCATGGGCGGAGAAGGACACCTGGTGTCACAACGAATATCAAAATCGCATTTTAAATAGAGGTGAATCCACTAATTTAAACTAAGCAGGTTGTGAACTGCCGGGGCGCTGGAAGTGACGTAATGATGCATGGGCGCTGGATATACATATGGCAATGATGTAAAGATGATTGGTGATGATTACGCAGCAGGCGTTGACGGCCCTGCACCCTACGATCGCTGTGAATTATGATGGACATGGCAAGGTGATACGGTGCGATTACGGCGTGGTGAGGCGGCATGATGTTGTGGACTCATTTACATATCATTTCCATCAGAATGCTTAAGGGTTAGCAATAGGGGCTACCGCGGTTGGGTTAAATTTTTGAGAAATGAGGGTCACGTATACAATCCCGGCGCACATCGCATCCTTAAGAAATAGGGTTTAACTTCAAAGAAATTCAAAAGGTATGTTTTTGGTTATGACAGAAGGATTATGCGACGAATGCGATGAAGGATTCACATGTCAAGACTCCACGTTTCTCAAACGAGAATGCATCGTGCATTGTTTTTGGTTTAGTGCTATCGAGAATGGGAAACCTGGGGAAAGTATTTGTAATGTATTGTGATTGGTTCATAGTAATGTGGGACTCATATGCCATGTTCCTATGATATACGGTATATTTTTGATTGTTAAACGAGTGTATGTTATATATATGCATTTGTTGATCGATAAACGATGTATGTTATACATGTGTTATTTGACGTATTAAACATATGTATGTTATATATATTAATTGATCAATAAACGTATGTGTTATAAATATGCTTGTTTTGATCGATAAATGTATGTATGTTGATAAAACATGGAATTGTAATACTTCGTTCTGTTAAAAGGGAGTTTTATGTGGTCCATATCCCACGGGTCACAATGGAAAGACATGAACGCATAACAAAGGACCAAGAGCTCGTGCAGAACAGTGTAGTAAGGAAAATGAAAAGGCTAAACACGGAATAAAAATACTCGGGAAACAAAAGAAAAGGGATGTTATGCAGCAAAGTTGGAATATAAATGCAGAAACAAAAAAGACAAAAAGGAAGCATGCGGAAGAGGACAAACGCTCAGCAAAGATAATAAAATGAAAGGGTTGAGTAAATAATTGGTTGTAACTGTAAATGTATTATTTATTTTATATTGTTTGTGATGCAAAGGAAAGTCTCTGTAGGCAAAGCAAAACTCCAATGTAATATTGAAATGAGTACATAGTGTTGTAACATCCTGAATGTGTTGAGCGAGGAAATGAGAAGGTTGAAGGCAAAGAGTCATACCTGTTCATTTCATATTCCCATATGGAATGTAAACAGCTATGATGTGATCTCTATCAATGATGTTATTTTCATATGAATAGAGAGGTTAGAGAGTGGAAGAATAAGATAGAGCAGATAGAGAAGCTGTGAAGATCTAGAGAAGATATAAAGAAGATATGAAGGCTGGAAGGATAGTAGTGAAGAAGGAGAAAAACATAGAGTGAGGAAGTTGGTGCTTCCATATCAAGTTGTAGCTTGATAGATGTCCAGTTGTAGTTGGTTGAGGTAGGAGCCTCCTATGGGTTGTAGCCTACAGAAAATACATGGGAGTTTGTGCTTCCATATCAAGTTGTAGCTTGATAGATGTCCAGTTGTAGCTATTTAAGGTAGGAGCCTCTCATTGGTTGTAGCCTACAGAAAATACATGAGATTTGGTGCTTCCATTTCAAGTTGTAGCTTGATATATTTTGAGTTGGAGCTGGTTGAGGTAGGAGCCTCTTGTGGGTTGTAGCCTGTAGAAAATAGATGGGAGTTGGAGCTTCCTTGCAAGTTGTAGCTTGCAGAATTTGAGGTAGTAGCCTCCTGTAAGTTGGAGCCTACAGAAAATCAGTGGTGAGAGGGAGTTGGAGCTTGCCTTTGCATCACAAAAATATTAATATGTGGTTTTCTATATTTAATCTTCTTAATACTTGCTGCTCACATATTAATATTGTTGTTTCATTATATAATAAGTTGATCATGATATGAAGGTGTAAATAAGTTCAAAGGAAAGTTTTAAAAGTTCATGAATGTATTAAGCCAAGTTCACCCCCTCTCAATTTAACTAAGGGTTCAACAATTGGTATCAGAGCATGTTCCTTTACTGTAAGCCTAATAGCTTGAAGGAGATTTGGTTGAGTCATGGACTATCAAAATATACCCGTGTTAAATACAGCAAACATTCATGAATGGAGAGATAAGGTTAAAACAAATTTAATGGCTTATGAACCTGAGGTATGGAAGCTTGTATGTGATGGTTACTGCACAGACTCTCCCTCATTGCAAGAACAACAGTGGAATGCCAAGGAAAAATGTGTGATATATAATAGTCTTCATAAAAAGGATCTTGATTTAATAATGGATTTAACCTCTATAAAAGGAGCCTGGAATAGATTGTGTCTCATGCATGAAGGAGACACTAGTGGATGCATTATCAAGAAGGAGAAGATAAACCATAAGAAGAAGAAAAATTCCTTTCAAAAAGAAAAAGGTCAATAAAATGAGATACCTGCTAGGGTGAATGGATGTGAGTATCATGAAGAAATTACAGTTGAGGAAAAATCCAAATTTGACACAGCCTTGACTAAAATAGAAAGATTGAAGAATGAAAACAAAAACCTCAAGACATTCATGCAAATATGTGATGAAAGATAATATGAAGATTAAGGAAGAAATTGTTGTCCTAAAAGTAGAATTTGAAGAAGCTAAGGTGGAAGACATTCTGCTAAAGAAAATTAAATATAAACATCAGGAGAAAGAAAAATTGGAAGAAGAAGTAGTAAGCTTGAGAAAGAAACTAGAAAATTCCCAAAGGGAATTATCTATGAATACTCCACAAATGAAAAGCTTTGGACTGTTGGACCAGATCCTAAATGCTCAAAGGTCTCCTCTCGCAAAGGCTGGGATAGGCTATGAAGGAGAAACTAGTAAGTCCAAGGTAGAAGATAACAATAATATCATTTTTGTAAAAGCTGTAAAGGATAATGAAGCAACTCAAAAGATTCCTACAGAAGTAGAAGCCATCAAGAACATGATTTGTAAGGAAACTAACTAAAAAAAGAAGCAACATGAAAGGACAGAGAATGAGAGGAAGAAACAGTCAGCTGAAAAATGCTCATACACTCCTGGATATGAATTGAACAAATTCAGAAGCTCTCAAAGGAGGTTCTTTCCTCCCATGAGAAGAGTCACTTGTTTTTCCTGCCAAAAACCTGGACATATTGCAGCATACTATAAGACAAAGAAAATCCAGTCCAACAAGCAAAGGATGCATAAAATGAAAAGACTACCTCATGGTAACAATTGGAGAGGACAACCTTTCACCAAGTACTCTAATCGATTCCATGGCTACTGCTATTCATGCAATTAATTTATACATAAATATGTTGAATGTAAATTGCGTTCAAAATGGGGAACAAAATGCCATACATCAGCTCAACCTTACTTAGGTAAATTAAGATATTATTCATGCCACAAGCTTGGTCACAAATCAAAAGACTGTAAGATGCCATATACATTAAAAAACTCTACACAGATGATGGAATCCAATCAAATCAGACAAAAAAATGAATAAAAAAGAAGTGCATACATTATGAAGAACCCCAATAAAGTATGAAAGGAAAAGAGAAAGGGGGATCCTGTTACCTTAATAACTTAATGAATCCATCATAGTTTCAGGGGGAGTTTCTCTAGGAAGCAACACAAATATACAACCAGCAATATAGAAGAAGAAACATCCCAGGGGGAGATCAGTTCATAAATAGTTCCCATTTAAGTAGTCTAAGAAGAGCTCCTTGGAATTAAAACAACTAAAAGTTCAGGAAGGGAAAGGACAATTCCTCTGATAGAGAACTATGGAGGAAGAAGAATACCTGAAACATTCAATATCCAACAGGTTGATGGAAGGAGAGAAGGTAGCAAGAAACCATGGTGGTAGAGGGAACATGAGCCATGAACATGTAAGCTAAGAAGACAACAACACACTAAGTGATGAATGGTTAGAATAAAAAAAATTATGTTTCAAGCTTTAGAACTGGAAAGATCCATTGAAGATGATCACATTGTGCATCATACTACAAGAGTTAACAATGAAGAAAATTTAAGAAGGATGAGTAAAGAAAATGTTTATCATAATTATATAATTACATCATTCATCAATAGAAGGTTACCTTGAGAGGAAAGAAGTTAAATGAGTGATAAAAATATGAGTGGTCTGCCCTTGTAGATTCCAAGTAAAGAAATTGAAGATGTCTTCCCAAAGATCATTATGTTTAGAACAGTTGAAAAGGATAGAGAAGCAATGATTCTGGAGCAGTGCTAGAAAGGAATATGCAGTGACATTTTTTTACACCAGAATGACAGAATAAGCAAAAGGTTAATGATGCGAAGATCATATTCAGTATATTGATGATTGTTGTTAATAACACTGGAGAGCTCAATAGTAGAAACTATGAAGGTTGTCTTAACTATGGGTGCATGCGCGAGCTGAAGTGAAATTATTGCATGGTTTATCAAAGTAGTATCAATTGGTATTTGGAACAATCAGCGTGCCTATCAGCAGAATACCAAGTGTCATCAGTGGAGCAGTGGTATGGTATAGGTCCTCAGGATCGGAGTACTATGGCAGAAGTAATTCAAGGTAGTATTCCCAGTGTTATCTACATTATTAAAGCATGAAAAGGTCAATAACAGTGCTAAAGGATCATTATCTTGTTTACACTTGAAGTATTATATTGAGCATTGAAGCAATATCTATTTCTAGATATAACTTCATGCCTTCCTCAAGTCAGTACAGATATATATTCAAGGACTCTTTCTTAATATCATTCATAAAACTGTGTGAAGTTTGTTTTGTTGAAGATCATCATGATAGAACAGTTAAAGTATCTTAAGTATGAAGGAATAGTTGTGTTAATCTTACCAATTGAAGCTCAAGAGTCTTTTATTGATTCATCTAAAGCCTAATTCAGCAGAAAGGAATTGCTGGTATTTCACCATTGAATAGAGGTTGATCATTCACATACATAACCCTCTTATGTCATAAATAAAGTTGCATAGTTGACAAGTGAGACTGACAAATTCATTGAATGTATCTAGCCTCAAGGGTTAGTTCTAAAAGTACTATGTACAAGTAGTAAAGCCATTTGGTCTCTTATATTGAAAGATATTGTCTAATCTTATAATAAGTTGTAAGTTCTGGTTTGATTCATTTTTCACATCAGCATCAAGGGCCTTTCGGCTATTAGTGTAATATTCCTATCAACAATCTAGCACATATCACCACCAATAGGCAGTAAAGGTGAACCTCAGCTATACAAGATATATTGGCATCATCATATTTGAATAGATGTGTAATACAGATATGTATCTCAGATGAATATCATAATATGGACTGAAGTATATTTGGAGGAGACTTTATATGTCATATGGAGCATTCTCAGTATTTTAGTATTGTTGCAATGATGCATCTCTGATTATATAAGTCTGATGATATAAGTTTTTTCTATGAAGTGTCCTTATCATCACTTTCAGCTTTATACAAGTGAAAGGAGTCGGTTCTTTGGGATGGTATCAGCTTATTGTGTATATACATACAAGTTCAATGATTCACAAAGTGTTCTACCAACAACTCTTGTACACCAGTCTAGAGCATCATGGTATAAAGTCAGAAGAACAAGGCCTAAACTCAACTCAGAGAGAGGAAATGAAAATATAGAAACTACACTGGGAAATTTGCAACCCTTTTCCATTGATGTCAAAGGGGGAGGAAAGGCAAGCAGAGAAAGACAAGACACTTCTCAAAATGAAAGGGGGAGGAATTATTGGATATTTTCCATCAATGCCAATGGGGGAGATTGTTGGAAATATTGTCATTGATGGAAAAGGAGCACAAAGGAGCAGCACCTGAACTATCATTAAGGAAAAGGAGCAGAAGAAGAACTAGCAATAAGGCAAAGGAGAAGATCAGGAAACAATGTAGTAAGAAAGCATAAAAGAGAGGCATAGGAACAACAGAGAGGCAAGGAGAATCATTAGACTATGAGCAAAGGCAGCAAGGCACCGAAGAAGCAGCAAAAGCAGAGAGACAGTGAATGTAGAGAGGCAGCGAATGTAAAAGAGGTAGAAAATGTAGCTAAGAAGGCCCCAAAGGTAGCAAGGCAACAGAGGCAGCAAAGAAGCAGAGACAACAGAGGCAACGAATGTAGCAAAGGCAGCGAATTAAGTAGAGACAACAGAGAGGAAGTGAATTGCTTCAGTGTATATTAGAAGGCAATTGGATTTGTTAGACACATCGAGGACCAGAGATCTTACACATAGAAGAAGCAGGAAGAGACGAGAGCCGAGAGGAAGAGGCCAATTAAACAAAGATGATTAAGCCAAGAGAGAGAGAGGCGAGAGCCGAGAGACAGAGAGGGCTTTAACTAGTATGAAAAGGGTAGATGTTGAGTGTGATAACTTGGGAAGACATTTAGTGACAAATACAAGCTCAGGAAAAAGCGTAGGAGGAACAACGTGGAGAAACCGGAGTTACAGAGTGGGTCAGTGTAAACAAACGAAAAATCGACTAAGATAGAGAATTATTTGAACAATTCCAAGGGAGGCGAATGGACGGTCAGGATTAGATCACAAAATTAAAGGCGAGAGATGGAGGACGAAGATCGTATCGCTTCAAGAGTGATGACGCAAATCGCAACATTTAAGACTTCAGCATTAAGGCATCACATGGTAAGTTAAAGAATTTGTGATGCAAAGTGGAGAAGGGACACGTGGTGGCATGACGCAATATCACAAATAACACGAAATAGAGGTAACCACTAAGTTAAACGGTTATAAGTTGCAAACTACGAAGTACGGGCAGTGACATAATGATGACGTGGTAGTGACGTAAAGATGACATGGAAATGATGTAGATATGATGTGGAATTGACATGGCGATGACGTGGTAGTGACATGGCAAGTTGATGTGGCAGATGACGTGGCCCTCACCCCATAGATTGCAGGAATTATGATGATGTGGCAAGGTGACGTGGCAGTGACATGGCAAGCTGACATGGCATGATGTCGTGGACCTCGCCCGCATACCGCACATTGCAACGCTTAAGGGATAGCAAGAAGGCAACCACAAGTAAAGTTAAATTTCTTTCAATGCGAAATGTAGGGACACATGTCGACCTTGCACAACATCCACTAGTACATTTGGTCAAAATTCCGACACTTTTGTTGTGTTTTCGGAAATTTCCCCAATTTTTCTCAATTTTTTAAATCCCGCCAACAACCATCGCTATAGCGACGTTTAGGGACATCGTCGGTATTGTGACGTTTAGGAACTCCGTCGGAAGAGCGACGTTTTGGGACACAACGTCGGAAATACGATGTTTATAAGACAAGTGCGACGATATTGGGAATAAACATCGGTATTGCGACATTTAGGCACTTCGTTGGAAGAGTGACGTTTTGGGACATGATGTCAGAAGAGCAACGTTTCTAAGATAAACGACGATATTGGGGATAAATGTCAGTCTTGCGACGATAATAATACTGTTAGTATTGCGACGGTACAAGATATGTTTCGGTAGTGCGACAGTTGAGATGTTGGGCGGGACGGTTTGTAGATCTCCACAATTCGATGGTGGAGCATGTATTTGAAATATCATGGCAATGTTTTATATTCAGAGCAGATTAATGGTTCATACTATGGTCTGTTTTACATTGGAGTGGAGGCATTTCAGACATGTTATATGGTGACAAGTCTAAGGTTTGGGGTTATATGGCCACAAGTCTAAGGTTTGGGCAAAGACATTAATTAAAATATCCGAAATCATATTGTGTTATATCCCCAAGTCTAAGGTTTGGGCGGAGACATTAATTAAAATATCCGAAATCATATTGTGTTATCATCCCAATGGTACTTTCGTAATCGACGGTTGAGATGTTGGGTGGGAATTCACTTGGTAATCACTGCCAAGTCTAGTTTAGTCAGCCTTGGTCACTTTGTCTCTGAGGTTGAGAAGTTAGACTGTTGCTCTGAGGTTTCCAGAAACGTAAGAATATTTGGGTATTGTTTCCAGGACTCTAGCTCGAGCTATGGTCAAAGGAGGTACTTATGAAGGTGGAAAATTCATTGGGTAGATTCATTTACTTGGATGAAGATTTTGTTTTGATGGCAGATAAACGTATGGAATGGGTTTTTGTTGAGATGGAGACTGCTGAAGGATTACCAGGTTTTCTAAAAATTCTTTAGGACGAGAAGGAGAACATATTTGTCTCTGAGCTTGAGAAGTTAGACTGTCGCTCTGAGGTTTCCGTAATGTAAGAATATTTTGGTTTTGTTTCCAGGATTCCAGCTCGAGCTATGGTCAAAGGAGGTACTTATCAAGGCGGAAAACTCATTGGGTAGGTTCATTTACCTGGATGAATATTTTGTTTTTATGGAAGATAAACGTATGGAATGGGTTTTGGTTGACATGGAGAATGCTGAAGGATTACCATGGTTTCTAAAAATGCTTTAGGACAAGAAGGAGAACATATAGCCACTAGACTACCAAAAGACTCCCTTTAGATGTATAAATTGCAAGAATCTAGGCCATCTAAACAATACTTGTGAGGCTCCTTTACATTGAGGTCTTGGTATCCATAACCATCAAAAAACCTAATAAGGCTAGCTTAGCAGCTGATTCCTGATACAATTTTGCAAGTTTCGAAAGAAAGGACAAATTCTTCCTTGAAGGAGGTATAGGAGTTATTTTCAGCAAGTTGAAAAAACAACATATGAGCTCTGAGTTTTCTAGGGAAAGGGAACTTTTGGAAGATGACCCTACTCAAGGCTATATTAAAGGATCAATATCTAAGGATGAGGCTGATGTTGTCACTGAAAAGGATGATGATAAATTGGTGGAATACATCTCGTCTAGTTGATCACCTGAAGGTTCTCTTGGGCCTGAACACTCTCGCGATATGGTTCAAGCCGGTAAGTCTCTCTTCAAATCATTTATGGATCAGATATAATTGAATGCACTTAATTCTATAACCATTTTCTCTCTTTCGCATTCTAGCAAACACTATTTTCCACAAAACTCAGCAGTAAATTCCTTGAAACCTATAACATCCTCCAAATTTCTAGACAACCTTGAAAATCCAAATAAAATTTTTTCATGTATTGATCTGGCTCTAAAAAATATTGGATTCCCTTCAACTTCCCTATTCAAATTTGGTTTTAATGATTCAAAAGAAGAGCACTCTAGTGCATCAATCTCCCTTACTAACTCGGGCACCCTTGTAACCTATGCACCAATGCTCTCATATAAATATGAAATAAATATTTCCCCTGTTTCCACATTCATAGGGACTAATCAAGTTGATAACTCTCAGACATAACCTAGCTACTCCTTTCAAAAACTCACTATCATAAAGAAAAAGAACAACAAAAAAGAAATGGCGAGAGAAGGAAATCATCCTTAGCCTATCCAAGGTGGAAACAACCTCTCTCTACCTGATGATTTAGATCTTAATTCAATGGAGATTAGAGGAAAACACCCATTGTCTCTCCTAAATAATGATAATTTTATCTCTCAACATTCGAGGGGTTGGGGGTCCCTCCAAATTTTCCTCCCTCAAAATATTTATCAACACCCATAGCCCCTCTATCATTTATCTTCATGAAGCCATGGTATCAGGAGGAAAAGCCAGAGTGTGCTTCCAAAATATTTGTTCAAGTTGGTAATCATGTGCTCTAGAATCAAATGGCTTGTTAGGCGGGCTAATCACTATATGGGACCCAAAATATGCATCACTCCAGAATTTCTCCTCCTCATTGGGTATCATTCTAGAAGGATCAATAAGAGGATTCCCTTGCCCATAAAATTAATCAATTATTATGGACCATACAATGACATAAAAAAAATTTGAGACTCGATACAAGCCAATGACCTTCTCTTATATCATGCCTTCATCATGATAGGAGGCTTTAAATTTACTATATATGTAGGAGAGACTTGGGGTCTTTGAGCTAGACCAGATCCTCTGAGCTCCTACTTTTCATCAATGTTGTAGAACCATTAAATCTGTGACATGGCTCCCTTCCTATTAATCCCTACCTATATAAATGCTAGGATAATTATGGAAGGGATAGCCAAAATAATGGATAGGTTCTTAATGGCAAAGCAGTTGGAAGAAAGAGAGGAAAGAGTAAGGAGGCTCAGATCTTAGACAACTCAAGATAAGTTCTAAGATCACATGCCCATTTTTCTAGAGATGTACTTTGATCCTATAAAAAATATATATCCTTTTAAATTCAACCATTCATGGTTGGAAGAAGGATATTTCATATTGTTGGTAAAGGAAATTTGATAGAAAAACCTGGTCTCAAACTGCTCATCAACAATGGTTATCTTGGCTAGAAATCTCATGGAGCTAAAGAAGGCAATTTTGTTCTCAGAGAGAAAAAGGAAAACAAAACAATAAAAATAGCTCACAGAAATATAATCTAAGTATGAACACCTTTATCATATATTATCCTCATCTTTCTCGGTATAAATAACCTAGAAATTGAGCTTTATGGAAGTTAGGAAAACTTAGATCCTAATATGGAAGAAGAAACACGAAGACTAAAAATCAAGGCTACTTGGATAAAAATGGGAGATGTCAAAACTAAATTTTTCCATAGCTATGCAAATAATAGGAGGAACATAAATACCATATGGGAGCCTAAGGTAGAATATGGAAAAATAGTCTCTTCCGCTAAGGATTTAAAAATTGCAGCATCATCCTACTTTTCATCTCTCTTCAAAGATCTAGGGTCCTCAAACATTAGTTCATAGCTACAATTAATCAAACATTATCCATGCTTCTTCACTCAAGAGGAATTGGATATGATCGGTATCCCAGTCTCCCTAGAGGAAATTGAAGGAGTTCTGAAAATTTTCTCTGAAGAAAAAAGTCTAGGATCGAATAAACTTGATAATGGAACTATTCCCCACCTTTTTTGATATCATAGGATCAATTTTCTGCATGATGGTAGAGGAATATAGAAGATCAGGGAAAGTGTCGGTATACATCAATGATACCTACATAGCCTTGATTCCAAAATTCTCAAAGCCCAAGAAATTTTTGGACTTCAAGCCCATTTCCCTATGCAACCTAGTATATAAAATAATCTCCAAGATAATCTCAAACAAGATCAAGGGGATGATAGAAGAAAAGTTGCCACTAAATCAATTCGGTTTCCTTGTTGATAGGTAGATTAATGATGCCATTTCCATTTCCCAAGAAGCCATCCATTCTATTAAGTCCAAAAAAATGAAAGCTCTTGTACTTAAAATGGGTCTTCATAAAGATTTGATAAATTCAACTGGACTTTCCTCATACTTTTTCTCCTTCAAATCGAGTTGAGCTTGGAGGTTACAAACTGGAGCATGGGTTCTGTATCCTTAGCCAACTTCTCCATCCTTATCAATGGTTCTCCTTCTAAAAAATTCATCTACTCTCGGGGTCTCAAGAAGGGATTCCAATTATCTCTGTTGTTGTTTTCAATTGTGATGGAAGGTATAAGTCACCTTCTACTGAAATAAAAATAGGATGGAAATATAAAGGGCATTAAAATTTCCAAAAAAAAATTCATTACTCATATTCTCTTTGTGTACAATGTACTTCTTCTGGGTTTAGTAATCATAGTTGAATGGCATGCATTCCAGAGAATAATAAACCTCTTTTGCAATGCCACTAGAATGGAGATCAATCTTAATAAATCCTCCTTTCATCAATCGATAGTCAACCCAAACATACTTTTGGAGATTCATTATGTCTTTCCATTGTAGATTTAGACCTCACTCAAAAATGGTATCAAGCATCTCAACTTATTTCTCAAACCAAACAACTATGATAAAGAGGACTACAAGTGGATGATAAGAAAAGTGGAGCATAAAATTAATTTATGGTGTAACAATTGGATGTCACTTGGGGGAAAAATGATCCTATTCTTGTAGCCCCACAATCCCATTTTGTAGGTGTTTTGTCTCTTCCTTTAGCTGCACAATTTTTTTCTCTGGCTCTACAGGTCCTTCGTATAGCTTAATGGATTCTCCTGAAATATTTGTTTCCTTGATATGTAGCCTTCTTTGTTAGATATTTGGTTGTTTTCACTTGATTTTATTGGAGGTTATTTTCACTTATTGTCTATTTTCTTTCTTATATTCCTCCTTTTGACAACTGACTAATTCCTCAATAGTGATGGGTGTTGGAGAAGGAGGTTGAGGCTTCCCTTATCTGATCTTGTTACTCTTTATGGTCTTAAAGTATGTGAGGGCTTTCTTTTATTTCCTTCCTTGAGGTTTGATTGGGGTACTTAAGCCTACTAGTGTAGAAACAATTTCCTCCTCTATGTTCCCCTCTATAGTGCTTTCTTTCTCCTCCATTGTCCTTTTCTTTGGTGGCCTGGAGATGTTCATGTGGCCTCTTGGATATTTTGTCCTATTTTTGTTACTCAAGATTGGCTAGCTCCTCTTTAGGAACTTTTGTCATTGTTTCTACCTCAGTTTGTGTCTTTGTATTTTCTTCTTCCTTCTCCACTTCTTCTAATTTTCATTTTGATTCTTCTTCTTCAATTTTAGCTTCCTCTTCTTTGAACTCCCCTTTTGTTGCTGCTCCTTCTAGTTCTAGATGAGCTTAGGCTTGAATCTCTAAGAAGGCCTTTCTATCCATATCTATAAAATCAACCCAAGGAATAAGGTTTTGGATAAACTCTAAAGCATCCATGACAATTAATTTTATTAGCCCATGTTGTGCTAGGTACTGGTCCTTTCCTCATTTTACCCTTAGGCTAATTTCCTTTATTTACTGAAGAAGGAAATGAGGGACGCTTATCCTTTCTTGCATAAGAAATTCCATTTATAATTTTAGTTTATAGAGAAACCTCAATTGGTATCCATACACAACACTAATTCTCCCTTCAGATGAGATATATTTTTAGGATACTTCATCCCAAGGATAATTCAAACTCTCCGTTCTTCATTTTTATCTTCTATGGATTCATATTCAAGAAATAAGTTTTTATTTGTTGTAATGGCCTTAGTTCTTTCCTCTTTTCTCCATCTTATGCCCATGGGAAGTATGGGGACCCTACTGATAACTTCTTCATTTAAGTAGATGATGAGGCCTCTAACTATAGTGATGTAATCATGTCCCTCTGATTGTTTGAGTTTCAAGGCAAATTTTGGGTTAATTTCATATTCAATGCCCGTGTTTTTTGAAAAAAAATTAACCCGTGGTGATTTGTAAAAATATTCTTGACATCAAGGTGCTAATGGAAAACTCTTTGTTTTTTCACTTTGAAAAGGTGTTTTTTTCTTTCTTGTTCATATTTGAAGAAGATTAGGATTTAATCTTTTGCTCAGTTCCTTATTTTACAGGATTCCAGGCACTGTTGCACTATATCTAAATCCTTGGTCTCTAAACTTCAATCCAATGGACAAATTCTCCTCATTTTGTTATGGGTTTGCATCCCCTTTCTTTGTTGATCTTTTGGGACAAGGCTATTCTAAAGGATATTGATGGTGACTTTGGGAAGTTACTTGAAGTGGCAGAACACAAGGGATGCCAATTTTTGTGTCTTGTATTTGTGTTGAAGTCCAGTTGGATAAAGGTCTCGTGGAGACCATTTCTCTATAGCTGGATGAGAGGATATTCCTCCAATAATTGTATTACCATCTTCCTCCAAGAATTGTATTACTATGTTGGGAACACTGAGAAGGGGTGAATCAGTATTTCTCTTATAGTTAGTTAATTATAATTTTTCTCGGAATTGTAGCACAAGCATATGCTTCAGAATTAAACCCTTGATATCTTTTCTTTGATATCTTTAACGTTCTTCTCCACATACACTAGTACCTTCTTATTTCTGAAGATGTAAACCCTTCTCTATCCGTGACAACTGACAATGATGGAGATACAAATACACTGAATTTAGTGGGATCATAAGTTTGTTCTTTAGCAATCTTCAAACCTTCAATTTCAATATTGTATTATTTAGATAAAGGTTGCTGGAAATTATCAGAGTTTTTCTCAGAATTGTAGCACAAGCATAAGCTTCAGAACTTTAAAAGGACACTATTTAGGCCACCACTATACAAAAAATATGTCCTACAGGAGGGTTGTAGACATACCCTTCAGATCCATTGTCAAATGCAAAACTTGCACAAGGTATACCAGATCTTACTTCTACAACATGATTTACCTTAGTTTGTAGACAAGATTCTCAAGGATAGGCTTCAATCACAATGTAGATTCACCATTGGTTTCTTTGTCGGAAAAATTAGTTGCTCTGTTGTAATACTCAGTTATCTGCTATGTTATCAGTAAGATGAACAATTTGATCCATAATCCATATTTTTCATACAAATCAAACATTTCTACTTCTGGTATACAAGGATAGCATAATGGGTATTAAAATGTTTAAAGATTGGTTAACTAGATATTTAGACAATGAATAATGAGGGAAGATCCACTTATCTCTGTATTTTTCCTATTTATGGGACCTACCCAATATATGTATCTTGATCCAGAAAAAAGTAAAGATAGGAACAGTAATGAAGAAAAACATGTTTGTCCTTGCATTTCATCAGTATATTTTTCAATTTAATAGATCAAATTTATTCTAATCCAATATAATAAAGTACTGAAACATTGTGTTGTTCCATTCAATGCCATTATGAAAAACTGGACAGATACTTGGTTAAATACTTGGCATTTGCAGGATTGTGATAGAACTGAAAATAATTTTACTAAAATTATCCTCACTGATGATTTTCCTTTTCTTTCTCATGTAGCAATTTCTCTTGTAAAGATCACCTAGAAAACTTGTTCCAATTTAGAGGTACTCAGAAAAATGTATGGTAACTTGTTAATCCACAAATTATGTTCACATAATTATTTCCATTCATTATGCTTCTTCTATGATGTTTTGAGATGCCTCCAGCATATTCTTGATCATGTGATTGACTTGATGGCTAGGAATCTTTTTTTCTTTCCATATTGTTCTTTGCTAGGAAAGTTTCTACAATTTTTTCAATATAGTCTTGATCATGTGATTGACTTGATGGCTAGGAATATTTTTTGTTTTTCCTTATTGTTCATTTCTGGAAAATTTAAGCATTAAAGGCAAGAAGATTGATCTCTCTTATTTTTCTTATTCAAGGATACCTCCCTAAGCTAAATCTTCCCTTCTGAATTAGACTCTTCAACTATGTGACTACATGATTTTATTTGTAGTGTGGATGTGGCTTTTAAGGGGTGCTTTAGAATAATAGTTTCCTAAATTAGTGGACACTCTCCACTGGAAATTAATCTCAATGCTCAGGAGTCATGTTCCCCTCTAGGATCCAATCTATTTTTCACATTTTCAAATTTTTTTTTTCAAAATCAAAGTGTCTGACAATTTTGGGATCATTGTGTGTGTAATATAAACAGAATTTTCTTAAAAATAAATGTGGCATAAATTTGTCTTGACCTTGGCATGCAGGAACATAAAGATGTAGGCAATCCAATCCTATAAGTTGAATGCAATGGTGTGACCTTCAAAATACCCAAGGATAGTAGAGTCTCAAAAAATTTGAAAGTTGTTGAGGTGTGATATTTTTCATTATTGCAGTTAGTATGAGGTCTGAAAATTCACTGAATTTGTAGATAAGTGAATGTAGCATAGTTCTCAATTTTTGACCTTCAAAGCTGCAGGATTCTTGTAATTTTGTGAGTCCATAGTTCTCTTCCGGTGGTAATAACAAATATTTCTAGAAACAAAAGTAGATTAAAGTTACAAATAATCCAAATATGAAGGTCAATTACATGTTCCAGTGATGGAGACATCGTTTATGTATCTTTGTTTGTTGAGCAAGTATTGAAGCATATATTAACACGTAAGTACGATGGACAAATTTGATCGAATCCTTCTCAAAAATGGCAAGGACCTTCACATGCAGATAGTCCCTTCCCATCATTAGCAGATAAGTATGAGACTTTTGACAAAAAAAGCAGGGGTGAAACTTCAAAATTATCGAATACTGCCAAGGTAACATACACTTCCGAGTAAATATGTTCAACAATGAATATGCATAAAAATATTTCGGTTGTAATACTCGGTGAATGTTTCCCCTGATAGAGGATATTACAAGCAGAGGAAGGTTCTCAACTTGACATTACAAAGTGATTGCATCCATCTAGAATTCAAAGAATTAAAATTTTTTCTTGTCACTGCATTACAAAGTTTTTACATCCATCTAGAATTTGAAAAATCATAAATCTTTCCTTGTCACTTTTTTCCCCAGTTAGGTGGGACAATCTGGAAGTATGAAGTTTTTCTCTTTAGGGCTTCTGTTTAGGGAAGAATTTGAAGAATGATAGATCTTTCATTGTTTCTTTCTGCCCCAAATAGATGCAACAACTGAGAAGTATGAAGTGATCCTCTTGAGGGCATGTGGTTAGGTTGATACAAGTACACATTGATTTTTGTAGACTAGTGCTAATTATCGATGTCTAAGATGAAGATAGGAGTTAATTATTAATTTTACTGATCTAAAGTAATAAAATGAGCTGCAGAAAAACATATAGCTCCATCAACAGGATGGGGCACTTAATAATTGAAATTTTTACTTTCAATCCTACAGAACTATGGACTAAGAAACTATGGTCCTTGCCTCAAAGCCATAACAAAATAATACACACCGCTAATCTATAATAGTTGCATGCAAACCACTCTTGAAGTGACTGACTTTAAACTTTTCATCTTTGATATAGTCCATATATTTCACAAGCAACATAAATGTATGCTCCTATTTTTCTACAGACATGGATCCCTACTTTAAGATATGGAATGCATTAACATTAACTGATGCTTAGAGTCATGCATTAAAAATCTATAATAGCTTATGATGCTCCCTCTATAGTGATGCACTATCTATCAAACACTTTTATATCATTAGAGAAGTTGTGCAAATTGAACTACCTTTCTAAACGAGGAGCTTATTTTTGGTTGAATAACCTGTAATGTTGCCATCAATGGTAGGAGGCTTTCATGTTTTTTAATTCATGGAAGGCATATGATGACTTACATTCATTTCTTTTATTAGAATATGTAGATGATGGACTGGTAGTTTTTTTCATACCTCTAGATCCTGCATACTAGCCTATTGTTGGCACTTTGCAACATTAAGCTTTCTAGGTCTATGACCATCCTTTGATGTGCTCTCAATCACTCCTGTATTCTTTAATTTTAGTGTTGAGTATTGCCTCTCTCCTTCTAGGATGTACCATTTATTAGCCATGAATTTTATTTTTCACTTGTATTTCATTTTCTTTTGTCATTTTAGGAGTTGCCTTGGCACTCACACATCATTATCAACTTGGTACCTCCTTGGAATGGGTAGGCTTTCATTATCTATGATACAGTATTTGGCCTTAGACGAGGCTGATCGCATGCTTAACATCGGTTTTGAACCCCAAATTTGTAAAATTGTCCAAGACCATGCTCTTCAGTGCTACTTTTCAGAAGGAGATACACGTAATGTTGAGAATTATTATCCAGTGGTTTGATGAAATCAATTAAACTGGTGTTTTGATTTGTCATGCATATATAGTATATACTATTTTGACATATGGTAATCCACCATTTGCTGTGATGGATATTGAGATATTATAGAGTATGCCCTTGTATTCCAATTTCCAACTCAACCTGTTTGCACTTTTTCAGATCCTCCTTCATCAATCCTATGGTTGAATCATATATTTTATTTATCCTTATATGTGATAAAAAATATTATTGGATTCATCTGGGAATTTCTGAACATCACAATCTATTTTCCTGCAAAGGTTGGCTGTGGATTCCTTTCAAATTACATATTTCTAGCAGTTGGAAGGGTTGGTTCTAGCACAGATCTGATTGTACAAAGAGTAGAGTTTGTTCTTGATGCTGATAAACGTATCCATTTAATGGATCTTATTCATGCTCAGAAAGCTGAAGGTGCTCATGGAAAGGTGAGTGTGGTGAAAACTGTAGCAATTACAGTAATAAAGAGCTTCACTTACATGATTACATCTACCTTGCTAAAAGTCAGAGCTTGAATTTTAAAATTATTGAAGTTTTTTTTGTTTTTTTCTATGGGAACAGTTTAGTCTAAAGCAATACTTCCTTTAAATTTAAATTCCCTGCACGTAATAATTGTTACATGCTAGTGTAATTATAGTTGAAGTACTGTATATAAACACTACAAAAATTTTTGACCTTAGTCTTTGTGGAGACGAAGAGGAGAGCTGATGCACTGGAATATTGGCTATCGTCAAATGGGTTTCCTGCAACAAGTATTCATGGAGATAAATCTCAATAGGTAGGATGATATTTCATAATTTATGTTTTCAAATTATGTGATTCACACTATATTTAGGAGTTATTCTCATGTTATTTTGAATTCAGCTGTGTTATAAATTTTGGTTTATTTTCCTGTTCTCCATGAGGTGGCGATGGTCTGGTTTATTTGGCTTCATGTAAAATCTAATTACAATTTTTTTCTTTACTTGTAGTGTCTATAAATTATTACACAACTATATCCATAATTGGTGTGATTCTTCTGATTTTTTGAATCTTGGGCACTTTTTCTTGTCCTAGTAACTATTTTCCTCCTATGAATACATAATCTCTAGGCATCCTTTGCTTGTTTTGAAATATTCATCATGAATAGTTAAAATTTTTGTTTTGTTTTGTTCTCTGGTTAACATATTTAAGGGAAAGCCTCTGGCTATTTCCCATCATTTTGAAGATGGTACCCAGGGTAAACCCCAGAAATTTCAGAGCAGAACGCTAGGTCAAAGACATTACAATAATACTCTTTATAGGCTCAATTTGTCACTTACAGAAATAGAAATAGAAATGACCCTGGATGGTTAGGATAACCATCCATCCCGCAACTACTTATGCTAGACCCAATTGATGGTTACACTTGCCAACTGTTTGATGCATTTTCTTACTAAGCTAATGAATACCAAAACTGATATCATTGCAGGGATGAGACAAAATTACTTGACGTGTACTTTTCTCATTAATTTGTTAAGTTTCTATGTATCTTAATATTAAAAATATCTATGGAAAAATAGAAGTCTCAAATATAGCAAAGATTGCCTGGTTGGATTATTGTGATTGCAAACCAGAAAAAGTTGAATAGGTAGACTGTGTTGCCTTATTCATAAGAAAATGGAATTTTCTTATTGATTTTGTTTTCAGAAACACACCTCGAGATCTATGGTTGAACCATATAACACAAATTTCCTTCGATTCAGGTGTCAAGTATGAGGGGTAACTCTTCCACCAAAATCACCTATCACCTGGGTCTTGTACCCAACCTCATTTGTTTTTTATATGTGCCATTCAAGTGGAAGATACCTAGCAAGGTTGGAAATGGCAATATTTCACAAACAATTCTCTGCAATTATTTTTGTTTATTAGAAGAATTCAGTTAGTTGTCTTGTGTATTAGAAGAATTCAGTTAGTTAACTGTGTTTCCAAGGTGACACTTGTTTGGATTCTGTAGAAGTCTAACATGAACAGTATCCTTGGTTGTCTTGTTTATTAGAAGAATTTAGTGATATTTAGCAGTAGGATGCATTTAATAGCAGCCTTCTCATTGAGTCTTTGCTTATTGAGTAAACGTTGAAGCATATATTGACAGACAAAAGTATGATTGGAAAAATTGACTTAATTTTTCTAAACAACAATAGGAGTTTGCAGGTTTTCCTAGTTCCATTCCATCAATAGCTGGTTATGTGGCTTTTGACAAAGAAAGCAGGGGTGAAACTTCAAAGAAAACAAATACTGGCAAGGTGATTACAATTAAATTAATTCAATTGTATGCTATGGCATCGATTCATTTGGAAAAGATGCCAGTTAGCTAATTACAAACTCAAAATAGTTATATAGTCATCACAGAGTACATATTGCCGTCTAATTTTTTATTAATTCATAGTTGAATTGGTAGTGTGCTTTAATAGAGGATGTTTTCAAATTTACCTGAACTAACATTGAGTGCAAACTTTCCATTTTTTATTTGGACATCACTTCTATAATGCTTGTTAAAATCACGTAGTGATAAGTGGTTTTTGCATGCAATGTCTATTGTTTTCTTGGGTTACCCATGAATTATTTTATAGCCCTGGCTACCCTAGAGGAAGCCTTGTGAGATCCACCCATGGAGATTGCTGCATCTAACACCAGTTCCTAGATATTGTACTTGATGTTTTCGTCAGGCCGAATGATTTATACTATGCAAAAATACTTTATGATTTTTTCCTGCACAATCGTCTTTCTTCCATTTATAGTTTGTCCTCATGGTGTCCATATAGGTATCTAAGAATGATGATGTTTGATGTCTCTCACTATGGGGTTGCTGAGTGTTTTTGTGGGCTTCAATAATATTGTACATGCATATGGGATTTGGTAAATTTGTTAAATATATGGTCTTGTAACTCCATCTATGACGTTGATATTTAGCAAGAGCTTAACTATTATACCTAGCCCCTATTCCTTCTTCTTTATTTATTCCAACATTATGTGATCAGAGGTTCAAAACCAGAGCGGGTTAGAGTTTGTAAATGTTGAGTTATTATGTTTTGATGTGGCTTAAGGGGTGTGCATCCCCCTGGCTTGGGACCCCCATAGGGAGTGTCTCTAGATGTCACGGTCCATGGCCCAGTGCCAAGTCACAAGTTCCTGATACTATTGGCTTGCAGGCTCTTGGTACTAGCTTCACCCAATTTTTGGGTTTGAAAAAAAAAATACTTGATCATGCCCTTTAATGCATTTCTTGTGTGTCTGTTAGTTTAACTATTATGCTTTTTTTTGTAGCCTTGATTACTTCTACAGGTTCTAATCACTAAGAGTATATTTTTTTAGCCCGATTGACCAACCTTTTTGGGCATATAGTTATTGTATCTTTCTGGGTCTCAAGCTATTCTGTGGGTTGTAACGAACAAAGTTCGTATACTCACAGGCTCATGAGGACTAATGAGGGTGTTTATAAACATAATCAAGTGGTCTTCTCAGTGATGTCTAGAACCCTTGTTGCTTTTTTTAGGGGTGATGACATCTGGATGTTTTTATCAGTTCATTAATTATGCCTTTTTTGAACTCCGTCTTTTCTATATTCAGAATTTTGTCTATTTCCCTCATGAAATCCGTTATTAAGAGTGTTTCATTCTATCCTACAGTAATGTTATGCTCTGTTTAGGTGTGCAATAGATTGTCTCCACCTGTCCATCATAGACATCATGCTGCAATATCTTATTGTTTTCCTTCAAAACTCAATTTCTTGAAAATCTCTCTTCTTGTGATAAAATTTCTTCTTCTCATAGTTTTCTTCTACTTGAACTTGAGTCTCTAGACAAGCCTCCAAAATATTTGATCACAAGCTCTGAGGCTCTAGGTCAGAGATAGCTCTGATACCATGTAGAAATCTATAATCTCAGTTCCAACCTATGTATCTATGTGGAAAACTTAATTCCAGTGACTTGGTAAGGTATCTATCAATCGTTTACTCAAAAATAGGTTCCTGGAGATGAAGAGGATAGTGAAATTTATCATAGTTTCAAGTACTCTTGGCTCCACAAAGTAGTAGAACATTGTGTCCTTCTACCATGTGCTGAAACTATTGAATGGATAATTAAGTGCATAGAAACATATATAATATACAATTTTTTGGTACATCCATGGTTTTTATGTATTAGCATACATATATCCTTGCATCACCAAATAATACAAGCTTCCAAGCTACCAGGTGTCCCTTACAGCTAAGTGATTTTGTGATTTTCCTCTAGCTATCAAGAATATCCTTAAGAATTGTTGGAAATATCCCAATAATTTTCGATATTGATCCAATGGGATATATCAGGCCAAGTTATTAAGAAAGGCATATAAGATGGTAGAAAAAATGTGTTGTAGATTCTATGGTAGGAAAAATGCAAAAATGTTCAAGAATTGGGTACCAATGATGTGCACCTCTACTCAGGATGGGAGTATATTTAATTTGCTAGAGATTCTAGCTGCAGCCTCCATCACAAGAAATGTAAAATGAACCCAAAATCCGCCAGAGGGACAGCAACCTAAATTTTACATGGCATCATATATATTGGATGTCATATGTGTCAGGTGTCAGTTTGAGTCCTATTAAGGTGGTTTGTTGGAGTGTAATAACACTTCAATGATATTTAGGAGTGATAAAAGTTAGTATCCTAGACGCTCTACTAGAAACATGTGACCAATTTACTATTTAGATGTGGTTAGATGTTAGGTGGTTATACCACCTTAACCATTTAGGGATGCTTATATAGATAGGTAATAAGATACAAAGCAAGGATGTACAGGATATGTATAGTTGCTGCAGCATTACATATAATCAATTATTGATTTTCTCTCTCCACCATCTCTATCTCTAAATTCTTTCATAGGAGATAATAACGACTTGTAAGCACATCATATGAAAAATGATGATTTTTGACTCATAATACCTGTTGCATTTGAACTACAAGTATTTAGTCCTCTTTTAACAATATTTTTCCCTAAATCAGGATCATTTGGTCACAATATTTCCAACAAGTTTTTATCTCAAAACATAAGCACAATGTTTTAGAAGATTTGAAAGAAACACTCTCAGTTTACCCATATAGTTTATTTTTCTAAGACAGAAAAATGGAGCTGGTATGTCATAATTGATAATACTGAATATGTTGGAACCAAAAAAAAAGTAAATATTTTGAGTAGCTGCTAAAAGGCATCAAGCAAAGGGTACAGAAGTTTGAATGCTCAGTTTGAAAGATTTCCATGGAGAATCCAACTGAATCCTACCTTTATCGTAAGGTGATAGCAATCACATAAGGTTGGAAGATTGTCAAGATGGATTTGGTGGAATTCTACTTGAAAAATGAGGAAGATCCAGATTTGGAGATGATAGAAGATCTACAAGAAACACTCTTAGTTTACCCCCATAGTTCCTTCTTATCTAAAGTAAGACAAAAAAAGAGGAGGTGGTATGTCATAATATTGATATATTGGAACCAAAAACAGAGTAAATGTTTTGAGTAGCTGCTAAAAGGCATCAAACAAAGGGTACAGAAGCTGGAATGCTCAATTTGAAAGATTGTCATGGAGAATCCAATTGAATCTTGCTTTCGTAAGGTGATAGCAATCACATAAAGCTGGAAGATTATCAAGATGGATTTGGTGGAAATAATTTTTTTTTTATATTTTTTTGTTGCCATCGGTATTCCGATGACTAGGTTTTTTTAAAAATAATTTTTTTTTCCTTCGCTATAGCGACACTTAGTTTTTTTGTTTTTTAATTTCTTGCCGTCGGTAATGCGATGTTTCAAAAAATATTTTTTTGTCGTCGCTATAGAGACACTTAGTTTTTTTTTTTTAAATTACTTTCCATCGTTAATGCAACGTTTTGAAAAATATTTCTTTGTCGTCGCTATAGTGACACTTAGTTTTTTTTTTTTTTTTTTTAATTTCCTGCCGCCAGTAATGCAGCGTTTCGACCCGTTGGTAATGCGATGTTTCAACCCGTCGCTATAGCGACATTTGGTTATTTTTTTTAAATTAATTTTCGTCGGAAGAGCGACGGTTATGGAACATCGGTAGAGTTATGGTTATGGAATGTCGGTAGAGCGACATTTATGGAACGTCGGTAGAGCGACGCTTTTTAAACGTCCGAATAGCGACGATCTGGCTAACGTCGAAAGAGCGACGACCATCTAGAAACGTTAGAAAATGTGTCACTCTTCCGATACTTTATTGAAGTGTCGGAATTGCGACTCTAAGGCAAACCACATTTTTCCCCGCCTCAAAGTGTCGCTCTTGGGACGCCTCATAAGAGAGACATTTTGGCCGTCAGAAATTGGGCAAAATGTGCTAATGATCGCATCCCGCAAGAAATAGGATTTAACTTCAAATCCATCGAAAGGTATGCTGTTTTGGTTGCGTTGTGGTAAGGATTACATGATGCGATGCGATGAAGGGATTGCACGTGTCAGTACAACACATGAGTGCATATTGTAAATCTCATGGTTTATGGTTTAGCGCTATCGGTAGAATGGGAAATCTGTGGGCAAGTATTTTCGATGTATTATGATTGGTTCAAGGCACTGTGGGACCCTATAAACCATGTTCTGTGTATATACGCGTTGTTTGATTTTAAACGTATGTAAGTTATATATATGCGATGTTTGATCAATAAACATATGTATGTTATACATATGAGATGTTTGATCGTTAAACATATGTATGTTATATATATGCGTTGTTTTATCGATAAGCATATGTATGTTATACATATGCCTTGTTTGATCGATAAACATATGTATGTTGATAAAACTCGGAATTGTAATGCTCCGTTGTGTTAAAAGGGAGTTTTATGTGGGCCATATCCCACGGGTC
The DNA here is from genome assembly GCA_034641835.2 of Pinus albicaulis. NCBI lineage: Eukaryota > Viridiplantae > Streptophyta > Pinopsida > Pinales > Pinaceae > Pinus > Pinus albicaulis. Next base: position 829,816,407 of record CM076569.1, read on the forward strand.
ACAAAGGAAAGAAATGAATGCATAACAAAGGACCAGGAGCTCGTGCAGAACAGTGTTGCGGAAGGGAGGTAAACGAAAAGGTTGAACGCTGAAGAAAAATACTCGAGAAGAAAAAGAAAAGGGCAGTTATACAGTAAAGTTGGAATATAACTACAAAAAAAAAAAATACAAAAAGACAGGAAGCAGAAGAGGACAAATGCTCAAAAAAGCTAAGAAACTCTAAGGGTTGAGAAATAATTGATTGTAACTGTAAATATATTATTTATTTTATATTTTTTGTGATGCAAAGGCAAGTCTTTGTAGGCAAAGAAAAACTCCAATGTAATACTAAAATGAGTACATAGTGTTGTAACATCCTGAATGAGATGAGCGAGGAAATGAGAAGGTGGAAGGAAAAGAGTCATACCTGTTTATTTCATATTCCCATATGGAATGCAAACCGTTATGAGGTGATCTCTATAAATATGTTATTTTCATATGCATAGAGAGGTTAGAGAGTGGAAGAAGAAGATAGAGTAGATAGATAAGTTGTGTAGATCCAGAGATGATATAAAGTAGATATGAAGGCTGGAAGGACAACAGTGAAGAAGGAGAAAAAGAGAGTTGATATCCTGGTAAATCAGCATATGATTTTATTGTAGAGTGAGGAATTTGGTGCTTCCATATCAAGTTGTAGCCTAATAGATTTCTAGTTGTAGCTGGTTGAGGTAGGAGCCTCTTGTGGGTTGTAGCCTACAGAAAATACATGGGATTTGGTGCTTCTATATCAAGTTGTAGCTTGATAGATGTCCAGTTGTAGCTGGTTGAGGTAGGAGCCTCCTGTGGGTTGTAGCCTACAGAAAATACATGGGAGTTGGTGCTTCCATTTCAATTTATAGCTTTATAGATGTCCAATTGGAGTTGGTTGAGGTAGGAGCCTCATGTGGGTTGTAGCCTGCATAAAACATATTGGAGTTGGAGCTTCCTTGCAAGTTGTAGCTTGCAGAATTTGAGGTAGTAGCCTCATGTAGGTTGGATCCTAAAGAAAATAAGTGGTGAGAGGGAGTTGGATCTTGCCTTTGCATCACAACAATAATAAGATGTGGTTTTATCCCTTATGGGTTTCCACTTATATCTGTTGTCCATATGCATGGTGATTATGTGTTGATGTTCTATATTTAATCTACTTAATACTTGCTGCTCAAATATTAAGATTGTTGTTTCATTATATAATAATTTGATCATGATATGAAGGTGTAAATAAGTTTAAAGGAAAGTTTTGAAAGTTCATGAATGTATTTAACTTATTCACCCCCCCCCCCTCTCAGTTTAACTAAGGGTTCAAAAATTGGTAGTCGAGCAGGTTCCTTTGGTGTAGGCCTAATAGCTTGAAGGAGATCTGGTTGAGTCATGGACTATCAAAATGTACCCATGTTAAATACAACAAAGTTTCCTGAATGGAGAGATAAGGTTAAAACATATTTAATGGCTTATGAACCTGAGGTATGGAAGCTTGTATGTGATGGTTACTGCACAGACTCTCCCTCGTTGCAAGAAAAATAATGGAATGTCAAGGCAAAATGTGTGATATATAATAGTCTTCATAACAAGGATCTTGATTTAATAATGGATTTAACCTCTGCAAAAGGAATCTAGAATAGATTGGATCTCATGCATGAAGGAGACACCAATGGATGCATTATCAAGAAGGAAAAGATAAACCAAAAGAAGAAGAAAAATTCCTTTAAAAAATAAAAGCTCAATCAAATGAGATACCTACTAGGGTGAATGGATGTGAATACCATGAAGAAATTAAAGTTGAGGAAAAATCCAAATTTGACACACCCTTGATTGAAATGGAAAGATTTAAGAATGAAAACAAAAATCTTAAGACATTGGCGCAAATATGTGATGAGAGAGAATATAAAGATAAGGAAGAAATTGTTGGCCTGAAAGTAGAACTTGAAGAAGCTAAGAAGGTGGAAGAAATTCTGCTAAAGAAAATTAAAGATAAACATTAGGAGAAAGAAAAATTGGAAGAAGAAGTAGTAAGCCTGAGAAAGAAACTAGAAAATTCCCAAAGGGAATTATCTTTGAATATTCCACAAATGAAAATCTCTAGACAGTTGGACCAGATCCGAAATGCTCAAAGGTATCCTATCATAAAGGTTGGGATAGGATATGAAGGAGAAACCAGTAAGTCCAAGGTAGAAGATAACAAGAATATGATTTTTTGTAAAATATGTAAAGGATAATGAAGTAGCTCAAAATATTCCTACAAAAGTAGAAGCCAGCAAGAAAATGATGTGTGAAGAAACTAACAGAAACAAGAAGCAACATGAAAGGACAAAGAATGAGAGGAAGAAACAGTCAACTGAAAAAGGCTCATACACTCCTGAATATGAATTGAACAAATTCAGAAGCTGTCAAAGGAGGTTCTTTCCTTCCATGAGAAGAGTCACCTGTTTTGTCTACCACAAACTTGGACATATTGCAGCATACTATAATACAAATCAAATCTAGTCCAACCAGCAAAGTATGCAGAAAATGTAAAGGCTACCTCATGGTAACAATTGGAGAGTACAATCTTTCACTAGGTACCCTAATCGATTCCATGGCTACTGCTTTTAATGCAATGAATTTGGACATAAATCTGTTGAATGTAAATTGTTTTCAAAAAGGGAACAAAATGCCATACATCAGCTCAACCTTACTTAGGTAAATTAATATGTTATTCATGCCACAAGCTTGGTCACAAATCAAAATATTGTAAGTTTCCATATACATTAAATAACTCTACACAGATGATGGAATCCAATCAAAACGGACAAAACCATGAATAAAAAAGAAGTGCAGACATTATGAAGAACCCCAATAAATTATGGAAGGAAAAGAGAAATGGGGGTCCTATTACCTCAATAACTTAATGAATCCATCATATTCTCAGCAGGAGCTACTCTAGGAAGAAACACAAATATCCAGCCAGCAATACATAAGAAGCAACAGCCCAGGGGGAGAGTAGTTCATAAATAGTCCCCATATAAGTAGTCTAAGAAGAGCTCCTTGGAATAAGAACAGCTAAAAGTTCAGGAAGGGAAAGGAAAATTCCTCTGACAGAGAACTATAGAGGAAGAAGAATACCTGAAGCATTCAATATCCAACAGGTTGATGGAAGGAGAAAAGGTAGCAAGCAACCATGGTGGTAGAGGGAACATGAGCCATGAACATGTAAGCTAAGAAGACAACAACACACTAATTGATGAATGGTTAAAATCACAAAAATTGTCTTTCAAGCTTTAGAACTAGAAATATCCATAGAGGATGATCACACTGTGCATCATACTACAAGAGTTAAAAATGAAAAAAATTTAAGAATGATGAGTAAGAGAAATGTTTATCATCATTATATCATTACATCATTCATCAATAGAAGGTTCCCTTGAGAGGAAAGAAATTAAATGAGTGATAAAACTATGAGTGGTCTGCCCTTGTAGATTCCAAGTAAGGCAATTGAAGATTTCTTCTCGAATATCGTTATGTTTAGAACAGTTGAAAAGGATAGAGCAGCAATGATTCTGGAGCACTCCTAGAAAGGAATATGCAGTGACATTATTTTAAATCAGAATGACAGAATAAGCAAAAGTTTAATGATGCCAAGATCAGATTCAATATATTGATCAAATTTCCAACTGTAACTGGTTGAGGTAGGAGCATCCTGTAGGTTGTAGCCTACAGAAAAAACATGGGATTTGGTGCGTCCATTTCAAGTTGTAGCTTGATAGATTCCCAGTTGGAGCTGGTTGAGGTAGGAGCCTCCTGTGGGTTGTAGCCTGCAAAAAATAGATGGGAGTTGGAGCTTCCTTGCAAGTTGTAGCTTGCATAATTTGAGGTATTAGCCTCGTGTAGATTGGAGCCTACAAAAAATCAATGGTGAGAGGGAGTTGGAGCTTGCCTTTTCATCACAACAATAATAAGATGTGTTTTTCTCCCTTATGGGTTTCCACTTATATCTGTTGTCCATATGCATGATGATTATGTGTTGATGTTCTGTATTTAATCTTCTTAATACTTGCTCCTCACGTATTAATATTTTTTTTTCATTTTATAATAAGTTGATCATGATATGAAGGTGTAAATGAGTTTAAAGGAAATTTTTAAAAGTTCATGAATGTATTAAAGTGATTCACACCCCCCCTCTCAGTTTAACTAAGGGTTCAACATTATTAACTTTCTCGCTAGAAATGATTCTCTATGCTTTTTTCCCAAGATGCATCCTTCACATTGTCCATCCAATTTTTTTATGAGTGGTAATCCCTTCACCATGCATTTCCTATGCAAAAAATTCAAACCTCCAAATTTGATATGGCCAAATATCAACTACCATAACCTGTTTTCATCCTTAATTTTTGCTTAAAAGTTTTCTTATGTGACAGTTGCTACATTTATTTCATCCTCTTGAGAATTCATTGACAGGTGTGCTTGAGCACCTTATTCCTTCAAATCTGATTTTAACTTGAGAGGAAAAATTCTATTGATTGTCGTCTGAACTTTTGCAATAAATTTTCTTCTTGGAGACTTATCCAAAATTTTGCACACATCATTTTTGAAAAAGACATTATAGCCCTTTTGCATGAGTTGTCCAATGCTTATGAGGTTATCCTTCAAACCAGGAACAAAATAGACATATAAAATGTATTTCTTCTCCCCCTTTTTTGTTAGAATTTCGACTCTTCCTTTGCCCATGACCAAGACTTTTCCATCAATCCCTAATATCACTTCATATTTCACACTTTCATCTAGATTGGAAAACATTTCTATGTTCCCTGTCATGTGGTTGCTTCACCCTGAATCTAGAAACCATACATCTTCTTGTTTTTCTTGTGCTACATTACAAGCTAAAAACATACTATCATGGTTTTGATTTTCCTTTATGAAAATTTCACTTTGTTTTTTACTTATTTCATATTGCTTCTTTCTACATTAATTTGTAGAATGACCATACTTCTTATAGTAATGGCATTGAACATGAGATTTATCATACCTCAGACCTAGTGTTTGATTCTAGATTGGGCCTTGACTTGGAATTTGATTGCTACCCCTTCCACTTGAAGGGCTACTTCTTCCACCATTGTGTGGGCTTCTGCATGTTCCTCGACCTCTACCTTGACCAAATGAAACTTGTGTCTTCAAAACATGATCCCATGAGGAGTTTGTTTCTCTGCTCAAACTATGTTCCTGAGAATTCAGTGATGCATGAAGCCCATCCACTAAAAATAGTGAGAGATTCTTTGTCTCTTCTATGACCACAAATATGGCATCAAATCTTGTTGGTAGACTTAAAACTTTCTCAAATATTCTCCTTTCCTCAAATGTCTCACTATGAGCCCTGATTTGAGTAACCAACCCAATTAAATGTGTAAAAAATGAACCTAAATTCTGAGACTCTTTCATACAAATTTTGTCAATATATCTTCTCAGCATTTGTGTAATAATCCTTTTTCAGGATTTCTCATAAAACATGCATCAAAAACGCATTTCTAGCAAAAAATGTAATAAAATAGTGAAATGGACTTCCGGATCCCATAAATTAGTCAATATTTAATCTAAATCCAAGAATAGAGCTGAAAAAAACCAAACTAAGTGGGCTAAATAGATCTCCCACACCTAGGATGACCAAAAAGTGCTAAAACCCCAAGACTGCAAAATGGCGGAGCAACTGCTCAAGGGAATGCACAGTCTAAGAGAGGTTTTACACATAAAATGATATGAGAACAATGGATCTACTCATATATTGATAAACAATGATGAAGAACAGAGATCTAAGCTCCTTATACAAAATACAACAGAAACCGACAAGGGTTTCTTATCAAACACTCTACATACAAAATGGGATATTCAGTAATTTACTGAATCAACACTACAACACTAAAGCACATGAGTGTACAAGGCTGAAATATGTCTCCTATAATTTATATCCCTCAAGGGCTTCCTCCCATGAAAGTTTGAACCTCTCAATCACAAGGGAACTCAACAATGGAGCCAACAAACCATGCAATGAGCACTGCCTCCAAAATAATGCATTCCCTAGCAGAAA